>CM077592.1:11262500-12512500 GCA_039657365.1 Stephania yunnanensis
AGAGAAGGGCGAGTTGTGCAAACCAATGTATCGATTGTTAGCGAGCTAGGTAGGGACTTGGTGTTGAAAATGCAAAATGTTTCATTGAAGTGGAAAATCTATGTAGCTGTTGAGAAGTAAAGGCAAGAAGACGGTTAAATTGACGGCGATGAATCGGAGGGAAAAATTAAGAGTTAACGCAGACAAGAAGAGAAAAAGGACTGACGTTTCTTCTTCTTTTGAATTGGTTGACAGAATGTCTCCATCGCCATTAACACGGGGTTCCTCCACATGATTCTTCACCTGCAACCAGGGACCATTAACAGATAAGAATGTGGACAAGCAAGAAACTGGGGACCATTACCAACTAATTTATGTACAAGCAAGAATGTCTTAATTTGGATAACTATCGAAGAATAAATGCCCGTTTAGAACATCGCTTTCGGATAAAAATTGTTGAGAAAGTAGATATGGCGTAAACGGTTTTAAGGAATTTCCATTCTAAAACCTATAATGAGGCCCTGGTTTAATCTTAATGTTTAACTTACAAAGAAAGAAGCATGATTCATGTAGTTTGGACCACAATGGCAACCTGCTACCACAAGTTCAATCTTTACACAAGAAAGGATAGATGAGCAAATTCTTAAGATAGAAAAAAATTAGTTGCTGCAATCATCATCTACCAGGCTAAAAGACAATACTTCGTTAAATTTTCAAGTTTGAACGACGACTTTACAAGGGAATTTCAGAGATGGAGACTTGGTGTAGTTCACAAAATGAATTTTCATTTACATGAAGCCAGAGAAAGACTTACTGATATTAATCAGACATCAGCTTAGAAAATTACAAGTTCTTACCTTAAATTTTGTTTTTTGTCCAAAACATGACGATGGAGCTCTGAACTCAGAACATCAATTCTTTCCGCGCAATTCTCATGCCTCCCTGCAAGTATCAAAACTGTTAATAAATATAAAAAGCGTCGGTAACAGGTGAACAAGAAGTGATAGTGAGAAAGAGCTTACTTGAATTTAAGGCTTTGAAAAATCTAAAAGAAGTTAAGCTCATATCCATGTGAGCGCGGCAACAATTCTTCCACCTCAATCCTTGAACTCATATTTCTCTTTGTTCTATGATGACTGATCGATTCCACCTCTGCTGTGAAAATGCTATAAACTGGTCTGTGGTCCGAGAACCGAGACTCTCCCCGAACATAGGATAACTGATGGAGGCCTCTTCCATACCATAGTATACGATCACACCTTTACACACAAACAAGTCGATGAAATAGGCATCCACGCTGTCCTTAGTTTCACATGTAATTGATGAAATGCTATGCAAGTAACAGAATTGTCACAGATGAAGCTCTTACCATGCAGGAGTTCGCCGTTTCTCTTTAGGGTGCATGTCATCGCCTGCATATCGGTCAGAGTTGTTTGAATACTTGTATGTGGGTGGAAAACATATCCTTCCTTCATTCCATCCTCTAAAAACTCGACCACGCTTTTGTTCTATCCGTAGCTGCAAAGAGAATCAATGAAGATTTAGATTGATACCAAGCCAGTTCCTGAATAAGCCTGAAAAATATAAAGAATATGATATGCTAAATCAATCTCAAATGTGCAGATAACTTGCCTGGTCATTTTCTAGCAATGCCCTCCAATTGCGCATTTCAACAAGTGCCTTTGCCGAACGATAGGATAGGGCTATCCGGTAGTTCAGGTCTCCGAGCCATACAATACGACTATATCAAGTACAAAGCAAGCAGTTTATCAGATTAAGCAGAATGACTTCAGACCGTAAAAAATCTAATTACTCAACCAAAACATGAAAAAAATTAACCACTTCATCCACCAAGCTCAAATGTGATGAATAAAATTCTTAGAACAAGCTCAAATGAACAATGATCATACTCATGCTCAAGGATTGTCTCTGGCGTCTTTTCACCGGCTTTCCCTTGAACCCACGGAAATCTTGTTTTTTTCAAGATCTCCAAGACATCCAAGTTTCTTCTCAGCTCGTCGCCCTCCTTTTGCCCGGATGTCAAATGACTACAGATAAAACAGAAACTTGTTTGGTGCAAAGACATGCTGATAGAGATTGATCCCTGAAAAACAATTTTAAGATTGCACATTTCTGAGTTCTTCAATTCATATGGTTCAAGAAAAATCAACACAAAGAAAATTACAAAACAAGATCAACTTGGTTCATCTCGAAACTATACCTTATTTCCAAGATATCCCATTAGTCCTCTCCCAACACAAGAGACTTTCAAGTTTTGAACGGCATCTGTTAAATCGCTGCGCACCCACACCGTAAGAAATATCCCCACCATTTGCTTACTAGCTACCAAACAGTACCTAGAACTTCCCGACAATCTCTCTCGGTCCTCCATGGATGAGGATCCAACATAAGATGTTGGTGAATAAGTCATGGTACTTGGAGAACAATCCCCAGGACAATTCTCATCATCTGACGAACCCCATCTATTGGAATCATAATCACTTGGTCTTGAACCCCATCTATTGGAGTCAAAATCGCTCGGCCTTTGAGCAAAAATAATACGGTCACAAACGCTGAATCTTCGATCAAGTCGGGGCTGTGGGAACCCCGTCATGTCATTATCAATTCTCATACTGCGACTCAAGGACTGAAATGATCGACGAGGGAAGAGACTCGAGGCCTTTGGCCTTGATGAGCCTTCAAAATCAGCATCATACTCTTCAATTTGATCTGAAACAAAAGAAGGTGTGTGACACCCTCCACCTCCACTGGCACCAGGTAGATTGTTGAGTGTTTTTCGGATTAGAGCGCGCCATTTCTTCGCGGGTCCATTGTCTTCTGCCCCCAAAACATTTCCAGCATTCAATGGAACTATCTCTTGAAACCTAAAACAAGAACATTGAAAAAAAAATCAATCGTACAACATTGCAAAGCAAATGAAAATCAAAATGTCAATCTACATACCCTAGAACATAAATATCTGCAGGAGGTGAAGTATGAAGCCAATCTTCAAGATTCAAATGACTTGTTGGAGACTTGCCACCTACATTCCATGTAGCTACAAAGACACTGCTCTCCCCAACAAAGAACAACAACAACAGATGTTTGTTTAAAAAACAAAACATTGCACATATAAATCAAGAATTCACAACTGAAGAACGCCAAAGTAACCTGTAATTCTGCACATCTATAACTTGAGGGGGATCGAAATCCGTCTTCCCCCACCCCGCCCTATCGGAGTTTCGCTTGTTAAATTTCTCTGCACACCCAAATTGGCACATACTCATTAGTCATAGTCTCAAAAAAGCCTATTTTTTGTGCAGGGAAGATGAGGAGTTGTGGTCCCTTCAAAGGTGATCTGAAATCTGAAAAACATTGATCCTATACCTGTTCTGCTTTTCTTAACCTTGCTTGCCTCCACCTCTGAAGAACTGGTCCTCCATTCTCCATTACCACCTGAAAAAAAACACACACAAAAGTTAATAAAGCTGTTTTTCAATCACTAGCATAGCACTCCAAGTACCAAAATCTCAAATCCAACAAAGGAACCTAAAGGGGAAAGAAAAATTTTGAATTTGAATGAAAGGGAAGCAACTCCAAACCAATCCCAAAATCTCAAAATCACTAGCATAGCATAGCACCTCTGACGAACTGGACCAAACTCTTTCATTGGGCGTGGTTAAGTGTAATTAATGGAAACAACACCAGACCAAAAAAAAATAAAAAAATTTGGGGTTTTTTGCAATCAAAAACAAAATCAATGAATTCATGCTCAAATCAAAGAAAACAGAACAAACAGAGAAGAGCAGAGATGCTCACCTCCATGAAAATCATCTGATTGGAAGTTATGAGGCTTGGCTTTGATATTGAGCCATTTTCTGACAAGGTTTTTGGACCATGAGAGCTTGCTTTTCTTTGAGTTCTCATCTCTCATTGTTCCTATCACAACTTCATACAGCTTCCAAACCCAACAAAAATCAAAGGAGACTTCTTGGGTTCTCTTGGGTTTCTTCAAATTTTTCTGCTTTGTACTCGGAATTGATTAATCAAATGACACAGACCATGAAAACAGAGTTGTTGGGCATGAAAACAGAGTTGTTGAGAAAATAACAACAAATGGGCGCACTAAACTCCTCTGGTTTTTAAGTGTTGGTCCTCAAAAGCAACAAAGAAGAAGAACAAATTGAGACTAGGGACTTCCCTGTGTTCTGCAATTTGGGTTTCTCACAGAGCCAACAAAGAAGA
Source organism: Stephania yunnanensis (assembly GCA_039657365.1). Lineage (NCBI taxonomy): Eukaryota > Viridiplantae > Streptophyta > Magnoliopsida > Ranunculales > Menispermaceae > Stephania > Stephania yunnanensis. The sequence continues at coordinate 11,266,725 of CM077592.1, forward strand.
TCAGAGAAGCCCAGTTGTTAAAACACCCAACAAGAGCAGAGGAAGGTGAGATTCTGTAGTTAGAACAAGACAATGCACACTCTAGAGAGAGAATCAGAGTTGCCCTTCTCTTTAAACCTCGTTCTCAGTACTTCTCTGCATCGAATTTGTAGAGAATAAAGTGAAGAAAGAGAGAGAAAGAGAGAGAAAGCTCTCTGTTTTGCTCTGTTTCCTCTGTTTCCTCTGTTTCTCTGTTTAGGCCTTTCCAATGCCAACCCAACATGGGACACTAGCTAGATGTATCAGTCACACATACACGCAAATCCACTCCAATAGCGCACACACATACATAGAGAGAGAAAAAAATAATTAAAAAATAAAATAAAACTTGGCCTCTGCACCAAAAACTGTGAATGGTCAGCAAAGCTATTGCCCACACTGTACTCTTCCTCTCTCCACTGGGGCCTTGGCTGCTAACTATGTTGTTAAGTAGAAAGAAAAGCAGTTAAAGAACATAAAAGATAAAGAGGGTTTGTGTAGGAAGTTTGTATTGTTTGGTTTCTCTCTGTGTAGGAAGTTCATATTGTTTGGTCTTGTTTGCTCTCTCTCTCTCTCTCTCTCTCTCTCTCTCTCACTCAGAGTAACCCACAAATGATGAAACTAATTACCCTATATATATATATATGAGAATTTTTAGGGTTTTCTTGATTTTCTCAAAATATTTTTAATGGGCAGTGTTGTATTGAATATTTGTAAGGTAATGGAAATGGGTTTTTAAGATCAGTGGTCCAAATCCAATGTGGGGTCTTCGAGGTTTTAGAGGGATATGTACTATGTAGTGGTGCTCACTAAAAGTTAATCTCTTCAAAAAACTAAGTACATGCATTAACATTGGCAATATTGTGTTACTTAGGTGCTACTTGCCTCTTTTTTTGTTTTTTTTTTTTATAAGAAACAAATTAACTTTTCTTGCTCCCTTGGGACTCGAATGCTCATCCTCTTATAACAGCACATACTCCCTCCATTTATTTATATAAGTCATTTAAAGTAAATACATAAAAATGAAGACAACTTTAATTACGAGTGTAATTTAGATAATGTCCTTTGATATTAAATGAATCGAAGAATCATAAATATTTAAATTGTATAAAGGTGAAATGGGTAAAAATACAATGAATACAATCTTGAATTATGAATATGACTTGCAATTTTGAACAAGAAGTTTTTGCTAGAACGACTTATATAAATGACGGAAGGGAGTACTAAACTATTGGGCCACCCACTTAGTTTACTTAGTTGCTATTTTCTTTTGAAAAGTGCTAGAATGAAAATGGGGAAATCAGATCGAGCCTTTGAGCCATCTGTATGTATCACGAGATGCGTGCACACACAAATCCTAATGCATAACACGTGGGTCGAGGTCCTGTGGAAAGCTCTTTTGAGTCAATGTGTCTCCATTCTAGGATTTTCCATTTTCTTAATGGGCATGTCTGCTTAGGAAGTTTGTACTGTTTGATTTATATCCTCTCTCTGCATTCTTTTGAAGTAACCTAAATGCACCATTTATATGAGAGTTTTGAGGGTCTTTTTGGTTTTCTAAACCTACTTTATAAGCATGTTTGTAAGGCACTCCCTCGGTCTCAAAATATTTGTCATCATGTTTTTTGTTTCAACACACATGTCATATTAAAAAATCAATGAAGCATTAATGGTTTCGTTTCCAAATTTTAACCTGAATCAAATTAGTCAATGACAATATTAATAAATTTTTTCACAATACTCATCCGTCATCATAAGTGAAATCATTTATGAGAGAATAATTTAATCTTTTTATAAAAATTTTATAATGAATCAATTTTTTTTTTATAATTCTTGTGCAAAGTCAAAATGCGACAAATATTATGGGACGGATGAAGCAATTGAAATGGGTTTCTAAGATTAGTCGTCCCAATCTAATGGCTGGGGTGGGGTCTTCAAGGTGTACGTGCTCCTTAAAAGTAAATCTCATGGAAAAACTAAGTACAAGTCATTAACATTAGCAACATTTTTGTTTTTTTTTTCAAAAACAAAAACACATTATTTGTTACTATTTTCTTAATGGGCATGTTTGTATGGAATGTTTGTAAGGTATATGGAAATGGGTTTTTAATATCAGTGGTCCAAATCCAATGTGGGGTCTTCAAGGTTTTGGAGGGATATGTACATGTACTGTTCCCTAAAGGAAATCTGCTCAAAAAACTAAGTACATGTCATTAACAATAACAACATTTTGTTACTTTGTTTGATAAGGTGCATTGCATGGAAACCTATCTTTGGCTACCCTAGACATAATGTCTATGCGAATTGTTACATTGGTCCTAATATAGGGCTCTTGGGCTTCCATATATTTGGTTTTGGTTGTTAGAGGCTCAAAAACTTTTGTTTGAAGGCATGAATTGATGTGGAGAGCTTTATTTTTTTAAGGCATTGGGTTTGGCTTCATTAGGGAAGATTCCTATAGAGCATTGGTTTAGGATCTTGTAGGGCACTCTTGTGGTACCAATCCTACCTTGACTACACCTTAAAGGTCACACTTGTTAATTTCTAGGAGAGATATCTCACAAAGCAAGTCCTTTGGTTCAAGTTCTAGATTCAAATCTTGCTGGACTAACCTTTCAAACACATGCTTCACATGGAAGACTGTGCATGTGACCATTCCCTTAATTAGCTTAATCTTGATCTTCAAATGTTTCATAGTAAGTAACCTAAACTATTTTTTACGGACACCGAGAATAAACTATTAATTTTTATTCGATCGACGGCGGATAATCCAACATTAGGACCACACAATCTCTATTAAAGATGTCTTATATAGTAGATAGCACTAATTTTATTCAATCGACGGCAGAGTAACCCTACATTAGGACCCATAAACCCTATTAAGGATCTCCTAAATGGGGATCTCTAGCAAAGCTAGGTATGTTTCCACCAAGTGAAGCTTCCACTAGCCAAATTTGGTTGTTTAGGTCATCCTAGACTTCTTATCGAAGGCCCTCCTCTTTGCCTAATGACATGCCCCATATAGTTGTTTATTCATTGACTTGTTTTTAAAAAAATGCCTTTCCTGTCAAACTCTCTTTTACAATGCTTAAGCTGTGGAATTCCATCCATTAATAAAGTTCATCTAATCAAATTTTAAGGTTATTCATTTATTTATTTATCAACATAGGTATTTTTGTGTGATTGTAAACAATTTTTGTCCTTATTTTTAGTATACTTCAATTCTTGTCTTTGAGAGTCCTCCAATGGAGACAAATCAAAGTGATATCTGATTAACACAACCCAGCAAGTAAAGGAGTTGTGGGCCTGAATCAATTAATCAATTAAAGAGTAAAAAAGCAAGAGAGTTCAAGCAAACCAGAAATGGCCACCTGTTTAGCCAAGTTAAGGTAAGTTAAGTCCTTTTATGGGACCCCATGATGAATTAATATAGATTTAAAGTTGCCTCCTTGGAAGTGAAAAGTAGAATTGAACAATATATCTCACATTTTCTTTTTGACCCATATGAAAATTCGTTCTAGGTAGTTAAGGGTTGTTAGAGTAACAGAAGGCGTTGTATATTTTTATTTTAATGGGCAGTAGTATAACTTTACTTTCACTTAAGTGGTACCATAAATTTTTTCCAATTATGGTAAGAAGAGACTTTTATTGTAAGGGCAAATGTGAATAGTACTCACTAAGCCCTTATATATAGATCATCCAATGTATCTCAAAGCACATATACATGAAGGGTGTATAATGGCATATGAAGAGGCAATATATGCATGTTTTTTATATATACATATGCATATTATTTGTGATTGATTCTCATGTCGAGTTAATTGTATAGTACTCTATATAAAAAAAAACTCTCATAACATATTACTCAAAATCTTACTTAAGAAAAAGAAATCTTGAGCTACTTCTACTCTTCTGCCAACAATCATTAATAAAAATCAATATTGCATGTCTACATCAACATTTATTCCTATTATTAATATTGAAGGTGATTAGGTAAAATATTGAGGTGATCAATGATTATTGAACTAAGAAAATAAAAGAAAAGGCAAAGTTCATATTGAGGAGGTGTTGAATTGGAGATTGGGAATGGTGAAATAAATGGAATATAGAGGGGACACCACATGACTAAATTCTATTGAAGAATCATGAATTTATGATTTTCGATCATGCTCCTACAACTGTAGGCCACGTGGGGAGTGCCACTTGCTCTTTGGAGAATTCCATCTTTTCTTCTCCATCTTGCCAATTGTATCTAGGGATCGAAAGCTAATTAAGGGGTGTCTTTTCTTTGGTCACCACCACCATTAATTTTCTTCCACTTCAAAATGCCCACTTTCCCTCACCACTATAAACTACAAACTTTTTTTTTATGACACTATAAATTAGAAACCTAATTTGTTGACATGTTTTAGATTTTAAATTTTAAATGCATGTCTCTACATACGTGTCTACAGTATGTTTGGTGTGGTCAACAAGTACATATGAATTATGTTTTGTTAAGAAGAAGAACCCCCCCCCTTTTTTTTTTTTTTTTTTTTGCAAAAATGTTTTGTTAAGAACTTATTAAGCTAGGATCAAACTTTTAACTATAAAGTGTTTGACGAAAGAAGATAAAGTTTTGTCTAAATATAAATATTTTTATAATAATTTTATATAATAGTCGCTCTACTACCACCACTCAGGTACCCTTTCCTATCAATTAACAAGTTTTAATTTGTTTTTTTAGCTATGAGGACGATACTCTTATAAAGATGTTTACATACCAAAGAGAATGGATATACTTACACTAGACCTTTAATATATAGGTAATTTTTTGGTTCTACCACTCCATAGATCCCCTGTTGTTGAAAATAAACCCGTTAAAGGGACGTATTAATATTGATCTCAAAATAGGATATATATGTTATAATTTGATGGGACACCAATCAATTATACGCGCCTCAATGAGTACCGCATTTACAAGAGTCGATGGGCCTTGAAGATAGGAACCATCCATTCCATTGAAACCATACATTGCCAAAATAGTAGAAAGCATATGCCATGTGTCTCCAGAGGAGAGCTCTACCTAATTACAAGTTTGACAAAAAGGTATAGGATTTTGCGCTATAGGCACCCAACGTTTACTAAGGCACCCCATTTTTTGAATTAATTTGTGTTTTCAATAGAAATAATGTATTTTCTCCTCTCATACAATGAAATGTCCTTATGCAAAGCTAAGGTGCTTATTGCGCGATATTGAATTTCCAGTAGGGATGCAAATGGGGAGGGTAGGAGATATGGACCTCATTTCCTAGGGGTGGGCAAACCGCGGTTTGGTGGTGAAAACCACCAAACCACCCCCAAATCGAAGGTTCATGGTTTGGCAGTTTTACAAACCATCACTAAACCACGAACCCTAAAAATCACACCCAAATCGATCGCGGTTTAAGCGGTTTGGTCGGTTTGGTTTTGCGGTTTATGTAAAAAAAAAAGTGGGAGGCGGGATTGATGGGAGGCTCCACTGGCGGTTTGGAGGCGCGACTGTGAGAGACAACCGGTGGGAGGCAGCTATGAGGGCGGCAGTGGGATGCGTGGCGGTGGGAGGAGCCGCTGTGGGGGCGATTGATGGGAGGCTCGGTGGTGGAAGTCATCGATTGGTGGACAATCGACTGGTGCGGCTGGTGGAAGGCGGAGGCGAATATGTACGATGGAGACGGAGATAAGATGGGGAGGTGTGTTTGAGATGTAGAGAGAGAGAGAGAGAGAGAGAGAGAGAGAGAGAGAGAGAGAGGAGAAGGAGCAGCTGTTGAGAGCTTAAGAGAGAAAGAGTGGAAGAAACGACTAGAGAAGAAGAAAGTTAGTTTAACTTTCGATATATATATATATATATGAAAGATTTTACTAAACTACTCTCGGTTTGGTAAACTGCGATTTTTTCAAATTGAAAACCATCACCAAACCGCGATTCCGCGGTTTTAAAGTTTTTCAAACCACCTCAAAACCGCGAGTTTTCAAAACCAGACCAAACCATGCGGTTTATGTTGTTTAGGCAATTTGCACAAACCGATGCCCACCCCTACCATTTCCATCTCCATTTCCATTTCCATCTATATCCCCGCTTCCCTATATAAGGATGAACTTTCATCTCCATCCCCATTCCCACCTAATTCTTGTAAGAATGGGGAATCCAAAAAAAACAAAATCTTTCCTCATTGGAAATCCCCGCAGGGATTCTCGCAGAATTTTTAAGAAGAATCACCGTAGGAAAATATTTTCTCCCATTTAATTTTTTTTAAAAAAAAACTATAAAGAATATGGTACACATACATAGTATCACACTAGTGTTTTGGGTGAAAGCTTGTAATTTTATATAAAATTGATATATACAATATATATATGTATTTGATAAATACGAGGATCTTAGCGAGGATCTCCATGGGGATCCCCATTGGGGATATTCGCAGAGATCCCCATGGGTAACCCTCATGGAGATCCCTAATGGGGATACCCATGGGATTACCAATAGAGATTCCCCACAGGGATCCCCGAAGATATATTCTTTCTCCATCCCCATACTCATACCCGCGTGGGTATGAGATTTTATCCCCATCCCATCCCCACCTCCATCCCCATTCCCCGCTGAGAATCCCGCCCCGCTTGCATCTTAGTTTCAAGCATAGGTTGTGTCGATTATCATCAATTGACACTATGTTTCAAGTCTCGATAGAAAATGACCGAACTTATGGTCTCAAACACATAAGACCAAAACATAGGATGTTGCGTCGGTTGGAGTCAACAAAAAATTACACACGTGTCTTAGCACGAGACCACCAATATCACTTATAAAGTCTCGGTGAGTTGGGTTTCTGACAAAATTATTTAGGTGTAGGTTGGTATAGACTAACACTTTAATAAGGGTCCTCGCAAGACATGAACAAGACCACTTTATGAATCTCGGTCTTGTGTAACCGAACAACACGAGAATTACAAAAGCCATTCATTATGTGATAGCTAAACTTCAATGAATAAAGGTTTTCGAGGAATTAGGGCTTGCTGTATGAAAGAGAAATAACGCACGAAATAGGAAAACAATGATTTTGAGTTCATTTTTGAAACGTCCCTCATTAGAACTAGGGTCGGGTCACCCGGCCCAAACCGTTACTCAAGCCAGATACCTGAATCAGACCAAAATAACAGTATGACACGCCTAATTCAACCAGAGAACAACATACTAACCATATATAGGGTAATAAATGCAGATGTGAAATCAAGACTATAATTCCATGAATCATCTAATTAAATTAAAGTGATAAGTGTCTAAAAGTCTGAATAATTTCAATCATCCCAAGAAGCTTCCAAATAAACCATAAAGTTTCCATAATAATCCAAAATAGATAAGGATCCAAACTACCCCAAAGTATGTACCTAAAGTTACAACCTAAATTTATTGTTCTAAAAATAAAATAAATATATAATAGAAGCATGCAAAATTCTCACAAAGCAAGGAAAGACTTCAAGCAGATGCATTTCCTTTGTCGCAAGCTAACACGGATGTGGATGTACTTGGAGAGTGGGGTGATCTAAAGAACCAATGAAGCTTAATAAGAGGAAAACCTCACTCAAACATTAAATATGCAAGTACTACCTACTAATTATGCAAAATCTAACATGAAGTTGAAAAGTAAATTTTGGACATTAAGTAGAAAACACGTAGGTATTGATCAAACTCAAATTCAAGCATATATATAAGATATAAAGACATGTAGAAACATGAGAACATTGTTCATCTTCATAAACAAGGAAAGAGTCATGCATTCATAACTTCTAAGACGAGTTTCAAAAACCATTTAAAGCATAACGAAATTAAAATCATTCATGCAAGGGGTCCATAAGAGATATACCATAAAAGATAATAATAATTATAAGTCATTGGTTCATTTAATGCATGCTAGGTATTGGTAGGAATCCGGTGACCGAATCCCTTACATTTGATTTAATGCAAACCATTATTAGATGCAATGGCCGTTACGTCCTCTAACTAGTAGCATCACAACAAAGTGAGTTCATCCAAAGCTGCCACTGATACATGTCCCGTTATCACCAAGTTACATAAGTATGAACTTTAACTCTTACACTTATGTAACAAATTTATGAATTCAATTAGACAAGTAAAAACCCTCATGGCCTGTTCGCTTCACAAATACAATAGTCCAATGTGTATGGGATTAATTTATACATGGGATTGTGGCTTGGATTAAGTGATTAGTCCCGATTGGGTCACTTGTTCGGTTGGGCGTATTTAGATTGGGATTGAATTTTTGGAGGTTGGTTGAATGACCAACATGCCCCTCAATTCAGATTGGGATTAAATTTTTGGAGGCTAATGGTCATGTCGACGAGGGTGGCGGCGCTGGGCGGAGGGTGGAGAGTGTGCGGTGGAGGTGGACGGAGCGGTCATCGAGAGGGTAGCCGACGATGGAGAAGACGACATCGAATTGGGCGCGAGGGCGGCGGGGAAGGGGCGAAGTGCGCGCCGAGGTCGATAAGGGGCCGGGCTTTGGATTGGGTGCGGGTAAAGATGGTGAGGGAGTAATCGGCGGGGATCGGTGGGAGCACATGGATCGACCCATCACGCTTTGCCGATCTACTCCACGCGAGGTGGTGGAAGGGGTGAAGGGCTCGGTGGTGGCGACGGCGGTGGCGTGGACATGGTGCGGTTGAGGAGGGAGAGTGTGATGGCTAGATTGGAGACACACGAAGAGGAGGGAGAGTGTGATGGCAAGATTGGCTAGTGAGGAGGGAGAGTGTGGTGGCGGTGGACATGGTGCAGTTGAGGAGGGAGAAATGAGTGATTCGAATGTGAGTTTGTGAAATATGTGAGGGGTAAATTGGTAATATGTGATAACCAACCATATGGATTAGTTAATCCCACCAAAATTGGTGGTTTTGTTTAGTCCCCTATACAGCTCATTAACTAATCCGTGGCCTAGTTAATCCGTAAAGCGAACACCGGCTTAACCAGTCCAATGGAGTTAATCCACCCTAAGACTGTGAAGCGAACAGACCATCAGTGGTGAATTCCACAAACATCCTAGAACATTAACTAGTAAGACCTTGATGGCACCACAAACACCTCAAGGCGTTTAAATATGATAACTTTCTAATTAGGCCATCGGTGGGAACTCCATAAACATCCTGGGGCAATAAAATGACATAAATGGGGAAATAAATGCATTCACATTCCATAGATTTGGAGATTCAAACCAATACCACGATGCAACCCTTAACCCAAGCCTTTCATCCAAAGCATGATACTTAAATATCTAATAGCAAGCCATACTTAATGTGTGAGCGAAGCTTCGCACTTACCACGACTCACAACGACGCCTACCACAACTCCTGCTATATATGTTCGGGGCCCGATGTGAACCTTCACGTGACACTATACAATCATAATACATCCCATTAATAAATGCTTTAATTTAAATTAATTAAATCTTTCATTTATTGATCTTTGGGATCCACTAATGTGGCTTATGCGGGTTTCCCATCGCCCGATGCGAGGGTCGAGGGGTGGGACCCGGTTGGTCTCCTTCGGAAACATGGTAGTGCTCCGTTTGAACATAAATATTTTGCTTTTATTTTGTTATATAAATTTTATTTATTTAGTATTTATATATATATATATATATTTTTTTTTTTTTTTTTTTGAGTTGACTGGTTGACCAGGGGCTGTCGACCCCATGGTTTTCCAAACTGGGACCAACATCCCTTGGTTCGTTGGTGGGCAGGGACGGGCTCCGCTCCGACCATCGGTGGTGGTGGTGGGGAGCCAGCGCCAAACCCCGGTAGTCCCCTGCCAGCCCTCGGCTGGGACATCAATGGGGGTGGGGGTGGTCATTCACCATCCATTCCTTCCTCCTCCACTTTGTTGGTGGGGTGGCCCGAGATTCCATGAGCCATCAACATATCCATAAGTTTCGCCTGAGATTCCATGAGGTAAGGGTAAGAGTAAAGCACAATCATCAAAGAAACTGAGTGGGTCTTGGCAGATTCCTCAAGCCAGTGATTTTTCTTAAAGAGCTTCCACAATATGTTATCAGTGTGGGCAGACAGGGCATATTCATAGAGTGTTCTATGCCACCGGCCACATCGGTAGGCAGTACAACACGACCAACACGAGGGCAGACTTATGTAGTGGCTGAGGCATATCCAAAGGCTAATAGGAGGCTTATGGAAGTTATATTAAACATTTGTGGTTGAGATATACATATTTTGATTTATGCTAGTTCTACAATTTCCTTTATTGCTAATGCAATGGTTGATATGTTAAAACTGAAACCAGTTAGAGCCAGTATATTGTTGATTTTGAGCACAACAATGAGTGTGAAGGTTTATCCTAACTTGACCTGGAAGAGATGTGTAATCAAAATTAGGGCGAATGAACTCCCAATTGATATAGGGGTAATGGAGTTCTTGGAATATGTTGCACTACAAGGGATGTATTGGTTATAAGCATACCATGCTAGTATTGACTTTTTTCATAAGAAGGTAATCTTTCAAATATCTAACCTTTTTGAAATTATAATTTATAAAGGTTATAATCCTTTACGACTTGCAATTCATGGAAGGGAAGCTATTCCTTAAGATTCGTAAGTTATGGCGGCAATTGTTACATTTGGATAGCCTGGTTAGGAAATTAAGGTTAATGAGATACCCGTGGTTTGTGAATTCCTGGAAGTTTTTCCGTCTGACTTGCCTGGACTTCCACTGCTACGTGTCATTGACTTCATTATAGATCGTATTCATGGTATTAAACCTATATCTATTCTTTTGTACCGTATGTGTCAGCCTCTTTTTCATTAAAACGACTAACCGACATAAATTACCTTAATCCCATGATAATCTAGTCTAATTCATTTTTTTTAACTTTGACCTCAAAATAATAATTATTTCAATCCTTTACAAGCTATAAACTAATTTTTTATCCTAAATGAAACTCAATTCATAATTTGTTCAATTGGAGCAAATTAAGAAATCATAAAGATTATTCTCCGTATTTTGTAAGAATTTTGGCAGCACATCCCCTAAAAATGGCCTGCCGGATAACTTTCATCTAATAGACAACAAAATGGGGAGATGCTTAGAAGGACTCACAACTCCCCGCAGTTCATAATATATATCAAATTCAAATTTATGAATGAACTTAATAGTCTCTGATAACTTAATCATAACTTTACAGTCCTAAATAGACTAAAATTGAATCATAAACCTTTCAACGTATTTTAAACTAACTTAGGAGACTATTATAACCATTCAACAAAACTTTACGTCATACACTCACCCCCAAGAATTCCAAAACAATATATATATATATATATAAACCATTTAAAACCAGAAAATTAAATTTATAACATTAAAAATAATAACCAAAATCTTCTAGTCTTTTCCTTTTATCCCTTGTCTTCATGTAAATTCTGACACCATAAAAAACAACTTGAAGATGTCAGATAAGTAAATTCCTACATTGATCTATACTCCTACAATTGTTAGTTAGATACATGAGACATGTAATTGCATTTTCAAATAAATAATAAGATATATGCATCAACATGACATGCAATCCACTCTGTCACTGCCTCCTAACTATAATCAGACGCTAACTTCCAAAAACAGTACAAAGACAGTATTAAGAGATCATGAAATGTAGAGATAACTTGTCAGTGACTCCACTAGTCTCACTAGACAGCGTAGAGGCAGGACTAAAACCTAGTTTCAATGAAACCAGACTCCGAAATAAGCTTATCCCCTCACTCACTCTATATTTGCATGACCAAGAATGATAAAATGTAATGCAGACTATGATACAATTACATGTACATAAATATCCAATCAATAGTATCACTGTAGGGTTTACTTACCACTAAACTAACTTAAAGTTGGTTACGAAGCCTCACACAATGTTCCCCGACTTTGACATATTTCAACAAGTCCTATTTAAATCATAAACTCAGGTGTTAGAGTTACAAATTTATTTTAATACTTCAAAACCATTTTCAAGCTACAGTGGAGTTCAAACCACTCCAAACTCCAACAACTTCATCTTAAGTCTCAAGACTTAATTTATGTCTTCAATTTTGGTTGTGAACTACTTAATTGTATTCAAAAGCAATTCACAAATCTACTTTGAATCTTAAATTAGGATTTAACTCAATTAACAATTTTAATCTTACCAATTCCAAATTTTAACTTTAGATTTTTAACAAATCCCAATTTACTCATTTTATCGACTTTTGGAGCCTTTTCCTTAGCCAAAACATATAAACATTGTATTGCAATGTTTATATGAGTCTCTCATTCATATTTCAATTCAAAACTACTCCGAAATAAGTCTTCAACAGTTAGTCAAATTATAGGTAGTGCAATTTTTCATTTGTGAGACCCTATGTTTGAAGCTAAATTTCAACCTCTAAACCGATGAATTTCACCACAAGGCTTATTGACCATTGAAATAGGATATATCAAGACTCAAATAAATCTATTCGCAAGCATTTTGGACATTTGTAAGGTCTTTGAGTCATTCTTCAAACATGGCTACTCGCATATGTCAAAATTGTTTAATAATAGCTTGCAGACTACCTTTGCACCACCTTTTCACTACCAAAATAATTGATTCTAAGTTTATACCTTTCCATTATATGATAGAAAAGGGTGAAAATAAGCTCAACCACACGTAATTTGGATATTTTTGATACCTTAACGTATCAACCCAACTTGCTTGCTTGCAAGCGGTTTTTATACTTAGCCAAATTTTTAGGCTTTTGAGCAGTTCAAAACTAAGGTTGTGACCTCTGTCCGAATTTCCAAAACTTCGCGCTCGTTTCCCAAACCTTAAAATCGAAAACCCCATATAAAATATCTTATATGGAGTACCAATTCACCAAAGATCATCACCAAATACTAAGAATTGAAGAAAATAACCTTAACCACCTTTTCATATCTCAACATAATAGGCAACTGATTTTTCATGAGTTTTAATATACTAAATCAATCGAAACAGTTCCAATGTTATCAAGATTCACTTCCAAATCGATGATGCACATTGAAACACATCTTACCTCACTGATTTCAACTAAAGTCCCATGATTTTCCATTAAGATTCATCAATTAAAATGATCACAATGATGTACTCTGCATCGTTTTCTTCAATACCTCAATCAATCCCTTTTTAATTGAGCCCTTACTTTACATCAAGCACTCAATCCATAAATCTTACTAATTAACAATGAACCCAAACAACAAGCAACATAAATTCATACCTCTAATGCATCATTTCCTTTTTCTCTGCCATTTACTACTGTCCATGACCACAAGTTTGAAAGATAGTTGAGAGGAAGAGAATGACGAGAGAGATCTACGATTGTGAAATGAGAAAAATGAAAAAGAGATCTTGGCAGAGATAGGGTATCAAAGGTGAGGAGAAAATGCTTAGGGACAGGAGGCAGAGAAAACTCGAGAAGAAGGTTTGAAAGTTTCAAACCTCATTTCGTTCTCACTTAGATTAACAAGTTTTTGATAGGCAATTTACATATTTGCCCTTAAAACTTATCCTTAACTTAACACCTCTTAATGCCCTTAATGTTAATTTGTCATTCTTTCTTTCAATTTCATGTTTATCTCTAATTTTTAAGCACGAAAAATACCCTAATTTCACCAAAATTGAGAAAAGAACTCTCAACGCGCCCTGAAACATGCAGACACTACGTTTAAACCTTAGCTTAACTTTATTTCATGATGAATAGAGTATAATACACCAACTAGGCACGCGTCACACAAAAATAATATTTTAACTTATGATCTCTAGTCCGAAATGCATGGGTCCCACCTCAAATACTTAAATCTCAAATGAAATGCGACAATACTCAATTATCCATCTAATCAAGTTCATAAAATTCTCAGATGTCACGGTATGGCACCGAAGTGATTACGTGAGTTGCAAACTCAGTTGAGGAGTTGTTACAGAAAGGGTTTATCCATCCTAGTATGTCACCGTGGATAGCACCCGTTATTTTGCGAAGAAAAAAGATGAAACTCTACGTATGTGCATTGATTATAGACAGCTTAATCGAATGACTATCATGAACAAATACCCATTGCCTATGATTGATGATTTGTTTGATTAGTTGATGGGTACCATATATTTCTCAAAGACTGATTTGATGTATGGTTATCATCAAATGAGGATTAAGGATAAGGATATCTCGAAGACGCATTTCAGTACTCGCTATAGGCACTTCGAGTTTACAGTGATAATGTTTGGGTTCACTAATGCTCCTTTATGCTCATGGACTTGATGTATAGGTCTTTAAACCCTATCTTGAATAGTTTATCGATCGATGATATTTTGATCTATTTGAAGACACGTGAAGAACATTCGCACCACCTCAGAGTTACATTGCAAACTTTAAAGGATAATAGCGATTTGTTACAAATGATTTGTTGAGGGTTTCTCTTGTATTACTCTGCCAATGACTCGGCTAACACATAAATACGTTGACTTTGTTTTGTCTGATGAGTGCAAGGCTACCTTGAAAGATTTGAAGGATTGTTTGACTACGACGCCTGTTCTTACATTACCTGAATTGGGGAAATAGCTAGCGATTTATATAGTTGCTTCTCATTCAGGCTTGGGCTGTGTGTGCTTAATGCAGGAAGGCAGGGTTGTAGCTTATGCTTCAAGGCAACTCAAGGTTCATGAAAAAGTTTATCCAGTTCATGATTTTGAGCTAGCTGTAGTTATTTTTGCCTTGAAGATTTAGAGGCACTACTTATACGATGAGAAATTTACAAAATTTTCTGATCATAAGAGTTTGAAATACTTATTTACTCAAAGTAAACTGAATATGAGGCTGCGTAGATGGCTTGGGTTCCTCAAGGATTATGATCTCACTTTGGAGTACTATCCAAACAAAGTAAAATGTAGTTACTGATGCTTTAGTATGAGAAGAACAAGCATAGAGAACGTAGCTACTGCCAGATATTCTTAGTTTAGACTTATAGAGGAAGCTTTAGGGATGGCGATTTGTGAAAGTTCAGTTGACACATCATCAACTTAGAAAGCTAGTTCTAGAGCTATTAATCTATTTTTGTGTTAAGATTTGGGCTCAACTGGAGATGATTTAGTGGGTGATTGATTGTCAAAAAGCTTATCAGGATTGTATAACACATCAGAGGTTAGCGGCTATAGATCATCCAGATTCATTAGTTTTTGATGATGGTGCATTACAGTTTAGTGGATATATTGTGCCAAAATCAGTTAAGGCAGGATGGCTGCGTGAATCTCATAGATCTCTTTATTATATTCATGCATGTGACATTAAATGTATCGCGATATGAGGCGTGTTTATTGGTGGCCTAGGATGAAAACTGATATTGCAGAGTTCGTAAAAGGATATGAGATATATCTACAAGTTAAAACTGAGCATAGGAGAAATATAAGGTAATTTGCATTCATTGCCTATTCCTTATTAGAAATGGGAAAATATATTGATGGATTTTATTTTTGGTCTACCTTTAAGTCAGCGTAAACATGACGCGGTATGGGTTGTAGTTGACAGGTTGACGAAGTCTATATAGTTCTTTCCAGTCTCCATACGAGATCCTCTTAAACAATTATATGAGGTGTACATACTTGAGGTGTTGAAATTCCACGGAGTTCCCGTATCGATTACTTCAGATTGAGATCTAAGATTTACGTCTAGATTATGGAGTGAGTTACTGAGACAATTGAGAACTATTCTTAACCTTAATATGACATACCATTTGCAAACTAACGGACATACTAAGCAGTTGGTATTGATGCTAGAGGATAAGCTTCGAGCTTATGTCTTAGTTTTCCTATAATAATAGCTATTAGCTAGCATTGAAATGACTCATTTTGTATAGTTGGCCTTGTCGTTCACCTGCGTGTTTGGCAAAGGTTGGAAATACAGTATTGTTGGGGCCAGAGTTGACTTAGGAATACATAGAGAGAATTCAGCATATTTTCTAGTGTTTAACTACCGCATAGCTAATATAGAAGATATACACTGATAAATATCAAAGGTTTTTGTAGTTTTCAAAGGATGATATTGTTCTGCTGAAAGTCTTACCTATGAAAGGATTGCATAAGTTTGGATTATGAGGTAAGCTAGCTCCAAGGTATATTGGGTCATTTAGAGTATAAGAAAGGATTGGTCCTATTGCTTATTGGTTAGAGTTACCTCCTCAGCTAGTCGGTGTTCATAATGTCTTCCATGTGTCTATGCTTCAATAAATGGAGACTCGATTCACTTAAAGGATTAATTGGAATGAATTTGATCTTTATGAAGACTTATCTTACTACGAGTAGCTGATTCAAATACTTGATCGTAAAATTCAGAGGCTGAGAACCAAAGAGATTCCTTTGGTTAATGTGAAATTGCAGTTTTATGGAGATGAGGAACGAACCTGGGAGCAAGTCTTATATGAAGGAGCAATTCCCATTTCTCTTCGAAAGACAAGTAAATTTTTTTACTTTAATCTCAAGGATGAAATTGCCTTAAATCGGGGAGAGTGTAATGACGCGTTACTTTAAGCTGGTGATTAATGTTAATCCAAATCTTAATTAACCCGAATTAAGCTGATGGTTAAGTTCAGCGTACCACGATTAGCGTGTGCATTGTATGATGGTTTGTGTTTGTTCGAAATGTTCAATAAAATTTACAGGTTGTTGTATAATAGAGACATTATATATAAGCCTATAATCGAAAAACTCATAATTAAACAATAAATAGCCGCTACACTAAGTGCGACGAGGGGGTCGTGAAATGAATTTGCATACCCAAAATTCTTATAGGCATGTCCGATGAGTTTATTGGCAAGAAAATACACGAAAGAATACATATTTATATATTTGATATATATATATATATATATATATATATAAAAACTATAAGTTTAGTTTGAATTATATGGATCGCATGATCGCCTCGAGATAAACATAAGTGTTGATGGTGTCAACATATGTGCCACTTTAGGGGTGTCATGTTAGCACATCAATCACTCGATCAGTCTTGAGATAGCGTGATGCATATCTCGAGGCAAATCAATATATTTAAACTAAAAACCTTCATATTTGTCTTCACTAATTGATCGAGAGTGAGAAAAAATAGCTGAGAGTTCAGTGTTTTGATCTTGAGGGAATCAATCAGGAAGCTGTTTCAATGTGAATTGAGAATTTAAACAACTAGAAATCCAAAGATTATTATTATGGTAAGTTTGATTTTAATATTTTTGAAGTTTAATTTGATAGTAGGTGATGATATCTCAGTGAGTTAGTGTGTATGATAATTTAAAATGGTTTGTTACCTCACTAGAGGTTCTCCCTGATGAATTTTAGGAGTGTTGAACGTTGTTGTGTTGATTGTAGATGGAACAATGGCTGCTACCTTGTGTACTATCGGACATTACAGGGTGGAGCGCGCTCCACCTAGTAGAGGGGCGTGTGACGACCCCTTCTCAAATTAGGGCACCTCGGCCTAATCTCGTAATTAAGCCCTAGTCTCACCTCATAGGACTTAACTAGGAATTAGTCAGCCTTTTCAAAACTTTCTAATTTAACTATTCAAATAAATATTTTCTCATCTTATGTTATAAATAAGAGTTAGTTAAAGTTGTACAAGCTTAAAGTTTATTTAATGGAAGTCTTAACAATTTAGTGGAAGCTTTTAATGCAAATCCTAAATGTGTGGAAACTAAGATACAAAAATCCCATGCATATATATATATATATAAAACGACGATAATATATCATCATGTATTTGGTTAAGGTTCTATCTCTTAATCCACAATATATACAACCCCAAACGTACATGGAAAACATATATAAAAGTCATACAACAATATCAAAAACCTATAAAATGAGGTGTAGCAACACTCCACTGGTTCAGAGGCAGTTGCCGATCTTCTCTTTGCCTGGTCTGCTACTCGATGGATATGCACCCACTGTCATAAAAAGGAAGGTGAGTACAAGAAAGTAGAATGTAACACTAAAAGATATTTTTCACATTCTCAAATATACAACAAGTATATGAAAGCATAATAATATCAACTATGTTGAAAAACCATGACATAAGATACTCCAGCTAAACAAAATAAAATTGACATTCGGCGAAGTAGTAATGATCTAGGGCTGATCGACCGATAGTCCTATCACAAATGCATTTCCCACTATATAAGGATGGAGCGAGCTCTACATCTTTGTTGAACATAAGAATTGAGCTCTACTCCTTTATGAGTTTTCACAAATGCCAATCACCTATGATATATGTGCTTGCCAACAACCTCGAGTCCCATACCACGTGTGCTGCGCAAGATATTGGAGAGATCCCGAACACCCGAAAGTCTAGTGACCCCCGTGTGTCGCACCACCTTTATCATATCAAGGTCCTAGATACAAAAAGTACTTTTCGTATTTCAAGAAATGACATGGTTTTAGAATCCAACAATAGGATTGCATATCTAATGCGTAAAGGAAATGAAATATACAATATCGTAAACCACTACATATAACATGCTATTTCATTTGATTAAGTATATCAACAATCAAGATTGACATAACATACGATTTAGAGTCAATGAATATATTTAATCAAATATGAATACCATGATAGCAAACTCATGAAATGTTAGAGGAAACAAGTTATGATATTTAGAGTACAATAGGCAAATCAGTCCAAACAACTAGAATTAAATAACAAGACATGAATGAAATGTAAATAAATATCTCAATCAATTTACTTACAATCTACACAAATTTCCTAGCTATTCCGGCTTTTCGACACCTCAAAACTCATATCTGAATCCCTGAGACTTTTACCTAGATCCTTGATACCATTAAAGATGTTTTTGAGTGTGTTTAGACTTTTAGTTAGGGTATTGGACTTATTTATAATATTTAACTTTAAGTTAGGAAATTCAAATTTTTAGGCTGTTATAACACTTAGCGCAATGGATAGCCTACCTAGCTTGCTAATGATCTCATTAGCGTGCTAGCTAATCACTCTTAGCGTGCTTTGTGTAGGAAAATCCAGAATTCTGTACTTAGAGTTCTGAGTTCTTTCCATACATAGGCCTCTCCAACACTTTGGGATCTCTTTACTACACCTCGAGAGACCCAAAATATCCATTAATAACCTACAAAAACACCACACATCAGTTTATTCTTGAATTAATCAATTAGCTTAGTTACTAGTGTAAGAGAATTACCTAGTTTGATGAACATCTAGCTTGACCAACACCTCCTACATCAAATTCACCAAATCCTCACTGATCTCCTCTAATTGTTCATCTCTAGCAAGCTTCCTTAATTCCTAAGTTATGAAAATGAAATGGTTTTGTTGCATGTGTTGATCAATTCAATCTTATATATCAAGATAAGATTGTTTCTAGCCATTGATCTTTATGTACATACGTATCCCGAGACTAATATAATGACTTATTTCTTTTAACAATTTCCACTAGCTCCGCACTAACTTCTTCCAAGTAACATCATTGTCAAACTTAATAGGTTTCTAGATGTGTCAACATATATATCGAGAATCATCAAATGACTATTGTTTTAATTTGCTAACTTAGGTTACATCTAATATAAAATCAACTCTAACAACATTATTTCAACTATATAAGCTACACTAAGCTTAAAATGAACTTACAACATCATTTTTTACCCCAATCTCACGCCGACACGCATATCAAGGCACGTCCCTACTAACGTCTCGACACCTAAAACAAGTAGGAGTGACTTAATAGTATACACATATACAATACACCAAGCATACACCACCATAAAATCTAGCATATACCTTGACGTTCTCACCTCGGTCAATGCACATATCTCGATGTGGGTCTCGCTTCATAGGGCACTGATCCTGATTAAGAGATTAAACTCAGATTGAAAATTTGGATCGTGACAAAGCACGCTACCTTAATCAGTTGAGATGAACCAAGTTGATGGAGGGCACTCCACCAAGTAAGGGAGCGCACTTCCACCCCAGAAAACAACTTTTTTGGGTTTTAGTTAGAATTTCTTGAGGTCTTAGGGACTGAAATAGAGGTTCTAAGTAAAGGGTATTAGACCTATATTGATCATAAATGATTTGTGATAGGTTTTGGATCCTCGAGAAAGCATGAATGCCTGAAAAGTTGGGGAATTTCTTAATGAAAACCTAAACTAAGGTAAGTATGGATTTGCTTATTTATCAATATTGCCTGACTATCTTAGTATATGTAGTTTATGGACTGATTGGGGGGACTATGTATACTTTGATGGTTTTAATAAATGAAAAACGATGTTTAATGTGATTCATGAGAATAAGTTCCTAGATTTGAGACCAAATTATATAGGAGATGGGTTACCTTCCTGACCTATTTGCAATCTTTTACTCAGTTAGATAGGTTGTGTGAGTTACATAGTCAGTATATGGTTTAGGATAGAACCATTATACATTAATGGATTGACTAGATAACACATTGACCAATGTATTAGTCTAGCAATCACATTAATGGTATCAGTAGGTAATCAACCCTAGTTTTATAAATAAAATGAGAATTACAGTGTAATAGTCCTTAACGCATGGGCTTGCATCTATTATGCATAAAACTATATGCTCTTCATAATCCCATTAGTTAACATTGGTGCATATTATTATTGTTTAATGTTCATGATTATTATAAGAAATGACGATGGCTTTGTGAATCCTTACTTATTGAGCAAGTTGGATCACTCACCCCAAATCTAATATTTTAGTTTCACAACCTAACGCTCCGGTGAAGTGAAATGAGAAGATTTAGGAGTTTTGTTATCTTTTCTTGATGTAATGAGCTTTCTTGTATACTTATACACTGTTTGAGTTATTTTGTTGATATAAACATGATTAGGAAGTTTATAAATGAGGTTCTAGGTTCTTATAAACTATGTATTTCTGTTTATTGTTAATTATTGAAAAAGTTTTTAATTTTCTGTTGCGTATAATTTGTATTATTTATTCGATATCAATATACATGTTGAGTTTATCAGGTATATACAGAGACGTTGCTGAATTTAGTTAAGTCTAGCTAGGTTATATGGTTTTAATTAGGGTTTTAGGTCGAGTATCGTTCTAATTGGGATAGGGGATGCTACAAGCTTACTTGAGCCATATAATGCCTTATGGAGCTTGCATACAAGAGGGATTTTGTTCTATTTTGAACGAAGCTAGGAGGTTGAGCCATAAAACTTCCTTATACAGTGCACCATTTAAAAAGACATTATTGACATCCTAGTGATTAATCACTCATCAATAAGCAATATCAATAGAAAGTACAATTCAAATAGTTGTAAGCTTGACCATCGAACTAAAAGTTTAAGTGCAATCAAAACCCAGGGTTTAAGAGTAACCCTTTAACAAATCATGTCTTATAATGAGCAGTTGATCCATTTGCATTTTTTTAATTTGAATAACCACTTACAAACAACAATTTTTTGGTTAGGAGTTTGAGGAAGTAAAGACCAAGTTTGGTTTGCTAATAAGACATTTTACTATTCTAACATGGCTTGTTTCCAATTTGGACTTAATAGAGCAGAGGCAACAAAATTAGGTTAAAATGGGGGTAGACTTAGATACTAAAACTTTAGGTTTAAATATGCCATCTTTGGCATGTGTGGCCATTGGATGATTATTTAGAGGAGGGAGGATAATTTGAGTGGAAGAAGATGTATCAACTGAAGGTGAAGTACATAAAGGTGAAGTAAAATAATTGGTGGAGGCAGAGGTGTTTGAAGTAGGACTTGAACTATTGTTGGATATGGGAGTAAGGAGAGTTGAGCATGAAGTAACAATTAGAGAGGATAGAATGATAGGAGAAGTCCCCGAATGAGAAGATTGTAAAGATGAAACATTAGGTGATGCAAACTAATAGGATGACTCGTCAAATTAAACATGGTGAGAAATGTATACTCTACTAGATGGTGAAAGACACTTGTACCCCTTATGTTTGGTTTAAAAACCTAGAAATGTGCATTGAACATATCTATAATCTAGTTTGTGATTATTAAATGGATGAATATACGAATAAAAAACTATAGCTAAAAACTCTAAATGATGGATAGTGTAGCATCCCCTATCCCGATTAGGGGATACTCGGCCTGAAACCCTAATTAAACCCCAGTAACCCAGCCAGACTTAAGTAGAGCCAACAACTTCTCTGTCAGTACCCGATAAACTCAACCTGTACATTTATATCGAATAAAAAATTCAAAGTAATTGTAGTGGAAAATTCAAAAACTTTTTTGATATATAACAATAAGTTAATACAAAGTTTATTAAAACTCAAAACCTTGATTATAAACCTCCCAACCTTGTTTATATACAATAAAATATATCAAACATTGATTATATATACAAGAAGCTTCATTACATTATAGAAAAGATACAAGACACCTAAATATTCTCATTTCCCTTAATTGAAGCGTCGGGTTGCAAACCTGAAAATATTAAATTTGGCTGAGCGCTTCAACTTGCTCAGTAAGTAAAGACTCATATAGCCATCAACATTCCATATAGTAATCAAAAACATTATGCAATAACAATATGCACCAATATAAGTAAAACAAAATATGAAAAACATATAAATTCAATAAATAATGCATGCAAAGCAAGTTATCATGGACTATTACAATGTGATCCCCATCTTATTTATAAAACTAGGGTCGATGACTCACCAACTCCATTAATGCGAATGCTAGACCAACATATTAGCCGATATGATGTCGAACTAATCCATTAATGCCCAATGGTTCTATCCGAAACCTTTTAGTGAATGTGTAACCCATGGAACCTATTAACTAAGTAGGAACTTACCAGGAACTTATTCTTATGAATTACAGTAAACACCGTTTTCCATTATTAAAGCCATCACAGTGCACATAGTCCCCCATTCCAGTCCATAACTACATGAAATTCATATACTAAGATAGCCATATAATATTGATAAATAAGCAAATCCGTCCGTTGTTTTCTAGGGTGGGAGTACGCTCCCTCAATGGATGGGGCGTGCTCCAGCAGTTGTGTTCATCATAATTGATGAAGAGAGGGCTTTCTTCTGCTAGATGAAGCGTGCTCCACCCTGTGCTGTCTCGACATAACACATGGTAATAGCCATTATTCAATCCATAAATCGGTTAAACAATAATAAAAACCTATCAGGGAGGACTTCCGATGAGGTAACGAGCCAAAATCAACCACCAAACAACATAATTAACAGAGATTCTGGCAAGACTATCAAATTGAGATTTAACTAACGTGGAAACAAATCATACCAAAGTCATGCTCTCTGGTTGTTGATTCGATTAATTTTCTCAATCGGCACTAATTCCCCATGAATGACTTCTCTTGATCATAAACTAAAACCTAAATCCTCGTTACTCGTTTGATGAATCGAATTGAAGAGCTAAACATGAGGTTTAGTTCATATATATGGATTCTTTTAAAGATACGCATTGCACTATCTCGAAACTGATCAAGTGGTTCTTGCATTAAAATGACACTCCTTGAAGTAACACCAATTTTAACACATCAAACACTCATGCTCCACTCGAGATGATCAAATGATCCATATATTTCAACAATTCTTTTATTTTCTAATATATATTTATATATCATATATATAAATACATATATCTTGTGTATTTCTCTCCAATAAATTCACTGGACATGCCTACGAGTATCCTCAAACATCCACGTTCATGCTACTACCCCCTCATCGCACCTGGTGTACCAGTAATTCATTGTTCATTGTGTATTTTCCATTTATAGGCTTGCATATTATCCTTTATTATACTACAACCTATATATAAATTTGTTTAATAATTCAAACAAACATAATTCAGCATGCAAACATACGCACACATTAATTGAGGTACGCCGGACTTAACCTTGAGCCTAACTCAAGTTAATTAAGATTTGGATTAGTAATAATCACCAGCTAAAGGTAACAGTTACATTACAGTCTCCCTAATTGAAAGAAACTCCATCCTCGAAATTAAAGTAAACTTAAAGTTACCCTTAGTCTTGAAGAGAAATGGAAACTGCTCCTTCATATAGGATTCTCGTTCACAGGTTAGTTCCTCATCCCTGTGAAATTGCCACTTCACTTTAACCAAAGGAATATCTTTGGTTCTCATCTTTTGAATTTTACGATCATGTACTTGAATTGACTACTCATCGTAAGATAAGTCTTCCCAAGATCAAATCCATTCCAATTAATTCTTGGAGTGAATTCAGTATTCGTCTTGCAAAGCATAGACACATGGAAGATATTATGAACTCCAGCAAGCTGAGGAGGTAACATTAACTTGTAAGTAACAGGACTAATCCTTTCCTGCACTCTAAAAGGCCCGATATATTTTGGAGGTAACTTACATTGGAACTTAAATCTATATAAGCCTTTTATAGGTGAGACTATCAATAGTTTAAAATCATCATTTGAAAACTCCAAAAACTATGATGTTTGTTGGCATATATCTTTAATTTGAGCTATGCCGTAGTCAAACACTGATTAATCTGTTGTATTATCTATATGTAGTCTTGAATCAACATAGGCCCCAACAATACTATATCTCTAACCTCTGCCCAACATGCCGGCGAACGACATGTCCGACCATACAGAGCTTTAAAAGGAGCCATCCCAATGCTAGCCTTATAGTTATTATTATAAGAGAACTCATACAGAGGAACATATTTCTCCCAGTTACCTTTAAACTTCAAAACACAAGCTCGAAGAATATCATTTAACACCAATATCAATTACTCAGTCTGTCCATCAATCTGAGGATGGTATGTCCTACTAAGGTTACGAATTGTTCCCACCTGTCTTTGCAATCCACTCCATAATCTGAACGTGAATTTTAGATCTCTATCCGAAGTAATTGACATTGTAACTCCTGTAATCTAACGCCTCACGTATGACACCTCACATAGTTGGTCAAAAGGATCTCACATAAAAACTGGTAAGAAATGCACAAACTTCATCGACCTGTTAACTATAACCCATACTGTATTGTGCTTACGCCGACTCAAAGGTAGATCGAAAATAAAATCCATCGATATGTTCCCATTTCCACTTAGGAATAGGCAGCGAATGTAATAACCCTCTAGGTTTCCTATGCTTGGTTTTAACTTGCTGTCATATCTCACATCTCTTTATGAACACAACAATATCAGTCTTCATTCCAGGCCACAAATAAACATGCCTCATGTTGCCATATATCTTTGTGTTACTCGGATGAATAGAGTAAAGAGATCAATGAGATTCTCATAGCAATTCCTACCTCTACTAATCCTGAGCTGGAATCTATAATCTATCCTTGAATCATAATGCCCCATCGGTAGAAACTGACCAATCAGGATGATCTATACTAGCTGCTAACCTCTGGCGTGCTATATAATCTTGATCAATTTTTTGACTATCAACCACCCACTGAATCATCTCCAACTCAGCTCGAAGCTAAGCACAAAAGAGCATATTAGTAGTTTTGGAACTAGCTCTCTCAATTAATGATGTGCCAACTAGACTTTCATGAATCATCATCACTGAAATTTCCTCAAGAAGTCTAAACTAAGACACCCTAGTAGTA
This sequence comes from Stephania yunnanensis, assembly GCA_039657365.1. Classification (NCBI taxonomy): domain Eukaryota; kingdom Viridiplantae; phylum Streptophyta; class Magnoliopsida; order Ranunculales; family Menispermaceae; genus Stephania; species Stephania yunnanensis. Next base: position 11,292,415 of record CM077592.1, read on the forward strand.
GCTACATTTTCTCTACCTGTTCTTCTTTTACTCAATGCATCAATAACCAACTTTTGCTTTACCTAGATGGTATTCCAAAGTGAAATTATAATCCTTGAGAAACTTAAGCTATATATGCTACCTCATGTTCATTTCACTCTGAATAAACAAGTATTTTAGACCGTTATGATTTGAAAATATTGTAAACTTCTTACCATACAGATAGTGCTTTTAAATTCTTAAGGCAAACACAACTGCGGCTAGCTCAAGATCATGAGTTGGATAACTTCTTTCATGAATCTTGAGTTGCCTTGAAGTATAAGCTACAACTCTGCCTTCTTGCATTAGCACATAACCTAAGCCTGAATAAAAAAACATCAATATAAACCACTAATTCCTTTTCTGATTCGGGTAATGTAAGAACATGAATCGTAGTCAAACTATCCTTCAAACCTTTGAAAGCATCCTTACATTCATATAACCACACAAGTTTAACATCTTTTTGCGTTAGCCAAGTCATTGGTAGAGCAATACATCCATCCATGAACCGTACGTAATAACCTGCTAACCCAAGAAAACTGTGAGCCTTTGATACTGTGGTAGGAATAGGCCAATCCCTGATTGCTTTAACCTTAACTGGATCAACAAATATACCCTCAACATTAACTATATGTCCAAGAAATTTAACCTCTGAAGACCATAATTCGTACTTACTAAATTTGACATACAACCAATTATCATTCGGAGTCTGCAATATAACTCTGAGGTGGTGCGAATGCTCTTCCTCAGTTTTTGAATAGAAAAAAATATCATCATTAAACACAATGATAAACTGGTCATGATAGGGCTTAAACACCATATGCATTAAATCCATGAACATAGCAGGAGCATTAGTAATCCCAAAAGGCATCATTATAAACTCGAAGTGCCTGTAGGGAGTACTGAAAGCTATCTTTGAGATATCATCATCCATGATCCTCAATTGATGATAACTAGATCTCAAATCAATATTCAAAAAGAGTTTTGCATCTTTCAACTAATTAAACGAATCACAATCCTGGGTAATGGGTATTTATTCCTAATAGTCACCCGATTTAACTATCTATAATCAATGCACAAACGAGTTTAGTCATTTTTCTTCCCAAAAAGAATCTACGCTCCCCACGGTGACATAATATGATGATTAAACCCCTTCTGTAGCAACTCCTCAAGCTGAGCCTGTAACTCATGCAATTCTTTGGTGCCATACGGTATGGAAGAATAGATATAGGTTTGGTACTAGGAATAAGATCAATAATAAAGTTAATGACACATGGTAATGGAGGTCCAAGCAAGTCAGATGGAAAAACTTCTCAAAATTCACAAACCACAGGTATCTCATTAACCTTAAGATCTTGTCCAGGCTCTTCAAATGTGACAACTCCTGCCATATCTTCTGAATCTCGAGGAGTAGCTTTCTTTCCACGAGTTGTAAAATGTGAAGATTATAGCCTTTATTGACTATAATTTCTGAAATGTCAGGATTATGAAAGATCACCATCTTATGGAAATAGTCAATACTGGCATGGTATGCTTATAACCAATCCATCACTAGTAATGCATCAAATTCTAGGAATTCCATTACCCTTAGATTAATTGGAAGTTCATTCTCCCCAATTTTAACTACACATCCCTCATAGGTCAGGTAAGGATAAACTTTCTCACTCACTACTATGCTCAAAATCAATAATGTATTATCTCTAACAGTTTCAATCTCAGCTCATCAACCATTACACCCACAATAAAAGAAAATGTAGAATCAACATCTATCAAAACATGCATATCTTGACCATAAATGTTCAAAATACCTTCCACAAGTCTCCAATTAGCCTCCAGGTCCGACTTAGCTACTGCGTGAGTCTTTCCTCATACAATGGTATTATACAACCTATTGATGTGGCCGACGACATGGAACACTCTCTCGCAGTATGCCTCGTCTACCCATACCAATAACATATCATCGATGCCCTATAAGGAAAACTACTAACTTAAACAGCCTGCCTCGATCCACTTGATTTTTATGAAAATTCTGCTCTACCCTTGCCTCTACCTTCGGATTGAGATGGCAGGAAAAGTGGTTTGACTATTGAAGCTTGAGAAATAAGTGGAACTGGTGCACTAACAAAATTCATCCCCTGTCTATGTAGCTATACCGGTTACACTCTCTTCTTATTCTGTAGAAAATGAAAAAAATCCTAGACTCTCTAACTTCCAAGATATTGTGGTGTTGGTGGTGGAGTAGGTACTAACTAAAAGGTCTCACCAACATAGCAACTTCCACTTCCATTACACTCTTAATACAAAAGCTTAATTAGTACGAGGATGAGAAGAAACCATAACTCTAATCTCACAGTTCAACCCACTAAAAACAAATCAAATTTGTTCTCTTCTAGCTCTACCATTTCCATAGCAAATTCACTCAACTATGTTAAACTCCTATCATATTCCCTTACAGACATTGCTCACTATTTCAGTTGAATAAATTTAGTCTTCTTCCTGTTCTTGACTGACTTCGATAAATACTACCTATAAAAATTATCCTAAACTGTGGCCAAGTAGTGACAGTCTTCCCTTCTATCTCTAGGGAACTCCACTACTTCCTTTCAAAATATATCAATAAAAATGTGACCAGTTTAACCTTAAATTGGTCCTCAACATCTAGAGTAATGAATCGTTGCTCCATTTTCAATATCTGGGTCTCAGCTATCATTTCCTCCATCGTGCCATCAAATCTCACATGTTGTATTTCATGAAATCTTTGCGAGTTTTGAGAAATACAGCCTTATTAGAATCCACATGCACCCTAAAAACTATTTTTGGCGCCTGAATATGTGGTAATATTGGTTAGTCTGGAGCTGCTACTGTCTTAACTCCTCCCTCAGCTCTACTAACTTTGGACTAGTTGCATCTCCTATTCCAATTAGGGCGATACTCGGCCTAAAACCCTAATTAAGCCTAAGTAACCCAGCTAGACTTAACTAGAGCTAGCAGCCTCTCTGTCAATACCTGATAAACTTAACGTATATATTTATATTGAATAAACAATTCAAAGTACATGCAGCAGAAAATTTTAAGATTGTTTTGATATATAACAATATACGGAAACATAGAGTTTACAAAAACTCAAAACCTTGATTATAAACCTCCCGACCCTGTTTATATACAACAAAATATATCAAACAATGATTATATATACAAGAAGGTTCATTACATCATAGAGAAAATACAAGACACATAAATCTTCTCATTTCCCTTAGTTGAAATGCCGGGTTGCAAACCTGAAATATAAAATTTAGGTGAGCGCTCTAACTTGTAAGTAAGGATTCACATAGACTTCAACATTCCATATAGTAATCAAAAACATTATGCAATAACAATATGCATCAATGTAACTAACAAAAATATGGAAAACATATAAATTCAATAAATAACAGATGCAAAGCAAGTTATCATGGACTATTACACTATGATCCCCATTTATTTATAAAAGTAGGGTCGATGTGATGAACCATTCTCAAATCGGGGCATAGCTCGTCCTAATCCCATTATTAAGCCCTAACCTCACCATTTAGGACTTAATAAGGAACTAGTCAGCCTTTCCAAAATCTAATACTTACTAATTTGTTTTCAAATAAACATATAAGCATATATCTATCCAATGTTAATTCATTAATCATAGTTAATTAAAACTTTACTTATTTAAAATTTTATTCCACATAAGTCTTAATAAATTAGCGGAAGCTTATAACATTATGCTTGACAATTGTGGAAAAATTAGGAAATAAAGATCACATGCATATATATATATATATATAATGAAACGATGATGGGATAACATCATGTATTTGGTGAAGGTTCTAATCACTCAACCCTTAATATACAACCCCAAAAGTGTATGATATACATATAAAAACAATACATCAAAAATCAAAACCTACAAAATCTGGTGTAATAACTCTCCACTAGCTCAGAGGTAGTCGCCGATTTTTTCTTTGCTTGGCCTGTTACTTGATGGGTCTGCACCCACCGTCATAAAAAGGTTGGTAAGTATAGGAAAGTAGGAAAGTAGAAAGTAACACTAAGAGACATTTGTTTACATTCCCAAATATGCAATAAGTATCTAAAGCATGATAATAACAACTAAGCTGAAAAGAGAACATGCAAAGAGATATTATAGTTAAAAAATGAAACTAACACACAATTAAGTAGTAATGATCTAAGGCCGATCGACCATGATCTTCATCACTTCAGCTTTTTCCACTATATGATGATGAAATTAAGCTCTGCATCAATGTGAAGGTCTAAGCAGTGCTCTTGCCTTTATAATCTTTTACTGGTGCCTGTCATTTGCAATGTATACTTGCCAACAACCTCAGATCCTGTACCCTTTATGCTGCACAAGTTATGCTTGTCAATAACCCCGAGACTCATTTCCTGTATATTGCGCCATATAGTAGAGAGATCCCGATCACCCTGGAAATCTAATAACCCTGCATATCCGATAGACCTATATCATAGAATGGTCTTAGTCACAAGAACTACTTTCATATTTCAAAAGATGACATGGTTTGAGAATCCAAGCAAGCAATTGCATATCTAATGCACAATGGAAATAGATCACAACACTATGTAAAACCTACCTAATAGCATGCTATTTCACCGAACACTTGTACTAACATTCAAATATGACATAGCTCATGATTTGGAGTCAATGAAATCATTTAATCAACAATCTATACCATGAAAGCAGCCTCATGAAATGAGAAAAGGCAACAAGTCATAGCATATGAAGTAAAATGGAAAATCGGTCCAAATGAGTGGAAATGAACATATAAATATGAATGAAATGTAAATAAATATCTCAATTAGTTTACTTAAAATCCACGCAATATCTTAAGCTATTTCGGCCTCCTAACACCTCAAAATTTATAATCGAATTCCTGTAACTCTTTTTTAGGTTCCTGACATCATATCATAGGTTTTTGAGTGTGTTTGAACCTTTACTTATAGTATTAGACTCATTTATAGTGTTTATAAATTTTTTGAAAATTACAAATTTTTATGCTGTCATAGCACCTAGCGTGCTAATTACCCTGATTAACGCGCTAATTACCTCATTAGCGCGCTAACTTACCTAGCACGCTATGTGCGGTAAAACCCAAGATTCTACAATTAGAATTCTGAGTTTTCTCCATACATAGGTTATACTAGTGTCTTGGAAACCTTCATACGCACCTCTAGACTTCCAAGACATCATTCATAACATAAAACAACCACATTTAACATCAAATTCATGAATTCATTAGATTGAGCTAGGCTAATGGTGTAGTGAAGTTACCTAGTTGGATGAACACTACTAGTTGATCAACTCCTTCACCAATCCCACCTTGGTTGCTAGTTTTCTTCCTCCTCCAACAACTTCTCCATCTCTCCAACAAGGTTTCCTTAGTTGCTAAGTAAATGAAATGAAGTTGGTTTGATTTCATGAGTTGATAATTAGGTTTATATAGAAAATGAATATGGTTGATTGATAGCTATTGATCGCATTGGGCACAAGTGTCTCGAGACTAATCTAAAGATATTCATATTGACACATGCCCCACTTACTCATACTAAGTGACACCAACTTGTAACACACTTGATGTATAGATGTGTCAACACGTATCTCGATGACTATCAAGTGGCTATTGTTTTAACTTAATAACTTAGGTATACTTAATACATAATCAACCATGGTCTCATTTAAATCACTATAAAAGCTATATAAAACTCAGACCAACTTACCATATTACTCTCTCTACCTTGATCCCATGCTAGTACGCAACTCGAGGCACGTCTCTACTCATGTCTCGACACCTATATACAATTAGGAGTAACTTAATAGTATACACATATACAATACACTAGGCGTACATCACCACAAATATAACATATACCTCGGCCTCATTTCCTTGTTCATGACATGTATCTCAATGCGGGTCCCACATCATGGGTCATTTGCTCCTAATTAAAAGATTAAGCCAGAATTAGAAATTCGGGTCGTTACATATAGTTAGGTTTTATTTTACATAATTTAGTTAAAGGAAAAATACCATGTAGGAAAAAAGTTGGCATTCTATTAACAAGAAAATAGTAGTTGAGAAAGCATCATCCCAAAACTTTCGTGGAGGTGAAGAATGAGCAAGCAATGTGAGACCAGTCTCTAAAATATGACGATGCTTACTGATAAGTGATTGTTTAGACTTATATTTAGGGTTAGTTTAGTAGTATATTTAGTATAAATATCCCTAAATGAGCTCTAATTAATGGTGGTATTGCATTTTTAGGTAAATAAGGTGTAAGGGAAGGAAACGAGCAAAAATGAGAAAAATCGAGCAAAAACCTACGAAAGAATGGTTGGTGCCATGGCTGTTGGGTTTTAGGGTTCATACGCAGTGAAAAACTCAAAAAACTTTTGAAAAACCATAACAAGATTGAAATTGAGTTCCATTAAACTAGATGTACAAAAGTAAATCATAACCTATTCCGTGATTTTTGTATCTGATTGTTTGATTTTCAAGACATTCAATTGCGTGTCCTCTATCAGAAATTCACAAGTGAACGGTGACCAAAATTTGGACTACTAGACCCAAAAGAGATACAAAACATATTTCTATCTCTCCCGAAATCCAAAGATCTCAAAAATAGTAAAAAAAAAAATCTAATTTCATTTTAGGGTTTCACCTTTATTTATATGTGTAGATAAACCCTCATTTAAAATCCTATTCGTAATACAACTATTGTATTTATGCAGTTTAAGAAAATTACACATATGCCCATATTAATAAGTCATCATATAACAAATCATAAAGACTTTTATGTCATGAATTTTATAATATAAAATTCATTACTATGGACCAATTGAAATTGTGCAAATCCATTCTTTGTGTGCGAACCCATAGGTTAATGCAACTTAGCAGTGAACCAAAATCATTTAGGTTCACAAGTCATAAGCAGTCTTTAGCAAGGCATTATGAATACCCAAGTAGCATGAATATCAAAATTGATACAACTTAATGAATAACATATATCATATCCTTTTGTTTTGCGAAACCTTTTATTAAACATAAGGCATGAAAAGTCACCTTTAATGTTCAATCGTACTAGTCTCGATCTTTAGGTAAATTAAAAACATTTAAATGACGTTGATCATATCAATTCACATGGACTTGACCATTATCAATCTATCATATCGAGAGATCCACTGATATCTCTCTCTATACAAGATGGCGAAGGAGCAAGCGAGAAAGTAACAACATGGCTATAGGAATAACCAACCCGCAGATCTGGTATTGTATGATAGTGTGCAAGGACAGAGATGCCTTCATTACTATTCCAAACTAGAAGTTTAGGAGACTTAAAACGGAGTGATAAGGATTCTGGCCAACACCACCAAGTTCGAATTGCGATCGTATCTGATAAACATGGTACAAAATAGCATGTACAATACGTTATCTAATAAAGATCTAGTTGCACATGTTGAGAATTTCTTGGAGAAGTGTGACACCATACATATTACCGAGTTATGAAAGAGGTAATCAGGATGAGACTTTTTTCATTCTCATTAGTGGAAAAGCCAAATCATGGTTCTAAGGGCTGAATGCAAGGAGTATGACCTCATAGGCATAAATTAATGAAAAACTTCTTGACAAGTTCTTTCCCCCAGTGAAGGTCAGCGAAAGGAGACTTGAGATTAATCAATTCAAGCAAGAAGACACCTAGTCTCTTGGAAAGGCTTTGGGAAAGACTCAAAGAGATACTGAGGAGATGTCCAGGACAGGGATATGCAAAATGGTGATAACTCAAAATTTTCTTTACTATGGGATGAACCATAGCACGAGAACACTAGTAGATGCGGCGTCAGGTGGCTCTCTAATGACTAAGGATGAAGATGAAACATTAGATCTCCTTGATTTTATGTCTCAAAATTCTATCGTCGACACTTATTCCACAGTAAGGAAACCAACAGGGGTATACGAGATCGACTCATAGGCTGCAATTATGGCACAATTATCAAATCTGAGTAGTCAAATGGTGAAACTTCAAATGAGACACCAAGTTCCACAAGTAGCACATCAGCCCATTAATCAACAAGGCATAATGGTTAACCAAATGGATATACAGCAGGGAATGGAGTATGAGGACATCAACTTCATAAACAACTAAGGCTACAGGAATAACTTCAGGCTAAGAAGAATGGCTCCTTAATGGTTTTATCAAGGATACAACAATAACAACCCAAACTTTTCTAATGAAAATCTTGATAATGCACTATAGTTACCTCAAGGCTTCAATTAACAAGTCTAGCAGGGGAAGCTCGGGTAGAGCAAAGAGATGACTTCATTGAAGTTAATTGAGAAATATTTGCAAGCCATGGAAATGAGTAATAGGGAGCACCATGAGAAACACGCGAAAAGATGGAAGAAATGAAACAAGCTATGAAGATGATGGATGATGATCAATCACAATCCATCAAGAACATGGAAAGAAAATTGTTCAGCTTGCTATAGCCTTGAACTCGAGGAAAGAAGGATAATTTCCTAGAAACACCGTCACCAATCCCAAGGAGAACGTGAGTGACATTCATATGATGAACACTATGGCAAAAAAGAGCCAAGATAAGAGAAAGTGATGTACAAGATGAAGAAATTCAATACTTTGGCTATGTGGAATCATGAAGACATGCATGAGCACAACACGAAAGTGAGGTAAGATGAGCTTGATGGGTTTAAGAAACAAAGAATCAATGCCTTAAAGAAAAAGAAGGGGAAGCAATAATGGAGAGGCCAAGCAAAAAGATGAAGGACCTTCTAAAGAAGACCTACAAAGCAATGACATCAAAATGGTCATGAAAAAGTCAAAATCGAAGCTCGAGTTCATCCTAAGACTTCAACCAATCAAAAGAAGAGATCCTTGAGAGATATGCATATGGATAAACATTGACGGGCACCTGTTTAGAAATGTCTTATGTGATACGAGAGCCTCATTCAATGTCATGCCACTAATAGGCATGTTGCATGCGCGACTTAAAGATCAATTGTCCTGATACCACGAATTTGTAATTAGCTAATGTTAACTTGACACCTATTTTAGGGAGATTCTTGAATGTGCATGTGAAAGTTGATAGATTCATATTCATCGTGGTTTTTAAGGTTATGGATCACAATATGAATGATCATGTATCTATGATACTTAGGTGACCATTCTTGAACACTTCTAATGCAAATTTGTACACAAGATATATGAATATCATGATGAGTATTGATGAAAGCAACGATGCTGAGATGGTTGTCTTTGTTGATGGTGAAGAAGTACATCCGAATGAGAATGACATCATAATCTCTGATCTGTAGATGAAGCTTCTCAATTTATACTCGGGGTAAATGAGTAAAAAGGCTTCAGGCTGACGTTAAATTAAGCACTACTGGAAGGCAGTTTAAGGTTTTTTTTTTTTTTTAAATTCTAAGTTTTTAAATATCATTTAGTAGTTAGTTATTTAGTTTAATATTTATAATTAACAAGTTTTAGTTCTATCTTTCAAAAATTTATGTCGAATATGCAAGAAAGACCATTTTCCTAGTGACTATTCATCAGAATGGAAATGTCTCGTTAACTCATTAAAAAACATAAAATAGTGAAGGAGTTCAAATCGGTGAAGGTAAGGTGCATGGGTAAATCAAAGGTAAAACTTATTAATTTTATTTTTCATGGATTTTATGTGGTCATGACATCATGTGTGAGTGATACAAAAAGTCGGAAGAGAGTCAGAGAGGAGTTAAAGAAAAAAATTAAATGCGAAGATGTTGACATACAACTAACATTGTAGGTGCTAGTAACGATGTTGAGAGGGCAATAGACACAAAAAAGAAAACACCCCACTGCGTGAACGACGTATAGGCACGGCGTCGGGGTCATTTTAAGGGGCTTAAACCCCATTTTCACTAAATGTTTCACACTTGTACTAAAACCCCACCATAACCACAAAGCAAACATCCCTTTAGAGCCAAAGTTTGATCATTTCTAAGTGAGATAAGAGAGTTCCTAGTGAGTGAGAGTGAAAGAGGCAAGTGCATTGTGGATTTGCGCAAGTTGGAAAGCTAAGGCTTGGATTTTCGGATTGAGTTCAAATAGAGTTATGGTCTTAGATTGATAGAGTCTTGGAGGAGTGTTCTACATTGGAAAGGAATCCGACATTGAGGTAAATTCACAATTTCATCTAGTTATGCTTTAAAATTTCAAAAATCTTGATGTAGTTGTTTGAATTGTATATTTGAGGTTATAGGATAGGTTTTGCAAGATTGTGTGAATGTTGAGCATTAAGGTAACTCTTAGAGACTTAGTTAATATCTTTGCATTATTTGGCATGTATATAATCCATGTGGTATAAAATTTGATTTTTTAGGTGATTTGAAGACCCAAGTTGCATTGCATTGTTTGAATTTGAAGAAATGGCAAGAACAAGGAAACAAGTTAGCCAAACTAAAGCAAATGATTTTGAGACAACTACCTCAAGAGATCCCAAAGTGGAGCTTAGACCTTTTAAATCCAAATTATTCATTAGTAGAGAGGCCAAGGACCGACATGAGGATATCCAACATAGGGAATTCATTTTGAAAGAGGAATAAGTTTTTCAACTAAGTATGATAATAGAGTGAATAACTTCATTAGGCAACAAAATTGGCAGCAACTCACTCAAGACTATAGAAATAATGAAGTTAAAGGAGTGAGCGAGATTGTTTTCGAATTTTATGCTAGTGCGTAGTTCACTGCCAAGGATGAGCCAGTAAAGGTGAGAGGGATTTTTGTTCCCTTTAATAGATGTGAGATTAATACCATATATGGATTGGAGTACTTAAGCTTGTATGGATCCAAACTAACTTTCTCGAATAGATTATAAGAGAGAACTTATAACTTATGCCATTTTATAGCGTAGAGAGCGCATTGGTTGTCCAAAGACAACAAGAATGTGTAATGAGAACTGAGAATATGCCAAATCACACAAAGAAGGGGAGTATTAGAAAAGTTTATAGAATGTGGCAACATTTCTATAGTGGCTTGTCTTTATGAGATTACAAAGAATGGGGAGATCAACATCGGCGATATCATTTACAACAATCCGAGGGAGTCGATCATATTAGAAAGAGACAAAAAATTGTTGTTTCTTATCTTGATTACATAGATATGATTAAAGGCTGGAGTACGATTGAGAAATGATGAACTCAATATAGAAGCCCAACTAACCATGGATGGAGCTTCATGCTTACACTGAAATCACCACCTTGTTACAAAGACTCTGAGGAAGAGAGAGTCGAGGTATGGAGAAGAGGAGGAGCAATAACATTAGGAATTTGCCGAGGGGTGCAAGTTTTAGACCTACATATTGAAGATCAAGACTTTGATGGTGTTGCGGTCTTTCCACCACCTCCTCCACCATAGGCACAAGTACCACCATAAGAGGAATTGACACCATGACAACATAGGCTTTGGATAGCCGAGATGATGAGATAGTACCTAGAGGACAAGGTGTAGTACCAGACAGCCATATTAAGATATGAGTAGGATATGGAGAGGAGAGAGCAATGCCGAAGAAACTATTAGGTTTTAGGGTTCATGCGTAGTGAAAAATTCAAATTTTTTTTGAAAAACCCCAACAAGATCGAAAATAAGTTCCATTAAAATAGATCTACAAAAGTAAACCATACCTTAATCAGTGATTTCCTTCTCTAAGCGTTCAGTTTCCAAGACGTTCAATTGCAAATCCTCTATCAGAAATCTACACACAAATGATGACAATAATTTAGAGTGCTAGACCGCAAGAGAGGTTGAAAACATTTTTCATTCTCTCCTAAAATCCTTTGAACTCAAAAATAGCAAAAAACAAAAATCTTATCTCATTTTAGGGCTTCACCTCATATTTATATGTGTAGATAAGACCCTACTTAAAATCCTATTCGTAATACAACTATTGTATTTAGGTGGTTTAAGCAAATTACACATACGCCCCTATTAATAAATCATCAAATAACAAATAGTAAGGACTTTAATGTCTTGAGTTTTATCATATAATAATCATTACTCTGGACCAACTAAAATTGCGCAAAGCCATTTTTGTGTACGACCCAATAGGTTAATGTGATGTTGGCAGTGAACCAAAACCATTTTGATACACCAATCATAAGCATTCTCTAGCAAGGCATTATGACTTCCCAAGTAGTATGAACATCAAAATCAATATAACCTAGTGAATAACATGTTGGGTTTTGGGGTTCATACGCAGCGAAGATTACAAAACAATTTTGACAAAAACCCCAACAGGATCCGAATCTAATTCCATTAAAAATGTTTAAACCATAAAACCTTAATCATACCTCAGTCGCAATATACCTTTCTGAATGTTGATCGATCTTTAAGGCGCTGCCAACGACGAACGCCCTCTACCAGTAGTCCACACACGAATGGCGGCCGAGATTTGAAGTGCTAGCTTCGAGAGAATACCAAACCTTTTGTTTCTCTCCAAAATGATCCAGAGCATACCAAAAACCCTAAGTCGTTTCTAAAACGAAAATAGAGTTTCGGCCTTTTTTCTTTCATACGTGTGTTCTAACTTAAAGCGTCTATTTATACAACCCTTGTATATATACGGTTAAGTAAATTACACATATACCCCTACTTAAAGAAGTATAAGTGTAATACACCACAAGGACATTTCCGTCATGAATCTTATCATATAAAATTCATTTTTCTGAACCATCTTAAAATCTCGCAAAACCATTCTTAGTGTGCAACCCAATAGGCTCATACAACGTTGGCAGTGTACCAAAACACATTTTGGTATACAAGTCATAAGCGGCCTCTAGCAAGACATTATGACTACCCAAGTTGTATGAATATCAAATCGATACAACCTAATTAATAGTGTATATAACATCCTTTTATCACACGATATCCTTTTGATCAAATATAAGGCATGGAATTGTCATCCAACATGTTCAATCGTAATAGTCTCGATCTTTAGGTAGACTGAAGACATCCAAGTGACATTGATCAATATCAATTCACTTAGACTAGGCCTTTTAACAGTCTAACACATCGAGGGATCCACTTGATATCTCTCTTTATATGAGAGGGACAAATTCTATCTTGATTACACAACTTCATCACATTCCTCACATAGTAACCAATCACAACCTTTATAATCGTCTAGTTAAAGACAACGTTTGATAGTGTCAAATCACTGTGTTCCTAATATTGAAGTCTCTTGTAATCTCAAGTCAGAGGACTGAAAAATATACCTATCATGAGAAACAACTATGACTTAATCCATGTAATGTTCTCATAGCGGTTCGGTCCAATACTTTGTTCCCTAACAAGTACTCGTGATCATGATTCGTATCCCTATACGTATAATCATCATATGATCATCAATCAAGACTCACACTAGTCTTAATTCATTATAGTTCCCAGTATAATGATCGACTAGGGACATTTAGGATATTTCTGTAAATACCCATGGATCTTATTATAATGTAAACATGCAAATTAATTATAATAAACAACAAATGAAATCCTCTATTTTATTAACTAAAAGTATTCATAAAGACGTGTTAATGGATTGACCTGGGGCACATGCCCCAACATCTTCCATTTGCACTAGGGCCAATCATACATGCATCTAATGCTTAATGATCTAACATGACCATCATGTTTTGTTGTGGAAGAGCTTTTGTCAATGGATCCCCAACGTTGTCTTCAGTAGGTACTCTGCAAATCTTTACGTCTCCCCTCTCAATAATTTCTCTGATGAGATGAACACGCCCGAGTATATGTTTGGATCTGTAGTGTGATCTAGGTTCCTTGGCTTGTGCTATTGCCTCGTTATTGTCACAATACAAACAAATAGAGTTAGCAATACTTGGAACCACACCTAGTTCAGAAATGAACTTTTTTTTATCCAAACTACCTCCTTTGCTGCATCGGACGCTGCAAGATACTTAGCTTCTGTTGTAGAATATGCCACAGTCTCTTGCTTTGAACTTTTCCAACTTCTTCGCACCCCCATTCAAAGTAAACACATATCCAGTATGCGATCTAAAATCATCTATATCCGTTTGAAAACTTGCATCTGTGTAACCATTTACAACTAGATCATTTTCAAAACCTCCATAGACAAAGAACACTTCCTTAGTCCTTCTTAAGTACTTAAGGATGTTCTTTACTGCTATCTAGTGACTCTCACCAGGATCTAACTGATATCTGCTTGTAGTGCTCAAAGCATATGGTACATCAGGTCGAGTGCATAGCATGGCATACATGATAGATCCAATAGATGATGCATATGGAATCTTATTCATAAGCTCTCGCTCATCATTTGTCTTAGGACATTGAGTCTTGCTGAGACTTATGCCATGAGACATTAGCAACAATCCTCTTTTAGAGTCTTGCAAACTGAACCTATTCAGCACCTTGTCTATGTAAGCACTTTTACTTAGACCGATTCGCCTCTTAGATCTATCCCTATAGATCCTTATCCCTAATATATAGGCTGCATCTCCTAAGTCTTTCATTGAGAAACACTTCCCTAACCAAGACTTGACATTCTACAATGTTGGGATGGCATTTCCAATGAGTAATATATCATCAACATACGGCACTTAAAACAACTACACTCCCACTGACCTTCTTGTATACACAAGGCTCATCTTCGTTCTTAATAAAACCAAAATCCTTGATTGCTTCATCAAAAGGAAGATTCCAACTCCGAGAAGCTTGCTTTAATCCATAAATGGATCTTTGAAGCTTACATACCTTCCTAGAATTCTCAATATGTACAAAACCTTTAGGTTGTGTCATATACACGTCCTCAAGCAGCTTTCCATTAAGAAATGCTATTTTTACATCCATTTGCCATATTTCATAGTCATAATATGCAGCAATGGCAATTAAAATTCTTATGGATTTAAGCATGAATACGGCGAAAAACGTTTCATCATAATCAACACATTGAGTCCGCTCGAAACCTTTTGCTACAAGTCTTGCTTTAAAAGTATGCATTTTGCCATCCATGTCAATTTTCTTCTTGAAAACCCATTTACATCCAATGGTCTTACCACCTTCAGTAAATCAACCAAGTTCCAAACTTGGTTATCATACATGGATTGTATCTCAGAGTTCATGGCACTTAGCCATTTATCTGAGTCTGGTCCAGACATAGCCTCCTGATAAGTGGTGGGCTCATTTTGATCCATAAGCAACACATCATGACTATCGGTAATGAAAAATCCGAATCTCTCTGGCTCATGTCTTACCCTACCAGATTTACGTGGGCCTTGTGTCACTTGCGGAGGTTCAACTGGTTCATAACGTTGTTGAACTTCCAGTAGCGGTTTAGTGTTTATCTGTGATTCTTGAACTTCTTCAAGATTTATTTCTCTCCCACTAGTGTCTTTTGAAATAAATTGTTTTTCCATAAAGGCACCATACCGAACAACAAACACTTTGTTCTCAGCGGGATTATAAAAGTAATATCATTTTGTTTCCTTAGGATACCCCACAAATAAACACTTATCAGATTTGGGTGCTAATTTTTCTGAGACTTGTCGCTTTACGTAAGCCTCACAACCCCAAATTTCAAGAAAAGACAAACTAGGTCTCTTCCCGTACCATATCTCATATGGTGTTTTATCAACCGCTTAAGAAGGAACTCGATTTAGAGTGAAAACTGCAGTTTGTAATGCATAACCCCAAAAGGATAATGGAAGATCTGCATGACTCATCATAGATCGAACCATATCTAATAAGGTTCGATTTCTCATTTCAGAAACTCCATTCCATTTTGGAGTTGCTGGTGGAGTTCATTGAGAGACAATCCCACAATTTCTAAGATGATCATCAAATTCTTAGCTTAAATACTCACCACCTCGATCTGATCGAAGTGTTTTGATAGTTTTACCAAGTTGATTCTGCACTTCATTTTGAAACGTTCGAAACATCTCAAATGATTCAGCTTTATGTTTCATTAGATATATAACCATATCTCATTTTGAAATCATCGTAAATGTAATGAAGTACTAATAATCTTATCTAGCCATTGTGTTTATAGGACCACATACATCAGTATGTATTAGACCCAATAAATCACTTGCCCTTTCACTATGTCTAGTAAAGGGACTTTTAGTCATCTTGCCTAGTAAACAAGATACGCACGTTTCATATGTTTCTAAATCAAATGAATCAAGAAGCCCATCTTTATGGAGCTTCGTTATGCGTTTCTCGTTTATGTGCCCGAGACGACAATGCCAAAGATAGGTTTGTTACAGAAATGACAATTTTCTTCCTTTTCTTTTGGGTGTTTTGAAGCAGGAACAGTACGGGGCTTGACTTGTTCCACATGCTTTGTGACAGGTGCAACAACAGACTTGACAACTCTAGCCTTGCCTTTGCCTTTCTTCTTCATTCCCTTTCCCTTTTGGACCATCAACACATTACTAGAGGGTTTCTTGATATTTTGTTCTGTAGTTTTGAGCATCAAATGCAACTCTGAAATTGATTTCTCCATATTATTCATATTGTAACTTTATGGTAATGAATTCAGGATCAAATCCGTAGCCAACTCTTGGCTTATGGAAATCCGAGTCTATCAAGCTGGTCAACATAGCCCTCCATCTTCAAAACATTAGGACTAACTGGCGCATCCTCATAGCTTTTATAGCATTAGCTGGTGGGTCCTCAGGGATTGGAGCATCTAGGATATACAACTTGCGTTCATGCTTAAGAACAATTCTCAAGTTTCTGAACCAGTCAAGAAAGTTAGTCCCGAGATAGCTTATCCTTCTCAAGGATGGATCGCGATGTGACGGGGATTATTGTTACTTGAAGAGGCCATTGATCTACAATAAAGATTATGCAAAGTTTATTTTAGTATAGAGGAATAGACTCCACTAAATTAACAACCCTCCTAAAACATACTTGTTTATTTAGGGGACTAAAATCCATATTTCACCTAATTCTCGTGACACGGTATGGCATGAAACACGAGAACTAGATTATTTAGGTAGGTAATGATTACCAATTACATCTTATGTAATTTTTAGATCCTTTTATGAGATATGAGACATCTTATGTCTTAGCATGTTTTTATCTCATCATTTGCCTAAAGCTCAAAACTATTTTGATGGCTTTATTAAGTCGAACCATTTTAAACATTAAGGTAACTCTTACCCAACTTGTCTCACCAAGATAACACAATACACCCAACTATGAAACTATATTAGTGTTCGAGGCCTAAAGTGTTTAAAATGGATGGCACGAGACTTAAAATTTAATAGAGGGATTTTATTCAGTTTTAGTGATTTTATGTAAACAATGAAATATCATATATTTTATTGATTTGTTCAATCACTAAACAATTTGGAATTTTTTTTATACTTTTCACTAACAAAAGAATTTCCATACGCTAGGATTAGTTAGACGGCGGTCCCGCTGGCCGGTCAACGGACAGGGCTAAAATGGGGCAACGCCCCCGTTTTTTTTTAGAAAATCATAATTTTCGCTCATTTTATTATCATAAATTAACCCGAAATTAAGTCAATTAAAACATTTTAATTAACCTGGGCCCAAATCTAACTAATCATCTTATCCTAATCCAATTAGGATTTAAGATATTTGAATCCTAGTATATCACCAATAACAAGATTCTTGATATTTATCTCCTATCCAATAGGGATAACGAAACCGATTTTGCTTATATCTCCTAATCTAATTTGTTATCTATCTTTATCAAATAGAAACTTCATAACAAAATAGATATAACAAGATAAATAATTAATTTCAAAA
The DNA here is from genome assembly GCA_039657365.1 of Stephania yunnanensis. Classification (NCBI taxonomy): domain Eukaryota; kingdom Viridiplantae; phylum Streptophyta; class Magnoliopsida; order Ranunculales; family Menispermaceae; genus Stephania; species Stephania yunnanensis. The sequence goes on from CM077592.1 coordinate 11,310,304, forward strand.
ATTAATTATTTATTTTGGATTTAAGATATTTGAATCCTAGTATATCACTAATAACAAGATTCTTGATATTTATCTCTTATTCTAATTTGTTATCTATCTTTATCAAATAGAAACTTCATAACAAAATAGATATAACAAGATAAATAAATAATTTTGAAAATTAATTAATTATTTTGGATTTAAGGTATTTGAATCCTAGTATATCACCAATAACAAGATTTTTAATATTTATCTCATATTCTAATTTGTTATCTATCTTTATCAAATAGAAACTTCATAACAAAATAGATATAACAAGATAAATAAATAATTTCAAAATTAATTACTTATTTTGGATTCAAGATATTTGAATCATAGTATATCACCAATAACAAGATTCTTAATATTTATCTCCTATTCTAATTTGTTATCTATCTTTATCAAATAGAAACTTCATAACAAAATAGATATAACAAGATAAATAAATAATTTCAAAATTAATTATTTATAAATAAATAATTTCGAAAATTAATTATTTGCAATTTCGGTCTTCATCCAAATAATCACAAACATGTAATTGAATCATGAACTACTATCTCAATCGAACCTAATGGTGTCATGGATCATAGAACACGAAACTCAATTCATTAAAATTATTTGAATTAACTTAACATGGTTACAAGCATGTAAGAAACCGATTTTAATTAAATCACGAATATGTGTATCATATATACAAAACATGATAATAAATCTCAAAGACAACTTATGTATATCACATATACATCAACTATTAACATGCTTTCAATCATATATCATGTATATATCAGAAGAAAACATGTAATGAATTTATTGGAATCGAACTCGATGACTCTGATACCACTGTTGCGTTTTCGGGTTCATACGCAGCGAGATTACAAAACAATTTTGACAAAAAACCCAACAGGATCCGAATCTGATTCCATTAAAAACGTTTAAACCATGAAAAACTTAATCATACCTCAGTCGCAATATACCTTTCAGAAGGTTGATCGATCTCTAAGGCGCTGCCAACGACGAACGCCCCTCTACCGGTAGTCCACACACGAATGGTGGCCGAGATTCGAAGTGCTAGGTTCGAGAGAATACCAAACCTTTTGTTTCTCTCCAAAACGATCCAGAGCATACCAAAAACCCTAAATCGTTTCTAAAACGAAAATAGAGTTTCGACCTTTTTTCTTTCATACGTGTGTTCTAACTTAAAGCGTCTATTTATGCAACCCTTGTATATAGATGGTTAAGTAAATTACACATATACCCTTACTTAAAGAAGTATAAGTGTAATACACCACAAAGATGTTTCCGTCATGAATTTTATCATATAAAATTCATTTTTCTGAACCATCTTAAAATCTCGCAAAACCATTCTTAGTGTGCGACCCAATAGGCTCATACAACGTTGGCAGTGTACCAAAACACATTTTGGTATACAAGTCATAAGCGGCCTCTAGCAAGACATTATGACTACCCAAGTTGTACAAATATCAAATCGATACAACCTAATTAATAGTGTATATAACATCCTTTTGTCACACGATATCCTTTTGATCAAACATAAGACATGAAATTGTCATCCAACATGTTCAATTGTACTAGTCTCGATCTTTAGGTAGACTGAAAACATCCAAGTGACATTGATCAATATCAATTCACTTAGACTAGGCCTTTTAACAGTCTAACACATCGAGGGATCCACTGGATATCTCTCTTTATATGATAGAGACAAATTCTATCTTGATTACACAACTTCATCACTTTGCTCACACAGTAACCAATCACAACCTTTATAATTGTCTGGTTAAAGACAACATTTGATAGTGTCAAATCACTGTGTTCCTAATGTTGAAGTCTCTAGTAATCTCAAGTCAGAGGACTGGAAAATATACCTATCATGAGAAACAACTATGACTTAATCCATGTGATGTTCTCATAGCGGGTCGGTCCAGTACTTTGTTCCCTAACAAGTACTCGTGATCTTGATTCATATCCCTATACGTATAATCATCATATGATCATCAATCAAGACTCACACTAGTCTTAATTCATTATAGTTCCCAGTATAATGATCGACTAGGGACATTTAGGATATTTCTTTAAATACCATGGATCTTATTATAATGTAAACATGCAAATTAATTATAATAAATAGCAAATGAAATCCTCTATTTTATTAACTAAAAGTATTCATAAAGGCAGTTAATGGATTGACCTAGGGCACATGCCCCAACATAACATATATCATATCTTTTTATCGTGCGATATCCTTAATTAAATATAAGGCATGAAACGTCACCCTTAATGTTTAATCATACTATTCTTGAACTTTAGGTAAACTGAAAAACATCCAAGTGACATTTATCATATCAATTCACATTGACTTGGCTATTATCAGTATGTCATATCGAGGGATCCACTGATATTGCTCTCTATACGAGAGTGAGAAATTATATCTTCATTACACACTTTTACATATTATTCACATCACAATCTTTATAATCGTCCGGTTAAAGACAATGTTTGATCATGTCAAATTACTATGATCCTTATATTGAATTCTATGGTAATCTTAAGTCGAAAGAGTAAATGATATACCTATCATGAGTAACACCTATGACTTAATTCATATGGTGTTCTCATAGCGGGTCGATCCAGTACCTTGTTCTTAACAAGTGCTCATGATCTTGATTCATATCCTTATACGCATGATCATCTTCATTAATCAAGATTCACACTAGTCTTAATTCATTATAGTTCCTAGTATAATGATCGACTAGGAACATTTAGGTTATTTTAAAAAATACCTATGGATCTTACTATAAGATAAAATTGCAATCACTTATAATAAAACAACAAATGAAACCTCTATTTAGTTTAGTTTATGAGTATCTAACTTGTGTTATTATATATGTTTGTGTTTTTTAGTGTTTTCATATTTCAGGCTTATTTCAGGCTTATTTTTAAACCTATTTTAGAGTCCTATTTGTAATCTAAAACCTAATGTGATATATATATATATATATGAGGTAGTATTGGTTGCAAGTTTGATGAATGGTTTGGGACTCTATTATAACTTGAATATGAAATTAAGTGTTCAAATAGAGTAGTAACCCTTAAAATGTGAATTTGTGATTTAATAGGACTTGTCGAAGTACGTAGAAGCTAGGGAAACATTATGTGGGGCTTCGTGACCAACTTTAAGTTAGTTGGACTGTAAGTAAACCCTATAGTGGCCTTTACTATTTATGAAATTTTGTTTTTATACTTGAATCCATCAACGAACCATCTATAATAACCAGCTAACCCTAAAACACTCGAACCTCTAACACTATGGTAGGAGTAGGCCAATCCCTGATTGCCTTATCCTTTGTTGGATCAACAAATATACCTTTAACATTAACCACATGTCCAAGAAATTTGACCTCTGAAGACCAGAACTTGCACTTACTAAACTTAGCATACTACCAATTATCCTTCAAAATATAAATGTAACTCGAGGTGGTGCAAAAGCTCTTCCTCAGTCTTGAATATATCAAAATATCATCGATAAACATGATAATTAACTGGTCAAGATAAGGTTTAAAAACCATATGCATGAGCAAGAGCATTTGTGAGCCCAAACGGTATCCCTATAAACTCGAAGTACCTATAGCGAGTACTGAAAGCCATCTTTGAGATATCCTCATCCCTGATCCTCAGTTGATGATAACCAGACATTAGATCAATCTTCGAGAAATGCCTGACACCCTTCAATTGATCAAACAAATCATAAATCCTAGGTAATGGATATTTGTTCCTGATAGTCACTCGATTATGCTGAATATAATCAATGCCAATTCGTAGGGCTTCATCCTACTTTTTCATAAAAAGAACATGTGCTCCCCATGGTGCATAATAGGATGGATAAACCCCTTTTGTAGTAACTCATCGAGTTGAGTCTGCAACTCACGTAATTCCTTCGGTGCTGTACAATACCGAGGAATATATATATGTTTGGTACCAGGAATAAGATCAATGATAATGTCAATGACACGAGGCGGTGGAAGTTTAGTTAAGTCAAATGATAAAACTCCCAAAAACTCACAAACCATAGGTGAGATTAACCTAAAGTTCTTGCCTAGGCTCTCCAATGTGACAACTCCTACCGTAATTTATAAATCTTGAGGAGTAGCATCCTTCCACAAGTTGCAAATCGTGAAGGATGACTGTAATTTTAGAAAAGTTAGGAATCTAAAAAATTATCGTCTTATGGAAAGAGTCAATCCTAGCATGGTATATCGATAACCAATCCATCCTTAGTAATGTATCAAATTCTAAAAACTCCATTACCCTCATATCAATTAGAAGTTAATTCTCCCCAATTTTGACTACACGTCCCTCGCAGATCGGGTTAAGATATACCTTCTCACTCATTGATGTGCTCAAAATTAATAATGTACTGGACTTTCAATTTCAACTTATTAACCATTGCACCCACAATAAAAGAAACTTTAGAACTAGCATCAATCAAAACATGCATATCTAAATAAAAAATGTTTAATGTAACTTTAACAAGTCTCTGATTGGCCTTCGGGTCTGCTTTGTCATTGCATGGACTGCCCTTGTGTAGGTGTTGTGTTGTACTGCCTACTAATATGGCTGGCAACATAGAACATTCCCTTGCAATATGCCATATTTGTCCACACTTATAAGATATCGTTGATGCCCTTTAAGGAAAACTATTGGCTTGAGAAACCTGTCCCAATCCACTCAATTTTTGTGAAGACTATGCATTGCTCTTGCCCTTTCCTCTGGACTAAGGTGGCGGCAAAGGTGGTTTGGCTATTGAAGCCTGAGAAACAGGTGGATCCGGTGCACTAACAAAAGTCGTCCCTCTAGACCTGATTGTGTAGTTGCGCCAATTACACTCCTCTCTTATTTAGTAGAAAATGAACAAATTCCTAGATTTTTTGTGTTTTAGGATATTGTAGTAGTGGTGGTGGTGCAAGTACTGTACCGGAAGGTCTCATTAGCATAACTACTTCCACCTCTACGCACTATCAAATATAAAAGCATAACTAGTGTGAGGATGAGAGGAAACCACAACTCTAATCTCGTAGTTCAGCCTACCTAGAAATAAATTAATTTTGTCATTTTCCAGCGTCTACAATCTCTGTAGTAGATTCACTCAACTCGATGAACTTTTTCTCATATTCCCATACAGACATCGCTCCTAATTTCAGTTGAATGAACTTAGTTTTCTTCATGTTCCTACCCGACTTCAAAAAATAATACTTGTAGAATACAGTCCTAAACTATGGCCAAGTGGTGATAGTTTTCCTTTTTCTCTCTAGGGAATTCCACGAATTTTGCACAAAATCTATCAGAAAAATGTGACCAGTTTAACCTTAAAATGGTCCTCAACATCTACAGCAATGAATCGCTGCTCTATCTCCAATATCCTGGTCTTAGCTAACCCTTCCTCCATCGTGCCATCGAATATCATAATGCCATATTTTGTGATTTCCTTGCGAGTTTTAGGTAATGCAACCTTCTCAAAATTAACATGCACCCTTGCAGCTGTCTTCGGCACTTGAATATGTGGTACTACTAGTTTGATTGGAGCTGTTCTATCTTAGATCCTCTCTTAGCTATGCTAACCTCGGGACTGGTCACAGGATGTGCCTTATGTCGCTGTATTGGTGGTCCCATCTGAGCCATCAGCATAGCCATCAATTTCGTCTGAGACTCCATTTGTAATGACCTATTACCTTAAGCTGGTGATTAGTACTATTTCGAATCCTCATTAACTCGAGTTAGGCTCGTGGTTAAGTTCGGCGTACCACGATTAGCATATGTGTGAGTTTGCATGATGTATGGTATTTGTTTGAATTGTTAAATCAATTTATATATTTGTTGTTATATAATAAAGAAATTATACACAATTCTATAAATAAGAAAATACATAATAAATAATAAGTTGTCGGGACACCAAGTGTGACGAGGGGGTTGGGTATGAATGTGCATGCTCAATGACACTTATAAGCACGTTCGGTGAATTTATTAACGAAAAATTACATGAGATATATTTATATATTTGATATATATATAAAGTCATAAATTTAGTTTAAATTATATAGATTATTCGATCAACCTCGAATGGAGCGTAAGTGTTTGAAGTGTCAAAATTGGTGTCACTTTAACGCATCAATCACTTGATTGGTCTCGAAATGATGCGAATCATATCTCGAGAAAAACCATATATATATATATATAATTAAAATTTGATCATTTTCTCATCGATCAGTCGAGAAAGTTCAAGGAGGAGGGCTCAGTTCGATTCAGATCAAAGGAGGTTGATCCGAGGAGCTAAACTAATGTAAATTGAGGAGCTTAAATGGATCAGAAACCAACAATCATCACTTTTGTAAGTTTAGTTTTTTAGATAGTTGAAGTTTAATTTCATGGTGATGATTAAGTCTTTGTGAATTGGTGTTTTTGTTGATGGAAGTTGGTTTACAACCTCATTAGAGGTCCTCTTGGATGAATTAAGAGTATTATTGTTGTTGTTTTGGTGATTTAATAGTGAAATAGTGGTTGCCGCCCTATTCACTGTTGAGACGGTGCAGGTGGAACGCGCTCCCTTCATCAACTGTAATGAACACAGTTGGTGGAGCATGCCCCACCCATTGAGGGAGAGCGCTCCCACCCCAAAAATTAGCATTTCTGCTGAGTTTTGCTAAAGGTTTTTAGTGGACTTAAAAAGACTGTACTAGGGGTTCTAAATATGGTATAATGAACCTATATTGATAATAAATGGTTTATAATAGGTGTTGGATCCCCGGGTAAGCATTAGTGGTTCGGAAACTAGACAGAAAACCTAGATCGAGGTAAGTATGGATTCGCTTATTTATTAATATTGCCTGACTATTTAGTATATGTAGTTCATGTAGTTTATGGATTGGCATAGGGGACTATGTACACTGTGATGGTTTTTCAATAAATTGAACATGGTGTTTACTATGATTCACGAGATTAAGTTCTTGAAACTGAGACCAGGTTATATAGGAGATGGGTTATCTTCTTGGCCTATATGTAACTTCCTACTCAATTTATAGGTTGCGTAAGTTACATTTACACTAGAGGGTTTGGGATAAAACCATTGGGCATTAATGGATGGGCTCGACAACATATCGACCAATATGTTGGTCTAGTAATCACATTAATTGCACCGGTGGGTAATTGACCTTAGTTTTATGAATTAAAAATGGGGATCACAGTGTAATAGTCCATTATATTTGCTTTGCACCCGTTTATGTATTGAATTTATATGCTTCACATATTCTTGTTAGATACTATGGTGCATATTGTTATTGCATGATATTCTTGATTACTATATGAAATGACGTTGTTTAATGTGAATCCCTACTTACTGAGCAAGTTGGAACGCTCACCTCAATTAACATTATAGGATAACCGACAAGCGCTACGACTACGGGATGATGAAAATATACGAGTCTTGATATTCTCTTCAATGTAATGATTTTCATTGTCTTATATATTTGTATTGAGTTTCAATTTTGTAATATATCAAGGGATTGGTGATTTATATAACCGATGTTTATTCCCGTTTGTTTTAACACTATATATCGTGGTTTGGATTATCGAAAAAGTTTTAAATTTTTGTTGTGTTTATTAATTGTTTTATATTGATAATTGATATACAGTAATGTTTATCAAGTGAAGGTTGTAAGGATGTTGGCTCTAATTAAGTCCGGTGAGGTAATCTAGGTTTAATTAGGGTTTCATGCCAAGTATCGCCTCAATCGAGTTAGGGGATGCTACACCATTAACTCCCTCATTTGCTGCTCAATCTTATGTTTCCATTGCTCCTCAGTTTATCTGTTACCCTAAGGTCTAGATCTCTATAAACCTTCTCCCGGATATGCTATTAGATTTTAAATTCAAAGGAGAGATAAAATCCTTAGGTAACATTCAGAGAATTTAAGGAAATCATATCTATAGATTAAATAAAAATATGTGCAACAAATAATGTATAATAATGTTTTTATTTTCATTTTTACCCCATTAAATGATAAGAAAATGTATATCAAACCTTAAGCATATTCGTAGCTTGAGACAACTCTGAATGTTAATAAAATTTGGTTCCAGTACAACTGATTATGCTATCATTCACTCCTAAAACCATTCGAAAGTGAATTAAGGTCAGTGCGTTATCCATGATACCAAACTATATCACTGTTACCACTTTATCTCAAAAGTGATAAACCTTAGGCTCTGATACCAAGCTATAACATCCCCTATCTCGATTAGGGTGATGCTTAGCCTAAAACCCTAATTAAGCCTCGGTAACCCAACCAGACTTAACTAGAACTAACAATCACTTTGTTAGTACCTAATAAACTCAACTTGTATATTAACATCGAATAAACAAAACAAAGTATACGCAACAAATAATTTATAATCTTCTCGATATATAATGATATACAGTAATACAAAGTTTATCAAATCTCAAATCCTTAACTATAAACCTCCTAACCCTACTGTTTATATACATCAAAATATATCAAACAATTTATATAAGTACACAAATGCTCATTACATCATAGAGAAGATTGCAAGACACTTAAATCTTCTTTTTTCCCTTAGCTAAAGCGCCAGGTTGCGAACCTGAAATATTATATTTAGGTGAGTGCTCAAACTTGCACAGTAAGTAAGGATTCACAAAGCCATCAACATTCCATATAATAATCAAGATCATTATGCTATAAAAGTATGCACTAGTGTTACCTTACGAAAATATGGAAAACAATAAATCAATAAATAATGGGTACATAGCAAACTATCATGGATTATTACACTGTAATCCCCATTTTATTTATAAAACTGGAGTCGATTGCCCACTGACGCCAATAATGTGATTGCTAGACTAACATATTCACTGATATGATGTCTAGCTAATCCATTAATGCCTAATGCTATACACTTAGTTAGAAGTTACATATAGGCCGAGATGGTAACCCATCTCCTATATAATGCGGTCGTAGTTCCAGGAACTTACTATCGTGAATCATAATAAACACCGTTTTTAGTTTATAGAAAACCATTACAGTGTAAATAGTCCTTTATTTCAGTCCAACATCTACATGAACTACATGTATTAAGATAGTCAGACAACATTGATAAATAAGCGAATCCATACTTACTTTGGTCTAGGTTTCCATCCAAATTCCTAAATTTTCCAGTTACTAACGCTTTTCTGAGGATCCAACACCAGTCATAGACCATTTGTAGTCAATATAGGTCCAATACACTATAACTTGAACCACTAGTCCAGTTCCAAATTCCTCCAAAAATTCTCATTAAAAGTTAGCTACATTATTGTTTTCAAAGGTGGAAGCGTGCTCTTTCAGTGAATGAGGCACGCTCCAGCACCTTTGTTCACCATAGTTGATGAAGGGAACGCTCTCCACACTGTACTGTCATAACAGAATGCAGGGCGGCAGCCGCTGTTCCACTCATAAATCCACCAAATAGTTGTATAAACTCCCAAAATCATTTAGGGAAGACCTATAATGAGGTAAAAAACCACATTCAATCATCTAATAGCATAATTAATAGAGATTCTATCATTACTATCTAATTGAACTTCAACTAACACAAAAAGAAATATATTAAAGTGATGATATCTAGATTTTGAGTTATTTAAACTCAATCCTTATTGAATTAGCCCCTTGAACACTCCCTAATGATCCAAATCAAAACCTAAAATCTTACTATCTTTGTTTGATCAATCGATATGAAGAGATAAGTATGAGTTTTAGTTTAAATATATGGATTTTCTTCAATATATGCATCACATTATCTCGAGGCCGATCAAGTGGTTGATGCGTTAAAGTGACACTTCTTGAAGTGACACCAACTCTAACACATCACACACTTATGCTTCTTTCGAGGCAATCAAATGATCCATATCAATAAACTAATCTTTTTATTTTCTAATACATATATATCATGTATTATCTCACCAATAAATTCATCGAACATGCCTACAAGTATTCTTGGGTGTGCACATTCATTCCACGACCCCTCGTCCCACTTGGTGTACTGGTAATTCATTGTTTATTATGTATTTTCCATTTATAGGCTTGTATATAATTTCCTTCATTATACTACAACCTATATAAATTTGTTAAATAACTTAAATAAATACATGTCATCATGTAAAGGCGCACACATGTTAATTGAGGTATACCGGACTTAACCACGAGCCTAACGCAGGGTAGTTAGGATTTGGATTAGTACCAATCACCAAGTTAAAGTAACATGTCGTTACAACATGCATTGAACTCATAGGTTATTCTAGGTTCATAGTAAGTGGGCCCGCTTGTTATGAGCTTAGAATAGGAAATGATAGGGATCCACGTTGTTATATAAATTTTTTGTTACTTGAAAATGTAATTACATGACTCCATGTATTCAGACAAACATTTGTAAGAGTATATAGCAGTGTAGGAGTTTACTTACCTGACATTTTCGAGTTGTTTTTGATGATGTCAAATTCTTAGTAAAATAAAGAAGAACATAAAAGACTCGAAGAGCATTGATGAATTTCTTCATATTTAAAAGTTCAATATTCTTGTTGTAAAAGCTTTATATATTATTTTGGGTTCCAGGCTAGCATAGGTCATAAAATACTTTCAAAAAGGTTCGGTGAGTCTCCTAACTTAGTGTGAAGTAAGTTGAGAAATTCTTGACTTGGTTTTAGTTTATTTTGAGATTGGAAATTTGTAACTAATGCATTGGAGACTCTGAGTTAGTTTAAAAGTTTATATTTGATATATATTGTGAACTGCCAGAAGTTGTGAGTCCTGTTAGGCTTCTCCCCATTTTGTTGTCTATTAGTGAATCTTTTGGGAAGTGATGCCGAAATTTTTATAAAATACGAGAATAATCCGTATTATTTCCTAATTTTCTCCAATTAAACAAATCATATGGTTTAGGTGCCTAATTATAGTAATTAGGCTAAGCCAGGATTTAGTGAGACGGGCCCTGACATACACCATCCTATATTGGAGCTGATGATGTAAATGATGATGATGACGTCCATGTATTATGAGCCTTTAGACTTGGGGAGATGAGAGTGACATTGATACCATTCATTTTTAACTTTGGGATATTTTGTTAATTATGTAATTGTTTGAATTTTATGTTTAGTTTAGTTTATGCTTATGTAACTTGTGTTATTATATATGTTTGTGTTTTTTAGTGTTTCATATTTCAGGCTTATTTTTAAACCTTGAGGACAAGGTTTTGTCTAAGGTTGAGGGCATCGCCACAACACTACACTATGAAAAGTGGCAAGATAGGCATAAAATTAAGGATAAACACTGCACGTATGATTATTTAAATTTTATTTTGAAGTAGTTAAGGAAGAAAACATGGTAGTGTATAAATTTTTCATTTTTCGTACTATATGAATGTTTAAGTAGTATAAATTAGGTTATATATAGTAATATGTATGAAGAAGTAGTTCATTTGCATGTTCAGACCTTCAAGTGTGAATGAGTAGATTACTAGTATCTTGTTGATATGAAACTCGAGAGAGTGTTTTAAATCTTGAAGAGAGAAATAATGAAATGTAGCAAACCACAGTGTGAGTTCATGATTAGTGTAATGACCTGTTACCTTAAACAGGTGATTTTTGTTAATCCGAGCCCTAATTAACCTATGTTAGGCTCGTGCTTAAGTCTGGTTTGTCTCAATTAGCGTGTGCATAAATTATGTGTCATTTGGTATTTGTTTGATGTGCATTAATATTTATTGAAATTAACAGGATTTATTGGCCTATAATTGAATAATTAAAATTTATGGGACTCTTAATACCGTGTGTGGGCCATGGGTGAGGCACATGAGTCATGGGGTAGTGTGCATGCCTGAGTGTACTCATTGGCATGCACAGTAAAGTCATAGACGTGTTAATATAAGCTTATATATGTATATATAAATTGTATATGTAAATATATATTGAAAATAAATAAATACTAATTATTGGGTGCCTAGTGATACGTGTGGTCAATAATGTGTCTGTCCTAGAGTTGTTGTTGACACGCGCGACGAATTCATGGGCGCGAAAATGCATAGGTAAATGTATATTTGTATATATATATGTTGAATAAGGTGACTATAAGGAACAAATATCCATTGCCTAGAATTGATGATTTGTTTTATCAATTAAAGGGTGTCAAACACAATTCGAAGTTTGATTTAAAGTTTAGTAATCATCAACTGAGGATTAGGGATGAGGATATCTCAAAGAAGGCTTTCAGTACTCACTATGAGCACTTCGAGTTTACATTGAAGTCGTTTGGGCTCATTAATGCTCCTGTTGTGTTCATGGAATTGATGCAAAGGGTCTTCAAACCCTATCTCGACCAGTTTATCATCATATTTATCGATGATACTTTAATCTATTTGAATACTAAGGAAGAGCATTTGCACCACCTTAAAGTTCCATTGCAGACTCTGAATGGTAATCGATTTTATGCCAAGTTTAATAAGTGCGAGTTCTCGTCGTTAGAGGTCAAATTTCTTGGACATGTGGTTATGCTTGAGGGTATATTTGTTGATCCAATGAAGGTTGAGGCAATAAGGGATTGGCCTACTCCTACCACAATGTCAGAGGTTTGAAGTTTTCTGCGGTTAGCGAGTTATTATAGATGGTTCATATATGGATTCTCTCGTATTGCTTTACCAATGACTCAGCTAACACAGAAAGATGTTGACTTTATGTAGTCAGATGAGTGCAAGGCTGCCTTCAAAGGCTTAAAATGATAGATTGACTAAGACGCATATTCTTAAATTACCAAAATCGAGGAAGAAATTAGTGATTTATACTGATGCTTTGAATTTTGGCTTGGGTTGTGTGTTGATGCAGGAAGGCATGGTTGTAGCTTATTGTAATGACCCATTTAATTAACGCCGTTATTATTTTATAATTTCAAACATGGATGCCATCTTAGATTCACGTGGATGCCACAGGTAGGCGAGAACACACATCGATCTAGGTCCATTAGTAAATTATATGTTGAATTGCTTATTTGCGATCCATTTTATGAATTTATTTGTTAATACATCGCATGTGTGAAAGTTGTATGGTTATATCATGCGAGGTTGTGTGACACGTAGTTGCCTCGAAAGGCGTGTCAATGCGGGTATTGAGAGGTGAATACGAGTACACTAGAAAAACTCGATAAATTCAAGCTAATTTAACAAACTAATCAAATGAAATAGAAAAGGTAACTACCGGCTAAGTCAATTAATTAGATAAATAGATTGTGGCATGCCTCAGAATACGTGTCAAGACACGAGGTACCTGGTATCGAGTATCCCAAGGTTAGTGGGACAACAAATTAATTAATTTTGATTAATAGAAACACTAACAATTTGGTTTGATAAGGCTTAATGTAAGGTCTATAAATCAAATAAATGATTAGCCTTTAGTTTGAACTAAATAATGGGGACCATAAATGGACATTAAGATGGTATTAGTGAGTGACTCTGGGATTGTGTGAGCTATGAAAGTCATTAAGTAGTGTAGGACAACATGAATAAAGGCCACAAGATAATTCTCAAGATACGCATAACACACTTAATCCTAACTAAACATATATAAACCATATGAGTGGGTTTCATCTCTACTAACTTCAATCACATGCAAAGATTAAAGAAAACTAGAGATTTGGATTTAATTCAAGTTGGAAATTGAACACCTTATAGGACAATTCAAGTGATTAGCCTTAGGTAATCTTCATCTTCAACTTCTACTATATCACATGAACCCAATTTTGTATATTTTTAATAAAATTCAAATTTAAGAGCTAGATCTCTGATTTTTGAAGAAAACTTGATGAATTCTATGTATAATGATCAATTTTATGAAGAATTTACAATTGGTATTGCATGAATTGGTGTCTTGATGAATTTGGGAGGATTTATGAATTCATGGGATTTGAGGATTTCGATTAAATTTTTGTTCTAAGATAGGTCTGACTGATGTTTTGGAGTTAATTTGATATGGAAAGTGTGTTAACCTAGTTGGGGCAGTTAATTGAGAGGGGAAGGACAAAATTCTCGACTTAAGAATTCTGTCATAAATGTAATTAGCGCTCTAACCAGGCTGGTTAACACGCTAATCATCTGGGCTTTAAATTATTTTTTAAAATTAAGAACAATAGCGTGCTAGATTGACTCCCAAGCTCGCTAGGTAGACCCCTTAACGCGTTAATGACAGATAAAACCTGAAAGTTAAGGGCTATTCTGGTGATTTGTAACTTAATACATAACTAAACACTCGTAAACAACCTAAACTTATAAAATTGGATTTGATGGACTTGGGGGATCGTAGCTCGATGTTAAGGAGCTTGTCAGTTGAATACGGGAGTTTGGGGAGGGGTCAAAGAAGGTTTTAGGTTTGTAAAAGCCAATGGAAGAACTCTGAGTATTTGATTCTATTTTCATTCCATTTTTATCCATTCTTGCTATTTTTATTATTCCATTCCGTTACATGGACGTGGGTTAAGTTTACTCCCCCAGATTTCCTTGTTGTGTGTTCATGACACGCGAGATTATAGTACGTGTGACTTGACCCTCGGTGAATGTCAACCCGAGCTTGCCTTGGTGCATGTGTCTATAGCTCAATGGATTTGTCTAGCACCGCGAGGGACCATGTGTTGGGCCAGGTGCCAGTTGGGCATGTTCGATGATGGGAACCTGGTACCCTAAAGTACATTCTCTTCCATCTATAGTGACATACATATTTGTTAGCTTATATGTTATTTATTCAGGCAATGAGCCAATTACAGTTGCCTGTATTTACATTTTTCATGTTTATTTAACATTATTTCTTGCATTTCCTTACTTTATTATGTGAATGCTCATAGGGTTTCCATGGGATTTTACTCACTGGACTCGTTATATGTCTTTTAGTGATGATTGAGTCAAGATCCTAGTACTAATAGGGGCAAGGGGATCCTAGGCGACTATATCTGATTGCCCACCATCGAGGACCTACTAGTACATTCATATTTTGATATTTTGTATTATTTTGGGTATTGTGAGACTTGAGATTACACTGTATATGTATATATATTCCATGTTTTATGTTATTGTCGCTTATATACAGAGTTCTTCTCCGGGTTTTCCATAAGAAGACATGCTCTTATGAATAATTCTTGCCATGCTAATTTACTATACTTTATTTGTATCAATTAAGGCTTTTCTTAATAACTGTTGACTTGTAAAATACAAACCACTAGTATGGCTATGACTTGAATAAATTACAATTAATTGAACTTAACAAATATTTAAATACTTAAGGGAATAACTCATGATAATATGATTGATCAACTAACCATGTTGATAGCACAAACGTTGACACGATGATCGAGACATTAGGTGAACGGGAAGGTGTTGGATACGTGTAGTTAGGCCTACCGGACGAGGAGCAAGAGTTCTAGGAATTTGGGGAGTTTAAATAAAAGAGCATAAAATTTAATAAATAACTTTAGATGTAAAAACCCGATGATATTGCCTTAGAACTTTAGTTGGGAGCTGACGCGAGGAGGGTAGAGTTAGAGTTATATAAGAGTTATATTTTGTTATATATATGATATACGTATATATACTGAGGTTGATCCGAAGTACGCTTCTCGATGCAGATCATAGATGGACAATCGACTACGCCTCATGAGACCAAACAAACTAGTAATATAGTTAGGGATATTTTTATTACAGTGAGTACGAATGATCAACTCTTGAACCAAAAACTCAGATGGCTGAGTTATTATGGTTGTTACAGGATTAAATTGCCGCATTTACGACACTTGTTGCAGTAGTTGCAGCACCCCGAGACCAAATAGTAGCTAGAGCACCCACGGGGACAGCCGTCGCGCCGGTTGTTTCCCAGACACAATTTAAGAGAGTAGCTATGGAAACACCAACTAAGAGAGCTACTGCAATTGTTGTTCAATTGGAGACACCGACTCCTATGCCTCCACCTTCGACTACATGGTAGTTGACCACTACTAGTACTACTGTTTCTACATCAGGATTCATTTTGGCCCCAGAGGCGAAGATGTTGAGAGAGTTCCTAAAGTCCCAACTAGTCTTCTTTTACTGAGGTGGTGACCGTAAGGCGGTAGGAAGTTGATTTTGTCCCATCATCATTTCGATAGGTTAATTAGAAACAATAAGAGTGTATAGGAATGGTTATCTGGAGCATGCTTGAAAGGCCACACAATAGTTAGGTGGACCACATATCAGGATACCCAACCAGTGCCGATGACATGAGGTGAGTTCAAAGAGTTGTTCCATTGTTAGTACATACCCATGGAGGTGAGGTTGCGTTTGAGAGAAGAGTTTTTGACCCTGAGATAGGGTAACCAGACTTTGATATGGAGAGATTCCAATGCCTACTTCGATTTTCTATAGATGTAGCAGGGACATAGCACCTACATATATAATATTTCACCAGAGGAGTTGAGGATATGATTCCTTTGACAGTGGTGTCATCTGAAGCACCAACTCTGCAGGACATATTTAATAGAGCTTTAACGCATGAGACCTACCTAATGCAGAGAGATAAATGGCGCATCACTTAGACTATGGTACAAACTGGGCAGAGTTTTAAGACAGATCGGAAGCTGAAGAGACAATAGGATCATCAGGATTGAGGTCGAAGGGATGACATACGAGATAAGGACTGCATGGATGATCACCGGGACATTCAGTTCTAGTATGAGGAGAGACAACCAGTTCACGCCATCGCACCAGCATCGATCGATTAGCGTAGGCCACAACCTTAGATATATCATTAGGAGAGAGATCAGAGGGGATATGACAGGGGTCAGAAAGATAGGTCAGGGTCCTCGATCTGGAGACGGATAAGTTGAAAGGAATGACATGTGTAGATGTTACATGCGTGGTCACTGAGGGCACTTGAAGATAGATTGTAGAGCACTACTGTCACCACGACGAGAGCCTGATCAGGCTAGAAAGAGGGCCCATGTCGTAATAGAGTCGGACGATGGAGGGACCAAATAGCTCGTCGAGGGCACATTACATATTTATGGTACACCTATGCATGTTATGTATGATTATGTTAGTACTTTGTTGTTTATTGATGGGTGTGTTGTTGGAAAGTTAGGGTTAGTTGCACTAATACTAAAAACACACCTTGTTTACAGTACGACCTTTGGGAATAAGATATACCCTAACTGGATGTGTAGAGACGTGATGATAAATGTTTAGGGACATTAGTTACAGGTAGATCTTCGAGTGTTAGAGTACCTAGACTTTGACGCTATTCTTGGGATGGATTAGTTGTCCCCTATCAAGCACAGATAAATTGTTATGGTAAGAGGATTGAATTTCGTATTCTTGGGATACCGAAGTTCTCACTAGTTGGATCCACGACTGACTTACCTATCACTAAAGGCTGACTAGCTACAGCGCCGGAAGTGGAGGCATTTGCGGTGATAGTTTAGCCAGAGGTTAGGAATTAGGTCAAGGTTAATATGTTCTCATAGTTAAAGATTTTATTGACATATTTTTAGATGATCTACCAGGATTTCCACTGCCATGAGCTATTGTGTTTGTCATCAAGCTTATATTAGGGACTCAGTCAATCATCAGTATACCTTATATGATGTCACCATCAGAGCAGGGTGATGTTAGGCGACAACTAGATAAGTTATTAGAGAAAGGTTTCATCTACCGTAGTATATCACCCTGGGAAACTCCAATGTTATTTGTGTAGAAGAAGGATGGTTCAATGAGGATATGTATAAACTATAGGAAGCTAAACCAAGTGACAGTTAGGAATCATTACCTAGTTCCTAGAATATATGATCTGTTTGACCAGTTGGCAGGTGCTAGATTCTTCTCGAAAATTGATCTTTGCTTAGGTTATTATTAGTTGATGGTTCTAGATGAGGACATCAAGAAAGCTACTTTTAGTACAAGATACGGGCTATTCGAGTTCATAGTTTTACCATTTGGGCCGACTAACGCCCCAATGATCTTTATGGATTTGATGCACAGGGTCTTGAGACCATATTTTAATAAATTTTTCATAGTCTTCATTAATGATATCTTGATCTGTAGTAGGACTCACGAGGATTACGAGAGACATCTCATAGTAGTTTTGACAACACCGAAGAAGCACAGGTTGTACATCAAGTTCAATAAGTGTGACTTCTTGTTGAGTGCGATGAGATTCTGGGACACGTTATCGGCAATCAGGGCATCTATGTGGATTTAAAGAAGATTTTGGTTATCATTGACTAGAATATGCTTAAGTCTATTATTGATATTTGGAGTTTGTTAGGACTGGCAGGATACTATCGATGATTCGTATGTGACTTTTCCTCAATTATAGCACCGATGACGAAATTGCCCAAGAAATATGTTTGATTTAATTGGTCCGAGGAGTGTGAGCAAGCTTTTGTAACCGAGGAGGAGGTTGACTTTTGCACTAGTGTTGACATTACTAGAGCTGGGAAAGACTTTGACAGTCTACACGGATGCGTTAGGCATTGGTTTAGGATGTGTATTGATAAGGAGGGTAAACTAGTTGCTTATCTTTCTAGATAGTTGAGACCTCACGTGAGGAATTATCCAATGCATGACTTAGAGCTTGCAGTAGTCGTCTTTGCACTAAAGGCCTTGAGGCACTATCTCTATGGAGAGAGATTCATATTGTATACAGATCCCCAGAATCTACGTTATATCTTTACTCAAAGAGATCTGATCATCCGTCAAAGGAGATGACTTTAATTACTGAAGGACTACGAATTCGGTATTAAGTATCACCCCTGGGAAAGCAAACGTTGTAGTTGACACATGAGCAGAAGTAGGACTAATAATCAGACTATTCTGATGGCCTAGGATGAAGGCTGACGTGGGTGCGTAAGTCAAGAGTTACCTACAAATTAAGAGATACGGGAAGGGATTTTGGAGGATGCGCATCGGTCTCGCAGCATAGTTCATCTCCATCGGACCAATATGCATAATGATTTAAGGTGACCATTCTGGTGGCCAAGGACAAAGGTGTTAGAGCATGTGCCCTAGGTCAATCTACAAACATTGTTTATCTTATAATTTTAGTTAATAAAATAGAGGTTTTATTTGTTGTTTTATTATAAGTGATTGCATATTTACCTTATAATAAGATCCATAGTTATTTGTTGAAATATCCTAAATGTCCCTAGTTAGTCATTATACTAGGAACTATAATAAATTAAGACTCGTGTGAATTTTGATTGATGGTCATGTGATGATCATGTGTATAAGGACACAAATCAAGATCAATAGTGCTTATTATGGAATAAGATACTGGACTGACCCGTTATGAGAACACTACATGGATTAAGTCATAGGTGTTACTCATGATAGTTATATCATTTAGTCATTCTACTTGCGATTACCATAGACTTCAATATTATGAGCATGATAATTTAACACAATCAACAATCAAATGTTGTGTTTAACCGGACAATTATAAAGATTGTGATTGGTTACCATGTGAATAATATGTGAAGGTGTGTAACCAAGATAGAATTTGTCACTCTCATATAGAAAGAGATATCAGTGGTTCCCTCGATAAGATAGACTGACAATGGCTAAGTCCATGTGAATTGATAAGATCAATGTCACTTGGGTGTTTTTTCAATTTACTCAAAGATTGAGACTAGTACGATTGAACATTAATGGTGACTTTCCATGTCTTATGTTTAATCAAATGATATGACACGACAAAAGGATATGATATACATTATTAATTAGATTGTATCGATGTTGATATTAATGCTAATTGGGTAGTCATAATGCCTTGCTATAGACCACTTATGACTTATGTACCAAAATGGTTTTGGTTCACCGCCAATATCGCATGAACCTATTGGGTTGCACACAAAGATTGGCTTTTCACAATTTCAATTGGTCCAGAGTAATAAATCTTATATTATAAAATTCATGACATAAAAGCTTTTACGATTTGTTATATGGTAACCTATTAATAGGGGCGTATGAGTAATTTACTTAAACTACGTAAATATAATAGTTGTATTACGAATAAGATTTTAAGTGAGGTCTTATCTACACATATAAATAAAGGGTGGATCCGTAAAAAACGAAATAAGATTTTGTTTTACAATTTTTCGAGTTCTCTGGATTTAGGGAGAGAAGAAAAATTCATTTTTCAATCTCTCTTGGGGCTACAACTCCAAATTGTGGTCACCGTTCATATGTGGATTTCTGATAGAGGACACACTCTTGTAGGTCTTGAAGATTGAACAATCAAAAGAAAATTTTGGAATAAGGTATGATTTACTTTCGTAGATTTAGTTTAATGGAACTTATTTTCCATCATGTTAGGGTTTTTTGAAATTTATTTTGAATTTTCCGCTGCATAACCCAAAAGCCCATTAGAAGGCTGACGTGGGAGCGTATGTCATGAGTTGTCACATATGCTGATAGGTGAAGGCAGTGCATAGGCGACCTGGTGGGCTGTTATAGTCGTGGCCCATTCCATAGTGGAAATGGGAGCATATCACTACGATTTTCGTCAGTGGACTACCGCAGTCATCGAGGCGTCACGATGTAGTTTGATTGTGATTGACAGCTAATGAAATCTGCTCAGTTCATTCCAATTTCTGTGAAATACATGTTCCCATAACTGAGCATATTATTTGAGCGGAAGATTATTAGATTGCATGGTGTACCGGTTTCCATTTTATCGGACAGAGATCCTAGGTTGACTTCGAGACCCTAGAAGTGTAGGGGCAATTTGGCTTCAAGTTGCAATTTAATATGGCTTACTATCTTAAAATAGATGAACAATCAAAGCGACTGATACAAATTTTGAAGGATATGCTCAGGGCTTGTATATTGTAGTTTGGGGTTCATGGGAGTATTATCTACATTTATGTGAGTTTGCTTATAACAACAACTATCAGGTGAGTATTGGCATGCCACCGTTTAAGGCACTGTATGGGAAGCCCTGTGGATCACTTACATGTTGGGTAGAGCCAGAAGATATTATGACCGTTAGGTCTAAGATTGTTATTGATCATACAGAGAAAATCAAATAGATTTGTCAGAGGATACGAGCTACAAATGATAGACAAAAAAATATGCGGATCTATATCACGAGGGCCTAAGCTATAAGGAGGGTGAAATGGTATACCTAAAGGTTTCCCCTTTGAAGGGTTAACAAAGATTTGGGATTAAGGGGAAAATGGCGCCGAGGTTTATTGGACCATTCAGGATTGCGCGCGCGAGTCGACAGTGTTACATATCGCTTAGAGTTACCTGCTGCGTTAGCTGGGGTTCATTTAACATCTCGTATCTCTATGTTGAGACCGACTAGGTCAGGGGTGAGAGTGATGGTTAGTTCATGATAGATTAAGGTTTAGCTTGGCGTGTCTTACGAGGAGCAATCGATAATGATCGTTAACCGCATAGTTCAAGTTTCAAGAAAAGGGAGTTCTCTAAGGTCCTAGTTCGTTGGTAGCTTTATGGATAGAGGGACTCACCTGGGAGCTTGAGTCAACTATGCAAGAGCAATACCCTCAGCTATTTCATGGTACGACATCTTGTTTACATTCAAATTTTGGGATGAGATTTTATTTTGTAGGGAAGAACTGTAACGACCTCTTTAATTAACGTCATTATTTATTTCATGATTTTAGACATGAACACCAGCTCAGATCCATGTGGATGTCGGGGGTAGCCTAAAACACTCGTCGATTTAGGTACATTAGTAAATTGTGTATTGAATTGCTTATTTGCGATGCATTTTATGAATTTATTTGTTAATACATCACGTGTGTATGTTGTATGGTTATATCGTGCGAGGTTGTGTTACACGTAATTGCCTTGAATGGCATGTCAATGTGAGTATTGAGAGGCAAATACGGGTACACTTGAAAAACTCGATAAATTCAAGCTAATTTGACTTAGTAACCATATGAAATAGATAAGGTAACTATATGCTAAATTAATCAAATTATAAAAATAAGCTATGATGTGCCTCAAAATATGTGTCGAGATGCAAGGCACCGGGTATCAGGTATCCGAAAGTTAGTGGGACTATAAATTGGTTAGTTTTGATCAATAAAAACACTAAACATATGGTTTGATATGGCTTAATGTAAGGTCTATAAATCAAATAAATGATAAACCTATAGTTTGAACTAAATAATGGGGACCATAAATGGACATCAAAATGGTCTTAGTGAATAACTCTAGGTTTGTGTGAGCTATGGGGGTCATTAAGTCGTGTAGGACAGCTTGAATAAAGGCCACAAGATAATTCTCGAGATATGCATAACACACTTGATCCCAACCAAACATAAATAATTATGAGTAGGAGTTTCATCTCCACTAACTTCAATTACATGCAAAGATCCGAGAAAACCTGAGATTTGGAGTTGATTCAAGCTAAAAATTGAACACCTTATAAGACAATTCAAGTGATCAACCTTAGGTAATCTTCATTTTCAACTTCTATTATATCACATGAATCCAATTTTGTATGTTTTTGATGAAATTCAAATTTAAGGGTTAGATATCTAATTTCTGATGAAAACTTGATGAATTCTATGTATAATGATCATTTCCATAAAGAATTTAAAACTGGTATTACATGAATTGGTGTCTTGGTGAATTTCGAAAGATTTGTGAATTCATGGTATTTGAGGATTTTGATTAAATTATTGTTCTGAGATAGCTTTAATTTGTTTTTTGGAGTAAATTTGATATGGAGAGTGTGTTAACCTAGTTAGGGCAGCTAATTGAGAGAGGAAGGACATAATTCTCGACTTGAGAATTTTGTCATAAAGGGTAATTAGTGTGCTAACTAGGCTGGTTTGTGCATTAATCATCTGGGCTCTAAAATGTTTTTCAAAATGAAGATCAGTAGCGGGCTGGATTGATTCCCTAGTGCGCTAGGTCCTTAACGCGCTAATGACAGATAAAACTTGAACGTTAAAGGCTGTTTTGGTGATTTTCAACTTAATACATAAATTAACACTTATTAACAACCTAAACTCATAAAATTGGACTTCAGGGAATGGTGGAAGTATAGCTCAATGTTGGGGAGCTTGTTAGGTGAGATATGGAAGTTTGGGGAGGTCGAAGAAAGGTTTGAGGTTTGTAAAACCCAATTGAAGAACTCTGAGTATTTGATTTTGTGTTAATTCCATTTTTATCCATTCCTACTATTTTTACAATCCATTCCTTTACTTGGACGTGGGTTGAGTTTACTCCCCAAAATTTCCTTTGTTTGTGTTCATGATGTGCTAGATTGTAGCATGTGTGACTCGGCCCTCGGTGAATGTCATCTCGAGCTTGCCTTAGTGCACATGTCGGTGACTCAGTGGATTTGTCCAGTATCATGATGGACAAGGTGTTGGGTTAGTTGGGCGCATCCATTGTTGGGAACCTAGTTACCCAGGTACAGTCTAAACCATCTAGAGTGAACACACACATTTGTTAGCTTATATGTTATTTATTCATGCGATAAGCCAATTACAATTGTCTGTCTTTACATTCTACATGTTTATTTAACATTATTTCTTGTGTTTCCTTGCTTTATTATGCGAATGCTCAGAGGGGTTCTTTGGGATTTTACTCATTGGACTTGTCATCTGTCATTTTGGTAATGATTGAGTGCATATCCTAGTACCATTAGGGGCAAGGGGATCCTAGGCGACTACATATGCTTGCTCGCAGTCGAGGACCTACTCGTACGTGCATATTTTGATATTTTGTATTATTTAGGGTATTGGGAAACCTAAGGTGACATTGTACATGTATATAAACACTATTTTATGGTACTGTCGCTTATATGCATAGTACTTTTCCTAGTTTTCCATAGTACGACTTGCTCTTTTGAATGATGTTTGCCATGCTAATTTAGTATACTTTATTCCTATCAATTAAGGCTTTCGTTGATAACTGTTAACTTGTAAAATACAAACCATTAGTACGACTATGACTTGAATAAATCACAATTAATTAAATTTACAAAATATTTAAATACTTAGTGGAATAACTCAAGATAATATGAGTAATCAACTAACCAAGTTGATAGCACATATGTAGACATGAAGAACGAGAATTGAGGTGAACGAGAAGGTGCCTCTAGTGTGCCGGCCCATCGGGTGAGGAGCGCACAACTTGACGTCACCTTGGGGCAGCCTTGGGGCTTGGGGCCGCTTACAATTGGTATCAGATTAAAAGTTCTAGGAACTGGGATTCATCTAGTATTCCATATTTATATGCTTCGACTAGCCAAGTCGAAGGCAGGAGAGAAACAGTTAGTTGACTTGAGCCACTTGAGCGAGGACATATCATACGAGAAGCAGCCAGTACAAATCGTAGACTAGAGGGTACATTAGTTGAGAGGCAACTCTATCCCGAAGGTTTTACTTAAGTGGTAGTTCCATGGAGAATCGGAACTCACTTGGGAACATGAAGACTATATTGGAGATAGATTTATGTACCTCTTCGAATAGGTATGATTTTAGTTTAAGATTAAATTCGAGGACGAGATTTCCATTAGTTAGGGAAGAATTGTCACGACCCAAATTTCTAATCCTTGTTTAATATCTTTATCAGGATCAAGTGACCTGTGACGTGTGACTCGCATCGAGATACATTCCATGAATAAGGCAATGAGGTTGACATATATGTTATATTTATGGTGATGTATGTCTAATGTATTGTATATGTGTAGACTATTATGTTACTCTTACTTGTGTATAAATGTCGAGACATGAGTAGGGACATGCCTCGAGTTGCATACCGGCGTAAGATATAGGTAAAGATGGTAATCTTGTAAGTTGGTATAAGTTTTATATAGCTTTTACAGTGATTTAAATGGGCTATGGTATATTATGTATTAAATATACCTAAGTTAGTAAGTTAAAACAATAGTCACTTGATGGTTATCGAGATACGTGTCGACACATCTATACACTAATGTGTTGCAAGTTGGTGTCATTTAGTATGAGTAAATAGGACATGTGTCAATATGAACACCATTGGATGAGTCTCGAGACACATGTGCACAATAAGATCAATGACTATTAACCAACCATATCCATTTCCTATATAAACCTAATGAAAAACTCATGAAATCAAACCAACTTCATTTCATTTACTTAGCAACTATGGAAAGCTTGCTAAAGAGAAGGAGGAGTTGTTGGAGGAGGAAGAAAACCAGTAACCAAAGTGGGATTGGTGAAGGAGATGATCAACTAGGAGTGTTCATCCAACTAGGTAACTTCACTACACCATTAGCTAAGCTCAATTGAATGATTCATGAATTTGATGTTAAATGTGGGCTATTTTATGTTGTGAAAGATATCTTGGAACTCTAAAGGTGCGTATGAAGGTTTCCAAGACACCAGTATAGCCTATGTGCAGAGAAAACTTAGAATTCTGATTGCAGAACTCTGGGTTTTACTGCACAACGTGCTAGGTAAGTTAGGATGCTAGAGAAGGCTTGGTGGCGCGTAATAATGTCATTAGTGCGCTAATCAGGGTAATTAGCACGCTAGGTGCTATGACAACATAAAAATCTAAAATTCTCAAAAATTTTATGAACACTATGAATGCGTCTAATACCCGAGTAAAGGTCCAAACACACTCAAAAACCTATGATATGATGTCAGGACCCTAAGGGAGAGTTACAGGAATTCGGATACAAGTTTTGACGCGTCGGGAGGTCGAAATAGCTTAGGTAATTGAGTGGATTGTAAGTAAACTGATTGAGATATTTATTTACATTTCATTCAGTTTATATGTTCATTTCCAGTCATATAGACTGATTTGTTATTGTACTCCATATGTCATGACTTATTGTCCTTTCTCATTTCATGAGGCCGGTTTCATGGTATATGTTATTGATTAAAAGATTTCATTGATTCCAAATCAATGTGCTATGTCATATTTGAATGTTAGTACAAATGGTCAATGAAATAGCATGCTATTAGGTAGGTTTTATATAGTGTCGTGAATCTATTTCCATTATGCATTAGATATGCAACTACTTTTCTTGGATTCCAAAACCATGATATCTTTTGAAATATGAAAATAGTTCTTGTATCTAGGACCATTCTATGATAGTGGTCTATCGGACATACGGGGATCACTACACTTATAGGGTGATCGGGATCTCTCCACTATCTTGCGCAGCATATGGAAAATGAGTCTTGGGGTTGTTGGCAACCATAAATTGTGCAGTACACGTGGTATGGGGCCCGAGATTGTTGTCGAGTATATGCACCAGCGAAAGGTTATAAAGCAAGAGCATTGCTCGCACCTTCACATTGATGTAGAGCTCAGCTTCATCCTCATATAGTGGAAAGGCTGATGTGATGAAGATCATGGTCGACCAACCCTAGATCATTGTTACTTAGCCACGTGTCAGTTTCATTTTGTTTTAATAAAGTATCTCTTTGCATGGTCTCCTTTAACATAGTTGCTAGTATCATACTTTTAGATACTTGTTGTATATTTGGGAATGTGAACAAATGTCCCTTAGTGTTACTTTCTACTTTCCTATACTCACCGTTTTTTTTATGAAAGTGAGTGCAAATACATCGAGTAGCGGGTCAGGCAAATAGAAGATTGATGACTACTTCTGAGTCAGTAGAGTCTTGCTACACCGGACTTTGTAGGTTTTGATTTTGATGTATTACTTTTATATGTATTTCATATACTTTTGAGGCTGTATATTATTGGTTGAGAGACTAGCACCCTGACCAGATACATGATGATATATTATCACTGTGTTGTTATATATACATGTGATCTTTATTTCCTAGTTTTTCCACAATTGTTGGGAGACTTCCGCTAAATAATCTTTTAGTAACTAAAATTTTAATTAACTTTGATTTATGAATTAACATAGGATTTGCAACTACTTATTTGAAAAATTACTTTGTAGATAAAGAGGTTTTGTAAAGGTTAAAAGTTATACGTGGCGAGATTAGGGCTTAATGACGAGATTAGGCCAGACAATGCCCTAATTCGAGAAGGGGTCATCACAGGATTCCCTTGTTACATGCGAGTATGGAAGATCAACTCTTGGCTTAGGAGACTCGGATGGCTAGGTATAACGATTTTTATGGGATCAGACTGCCGCACTAATGGCATTTGCTACAACGATTGCAACACCCTAAGTCCCAGTAGTAGTTATAGTACCCACGGGGACAGTCATCACCCCGGTTGTTTCCCAAACACCAGTTAAGAGAGTAGTTGTGGAGACATCGACATAGAGAGCTATTGCAGTTGTTGTTCCATTGGAGACGCTAACTCACACGCCACTACCTTCGACTACGAGTAGTTGACCACTACCACTACTACTGTTTCTATATAAAGATTCATTTGGCCCTATAGTCAAATAAGTTAAGAGAGTTCCTGAAGTTCCCAACTAGGATTCTTTTACAGAGGTGGTAACCTTGAAGGGGCATGGAAGTGGATTGTGTCCCATAAACATTTCTAGAAGTTGATGAGGAACGATGAAAGTGTGCATGCACGATTATTTAGAGCATGCTTAGAGGCCATGCAGCAGTTTAGACCACATATCAGGATACCCATCTAGTGTCGACGAAATGGGCTAAGTTCAGATAGTTGTTCCAAGATTAGTACATACCTATGGAGGTGAAGTTACGTTTGAGAATGGAGTTTCTGACCCTGAGACAGCGTAACCGAACATTGATGCAGTGTATGAAGAGATTCTGGTACCTACTTCAGTTATCTATGGATGTAATGGGGACATATCATCTACAAATATACAATTTCACCAGAGGAATTGAGGATAGGATTTATTCGGCAATGGTATCATCTAGAGCATCACTATGACAGTGGTACATACTAGGCAGAGTTCTCAGTTAGATCGAAGATTGAAGAGACAACAAGATCTTTGGATAAAGGTCGGAGGAATGACAGACAAAACAAGGACCATAAGGATGATCACCAGGATAGTTAATTCTAGTATGTAGAGAGACATTTGGTTCACCGCATCACACTAGCACTAATAGATAAATGTAGGCCACAACCGCAGATGTACCGTCAGGACAGAGATAAAGGGAGATATGACAGGGGTCAGAGAGACCGAGGTCGGGGTCCGCGATTTGGATAAGGACAGGGTGATAAGCTACACATGCGTCGATGTCACAGTTGTGTTCAGTGGGGACACTTGATGATAAATTGTAGAGCACCACCGTCGCCATGACAAGAGCCATATCAAGCCAGAGAGAGGCCCATTTTTTAGCACTGCCGAACGGTGGAGAAACCAAACAACTTGTTGAGGGTATGTTACATATTTATGGTACACTTATGCATGCTATGTTTTATTCTGGTAGTATTTTATCATTTATTGTTGGGCATGTTATTATAGAGTTAGGTTAGTTGCACATACACTAGATACAAATCTTGTTCTCAATACGACTGCTGGGGACATGATATACCCTAACTAAATATGTAGAGATATGATGATAGAGGATGAGGGACATCGGTAATCGGTAAATATTTAAGTGTGAGAGTACTTAGAGTCTGACACTCTTCTCGAGATGGATTGGTTGTCATTATATCATGCACAGATAGATTGTTATGGTAAGAGGACCGAGTTTCGCATTCCTAGGATGTTCGAGTTGTCAAAGATTTTATTGACGTATTTTCAAATGATCTACCAGGATTGCCACCATTACGAGCTATTAAGTTTATCATCGAGCTGATACCAGGGACTCAACCGATCACCACTTGGCCTTATAGGATGTCACCATCAAAGTAGGAGGAGGTTAGGAGACAACTAGATGAGTTATTAAAGAAGGGTTTCATCCACCTTAGTATGTCACCCTGGGGAGCTCCAGTGTTGTTTGTGAAGAAGAAGAATGGTTTGATGAGGATGTGCATAGACTACAGGAAGTTGAACCAGGTGACGGTTAGGAATCATTACCCACTTCCTATGATAGATGATCTATTTGACCATATGGCAAGCACCAGATTCTTCTCGAAGATTGATATTCGCTCAAGTAATCATCAGTTAAGGATTTGAGAGGAGGACATTTAGAAGATTTCTTTTAATACTAGATATAGGCTATTCGAGTTCATAGTCATGCCATTTGGGCAGACTAACGCTCACAATGATCTTCATGGATTTGATGCATAGAGTTTTAAGACCGTATTTAGACAGATTTATGATAGTTTTCATCGATGAAATCTTAATTTAAAGCAAGACTCGTGAAGATCACAATAGACATCTCATAGCAATTTTGAAGAAACTAAGAGAGGATAGATTGTACACGAAGTTCAGTAAGTGTTACTTCTAGCTGAGTTCAGTGAGATTTCTGAGGCACGTCATCAACGATCAAGGCATCTCTGTGGATTTAGAGAAGATTCAGGCTATCATTGACTGAAAGACGTTTGAGTCTATTATCGATATTCGGGGTTTTCTAGGACTAATATGATACTACTAGTGATTCACATAAGAATTTTCCTCTATTGCAGCACCATTGACAAAACTAACTAAGGAAGATGTAAGATTTGACTGGTTAGAGGAATACGAGCAGGCTTTTTATCGACTAAAGTGGAGGTTGAATTCCACACCAGTGTTGGCATTGCCAGAGCCGAGCATGACTTTGACAGTTTATACGGATGCGTCAGACATTAGTTTTATATGTGTATTAATGCAGAAGAGTAGACTAGTTGCTTGTCTTTCCAAATAGTTGAGACCCCACGAGGGGAAATATCCAATGTTGTCTTGAGCTTGTAGTAGTCATTTTTGCATTAAAGGCTTGAAGACACCATCTTTATGGAGAGAGGTTCATATTGTATAAAGATCACTAGACTCTACACTATATCTTCATTCAAAGATATCTGAACATGCATCAGAGAAGATGACTTGAGCTACTGAATAACTAAAACTTTGCTATTGAGTATCATCTTATTATAGGCGGCATCAGTTATGTGCATGATAGAGGTATCTACTATAGCTTGGCAGTACATTTGTTTTCAAATGAAAGTCTCGACCGTATCGATTGAACGGGTTGTCAATTGTAAGAAGGCTGATGGGCTTTATGAGTGGTTCAGTGGTTTGGCTCAAGATCCGGAGTATGTTGATTGGAGAAAAATGAAGGATCGATGTTTTTTAAAAATGAATGAGCTTAAGGATTCCTACGGATCATGAAATACGGGACGAGATTCTAGAGGATGCGCACCAGTCTCATTACATAGTTCATCCCGATTAAACGAAGATGTATCATGATTTGAGGCTACTATTTTAGTGGTCAGGGATAAAGGGTGACGTAGGAGCGTACGTCAGAAGTTGTCACATCTACCAACAGGTGAAGGTTTAGCACAAGAGACCTGGTGGATTGCCATAGGCATTACCCATTCCAGAGTGGAAATGTGGGCATATCACTATGGATTTCTTTAATGGACTATTGCAGACATCGAGGTGTCATGATGGAATTTGGGTTGTGATTGACAGGCTGATGAAATCGGCTCACTTCATTCCAGTTTTATGAGATACATGTTCCCACAGCTGAGCATATTATTTGAGTTGGAGATTATTAGATTGCATGGAGTAATAATTTCCATTGTATGGATAGAGTTTCCAGGTTAGCTTTGAGACTCTAGGAGGCTATACAAAAACAGTTTGGCACCAGGTTATAGTTTAGTATGGCTTACTATCCTCAAATAGAAGGATAATAAGAACGGCTGGTACAAATTCTAGAGGATATGCTTAGGGCTTGTATATTGTACTTTGGGGGTTCGTATGAGGATTATTTACTTTTATTTGAGTTTTCTTATAACAACAACTATTAGGTAAGTACTGGCATGCCACCGTTTGAGGCGTTGTATGGGAGGCCCTGTAGATCTCTTGTGTGTTAGGCAGAGTCGAAAGATAGTATGACTATTATGCCTAATATAGTTATTGATCACATAGAGAAGATAAAATAGATTCGTCAAAGGTTACGAGCCACACATGAAAGACAAAAGAAATACGCGGATCGATATCATATGGGTCTGAGCTAAAAGGAAGGTGACATAGTATACCTGAAGGTTTCCCCTAGAAAAGGTTAGCAGAGATTTGGGATTAAAGGAAACCGGCGCCAAGGTTTATTGGACTGCTCAAGATCACAATGCGAGTAGGCAGTGTCGCATATCTCTTAAAGTTACCCGCTAATTTTGTTGGGGTTTATCAAAATTTCATATCTCTAAGTTGAGATTAGCTTGGTCAAGGCCAACCGATGGTTGATTTGGGACAGATTAAGATTCAGTCTGACGTGACTTACGAGGAGCAACCAATAGTGATCGTTGACTGCAGAACTCAAGTTCTCAGGATAGGGAGTTCTCTAAGGTCCTAGTTCGTTGGCATCATCATGTTACATATGGATTCACTTGGGAGCTCAAGTCGACTATGTAAGAGCGATATCCTCAACTATTTCATGGTATGACATCTAGTTTATCTTTAATTTTGGGATGAAATTATTTTTAATTGGGAATTACTATAAGGGCCCGTTTAATTAATGCAATTATTTATTTCCTAATTTCAGACTTGGATGTCAGCTCAGGTCCACGTGGACACCGCGAGTTGGCTAAGACACACGTCGATCTAGCTACACTAGTAAATTGTATGTTGAATTGCATATTTGCGATGCATTTTATGAATTTCTTTGTTAATACATCGCATGAATGTATGTTGTATGGTTATATCGTGCGAGGTTGTGTGACGAGTAGTTGCCTCAAAAAGCATGTCAATGCGAGTATCAAGAGGTGAATACGGGTACACTAGTAAAACTCGATAAATTCAAAATAACTTGACTAAGTAATCACAGGAAATAGATAAGGTAAATATAGGCTAAGTTAATCAAATTAGAAAATAGGCTATGATTTGCCTCAGAATGTGTTTCGGGATGCGAGGCATTGGGTATCGGGTAGCCGAAGGTTAGTAGGACTACAAATTAGATAATTTTGATCAATAGAAACACCAACCATATGGTTTGATAAGGCTTAATGTAAAGTCTATAAATCAAAGAAATGATAAGCTTATAGTTTGAACTATGTAATGGGGACTATAGATGGACATCAAGATGGCATTAGTGAGGAACTCTAGGATTGTGTGAGCTGTTAGAGACATTAAGTAGTGTAGGACAACATGAATAGAGGCCACAAGATAATCCTCGAGATACACATAGCACATTTGATCCCAACCAAACATATATAAACCATATAAGTGAGAGTTTCATCTCCACTAACTTTAATTACGTGCAACGATTGGAGAAAACCATATATTTGAAGTTTATTCAAGCTGGAAATTGAATACCTTGGAAGACAATTCAATTGATTAACCTTAGGTAATCTTCATCTTCAACTCTACTATATCATATGAACCAATTTTGTATGTTTTTTATGAAATATTTTAAGGGTTATATCGCTGATTTCTGATGAAAACTTGATGAATTATATATATAATGATAATTTCCATGAAGAATTTACCATTGGTATTACATGAATTAGAGTCTTGGTTAATTTGGGAGGATTTTGGATTCATGGGATTTGAGGATTTTGATTGAATTGTTGTTTTGAGATAGGTCTAATTGATGTTTTGGAGTTAATTTGATAGGGAGAGTGTGTTAACCTAGTTAAGGTAGCTAATTGAGAGGGGAAGGACATAATTCTTAACTTGAGAATTCTAGCACAGAGGGTAATTAGTGCACTAACTAGGCTGGTTAGCACGTTAATCATTTGGGTTTTAAACTATTTTTCAAAATAAAGAATTGTAGTGCGCTAGAATGACTCCATAGCACGCTAACTCCACCTAGCGCGCTAGGTTAGATAAAACCTTAACATTAAGGGCTTTTTTTGGTGATTTTCAACTTAATACATCACTAACACTTGCAAACAACCTAAACTCGTAAAATTGGACTTCAGGGACTTGGAGGACCGTAGCTCAGTGTTGGGGAGCTTGTCGAGTTGGATACGGGAGTCCGGGGAGGTCGGAGAACTGTTTATGGTTTGTAAACCTAATTAAAGAACTTTGAGTATTTGATTCTATTTAATTCTATTTTTATCCATTTATGTTGTTTTTACTATTCCATCTCGTTACTTGGACGTAGGTTGAGTTTACTCCCTCGAATTTCCTTGTGTGTTCATGACGTGCGACTCGTACATCGGTGAATGTCGACCTGAGCTTGCTTTGGTGCATGTGTCGACAACTTAGTGAATTCGACCAACACTACGATAGACCAGGTGTTGGGCCAGTTGGTTGCGTCCACTAGTGAGAACCTGGTGACCCGGAAGTACAACCTAGTCCATTTAGAGCGGACACACACATTTGTTAGCTTATATGCTATTTATTCATGCGATGAGCTGATTACAGTTGCATGTCTCTACATTTTGCGTGTTTATTTTACATTATTTCTTGTGTTTTCTTACTTTATTATGCGCATGCTCAGAGCCTTGGGATTTTACTCACTGGACTTGCCATTTATCTTTTTAGTAATGATTGAGTGCAAATCCTAGTAACAATGTAGGCAAGGGGATCCTAGGCGACTACATTTGATTGCCCATCGTTGAGGACCTACTAGTACATGCATATTTTGATATTTTGTATTATTTTAGGCATTGGGAGACATGAGAAGACACTGTACATGTATATATATCATGTTTTATGGTATTTTCGCTTATAAATAGAGTAATTCTCTAGGATTGGGGCCGCCACCTTAATGCTTCAAGGCAACTCAAGGTTCATGAAAGAAATTATCTGGTTCATAATCTTGAGGTAGTTGTAGTTGCTTTTGCCTTAAAATTTGGAGGCACTATCTGTATACTAGAAGTTTACGGTGTTTTCAAATCGTAAGAGTCTGAAATACTTGTTTACTCAGAGTGAACTAAATATAAGGTAACATAGATAGCTTGAGTTTCTCAATGATTATGATTTCACATTATAGTACCATCCTAGCAAAGCAAATATGATTGCTAATGACTTGAGTAAAAGAAGAATAGGCAGAGGGAATTTAGCAAATGTCAGAGCTTCTCAATTTATACTTCTTAAGGAAGTCTCGTGATGATGATTCATGAAGTACAACTAACACATCATCAACTGGGAGAGCTAGTCCCAAACCTACTAATATATTCTTTTGTGCTCAAATTCAAGCTGAATCGAAGATGATTCCACAAAAAAGTTAATAGTTATAAAGTTTATTAGGATTATATAGCACATCAAAGGTTAGTGGCTAGTATAGATCACCTTGCTTGGTCGGTTTCTGACGATATTTATTATAATTCAAGGATAGATTGGGATTCCAGCTCAGGTTCATTTGAGGTAGGAATTGCTACGAGAATCTCATCAATCTATTTACTATATTCATCCAGGTAAAATTAAGATGTATCGCGACATGAGGCGTGCTTATTGGTGGCCTGAGATGCAGACTGACAATGTTGAGTTTGTAAAGAGATGTGGGATATTTAAGCAAGTTAAGGCTAGACATAGGAAACTTATAGGGTTATTGCATTCAATGCCTATTCTCGAGTGGAAATGGGAACATATATTGATGGATTTTGGTTTCGGTCTACCTCTAAGTCAGTGTAAGCATGACGCAGTTTAGGTTGTAGTTGACAAGTTGAAAAAGTCTGCACATTTCTTGCCAGTATCCATGCAAAATCCTCTTAACTGTTTATGTAAGGTATACGTATAGGAAGTATTAAGATTTCAGGGAGTTCCAGTATCAATTACTACCGATAGAGATCTGAGATTCACGTCCAGATTATAGAGTGAATTACAGAGCTAGCTAGGAAGTGTACTTAACCTCGATATGACATACCATCCTCAAACTGATAGGAAGACTAAGCAATTGATATTGGTGCTCGAGGATATGCTTTGAGCTTATGTCTTGGAGTTTGATAGTAACTTGGAGAAATATATTCTTATGTGAGTTTTTTTGTAATAATAGCGATCAGGTTAGCATTAGGATGGCTCCTTTTGATGTTACATATGGTCGACCTACCGTTCATTAGCTAGTTGGGCAGAGGTTGGAGATACAATATTATTGGGTTCGGAGTTGAGTCAGGACTACAAAAGAGAATACAACAAATTCGCAAGCGTTTGACTACAACACAACTTAGACAAAAAATACATGCCGACAAACATCATAGGTTTTTGGAGTTTTCAAAAGATGATTTTGTCATATTGAAAGTCTCACCTATGAAAGGCATATATAGATTTAGGTTGTGAGGTTAGGTAGCTCCAAGGTGTATTGGGTCGTTCAAAGTGCAGGAAAGGATTGGTCCTATTGCTTACAAGATAGAGTTACCTACTCAGCTTGCCGGAGTTCATAACATCTTCCATATGTCTATGTTTCGCGAGACGGAGACTCAGTTCACTCCAAGTATTTATCGGAATGAATTTGATCTTCGGGAAGAATTATCTTACGACAAGCAACCGATTCAGATAATAGATCATAAATTCAAAGGCTAAGAACCAAATAGATTCCTTTGGTTATGGTGAAATGGAAATTTCACGAAGACAAGGAACTAACCTGGGAGCGGGAATCCTATATGAAGGAACAACTTCCATTTTTCTTCAAGCCTACAAGTAACTTGACTTTTACTTTAATTTTGAGGATGAAATTGCTTTAAATTGGGGAGACTATAATGACCTTTTACCTTTAGCTAATGATTAGTTTTAATCCAAATCTAAATTAACCTAAGTTAGGCTCGTGGTTAAGTATGTCGTAACTCGATTAGTGTGTGCATATGTTTGCATGCTGAATTGTGTTTGTCTGAATTGTTAAAAAAATTTATATATAGGTTGTAGTATAATAAATGATTATATATAATCCTATAAATGGAAAATATGCAATATACAATAAATCCCTGGTACACCAAGTGTGACGAGGGGGTCATGGAATGAATGTACCCATCCAAGTATACTCGTAGATATGTCCAGTGAATTTATTGGTGAACAAATACACGAGATATATATTTATATATAAAAATAATAAATATATATTAGAAAATAAAAGATTAAGTTGAATTATATAGATCATTTGATCGTCTTGAGTGAAGCGTGTTTGATGCGTTAAAGTTGGTGTCCCATTATGGACTGTCACTTTAACGTGTCAACCACTTGATCGGTCTTAAGATAGCGCGATGCGTATATCTCGACAAAAATCCATCTATTTAAACTAAAAACCCATATTTATCCTCCACATTTTGAATCGATCAAAAGAGATGGGAGGGTTTAGATTTTGATTTTGATCGTTGGGAAGTGTTCTAAAACCTGAATCAGTGTTGATTGAGGTGCTTAATCAAATCAACAATCGGAGATCATCACTTTAGTATGATTTGTTCTTGTAATAGTTAGAGTTCAATTCGATAGTGATGATTAAATCTCTATGAATTATGTTGTTTAATCGTTGATTATGGTTTGTTATATCATTAGAGGTCCTCCTTGATGAATTTTAGGAGTTTATATTGTTATTTCACTGATTTGTGATGGAATAGTGGTTGTTGTCGTGTGTTCTATTTTGACAATTCAGGGTGGAGTGCGCTCCACCTAGCAGAGGAGTGCGCTCCCTTCATCAATTGTGTTGAACATAGTTGCTGGACACGCCCCACTCATAGAGGGAGCACGCACCCACATGTGAAAATAACAATATAGCCGAGTTTTAATGAGGATTTCTAGACAACTTAGGGACTAGACTAAGGGTTATAATTAGAGTGCACTGAACCTAAATTGGTTACAAATGGTCTATGATAGGTTTTAGATCTTCAGGGAGAATTAGTGACCCAAAAAGTTAGGAATTTGGATGGAAATCTAGACCGGGTAAGTTTGGATTCGCTTATTTATCAATGTTGTCTGACTATTTTAATATATGTAGTTCATGTAGTTTATGGACGGGAATGGGGGACTATGTATACTGTGATGGTTTTTAATAAATAAAAATGATGTTTATAGTAAGTTCATGGGACTAAGACCAGGTTATATAGGAGATGGGTTACCTTCTCGGCCTATATGTAATTTCCAACTCAATTTATAGGTTGCATGGTTTAATATTCAATATAGGGTTTCAGATAGAACCATTGGGCAGTAATGGATTGGATAGACATCATATCGACCAAATTTGTTGGTTTAGCATTCTCATTAATGGCGCTGGTGGGTTATCGACCCTAATTTTCTAAATAAAACTGGGATCACAGGGTAATAGTCCATGATAACTTGCTTTGCATCTGTTATTTGTAAATTTAAATGCTTTCCATATTCTTGTTAGTTACAATTGGTCCATATTGTTGTTGCATAATTTTCTTGATTATTATATGGAATGTTGATGGCTACATGAATCTTTACTTATTGAGCAAGTTGGAGAGCTCAATTAAATTTAATATTTCAACTTCGCAACTTGGTGCTTCAATTAAGGGAAGGAGAAGATTTAGGAGTCTTGTATCTTGTAATGAACCTTCATGTATATATAATCACCGTTTGATGTATTTTGATGTATATAAATAGGGTTGAGAGGTTTATAATCAAGGTTTTGAGTTTTGGTAAACTCGATATTACTATATATTATTAAAATTTTTCCCCTATGTATACTTTGATTTATTTTTTCGACTAGTTAAGTCTGGGTGGATTACCGGGGCTTAATTAGGGTTTCAGGTAGAGTATTGCCTTAATTGGGATAGGGGATGCTACACCTAGTCCCTTGGCCAGGGTCGGGTCAGACCCATTAGGATCAACCTGACCTAACAAAAAAAATAGAAAAAAAAAAAAAAATTGCGGGAAAAATAGAAAAAAAAACTCCAAAAATATCGAGGAAAATCTTGAAAATACTATTTTAATAAAAATAAATAGAAATTGATGAGTTTCTATGAAAAATAAAGAATTTGGGATTTATGCGGGACTTTATACTTGGGTTTTACCTTAAAAAATGTGAAATGATCACATTGACCTAAAATTTTATAAATTGGTTTCAGATTCGATTGAAACCGGTTTATAGGTTCTAATTAATGAGCATTAGACATTAATTGATGACAATCAATCTATTAGGTTCTCGATCGACAGGGAAAGGTATATGGATCTCAGGAGTCAGGTAAATTGGTAAAAAGTTAAGAAAGCTCGGCATAGGTAAGTGGGACTCGTATTCTTATCAATTATGTAATATAATTAGTGTAATTAGTTCATTTAGAATTATGGATTGTGAATGGGGAAATGTACTGTGACTTGAACTGATTTTTATGAGAAATTATCCGAAAAAAGGTATGATGGGTGAATCGGTCTGGAGTGACGATGAAGGTAATCGGCTAGCTACCAACATCTTCTCTTTAGCTACTTTTAGGTACCAAATTGTTGTTTTTGTATTTTTTTTATAACAAAAAAGTAATCTTAAATAGGGCTGCAATGAATAAATCCGACCGAGGTTGACAATTGAGGTATTGAGAGGCTAACCAATACCCTTCCTTTATATTCATAACGCTAACTGATTGCTACTTTTCATTTAAGAGTGGGATACACCATACAAATAACACGTCGACTAGTGTGAGGTTTAGTAGACCATAACTCAAGGTAATGAGAGTCTACAACTCTTGTTTTAATTGCAAAAAAAATAAAAAATACAAGCCACGAGTACAGTTATAATTGATTTATGAACTTGCATTCCATTATCTATTTTTATATAATTTTAATATCCGAATAGATATGTTTTATATTCATATTGCTATTCATTGATTTATTGATAATTGATATGTATATGAGCATCACTTACAAGCAAGTTGGAGCGCTCATTTCCCAACTAACATTTCAGGTTGTCTTATGCGCTTCGACTCAGGAATGGAGAAGATTAAGAATCTATAGTATTCTCTAAAGTCAAATAATTTCCCCATTTTTTATATATTGTACTAAATTAATATTTTGTAAACAAGGTTGGGATATAATATTGGGTTTTGGGGTTTATACGAAGAGGAGATCACAAATCAATTTTGACAAAAACCCCAACAGGATCCGAATCTAATTCCATTAAAAATGTTTAAACCATGAAAACTTAATCATACCTCAGTCGCAATATACCTTTCTGAAGGTTGATCGATCTCTAAGGCGCTGCCAACGACGAACGCCCTCTACTAGTAGTCCACACACGAACGGCGCCCGAGATTTGAAGTGCTAGCTTTGAGAGAATACCAAACCTTTTGTTTCTCTCCAAAACGATCCAGAGCATACCAAAAACCCTAAGTCGTTTCTAAAACGAAAATAGAGTTTCGGCCTTTTTATCTTTCGTACCTGTGTTCTAACTTAAAGCGTCTATTTATACAACCCTTATATATAGACGGTTAAGTAAATTACACATATACTCTTACTTAAAGAAGTATAAGTGTAATACACCACAAGGACGTTTCTGTCATGAATTTTATCACATAAAATTCATTTTTTCTGAATCATCATAAAATCTCGCAAAACCATTCTTAGTGTGTGACCCAATAGGCTCATACAACGTTGGCAGTGTACCAAAACACATTTTGGTATAAAAGTCATAAGCAGTCTCTAGCAAGACATTATGACTACCCAAGTTGTACGAATATCAAATCGATACAACCTAATCAATAGTGTATATAACATCCTTTTGTCACACGATATCCTTTTGATCAAACATAAGGCATGGAATTGTCATCCAACTTGTTCGATCGTACTAGTCTCGATCTCTAGGTAGACTGAAAACATCCAAGTGACATTGATCAACATTAATTCACTTAGACTAGGCCTTTTAACAGTCTAACACATCGAGGGATCCACTAGATATCTCTCTTTATATGAGAGGGACAAATTCTATCTCGATTACACAACTTCATCACATTGCTCACACGGTAACCAATCACAACCTTTATAATCGTCCAGTTAAAGAAAACGTTTGATTGTGTCAAATTACTGTGTTCCTAATGTTGAAGTATCTGGCAATCTCAAGTCGAGGACCGAAAAATATACCTATCATGAGAAAAAACTATGACTTAATCCATGTGATGTTCTCATAGCGGGTCGGTCCAAAGATTTCTTTGTTCCCTAACAAGTACTCGTGATCTTGATTCATATCTCTATACGTATAATCATCATATGATCATCAATCAAGACTCACACTAGTCTTAATTCATTATAGTTCCCAAGATAATGATCGATTAGGGACATTTAGGATATTTATGTAAATACCAATGGATCTTATTATAATGTAAACATGCAAATTAATTATAATAAACAAAAAATGAAATCCTCTATTTTATTAACTAAAAGTATTCATAAAGACAGTTAATGGATTGACCTAGGGAACATGCCCCATCATCTCCCACTTGCACTAGGGCCAATCATACATTCATTTAATGCCTAATGATCTAACATGACCATCATGTTTTGCTTGTGGAAGAGCTTTTGTCAATGGAACCGCAAAGTTGCTTCAGTAGGTACTTTGCAAATCTTTACGTCTCCCCTCTCAATAATTTCTCTGATGAGATGAAAACGCCGAGTATATGTTTTGATATGTGGTGTGATCTAGGTTCCTTGGCCTCGTGCTATTGCCCCGTTATTATCACAATACAAACAAACAAAGGTTAGCAATACTTGGAACCACACCTAGTTCGAAATGAACTTTTTGATCCATACTTGCCTCCTTTTGCTTTGCATCGGACGCTACAATATACTCAACACATTTGTAGAATCTGCCACGCCTCGTGCTTTGAACTTTTCCACTTCGCACCCCCATTCAAAGTAAACACATATCCAGACTACGATCTAAAATCATCTATATCAGTTTGAAAACTTGCATCTGTGTAACCATTTACAACTAGATCATTTTCAAAACCTCCACAGACCACGAACACTTACTTAGTCCTTCTTAAGTATTTAAGAATGTTCTTTACTGCTATCCAGTGACTCTCACCAGGATCTGACTGATATCTGCTTGTATTGCTTAACGCATATGACACATCAGGTTGAGTGCATAGCATGGTATACATGATAGATCCAATAGCTGATGCATATGGAATCTTATTCATACGGTCGCTCATCATTTGTCTTAGGACATTGAGTCTTGCTGATGCTTATGCCATGAAACATTGGCAACAATCCTCTTTTAGAGTCTTGCAAACTGAACTTATTCAACACCTTGTCTATGTAAGCACTCTGACTTAGACCGATTAGCCTCTTAGATCTATCCCTATAGATCTTTATCCCTAAGATATAGGTTTGCATCTCCTAAGTCTTTCATTGAGAAACACTTCCCTAACCAAGACTTGACATTCTCGCAATGTTGGGATGTCATTTCCAATAAGTAATATATCATCAACATACATACACTTAAAAACAACTACACTCCCACTGACCTTCTTGTATACACAAGGCTCATCTTCGTTCTTAATAAAACCAAAATCCTTGATTGCTTCATCAAGACGAAGATTCCAACTCCGAGAAGCTTGCTTTAATCCATAAATGGATCTTTGAAGCTTGCATACCTTCCTAGAATTCTCAGGATGTACTAAACCTTCAGGTTGTGTCATATACACGTCCTTAAGCAACTTTCCATTAAGAAATGTTGTTTTTACATCGATCCATTTGCCATATTTCATAGTCATAATATGCAGCAACGACAATTAAATTTTTTATGGATTTAAGCGTGGCTACTGGCAAAAAAGTTTCATCATAATCAACACCTTGAGTCTGCCTGAAACCTTTTGCTACAAGTCTTGCTTTAAAAGTATGCACTTTTCCATCCATGTCAGTTTTCTTCTTGAAAACCCATTTACATTCAATGGTCTTACCACCTTCAGGTAAATCAACCAAGTTCCAAACTTGGTTATGATACATGGATTGCATCTCAGAGTTCATGGCACTTAGCCATTTATCCGAGTCCGGTCCACGGTACATAGCCTCCCGATAAGTGGTGGGCTCATTTTGGTCTATAAGCAACACATCACGACTATCGGTAATGAGAAATCCGAATCTTTACGCTCATGTCTTACCCTACTAGATTTACGTGGGCCTTGTGTCACTTATGGAGGTTCAATGGTTCGAACGTTGTTGAACTTCCAAGAGTGGTTCGTGTTTACCAAAGTGATTCTTGAACTTCTTCAAGATTTATTTCTCTCCCACTAGTGTCTTTTGAAATAAACTATTTTTCCATAAAGGCACCATACCGAGCAACAAACACTTTGTTCTCAGTGGATTATAAAAGTAATATTCTTTTGTTTCCTTAGGATACCCCACAAATAAACGCTTGTCAGATTTAGGTGCTAGTTTTTCTGAGACTTGTCTCTTTACGTAAGCCTTACATCCCCAAATCTTAAGAAAAGACAAACTAGGTCTCTTCCCGTACCATATCTCATTTGGTGTTTTATCAACCGCTTTAGAAGGAACTCGATTTAGAGTGAAAGCTGCAGTTTGTAATGCATAACCCCAAAAGGATAATGGAAGATCTGCATGACTCATCATAGATTGAACCATATCTAATAAGGTTCGATTTCTCCTTTCGAAACTCCATTCCATTGTGGAGTTGCTTTGGTGGAGTCAATTGGGAGACAATCCCACAATTTCTAAGATGATCATCAAATTCTTGGCTTAAATACTCACCACCTCGATCTGATCGAAGTGTTTTGATAGTTTTACTAAGTTGATTCTGCACTTCATTTTGAAACGTTCGAAACAACTCAAATGATTCAGCTTTATGTTTCATAAGATATACATAACAATATCTCATTGAAATCATCGAAAATGTAATGAAGTACGATAACCTCTTTTAGCCACTGTGTTTATAGGACCACATACATCAGTATGTATTAGACCCAATAAATCACTTGCCCTTTCACTGTGTCCAGTAAAGGGACTTTTAGTCATCTTGCCCAATAAACAAGATACGCATGTTTCATATGTTTTAAATCAAATGAATCTAGAAGTCCATCTTTATGGAGCTTCGTTATGCGTTTCTCATTCATGTGCCCGAGACGACAATGCCAAAGATAGGTTTGATTCAAATCATTTGACTTGAATCTCTTTGTATTTATATTAAAGACTAGAGTATCAGTGGACCTTTTTATTCTTAGAATATAAATACCATCATACAAATCAGCATTTGCATAAAATATGCCTTTACGAGAAATGGAACATCTATTATTTGCAATAATAAAATCAAAACCATCCATATCCAAACATGAAATAGAAATGATGTTTCTGCTCAAGGCAGGTACAAAATAACAATTATTTAAAGTTAAAATAAGTCCACTAGATAAAACTAAGTCATATGATCCAACAACAGGGCAAAGAACTCTTGCTCCATTCCCTACGCGGATGATGACTTCTCCTTTCTTCAACTTTCTACTTCGGTGAGTCCCCGCACATTTATACAAATGTGAGATCCACATCCGGTATCTAATACCCAGGAATCACTAGTAGATAAATTAATTTCAATAACATAAATACCTGTAGTGGTAGTCGCACTACCCTTTTTCTTCCTTAGATCTTCCAGTTAGAGTTTGCAATTTTTGAACCAATGTCCAGGTACATGACAGAAATGACAATTTCCTTCTATTTCTCTTGGGCGTTTTGAAGCAGGAACATGCTGGGGCTTGACTTGTTCCACAGGCTTTGCGACAGGTGCAGCAACAGCCTTGGCAACTCTAGCCTTGCCTTTGCCTTTCTTCTTCATTCCCTTTTCCTTGTGGACCATCAACACATTACTAGAGGGTTTCTTGATATTTTGTTCAGCATTTTTGAGCATCAAATGCAACTCTAAAATT
Source organism: Stephania yunnanensis (assembly GCA_039657365.1). Taxonomy (NCBI): domain Eukaryota; kingdom Viridiplantae; phylum Streptophyta; class Magnoliopsida; order Ranunculales; family Menispermaceae; genus Stephania; species Stephania yunnanensis. The sequence goes on from CM077592.1 coordinate 11,354,158, forward strand.
GATTTCTCCATATTATTCATATTGTAGTTCATCACAAATTGTGAATAACTCTCTGGTAATGAATTCAAGATCAAATCTATAGCCAACTCTTGGCTTATGGGGAATCTGAGTCTATCAAGCTGGTCAACATAGCCCTTCATCTTCAGAACATGAGGACTAACTGACGCACCCTCATTCATCTTGCAAGATTGTAGGTTTTTGACTGTCTCGAACCTTTCTTGGCTAGCTTGCTTTGTTGGAACATTTCCTTCAAGCGTTATAGCCATGTCGTAGGCTTCCATTAGTTCCATGTCCTTCTCGAAGTTCAGAACCATAGTTGCCGACATAATACATGCAACATCGGTAGAATCGTTGACATGCTTACTATGCGCATCCTTCACAAACTTTCGTAGCATTTTCTCGGTGGGTCCTCGGGATTGGAGCATCCAGGACATACAACTTGCGTTCATGCTTAAGAACAATTCTCAATTTTCTCAACCACCAAGAAAGTTAGTCCCGATAGCTTATCCTTCTCAAGGATGGATCGCGATGTGACGGGGGATTATTGTTACTTGAAGAGGCCATTGATCTACAATAAAGATTATGCAAAGTTTATTTTAGTATAGAGGAATAGACTCCCACTAAATTAACGACCCTCCTAAAACGTACTATTTATTTAGGGGACTAAAAACCATATTTCACCTAATTCTATGACAGCTATGGCATGAAACACAGAGCTAGATTATTTAGGTAGGTAACAGTTACCAATTACATCTTATGTAATTTTTAAATCCTTTTATGAGATACGGGACATCTTATGTCTTAGCATGTTTTTATCTCATCATTTGCCTAAAGCTCAAAACTATTTTGATGGCTTTATTAAGTCGGACCATTTTAAACATTTAGGTAACTCTTACCCAACTTGTCTCACCAAGATAACACAATACACCCCGCTATGGCTGAAACTATATTAGTGTGATCGAGGCCTTTGACAAGTGTTTAAAATGGATGACATGAGACTTAAAATTTAATATAGGGATTTTACTCAGTTTTAGTGATTTTTATGTAAACAACGAAATATCATATATTTTTATTGATTTGTTCAATCACTAAACAATTTGGAAATTTTTATACTATTCACTAATAAAAGAATTTTCGTGCGCTAGGATTAGTTAGACGACGGTCCAGAGATTACAAAACAATTTTGACAAAAACCCCAATAGGATCCGAATCTAATTCCATTAAAAACGTTTAAACCATGAAAACTTAATCATACCTCAGTCGCAATATACCTTTCTGAAAGTTGATCGATCTCTAAGGCGCTGCCAACGACGAACGTTCTCTACCAGTAGTCCACACACGAACGGCGCCCGAGATTTGAAGTGCTAGCTTTGAGAGAATACCAAACCTTTTGTTTCTCTCCAAAACGATCCAGAGCATACCAAAAACCCTAAGTCGTTTCTAAAACGAAAATAGAGTTTCGGCCTTTTTATCTTTCGTACCTGTGTTCTAACTTAAAGCGTCTATTTATACAACCCTTATATATAGATTAAGTAAATTACACATATACTCTTACTTAAAGAAGTATAAGTGTAATACACCACAAGGACGTTTCTGTCATGAATTTTATCACATAAAATTCATTTTTTCTGAATCATCATAAAATCTCGCAAAACCATTCTTAGTGTGTGACCCAATAGGCTCATACAACGTTGGCAGTGTACCAAAACACATTTTGGTATAAAAGTCATAAGCAGTCTCTAGCAAGACATTATGACTACCCAAGTTGTATGAATATCAAATCGATACAACCTAATCAATAGTGTATATAACATCGTTTTGTCACACGATATCCTTTTGATCAAATATATGGCATGGAATTGTCATCCAACATGTTCAATCGTACTAGTCTCGATCTCTAGGTAGACTGAAAACATCCAAGTGACGTTGATCAATATCAATTCACTTAGACTAGGCATTTTAACAGTCTAACACATCGAGGGATCCACTAGATATCTCTCTTTATATGAGAGGGACAAATTCTATCTCGATTACACAACTTGAATACATTGCTCACACAGTAACCAATCACAACCTTTATAATCGTCCGGTTAAAGAAAACGTTTGATTGTGTCAAATTACTGTGTTCCTAATGTTGAAGTCTCTGGCAATCTCAAGTCAGAGGACTGAAAAATATACCTATCATGAGAAACAACTATGACTTAATCCATGTGATGTTCTCATAGCGGGTCGGTCCGGTACTTTGTTCCCTAACAAGTACTCGTGATCTTGATTCATATCTCTATACGTATAATCATCATATGATCATCAATCAAGACTCACACTAGTCTTAATTCATTATAGTTCCCAGTATAAAGATCGACTAGGGACATTTATGATATTTATGTAAATTCCCATGGATCTTATTATAATGTAAACGTGCAAATTAATTATAATAAACAGCAAATGAAATCCTCTATTTTATTAACTAAAAGTATTCATAAAGACAGTTAATGGATTGACTTAGGGCACATGCCCCATCATATAATTGTTACTCTAATTGAGTCTGACTAGTGTACTAGGGCTTAATTAAAGTTTCAGGCTATGTATTACCCTAATTGGGATAAGGGATGCTACAATTAGAAACTTAGAATTCAGGAAGACCTTGAACTTTAAACAAAAGCAAGAAACTAGAACACTTCTTGTGAAAAAGTTAGATTTTTAAGGATTTTATAATAAGTGCAAATCTTACTTGATAATACAAAACAAATAAAGGTTTAATGCAAAGAGGGGAAGAAATATGCATTGTAAATTAAAATTTAGAGTTAAATTACTTGATAAAATGAAAATGAGAACTGCTAACAAGATTTTAGAAATAATAATGAGAGAATCATACAAATTTCACAGGAAATGGAGCAGAGAATTTGATGGTTGAAAAAAGTGAGGAAAATTAAATGGAGTCCACAGGAAAAGGTTTAGGGACGGTAAAATAAAAAATGCAAAGAATAAGAACAATAAGAATGAGACAAAAAAATAAATAAAGAAAAAAGGTGGTAGTAAAATAAAACTTTTCAAATAAAAGATTTAGCTCAAGTACCATTAGCTAGTTGAGTTAAGTTTCCTTTCCAACATTGTTAAGTCCTATAGACTCTTGAAGTACTAAAGTCTACCAAAGATGAGTATGATTTATGCTTATTTGTGAATTGTTGAGCTTAATGAGACATAATGTGATTGCATACTTGCTACTTGAGTATTGAGATGAAGCAAACTTGTAAATAGTGATGGTTTTTGGTTGTGATCTAGTTTGGTATTTCGTAAGTGAGATTATATGTGTTGTTAAGGCTACAAGTCTTAAAAATATAATTTTTTGCAAATAAAAACTCTTGAGCGGATTATTAAATTGAAACTTAGTGAATTACAGGATGCTCCATAAACAATGTAAAATGAATGAGAACTAATTATTAGGAGACTTAGTAAAATACATTTTCGCTTAGGACGCGCAAAATCCTAAGTTTAGGCGAATTTTATAAGTGATTATTTAAATTTATACATTGGGTTAGTTTAGCAGTATATTAAGTATAAATATCCCTAAATGAGCTCTAATTAATGATAATATTGCATTTTTCTGGTAAATAAGGTGTAAAGGAAAGAAAATAGCGAAAATGAGAAGAAACATAGTAAAAACCTATGAAAGCACGGCTGGCGGTGTGGCTAAAGATGGTGGCATTGTGAAGTATTAAGGGACAGCATGGGAAGGAAAGGCACATCATGGGAGAGCAAAAAAGTGGAGAAAATGAGTTTGGAGGTTTGGCACAGTGGTGGCGTTGTGGACATTAAAGGGATGGCGCTGAAACAAGAGTGACAGCGCCACGTGGATAGAAGAGAAGAATTCCCACATAGAGGCAACGTAGTGGCGGTGGTAGGACATGGTAAACATACTAAATACCAACTATTAGCCACCATTAGAGTAATTTAGCATAGATTTATTTTGGGTTGAGTATTAAGGAGTATTGTGTGAGAAAATATTGAAGACTCTACTTTTGCAATTCAAGTTTGTTTCATTAGTTTAATTGAAGTTAATATCTGTATATTCATCTTTAATTTGAAATTATCTCAATTATGAATTGTAATGTGTATGCTTCAATAAAGTTTGAGTAGTCTATTAATCTTAAGGATCAATGGATCTTTTGGTATGAATGTTATGCTATGAACATGAGTAGAAAGTGAATATAAAAAGTGCAATGGTTAGAATTTATATTGATTCTGAGCGTAATGCTTCAGATATCTTTATCACGTGTTTAATGAATTTAGGTTTTAGAAGTTGTCATGACCATGAAAACTTTTAGTCTTGACATGAACGGTACAGCCATAAAATACGCAACATTGAAGGATAGTTGTTGATTAGGAATGCACAAATAGTAAATTTAATTGGTTATGAATCCAAATATTTGGAGCATTAAAACAATGTGGAATTTGCGTTATTTACACTTATAAGTGGAGTTCTAATTTGCATATTAGACTTTTTCTCGTCATGACAATGAGTTAAAGCGGATTTGAAAGAAATATGTCTATTCTAACTAGGTATTGCACACAAATATTCAGATGTAAAAGTGGTTGTAAAAATAGTATTAAATTATCTAGGTAAATTGTGAACTAAGATATCTTTAATATAAGAGTTAAAGTAAAGTTTACATTGTTTTGTTAGATAGATCGGTTTAATATAAAACCATTTAAAAAGAGATTTCTTTAGCACTAGTTCAAAGTTAAATATATAATTAACTGGGGCAAAAACCTTTCAATGAGGATGATATTTATAGTCAACTTAAATTGGTTATACTTTCGCCACATGTCACTTACGTTCTACAAGATCATTTTGTTTAGAAGTGTGTGGATAAGATAAACAATTATTGATTCCTAAAGATTGGAAAAGCAAGGTTGAGGGGCGAAACTCACCTCCCTAATCTATTTGAAGTATCTTGATTTCTTTTTGTTTAATAAAAGCTCCATTTGAGTTTTAAATTGAAGAAAAAATTTTGAGATTTCATATTTGGGTTGCAAGAAATATATCCATGTAAAAGGAATATATGCATCAATAAAACTCAAATAATATATAAACTCATTCGATGAATGAATGGATGTAGGACCTAATATATCTGAAACAACAAATTCAAGTGGTTCATTGTAGATTGTCATGGAATTAGAGAAAGGTAGTTTAAAACTAGTACCTAGTGGACATGTGGAACAAAATATAAAATTATCATTAAATGACTTGGAAGGAGTACATTGAGATATAACTTGTTTTATAATTGGTAATGAAGGGTAACCTAACCTTTAATGCCGCAAATTCAAGATTAAATCAATCTTTCCTAAAAACGAAGTTAATGGGACATTGTTGCCTTTTAGAGATCCAGAACTCACTTTTATGGTTGACTTGTGAGACGAAGATTAAGGAATACCAAGAACTTTAGAAAGATGAAATCGATATAAACCATTATTCAGGGTCCGTCGAAGAATAGAGGTCGCAGTTGTTTGACCTTCACACAAGACAAAAAGATGGGTGAAATCCAAAATATATATTATTATCTTTTGTAAACTAACTAACACTCATGAGATTCTTATAATTTGAGGAACATGTAAGAGATTAGCAAGATGAAATTTGTAAGAAAATGAAAGGTAAGAAAGGTAAGTTGTCTAACATGAGAAATTGACAAACATGTGCTTTACCCATATGTATTTTGTTAGATTCAATATACTCGAACCCAAAAATGAGAATTCGAGTCATTGGTGATGTGATTTGTTGCACCAAACTCTAGACACGATATGCTTTCAAAGGGTGGGACGACATGAAACAAAACCATTACTGACATTAGAATAGAGGAAGCAAGATTTGCCGATGGTAGGTTATATATATTAGTAGTGCGTTAGATTGATTGCTCATGTCGTGGTTATTATTGAAGACATTGAAGTTTGGGTCAAATCGATAATAGCACCATTGAACAACATGATCAATTCGACCACATAATTGACTATATGGATGACTTTTATTATTCCAAGTATGACAACCAATGAGACCTCTACGACCACCAAATGTTTTGAGAAAATTGTCTAGCAGATGCTCCAAAATGATTACCATATCTTCCACTTTGATGGAAATACTTTTGATTATTTTGATATGCTAGATTGACTAAAATTGTGGATCCATCACTTGAAGCATGATATTGTTTGATTTTGTTTATTGAGAAAAAGAAGACCAGTAACATCTTGAAGAATGTTTAATCCAATTTAAAAAGAAATTACAAAGACCACTGAACTATATTCAATGCCTAAGCCATGTACATATTTTTATCTTGGCTCTTTAAAATAAAATCTCGTTCCTATAAAAAAATATTCAATGTCTAGGTCAACAAGCGCATTAAGAATTTGTTCTTCCTTAAAAATCTTGTGACTAGGGTTACAAATTGGGGGGGGGGGGGGTCGGGGATGGGGACTTCACCATCATCCCCATACCCGCTAAAGAATCCATACCTCAATCCCTATACAAATTCTTATGTGGGGATGAATTTTCATCCCCATCCTCATACCCACCTAATCTCCGTGGGGATGGAAAATACATATAGGAAAAAAAACTTTCCCATTTGATTCCCCATTGGGGATTCCGCGGGGATTCTCGTAGAGATTTTTGTGGAGAATCATCGTATGGAAATATTTCTTCCCACTCAATTTAAGAAAAAAAGAATTATAAAAATAAATTACACATATATGGATTGCAATTTTTAGAAATTCCAACCAAAATAAAGCATAACATACCATGCAATTAAAGCTATAACTTCTAAGCGCTAACATTTGTAATTAAGTTTTGACAAAAATCATTAACAATAATATGCAAAAGGAAAAACTTAAACTCAAAATAATCTTTAAAGTCACTCCATATCCATATTTCTTCAAACAACCATGTCATCGTCAACTTCAAAATAATTACTAACATAATCGATGATGAGAGATTTTTAAATAGACACTCTTTATAAATTTTCAAAAAAATATGTAAATACTAACACATATTATATTATAAAGAGTTCGATCCATGTAGTTGACCCACCTAATTCGAGAATTGAAATTAAGGGTTGAAGTTTTATTGTGGTTGGTGATGGATGTATATTTTTTTCTCTCAACTTTTAATGTGTATACATAAATATAAACTATACATAAAACAAATAACGTTCATGGTCCAAAAAAAACCCCTAGAGGATCGTATAAAGTAAGATTTTGTAATTTTTCGTTTGATCTTAAATTTGAAAAATATAAATATAGTTGCAAACAACTCAAAACAAAACGTACAATTAATCTATTAAGTTGAAATTACAAATCACCATTAGATTTTGTTTTTTATATGGGGATCTCCATGTAATTACTTATGGGTATCCCAATTAGTAATACCCAATGTGTTGTAACGAGCTAAAAATTCTAACTCGTGCCATGTGTCAATTCACGACAGTGAGGTAGAATCGACCTAACGTGACGAGCGTGGTCAATCCTTGAAAGTCAACACCGAGGCATATTATTAATGTATGGTGTATGTAATACCTATTTTATACTCAAAAAATGTCAAGTTTCTGTAAATTATTGGTCCGATTCCGTCGAAATGCATGAAAGGACTCCTCAAGATGTGTGTGACATGGAGTACAAGGCTATTTAGAACAAAATAGCTTAAATGTACAAATTACCAATTTATATAACAAGATACTAAGCTAAGAAATTAACAAACTTGACCAAGTCGGATAAGGCCAATATGTCGAATATGGACCAATACACAATGATAAGTTATTAATAAACTACCCAATTGAGTTAGTGTGCCTGAGCTTGTCTAAATAAAACTAATAAATTACATAAACTTATAGTTGGGAATGATTTATTATGGCCTTTGATCCTTCTCGAGATGATCCTAGGAAGTATCCTATAAGGCAAGATGAGATTGAAATGATGTCAATTAAGTGTAGGGCTTAACTAAATAATAGCCTTTGGATGTTATAGGGATTAGGAAGTGATTGATGATGAAATTAAATAGTATAAAAGTCGGCCTTAACTCATTTGAGCTCACATGCAAATCAAAAAACAAAAAATTCAGCCCTATTAAGAAGGTGAAACTTGTTGAACTTCTTAAAAATCATTGGAAGATTATAGAGAAATCAAGAATCCTAGCAAGGAGAAGAAGAAATCAAACCTGGGTAACTCTTATTCCTTATTTTTCATGCTAAAATTGTGTGTTTTCTTTTATTCATAGTGAGCTAAAATTTTAAGTGCTTTACTCCCCATCTTTTAGTGAGATATTCATCTAGAATATAGTGGTTCAAGCTCTTGAAGGACCCAAGTAATGGTGTTAAAAATTATCAAGAAACTCAATGCTTTTGTGTCTCAATATATGGTTTTTAGTGTTGAATCATGCATGAACTGAATTTGTTAGTAAATGGAGGTATTATTCTTAAGTTTTTTTACTTTTATATGAGTATCTCGAGTTGGTTTGTAGTACCAAAAAGAATAGGAATGAATTCATGTTTCATGTTCTTGGTGTTCTTGATGATGATTATGGTGGAATGAGTTTAAATTATTGATGGGTTGATTCCTTGTATTATAGATGTCTAATGATTGAGATGTTACTTCTATTTAGGTGTCTTAAATGGATTTGTTAATTATGGATAGAACTTGTGTGGATTAAATTAATGTTAATTTCAAGAGTTTGCATCTCGAGTGTTTGATAAAATGCTAACTAAAATAAAAGGACAATTTTGGGTAGATTTTTAGCAAATTTTACGACCTTTTCTAGGGATATTTACTTGTCTATAAGTCACCAAAATCTGCAAAGAAGATAAACATACTACAAATTTGATTCTCCAAAATCTCCTAGCGATTCTGATGAGTTTTGAATAGTTTTTGAAAATGCTTTTGAAATAGGAAAAATGTGATTTCCAAATTAAGCTAAATGTTTTAGCATATTTCGGGCACCAAAGATGCCGGAATCATAACGAAATTCTTAGAATATGTTATTAGATCATTACTAAGGTGTCCACCAATTTTTGTGATCTTACAGCATGTCTAACTCAGTTTTCAAGTCATATTTCAACTACTTGAAAACCTTGGTTTCAAATGTTTGAATTTCACGAAACCAACCTCAAGAATATTTAAAAAAATCTATTTTTAAGCCATTTTCCAAGTTATAGGAAAACTAACTTTTAAGCAATTATTTTGAAGTCCATAATGGATTGTTTTGCAAACTAATGTTGTAAATCAACTTGAGATGATTTCCAATGATCTTAAATAGTTCAATAACATCCAAAGTTATTAATGAAATGTGTTGAAAAATATTAAACAAGTTCGGACACTTTTGGCCGAGTTAAGTGCCAAATAAGGACTTGAAATGAATAAAAGGAGTCACTAGACTCTTAATTGTCTTGAATTATTTGTAGGTCTCTAAATGGGATTGTTTAGCACCAATATGTCAAGTTATATTGCTCACACAATAAGAACCCTTAATAGCAAAATATCAAGAACACAAAAGTGTAAAAATTACAAATGTGCAAGTTAGATTACAATTAAACATCATTAGCAACAATGATGCTAAATGCAACTTAATGACTCTAACATGTATATAACCAATTAAAATGGGCACCAGGTACCTAGCTAGCTAGAGTCAGGTGTCAGGAAGTTGATTGGGACGCATGTCAGAGCTACGAGAGTGTGTGTTAGCATTGATAAGAGGTATGTAAACCAGCTAGGTCAATTCTAATTTTTATCATATTCTTGGGTTTAGTCCTTATTATTCCATTTACTTGGACTCTATTCTATATCATTGAGTGTCTAAGGCTTGAGTGTGTTAGGAAAGTACCCCTAAATTTGGTTCAAGATTGACAAAAGTGACCTCATCCCGAGTACTAGATCGTAGGTAGAAGACGTGGGCGATGTATTCGAGGCATTGTTTATCTCCCATGCAACATCAAACTGAGCCTATCAACTTGGAGAGTCGCGACTCTAGAAAGTCGAGTAGTGGCACCTCTTCTCGATGGATTTAAACCACTTAGACGCCTTCCCTTGACTCCTAGACACTCTGTATCGCAGTTTTAACTTTCTAATCCATTTATATTGTACTTTCATTTACTTTTCTTATCTTTTAAATTCTCGCATGATACTTAGACTTGTTTATTTAAATTCATGAACTATGATTGAAAGTGTATTGGCTTTACTCGCTGGAATTTTCTCCTTTGGTGATAATTACAAATCCACAAATGAGCAAGGCAAATGAGCCGACGATAGGTGACTTCCTTTGAGGACTCTTAAGGTGGCTTTTCCTCTTGCTTACTTGTAGGTTTTTGCGCTTTGTGTTGTAGCTATATATATATATATATATATGTATATGTTGTTTTGATAACACTTGGGGATCTCTTCAGGGACTTGAGCGACACCGATACATGTATATTTATGATTTCCCTCTTACCATCACTATATATATGCATGTTATCTATACACTACAAGGTTCCACACTATTAGGATGTCAACTCCATATCTTTGAATTGTTTATATTTGTTTAAGTTTTGATTCCGCTATTAAACTATTGAGCTTGCAAATTACAATGATTCAACTTTAAATCACCAAATAACTTATAAGAATGGAAAGAGAGGTTGACTAGGCCCGTGTTTAACTTGCGAAAGCCGACTCGAGGGTCTGCATAGGCTTTGGCTAGGCTGGGCCCAGTTTGTAGGGACTGAGCCCGTCACATGTAAAACTTAATGGGATCCCCTTGGGATTACTAATAGGGATTCCCCAATGGGGATCCCCGCGGGTTTACCAATGGAGTTTCCCTCAAATATATTTTCTTCTCCATCCCCGTACCCATACCAGCACAAGTATGAGTCCATCCCCACCCCCATCCCCATTTAAATTTCCCATACTCTTCCCCGTTCCAGGGAATCCCCGTCCTTCGTGGGGACTCCCCGCCCCACTTGCATCCCTACGTATGAACAATTTAGGCAAGAGTATCGGCTAATGTTTTCATCTTCATGAGATATTCATTCATGGTCATCCCACTTTTTTTAAACTTTGAATTTGAAATTTTTATTGCATTACTTTGGCGCGGCAATGCCTTGCAAATATCCGCTCAAGATTTTTCCATACTTGAGATGTAGAATCACAACCCACTACTTTTGCTAGTACATAATTTTTCATAGAAGCAATGCCATTACATAAATATATAATCCTAGTTTAATTCTTTAATCAACATCATTAACTCATGACATGAGACGCACATCGAGATACATGCATTGATTGAGGCATGTGGCCAAGGTATGTGTTAGATTTGTTGTAATGTATGCCTAGTGTATTATATATGTGTAGACTACTAAGTCACTTCTACTAGTGTATAGATATCGAGATGTGAGCGGGAACACACCACACTATGCGTTCCACCGTAGGATCGAGATAGTGATATGGTAAGTTTAATTTAAGTTAATGTTGCTTAGATAGATAATTTGATGTGCATATATTTTGATTTACATTAATGAATCCTAAAGTAGAAAATTAAAACAATAGTCATTAATGTTCCTCGAGATATGTGTGAACATATCACAAGACCAATTGTGTTACATTATGTGTTATCAAGAAATAGTTAGTGGAGAGTTAATGGATTGTGAGGTTACAATTAAGGCCATTAGATTGATTTATAGATAGATGATGTACATAAGATCAAAGGGCTAAAAAATTAATTTAACTTAATATATTAAATTGAATGAGATAAACATGCAAAGATTTCATTTGATCTAAAGGGGAGAGAATAAGATTTGGAGAAGGAAATCAAAGAATTCTGAGGATATTTTGGTGAATTTGAGAGTGATTTATCAAGTTAGTGATGTTCTACAACTAGGTAAGCTAGTATACACTATCAGTTTGTAAAAGTTTGTTAAAAAATTAGAGTTTTATTTCAGTTCTTTTTTTGCATAATTTCAGAGGATAAATGAAATCGTTTTCAAATTTTGTTTATAGATTTGAATTCCTCGCGAAAAACTAATAAATTTGCTATCAAGAAAATCCAAATTTTGAATTGAATTGATAAAGCTATGGCATTTTGAAGTTGTAGGTGTTCTTTGTGGGTTTTTTTAGCAAAAGCTATGAGTTTGTGGATTTTTAATTGATTTAATCCAACTTGGGTAGTTTGTATGAGTCCTTAAACACTCTAATTAACCTCAAGAATCTAAAGAAGAGTCTCAAGAGGTTGTTAGCAAGATACGGGGTGTCGGGAGGTTGGATTAGCCTAGGAACTTTGAGTGGATTGTAAGTAAACTGATTGAGATATTTATTTTCATTTCTTTCCTATTATGCTTTTCATTTACAATTAATTGGACTAATTTAACTATTGTACTATAGATGTCATGACTTGGTTGTTCTATCTCATTTTCACGAGTTTGTTATCATGGCATTGTTAGATGTTTAATGGTTTCATTGATTCTTAATCATGTATTATGCCATTCTTGGTTGTTGAGGAGTTTTAATCAAATAAAATAGCATGCTATTAGGTAGGTGATTTATGGAATGAAAATTCTATTTAATTTGTGTATTATTTATGCAATTACATTGTGGGATTCCTAAACCGTATCATTCCTTGAATTATGAAAGTAGTTCTTGTATCTAGGTCCATAAAATGTAGAATTGAGTGTGGCACACAGGGTCACTAGATTTTCGGAGTTGTTCACCACTAACTTGTGCAGCACAAGGGATATGGGAACCAGGGTTGTTGATAAGCATACATCACATATAAGAGGCATTTATGAGTATATATTTATGTGATTGGAATTTATGAGGATGTGAAGGCATTCATGAGGTTGTTTATGCCCTATATAGTGGAAATAGACTGACGTGATGTAACTCGCGGTCAACCGTCCCTAGATCAGTACTAGTTGGCTGAGTGTCAGATTCATATAGTTTAACTAAAGTATCTTATAGCATTATTCTTTTTTAGCATAGTTGCTATTGTTATGCTTTCATATACTTGTTGTATATTTGGAAATGTAGATAAGTTTCTCTCAGTTTTATATTATAATTTCTTGTATTCAACGTCTATTTTATTACAGTGGGTGTAGATCCATTGAGTAGTAGATCGGGCAAGATCAAATTTGTCGACTACCTCTGAGCCACTAGAGTGCTTCTACCTATGGTTTTGTAGGTTTTTATTTTGTTGTAAGACTTATATACTTATTGCATATACTTTTGAGGTTGTATTTATGGGTATAGTTACTCGACTATACACATGTTGATATATCATCTTCATTGTTTTGTTGTATATATACACATGTAAGCTTTGTTTCCTAGTTTTCCATACATATTTGGGATTTACATTAATTGCTTACGCCAATTTATTAAGACTTCCGCTAAATAAGGTTAAGTTATGAAAATCTTAAATAACTCTGAAATATTAATTGACAAGAGAACAATATATTGCTTATTTTAGCTAGTTTGGAAAATAAAGTTTTAAAAGGAAGATTATTACGTTGTTAAGTCTTATGTAGTTGTGATTAAGGCATAATAACGAGATTAGGTCGGACAGTGCCCTAATTTGAGAAGGGTCGTCACAAATAAACATCCATAAAACTAGAAGTTGATCTCGTCTAATCCAACTAGTATAATTTATATTTGGGGTAATATTACTATCACTGCCACTCCCATAAATGAACTTAGATGGACAAGGGCAAGTCCCTAAAATATAACTTTCCAAACTAAATTCTCTAACTCCTACAAGAACTTAATGTTGTCATAATAAAAAATTATCATCAGAAAGGCAAGATGAGATTATTATCTTCGTTGGATTCACAAATTGGATTGTTGTTGTTGCATTATTGATTTAGAGTTGCAACATTTGATGAGATTAAAGAAACTTGTTCAGATGGTGCCATGTTAAGGCTCTGATACTAAAATAGAAAAGAGAAATGAGTACTCTAGATATCGAGAATGACAACTAATGAATTTTCATAATGTCATTTATACTTTCTACATCAATATATAATACATATATATAATCAAATAAGTGATACTACTATCTACAACGTGGTACTCAATGAGAATGATCACACATCCATTACATGAGTGGATGTTGGTTACACATAGTTACAAAGATATTTCAACTTACTTATGGGTGTAGTTTTTTTGTTTAAATCCACCCCTTGGCCGAGTTACTTATTCATAGCAACTAAAGGGACAAAAGAATCCACTAAGTCTTAGGACAGCAAAATGCCCAGATCACGTGGAGCACCAAAGCAAATTACATGATTAGAGGGGCCATCTAGCATTTTTTTGCCATTTTATCAGGACATATTTTGGTAGTCTTTGGTATCCAAAAAAACCACACATCACAAGCTTGACTAATGAGTATTCTAATCTGGTGTAGAAGTGAACAAAGTGGTCTAAAATAACTCTCAACTGATACCATATCCTACACTTCCTTAAAGTCTGTCTCCACCACAATTCTTTCAAAGCCTAGTCGAGCACGTAATTGAAGCCTACCCAACAGAGCACAAAGTTCTTCTGTAATTGGCGAGCACCTACCCAAGACTTTCGTAGACCTTGCAAGCCATTTTACGTCTGTATTATGAACCACACACACTGCTCTTGCTTCACCATTTCGGATATTACTAGAGCTATCCACATTAACTTTCACCCAGTTATGCTCGAGACGTGCCAATGTAGGCTTAATTTGTGCACTCCCAGGGGCTGAAAAATTTGTCCCTTCCAAGTACAGCCGTAAACTCATCCATGCAAACCTAATGCTTTTCATAAACTCAACCTCTTGGAAGATGAATTTGTTGTGCCATCGCCAGATACTCCAAATCATGGTAGAGAACATAAGAGGCCAGCATGCGCCTCTAATAATAGTACAGAAATCTCGGTTCAAACTCTCAAAATCCAAGTTGTTAAGGCTAAGGAGAAAATATTTCACCACTCATTGGGATCAATTAGTGCCCTCCATATCGTCTTCTAAAAGCTACAATCTTGGAGTGGATGACAAATACATTCCAATTCTTGTTCACACCTAGAGCATAACTCATCAATTGATGGAATATAGTGGGCATACATGAGAATATAGGGAGGCATCCCCTTAATGCTAGCCAAAAAAAGTTATGTACCCTATGTGTTACAGGCAATTCCCAATTTCTCATCCAAATAGCCTTTTGAGGAGACACTTCTTTATGTACCAAAAATTCAAAAGCAGATTTCACACTAAATCATGTTTGTTTGTTGAAGTTCTAAACCATGCAATCTTCCCCTTTAGTACGGTCTAATGAGAGATTGCTTGAATGTATCGCCAACATCTAGTGGCAAATAGGCTCCGATCTTCTCCCAATCCCAGCATCTATTGTTCTCTACATATTCATACACCTTCGCTTAAGCCTTCACACCCGTTAAATCTTGAACACAAAGGTCTTGTAATGGTCTTATTCATTCCACCCAATCATCATTCCAAAATCTCACACCCCTACATTGCATGTATTCCATGAGACCCCCATATACAAATATCCCAACACTGAGCAAATTGCACGCCAGGTTGATGATATAGACCATTGAAACCGACTCCCCAAGCCAGACTCCAGACCAGTCCATCTATATTTAGAGGAAAGAACTATAGCCCACAAGGCACCAATATCAAGTAACATTAGCCATTCCAACTTCATTAACATCATTCATAGTAGAAATTGTATGAAATCCCAACCCCTCATTGCACTTCTTTGTGCACATATCCTCCCACTTGACAAATGAGACTTACTGTGACCTTCATTGGAACCCCACATAAAACCTCGAATCACTTTATCTATTTTGTTACAAATGATGGCCGAAAGTCTCGTGGTTTGCATTTGAAAAAATGGCATCGACTGAAGGACCGACTTAGCAAGTGTAACCCTACCTGCCATTGACAAATGCCTCTATTTTCATGCGGATAATCTCGAATGTACTTTTTCGATTAAAAACTTATTTGTCTCATTTGTCACCCTTTGATGAATAACTGGTGACCCCATATTTGTTTGTAAATCTTTAGTCTGGTAAAGTCAAAGGCTTCATTGACTACTACACTAGTTTCATTTGACGTTAGCTAAAAAGAAGATTCTTGTCTTGGATTTGTTGACTATTTGGCTAGAATGATCATAAAACTCAGAGAGAACCCTTTGAATTACATCGATCTGAAAGAAGAAGCATTAGAGAATAAGAATATATCATCAACAAAAAATAGGTGCGACAAGTAAGGTCCATCTTTATTCAGTCTAATTCTTTTCTAATCCCTTCTGTCTACCGAGTGAGAAATCTCATGGGACAGTCTTTCCATACATAAGACAAAGATATATGGAGAAATGGAGTTACCTTGATGAACTCCCCTTTGTGGAAAAAAAGTTTCAAATAATCCCCCATTTCAAAGCCGTTGCACCTTAAAAGTTATGACACAGACGATGATGAGATCAACTAACCGGTTTGAGAAACCTGCCCATAAAAGGGTTTCTTTGAAGAAATCCCAACTCGGTTTGTCATAGGCTTTCTCTAGATCTACTTTCATTGCCATCCATCCCTTTACACCTCTTTTCAGTTTCATTGAGTGTTCTACTTCTTGTACGATGATGGTGTTATCAATGATACATCACTTAGGGACGAAACTACTCTGAGTAGGTCCAATTAACCAATCCATGAAAGGTTTTATTCGGGCGACAAGTTTCGTAATCGTTTTATAAACAACGTTAGGGCTCTCCATCTTAGGAATTAGAAACAACAATGTATCATTCAAGTTTTCATGTAGCACCCTCGTACTGAAGAATGCCTTCACTGTACCCGCTACTGATTCCCTAACTATTTCCTACGGGTTTTACAGGAAGAGAGTCCAACCATCAGGGTTCGCTGATTTATAAACCCTATGGGTGTAGTTATTCAGTTAGGATAGTTATCCTTAACAGAAATTATAGAGGAATTAAGTGCATTGTAATTAATTTAATTTCTTATAAAAAAAATTTAAAAAAAAAATTAATTTCTTATTAAAAAATAGGCATTAATATGTTGGAAAGATTTATGATGACAATTTAAGATGAATTAATTATTTAATGTAAATATTTTGATGTTGCTAATTTGAGCTTGAAATCACTTCCAACTAATGAGGTGGTCTACGAGATGCCTTTGATCTACACACACGCTAGGTCAAATTATATAGCACACTTTTAAAAGTGTACTAGTTTTCGTCTCTTTCGCTTTTTAGTCCTTGACATTAAAAATCTGAGAGACTAAACAAACCTCAGTTTTTGCTTAGAGAGCCCCATTTTAATTTTTACTTCGTTGTACCCTAATTTTTACTTAGTTTACCTCATTTTTTTCTCAAAATTCAAAAATATCTTTGCTTACCCCATTACCCTCACCCCAACACCCTTTAGTCTTTTTATTTCTCGGTTTTAGTCATTGTAGAGCACTTATACTAGGTCACTAAGTCTCGTTTGAATGTTTTTTTAGTTGAACAAGGTTAGATGTGGTTCCATCACATCCTATAAGTAAAGAATTGTTACTTACGGTTTAGATGCATAAAGTTAAGACCTTTAAAAAGGTATTGGTCGACTCCGATTGAGACCTCTAAAGAGGTAATGGTTGACTCCAATCGAGACCTCTAAAGAAGTCTTGGTCGACTCCAACTAAGATTACGAAGAAAACTCGGTCTCAGTGGGTGATGAAGGCCATGGGGTCTAGCCGAGACCTCGTTAAAGGTGTCGGCCATGTGCGTCCGAGGCCTCTTTAGAGGGTTAGCCCTGTGTCTTCAACGCTTTTGCAGAGCTATCAACCCTATGTGCTTGACGCCCATGGGCAATAAGAATGTATAAAAGAATTTCAAAACTCCAAAAATACATGAAAATGACAAAAAAAGAGTGGGTTTTGCTTGGAATCGCTTGATATTTTCGATTTCATTAAAACTTTGTACCAAAATGCAAGATTCAAGCCTTAAATTGAAGCTTTAAACCCAATAACAAAACCACAAGCAATAACCCCAGAAAAAAAAAATTTCAAAATCGATACTGAAAGAGATTAGGACGTACTCACTGCGTTGAATCGATGTGTTTTTTATCAAATTTCGTCGGATTTGGGTTGGTGGTGAAACTGCGATTTGAGATAGGTTTGACTGTGGTATGGGTGAGTAAGGTGTAACGCCCCCTTTAATTAATCTCGATTAACCGAGAAATTACAAATTAAGATCCTAAGCTTAGACCCACGTGGACGTCGTAGAAAAGTCTAGGGCACGTCTAACGAGGTGAAATTTGTTATTTTTGTGTGTGAGTATTTATTTATTTTACTATTATTTAATAGTTTGTGTCACGTTAGTTGAGAATTACGCTTGGTCGCATTGTGCGCGTATAGTGACGAGAGTTTATGACATCGCGGCGTGCGCGTAACGCGGGTGTACGGGGTAGTATAGGATTGAGTTGTCACATCACACATCACATCATCATGCCTAAACCCATCACTCATTTTTTCTCTCTCCTTTTCAAAATAAAAAAATTGCATTTAAACGGAAATAGAGAGGAGAAGAGAGAGAGAGAGAGAGAGAGAGAGAGAGATGTGAAGGGAGATCTGGCGAGACTGGAAGGTCGCGAATGGTGGCTCGCGGCGACGCGGAGTCCGCGGATGAGGTGGAGCGGCTGTAGGGGATGAAGATGAACGGCGGTGCAGCGGTGAGCAACGGAGGACGCCGGCGAGGAGGGGCGATGTCTCAGCAGCGGCGCGGTAGCGGCGAGGTCCACCAAGACGCCGCCGAGGAGCAGGGACGTTGGTGAGCAGTGGTGGATTGGCAGCGGCAGTGGCGGAGGCGAAAGTGGCGTGGTGAACTACGTGGAGCGACGGTGTAGTGGCACGTTATCGAATCAATCGATCCCTGACGAAACACAACTACAGTGGACTAGGAGGTGTGACTTCAACAAAGCTCGACGACAAGAAGGATTGCCCGCGAAGAAGAAGAAAGACATGGATTTTTAGAGTTGAGACCTCCGTTGAAGGCCATGGTGAGGTTATAAAACACATTGATTTCAACTAAATGCTAATTTATGAATCTTGTAGTCAATTATGATATGTTTTACTTCAAGTGGTTTAGTTTTGATTTGAATGACTTAAGTAACTTATTGAGAATAAATATGAGCTATAAATGGTATAATTGGACACCAGGGACTTAGGATACAATAGTCGGGTGTTGGGTACACATCTCAAAGCTTGTGCGGGACGTTGTGAGGGCGATTTGCAATTTGTTCGAGGTAAGTAAACACACGAGAAAATTAGTTCAAAGTCATTTATGGTACTTACTTTATTTCACATTTCAATTATCCATTGTGATATTTATTGTTGTTCATTTATTGTTCATCAACTCCCACGTGTGTATGTGTGTTTGTCGACGGGGTCGGGCATGGCACGAACTCACATCCCGGGCCGGCAACCCCGCGTTGTTTAAGTAAATGGCCAAGTTAGGGATATGCGATGATTATTTCAAGTAAGTTAAGAGAAGCTTGATGAAGACTTAGGTCTTCGTCATTGGTTCCTCTTGAGAGATGTTTCGATAGGGTTCTCTCATTCGTAGGTTCCTCTCATTCGACCGTGAGATGTTTGGCGAGGTGGTCGTCATGGATTCCTCTCGGTTTAGCTAAGATGATTCCTGGATGTCGACCAGGGTTCTCTGTCACGCTACACTCGTGTCCAAATTTGACTTCTTTACTACTTGTTTTCATGCGATTACTTTATTCTCGTTCCTTATTTAAATTGCATGAATTGTAGTCGTTTTATTGAATTTTGTAAATATTAGCTAACGTTCTCTGGGATTTACTCACCTGGGATTTGTCATTGTTTTTTGTGACAAATCGCATATCCTACGACGATTCGGGGCAAGGGGGTCTTAGGCGACTACCTCTGAGTTAAGAAAGCCCCATCAGCTTTTTTGCATAAGTGTTTGTATGCATAATTTACTTCTTTTATGAAATTTTTGGGATAACTTGTATACCTAATACATGTATATGCTCATCTTTTGTACTTTTGTCGTTATTTGATATACATGGTATCTCATGCAGGGTTTCCACACTATAGGGTTATTTTATACAAATGCAAATTTTTTATTTTTACGATATTTGCATGCTTCAAAGACTTCCGCTTTGATGTTTAACTCATATTAATTTAATAAATTGTAAACAACTTAACTTAGTCAATTTAATGTAAATATTCATAAAAACATCCATAAATACTAAGTTAAGGCGAATAAGATATGTACAAAGGTTTAGGTCGCGGGCAGTTAAAAATAAGTGTGCGTTGGCGTGGCATGCTTGGTGACATGTCTTGCGACGTAGCGGTACCCGGTTTGCCTCGGAGTTTGGAGCCATCACATGAGGTGAATGAGGTGAGTGGAGTGTAAGTGAGTAAAAATCCTTTTATATAGAGAAGTAGTTAGGTAATTTCGCTAGGGTGAGGTCCTCTAAGCAAAAATTAGGGTTTGTTTAGTCCGCTCCCTTAAAAATTAAGTACTTAAACACCGTGACATGCAAATATTTTTTTTCGTATATGCAAGGTAAAGATTGTATATATTCTTTTATTTTAGTTTTGGTAAATAAATATTCTTTTTTGAAACATATGACAGTTAAATCAAAAAATAAAAATAAAAATTTGACAACAATATAATTTTTTATTTGTAAAATTAAAATATCGTAAATAATGATTTTGTTACATAAAGTAAACAATACAACCTTCGACGTGTTTTACTGATCCTCGTGGAATTAATCGAGCCTAAATTAATAATAGCCTGAAACACTTAATTCAAACACTAATCAATTAATTCTTAGAATTGACAAAAAATAAAGAATACAACTAGCTAGGTCGTATATACTTGTAAAGCAATGGACACATTCATTCCTAAAACTAAATAGACTGGAGATTAGGATTGCCTAAACTACTATATAGTAACATGTAAATTAAAATCACAAATGCTTTTCCTTTTCATACCTCGATGAAAATTAGGTTGATGTTGGATTTAGTCCTAATGAAAAACTATGCCAGAAATATCATATTTATATGTAGTGACTATTCTTATTATCGTGCTTGGTAGTCCTTTTCAAGCCACGTACGCCGACTTCCTCACCTCCCAAATTGGCTATCATATCATATAATACTTTATATAGCTATCTTTTTTTTTCTTCTCCTAATTAATAAAAATATGGCCCCTTTAGTTTGCACCATCTTTAATTACAAACCATGTATTTCAAAAGTAATGTCTAATCATTCAACCAATCCGTCTCCTCTTTTAATGAATGTATAGTGATTAAATTCTCAATTAATTAATCCAAATTCATAATAAGCTTAATAATTTAATTTTTAAAACATTGGCATATATATAAATAATTATAATTAGGGGTGGGGCAGCTGGTTTTTGAAAAATCGCCCAAACTGCCCAAATCGTGTAAACCGCATGGTTTGATCTGGTTTTTAGAACTCGCGGTTTGGGGGCGGTTTAAAAAACTTTAAAATCGTAGAATCGCGGTTTGATTGTTGTTTTCATTTAAAAAAACCACGATTTCACCAAATCGATGATATTTTAGTAAATACCCACCATTTATTTGTTCTAATCTATTTGTTTTTGTTCTAACTTTTGAGATGAACTTGGATTTCTAACTTTGATTGAGTTCTTTTTGGTGAATGGTTGGTTATATATGTTTTGTTGTATCTTATATTGAATTTTTGATGAATAATTGAACATTAAACATGTATGGACTTTATGTATGTAATATGTATAATTGTTTTCTTTTTTTTTTTTTGTGTTTTTTTAAATGGCATGAAAATTACGAATCCAAACTGACCAAACCGCGCAAACCGTGGGCGATTTGGGTGCAGTTTTGATGGTTCGGGGTTTGGTGGTGGTTTGCACATCAGCCAAACTGCGAACCCTCGATTTGGTAGCGGTTTGATGGTTTTCACCACCAAAGTGCGGTTTGCCCACCCCTAATTATAATTAATATTTAATTAAT
Source organism: Stephania yunnanensis (assembly GCA_039657365.1). Lineage (NCBI taxonomy): Eukaryota > Viridiplantae > Streptophyta > Magnoliopsida > Ranunculales > Menispermaceae > Stephania > Stephania yunnanensis. The sequence continues at coordinate 11,376,171 of CM077592.1, forward strand.
ATATAAAAGTGAGCAATCAAGAATGTATGAGACTCTTTTTTGAAAAGAGTCAATCCTTTTCAAAACTTGTACAAATTCAGATGATCATCTCAGATGATAATGTCTATTAAATTGTTATGTTACAAGAAACAAGTTGTTACTTGTTAGTGTTGTGATCATCTGACAACATTTATCACAATTCGACCTTTGCTCAATAATTAATTTGATATTCACACAAGAATTAAGAAAACAATTACTTAAAAAGAAAAGAAAAAAAAAAAACAATGATCACTAAAATATCACATAAGGTTTGAATCGTTTGCCCATATACTAGATATTATGGAAGAAAATATTAGTACTATCTATGTCAGAATTGAAAAATAAGCAATTAATGTGTTATTAAATTCTAAATGAGATGGATATGGATATGTTAGAAAAAAAAATTGTCTCAAAATGTGAAAGGAAAATGCTAGTGTAGCCCACTTTGGACACTTACTTTAGGCACTTAGTGGGCCTAAGTGGATGACTAGTCGTGCGATACACCTCGAGATGTGCTCGAACCCCACTTGAGCCACTAAGTGCCTAAAATAAGTGTCCAAAGTGGATTAAAAAATGTTTTCCAATATAAAATATATATATATATATATATATATATTGTAAATTGAGTTGAAACTTGCTAAAAACTAGAGAAGAAAAGTATAAGACTTAGAAGTTTTACTACTACAAAGGATAAGAGAAGAAATTAGAGAGTTGAAATGAGAAGTTCTTCATTCAACTTGATGTATTTTTACAATGAGGTTGGCACCCTTTACATAGTCCCTTTGGTGATGATGATAAATGTATTTAGACAATGTGTACAAGTAACACATACACCACATGTCATACAACACATTACAAGTAATTTGACATTACATGAAAGAGTTGGTATACATTGGAAATAGTTACAAGTTACATGACGATACATAAACAAGTGAGGGTACTATTTAGTAAGAAATAAAAGTTACATGACTACACAATATGTTGGTGTATATGCATGGTCATCCATACTTCACAACACTCCCCTTGGATGACACTTGCTTAAAAAATGTACCTTGTTAAAACTTCTACTAGAAAAAATCCTGTGTGAAAAATATAGTAAAAGAAAAGAGTATAACGTTCTCATAAATCTTAAGATAAGTATAATATTACTAGGATTGCCTCATTAAAAACCTTGCTAAGAAAATTCAATGGGAGAAAACCATAGCTAAGGGAAAAGAGTGCAATAGACTAATCAATAACTCCCCCTTATGTGAACATAGGTGAAACTTGTTTTGTTTCTTCACTTAAAATGTCCTTAAGTTTACACAAGCCAATACCATATGCAAGCCTCTTAAATGTCATAGTTGGTAAGGCTTCTGTGAATAAATTGGCAAGAATATCACCCGATCGGATTTGCTTGACATCAATTTCACCATTCTTCTTAAGCTCATATGTATAAAAGAATTTTGGTGAAATATGTTTTGTTTTATCCATTTTTTTAATCATTCACTTAATTTTGCGATACATGTTCCATTATCTTTATATAATATGGTTGGAGAATCTTTTATCGAAGGCAATCCACATGATTCTTGAATATGTTCAATCATGTTTCTCAACCATACACATTCACGACTTACTTCATGAATTGCAAGTACTTCAAAATGATTGAAAGAAATAGCAACCATAGTTTGCTTTACTAACTTCCATGATACAACAGTATTACCACATGTGAATACATATCCCATTAGAAAACGGGTCTTGTGGGATCAGATAAAAATTCAGCATCGACATAATCTTGAAGTTTCAATTTTACTCCTCTCGAGTAAGACAAACTCATGTCACTTGTTCCTCGAAGATATCAAAAAACATGTTTAACATTATTCCAATGCCTTCGAGTCGGTGAAGAGTTGTATCTTGCAAGTAGGTTGACAGCAAAACCAATGTTAGGTCTTGTACAATTTGCAAGATACAAAAGTGCACCAATTGCACTTAAATGTGGTACCTCCGGACCAAGTAGCTCTTCATCACATTCATGAGGTCGAAATGGATCCTTATCCACTTCAAGTGATTTGACAACCATTGGAGAGTTAAATGGATGTGCCTTGTCCATATAAAATCTTATAATGTTTTTCAATATAATTTGATTGATGGACAAATACTCCACTTGAAAAATGTTCAATTTGCAAACCAAGACAAAGTCTTGTTTTTCCAAGTTATTTCATCTTGAATTCTTTTTTAAAGTATTTGGATATTCTAACGATGTCATCGTTGTTTCCCACTATATTTGAATCATCAACATATACTGCTATAATCACAAATCATGTTGATGATTTTTTAATGAAGACACATGGGCAAAAGTGGATTATTTACATGTCCTTCTTTTAGTAAATAATCGCTAAGGCATTTGTACCATATTCGTCCGGGTTTTTCAATCCGTACAAAGACTTTTGTAATTTTATAGAATGCATGTTATGAGGTTTTATTTTTATTTCTTCGAATATTTCAAATCCTTTAGGGATTATCATATATATTTCACTATCTAGGGATTTGTATAGATATGTTGTAACGACATCCATTAGATGCATATAAAGCCCTTCAAAAATTGCAAGGCTTACCAAAAATCGAAATGTGATTGCATTTATAATAGGAGAATATGTTTTGTAAGCACTCGTACCGTGAACCAGCGGTCTGAGTGGCCTGGACCATCTCATGAGGTGTCTGGTCACACCATCCCATCCATTCTTTTTGCCATTAAGTGAAATTCAAATGTGTGCATAATTTGGTGAACATATAATAAAATTTGAAAAGTAAACGGGAACCTAAGTGGGGAAAACACCTGTCATATCATGAGTACCATAAATCTAAGTCGAGGAACTGACCAAAAGTATTTCTTGATCCATACGTGAACAAAATATAAGTTCGGTATATATAAAACAAAATAGAAACACAAAAGAGATCCCCCTGCAGTGAATATGAGGGCAGTCTGAAGTCGTCGTCTCACTGGTGCGCCTTGCCTTTCCCACAATCACTAGAGGATGGAATCTAGGTTCCAAAAGGCCCTCAGTAAGTGAACTGTAGGGTCTTATAAAAGTTATAATATAATGTAATTAGACAAGGAATAATATAGGTAAATGGCAGGAATTAAACATGATTCGATCCTTTTCTAATATGAACATGTAGTTCTTATGAGCCCGATATGCAAGGACCTAGCTTGAATCCCATCAGTCCGGATGCATTCAACATGACAATCGAGGGAGATCCCATTATGCAAATTCGTGAACTCGAGTTGAATCGGCCTAATTTAACTCCATCGTAGGAAAGGCCGGAGGGTGGAAACCTCCTCCAGCTGCCATACTGGCTGGAGGGTAGAAGATCATCGTATAGTCATTCCTCAAAGCTGCCCGATTGGCCGGAGGGCTATACTCTTCGCCATCGAATCTTCCCCCATCTAATTCTCGGAGACGGCTCCTATAAGTCATCATGCCTATATGCATGGTCATAGATAATCATGATGCGATGCACACCTAACTTATCTGATCATAATAGGAAGCATGATAAATTTTATAAATTCCCATTGTTCACAAATGTTGCGTATGGTGTGTCGAAGCTTGACTGTCGCGTCACGTACCTTATGGTGGGTATCGATGTCCTCGCCAAGTCTTCGTCGAGCCCTAGCCACATAAGTCAGTGTTAGTGTGTAAATCGAGGTCTTAAAAACCTTGAAACCTCGTGCACGTGTCTCGAGAAAAACTCCAAGATTTTATTAAATTTGTAAGTTTTATTATCGCATCGCCATACATTTAGGTCACCACTCACCTCAAATTGCGCATTTGATACACGACATTAGTTTTCTCAGTATTAAGTATCATTTTGTATTAGTTTGGGTATGGTAGGATCTTACTTGAATACTTGTGAGTAATTATAGTTTAGCAAACTATTTTTATTGAGGTTGCTTCAAGCTATCTTTGAGTCTGCTTAATTATGACATTTAATATGCTCTAAATAATAACGTTCAACATACTTTAAAATACTAACATTTGAACTTTAAACAAACTCAAACTAAGTTAAATAGTCTTATCCAAATAACAAAGCTCAAAAATACATAACAATTTTATTTCTATTGAGCAAGCTTAAGACTTATATCAGTTTTAATATCATCAAGCATTAAAAATTTATCCTCTTTTGAGTATGCTCAAAACTGCACAGAATGAGTTTTATGCATCTTTAAAGCTTTCGATTCTTGAATCTAAAAATATTCAAATTCCCCCAAATTCAGTCTATTGGCTTAATAACAACTTCATTGAGTTCCAACATCATCATGTAATCATTTATACTCAAGTTTCATGCAATAAATATCCAATTACCATTAAGTAAAGTTATCGTTCATCATCTTCTTCACATAACATAACTTATTAATCATAAAAAAATCTCCACAACGATCCCATCTAGGGATTTTCACTAATTAAAGGTTGATATACTCTTATGAACTCATGTGTACCAAAGCTCATCAATAAAAACAACTTGGAACATAATTTTTGTAGAGATTTGATGAAGAAAACATACCAAGAACTTTAATGGAGTTGTTTCATTTTGTTATATGAGCTCCACTAAGTTAGATATGTACCCTCTAGCATCAACTTTCTTGGATCTTCAAAAATCCCAGCAAGAAATACAAGATTTTTTACAATTTCTTTGATCTCCAAATTATTTTTCTCATGAGCTCTCTAATGGTATTAGAGATTAATTTGCATGTTGAACAAGAAAAATGGAATTTATATAGTCCTTTGTCTTCAGATCTCACCTTACTCACAAATATGTAGGTGAATCAAAGGCTCACATTTAAGCCATCATATTCCACTAGTTAAAATCAAACTACCACTTGTATCTTTTTTCATGACACAGAACATGCACCTTATTTTCTATTGGTCCACCTACTCATGTCATAAGACATTTCGATTTTTTTCTATGGCCTTTTAAATTAATTACATGCAAGTCTAATTCTACAAATTTAAAAGTAGCCCTTAATTTCATTATATTTACAATCAAACTATAGGCATATTAATCAAGTTTAATACACCACTCAGTAGGCCGAGGTAAATCAAGTTAATAGTGGATCATGATATTAGCCTAAGTTATGTATTTTTCACACTATGTGTATCCCGAGGTAAATCCACGCCTCGCATTATCTTGTGTCACGTGTGTATTTAATTATTTATTACATATTACATGCACACCAAAAATATTATTTTATTATTTACCGTACATAATCGTTGAGCACGACCACGTCACTGGTCGAGCTGGGTTCGGGTTTTCAATCCAGTCGGATCGGGCTGAGTCCGGTCTAGTCGGTGATGGGATGTCACAATCTTCTCAACTAGGGAGATTTCATCCTCGAGATTTGAATTTTTACCTGAATCAAACAACTCGGGAAAGTGATGTCGCATGTAGGTCTCGTACTCCCATGTGAACTCATGGTTGCCGTGGAGCAGCCACTTGACCTTCACTAGGGGAAATTTTCTCGTGTTTCTAATATGATCACTAATTTGTCCCAATCCACTATATCTCTTGTCGCACCCTCACATCTCCTCAGTATAGAAACGCGAAATACTAGGTGTACCCCTGACATCCGCAGTGGCGGCAGTGCTAATCGATAAGAAGCATTCCCAAGTCTCTTGGTGATCTCAAATGGTCCTATATAATGCGGTGCGAGCTTCCCCTTAAATCCAAATATCTAGTGACCCTTCATAGGCGACACCTTCAGGTATGCAAAGTTTCCCTTCTCGAACTAACTGCTCGACGATTTGAATTGGCATATTTCTCTTAATGATCCTATGTTGCTTGTAATCTCTGATGAATCAGCCTCACTTTCTTTATATGATCCTATTCAACCTCATGCCTAACTGCCACTGTATCAGGCACCTCTGCCCAACATGACAATGTCATACATGGCTTGTCGTTAAAGCCTCAAACGACGCCATCCCGATGCTCAACTGATAACTATAATTGTAAGAAAATTCACACACTTGTAATTACTCATCCTAGTGACCTCTGAACTCGAGTACACAAGCCCGTAACATGTCTTCCAAAACCTGAATATGCATATCTGATTGTCCATCTGTATGCGGGTAATAAGTCGTACTGAGGTGAATCCGAGTGGCTAGCTGATCCTACATAGCCTGCCATAATCCTGACATATACCAAGGATCCCAATCTGACACTATGCTTGTTGGCGCCCCATATAACCTAACTATCTCTCGCTCATCAATCCGGCTTAAGCTAGTGAACGAGACAAAGAGTCGAATAGGTAGGAAGTGCGCTGCCTCGTCAATATGTCGATGATAACCTATATTGTATATTCCTCCTCGGGGTAGTCGGTAATCTTATCACCATATCCATCGCAACGTGCTCATACTTCTCGCGAGGAATGGGTAATGGCAGGAGAAGTCATCTAGGTCACTGATATTCAGACTTAACCTACTGAAATATCTCGCATATCTAATATATCTGTCAATATTTGTCAAATCCATAAATTTTTAAATAGGTAATTGAGATTATCCAGGATTAAGGAAGCTTAATTTTGGTTTTGGCCCGAGTCAGGAATCAAACACCGGTGAATTTGAGACTTATAATTAATTTTATTAATTTGTGATGTTGCCTAGTGTTGTGTTTTATATATTATTTAATTTTATGAAATTTGGGTGATTGAGTAAATTTGATATTCGTAGGGTTTAGTATTTACTTGCAGAGACAGGTGCTAGGATAGTCAAAATATTGACATAAATATTAGTTTCGAATTTCATGATGAATAGTTGAATTTAAATTAAAAATTTGAAATTTGGACCTTAAATGGACTTAACGAGCTGACGTGGGTATTTTCCCTAATTTGCGTGTAAGTCAAGATTGGAGTTAGTGTGAAGTGAGATGAAGTTGTGTGAGATCTTGTTTCGAGTTTAGTGTAAGTTGACAGTAGTCGAGGTTGAGATTTGGTCCAAACTAGTGCAAGTTTGGATAAGTATGGCAAGAGGATTGGTCCATAAAGATTATGTATGTCATGGACAAAGTAAAGATTTTTAGGGTTTTAGTGTTACCAAAACCAATGTCATGGACATTTCATGAAGATTGACTGTTTTGTCGAGAGTTTTGTTCAATTTGGTGAAAATCCGGATAGAAAACGGGCGTCGAAAGTCAAAACACTTCAAAATAAGGATTTCAAGAATTAATAAATAAAAAGAAATTAAGCTTCTGACAACTTGAGGGTTTATATATAAATATAAATATATAAAATTAAAAGATTTCAATTTTTCATATCAACAGAACATTGTTTCCAAACCCTCTCCGCATACATTTTCTCTCGGAGCTCCCAACATCCAATTTTTACCCGATTTCTTTCCGCGAAATCATAGAGCATCGCAAGATGGTCAATTCGAGCTAAGTTTCTGCAGTAGAAACGAGGTATTCGGCCTGAAATTTTGTAAATTCTTAATATCATGCATTTTTCCTCAATTTAATTTGAATTCTTGCATTTATCAATTTCTTTCTTGAGGTTTTGATAGAAACTGGTTGAATTTTTGTTAATTAATATATTGGATTGATTTGCATCAATTTGGGATAAATTCCACCAACATGGGCTAGGGTTTTGATGAGGTGAACTAATGCAATTCAGTTGATAACTATTTTGGAGATGTTTTAATAGTTGATATTGATTATTGGTTTTAGTCCAATTTGACTCCACGGGCTATGAAAATATTTTTGTGTTGGTATTGGGTGGTTTCGTGGCGTTTATTGTTGAGTTTTGAGGATTTAATTGCAAAAATATTAATTTGGAGAATTTTTTTTAGTTCAAAATATATAAAGTTGCCAAGTCGAGAAGCCATATGGAAAATTCGTAACTTCTCCGTCGGTAATATGATTTGGGTGTTATTGGAGTCTATGGAAAGTAGGATATGAGTACTACAAGTTCCTTTAAGGTCATCATGATAAATATTAAGGTTTTCAAGGTTAAAAAGTTACCCCAAGTTGGCTAGTTGAAAGCTAGTTGAAATAGTTATATAAATTAATATTTTCAAGAATTGTTCTCAAATGTAATTTGATCGCGGTTTTCAATGGGCTTTGTGATGTCGTTTCACTTGAAGCTTAACGCGTAATATAATTGGGTATATAAGGAAGCTATTCGAACCATTTTCAAGGTGATCCGATGCTCTGGGAACCTCAAGAATTAAACTTGGACTTGGATGTTTGTAAAGTTAAGTAAATCCCATGGTAACATTTACAATATATGATTATATTTCGTATAAATTGCATTGATCCTTAAATTGTCTATATTGGGTTTATTGAACACTATATTATGCTTGAGGGGCGGATTCACTGATACTTTGCATCACGTGGTTATCATGAGATCACGTTGAACCATATCATATTCCCATAGTCTAGAGGAACGAGACTCATTTGGTTATTCTCCTTGCACATGAGTCCTTATTACTATTTACTTACCATTTTCGGAGATCGGTCTTCTGATTGTGGTCGGATACAAAATGGGATTGATTCACAATTGTATTTAAATTCCTTAGATTATATTGTTCATTTAAATTCCTTAGTTTAATATGCATTTGATTAGTTCAAGCGTACTGAATAGTGTAGGATTTACTTATCTGACATTATCAAATTTTTATAATTGGATAATGACAGGTTTTAGCGGTGACAAAAGGAAAAGAAAAGCTTTCCGATTATTGGTAACTTTCTCAATTTCTTTTTCTCTATGTTTGTTTTACTTTTGAATATAAAATATTGTATAAATGGGTTTTTGGGTTCGTGTGAGGTTAGAATATTTTGAAAATGTTGAAATGGTTTTGAGAAGGATTGGAATTGTTTTAATAGTTTTAGATGGATCTGAATGCCAAGAAATTAAGGTATTAATGATTTAATAATGTTGAAAGTTAGAGAAAGGTTAAAATGAATAAATAATCATTATTAATGTGATATATTTTGTTATGGGGTAAATTGTGAGTCCTTCGGTATTTCCATCAAGCTGAGTAGGTTTATTAAAGATTTATGAAGGCTGAATTTCTGTTATAGGCTTAGAAATAGAAGAGATGCTGGCAAAATTTTTTTAACGAATATTTAATGATTATATAATTAGTTTTTACTAATTTTAAGGTACAAAATTCATTTTAAAATCCTTTTGTGGTTATTTAGAATCATATTTGATAATTACTCTAATAGATTTTTAATTATTTATTGAATGTAAGGTTAAGGTTGCTTGGTTATCAGTGGATGAAGGTAATCTAGGCCGGTTAGATGCCATAACTGGGTGGGGTCTAACAATATCTGCCTTCATGCCCGACCGCCAGTATAATCGTCGTACATCCTGGTACATCTTGGTGACGGGTGAATGTTATAGCGTGATCGGTGTGACTCTCAGAGAATGTCCTCTCTCAACTCAGGTACTGCTGGAATCCATACTCTACCCCGAAATCTCAAACTCTGATCCGCTGCCACTGTCCAAGCTTTGAAACCCGAACTGTTGGCCAAACTGTGGTACCGATCGTTGCTCGAATCTGCCCTCTGTCCATCAATTATCACTTGAATAGGCATCAACCGCAACTCTGCACAAATCCTCATGTATGTCAGAATCTCTACGACACACATCACAAGCGCGAACTCTAATAACCTACATTCTGGTCGAATCTGTAGCGCTAATTATCTCCGACTCGAGGCATCTGCAACAACGTTTGCCTTTTCGATGTGGCACTCGATCGTGAAGTCGTAGTCTTTCAACAACTCGAGTTGCCTCCGTTATCTTATATTCAACTCAGTTTGAGTGAACAAATACTTAAGACTCTGGTGATCCGTAAACAATGTAAACTTCTCTCCATAAAGATAGTGTTGCCACAACTTCAATACAAAAATACCACTGCTTACTTGAGGTCGTGGACGGGATAATTTTCTCATGCACCTTCAGCTGGCGAGAGGCATAGGCCACTACATTGCCCACTTGCATCAACATTGCTCCCAGTTTCGTCCCCGAAGCATCTATGTAGAATGTCAACTGATTGCCATCCTCTTGTAATACCAACACTGGTGTCCTAGTCAGTCTTTCCTTTAGCTCTCTGAAGGCATATTCACACTGCTTGGTCCAATCAAACTCAATGTCCCTCTTGGTCAAAGTAGTCATATGTGCGGCTATCTTAGAGAAATTTTGAACGAACCTCCTATAGTAACCCGCCAATCCAAGGAAATTTCAAACCTTTGTCGGTGTAGTAGGCGCAAACCAATCAACAATTGCTCTGACCTTCTCTGGATCTACCGAGATCTCATCTGCCCTAATTAAGTGCCCCAAGAATCTAACTCGGTCCATCTAAAACTCACACTTGCTAAACTTTGCATATAGTCTATATTCAAGTAAATTTGCTAGGTAATCCTCAAGTGCACTCGTGGTCCTCAACTATCCGTGAGTACATGATTATGTTGTCAATTAACAATATCACAAACTAATCTAAATAGTCTCTAAACACACGATGCATCAAGTTCATAAACGTAGTCTGCGCATTCGTGACCCTAAATGACATCACTATGAACTGGAAAGACTCTTATCTCGTGTGAAACGTGGTCTTCTCAATGTCCTCATCCCTGACACACAACTGATGGTAGCCCGATCTCACGTCAATCTTTGAGAAGTGTCGAGCACTACTCAACTAGTCGAACAAGTCATCAATCTAAGGTAGCGAGTAATTGTTCGATATTATGACCTTATTCGATTCCTTATAGTCAATGCAAACCTCAACAATCTGTCCTTCTTAACGAATAAAACGGGTGCACCCCATAGCGAAATACTCAACTATATAAATCCGATGTTGGATAACTCCTTGAGTTGCTTCTTCAGCTCAATCAACTCTGATATCACCATCCTATACAAAGCCTTAAAATCAGTTTTGCTCATTCCTTCACTTCTATAATGAATTCAATCTCGCGGCATAAAGGTAACTCAGGGAGATCGTCTGGAAACACGTCAGAATTCTCGTATGACTGGGATGTCCTTAATCCTCTTCTCGGATTCCAAACCTTTATAAAGTCTCGCGTGATCCTCGATCTCTCTATACGTCGCGATTTGGCCTGTGGTACTACTCTCAGCTGTAACGGGCCTCGAAACTCAAACTCCACAAGTCTCAGAATACGAAAGGTCACTCTCTTCCAGTGGCAATCCACGTGGGCATGGTGTGGTACCAATCACCCATACCTAAGATTGTGTCAAACTCGAGGAACTTGAGTACTCAAAGGTCAATAGGTAAATCGTAACCCTCGAATGTCACCACCTACCTTTCGCAGACAAGATTAGGGTAAAATTTATCTCCCGTGGCTATATTAAGTATAAGATATCGAACCGCTCTCACTTGTGATAACCCTAACGTGTCTATCATGCCTCCTGATAAGAATGAGATTGTGGAGCCTAAATCTATGAGTGTATGCATGCTCCTTCCACAAATAGAAATAATACTTGTGATGAACTCTCTGATGACCTGACTATCTGGTGTCGCTACTACAAGCACCTGCTCGTTTGACTCACTAGTTGCACTGCGTACACGCGTTTCAATGTCTTGCCTGACCACAACCCCAACAAGTAATGTCCGATCTGCCTTGAGAACCTTAACCCCTAGACTGTGATGGTGCCTGACTCTGAGTCTACGTCTTCATGGCCCTTTGTCAACCACCATTATCCGATTGCCTCTGCCCCTGCTCAAACCTCAAAACTGGTGGTCTACTCTGCCTCGATGCGAATGACTGCTGAACTGAAACTGTCCGTGCCAAAATGTTTGATCCTGACCTATCATCACGGAACCTCTTAGGGTATTTTCGTCTCATGTCTCCCTCGATAACTGGACCTCTTCCTCGAGTAGAGACTCGAGGATCTTCTTGATATACGTGTTTACTTTATGTTCCCATCCTGAAACTCCTATATCAATTCAAAAGCAATAGCTCGGTCTACGAGATCTTTGAATATAGTCACGCCCAATGCACTTACACTTTGGCAAATCTCACGCTTCGACATATAACAAATCACTGCAAGTAGTCATCGGTGTCAACAGATCTCCTACCATAGCCGATAGTCGGGAGTACTAACCGATGAACTTAGATACGGGCATTCTCCCTACCTCGGTACGAGAAACTCCCCTCTCTTCTTACTCTTATCTCTTGAGTAAAGAAGTTCCCAATGAATAGTCATTGAAAGGTTGCCCAATCCTCGACTTGGCCCTCTCTGGCGTACACAGCCTGCCACCACTCATCAACAGCTTCATCTAAGCACATGGTCAATAACTCGATGCGATAATCCTCGTCCGCACAGATCGAATGGTGAATAATCTCCGGATTGCAGACCCACTGCTATGCCTTCTCTCGTGGAGCTGACGAATCTCGCCAACTTGAATCCATGATACATAATGCATCATAACTGTCCATAGATAACGAATCGAGTATCAGCATGTTATATTTTTTCGTTATATATAATATACGTTCAAAACTAACATAGTACGTCATATAATCAATCAACTCCAATTCCCCAGTTCTTCCTAATTTAGTCCTCGAATCGCGTTTCCACCTTCTAAGTTCTCGTGATTCAAGTTTTCTAGTTTTCTAGTTTTCTTTTGAGTTCTAAGCTTTTCAGTAACTTAGGCTCTGATACCAAAATTTTCAGCACCCATACCGTGAATCGGCGATCTAACTTGCCTAAATCATCTCCTAAGGCATCTGGTCACACCATCGACCCCAAAAAACGTTTCAGCCCGCTCATCCATTCTTTTTACCATTAAATGAAATTCAAGTATGTGCGGAATTCGGTGAACATATAATAAAATCTAAAAATAAACGGGAATCAAAGTGGAGAGAAAAATTTCATATCATCGGTACCATAAATCTAAGTCGAGGAACATGACCAAAAGAATCCCATGAGCCAAACGTGAACAAAATATAAGTTCGGTATTCTGACGACCCAAAACTAAATAAACATGCCATATGGGCAAATTAGTAAATCCACAAACCTTAAACTAATGTAGCCCTAATATAAATTGATTTTAAACTTTAACCCCCTTTTTGTGTTCAAAACCACAAAGTTTAGGAGAAGGCGGAGGAGAAGACAACAACTACACAAATTTTAAAAAGAGGTAATCTTTATTCTAAGTTCTCTTTCTTTGAAGTTTTGGTAAAGAATGTACACAAAATGGAGGGAGGTGGAGTAGCGTCGCCGCCACCGAAGAAGACGACGACGAGTCGCGACCACCGCTGGAGAAAGGCGGCGCGATGATGCCACCCACGGCAAGGCCTCCAATATAACGCCCCATGAGAGGGAGCACGAAGAGGGAGGCAACTCCCTTTTGCCCCCGCCATCACACCCCACCGCGGGGTTGGCCGTTCTGGCCAACCCCGACCGGGACACACAAGCACCAGCGGGCGGCACTGGTGCACCCCCGATTAAGGGTTGTAGGTGGAGCGTTGCTCCCTTTCCATGGCCAGCGCTAGGCGAGAGCGCAACTAGGGGGTCCAATTTGGCCCCTAAACTAGGACAAGGGGATAAAAATTATTATATATATAATGCAAAATAAAAGCAATTGAGTGCTTTCGAACGGGACGCTATCACGTCTTCAAGGGAGACCGGTGGGGTCCTACCCCTCGACCCTCACATTGGGCGACGGGGGACCCGCGGGACCCACATTAGTCGATCCTAATGACCAATTAATGAAAGATTTAATTAACTTAAATTAAAATATTTATTGACGGGTTGTATTATAATTATATAGCATCATGTGAAGGTTCGCATCGAACCCCGAGCGTACCATGAGTTGTTATTGGCGTCGCTGCGAGTCGAGGGAAGTGGGGAGCTCCACTCATCTATTAAATGTGGCTTGCTACTAATATAATTAGGTTTCATGATTTTGACAAAATGACTTGGGATGGGGTCATTACCTACCTTGGTTGACTTCATGTAAGGCATCTTGAGGAGCCATACTCATATGGTGGAACCAAGTCACCTTACATGCTAAGGGCCTCTTGGGATCCGTAGTAATATGGTGGAACCAAGTCACCCATTTCTGCAAGGGCCTCTTGGGGAATCGTGGATGCATGATGGAACCAAGTCACCCGGGCCTCTTGAGGAGTCGTGGACACACGGTGGAATCAAGTCACCCATGCATATTTATTATATTATGATGTTTGGTCATCAAGGGAAAATAATGACAAATGGGACCACGAACTGCATTTATATCTATTACATTCTATGTATATCTCTTGGAACCCCTTTGCATGCAAAAAGTTGAATTTCTTATGTTTTTACAATCCTTAATACTTCATATAACTGTTCAAGTTGCTCTATGACTATGATATGCTTACTCTATATGAAAATGATGTCATGCTACATATTTCAATGTGTCTTGATTTTAAATGCATGCTAGTTTTATTCTGATTTATAGGTATTACTTGCATGTTTAATATTTGAGCATAGTTTCTCTCTTATGGGCTCCATTGGTTCTTTAGCTCACCCAACTTACAATACGGGTCCTTCTACGAATACGTGCAATCTTTGCAAGGGGAAGGCCATTGCTTGAAGTCTCCTTGCTTTGTGAGAATTTGCATATTTATTTCATATAATATATTTATTTGATTTTCAAAATAATAAATTGGGTTGTAACTCTAGGTAGTTTTACTTGGAGTAGAGTTGAACCCTCCTTATCAATTTTTAAACCTTATGGAAGTTTTAAGGTTGATTTGGAAACTTATTGAGATGATCAGACTGTTGGATTCCTATCACGCTGATTTGGCGATTTCATGGATTTTAATTCTGATTTAAATTTTGCATTTATTGTCCTATATGGTAGTATGTTGTTTCATAGGTTGAATTAGGCATGCCAGACTATTATTTGGGCCTGGTTCAAGTATCAGGCTTGAGTAACGGTCTGGTTCGAAATGAACCTAGGGAAATAATATGTTAGAAAAGAACCTAAGTTTTTAGAGCCTTTATATTTCGAGGTCAAAGATAAGTTGAACAAACTAATTGTATGGGACATTGGTTTAAGTTGAATTAATGAGAATAAATTATCAATTTTAGGATGGGAAGGGATTGATAAACTTGAATAAAACACTTGAATAATGTTATTTACTTTATATTATAATATCTATCGCGTTTAGATATTTTACATACTCTTTTGGTATGTAGGACTAATTCGCTCTTGTTTGCTCCACAACTGCATCACGAGCAATCAAGGTGGATACTCCTACAACTTAAGGGAAACAACGTATAGGGATGAGAGGAATTAGCGTGCTCAAATGGAGCAGTGCATGATTATTATGGCCGAAACGTATCAGAAAGCCATTCACTACATGAGATTTTCTCAAAACCAAAGGTTGGCGCACATGGCGCAATCATAAGAAAGGAATATGGCACGTATACTGGAGTTGATGCAGCAAGGAAACAGCGGCAAAGTGAGCACCTAAGAGGCATGTAACTAATCCTCCCTTGGTGCCTATACATGAAGATCATCCTATGGAAGAAGGGGTTGATTATGCTACGGCTACAGCTATAATGGTCGCACCTGTAGTGAACGGAGACTCAGAGGCATGTCAAGGGCAAGATTCAGAAAGAGTTTATGAAATATGATATGCAGCACTTTTATGGAGAGCATGATCCTAATGAAACAGATGTTTGGATATTAAATATGGAGAAGAGGATGAGAACTTTGAATATTGATGAATGGGCCATAGTACCACTGGTGATGTTTTTGTTAGAAGACCACAAGGCACATAAGTGGGGGATGACTATAGAGAGGATACAGGGAACTAATATGAATTGCCTCCAGTTCAAGCCTTTATTCTATGAAGAATGGTTTCCAAATCCAGTGAAGGATGCAAAAATTCAAAGTTATTTACCTCTATGCAGGGCGATATGTCAGTGGTTGAGTATGCATCGAAGTTCAACGAGTTGCTAGAGTTTGCACACGAGTTGTCTCGACAAATAAGATTCGTAGGAGAAGATTTATTGATGGACTGAGGCCAAATATTAGTGTTATAGTAGCGCGCGTCTGGATCTGAGACTTATCACCAGGCACACTAACGAGCACTTCGAGTGTAAGGCATTTTCATGCAGTTTCAAGCAAGATATAACCAGTATGGTCATGGTAAATGTAGCTTTGGGGGTTACCGGGACAGACAGGACAATATTTTCAAGAAACCAAAGTTTGGAGGGTTTTATGGTGGACATGCATGTTTAGGTACAACTTCAAGGGCGACACACACTCCTTTCATGACTACTGCACATGTACCTATCTCTACTCATACGACTTCGCAAAGCATGGCATTCAAGCCATCGCGTCCATATCGACAGTCTCAGCAGAATGCGAGTAAGGTCGAGGATCGACCGGGCCAAAATCGAGCGCATCAAGGAGTATTGTTCAGCCACCTCCGACATACCAGAGGCCACAGTTGATTTTTTACCGGTGTGGGACTCCAAGACATATCCAAAGCAAATGCCCTAACCCGCCACCATCTTAGGGGAGCACGGCTCCAATTTCTCGAGGGAGAGTTAATGCAGTTGTTGGGCAGGATGGAGAGGCCTCGTCTGCTAGTCGCAGGTACGATTTCCATTAATGGCCGAGATATGCATACATATTTTGATTATGGTTCCACTATGTTACTTATATCGAGGAATGTAGTTCTTGCTTTGGGGTTGACACCGGTTAGAACACACACTTACTTGATTCTGAGCATAGTTTCTACTAAATGAATTTATCCAAATATGGTATGTGAGGGGTGCAAAATTATAATTGAGGATCACATGATGACGATTGATTTACAGGTTTTAGAGTGACTTGAGTTTGATGTATTACTAGGGCATGGACTGGTTAGCGGCGTATCACGCCAAGATAGATTGTTTTCATAAAACTATAGTCTTCCGAATCCCGGGCATTCCCCTGTTTGAGTTTAAGTGTTATACACGTTTAAGTGTTATACACGGACCAACGCCACCCACGTAGTAGGGTCGCAAGTTTGTCTGAGATAGAGACCATTGCGAGCTTGAATTCTTTGGGGGATGGAGGATAAGAAGTTTTGATTGAGAAGATCCTAGTGGTTAGAGATTTTTCGAATGTTTTTCCTTCAAATCTTCCAGGAGTCCCTCCTCATCGGGGGATTGACGTCATACCCGGCATGAAACCAAAACACATTTTGGTATACAATTCATAAGCGGCCTCTAGCAAGACATTATGACTATCCAAGTTGTACGAATATCAAATCAATACAACCTAATTAATAGTGTATATAACATCCTTTTGTCACACGATATCCTTTTGATCAAACATAAGGCATGGAATTATCATCCAACATGTTCAATCGTACTAGTCTCGGTCTCTAGGTAGACTGAAAACATTCAAGTGACATTGATCAATATCAATTCACTTAGACTAGGCCATTTAACAGTCTAACACGTCGAGGGATCCACTAGATATCTCTCTTCATATGAAAGGGACAAATTTTATCTTGATTACACAATTTCATCACATTGCTCACACAGTAACCAATCACAGCCTTTATAATCGTCCGGTTAAAGACAACGTTTGATTATGTCAAATCATTGTATTCCTAATGTTGAAGTCTCTGGTAATCTCAAGTCAGAGGACTGAAAAATATACCTATCATGAGAAACAACTATGACTTAATCCATGTGATGTCCTCATAGCGGGTCGATCCAGTACTTTGTTCCCTAACAAGTACTCATGATCTTGACTCGTATCCCTATACGTATAATCATCATATGATCATCAATCAAGACTTACACTAGTCTTAATTCATTATAGTTCCCAGTATAATGATCGACTAGGGGCATTTAGGATATTTCTGTAAATACCCATGGATCTTATTATAATGTAAACATGCAAATTAATTATAATAAACAGCAAATGAAATCCTCTATTTTATTAACTAAAATTATTCACAAAGACGGTTAATGGATCGACCTAGGGCACATGCCCCAACATCTCCCACTTGCACTAGGGTCAATCATACATGCATCTAATGCGTAATGATCTAACATGACCATCGTGTTTTGCTTGTGGAAGAGCTTTTGTCAATGGATCTGCAACGTTGTCTTCAGCAGGTACTCTGCAAATCTTTACGTCTCCCTTCTCAATAATTTCTCTGATGAGATGAAAGCACCTGAGTATATGTTTGGATCTGTGGTGTGATCTAGGTTCCTTGGCATGTGCTATTGCCCCGTTATTGTCACTATACAAACAAACAGGGTTAGCAATACTTGGAACCACACCTAGTTCAGAAATGAACTTTTTGATAGAAACTGCCTCCTTTCTTTGCATCGGACGCTGCAATATATTTATCTTTTGTTGTAGAATCTACCACGATCTCTTACTTCGGACTTTTCCACTTCTTCGCACCCCCATTCAAAGTAAACACATATCCAAATTGCGATCTAAAATCATCTATATCGCTGAAAACTTGCATCTGTGTAACCATTTACAACTAGATCATTTTCAAAACCTCCACAGACCACGAACACTTACTTAGTCCTTCTTAAGTATTTAAGAATGTTCTTTATGCTATCCAGTGACTCTCACCAGGATCTCGATCGATATCTCGCTTGTAGTGCTTAACGCATATGACACATCGTCGAGTGCATAACATGGTATACATGATAGATCCAATAGGCGATGCATATGGAATCTTATTCATATGGTCTCGCTCATCATTTGTCTTAGGACATTGAGTCTTCTTGAGACTTATGCCATGAGACATTGGCAACAATCCTCTTTTAGAGTCTTGCAACCGAACATATTCAAGACCTTGTCTATGTAAGCACTCGACTTAGATCGATTAGCATCTTAGATCTATCCCTATAGATCCTTATCCCTAGGATATAGCCGCATCTCCTAAGTCTTTCATTGAGAAACACTTCCCTAACCAAGACTTGACATTCGCAATGTTGGGATGTCATTTCCAATGAGTAATATATCATCAACATACGATGCACTGTAAAAAAACAACTACACTCCGACTGACCTTCTTGTATACACAAGGCTCATCTTCGTTCTTAATAAAACCAAAATCCATGATTGCTTCATCAAAATGAATATTCCAACTCCGATAAGCTTGCTTTAATCCATAAATGGATCTTTGAAGCTTGCATACCTTCCTAGAATTCTTAGGATGTACAAAACCTTCAGGTTGTGTCATATACACGTCCTCAAGCAGTTTTCCATTAAGAAATGTTGTTTTACATCCATTTTCCATATCTCATATTCATAATCTGCACCAATGGCAATTAAAATTCTTATGGATTTAAGCATGGCTACTGGCGAAAAAGTTTCATCATAATCAACACCTTGAGTCTGCTTGAAACCTTTTGCTACAAGTCTTGCTTTAAAAGTATGCACATTGCCATCCATGTCAGTTTTCTTTTTAAAAACCCATTTACATCCAATGGTCTTACCACCTTCAAGTAAATCAACCAAGTTCCAAACTTGGTTATCATACATGGATTGCATCTCAGAGTTCATGGCACTTAGCCATTTATCTAAGTCTGGTCCAGACATAGCCTTCTGATAAGTGGTGGGCTCATTTTGATCCATAAGCAACACATCACGACTATCAGTAATGAGAAATCTGAATCTTTCTGGCTCATGTCTTACCCTACTAGATTTACGTGGGCCTTGTGTCACTTGTGGAGGTTCAACTGGTTCGGAACGTTGTTGAACTTCCAGTAGCGGTTCAGTGTTTATCTGTGATTCTTGAACTTCTTCAAGATTTATTTCTCTCCCACTAGTGTCTTTTGAAATAAACTATTTTTCCATAAAGGCACCATACCGAGCAACAAACACTTTGTTCTCAGCGGGATTATAAAAGTAATATCATTTTGTTTCCTTAGGATACCCCACAAATAAACACTTATCAGATTTAAGTGCTAGTTTTTCTGAGACTTGTCGCTTTACGTAAGCCTCACAACCCCAAATCTTAAGAAAATACAAACTAGGTCTCTTCCCATACCTTATCTCATATGGTGTTTTATCAACCGCTTTAGAAGGAACTCGATTTAGAGTGAAAGCTGCAGTTTGTAATGCATAACCCCAAAAGGATAATGGAATATCTGCATGACTCATCATAGATCGAACCATATCTAATAAGGTTCGATTTCTCCTTTCAGAAACTCCATTCCATTGTGGAGTTGCAGGTGGTGTCAATTGTGAGACGATCCCATAATTTCTAAGATGATCCTCAAATTCTTGGCTTAAATATTCACTACCTCGATCTGATCGAAGTGTTTTGATAGTTTTACCAAGTTGATTCTGCACTTCATTTTGAAACGTCCGAAACATCTCAAATGATTTAGCTTTATGTTTCATTAAATATACATAACCATATCTGCTGAAATCATCAGTAAATGTAATGAAGTACTGATAACCTTATCTAGTCATTGTGTTTATAGGACCGCATACATGAGTATGTATTAGACCCAATAAATCACTTGCCCTTTCACTTTGCCCAGTAAAGGAACTTTTAGTCATCTTGCCTAGTAAACAAGATACGCACGTTTCATATGTTTCTAAATCAAATGAATCAAGAAGCCCATCTTTATGGAGCTTCGTTATGCGTTTCTTGTTTATGTGCCCGAGACGACAATGCCAAAGATAGGTTTGATTACAGAAATGACAATTTTCTTCATTTTCTGTAAGGTGTTTTGAAGCAGGAACAGGACGGGGCTTGACTTGTTCTATAGGCTTTGCGACAGGTGCAGCAACAGCATTGGCAACTCTAGCCTTGCCTTTGCCTTTCTTCTTCATTCCCTTTCCCTTTTGGACCATCAACACATTACTAAAGGGTTTTTTGATATTTTGTTCAGCAGTTTTGAGCATCAAATGCAACTCTGAAACTGATTTCTCTATATTATTCATATTGTAGTTCATCACAAATTGTGAGTAACTCTCTGGTAATGAATTCAGGGTCAAATTTGTAGCCAACTCTTAGCTTATGGGAAATTCGAGTCTATCAAGCTGGTCAACATAGCCCTTCATCTTCAAAACATGAGGACTAACTGACGCACCCTCAATCATCTTGCAAGAATGTAGGTTCTTGACTGTCTCAAACTTTTCTTGCCTAGCTTATCTTTGTTGGAACATTTCCTTCAAATTACATGACCATGTCGTAGGCTTCCATTAGTTCCATGTCCTTCTCAAGTTCAGGGAACCATAGTTGTCGCATAATACATGTAACATCAGTAGAATCGTTGACATGCTTACTATGCACATCCTTCACAGCTTTCGTAGCATTGGCTGGTGGGTCCTCAGAGATTGGAGCATCCAGGACATACAACTTGCGTTCATGCTTGAGAACGATTCTCAAGTTTCTGAACCAGTCAAGAAAGTTAGTCCCAGATAGCTTATCCTTCTCAAGGATGGATCGCAGTGACAGGGGATTATTGTTACTTGAAGAGGCCATTGATCTACAATAAAGATTATGCAAATTTTATTTTAGCATAGAGGAATAGACTCCCACTAAATTAACAACCCTCATAAAACACACTGTTTATTTAGGGGACTAAAATTCATATTTCACCTAATTCTGTGACAGTTATGGCACGAAACATAGAACTAGATTATTTAGGTAGGTAACAGTTACCAATTACATCTTATGTAATTTTTAGATCCTTTTATGAGATATGAGACATCTTATGTCTTAGCATGTTTTTATCTCATCATTTGTCTAAAGCTCAAAACTATTTTGATGGCTTTATTAAGTCGGACCATTTTAAACATTAAGGTAACTTTTACCCAACTTGTCTCACCAAAATAACACAATACACCCAGCTATGGCTGAAACTATATTAGTGTGATCGAGGCCTTGACAAGTGTTTAAAATGGATGGCATGAGACTTAAAATTTAATAGAGGGGTTTTATTCAGTTTTAGTTATTTTATGTAAACAATGAAATATCATATATATTTATTGATTTGTTAAATCACTAAACAATTTGGAGGTTTTTATACTGATCACTAATAAAATAGTTTTTGTGCGCTAGGATTTGTTAGACGGCGGTCCCGCTGGCCGGTCAGCGGGCCCCATTTTTTTTAGAAGACGAATCTCAATTCCGAAAATTAAAATTCGCTATAGAAAATCATAATTTTCGCTGATTTTATTATCATAAATTAATCCCTTAATATATCTGAAATTAAGTCAATTAAAACATTTTAATTAACCCGGGCCCATATCTAACTAATCATCTTATCCTAATCTAATTAGGATTTAAGATATTTGAATCCTAGTATATCACCAATAACAAGATTCTTGATATTTATCTCGTATCCAATAGGGATAACGAAACCGATTTTGCTTATATCTCCTAATCTAATTTGCTATCTATCTTTATCAAATAGAAACTTCATAACAAAATAGATATAACAAGATAAATAAATAATTTTGAAAATTATTTATTTATTTTGGATTTAAGATATTTGAATCCTAGTATATCAAGAATAACAAGATTTTTGATATTTATCTCCTATTCTAATTTGTTATCTAATTTGTTATCTATCTTTATTAAATAGAAACTTCATAACAAAATAGATATAACAAGATAAATAAATAATTTCGAAAATTAATTATTTAAAAATAAGTAATTTTGAAAATTAATTATTTGCAATTTTGGTCTTCATCCAAATAATCACAAACATGTAATTGAATCATGAACTACTATCCCAATCGAACCTAATGGTGTCATGGATCATAGAACACGAAACTCAATTCATTAAAATTATTTAAATTAACCTAACATGGTTACTAGCATGTACGAAACTAATTTCAATTAAATCACAAATATATGTATCATATACACGAAACATGATAATAAATCTCACAGAAAACTTATGTATATCACATATACATCAACTATTAACATGTTTTCAATCATTTATCATATATATATCAGAAGAAAACATGCAATGAATTTAGTAAAATCGAACTCGATGGCTCTGATACCACTGTTGGGTTTTGAGGATGCAGCGGAAATTACAAAACAATTTTGACAAAAGCCCCTACAGGATCTGAATCTAATTCCATTAAAAACGTTTAAACCATAAAAACTTAATCATACCTCAGTCGCAATGTACCTTTCTGAAGGTTAATCGATCTCTAAGGCGCGGCCAACGACGAACGCCCTCTATCAGCAGTCCACACACGAACGGCGGCCGAGATTTGAAGTGCTAGCTTCGAGAGAATACCAAACCTTTTGTTTCTCTCCAAAACGATCCAGAGCATACCAATAAACCTAAGTCGTTTCTAAAACGAAAATAGAGTTTCGGCCTTTTGATCTTTCGTGTGTGCATTGTAACTTAAAGCGTCTATTTATTTAACCCTTGTATATATACGGTTAAGTAAATTACACATATACCCCTACTTAAAGAAGTATAAGTGTAATACACCACGAGAACGTTTCTGTCATGAATTTTATCATATAAAATTCATTTTTCTAAACCATCTTAAAATATCGCAAAACCATTCTTAGTGTGCGACCCAATAGGCTCATACAACGTTGACAGTGTACCAAAACACATTTTGGTATACAAGTCATAAGCGGCCTCTAGCAAGACATTATGACTACCCAAGTTGTATGAATATCAAATCGATACAACCTAATCAATAGTGTATATAACATCGTTTTGTCACACGATATCCTTTTGATCAAACATAAGGCATGGAATTGTCATTCAACATGTTCAATCATACTAGTCTCAATCTCTAGGTAAACCGAAAACATCCAACTGACATTGATCAATATCAATTCACTTTGACTAGGCCTTTTAACTGTCTAACACATCGAGGGATCCACTGGATATCTCTCTTTATGTGAGATGGACAAATTCTATCTTGATTACATAACTTCATCACATTACTCACATAGTAACCAATCACAACCTTTATAATCGTCCGGTTAAAGATTGATGAATAGTGTCAAGTCAAAAATATACGTCATGAAATATGACTTAATCCAGATGTCCTCAAAGAAAGTTTTTTGACTTGAGATGAAGTTTGACTTGATGAATAGTTTCAAGTCAAACACATGAATAGTTCCAAGCCAAAGATGTGAATAGTGTCAAGTCAAAGAAAGTCCTTTAACTTGAGATGAAGTTTGACTTGATGAATAGTTTAGAGTCAAAGACATGAACAATTTTAAGTCAAAGATGTGAATAATGCCAAGTCAAAGAAAGTCCTTTGACTTGATGAAGTTTGACTTGATGAAGTTTGACTTGATGAATAGTTACAAGTCAAGATATGAATAGTGTTAAGTCAAAGATGTAAATAGTACCAAGTCAAAGAAAGTCCTTTGACTTGAGATGAAGTTTGACTTGATGAATAATTTCAAGTCAAATATATGAATAGTGCCCTATCAAATACATGAATAGCATCAAGTCAAAGATGTGAATAAATTCAAGTAAATGAGAGTTTTTTAAATTGATGAATAGTGATCATCAAACCAAAGAATGATTTTTTTACTATATAAATATTAACAAGCCATATGACCACCTTGTCTTAACCGCAGTCAAGTTAGGCCACCGGCACGTGTCGAGATGCGTAACACTCGTTTAGTGTATTTTAAATAACATATGCAGAATACTCTCTAACATAATTCTCATGGCCAAGTTAGGCCACCAATAAGCGTCGAGAAGCGCAACACTCGTTTAGTGTATTTTAAATAAAAAATGCAACATCTTCTCTGACATTGTTAACCTCATAGCCAAGTTAGGCGATTCAAAGATGCGCACCACCAAATAAAACATTTATGTACTCATACACAAAACTTGCATTTTTCGTAAGAGTGGGGGGCATATGGTGTAGGCCGACTATGATTTTGCCTCGAGACCCGTGTATGCACATCTCGAGAGGGTTTTATGATATGCCTAGGTCTAACATTCACTTGATAAGGAAGAAATCCCGCAGGATCCCCAAGGTTATGTCGAATATGTGATAAACTTAAATTGGAGGAAAACTTTACCAAAAAGGAAAAATCAAGATTTGTTAAATCTCAATAAATTAGGAAGATCTCTATGGGAAACCAATAAGTTATAAATGCATAGACAGATTGGAGGAACATGTATGATTTATTCTCTAACCCTAAGTCCTCATTTCTTATTAAGATCCATGATTTAACTTAAGCATCAAGCGTTATCCCCGTAGGACCCCATTCCGAGTTTGTTTTGCAGTTTGCGTTCTCGAAAGGTTATCGACGTTCGCTTTCGAATTTGTGCGACCTATTGCTCCAGAACGTCGTGCGGTAGTTGATGCATCAAGTTTCATCACCAACAACTATTTCTATTTTCAATGGAGGGGAATAGAAGAATTACAATCACCGCATTTCTCATTGCTATGTTTCTTCATCTCTCCATTCCCATTTCAGTCTTAAATGGAGATAGAGTTTTGTTGCTCTCCATCATATATTGTGTTCTCAATGACCCCTTATAAATCCTACAGAACAAGAACTATAATGATAAGAATCCATGTTCATCGGAGAGGAGTTGAATGCACTCCTGATAATTCTCAAGTTGTATCTCTAATCTTTCCAAACAGTCAACCTCTCAACACGATTTTGGTCAAATTGGCCTTGATTGATCCACGAATATACTAACAACAATACAGAGAAATCACACTACAAAATCTTTCCCAAATATACCAACAACAATATAGAGAATTAACAAATGTAGATCCATAATAAAAAAACCTAAACACATATTCGATGTTTCAAAATCATCAGCAACGCAATAAATAAAGAGAGGTATTGTGACGGCCCCTCTCCTAATCTAGGGCAGCGCCTGGCCTAATCCCGTAATCAAGCTCTAATCATATCTACGCAGGACTCAACTATGTATTAGCCAGCCTTTACTACCTAAACACCTCTTTTCTCGTGTTCGGGATAAGTAATACACTAGTCCTACTAGTTTATAAAATTTAGAGTTAATTAAAACTTTTTATTAAATTAATTATTTAGCAGAAGTCTTATTGGTTATACGGAAGAAATTAGTAGATTATGCGAAAGCCATTTATAATTATGCGGAAGCCATTTATAAAATCCTAAGTGTGGAAAACCAGGAAATGACATCACATATATTAAGTCCTTAAAATGCAGTGAAACAGTAAAATAGTTTAAGTCAAGTCGGGGAAACTAACGCTCAACCCAATATACAACCCCAAATAGTATATGAAAGACATACATAATATATACAATCAAAATACAAAAAGAATACCTACAATCGATGCAGTGACGTGACGCGGGCTCATGGATGATCGCCGATCTTCTCCTTGCCCGGCCTGCTGGTAGACGCGCTCTACACCCACCGTCATAAAAAGGACGGTGAGTACAAGAATAAAATAATAATCCCCGATGAAAAGTTTAATTTGCATCTCCAAATATTCAAATGGTATTTAAAAGCATATAAATGGGAAAGCTGGAAAATAAACCATATGCGAGTAAATACTAAAGTTAAATAAGTGATACTAACACTAGGCTAAGTAGTGGTGATTTAGGTCCGGTCGGCAGTGAAACGTGTCACTCTGACTCAATAATCATGTAGCACAAGAGACTCTAACCCAAGTGTTACCAGGGGACTCTAACCCCGGTGTGTAGACCACCTAAGGGACTCTAACCCCGAGTGTCATACAGTGTCAGATAACACGTGCCGACATCCCCAGGGAACTCTAACCCCGTGAGTTATGCACACCTCAATCGAGTACGGGACCTAAATGCAAAAACTACTTTTAAAATTTCAAGAAATAGCAAGTATGGATTGTTAATGCATTGACACATCTACACACCTAAACAAATAAAGAATACAAGTCCCCTTAAACATTTACAAGATATTCACTAACCTAATAGCATGCTATTTATCATTCAGTTCACATTTAAAATAATAAGAATAGACACAGCATGGGATAGAATCAATGAATCAAATCAAATGAATGGATATCATGCAAACTAGACTCATCAAGTGAGAATAGACAAAAAGAACACATGATATAAGAATACAAAGGCAAAATAGTCAAAAGGACTTTGCAAGGAACACAATTAATAGAAATGAAATGTCAAGTAAAGTTGCTATTGGGTATATTGTTGGGGCATGTGCCCTAGGTCAATCCATTAACTATCTTTATGAATACTTTTAGTTAATAAAATAGAGGATTTCATTTGCTGTTTATTATAAATAATTTGCATGTTTACATTATAATAAGATCCATGGGTATTTACAAAATATCATAAATGTCCCTAGTCGATCATTATACTGGGAACTATAATGAATTAAGACTAGTGTGAGTCTTGATTGATGATCATATGATGATTATACGTATAAGGATACGAATCAAGATCACGAGTACTTGTTAGGGAACAAAGTATTGGATCGACCCGCTATGAGAACATCACATGGATTAAGTCATAGTTGTTTCTCATGATAGGTATATTTTTCACTCTTCTAACTGAGATTACCAGAGACTTCAACATTAGGAATACAGTAATTTGACACAATCAAATGTTGTCTTTAACCGGACGATTATAAAGGTTGTGATTGGTTACTATGTGGGTAATGTGATGAAGTTATGTAATCAAGATAGAATTTGTCCATCTCATATAAAGAGAGATATCCAGTGGATCCCTCGATGTGTTAGACTGTTAAAAGGCCTAGTCAAAGTGAATTGATATTGATCAATGTCACTTGGATGTTTTCAGTCTACCTAGAGATCGAGACTAGTACGATTGAACATGTTGGATGACAATTCCATGCCTTATGTTTGATCAAAAGGATATCGTGTGACAAAAGGATGTTATATACACTATTGATTAGGTTGTATCGATTTGATATTCATACAACTTGGGTAGTCATAATGTCTTGCTAGAGGTCACTTATGACTTGTATACCAAAATGTGTTTTGGTACACAGCCAACGTTGTATGAGCCTATTGGGTCGCACACTAAGAATGGTTTTGCGAGATTTTAAGATGGTTCGAAAAAATGAATTTTATATGATAAAATTCATGACAAAAACGTTCTCGTGGTGTATTACACTTATACTTCTTTAAGTAGGGGTATATGTGTAATTTACTTAACCATCTATATACAAGGGTTGTATAAATAGACGCTTTAAGTTAGAAAACATGTACGAAGATTAAAAGGCCGAAACTCTATTTTCGTTTTAGAAACGACTTAGGGTTTTTGGTATGCTCTGGATCGTTTTGGAGAGAAACAAAAGTTTTGGTATTCTCTCGAAGCTAGCACTTCGAATCTCGGCCGCCGTTCGTGTGTGGACTACCGGTAGAGGGCGTTCGCCATTGGCAGCGCCTTAGAGATCGATCAACCTTCAGAAAAGTTTATTGCGACTGAGGTATGATTAAGTTTTCATGGTTTAAACGTTTTTAATGGAATTAGATTCGGATCCTGTTGGGGTTTTTATCAAAATTGTTTTGTAATCTCCGTTGCGTATGAACCCCAAGACCCAACATATACTTACAACAACAAAGTAAAGTCCTAGCTTTACCGGCCTCTCACATACTCCAAATCTTGTATTCGCTCTCCCGTATCCTTTTCATAGGTTTTTGAGTTTGGTATCTAATTAATTCAAATATATAGGGTTTAAGCTCAATTTAGTGGTGTTTAATATGTATTCAAATTGGTTTAATGGACTTTAAATCAATATTCCTAAATTAGCCCTTAAAGACTAAATTAAGTTTCAAATTCAGTCTTACATTTTAACGCAGTTTTAGACGTGAAATGGTCAAAATATCGAAATCATCCATCTATACAATTATTGTTGGTCTCTCTCTTAGCTTTCCAAAAAGGTTTAGTTTGCAAAATTATGATTTAAAATGAAAGAAATGTCATGATTTTACTAAACATATGTCCAATTGAAATTTAATTCGACTAGCGGATTTAGAAAATCTATTTCTCCCAATCTATATTTCCTAAAAATGTGATTTTTGGTCACAAGGTAGATAATATATCCAAATACAACATACTAAAAGATCATCGCATTTCTCAATAAGTGATTAGGGAGTTATGCCCTTAACAAATTTAGTTTCAAAACTTTCCTTATAAATTCCAGCACCTATTTGTAGAGCATGTTTGTACATAAAACATTTGAATCAAAATACCTTCATTCAAGTAAACTTATTCCCATTTAAATAAGCTTTCAAATGCCACTAGTTTGGATAAATTTGGATTTAAAATGGGTATATTATGACCAAATTACCTAGGTTGATTCATAATACAACATGCAGAATTCTAGTTTTGGTGTTGCAATTTCAAAAATTCATATCTTTATGATTTCAAACCCAAATTAAGAACTTCGATTTAACTGGATTATAAGCTTGAAATGAGGAATCCAAATATATAAATCAATCGCAAGTACTCAATCATCTTATATCTAAAATTAGCCTAAAACCAGAACTTGTTCTAATTTCAACTAAAAAGATGTTTACCTAGTTGATGTAGCACCATAGCTTAAGAATTTCTCACCAACTCTCATGGATTCCTTCAACACCTTGATGATTCACTCCTCTCCAACAATTCCTTCTTCTTCTCCAGCAAAAATGAATGAGTGATTTGGTTTGCATGTTGTTTGATCACTAATAATATATATTAAGGTGATGTTCCTTCATAGCCTTTAATCTTTATGGATTTATGTATCCCTGGGAATATTTAATGGTCCACCTTTGTCATATATCCCACTAACTCAACCTCAAGTGACACCATTTCATTACTCACCTAGTTCCTAGATGTGACAATGTGTATCTCTAGACCAATCTTATGCATTCCATTTAATTTACTCGACTATAGGCCTTTACTTTTATTTACATTAACCAATACAACCATAGGCTTACAAGTAATTCCTCATTTCATATTAGTATTAAATAAGACTTACCAAATTGCTAACTACCCGATTCCCCGGCTCGCATCCTACTCGAGGCGCATCCCCGCTCTCGTCTCGACGCTTACAACCGTACAAACCGACTTAATAAGTCTACACAATACATAACACTAGGCATACATCAATACAAAAAATACAATATACCTCGCCACGTGCCTCGGTCGTTGCACATATCACTGTGTAGGTCCCACGTCAAGGGTTGGGGATCATGATTAAGGAATTAAAACGGGGTTAGAGATTTGGGTCGTGACAGGTATGCGCAATTGATGCTTCAAAAAATAGAACCTTAGAAAACCCACCAAAACTTCATTATCAAAGGTGAATTCATGGATCTAATGATGGTTCTTCTATTTCGATGAACAAGAGAGACAAAAAAAATAATCGTACAGAGTTCCTGTGGCGGCCCTCGCCGCCCCGGGGTGACGTGTCTCCGTGTACTCCTCGCCAACCTGCCCCAACTACACGTGTATGGCACCTACCCGTCCAACTCTGTCTCGAGATTCGTATCTACTTATGTATGCTAATATATTCAGCGGAAGTCACCTTTTAAATGCAAAAGATATTAATCAATTTAAATAAAACCTAATGTGGAAAAACCCCGTAAATGTCGAAATAACCAATTTTCCATATATAACTAAGCATGTACAAGGTCATATCACTCCCCAGTTCCCCAAAATAAACAAAATATCAAAATAATCACAAGTACAAGTACCCGCAAAGGTAGGCAGTCAGAGGTAGTCGCCTAAGATCCCCTTGCCCTTACTTGTACTAGGATCTGCACTCAATCATCACAGAAGAAAATGGATGACGAGTCCAGTCAGTAAAATCCCATGGAACTCCTCCGAGCATTCATATAAACAAGTGGAAGTCAAGAAATACTGCTAATTAAACATGCGGAATGTAAACAGGCAACTGTAAAGTAGGGCATCGCATGCATAAATAACGATAAAGCTCAAATATGTGTGCCTGTTCGAATCAGACTAAACCATACTTCGGGATTTTCTTTCAGGATCCCACTAGTGGGCGCACCCAACTAGCTATCACCTAATCCCTCTCGGTGGCCGGCGTAGACCTACGACGCACCGACACGTGTAGCAGTTCCCTCGGGTCGTTATCCACCGAACACTCCTGATACACATGCTATGGTCTAGAAAGCATAGACACACAACAGAACATCCGGTGGGAGTAACTCAACCAACCGTCCAAAAGATGACAAGATATGAATGTAATTTAAAAAAAAAACACAAGGAATAATGGAAATGAATTGAAATACGAAAGTAAAATAAATACTCGAGAGTTTTCCCTTTGGGTTTTACAAACCACACAACACGCTCCACTACCCCGTAATCAATCCCCGGATCCAAGTCTACCGAGTCCTTGGTCACCAATTGATCACCGTGTCAACCTATGTCCATTTACTAATAATTTAGATTAGCATGATAATTTTCAATAATTTTCTAACATTTTTAGGCCAAATTCCCTTTTTCACGTTTTTCGAGGAAAACCCCGCAAAAAGTCACGTCCGACATATCCATAGAAATTCATACATTTCTATTTATTATATGACAATATATTTTTTTCATAATTTTTCCAATTTTTTCCGAAATTTCTTTTCCAAATTTTTCCTTCTCCTTTTTCCCTTTTTCTCTTTTTTTTTCTCTTTTTTTTTTTTTAACTATTTGGCTCTGGGTCGGGTCGACCCGATGGGTCGGACCCGACCCGTCCCGACTGGCCGGGTTTGGTTTAGGTCGGATCGACCCAAACGGGTCGGACCCGACCGACCCTGACCCCCCATTCTCGGGCTCGGCCCGTGAGAGAGATGCACACGCGCGCACGAGCTCGCGTGTGCATCTTCTCTCGACCGATCGAACCAGTGGTTCGATCGGTTCCAAAATTTTTTTTTTTTTATTTTTTCTTTTCGTTTCACCTCTTCTTCTCCGGTGATGGGTTGGGGTGGCTCTCTACCCCAACCCCGGTGGAGTCGATGGCAGGGAAGGCACCCCTGCCATCCCACCGTGGCCATGGGGTTCGGCCTTGAAGGCCGAACCCCACTCTCCACCCCACCGTCAACACCCAAAACAACATAACCACCACCCCAAACTCACCTCAATCGTGCGTCCTTGCTGCTCTTCCTCTCCTCCGCTCCTTCTTTCTTCTCTCAGCCGATCCTCCGATTCTCCCTGTTTTTGCTCTCTGTGTGTTTTTGTGGGTGATGTGGTGGGTGGCGGTTTTCATAATGGTGGACAATACACGTAGTGAAGGAATGACCAAATGTGTCTTGGTTGAGGACAAGTGTCACATAGGTTGGGACAACTATTATTTTGTTTGCAACAACTTTCATGTTAGGCTGTTAATTGTTACACACTTAAGACACTCACCCGTGTTTTCGGGCATTTCGACTCCCGATTTCGCGTCCGAACCGTGATATCCGCGCACCGCCGCGTCGTTCGTAACCCAATATTTATTCCATATTCGTTATGTGACAAATTTTTATTTAATTTGTGTGTTTTCGTTTTCTCGACCCGATGATCGATCCCGTCGACTACTCGATACCCCTGTAATATTTTTCAACTTACGCACATGCGATGTATTTAAATAACTTACACCGTAAATAAGCAACCAACACACCATAACCATCCATACCTAAATTTCGTGTGTTCAAGCCTACCGCGGCGTCCACGTAGGTCCGAGCTGGCGTCCATATCTGTAAATTTGATTACCATTACTAAAATGGGTCGTTACGGTTCTTCCCAACTAATTAAAATTTCGTCCCGAAATTTAACTATAACTAAAGTCTCATACCAGAGAATAGTTTAGGGTATCGCGTCCTCATCGTCGACTTGAGCTCCCAGGTAAGTCCTTCTGTCTTATGATGCTGCCAACGAACTAGAACCTTTGCAAGTTCCCTGTTCCGGAGAATCTGTATTCGACGGTCAACAATCTCTATCGGTCTCTCCTCGTAAGTCACGTCAGGCTGTATCTCCACTTGTCCTAACTCAATCATCGGTCTCGGCCCTGACCTAGCGAGCCTCAACATAGAAATGTGAAAGATCGGATGAACTCCAGCTAACTCGGTAGGTAACTCTAATCGATATGCAACAGAGCCTACTTTCTGTGCAATCCGATAAGGCCCAACGTATCTCGGCGCTAGTTTTCCTTTGATGCCAAATCTTTGTTGACCTTTCCAAGGAGAAACCTTTAAATACACCATATCGCCCTCGTCATAGCTCAACCCATCGCGATACCTATCCGCGTATTTCTTATGTCTATCCTGGGTAGCTCGCAGTTTTTGACGAATTTGTCGAATTTTCTCTGTGTGATCAACAACTATCTCAGGCCCTACTGTCATTGTATCTTCCGGCTCTGCCCAACATGCAGGTGATCTACAGGGTCTCCCATACAGTGCCTCAAATGGTGGCATACCAATGCTCGCCTGATAGCTGTTATTGTATGCAAACTCACACAAAGGCAGATAATTCTCCCACGAACCCCCAAACCGTAATATGCATGCCCTGAGCATATCCTCCAAAATCTGAATTAGTCGCTCGATTGTCCATCGGTCTGAGGATGATATGCTGTACTAACCTGCAACCTAGTGTCAAATTGTTCTTGCATTGCCTCCCATAGTTTCGAGGTTAATCTAGGATCTCTGTCTGACACGATGGAAACTGGCACCCCATGAAGTCTAATAATCTCTCGATCAAACAATATGCTCAGCTGGGGAAACGTGTATTTCATCAAAATTGGAATGAAGTGAGCCGATTTCGTCAGTCTATCAATCACAACCCAAACTGCATCGTGATGCTTCGATGTCCGCGGTAGCCCAACAACAAAATCCATAGTAATTTGTTCCCATTTCCACCGTGGAATGGGCAACGGCTGTAATAATCCACCAGGTCGTTTGTGCTCAGCCTTCACCTGCTGACAAATGTGACAACTCCTAACGTACGCACCTACGTCAGCCTTCATCCCTGGCCACCAGAATAGTCGTTTCAAATCATGGTACATCTTGGTCCGACCAGGATGAACTGTATAACGAGACCGGTGTGCCTCATCTAGTATCCCGTTCCGTATCTCCTGATCTGCAGGTATCCACAATCTCCCTCGGTACCTCAAACACCGATCTGTGGTTTCTGCCCAATCAGTACATTCCGATTCCGTGCCAAACCACTGACCCGCTCATAGAGCCCATCAGCCCTTTGACACTCAGCAACCCGTTCGATCGATACGGTCGGTATTCTCAACTGGCAACAAATGTGTCGTTCCTCCATAGTCGACAACTCGGCTATGCACATAACTGATGATGCTTGTAACAAGCCATGCTTATGTGTCATCCACTGCAGAATAGTCTGACTATCGAGTCCACTCCTGCTTAATGCATCTGTTACGACGTTCGCTTTGCCAGGGTGATATTCAATAGCGAAGTCATAGTCCTTCAGCAACTCCAACCACCTCCGCTGACGCATATTCAGATCCCTTTGAGTGAAGATATAATGTAAACTCTGGTGATCAGTATACAACACAAATCGCACTCCATAAAGATAGTGCCTCCAAGCCTTTAGTGCAAAGATGACTGCTGGCAAGCTCCAGGTCGTGCACTGGATAATTTCTCTCGTGGGGTCTCAACCGTCTAGAAAGATAGGCGACTGGTCTACCATCCTACATCAACACACATCCAAGACAAATGCCCGACGCATCTGTATATACCGTCAAAGTCTTGCCCGGCTCCGGCAATGTTAATACTGGTGCAGATGTCAACCTCCGCTTCAATTCACAAAAAGCCTGCTCACACTCCTCTGACCAGTCAAATATAACGTCTTTCTTAGTCAGTCTTGTCATTGCGCTGCGATCGAGGAAAAGTCTCGCACAAATCGTCGGTAATACCCGGCTAATCCAAGGAAACTCCGTATATCAGCCACAAACTTCGGTGTCTTCCAATCAATGATCGCCTAATCTTTTCCGAATCCATTGAGATACCTTGCTCGCTGATGACATGACCTAAGAATTTCACCGCACGTAGCCAAAAGTCACACTTGCTAAATTTGGCGTACAGTCGGTGTTCTCTCAATGTCGTCAAAACTGCCTTGAGATGTCCTTTGTGATCCTCACAAGTCTTGCTATAGATCAAAATATCGTCGATGAATACGATGACGAATCTGTCCAAATACGACCTCATAACCCTGTGCATCAGATCCATGAAAATCGTTGGAGCGTTCGTCAATCCAAATGGCATGATTGTGAACTCAAATAACCCATATCTCGTGCTAAAAGCAGTCTTCTGGATATCCTCTTCTCGAATCCTCAACTTGCGATAACCTGAGCGAAGGTCAATCTTCGAGAAGAATATGGCACCCGTCGGCTGATCAAACAGATCATCAATCCTAGGAAGTGGGTAACGGTTCCTCATAGTGACCTGGTTCAACTTCTTGTAGTCGATTCACATCCTTATCGTACCATCCTTCTTCTTCACAAATAGTACTGGAGCTCCCCAAGGTGACATACTAGGGTGAATGAAACCTTTCTCCAACAGCTCATCCAATTGTCGTCTCACCTCCTCCTGCTCTGTTGGTGCCATCCGATAAGGTCGACTGGCAATCGGTTGCGTCCCTGGTATCAGCTCGATCATGAACTCAACAGCTCATGGCGGTGGCAATTCAGATAAATCATCTGAAAATACATCAACAAAATCCCTAACCACCGGAACATCCTCAATCCGTACCCCCCGTTCGAACCTCCGGCTCAACTATCGCCGCAAACGCCTCCATCTCCTGTGCTGTAGCTAGTATGCCTCTCGTAATGGGTAAGTCAGTTGCCGATCCAATTAATACGAACTCCGGTATTTCAGGAATATGAAACTCTATCCTCTTGCCGTAACAATCTATCCGTGCATGATAGAACGCTAACCAATCCATCTTGAGTAGTGTTTCAAACTCTAAGTACTCCAATACTCGAAGATCCGTTGGTAGCTAATGTCCATCTACCTCTATCATCACATCTCGACATATTCGGTTAGGATATATCTTATCCCCAGCGGCCGTCCTGAGGACAAGATGTGGCTCTAGTGTTTGTGTAACTAACCCTAACAATCCAACAATACGCCCAGCAAGAAACGATAAAGTACTACCATAATCAAACATAGCATGCATGTGGCGACCAAATATAAGTAATGTACCTTCAATAAGTTGCCTAGTCGCCCCGCTATCTGGCTGTGCTAACGCATGGGCTCTATCTCTGGCCTGGTCCGATGCTCGTCGTGGTGATGGTGGTGTCCGACAGTCAGCTCGCAAGTGTCCCATCTGCCCACATCGATGACATATGCGGCTCTCCAATCTACCCATCTGTCCCTCTCCATATCTCGAACCCTGACCCCGGTCTACTTGACCCCTGTCATGTCCCCTCTGATCTCGACCCTGACGGTACTCCTGTGGTTGTGACCTCTGCTGCTCCACTGATGCTGAGGTGATAGCATGAACCGACTGCGGCTCCTCATAGCGGAACTGACTGCCCTGAAAATTGTCCCGACGGCCCCTCTCTCGTCTATCATCTCTCCGACCTCTTTAAGAATGCTCCATCGGTCGTTTCTGCCTCTGAGTTGATCCGAACTCTGCCCTGACTGCAACTCTCTGCCCGTCACACGTCTGCCGGCCCTCTGCAGTATATACGTCTCATGAGCCAATGCCCTTTCAAATATCTCCTGTAATGTCGTGGCTCCGGTCGAGACAACCGCTGACGCAATCCTGTCATCAACCCCTCTGGTGAAATAATAGATCTGCAAGCGCTCTGTTCCGGCAACATCTAGAGAGAACTGCAGCAAATGTCGGACCCTCTCCATATATCGCATCAAAGTCCGACTTCCTTGTCGCAGGGCCAAGAACTTCTCCCTCAGTCTCAACCTAACCTCCATCGGTATATACTGATCATAAAATAGCTCCCTAAAAAGGCCCATGTCGTCGGTTCCGGATGAGTATCCGTATATGTCGTCCACCAGACTGCGACATTCCCTCTCAAACAAGCCCCCGAAAGTCGTGCCTGTACTGTC
Source organism: Stephania yunnanensis (assembly GCA_039657365.1). Lineage (NCBI taxonomy): Eukaryota > Viridiplantae > Streptophyta > Magnoliopsida > Ranunculales > Menispermaceae > Stephania > Stephania yunnanensis. Next base: position 11,413,148 of record CM077592.1, read on the forward strand.
TCATCGTTCCTCATCAGCTTATGGAAACGCTGATGGGACACTATCCATCTCCCTGCAGCCTCGGGATCACCGCTGCCGTAAAAGAATTCAGGCTGAAACTTCAGAAACTCTCTCAATAACTTCGCCTCTGCCGCCAAAACGAATGCTGAGGTCGAATGAGTGTCAAAAGCAGGGATGGCGGTAACCTGGTCCGTCGTCGTGTGTGGAAGCGCAAGAGTCGATGTCCCCAAAGGAATCACCGCGGTGGCTATAGCTGTGGGTGCCTCTGCTGCTACCCCCTGAATTGGTGTCTGTGGTACCCCATGAACACATCAGCTGTCTCTACCGGTACCGTCGTAGCTATAGGCTCTCTAGCCGAAGTGAGTGCCGCTTATACCGCGGTCTGCTCACGTAAGAGCCATAGTACCTCGGTCATTCGTGACTCTTGAGCCGAAAGTCTATCCTCCACACTCGCCCTAATCGAGACATCCCTAGTTGTATCGCTAGTATGTCCGTCTCAACCGGCGCACCTGACTGTCTGTCCATAATCTGCATCGAGAACGTGCTCCGGATCAGTCTCGAGGTATATACGTATATCATATAGTAACATAAAAATATAACACGTACATAAATTCTAACTCTACCCGCCTCACATCACTTCCCAACTAAAGTTCTAAGGCTATTACTTCGGGTTTTCCACATCTAAGTTCATTGCTTAAGTTTTCTTGTCTTAAGTTTGGGCTCTGATACCAACTGTGACGTTGGTATCAGTTTAAGGACACCTACGCTTCCTCCAATGGAATCGATGGGCTCTGATACCAACTGTGGCGGTCTTCGCCGCTCCGGGGTGACGTGTCTCCGTGTACTCCTCGCCAACCTGCCCCAACTACAAGTGTACGGCACCTACCCATCCAACTTTGTCTCGAGATTCGTATATACTTATGTATGTTAATATATTCGGCGGAAGTCACCTCTTAAATGCAAAAGATATTAATCAATTTAAATAAAACCTAATGTGGAAAAACCCTGTAAATGTCGAAATAACCAATTTTCCATATATAACAAAGCTTGTACAAGGTCATATCACTCTCCAGTTCCCCAAAATAAACGAAATATCAAAATAATCACACGTACAAGTACCCGCAAAGGTAGGCAGTCAGAGGTAGTCGCCTAAGATCCCCTTGCCCTTACTTGTACTAGGATCTGCACTCAATCATCACAAAAGAAAATAGATGACGATTCCAGTCAGTAAAATCCCAAGGAACTCCTCCGAGCATTCATATAAACAAGAGGAAGTCAAGAAATACTGCTAATTAAACATGCGGAATGTAAACAGGCAACTGTAAAGTAGGGCATCGCATGCATAAATAACGATAAAGCTCAAATATGTGTGCCTGTTCCAATCAGACTAAACCATACTTCGGAATTTCCTTCCAGGATCACACTAGTGGGCGCACCCAACTAGCTATCACCTAATCCCTCTCGGTGGCCGGCGTAGACTTACGACGCACCGACACATGTAGCAGTTCCCTCGGGTCCTTATCCACCGAACACTCCTGATACACATGCTATGGTCTAGAAAGCATAGACACACAACAGAACATCCGATGGGAGTAACTCAACCAACCGTCCAAAAGATGACAAGATATGAATGTAATTTAAAAAAAAAACACAAGGAATAATGGAAATAAATTGAAATACGAAAGTAAAATAAATACTCGAGAGTTTTCCCTTTGGGTTTTACAAACCTCACAACGCGCTCCACTACCCCGTAATCAATCCCCGGATCCAAGTCTACCGAGTCCTTGGTCACCAATTGATCACCGTGTCAACCTATGTCCATTTATTAATAATTTAGATTAGCATGATAATTTTCAATAATTTTCTAACATTTTTAGGCCAAATTCCATTTTTCACGTTTTTCGAGGAAAACCCCGCAAAAAGTCACGTCCGACATATCCATAGAAATTCATACATTTCTATTTATTTTATGACAATATATTTTTTTCATAATTTTTCCAATTTTTTCGGAATTTCTTTTCCAAATTTTTCCTTCTCCTTTTTTTTTTTTTTTTTTTTTTTTTTTTTTTTTTTTTTGACTATTTGGCTATGGGTCGGGTCGACCCAGACGGGTCGGACCCGACCCGTCCCGGCCCGGGTTTGGTTTTGGTCGGGTCGACCCAAACGGGTCGAACCCGACCCGGCCCAGACCCATTCTGGGCCCGGCCCGTGAGAGAGATGCACACGCGCTCACGAGCTCGCGTGTGCATCTTCCTCAGCTGCTTCGATCAGTTCCAATTTTTTTTTTTCTTTTCGTTTCACCTCTTCTTCTCCGGTGATGGGTTGGGGTGGCTCTCTACCCCAACCCCGGTGGAGCCGATGGCAGGGTAGGCACCCCTGCCATCCCACCGTGGCCATGGGGTTCGGCCTTCATGGCCGAACCCCACTCTCCACCCCACCGTCAACCACCCAAAACAACATAACCACCACCCCAAACTCACCTCAACCGTGCATCCTTGTCGCTCTTCCTCTCCTCCAGTTCCTAAGGTTTATTTTCGCGCATTAGAGGTAGGTGGAGATAAAACTAAAATGGGTCGTTACAGCAAGGTTTATTGCACATTAGTGGAGAGAGACTTATAGAATAAATCATATCGTCTAGAGTCCGAAAGAGATTCAAATTGAGAATTTGTTAGAAATCAATGTACAAGTTGGAAACATAAACAAATTCTCAAAAGACAACGTGAAAGCCGAAAGAAAATTTAGCAAAAGGGTAGAAATGATATTTCACCATGATCCACATTCGCTCTTTTATTATAGTTATATATAGGTAGTTATATCATAGTGATTGAAAAAAAATCACCAATGGATGTTGATTTTAAACTTTGACCATTAGATTTAGATTCAATGATGAATATTTCTTTTTTGGAACTTGTACACACATTTAAGAGTCATAAATGTAGTTTTCATATTCACCATTGGATTTAAATCGAATGGTGAAAATTTTAAATCACCATTCATGATGATTTAAAAAAGCCACTATTGTAGATATATATATATATATATATATATATATATATATATATATATATATATATATCATATATATAAAAACACGAATCACAAATTTTTGAGTGATAATGAAATTTACCTATTTGCCCACACTTTTTTTTTCATCTCCAAATCAACCTTTTCTTTTTATTCAAATCAAACTCTAACTTCTTATCAATCCACTACACATTTTTTTTTCTTTATCTCCAAATCAATCATGAACTCATTCTCATCAATCCGATACATTTTTTTTTTTGAGGAAGTAATGTCTTAGCATGATTAACTTGTTTTTTCATTCACATCTTATCTCAATCACATTATAGAATATTGATAAAGTAAAAATGTACTTATATTTCTAATTTTTAAATTTTAATTACAATTTTCAATTTTGAATTTTATATCTATCATATATATATCACAAATTTTTTATAATGAAATTTACTTATTATTTGCCCAACTATCTATCATATATATAAAAACAACTATATATATATAAAGCAACTAAATATCACAAATTGTAAACTCAGAGTTTTCCCAATGGTATATATGCAACGTATTCATCTAGAGTTCTCCCAATGGTATATAAGCAACATATATATATATAAATAGTGAAGAAAAGAGAATTTGAAAGGGAAAAGAAGAAGGTGGGGGTTGAAAAAGAAGGTGGTTTGAAAAAAACGTTGGGGAGGGAACAAACTCAAAACCCATAATAAATTTTAATGAGAAAAATTATGATTAATCATGTGAAAAAAAGGTGTCTAAAGCTTTAATCCCAATTAATTCAATTATTTATATTCATAATTTCAAAGTTATCCTTTTTATCTATAGAGTTTGAGGTAAAGATTGAACTTTATGTACAATTCTACGGAATCTCCACAAGCAAGTGTTCACAAATTGATGGGTCAAACCACTTGTGTTTTTTTTCCTTATTTCCTTTTTCTTGAGGAAGTAATGTCTTAACATAACCAGCTTGTTTTTTCATTAACATCTTATATCAATCACATTAGAGAAAATTGATAAGCTAAAAAATGTACTTGTATTTCTAATTCTTAAATTTTAATTACAATTTTAAATTTTGTTAATAAATTCTTAGAAATTAATTCCAGCGAGCGAAACGAGCGGGGGAGTCGTGCGTAGCACGTCTTGAAACTAATATATATATATATATATATATATATATATATATATATATATTGGGTATAACATTCATCACTTGACAATACAAACTTATGCTGTTTATGTTAAACTTCGTCAACTTTATATTGACAAATTTAATAATTTTTCTTGGGTACCTTCATTATATTTCCTCGAGTTTTTCTTGGGTTACACTTGAATTAACTCCTGTAATATTAGTAGCCAGTGACACCCAAGAATGTCAAAAGAAAAAGTGATTTTGACTTGGGAGATTAGGCTTCAATGGTCAAGGTCAAGGTCAAGGTCAAGGTCAAGGTCAAATGTCTGAAAAACTGTGAGTCTAGTCAAGAACAAAGCCCTTGATTTCGCGGCACCCCTCGCGGGTTCTCTCTCTCTCTCTCTCTCTCTCTCGCTCTCTCTCCTTCGCCATTCAATTTCTTCAATTCGAGATTCCCCAAATGTACGTGTTGATCGTTCTAGGTCTGTAAGTGTTGAATAAATTGAACGAATTGATTGTGGTGTCGATTTGCAGAGAATGAATGCCCTATTTGATTTCAGTTTTTTCATGCTTGTTTGCTATTGTTAGGCGGTTTGATTCAATTTCCCCCTTTGTTTGCTTGTTTGTTAGGTAAAATGAGGCTCCTTTTTCGAATCCACGCCGAATCGAATCGCATTTGGTCTTTAGGGTTGAGGCAGTTCAGCAGCAGCTCTAAGGATTCTGGGAAACTCGATTTCACTGACTTGACGTAAGAAGGCACCAAACCCATTATCTTTTGTAGCTGTATTTCTTTGTGTATGAAAATTTGAATTGCGAAATCAATCTTATGGCGGAAAATGTTTAATTGTTCTTGTGGTGATTGCATTGGTGTTAGACTCATAAAACTAGTCTCATTTGATCATGGCATACTTGGAAATACTTTGGACCTTGTCGGCAGTCCTTATTGGAAATCCTATTAGGCGAATTTCTCAAATGCCCATTTTTTTTTTTTTTTTTTTTTTTTTTTTGGCGGGAGAATGAAATTTGGCTGTTTTTTGCAATTTGGGGGGTTGGTACATTCTTGTTAGGCCTGTGAAAGTAGTCTCATTTGATAATGTAATTACTCACATCAAATGGAAACTACGATTGTTGCTACCATTGAGTAGCACTTCAGCAGTATGAGCTTGATTGCTCCAACCTAATGTAGTTATTCCTGCCTTCAATTCTTTCCGTGCCTTTTTAGTCAATCATTCTTAAGTGCTACTAGCCTATGAGCTGCTGTGTATTTTCGTGATACTTTGTTATTGGACAATGCTACCAATAATTCTTGGAACTTATCCTTCTCCATATTTATTTGCAGTTGTCCTCATACCTGGTATCCGATTGCTCGAAGAAAGAAACGTAATGTTATTTTGCACGTGGGACCCACAAACAGCGGAAAAACATATCATGCATTGAAGCAACTGGAATCAAGCTCTTCAGGTATAAAAAATTAATTATTGGATTGGTTTGTTGTTTCTAGCTTTCATCTTATCTTTTTACGTCAATAAAAAGCTATGACTCCTTAGAAAAAAGTGATACGCACTATATTCATGGTTGTTTCGAGTTTGATGCCAAAAAATTGTACAGAGGAGTGCAAGGGTTTTTAGGTTACGCTATGTGAATGGAATCTTTGCAATTTTTATTGAAATCAATTGTACTATTTATTTAGCCATCAATTACACTAAATCGAGCGCAATAGAAGAGTTTGATCCATGCAGCTGACCCCAACTAATTTGAGATTGAGGGTTTGTTGTTGTTGTTGTAGGAGTGTATTGTGGTCCTTTAAGGTTGCTAGCATGGGAAGTTGCAAAAAGATTAAACAAGGCAAATGTTCCTTGTGACTTGATTACTGGACAAGAGAGAGAAGAAATAGAAGGTGCAAAGCACAAGTCTGTGACTGTTGAGATGGCTGATGTGGCATCCGATTACCAATGTGCTGTTATTGATGAAATCCAGGCAAGTGCTCATCTTTTTTCTTTGGTTCCATTGTTTTTAGGTATCCTTATTGGGGCATGTGCCCTAGATCAATTTTATAAAATTGTTTCTATTACTATTTTAGTTAATAAAATAGAAGATATCATTTGTTGTTCATTATAATAATTGGTTTGCATGTTTACATTATAATAGGATCCATGGATGTTTACCGAAACATCTTAAATGTCCATAGTCGATCATTATACTGAGAACTATAATGAATTAAGTTTAGTGCGAGTCTTGATTGATAGTCATGTGATAATCATGCGTATAAGGCACGAATCAAGATCATGAGTACCTGTTAGGGAACAACGTACTAGACCGACTAGCTATGAAAACACTACATGGATTAAGTCATAAGTGTTACTCATGAAAGGTATATCATTTAGACCTCTGACTTGAGATTGCAATATACTTCAACATTAGAATCATAGTGATTTTGCCACGATCATATGTTTTCTTTAACATGACGATTATGAACGTTGTGATTGATTACTTTGTGAATAATGTGTGAAGGCATGTAATTGAGATATAATTTGTCCATCTCGTTTAGAGAAATATATAAGTGGATCCCTTGATTTGTTAGACTAAGAATGACCTAGTCCAAGTGAATTGATATGATCAATGTCACTTGGATGTTTCCAGTTTAATTAGAAATCGAGACTATTACGATTGAACATTAAAGGTGACTTTTCCGTGCCTTATGTTTAAACAAAGGATATCGTACGACAAAAGGATATGATATACACTATTGATAGGCTATATCGATTTTGATCTTCGTGCAACTTGGGTAATCATAATGTCTTGTTAGAGATCGCTTATGACTCGTGTTCCAAAATGGTTTTGGTTGACTCCAACGTTGCATGAACCTATTGAGTTGCACATAAAAATGGTTTTGCGAAGTTTTACATAACTCGAAACAATGAATCTGATAGCAGCCCAGCACAGCAACAACCCAGGCCCAATCCCCCAATAGTGCACATGTACAAACAGACTAAGTGCAAGGACACCGGATCGTTCCGGCAGTGAGTCAGAGTCGGTTCAGAATTAGTTAAGTGGTCTTAATAAGGGTCTAGAGTATTCCATTTTGTGTAAGCAAACTATGCGTGTGAGAGCACATAGATGGGTAGAGTATAAAAGTAGTAAATAGTACACTGTGAGGTCATCTTGTTAAAATTTTAGTTCAGGGAGACCATCTGGTCTTGGGAAGGAAAAGAGTGAGTCACTCATTCTCCGGGTTTAGGTGCTTTCTACGTTGTAACCGTGTTTCCCAGTTTTTCCAATCAATACAATCGACGAGTCGACCCCCTCTTTCCTCTAATTCACGTCGATTCTCTATCATTGGTATCAGAGCATCTCTATGAGATGGCTCCGAAAGTTGATTCTCGGGTGGAGGTGTTAGAGACAGAGTTGAAGAAGACGAAAGTCTCGATGGGAGAATTGAGATTCGCGGTCGAGTCATAGAGATCGTCCATGGACGTTCAATTTGCTGCATTGTCCCAGAAGATGGAGTCTCTCTCCATGCAACCCAAATCTGGAGGGTTTGGCTCACCTTAGTTTGGGGAAACCAGTGGAGCAGAAGGGGCAGATCTACCAGACCCAGGTTTACGGATCGAGTCAACAATGAAGGATAGCCCATATCGAAGGGTGCTGCCTTACAGATCCGGCTTGGAGGTTCGCAAAATCAAGATGCCCACATGCGACGGGGAAGATTTGATCGTGTGGCTAAACCAGGCGGAGCACTATTTCGCTCTACATGAGATGGCGGAGGTATCCAAGCCGAGGGCCGCACGGATCTGCCTAGTGGGAGCGGCGCAGATTTGGCTGCGAACAGAAGAGATGCTCAAGCCTTTCGAGTCATGGCATGAACTTCGATCTCAACTAGCGAGACGTTTCATAGAGGCGGATCCTAACTACCTCTACCAACAACTTTTCTAAATAAAGCAAGACACCACCGTTTCGGAGTATCGAAAGCGGTTTGAGCTCCTATCCTTGCATTTGGCGGGATTGAGTGAACAATATAAGATTGCATTGTTTATTAATGGCCTTATCGATCGAATCCGGCTAGAGATGATGGTGGAACAGCCGATGACGTTGAAGGCGATGATGGAGTGAGCTGTTTGTCTGGAAAAAAAGTTAGGGAAGGAGACGGGTTGGGGATCGGGTCATCTGGCGGGTCGAAAAGCCTAGGGGCCCGAGGGTTGACAACTAAGGGTGAGACCCGACCCACTAATTGGGTATCTCATACAATTGCGGGCCCGGGTCGAGGCTCCCAACCCATGCAACTTAAGCCCACACCTCTGATGGGCCCAGCTACTAAATCAAGCCCTTCTTCTTCAGGATCCACTAGCCCTTCATCTACACCAGCTACTCCACACGTCTCTCTCCCCAAAGTACAAATGCCTCACTGAGGCTGAAGCTCAGGTCAGACGAAAGCAGGGCCTCTGTTATATGTGTGATGAGAATTGGCACATTGGTCACCACTGCAACCCAAAGGTCTTGAATGTGTTGCTCTTTCGTGATGATCAAGATGATGGATCGAGTGAGTCCCAGTCTGATAGCTTAGAAGAACAAGTTGAAGTTATGACCATGGAGCTCTCTGCTTACACGGTGGATGGGGTACCAGTTCCTCGCACAATCAAACTTAAAGGGGAAATTCAGGGGCACGCGGTGGTGATTCTGATCGATTGTGGGGTGTCCCACAATTTCATCTCTCCAGTAGTGGTGAAGTCCTTGTCGTTACCATTATCTCCCACAGTAGGGTATGGTGTGTTTGTGGGCGGTGGGAATCGACTCAAAGGCTCAGGTGTGTGCAAGGATGTTACTGTGGCATTTCAAGGGTTATCCTTCTCGGTGGACCTCTTTCCAATTGGTATGAAGCAGTCGGATTTAATCTTGGGTATGTCGTGGTTAAATTCTTTGGGGATCACCACAAAAGATTGGCCTAACCTAACAATGTCATTCGTGCGGGATGGTAAGCCAGTGATCATCCAAGGAGATCCGACACTCCACAGGGCGTTGATGTTGTGCAAGGCGGTCCAACGATCGTTAGATGACGCTTGGGGCTGTTTTTTGGTGGGATGTTTTAATCTGGGTGTCATGGCTAACACTCCGATCGATGATCTTGATCCCAATATTCAGAAAGTGCTCGACTCATTCTCTGATTTATTCGGCCTTCCTACGAGTCTGCCTCCTCCCCGACCACGCGACCATGCTATACTGTTAAAAGAAGGCTCTGAGTCAGTCCGAGTGAGGCCATATCTTTATCCTCAAGTGCAGAAATCCGAGATTGAGAAAATAGTCTTTGAGATGCTGGAGGCTGGTATTATTCAACCTAGCAATACTCCCTTTTCGAGCCCTATCCTTCTCGTCAAGAAGAAAGATGGGAGTTGGAGGTTTGTGTTGATTACCGCGCCTTGAACAAGACCACCATACCGGATAGATTTTCCATTCCCAACATTCATGAGCTGTTGGATAAGCTAAATGGAGCGTGTTTCTTCTTGAAGCTTGATTTTCGGTCCGGGGTACCACCAAATCCGAGTCCGTGCTTTTGATGTGCCCAAAACCATTTTCCGAACACACGATGACCATTACGAATTTTTGCTCATGCCATTCGGGCTTTCTAACGCTCCGACAACCTTCCAATCATTGATGAACTCAATTTTCAAGGGCCTCTTGCGTCGTTCGGTCTTGGTATTATTTGATGACATACTGGTGTATAGTTCTTCCTTAAGTGACCATTGTGTTCACTTGTCTCAGGTTCTCTCTATCCTCAAATCTAATTCCCTTTTTATCAATTTGAAGTGTAGTTTTGCCAGGACCCGCTTGGAGTACTTGGGCCATATTATTTCCAGTTTTGGGGTGTCAGCTGATCTAGAAAAAGTTTGTGCAATGGACAACTGGCCTCTTCGACTTCCCTTAAGGCGTTATGAGGATTCCTGGGCATGACTGGGTATTACCGTCGATTTGTCCGTGATTACGGTAAGATAGCAGCTCCACTTACCCAACCGTTACGCAAGGAAGCTTTTTAATGGAATGAATTTTCTTCTTTTGTCTTTGCTCAACTAAAGTTGGCGATGAAAAGTGTCCCTGTCTTAGATCTCCCAAACTTCGATGCTTTATTTGTCATTGAGACCGACGCTTCGAGGTTGGCGTAGGGGCGGTTCTATCCCAAAACGATAGGCCTATATATTTTTTCAGCCAAGCTCTCTCTCATAGGGCTCGTTCCAAATCAGCTTATGAACGAGAACTCATGGCTATTGTGCTAGCCATTCAAAAATGGAGACATTATCTTTTGGGTCGTCGTTTCTTGGTTCGGACCGATCAAAGGAGACTTAAATTTCTGTTGGAACAATGTGAGGTCGCTCTGGAATATCAAAGGTGGCTGGTGAAGTTGTTGGGGTTTCACTTTGATATACACTACAAATCGGGACAATCTAATGTGGTGGCCGATGCTCTTTCTCATTATCCATGTACCACTGCCCTGACGAGTTTCTCGGTATCCTCCTGTGATGATTATGCTACCATCGCCAAAGAAGTGGCAGCTGACCTTATTTTACATTCCATTTTGCAGTTGTGGGTGAGGATGCCACTGCCAAGGCCCCGTGGTCGGTGGTGCTCGGTCAGTTGCGTTTTAAGAACCGCATTGTCCTCTTTTCTTCCTCGAGCTTGAAGCAACAAATCTCGAAGGAGTTTCATTCAAATCCAGTAGGTGGGCATAGAGGGTTTCTCAAGACATACCAACGCATTGCGGCTGAAATGTTTTGGTTTGGGATGAAACATGATATTAAGTCCTTTGTGGCGCGTCTTGTGAAGTTTGCCAACGCAACAAATATGAGACATTGGCTCTAGCCGGGTTTTTACAACCATTACCTATTCATGCGGCCATATGGGAGGACATTTCGATGGATTTTATGGAAGGGCTACCATTGTCGAGGGGGGTTAACTCTATTTTGGTGGTGGTGGTGGATCGCCTAATTAAATTTGCTCATTTTCTGCCTTTTAAACACCCATAGACATCAAGAACTGTGGCGAATGTATTCATTAAGGGAGTGGTTAAGTTGCATGGGTTCCTTGCTAGCATTGTGTCGGATCGGGACAAAGTCTTTATGAGCCATTTTTGGTGCGAGATGTTTCGCCTACAACACACCCAACTGAACAGAAGCACTACATATCACCCTCAAACTGACAGGCAGACGAGGTCGTCAATCGATGCCTTGAGACGTATCTTAGGTGCTTCATTTTCCAACGACCTAAGGCGTGGTCGGATTGGTTGCATTGGGCGGAGTATTACTACAATACTTCATTTCACACTTTTTTCGCCTTTTAAGGTGGTGTATAGCTGGGACCCTCCTCCCGTGATCAAGCACGACTCCTTTTCTTCGTTGTCCTTGACTGATGTAGAGATCATGCTCGTGACCACCTTAACGAGCTCCGTGACCAACTCCTGCTTGCTCAGAATGGCATGAGGGCGCTAGCTGATTCCAAGAGACGAGAGCTTTCCTTTGAGGTAAGGGATATAGTTTTTCTTAAGTTGCGTCCATATCGGCAGCTGTCTCTCTCTCGTAGTTCTTATTCTAAGTTGAGCCCCAAGTTTTTTGGCCCCTTTCGTGTGTTGGCTCGCATTGGGGTAGTAGCATACCGGCTGGCTTTACCGTCCTCCTCCTCCCTACACCCAGTTTTTCATATCTCCCAAGTCAAGAAAGCTATTGGAGCGGATGCAGTTTCACCAGTCCTACCAAATTTGCTCTCTGACTCCTCAGTCGCTTCCGTAGAGCCTGAACGGGTGTTAGCATACCGCTATGCTGCAGCAGGTCCCGAGATTTTGGTAAAGTGGGCTTCCTTACTCGTAGCTAATACTTCGTGGGAATTGGTTAAACATATGCGGAAATCTCCTCGACGGTTTTATCAAGGATACATCAACAAAAACCCACAATTTTCGTATGGAAATGCACTGAAGTTACCTCAAGGCTTCAAACAACAACTCCAACAAGGGTGGCTGGGGTAGAGCGAAGAGATGACTTCACTGAAGTCAATTGAGAAGTATTTGCAAGCCATGAAAGTGAGAGATAAGGAGCACCATGAGAAGCACGAGAAAGAGTTGGAAGGAATAAAACAAGCCATGAAAATGAAGGATAATGAGCAATCACACTCCATCAAGAACCTAGAGAGGCAAATTTATCAACTTACTATAGCCTTGAACATGAGGAAAAAAGATAGTTTCCTAGCAACACCGTCACCAACCCCAATGAGCACTACGGCAACAAAAGAGCCAAGACAAGACCAAGTGATGTACACGCTAGAAGAGGTCAACACTTTGGTTACGATGAAACATGAAGAAATGCATGAGCACAACAAGGAGGTGAGGCAAGATGAGCTTGATGGTTTCAAGAAATAAAGAATCACTACCTTGAAGAAAAAGAAGGGGAACCAACAATGGAAGGCCAAGCAAAAAGATGAGGGACCTTCGGAAGAAGACCCACAAGGCATTGACATCAAGTTGGTTATGAAGAAACCAGAACTGAAGCCCAAGTTCATCCCGCGACTTCAACCGATCAAAAGGAAATATCATGGAGAGATAAGCATACAGATAAACATCGACGAGCACCGTTTAAGAATCTTCTTATGTGCGGTGCTGTCACGATGCAATGCCTTGGGGTTTAAACCCTATTTTGCTTCCATTCATCACACTTGCACTAAAACCCCACCACAACCACCAAACATATATCCCTCTAGAGACAAAGTTTGATCATAGGTTCTAAGGGTTGAATGCAAGGAGTATGACTTCATGGGCGGAAATCAATGAAAGATTTCTTGACATGTTCTTTCCCCCAGTGATGGTCAACAAAAGGAAACTTGAGATTAATCAGTTCAAGCAAGAAGACACTGAGTATCTTGGCGAGGCTTGGGAAAGATTCAAAGAGATGTTGAGGAGATGTCCAGGACACGGATACGTGAAATCGACACAACTCCAGATTTTCTACTATGGGATGAACCATAGTACGAGAACGCTAGAAATGCTACATCAGGTGGATCTTTACTTACCAAGGATGAGGATGGAGCATTGGATCTCCTTGATCTTTTGTCTTAAAACTCTACCGCCGGTACTCATTCCACAGTAAGGAAACAAACAGGCATCTATGAGATTGACTCGCAATCTGCAATTATGTCACCAAGGTTTGAAACTTTGACTTTGCCTATGATTTCGCTTACTTAAAATTCAGAATTAATTCGAGCAAGTTAACTTCTACGATGGAAGTTTGACAAAAATTCGCCAGTGTATGGAAGTTTACGGAATTTCACTTTAAAGTTAGAAAACTCAAGTTTCTCTGTAGAGATGCTAGGAATATACTTCATCATACAACAATAATGCATAAATATGGTTTTATCAACTTCCATCGAAGTTTCCGAAGTTTCAGTCGAAGTTTGTTCAACTTCCACGAAACATAACAATTTTATTTCATGTTTTATGAACTTCCATCGAAGTTTTCGAAGTTCGGTCGAAATTAGCCGAAGTTGAGTCGAAGTTCTGCAATTTTTCAATTGCCCTTGAACTTCGGTTGGCTCACCTCAACATCGAAAAACTTCGCCCGAACTTCGGCGAAGGTTGTCGATTTTTTAAACCATGTATGTCACAGCCATCGAATCTGAGCAGTCAGATGCCAAAACTTCATATGGGACACCAAGGTCCACAAGTAGCACAGCAGCCCACATAGACGGGTAGAGTATAAAAGTAGTAAATAGTACACTATGAGGTCATCTAGTTAAAAAGTTAGTTCAGGGAGACCATCTGGTCTTGGGAAGGAGAAGAGTGAGTCACTCATTCTCCGAGTTTAGGTGCTCTCTACGTTGTAACCGTGTTTCCCAGTTTTTTCAATCAATAGAATCGACGAGGCGACCCCCTCTTTCCTCTCATTCACGTCGATACTCAATCAAAATCTTATATGATAAAATTCGTAATACACAAATCCCTAAGATGTGTCATATTAGTACCACTTTAAGTAGGGGTATATTGGTAATTCACTTACTCGACTTTATACAAGGGTTGTATAAATAGGTGTGTTAAATGAATTCACATTATGAGAGAAATAAAAGTTTAAATTTAATTTTCGTTTTTTCGAAAACGAGTTAGATTTCTCAGCTGTTCTAGAGTTTTTAGGGAGAACATAAACTTTCGAGTTAACACTCAGATTCTCGGCCGTCGTTCCTGTGTGGATTTCTGAGAGAGGGCGTTTGTCTCTAGCAACGTCTTAAACATTGATCAACACAGAAGCAAATTAGCGATTGAGGTACAATTTACTTTTGTTAATCAGTTCAATGGAATTCAAATTTGATCCTGTTGGGGTTTCAAAATAAAAAATTTAAAATTCCGTTGCATTTTGAACCTAAAAAACCCAACAATACTTCCTTGCAACTTGTGAACTTCCTCATTTAGGTGTGCATACTTGAAGCAGTACTAAACATGATTATACTAGGTGTCATGCTATAATTTTAACTTGAGAGCAACCAGGTTTCTCATGCTTCTTTCTTATCCTAAAAAAGAAGCAAAATTCTCTTTTTAGGGAAACCTAGTTTTTGTACAATCCTTGTTGTCATTTGTTCTCACGCCTATGAGTTTGAAAGTTGTGCATACATATGATTGTAACAATCATGAAACTGTCCTATGTGCTTTTTGATTTAACCATATGCTACTTTCCTTGACTAGTAGTAGAATATCTGATGCTTGAAATTGTCTACAAAGAGCAATGTGAGAATCGGGTTGCTTGATGTGTATCACTGTTACGGGCACATGATGGGATATGGTATTGTTCGTAGTTGAACCAATGAAAAAAGAAGAGCCGTGGGGGTCCTACAGGAATTTGTTCTAATTCAAAGTGAGTATAACTTTTTCAACCTAAAGTGTGCATTAGGTGTGACTACTCCAATTAAGGGGTGCCCAACCTAAAACAATAGCTTAGTACCCTTTAACCTGTGGAAAGAACATTGTTACAAGGAAAATGATTGGGCGGCCTGCTTTGGACACCCGAAATGGACACTCACTTATTGGAGTCCCTTGATTTGTGCATCGATGTTTGTGTGCATGCAAATCAATGTGCATTTAAGGGACACCAACAAGTCGATGTCCATTTTGGGTGTGAAAAGTGGGTCACCCTAGCTCTACCCTTATAACAATTCTAACAATATTAGGCCAATTAAAATTTGCGGAAATATAGATTGGGCCCTTCATATTGTATGTCAAAAGTGAAGTCATAAATCTTACAAATCGAATGCAAACTAATCCAAAGTACTTCCCAAATAAATCCTTGTTTTAATACAAGTCTTTAGACAACAAAATAGAGTAGTGCAATGCACACAACCTCACATCAAAGTTAGAGAGGCTCAATTCCTAGGCCTTCTCTTTCCCTTTGTCTATAGCGAGCAATGAGGTCGTTGAAAATGTTATTAGTGGGGTGAGCAAAACAACGTGCATAGCAAGTGACCTTTTACCTGTCCATCAATCATCCAAGTAATACCAAATTCATGGATAACTAAATGCAACAATAGTGATAAGAATTTGTGATAGCAACACAGGGATATCAAAATGGTGTAGACATAAAAAGATATACATAAAAATGCAAGTTCGAAGGTATTCTGCGAATGCAACAAGTGATCTCACACACCGTGACCGACAACCCTCTCATGAAATAGACGGTACCCTTGACCCATACATGAGCTATTCACACGTCCCTAGGGCATCCTCTAGGTCATGATGGTTTTGTCCAAAGCCACAATCAATCTGTAGTCAACTGCCAACTCTAACATGATTTGTGGGGAACCAACGTCACGATCCATTAGTCTATAGAAGCATTCATCCATTGTGGGTCCTAATATATACTAATAATATGGCATGAGTGATAATCAAGGAAACTCCACTTACCTCAATGCACAACAAATCCTAATCCCGATCACTTCTCAAGCATGGTTTGAAAATTCTTTGAAGTTCTCCGAACTTCTTCGAATTAATTAGATTTTTTGAAGCACCGAATTAAGAATTAGGTGTAAACGAAGTTTTACAAAACTTCCATTGAAGTTAGAAAAAATGATAACATTTCAAGTTTTAGTGCTCATTTATAAGAAAAAGGAAATGCAGTTAAGGCCAACTTTTGTTAGAATTTAATCTAAAGAATGACATGTTATGAGATAACAAAACTGCAATTTTACTTCACTTATTAGAAATGGATTCTAATATATTGTCTAGTGAAGAAAAAATTATGTAAAAAATTCATCAATCCTGTCAAAATTGAAGTTTTGAAAACTTAAGATTAAGTATAGAATGAGAAAGAATATGAAATATTGTAGAAAACAAACTTTTTAATGTCTTTTGATGAAACTTTGATTCTCTAGCACCTTAATGAAATTATTTAGACTTCTCTATAATGTCAAAGTTTTACCAAAATTCTCCACATCGAAATACACTTCCCCGAATTAATTCAGAATTTTAAGTGAGTGAAGTCATAGGCGAAGTCGAAGTTTCGAACCTTGCTCTCAAGAAGCCCTATTCAAGTCTTCCTCGAGTATCTACATGAATAGGGGTATTTCACAACTTATTAGACTCTAGGGTGAGTAATCGAGGTAATACAAGTCGCAGGAAACAATTCGAAAAATCCACAAAATCACGAATCGATTGGTGGTCAAAATAGGTCTCGACGTTGTCGTGCTCTACGTCGCGCTTTGGGATTTTGAGTAGATTGTCACATAGGGTGCCACATGCCCGAGAGCACCCAGAAGTGGCGCTCTGCGTCGTGCTTTGAGCTAGTGCTCATAACGCTGCCTATAGGGCGCGGTGTGGCCTTATTATTCACTTGAACCCGAAATTACCGACTTCCCACTCCTAAATCCAACCTCAATGGGTCCAAAACCACAACCACAACAACAAAGGGAGTTCAAATGATAG
This sequence comes from Stephania yunnanensis, assembly GCA_039657365.1. Classification (NCBI taxonomy): domain Eukaryota; kingdom Viridiplantae; phylum Streptophyta; class Magnoliopsida; order Ranunculales; family Menispermaceae; genus Stephania; species Stephania yunnanensis. Next base: position 11,430,235 of record CM077592.1, read on the forward strand.
CATGTGAGTCATTATCCACAAGCATGAGGGTTTCAAATGTGAATCATAGATCCAATCTAGGGTTTAAGTAAGATTTGGGGCAAATAAGTTGAAGTGCTTTCGTGTCTCATGAATCTTTGTTCAAATCAAAAGGATTGAGCCCAAGGGGTTCTAGAAAACTCAAGAAACCTAGAAAAAACATGGCAACAAACCTAAATCCATCGATTTTGACTCTAAACCACCATTTTATTAAAGATTGGGCAAGAGAGAGGGTTATGCATTAGGACATCACCTAGCTTGGATTAGGGTTCCAAGCTCGAAAGTGAAGATGCAGCGGTGCTACTCTTTTCCTTTGCGCTCTAAACGCCAAGATCCATCTCCCATGTACAAGCCTAGCTCCACCTTCCTTCTCCTCCTTTGTTCTCTCTGTCTCTTATGTTAGATTTTTAGACTTTGGGAGCACAAATCTCCACCATTCATTCCATCTCATCACATCATCTCTCATAGGTCTATCTAAGGGTCCCAATTGTGTTCTCATAGTTAGTTACTTAGGTGGTCATTCTTTGGGTAAATTTACCAAATTACTCTTAAGTATTAGTTTGGCATTAATTTGGGGTTTAAGAGGTGTAACCCCATCAATTTGACCCATCAATTAGGTCCACTTCACCTAAAAATACATTATATCATATGATACATCCAATAGCACACACCAAACTTTACTCACATGTGTTGTATAGTACTTGAGCACACTAGTTGTCCGTGACTCATTATCAAGACTTGGGACCATTTATAATTCGAAATTTGCATTAACCAACGAATTTCAAAATACGGGTCATTACACGAGGCTTTTGAAAGGCTTAAAATTAGGAATGGTCTGGCCAAACTGATAGAACATGTTGAACTTTGTTAAGGAATTAGCTATTTGTTAGATAATAAAAATTTAGATTTGATAGACCATCGAAATGCTTCGTTTTGCCTCAATTCCTAACCTTTGATGTGAATGCTCCACTGCCTCAATAGTTACTATTGGAATGCAATGTATATGCACACGCCTCAAAGCTATTATGAGTGTTGTACTACAAGGCGGTTCTTAAATTTACCCCTTGTTTGATTGGTTACAAGCCTTTTAATAATTAGAGATCAAGGACTTATTGCCTTTCTGAACCATTTCGATCTCCAGTCATTAGAGACGAGGGATTCTACATAGCTTATTCATGAATTTTTATATTTGACGGTCATGAAGTATCTTCAGTGAGTTTCAATTTTGTTTTTTGTTTTTATTTATTTTTCAGGTTTTTCTCTTGCATTGTAAAATGTAGTATGATTTGATTGATAGAAGTTTTTGAGTCAATGTTTAATATTGATATCATAAACAGATGCATGAAAGGTTACATTCCGGACTATTGTCTTATTGATATGTTGTTGCCTACCGGCTTCAAAACATTGAGTTGTGTTGTCTAACCTTTTTTTTTCCCGAGAATATATGTGGAATGAACATACTTTTTGCTATATCATCTCGTTAAATGCTGAGATCTTACCGTGTCACGAACCTCTAGATTAGGGATGCAAGTGGGGTGGAGAATCCCCGTTCCCGTGGGGACTTGCCTGACGAGGCACTACTTCCCCGAAATATCTCCCCCGCGGGGTGGGAGTGGGGGCAATCCCTCCTATCCATGGGGAATAGGGATTGCTCTCTCCTCGCGAGGATTTCCTGCCCCGACCCCATGGGGATCCCAGGATTTCCCGAGGGGAACCCCCACCCTATAAGAAATTATAGATTTTCTTTAAAAATTAATGTATGCAACATTAGTTTAACCTATGACATCATAAACCTTTTCTATACTTGTAAGTGTTAACCATCTACGACTAGTCAATAATCATAATTTGGAATTATAAGTGATATTTTTTCTATAATACTTGATTAATTGATAAACCCTAAACATTTGTATCATTATTATAATTTTTCTAAATAATGTATGAATCTATGATCATGTTAAGTATGATTTTAAATCTAATACATTTCATTTTTATTGAATACTCCCTCTGATCATTTTTATAATTCATCCTACAAAAACTCTTTGTCAAAAAAATATCGTTTTCGGAATTCTTGAGAACTTTGTACCTCTTTACCCAATACATCCCTAAACATTAATTGCAATTAAAGATAAAATACAGGGTTGGTGTAGTTAACTACGTAATTAAAGCACGAACAAGAATTTAATTTGAAGTCATAATTAATAAATGCCTTAATATATGTGTTTTGGGTAAAAACGACTTTATTATTGATCGGAGGTAGTATGTGATAGTGTAGTCCTAAATATGATGTTCCTAAATATATATGTTTCTATTATGAAAATGCGATTCATCAAAAAATGGTGGGGAACAGGGATCCTTTTGGGGATGGGGATCCCTGTGGGATGGGGCATGGGGGAAGAAATATTAAGATAATGCACAGTTTCAATAGTGCTCTTATGTTTAAAGTGCCCTTTTTCTTTTTTCTTTGGGTAGATGGTAGGGTGTAATACAAGAGGCTCTTCGTTCACACGGGCATTATTAGGCCTTCCTGCCGATGAACTTCATCTTTGTGGAGATGCTGCTGCTGTTCCCCTTGTTCAGAAAATGCTTGCTGCAACTGGTGATTCTGTCAAGGTATCAAACTTGTATCTTGACTGTGCTAGTGCTCAACTTTTTTTTTTTAGTCTGTCGAGGGACCTCAACATTTTTTCAAGTATTTTTGTGTATATTGATCTTTCTTGTTGAGAACATGTTTGAGTATTTTATCTTGGGTAGGATAATCAACGATCTAGACTCTAGATAGACTATTTCTCCTTTAGATGGTTTTGAATCTCTTTGTATTGTGCCATTGATTATGTTTGTTGTAATCTCTGCATTGTTTCATTAATTTTGATAGTGATTTACTACCTGTAACCTTATGTCAATTGTCAATGGTCGAGTATATGGAACTCAACTTCATGTTCTGCTTCCTTAATTAGGCTTCACATGCTATGATGCTAATATCAACTTTGTTACAACGGGATTGTTATTTTGGTTTTGGTGATAATTAACGTTGCCTTGGGAACAAAAGTACACATTTGAAATTGATGTAGCAAGGGCTACAAGGAAGATGAACAAAAGTACATGGAACTCAACTTCATGTTCTGCTTCCTTAATTAGGCTTCACATGCTAGATGGCTTTCTCGAGTGATTCTTGGAGTTGTTGATTCATTGAATGCCCCTAAGGAAGAGAGGTAAACATTAAACAATCATTATGATAGGATCCGATCCTATCACATTACTTATTTGTTAATTCCCACTAATACTGAATAAACAATCAAAAATAATTTTCGCTAAAAAACTTCTGTAATTTCTGTTGGCAATTCATTAAAAACAAAATTAAAAATGCTATTCTAATCGTTCTAATGACTTATATTGGCAATATAGAAATCCAAGAAATCCTAGCTATAGTCTAGCTTGAATTTTGATTCAAATTACAATTTCTAGATAAATAAATTAATCAATGAATGAGAACATAGCCTCAAGAACTGATGCAAAATTGATTGGGCAGTGAGAGATGTGTGAATAACCCTAATATGAGAAGTTGAGGCGATGGGTATCACAATGAATTAACTACTTTCTGACCGAAAACAAGCTGATAGAATGCATCAAATGAAGAAACACCAGTTACCCTTCTAAAATAGTCACTAAGTCCTAAAAAACACCGAAACAAAACAAAAACAATACTCATACATTCACAAAATCCTAATTGTTATGCTAAAACTAAACAATGCCTGCCACAAAATGCATTCGCTAATAATTGAATCCATTGAAAATCACAAGAATTGAAACAAGGCACATTCCAAATCCTAAAAATCAATCAAAAACCAAGTTAATCATTAAAATGCCACAAACCCATTTCAACAATCGTCAATACCAACACAAAGGTAAATATGAACCAATTAACATATTGCAACAATAACAACAGCAACTTAGCCTCAACTATGGAAGGAAAATATGATACACTTCGTGACAAATTGAAAGTGTTCACGAAGAGGCTGCTTTTGTCAATAGAGGAGGAAAGTGATTTATCTCCTCTAGGAGAATGAGCATGAGCTGCATACGATATCTTTCGCGATACCTTTAAGGAAATGAAGAAGAATCTGCCTATGGCGGACCAAATGATCGTCATCTCTGACACAACTGCTTAATGCAATATAGTAGTCTATTTTGGTGGTTTCTTATGATATGATTTAGTTTTATGAGGCCTTGATGTCCTGGTCTTTTTTATGATTTTGGTGATCGTTATTTTGTGCTGATTCGACTTGCATTTTGCGGTTTTTTTTTTCATATAAATTTTATAACTTGTTGATCAGTTCATATTTATGTTTGTGTTGGCGTTGATGATTGTTGAAATTGTTTTGTGGCATTTTGGTGATTAACTTGGTTTCTGATTGATTTTGGATTTGGAGTCTAGGTTATTTTAATTCTAGTGATTTTTTATGGATTCGGTGATTCAGTGAATGGATGTTGTGGGATGCATTGTTTGGTTTTAGTATATCAATTGGGATTTTGTGAATGGTGAGCATTTGAGTTTTAAGCTGCATGGTGAAATCTTAGTGAATGTTGACTCTTGTATCTTAATGCTTTACTTGAGGTAATTGTGTTATAATGGTAATTCGTATCTCTTCATTTAATGTTAGAACTCTTCTTGGAAAAGCTTTTACAAGTGTCTTAGGTTGGGTTGACATTCTCAAGATGCATAAGATCTCTTTATTAGTACAAGTATTTTATGGTCCTCATTTATAAGATAGTCATTTGAGTTTTAAGCAGCATGGTGAAATCTTGACAATTTCATTTGAGAATCAAATAGTCACTTGAAGTTGGTAATATTGGCTTGACCGCTTGACCTATCATGCCAATTGTGTTATGAACCTTGATTTGGGATCTAGTCATGGGTTTAGACACAATTGAATTACCGAAATTGAGAGGGGAGACCGTGACTCCTCAAACTCCTCCTTTCAATCTTTTTTTTTTCTTTCACATAAAATAACTTGTTTTATTCATCCTTAATACTTGTATGTATAGAGTCCTAATACAATAGAAACTAGTAAATAAATAGTAGCTACTACTTAGGTAGTTGATAAAAATAAAAAACCTACTAAATAATAAACATAGGAACTTCCTTAATAATAAAATAGAAACTACTAATAATATTCCTAAACCCTAAGATCGCATCAAATTGACATTGTGCTTGCCATGGATTTGTTTTGATGGTCATCATTGAGTTGACATTGCTACAAGTCTCATGCCAATATGAACCTTGATGGGTCATTGTGGAAGCACTTATAAAGAACTGTGGATCCTATCATCTATTATTGTTACAAGTTTCATGAAATTTTGTGTGGACAACCACAATTAACGTTATCGCTGTGTGAAATCTTATGGTATGAACTAGGCCTAATAGACATATATATCCTAATGTTTCAAGGATCTTGCAAAAAACATCCTAACGTTTTGATTTTTGCAAAATTATCCTAAACTGATTTCATGCAAATTGTATCCTTTCTTGTAATTATTATGTGTCAAAACCCAATCAAAGTGACGAATGATCACTAGATTACATACCCATTGCATTATATGAAATAATATTTCTAATTGTGTGCATAATATTTGGTATTTTCAAGTGTGATGGACTTCAATAATATGAAGTATGGCACAATTTACAAGAAATCCAAAGGTTAGAATATTTTTGCCAAAATTGAAACATTAGAATATTTTTGCAAAAACCTTAAAACGTTAGGATCTATTTGCCTATTAAGCCTATGAACTTGTGCATATGTGGATGTTTTATCTTGGTTATAATTGTAATGGCCTGTTATAGTTCTGCACGTTGACAAACATTTTTGTTATTGTTACGTAACCAAAAACAATAGAAATTAATTTTTGAAACCTTATGATCCATGCACTTTATAGCCTAGATTCTTATCTAGCAAAAAAGATGTATAACTGAAACTTGGAAAGAGTTTTCTTCGAATTCATGGATATTAGATTTGGCTGGTTAACAGTTATTACATGTATCCTTAGTACTCAAATTGCTTTTTGTCTTTTATCACTTCTTGATAAATTACATTTTTTATGAGAGAGTACACCAATATTAGTATGGCTGTGTCATGTCCATTTCTGCACTTATGAAGAATATTGTATCTTTCAATTTTAGATCACGAGGGACGTAATGTTTGTTAGGTTCATAAGATGCCACAGCTTTTGGTTTCTATAATTCACTTTTGAATGATAATAGGCAGCTCAATTCTTTTGATTCTTTTCTTCCTAGTAAACTGATGGTTTGTGTGAGAGTGTGAATGTCAAAAGCTCATCGAATTCTTTCTTTGTACTGATGATATTTTTTGTTTTTCCTTATTTCAATTAACTGTTTATTACTGATAACCTTTTCAAATGATACCTTTATGGATTCATTCTTTGTCGTCTGTTGGTGGTTCATACTAATAGACATTCCTGCCACCTTATAGTTTTTTCATGTGTAGTTTTACTTGTAATCCGTCATATTTCATTTTCTTTGTCTCGGCCTTCGCTTAGGTTCAATATTATGAGAGGTTGTCACCTCTTGTTCCATCAAAGGTTCCTCTTGGAGCTTTCTCTAACATAAAGACAGGGGATTGTGTTGTGACCTTTTCAAGGCGTGAGATATACAAATTGAAGGTACGGTTAATCTTTTAAACGGATTTCTTGTTTTCCTTATATGATTAGATACAATATAGTTATTTAGTGAAGGTTCAACATAGCTTGGAGCTTTAAGGCTTGCTTTCATTAATTCATGGTTGATTGCTAAGATCACTTCTCTAGGAAATCTTCAAATAGGCCATTTTGACTTTATGGACCTATTATCAGGGTTGTTGAGCATCTCATTTAGTTGCAGTCAAGGATCGAAACTTCGGTTTCGCCTTATAATTCGCTCTCTTGATAATCAGAATTAATTCGGAGAAGTTTAATTCGACGTGGAGAATTCAGGTAAAAATTTGCTAACTTAGAGAAGTTTAAGAAATTTTTATTAAATGGTCAATAAACTAAAACTCATTTTATGAGATGTCAAAACAAGCACAATTATGCATTTATACCTAAAAAAATTTACAATTTAATGGTTTCAAGTCAATTTTATTGGCACTAGTCATGCATACTGTGTATGATAGATCACTTTTTTAGTGATAATAATTACACTTAATTTGATTCTCTAACCATTTATTAATTGCACATTCTCATAAGTAAAATTAAAATTATGAAACATGCTTTTTTTATATGGGTCAGTATTTAAAGCAAAAGAAAATATCCACTTTTTGACATTATGCATCGATTGAAATAACTACAAAGCGTAGTAGAGATGTGTGTGCAAAAGTGAATCTCGATGCATACATTGAATCCTAATGCAAAGTCAAGGGATCACATGATTGGGGTAGAGATGTTTGTACAAAAGTGAGCCACTCTCAAATTCTCAATATCACCGAAATGTCACCATTACAATCCTACAACCCTTTCGTCTTATACACACTTATTTGATTTTTTTAACCGAACGTTCACAATTTCTCCTTGTTTTTAGCAATCCATATCAATTTATATCAATATTGTCGATTTTGAACATAAACTTCAGAGAAGTTTTGTAATTTTTAAAGTACCCGTGAACTTCGTTTCAATCCCTTCAACTTCGATAAACTTCGCCTAAACTTCGACTAATTTTATCGAATTTTCATTCGATAGTTGCAATCTGACTGATCTGAGCTGAAGTTAATTTCTTTAAGTAGGATTTAAAGTTGGGATAAGTTACATGGATCAGACACTTCCGCACAGCTGAATTTAAAGTTAATAATCATTAGATGGAGTATTGTTTCCCAACAATCATGATACTTAATAGGGAGCAGAAAAATTGCAAACAATGCAATTTCTAAGATCCTGAAGAATGGGATTGAATTGGAATTGTAGATTCATCATTCATCAATAGAACTTCTCAGATTTCTTAAGAATAAGATAGGCGAATTCACATTTTCTAAAAAATTGAATATTCCAATTATTACGCGTTACTTATTTTGCGCCATGTCAAAAATTGTTTACTTATCCTTTGCCATGGAGTTCAATTTTTTTTTTTTGAGGGAAATGGAGTTCAATTTTTTTTTTTCCTTATATCCACCTCGCAATTCTTTGAATGATTGTTGAGTTATAGAATTAGAGATCTTGATGTGACGGCCCTAATCCCCAAAATCTGGGCCCTGCCTAGCCTAGACATACGTGGACCCCGATCAACCCTCGCGGAGCCAACGCAAGCCTAATCAACCTCTTTTACCATTTCATTTACAGTTTGGTTGCTTATTAGAGTTGTTATTAAGTTTAACAAGTCTTAATTATTTGCGCAACGGAAAATAAAAGTATTAAAGCGACAATAATTTAATCTAACATGACGTTGGGACAACCCTATGTGTGGAAACCCTAGATAGTAGATATCATGCATATCAGGTGACAAAAATGAGGGAAATAACATATACATGTATCTAAGTATTCGCTCAACCCATTAACCAGTTTTTAAACAAAAACAATACATAACTATAAACACAAAATGGACCTACGAGTAGCAAAAATAGAAGTCGTCTATGAGGGAAGCTCAGAGGAAATCACCAAGAATCAACACCTTGCCCTTGCTATTAGAGGGACTTGCAATTTTCACCAAAATGGAAATCCAGTGAGTAAAGCCAGAGGAGTCTTAACAATATTTCAAATGTCAAATAAATAGTTAATCGAATAATCATGCAAGAATTACAACAAAATAATGAATAAAGAATGATTTCCAATTTAATAGAGATATCAACGAATAATTGAGTGTCGAATATACAAAACAAATGCATCTAAATGCTCCAAGTCCATCAAGTGCAATAAACTACCACTACTTGACTTTCAAGACGGTCGGTGGACTTAGCTAAGTCACTTGACTAACAGTTTAGATCGGGTCCATCAACTATAGCAGACTGCAACCACTTCTACCAGCTTGACTTTCCTCAATCATAAACTATGGGCTTAGGTAAGTCCAACAGTCATTGTAGTCACGGTGGAGGAAAATATCACAAAGCATTTCCACCGCGCCCGTAACTACCATTTCACCCACTTAGACCCTAGGCCACTTACTACGGAATCCAAAAAATGCACAACCAACAATTTAATAAAGATAGACAATTCATGACGAGAAATACAATATAATGCAAGGATATCAATTTATCAAGGATGGCATGCTGCATGGGTGAAAATTTCATTGAATTCACTAGACAACTGATCGCAAAGGAACACTAAATGACCAAAAGAAATCATGTTAAGGCCCCAACTGGTTTACTTACCTGTAACTCTTTGAAATGCCACCAAAGCAGCTCACTCGTACCCAGCGATACACACCAGACACCCGACACTAGTTCCATATGCCTCTGGTGTCAATTTACATTTAATTAAGTGTGTTAGAGTCCCAATTTCAAAAATAATTTATTTAGTTTCATTTTCTTCCCATTTACTTCAAATTTCTAAAATTTGAAATTTTTAGGATTGCGACTACATCGGTCACATTTCGGGTCGGACTATGTCGAGCAAGTCTCGACTTGACTACTTTTCTCAAATTTAGTTTTTATTATCATTTTATTTTATTTTTCAAGTAAGGATATATATATATATATATATATATATATATTACTATATAGATAAATACATTATATGTATCTTATATAATGTATATTACATATATAGTTATTTGAATGATGTATAAACTATACACAAATTCATACATATATATTGGCCACATTGGCCATCTTCACAAATGTGGTCATCTTCACCTTCTCTGTGCAGTGTGTGAACGCACATGTCCCTTTTCCTTTTTTTTTTTTTTTTTTTTTAATTTCAAACAATTATTATCTATTCTTTCAACTACAAACTTCAATAATCAAATCTTCAACTATGCTTATTAAAGTAATGAGAATGCATTAATGAAGAACATCTATCAAATTTGGGGTTATATAACCCATTTAATATTTGATAATTTTAAACTCCCCATACAAACAACCATATACACCTAGAATGTAAAGAACAAGGAGGGGCTTACTTAGATAATGGAAGCCACATTTGAGTCCTCCATGGATCTTTCCCTCTATTTCTTTCTTCTCTTCTTCCTTCTCTTCATTTTTATCTCTTCTCAAATAAAACAACTACTATCCACCACACATTTATCTCTTCACTTTATATCCCGAATAACGCACACACTTGAATGACTTGGATTAATTGAAGTTCTCAAGTACACATCTCAAGATCAATCTAAGGTGACCACGTTAGCTCATTTTTTTTATTAACTCAACTTAGGCTCTTGATATCAATTTATTAAAGCCTAAGTCATTAAATAGTTCAAGTTGCACTAAACGCCCATTTAACTGAAGTCTCACTAATATATCCATTTACCCGCTTGCCCGTAGCGCACGCACATCTCGAGGTGAGCCTTACTCGCACTATTGACAATAAAATCTCGTCGTGCAATACGAATATACATGTGTAGTACACGTCATCAAACAAATATAAAAAAATTTTGTGGTCGTTACACTTGAATTCATGGTTCAGTTTACAAATCGTATTTAGATGCTAAATTGCTAAGATGCGTAGTTGGAATTTCAAACCAGAGTCCTAAGATTTAGACGTAAAAGGATTCAAACCAAGATTTGAATCATAATGCATGAGATTCAAAACTATGCGTAAGATTCAAATCATAAATTACAAGATTTTGCATAGAGATATTAATTTCATTTTTACACAACTATCATTTTAACAAGTATGGGATATCATAGTACCTCAATCTTCTCAATTATGTATAAAAAACCTTGGTACCTGAATAACTATTGTCGAAGTTAGAACTACTAAAATGCAAGTAAAAAACTTTCCACGCATACACATACAGACACGTTTATTTACTTTATTTTAGAGCTTCAATTTATTCTAAAAGAAAGTATGTTACTTTATTGTGTATGTAGATTTGTAGTTCTCCCAAACACACGCTCTACAACCCTGATAAGAGTACGCTGCATGCTTAGTACCCAAAACAAAATGCATTAATTGGGTTGAAGTCTCTATGTCCTAAAAGATTATATGTGGAGACAAGATTTTGTTGGAGAACTCTTTGTATTTCTAGCTTCAACTTGTTGTATTTTATTCCTATAGATAACTGTTTGGCCTTAGAAAGTATCCTAATCATGTGAGACCCCACCAAAATATGCAAAAAAAAAAAGTTCCCAACTTAGGTGGAGTCAACCACTTGGATCAAACTCTTGCACTGCTCAATTTAATACAGAGTTAAGTTTTTGTACAATGTGAATATTGACAAAACCTGAGATCATTTCTCTTTCATTACATAATTTTCCATGTTATTTTAGTGAATTGAATTTCTTTTCTCCACCTCTATTATTATTTATTGTTTATGCATGTGCATCCTCGTTGTAGTGGCAATCTAACACAAGTTCAAAGCCTCCCCTTTCCCATATTGAAGTGGATTTCTTTTTCGTTGTGTTCTCAATGTTCTTATTGAAAATTATGGATTGACCAAATATATTTCATTTGTAAATAAATAGAATTTGTTTATACTTAGCCACAAAATTAAATTAGTTCTTTTTTTTTCTTTCTCTCGTATGGACTATATTTAAATCATAGGTTCATTGGATAGTTGTGACAAAAGTAAACCTTGACATCTGAAATATTATTACTATTGAGCATAAGTTTCTTCTCCTTTTGGCTGGCTATGATTCATGTTATCCCATTGAGTGGGTTCAAGTAATCTCATGGATTGTTTCTGTCTTCTGTTGTATTGTAGAAAGAAATTGAAGGTGGGGGAAAGCATTTATGTTCTGTGGTATATGGTTCTTTACCATCAGGAACTCGAACAAGACAGGTTTGCTGCTCCTGGCTTTCTTTTACTAGTCAATACTCGTGATTGTGTTTGAGTTGAGTGTGAAACATGATGATTGCCTTTTTCCATATTTATTAGTTTATTTGTTCTAATCCTTGTCATCTTATTTCATTTTGTATTTACTTAGCAAGTGCACACATTTTTGCTTTTCTGTAATTATTTATGGGAATGTAGCATATCTACATATATCTATTGAAAGCTTAAAAACTTATATGTGGAGTAAAGGTATCACCATACCGTTTCTTTATATTGTAGGTTGATCTATTTCCTATTTGCTTTTGTTGCCTTCAGAACAAACTACACCTACATCTACCATCCTCTTTACCTTCAACTACTTGACTACTTTATTAGTAATCAAAATGTTCATTTCTCACACTTCTTGATGTCAATAGGCACGACAATGTTTATGCATAAAAATGTTTTCAGGCACCGCCTTAGGCGTTTAGGGGTGCCCACTGCCTAGTCCTTAATTACGTAGGCAATGTGCCTAAAAATATTTTTTAGAACTTTTTAGGTAGGTCTATAATTTTCAAATTTTTTATTATTTTATTTGTTTGAAAATATTTTTTTATTTCAAAATGTGTGAAAAAGTGTGGAGGTGAAAATATGTTGTTGAGAATGTGTAGGTGAAAAAAATATGCCCTTTACTGTTGAGGGGTCTCTAAATAAATTAAAATATTTCTTAGGGAGGTCTAAGTAAATATTTTTTTGTTTGCCTAGACGCCGCCTAGGCACCGCTTAGAAAACATTGATGCAGATGCAGGATGGAGGGAATGCTAAAATTAACCACTTCACATCAAGAAGAATACATATGCTAAGGGAACATCAACCAAGCCCAAATTTTAGGATAATCAACACATTTCGGTGCCAACTTTCGACTTGATAGAGTTTTTCTTTGCATTTTATGTATCTCAATCCCAATAATGAATCTTTTTCCATGATTTTTGGAATAATCAATGCAGTAGTTTGATTACTTCTTTTTACTATTCTGCCCATATGATCAATAATGCATTTTTGTGGAAGTTGTGTTGCTTAATGACTATTTTGAGAGTATTGTATCTTTGAATTATATCTGTAGTAGATGTTTGCTTCCCTTGTGCTAAAAAGATGAGATGTATTAAGAAGAAATAGATACACATAACTGACAATCAGCGGTCGTTGGCAACACAACGTGCACTTTGGTTTCCTTCTCTCTTTTTAGAGCATTCCTTGTTCACAAGTCACCAGCATTGGCATTTCTCCTTCTACTTCTAAAAATCTCGGCTTGCTTTTCTTTGAACTCGAAAACTCCATCCTTCTCAACCACTATGAAACTTTGTTAGTCTCTATGACATGGATCAAACAAAGTCTATCCTTTTGCTCACATCAACTTTTCCCCTGTCAGCACAAGTTTTAGCTCTCATTTTTTTTCCATAATTCAGACTTTAATTTCCTTGATGTTTCTTGATTCATCAAACCTTTTGGTGGTCTTTTGCCACACTCTTAAATGACTTAAACATTTTAGGTCTTCTAGAGATGCTTATATTTTGGCATTGGTATCACTCTCTTCATCTTAGAATAAATTGAGAGAATGAGTCGATAAAGAAATCCATGTAGTCAATGAACTATTAAAGTACTACCGAGCCTGAAGTTGGTGGGGTGGTCATAACTCATAAGCCCACGTTGAGAATCGGGAGTCTTGAATTTGAATCCTAATCCTAGTGGTAACACTGCTGGGTTTCTATTTTTTTTGGAGATGTTAATGGTTCACATATATCTTGAGGGACTAGTTGGATGCTCTACAGGCTTTGATACCCTTGGCTCACATAGTAGGGATACAACATTATCCAGAAATGATAGTGAATATCTATTGGAACATTCTGAAATTTGTAATGGTTGTGCCCTTTTCAATTATGCCTTGATGTATGTCTTAGGCTTATTGGTCGTTTTTTCTTTTATAGGTATAAAAAAATCAAGTAAATTAAAATGTGCACATACCTTCCAACAAAAAGATTAAAAAAAAAAGAATAAACAAAAGTGGCTTGGCTTGACCAGATTTTTCCATCGTCTACCAGTTAGCCTATCACTTCGTTACAAATTAATCTGAAAATTCGGCATGCCATATTTTGCAATAAGATGATGAACCATTTTAAAATACCAAAAATTTGGTAGATGGCGGTGGGCTTTGCAGTAATTTTACTAGGGGCTTTGATTTTTGTGTTTATTTGATCTTTACTTGTAATTTTCAGATGTTCTTAAAGAAAATGTATAATTCGTAGGACATCACGATATTAAAATCGGTAAGTCTATATATCCTCTTACCTGCAGTCTTAATTACCACATCCCAGTGTTCTTTACTATGGGATTCTCATTTTCTTTAGGTCTCTTTAGTTACCCGTCCCAATGTTCTTTTCTCTTTCCCAGCCATAATGCTGACTCATAGTATGTGATGACGTTTAAGCCATTTCTATTTTGGTTTAATCTTCTAGGCATTCTCATTCAGTTTCTTTTCTTTCAGTCAAAAGTTATTCACTTGGAAAGCACTTTTACAAAGTATTTGCTCAACATTATTAGCTATGCTAGTATAATCTTCTAACCTCCTCGCAGCTGTTACAATAATTAATTTATTTGTGGTCTTTTCAGTGATTGCAAGGCATCGCTTGGGCGTTTTGGGGAACACTGCCTAGGCGGTAGCTTAGGTAGGCGATGTCCTTCTAAGTAATTTTTAAAAATTTGAAGGGGATATTCACAATTAAGTTTGATAATAAGAATACCTACTCAACAACAAAATCTTGATACAATTAATGTTACATAAGGACCTAAAGACTTATTAGTATTATTGAAATATATATTGAATATGAATCATCGTGACTAATAGAGGATAATTGTTACTAAGGACCTATAAATAAATAAAAGGAGCGGCTAAACGGACCCCAATTATTGCTTAGAGAACCTACATTTTTGGTTGATGTTGTCGTGTTGTGTGGAGTAACAAAGTCGAAAGATAGTCACATGTCAGTTTTGTTTGGCCAACATACTATACTTACCCCACGTAGTTGCTACTTTGACCCTACCCGATTGGATATTTGGATTTTTTACTTAAATGCGTCGGGCACAATTGTTCGTGATATTACCAACATTATCGTCTACTATAGACTGTAGGGCCTGTAAAGGTTTCGGTTAGTATACATTGTAATCATATATATACCCCTCAAGTTTACTCCACGGACTCACCCAATTGTATATTGGAATTTTAGGTAGCTGTTGGAGAAGTCCGCGATATCACTAGCAATATCAGTTAACAAAGGCTATTACGCCTGTAGAGATTCCGATTTTTCTAGATTGCAGTCTTACTTATACCCACCAAATTACTACACGGACCCCACCAGACCGTATCTTCGAATTTTAGCACACGCACGCAAATCCGTTGGGGTTCGACTAAAATAGACCCTCCCACGACCTCAGTGATCGTGAAAGACGAAGAAAATGGGTTATTTTGGGTTTTGTAAAAGTTTTCGATTTGAGGTATGAATGTTGGAAATGGGTTGGGGGTGATTTTTTGTTAGTTGAAGATGAGGTATTCTGAGGATTTAAAAAAAAAGGGTCCTTTTAGTAAAAAAAAAAATTTCAAAAATGAGGTACATTGAAGCAATGGGGTCCTCTAAGCAAAAATCGGGGTCCGTTTAGCCGTTCCCTAAATAAATGATTATCTAGGGACCTCTAAATAAATATTATTTTGTCTGCTTAGGCACCGTCTGGGCACCACCTCGCCTAGGCAAGTGAAATCACCTCGGGATCGCCTTGGCGCCTTTCAATCCTTGGGTTTTTCCATATATTATCAGTGACTTATAGTGGAAGCATGTCCTAATTTCAATTTCCCAGATATCTAAAGTGATTGCATCGCAACATGTAATTTTCTCACCTAAAAGTAGTCTTAAAGTTGGTTGATAGTTACTAAAACAAATATGTAGGTCAATGGTATTTACCAATTTCTAGTCTTTGACTCTGCATCCTTTGAAGCTGCTCATATAATCATGTATTGGATGAACTTCTTCTTAACTTTTGAACTTGTTGATGAAGCATTTGCGTTATGACCTCTCTTTTTGTAATCAAACTTTAAAGCAAATGATGCAAATCTATCAATTAATTGTCTAAAATCATAGTTGCAAGGTTGTGAATTAGTACTTTAAGGTATAATCAATATTTTGTAATGTGCAATACCGTCTCAAAAGTTGCTTATCTTAATCCGTGATTTTGCTATCATGAACATTTGTTAGTTCGTTTCTTAATGTTCATATTGCTTTATGTTTTGACTATATCATGAATGAATTTGCTCTTTGGAAATGCAGGCAACTATGTTCAATGATGAGCACAATTTTTGTGATATTTTGGTGGCTAGCGATGCCATTGGCATGGGCCTAAATCTAAACATTTCAAGAATCATATTTTCAACATTGAGAAAATTTGATGGCTTAGAATTGCGGAATCTTACAGTACCCGAGATCAAACAAATTGCAGGTAGTTGTATGCTTTTAGTTTGTGGGGGACTTCTATCTCTTCATTAAATTGACATGTTGACTTTAGATGTTCTTTCTTGTGGACCCCTTGGATAGGACGGTGCGCATGACATCCTTTCTAATGTGGGGCTTTTTACCTCCAGTTTTTCATTGTATATCTTTGGTTTCTTTGTTTTTTTGTCAGCTAGTGAAGTGTGAGACCATCTTTTGTCTCATTAAAATTTCATGGGTGGATTTACGGCCTTACCTGCCCTATAAAGAGTCGAGAAAAAGTGTTAAAAATTAGATTTTTTTTTTATCTTCTTAGAATAAGAGTTTGATCTATATAACAACCCAACTAATTTGAGATTGAGGTTTTTTAAGGAGCGGCTGAACGGAACCCAGTTTTTGCTTAGAGGACCCCTCCTCAGTGAAATTACCCAACTACCCCTCCATATAAAAGGGTTTTTACTTGCCTATACCCCACCCGCCCCACTCACCCATACCTCAGTCACCCCTATTTCAAATTTCATTCTCACCACCAACTTGAATCCGACGAAGTCCGAGCAAAACCACGTCGATTTGACGTCGCGAGTGCATTCCTCATCTCTTTTAGTGTCGATTTCAAAGTTTTTCTGGGTTTTTGTTTCACTTTTTTGAGTCGGTAATGTTTGTAGGATTGTTATTGAGTTTAGGGCTTCGATTTGGGGGTTGAATCTTGCATTTCGGGTGCAAAGTTTTGATAGAATCGAATATATTAAGTGATTTCGAGCAAAACCCACTATTTTTTACTGATTTTCATGTACTTTTTAGGAGTTTTGAATTTTTTTTTTTCGTCATTGTTGCTCCGCGGGTGTCTAACTCACGACTCACAGAACCGACACTTCTTAAGAGGTGTCGGACATGTGTGTCCGACACATCTAAATAGGTAACGGCTGACTTCAATCGAAACTGCAAAAAGAACTTAGTTTTATTAGGTGACGGAGGAATCCAACCGAGACCTCTTTAGAGGTGTCGGCTCAATGTGTTCGACACCTCTACAAAGGTGTCAGCTCTGTGTCTGACACCTCTTCAAAGGTGTTGACCATTTGTATCCGACATCTCTTCAGAGGGGGTGTTGGGGTGAGGGTGAGGGTGAGGGTGAGGGTGAGGGTGAGGGTAATGGGGTACATCAAGGGTATTTTTGAAATCTTGAGAAAAAAAGTAGGGCATGACGAAGTAAAAATTCAAAAACGGGTTCTCTAAGCAAAAACTGGGGTTCGTTTAGCCGCTCAATTTTTTGTATAAGAAAAATAGTTGTGAGGGGATTGGGGGTTGAGCCTTCACAACGTAATGAAAAAGAGTTGTGAGGGGTATGATCACTGATCATACCCCTATTCACAAATATAGAAGACATACTACATTAAATGCTTTATCTAATGACTGCTACACAAAGACCCTGTAATCAGTTAAATTCCTTTAAGGTTCAGCATTCATCACCATGTCTTAAAAAATTGGCCTACTACGCAAAAATAGCCGAATGTTTGTATTTTTTGGCCAATATATCCTAAATTTTGAGCCTTGGTAAATATGATCTTTTCTTTGAACCTTGAAAAATATATATCCTAAACTTTCATTTTGGTTGTAATTGTAAATTCTTTTATGTGGACTGGTGCCAGACATTTTTTTTTGTGCCATGCCAGCAGACATGCTGCACAACATAGGGGAGAATTTACGACGCTGTTTATGGGTAGGTTAAAAATTGTTAACTGGGTGTCTAATGTGTGCACTTTGGAGGCCAATTATGTGAAACCATATCATAGAATTTACTACCAAAAGAAAAGCGTAGGATATGTTTTTCAAGATTCAAATGTTAGAATGTGTTTGCCAAAAGGTGCAAACACAAGGATATTTTTGCTTATTAAGCTTGAAAATCATGCATTTTTTTGTTTCTTTTTAGTCGAATTTTGGGATTGAGGCTATGTTGTTTGTGACCAAGGATGCACCGTTCGATGCAACACTTTGCATAGTTTCTCCTATGACTTGCTCCATGAGTTCCATGAAAGCATGCCATGCAACAAAAAATGATCCACCAGCTCTAATTGTTCTTTGCATAGGTCAATACATAATTTGGAAATAGGCGTAAAGAAGGAATTGAATCATTGTAAAAATTTAGATGATATCAAGTAGTTCTTAGAAGAAACTAAGATATGAATGAAGAAGCTTCTTGTCAGCAAAAGCGGGAAATTCCCACTGGATATGGTTCTTTGTATAGTATATTTTGAGTTATGGGTTATTCTTCTAAAATTGAAGTGTTTGATTTGACCAACCCCAACTAATTTGGGGTTGAGACTTTGTTGTTATGGGTTATTCTCTGAGAATTGAATTAAGTATGATACTTGATACTTAGTTGAAGAGTGTCACTCCTGCGAGTCTGTGACATAATTTAAATAAAATAATGCAACCTAACTTTTTAGGATAATCCATTTTCATCCATTTTGTGACATTATCAATGATGATATTTCTGATTACGTGGAAATCTATGTTAACATTGTACAGGCGCGAACTTGTTAGGGCATTTTGTGGATGGAGATATTAATTCAATATAGACATAGCAAATTGTTTCTTCTTTCTCTATCAGTACGACTATGATCGTTTCTAACATTTTCCTTTTCACATTCTTGTTATCCTTTAATATATCCATGTTAATCATATTGCTATCCTTCTACAATATGTATGTTCCTAATCTTTAGTATTTTACTTATGCTTCAAAAGCTCAGATCTCTTAACTACCTTTGGCTCGTAGGGAGGGCTGGCAGGTATGGATCTAGATTTCCTAATGGTGAAGTCACATGCCTAAATAAGGAGGACCTCCCTTTAATTCATTCAGCACTGGAGTCCTCTTCTCCATTTCTAGAGGTGTGTCTAGAATCCTAGAGCTTTGAACCTGCGCTTTTACTCTGAACCATATATATAAACATAAGTATTTTTATTTTAAATGTATGCAGCGTGCTGGATTATTTCCCGCTTTTGATCTCTTGTTATCATATTCGTGTTTACATCCCACAAGAAGTTTTAATGCAATCCTGGTATGTTGTTCTCAACCCATTATCATTTCTCTATGTCTATGAAATATTTATTTCCTTACCAATATCACCGTTGTTCTGATCTTTATTTGTTGGGTTTAAGAGCTCATTTGAAAAATTGCATTTTTATTTAACTAAGTAAAATGAAAATACTGAAGGATGAGTTCAATGTGGAAGCACCTTTGTTTCTCCTTGTAGTTTTAGGTGACAAAATTGCAGTGGTCTAATCATAGTGTATGTTATTTGCAGATGATATTGTCTTAGTGGATGAAACCAAAGATGGAGTGAATAGGAAATTATAACTCTGGAGGAATACATTAGAATCTAAAGGCTTTAAGTTGAGTAGGACGAAAACGAAAACTGAATACATGCACTGTGAGTTTGGAAACACTAGACATCGAGATGACGGAATGGTAAAATTAGGGGAAGTAGAAGTTCCTAAGGTAAACCACTTTAGATACCTAGGATCAATCATACAAAATGATGGTAACATTGAAAATGATGTCACGCATAGAATTCAAGCTGGATGGAAGAAATGGCGGAGTGCAACAGGGGTGATTTGTGATCGACATGTCCCTACAAAGTTAAAAGGAAAATTTTATAGGACCGCAATTAGGCCAGCTATGCTCTATGGAAGTGAATGTTGGGCGGTAAAACAACAACAATTACATAAAGTGAACGTAGCGTAAAATGAGGATGCTTAGGTGATGTGTGGTAAAACTCGTAAAGATAGAATAAGAAATATAGAAATTCAAAGACAAGTAGGAGTAGCACCAATTGATACAAAGATTAGGGAAGGGCGGTTGCGATGGTTTGGTCACTCAAAGCTACAAATGCCCCAACTAGAAAACTTGACTCAATAGAAACTGTAGAAATTCGACGAGGTAAGGGCAGACCAAAGTTAACATGGGATGCATTAATTAAAAGGGATTTGAATGGTTTGCAAAGCTCACCATCAATGACTCTTAATCGAGCACAATGGAAAAGTATGATCCATGTAGCCGACCCCAGTTAACTTGGGAGTGAGGCTATGTTGTTGTTGTTGTTGTATTCTCCTAACAAGCCAGTAATATTGAGTTGTTCTATAAATTTATGTGGTCATTTTTATGAAGATGAAGCCTCTCGTATGATTCAGCAATAGCAGTTTGAACAATTATGTTATTATAAATTTTAACTATCTTATTTTTGCAGTTGTCAAGCGACCCCAATAGAAGTTTGAACAATTATGTTATTATAAATTTTAACTATCTTATTTTTGCAGTTGTCAAGCGACCCCAGTTAATTTGGGATTGAGGCTATGTTGTTGTCATCGTTATTGTTGTTGTTGTTGTATTTTTGCAGTTGTCAAAGACTCAAAATATGGTTATTGTGTTGGAATCTCTGGTGCCAACCAAAATGGACTACGGTCTTTCGATTTTCTTCCCTGCTGTAATGAGAGAGATTTCACTTTAATTTACCGAATTAGTATTGGGTTACTTAATAAATTATCAAATTTCATTTATTGGCCATTGCTTCCTATCTCAAGCTAATAGTGTCTTCAATATTATAATGATTCTTTACTCGAGTGTTTTGAAAAGTGTTCTCTTCCATGCACTTCGTATGTTTTGGAATAGATGAATTAGGTTGAATCCTTGAGATGAAATTTGGTTTTGGAACTTACCTCTGCTTTTTCCCTGTGCGTTGAGCTTGCAGTCCTCCCGTGATCAATTTTGTTTGCCTTGATCATGAACTGTTCTCATTTGCCTCAAGTTCTCCAAATATGTTAAAATAATTTGAAGGCCCATCCATTCATAATTAAGAAAATTTAGTGGAAGTGAAAAAGAAAAAGAAAGAAGTGTAAAACAGTCAATCGTTTTGACAAAACTAAGTAGTTGTCAATAGACTCGATAACTGTCAATGTGGTCTAGGCCATAGGCCATACTAGTCATGCCCCATGATATTGCTTCCTCTCATTTTCTTTTTAGTCTTGGGCATATTAGACACATCTCCAGATGTTAACAAGAGTCGGCTTGTGAAGATGTGCAAAATGATGGGAATGTTTGTTTTTTTCAAGGAAATGGGAATGATTTTTGTTAGGATACTAGTGGAGGAGTTTGCAGTTGTCTTCAAGGGGTCGAGGTTCTTAACTCTCTGTTTTGTTAACTGCATAATCTAGAAGTAAGGAAGAGCATTTGTTAACTTCCACTTCTGCATTAATGGTTGCTTTTTGTTTGACAAACTTAAAAGTTAGTCCTTCCTTCTCCCTCTCACATTTTCTGGTGTTTACAATGGGAACGGGACTAATGGCATCTTCCTTTTTCCCATGTTTGTCTTCATTTCTCACTAGTCATTCAGATATAAAACCATAATAGTTTAGCATAATTCTCTCTCCCTCGTTCTCACACACTCGCACGCACACATACACACACATAGGGACCCAACCCTCTATACGTGTATCAATGTGTGGGTCACATGACTTACATCCTCCATTTCGGCTCCCTTCTCATGTCAAATTATGTTTTTTCACAATTACTTTGACAATCATTTATAATCTATAACTATAAAGTCTATAATCTCTATTAGTTTGAGCGTTTTAACTTTAAAGAGAACTTTGTAGTCATAAGGTGTTCCAAAAATGCTTAAATATAGGGGGCTAACAGTCGATGATGTCTTTTTCTATCAGATGTCTCCGAACAGACCGATGATGCTTTTTTAGTGCTTAAGAGTTGTTTGGTAAAATGCCCCACTAGAAGTAGCTACATCTAATTTGACAAATTCAAATGGGTAATTGATTGATGCACTTCAAAAGTATACAAACATATATTAACAGTAATATTTGCTACTTTAGAAACTCGAATTTGGTGTTTTTTTTTTTTTTTTTTTTGTAATGTTAGTTTTAAAAATAAAAGTCCTCATAATTAGCATAGCCTATCGTAGCCTACCCTAGCTTGCAAATGTGATAATTTTTTAATGTTTTGCCATACTATGAAAACATTTATTTCAAACCGTTGTAATTGTTTGGCCTCCTATTAACAAACAAAGTACTCATATAGATGTAGAGACTAAACATTAATGGGTACTTATTAAAAGAAAATGGGTAGGTAGTAAAAAGATACTACTGCCTATTCAAGTGTTTATTTGGGACTGAGGCTATGTTGTTCTTGTTGGAACTATTCAAGTGTTTCTCCTCTTCCGCCGCTCCACATTTTAATACTATATTTGTATGCAGGAAGATTTTGTACAAAATGCTAAATTATCCCCACCTATTTTATTACTGACTGTGAGGAGATGCTGGTATGTCTTCTTCTCTTCGTTTCTTGTTTCTCATTATTTATGCATTAATGGTTTTGCATCATGTTGTAAATAACTCATTGTTCTTTTTTTTAATTATTTATGATTTTCATTTACCGTAGAAAGTTGCTGCTGTGGTTGATGAATTGCCCCTTGGGTTGCAAGAGAAGTACCTTTTCTGCAATAGGTATAAGTTCTCGTTCTTTAATTGCAAAATTTATGAAGCTCATTTATTGGATTCTCTTAATCGAGCACAATGAAGGAGTTTGATCCATGTAGCGACCCCAATTAATTTGAGATTGAGGCTATATTTATTGGATTCTCTTCCTTAGTTGAAGAAGAAAACAAGTGCGCGGATTATTTTTGTTAAAACTGCATAAATAATGGAAAAGCTTGTTAAGATGAATTAGAAATCACTGGTCAATTTCATAAGAGTAGAAGCGAGTGCTATGTTTTTGCAGTATTGAATTCTCTACTTACTGGTTTCTGTTAGACCCCCTATCACTAAGATGTACCATAGGAAACGAGAGAGGTCTATGGGATCACCTCTGCGGAAAGGTGTTACAACTGTCCCATGAGCCGGGGCCAGAGCAGGCCAGCATGGAGTGTGCAGGATATCAGGGTCGTTGTCACGCATCAGCCACAGTAGGTGTGAGTTAGTTGAGTCTGTAGGTCAAGTCATGTGGTGTGTGTGCATAGAAGGAGAATTAGGGGGGTTAGGGTATATCGGGTGTCACTGTTCATGTAGGGTCATCTCATCTTTTGTCATTGTTGTACAGAAGTCTGTTTGGGTAAGTAAGAGGAGTCCTCTTCTCTGGGGTTTCTAGTTCTTCTCCTTCTTTGTTTGTATTCTCTTCTGTTTGTCAACATCAATAAAGTTGGTTCGTTCTCTCTCGATCACCATTAGATCAAGAACTTTATCAGTGGTATCAGTGCTAACAACCTCTTATGGGTCCTAAACTTGATGTTCGCATGGATGCGATGGAGGCTGAGACGAAGAAGATCTAGAAGTTGGGCGGTGCAATCGAGGGTTTGCGATCCGAGTTCCACACTCGGATCCATTCCTTGGCGCAACATATGGAGGATTTGTTCTTCCAGCAACAGCGTGGAGGCTTGGGGAAGCGACCTGTGGTGGTATCGACGAGCATCGACAAGGTCCAGATTCGCCAGATTCAGCCTCGGATCCGGAGTTAACAAGAGAAGAAACGTAGATCGAAGGGTGGTTCCTTACAGGTCTAGGCCTGAAGTGCGAAAATCAAAATGCTCACATGCGACGGCAACGACTTCCTTGTATGGCTTAACTAAGCGCAACACTACTTTGCTCTTCATGATATGTTTGAGGTTTCCAAGTTGAGGGCTGCTAAGATCTGCCTCATCGGCCCTGCCCAAATTTGGTTACAAACCGAGGAGAAGATGTAGCCGTTCGACAACTAGGAGTTGAAAACTCAGTTGGCACTGGGATTTACGGAGGCCGACCCTTTGCATTTGTGTCAACAATTTTTCTCCATCAAGCAGGAGCCGGTGGTTCGTGAATACAGGCAACGTTACGAGCTGTTGTTACTGTTGATTTTTCATGCCCGCGGCACATTATCCGCAAGCGTCCGCCCGCGGCACTTCTCCGCGAGTCTATGATCTCCGCCAGTACCGATACTGTCCCCAACTTGACCACCTTTCAATTTTTATAGGTGTGGGGTTTTATCTCAAAAGGCCTCGGTACTAGTTTAGGGGAGATCACCACTTATATATTTCACTAAGAAATTTCAATTATACGATGTGGGACTATTATTTCGGTCCACACATCTCAACACTCCACCTTGGACCGAAATCTATCCAAGGAGTTTTTACTACTCGACAGGTCCTGATCGAACCGTCGGCTCTGATACCAAATGTTGGTTCCAATTTAATGGATCGTTGAAGAACAAAATTGAAGAAAAGAAAAGAGATTGGACTTTTGGGAACTTTTCTTTGTATTATTTGAAGACAAAAAATTAACAAGTCTGGAGTGCGTGCTTTTCAACAATGCACCAACACTACATATTTATAGTGGCAAACAAAAAAAACGTAAGCATAACAATAACACCTAATAAAACCCATCATTACTCCACTATTTTGTAACCTCCATCATTACTCCACTATTTTGTAACCTTTGTCCATCAATTCCTTTTGATCGAGTCAAGTTTATCCTCACAATTAGCCGAAGGACATGTCGTCAGCAAGCAAAGCAGTCGGAGGAGATATGGCGGCAACGAAGATCGGAAAGAAGGGAACGTGACGCTCTCTTATCCGTTACTCACAAAGAGTAACTACTCGGTGTGGGCGTTGAAGATGCGGGTGAATTTTCAAGCGCAAGGAGTGTGGGAAGCCGTGGAGCTCGACGAGGTCGAAGAACGCAAGGATAGAATGGCTCTCGCTGCCATCTATCAAGCGCTTCCGGAGGATGTCCTTATCATGGTGGCAGAAAAGGATTCCGCTAAGCAAGCATGGGAGATACTAAAGATGATGCACGTTGGCGTGGAGCGAGTCAAGGAGGCAAAAGTGCAAACCTTGAGGACTCACTTCGAGGCAATCCGCATGAAGGACGGAGAGACGGTGGACGATTTCGCCATGAAATTGACATCCATTGTGACAGGCATCCGCTCGTTGGGAGAGAAGGTGGAGGAGATCTCCGTCGTCAAGAAGTTCCTACGAGCCTTGCCACAAAAATACATGCAGATCGTTACCGCGATCGAGCAATTCGGTGACCTCAAAAACATGACGGTTGAGGAGGTCGTCGGTCGCCTTAAAGTCCACGAGGAGAGACTTCGCGGATACGGTGATAGAGAGGAGGAGAAGCACCTCTTGCTCACGCATGCAGAATGGATGTCACGAATGAAGAAAAACGGAGAAACCAATTTTTCTTCCGGATCGTCGAGTCGCAGCGGCCACGGTGGAGATAAACGAGGTCGTGGCAAAGGACGGGGACGAGGTCGAGGGCGAGGTCGTGGAGAAAGCTCACCTCGACAAGAAGACACCAAGCCCCGCAAAGACAAGAGCACAGTGAAGTGTTACGCTTGTCAGAAGTACGGGCACTACGCGACCGCGTGCCCTAACAAAAAGCTCGACGAGGTGGCAAACCTCACTAGCTTCCATGACGAGGAGCCAACATTAATGTTCGCCGAGGGAGTGGCGAACGCTTTGCTCGAAGACGAGGAGACAAACCTCGAAGAATTCGTGCAAGAATCGTCCAAGGAGGAACCAGAGGTGGTGTTGCTCAATGAAGAGAAAGTCATGGCGAACCTCCTCGCAAGTGGCGAGGAGTATAATCACACCGACGTGTGGTACCTTGACAATGGAGCAAGCAACCATATGACGGACCATCGAGAGAAGTTCGAGAGAAGTTCCATGAGCTCGACGAGAAGATCACCGGAAATGTGAAGTTCGGAGACGGCTCACTCGTCGAGATCAAGGGCCTAGGATCCATCTTGTTCGTATGCAAGAACGGTGATCAACGTCTAATGACCGAGGTATATTACATTCCAAAGTTGAAAAGTAATATTATAAGTCTCGGTCAGATGACAGAAGAAGGCAATACGATAATCTTAGCCGGGTCGTCTCCCGAAGATGTCGACCGAAATGGCGTCCTGTTAATGAAGGTGGAGAAATCGCCAAATTGGTTGTACAAGATTTCCCTCGAGACGAGTCAACCCGTTGTTCTATTAGCATCGCTAGCAGATCCTGCTTGGTTGTGGCATGCAAGACTTGGGCACGTAAACTTTTATGCGCTCAAGATGATGGGGGAGAAGGAGATGGCTATAGGGCTGGCCAAGATCACACACCCCAACCAAGTGTGTGAGAGTTGCATGATCGCAAAACAAACAAGGCTGCCATTTCCTGCCCAAGCCAACTACCGTGCCGAGCATCCCCTACAACTTGTGCATGCGGATCTGTGTGGTCCGATCACCCCGACATCACTCGCTGGTAACAAGTATTTCTTTTTACTTGTTGATGATTGTAGTCGTTGGATGTGGGTGTACATGCTCAGAGAAAAAGGAGAAGCCTTTGAAGCATTCAAGAAATTCAAGAAGCTCGTGGAGAACAAGTCGGAGCACAAGCTTAAGACTTTGCGAACTGATCGAGGTGGTGAGTTCACTTCCCATAGGTTTGCGGAGTTCTGCAAGGAAGAGGGAGTCGAGCGTCATCTCACTGCACCATACACACCTCAACAAAACGGTGTGGTGGAGAGGAGAAATCGCACCGTGATGGCCACTGCGAGGAGTCTGATCAAGAGCATGCAAGTCCCGACGAAACTCTGGGGAGAGGCGGTACGACATGCGGTTCATCTCTTGAACCGCTTGTCGACAAAGGTGCTAGGAGATTGTACCCCTTACCAAGCTTGGTTCGGCAAATGACCTCATTTGGAGCACTTGAGAGTGTTCGGGTGTACCGCACATGTGAAGGTTGCAGGTCCACATCTCAAGAAGCTCGATGATCGAAGTCAAACAATGGTGTATCTTGGCGTCGAAGACAGAAGTAAGGCGCACAGATTCCTCGATCCACCACGCGGCAAAATCCTTGTAAGCAGAGATGTCGTGTTTGAAGATGAAAAGAAGTGGGAATGGTGCAACGATGATGGCGAGCTCGTACAAAATTCTGTGGAGTTTGGAATTTTTTACGGAGATGTAGCGGAGTTGGAAAACGCAGCAACGCCACCGACAAGTCCGCACTCGACATCACCAATAACACCAGTAGCCATGCTGTACTCTCCTCAACAACTAGAGAACTCGGGCAGATCCACAACCGAAGATGGCCCCAAAAAAGTCCGCTCCCTTGCCGACATCTATGCGAGAGGCACCATTAAGGAGATGGATCTCGACGAATTTTGTTGCTCACCACCAACGAGCCAACAACATATCACGAGGCAAAGAACCGAGGAGGCGTGGAAGGAGGCCACGCAGAAAGAGCTCGAGTCCATCGAGAAGAACAAGACGAGGGAGCTCACCGACTTGCCACCCGGTCACGAGCTCATCGGTTTATAGTGGGTGTTCAAGTTGAAAAGAGACAGCGAAGGCAACATCCTTAATCACAAAGCGAGATTGGTGGCGAAAGGATACGTGCAGAAGCAAGGAGTTGGCTTCGAGGAAACCTTTGCACCGATGGCGAGACTCGACACCGCCAGGTTAATTCTTGCCCTCGCAGCTCATCGTGGGTGGGAGATTCACCACTTGGACGTCAAATCGGTGTTTCTCAATGGTGATATCGAAGAAGAAGTTTATGTCGCCCAACCTGAAGGCTTCATCATCAAGAATAAGGAGCACAAGGTGTAAAAGCTGTCCAAGGCTCTCTACGGACTACGCCAAGCACCAAGGGCGTGGAACACTTGCCTCAACAAGAGAATGATGAGTCTTGGCTTCGTGAAGTGTTCTCAAGAGCAGGCTGTGTACACGAGGAGCCATGGAGCAGAAGTACTCATCGTTGGTGTATACGTTGACGATTTGATCGTGACGGGATCTAGCATTGATGGTGTTGAGAGATTCAAGAAGCAAATGATGAAGGAGTTCGAGATGAGTGATCTTGGGCTGCTCTCATACTACCTCGGTATCGAGGTGGACCAGAAGAAAAACCGCATCACAGTGAAGCAATCGGCTTACGCAAATAAGGTGTTGGAGCAGTTCGGGATGGCGGATTGCAACCCGAGCAAGTATGCAATGGAAGCAAAGTTGCAACTCGGAAAGGATGCGGAAGGAACCTTTGTGAATCCCACTGAGTATAGGCGTGTCATTGGGTGTCTCAGGTACTTGACCCACACTCGACCTGATATCTCATATGCAGTTGGCATGGTGAGTCGTTACATGGAACAGCCTACTACTCTACACCAACAGGCAATGAAGCACATTATTCGCTACGTGAAGGGAACAACGAGCTATGGGATTCAGTACAAAAGAGGATAAGGAGCTGAAGAACTCGTCGGATTTATTGACAGCGATCTAGCCGGTGATACAGATGACAGAAAGAGTACCGGAGGGATGGCATTTTATCTCAACGAGAATCCGATCACTTGGCAATCGCAGAAGCAGCGAACTGTGGCTCTATCTTCCTGTGAGGCCGAGTTTATGGCAGCTCTTGCAAAGATCATGTCAAGCATTGTGGCTGAGAAACTTGTTGAGCGAGGTAACCTGAAGTAAGCCGAATCCGGTAACTCTCTACGTCGACAATAAGTCTGCAATCGCATTGATGAAGAACCCGGTGTTTCATGGACGCATCAAGCACATCGACACTCGCTTCCACTTCATTCGCTAGTGTGTCGAGAACCGACAGATCGTGGTGGAGTTCGTAAGCACCGGAGAACAACGTGCGGATATTCTCACCAAGGCCTTAGCAAGAGTCAAATTTGCGGAGATGCGGGAGCTACTCGGCGTGAAGAACCTTGAACCAAGTCAAGCTTACGGGGGAGATTGTGAGGATAAACTTGACTCGGTCAAAAGGAATTGATGGACAAAGGTTACAAAATAGCGGAGTAATGATGGAGGTTACAAAATAGTGGAGTAATGATGGGTTTTATTAGGTGTTATTGTTATGCTTACGTTTTTTTTGTTTGCCATTATAAATATGTAGTGCTGGTGCATTGTTGAAAAGCACACACTCCAGACTTGTTAATTTTTTGTCTTCAAATAATACAAAGAAAAGTTCCTAAAAGTCCAATCTCTTTTCTTTTCTTCAATTTTGTTCTTCAATGATCCATTAAATTGGAACCAACAGTTACTACACCAGGATGGTTTAACGGAGAGACACAAGATAGCAGTATTCATCAATGGCTTGAAAGATCACCGCGTGTCGAGATGATGGTCAATCTGCCGTCGACCTTGAAGGCAGTGATTGCCAGAGTAGGTGGCTAGAGTAGAAGGTAGGGGAGAGCGAGTCACTTGGGCAACTTGGTATTGTGGGCTCGAGCCCAAGAACTGAGTCCAAATCATCTTAATGGGTCACCCACACTCTCACCAGTCCGGTCAAAGAAAGTCAAGTAAGTCACCTTAAAGGTCTTTCTGCAGTGAGCCCAATTTCTAAAATGAGCCCAACATCTTCTAGATTGTTGAGTCCGAGTTCATCTAGCACTGCCACCCCAAATATTTCTCCCTCAAAGCATAAAAGGCTCACCGAATCAAAGGCACAGGCTCAACGAAAGCAAAGGTGGCATCGCCATTGTGACGACAAATGGTTCGTCGGCCATAGGTTTGTGAGGAAGGTGTTGAATGTGTTGTTGGTTAACGATAGCCAAGGGGATGAAGCAGGCGAGTCTCCATCCGAGTCTTCTGATGAGCATCCAAATCTGGCTACAATTGAGCTCTCTGCTCATGCTATCAATGGAAGTCCAGAGCCGCATACTATCAAAGTCAAGGGGCAGAAGTTGGGCTAGAAAGTAGTGGTGTTAATTGACTTAGGTGCGTCCCATAATTTCATCTCCCTAGCCTTGGTGAACGCTCTTCATATTCAAGTGGTGCCTACAGCGGATTATGGGGTTTTTGTCAGAGGGTGCGCTCGCCTGCCGGGGTCGAGAATGTGCAAAGGCCTGGGGGTGTCCTTTCAAGGGGTGCAATTTGGGGCTGATTTTTTCTCAATAGGCATGAGGGGGCACGACTTGATTTTAGGGATGAAGTGGTTGTCGACCATTGACATCACCACAATCGATTGGAAGCACCTTACCTTATCTTTTGTATTTAAAGGGAAGAATGTTACACTCTAAGATGACCCTACTCTCCATCGGGTGTTGGTATCTGTAACTCCATTCATCGATCCTTGGATGCTGTGTTGGGATGTTTTTTGGAGGAATGCTTCGGGTTGGATTCAAGGGAGTTGCTTGAGCACACTGCTGGAGTGGAGCCCAGTACACAAGGATCGAAGCTTCGACTTCGCCGTATAATTCACTCTTGTGAAAATCAGAATTAATTCGGAGAAGTTAAATTCGCTTCGAAGAATTTTTGTAAAAATTCGCCAACTTAGAGTATTTTAGAGAATTGTTATTTAAATAAAGTGTATACATAATTTTATTTTATGGAATGGTAAAATAAATACAATTATATATTTATACCACAAAAATAGAAAAGTACTTAAATTAGATGAAATGTTTGAGTCACTCGGGAACGT
Organism: Stephania yunnanensis; assembly: GCA_039657365.1. Lineage (NCBI taxonomy): Eukaryota > Viridiplantae > Streptophyta > Magnoliopsida > Ranunculales > Menispermaceae > Stephania > Stephania yunnanensis. Next base: position 11,461,116 of record CM077592.1, read on the forward strand.
TTGATTAAGCATACATTTTAATACCACATAGATCTTCATAACCTCGCCCACCACTTGAACCATGTAAAATGGTTTGCTCTCTGAGATTAAGACAATACTAAAACCATGACATATAGTTACAATAATTATCCTTATATGACTCAATGTGATACTGATATTGTCGAGAATCCATGTTTACTAATATTCCTAATCTTGGATACATCGGATCCTCATAAGGACTCAAAGAGAAGCATGCTAATGCCTCTGGATTACTCGTCGATGGATATGAGCTTGAAGAATCAAAATCCGCATGCTTAGAGCGTTCGTGCCATCCAATTTCATTATGACCAAATGCACTTGTTAAAATTAACAAATCAACTACATATGTGGTTAATATAAGCAAAGTAATGAGTAATAATTTATTTTTTAATATCTTACCTTGGGGAGGAAATCGTGGATAGTCATTAGACTTGCTATAGTCTAAACTTGATCTTGTGAAGTAGTTACTTTTGCTTGAGAAGTTATCTTCAACACTAATGCTACCGAATGCACTCGTCAAAGAATCAACATCAGAGATTTCTATATTTGCTTGAGATGCATGCTTACGTCTGTGACGCTGATACATAATTCTTTCTTTGGGTGTTGATCTGCGCGATCTGTGATCCTGATTTTCGTGAGTGACTTGATTAAATTGATTCATTTGCCCTTGGTCTCGATGTTCTTCTAGATATTGATTATCAATGTGCATTCCACCACCACCACCACCACCACCACCATTAGCATCACCACCATCGTCGCCATCATCATCATCATCATCATCATCATCATCATTATCCTCATTGTCATCAGACTAATCACTGCTTGAACTTGTGGAGTCATTTTCATCATCACTACCCTTGTTTGAAAGGTGAACATCATTATCGTCGTCATTGATCGAATGCACAAATAAGCTAGTTGGGCCCCTAAACTCATTAACATTAACGCCCCATTTCAGTTGCAATAATTAAGTTTGGCCTACCCCCTAGTTCATCCACCAACGGTTGATCTGCTTCTCTTACCCAATCATATAAAGGATTTTCTTCACCCTCTTCTGAAAATATTCTGTTAGATCAATTGGCTCATGTGATAAAGCATTCTCCATATTTTCCTTGGTATTTTTTGCACGTAGCCTCATATTGTAGTGCACAAAGACAAGCTTTTGTAGTCTTTTATACCCAGCCTATTTCTTTGTTTTGAATGTATCAAGCCAAATGTGCTCCAATTACGTTTGCAACCTGAAGAAGATGTTGTTTGTGATAAAATCTTGATGGCTACATTCCTCAAGTTTGGAGTCGAGTTACCATATAAATACCCCCACTCTGCTGCTCAAGTCAAAAATAAAAAAATGGATTTAATAAAAATCATAAGTGCAACTAAGAACTAATGAGGAAATATATCAATGCTTAATGTTTTTATTTACCTAGATGTGTTTTTTTTCGTCCACTTTTAGCCGCTTGAGATCCAAATGACCCCATTGAGTCCCGAAAATATTTCAACTACAAAAGATAAGCATGTATATAGTTTTAAATGTTGATAGAGATATTATTAAAAAAAATAAAATTAAGCTTGTTTAAAGCTTACTTCATTCAATGCAGTGATTGCATTTCTGGGTCTGGTTCTAATTTTCCCATCATTTCATTTAAAGCTTGTTGCAACCTTGGGTTGATGCTCGTATCTTCTTCATATTGATACATTGAATTCAAAAAGTAAGCTACAAGAATTTAAAAGAGAATCGATTAAACGCATTTCTATAAATCAACCAAAATCTATTATTCAGTTGAATTTAATTGCCAAATATACCAGCTTCATGAAGTGGGTGACACAATTGATTTGTCCATCTTTCTTCCACAATTTTTATAATCCAGTTGCGCGACCTAGGTGAGGTTGCTTCAATTGTCTCTTTCATCAATCTTATTGCCTCGTACAAGGCTCCCATTGTGGGTTTCTTCTCACCATCCACCATCCTCAATACTTTGACAATTGGATCAAGAGAGTTTACTAAACCTCGAGCTTTATCCCAGAAAGATGTTGATGCATGCAGTTCTTCAACTTCTTTCGCTTGTGGAGTTTTACTATAGAGGTAGCTCGCCCATTCTCTTGATGAAAACATATCCTTTAGACCTTGTTTCTTCTCCAAAATATTTTTAAGAGAAATATAATTGGTGGCAAATCGAGTGATCCCAGGTCTAATGATATCGCCCTCACATTTTTCTCATATGAACGCCATCACCCAGCCATGCTTGTAAATGTAATTTGTAATTTTTTTGGCCTGATCAACAATCTTTTTTACTCTTTTATGATTTCCAATATCCTTTAGCATCAAATTGATGCAGTGTGCTGCACAAGGTGTCCAAAATAAATTATATTTCTCCATCATTTTTTTTACCAGCTTTCTTGAAAGCAGATCCATTGTCAGTTAGAATTTGGACAACGTACTCTTTTCCCACCTTCTTCACAACATCAACCATTAATTTATAAATAAATTTATGGTACTTTGTTGCAGCCGATACATCAACAGAGTTTTGAAAGATTGTCTTTCCATCACAATAGATCATGAAGTTAATTATCGACATTCTCGTCGGTCCGATCCAACCGTCACACATTATTGTGACTCCATATTGTAACCAACTTTTCTTCAAGCCTGAAATGTAGGTTTGCAATTGATTATATTCATCATCTAAAAGTCCATGCATAAGTTCATAAGGTGTAGGTCTCTTGAATCCGGGTCTACAATTGCTATTTCATCTATTGCAGCTTGATAATAGGGATTGTTTGTAGCAACATGTGCTGGAATGCTACTGTAATAGAATAATTTTGACAACACCCTATTGAATTTTTTCTTTAATGAGCTCCTCGGTGTCATGCTTAACTGCCTTTGATTAGCATCCGACTTTCTGAGGGAATCAGGGTCTTGAGAAAAATCTGGTTTCTTACGCTTGCTGAACGCGCTCCATTGGAAAATTTGCTTGTCTCACACTTGATGAACGCATAAATCCACTTCTGCAAGATTCTTGCCCTCGAATGGGATTTTCAAATCGACGTCCACTTGAACTCCCCCCTGCTTCATGAGTTGAAGGACCATAATTTGGTCTCACCATATTAAATCTGTATTGTTGTTTAGCTTCCCAGCTCTCTTCCATAGAATTCCTTACAGCTATTCTATGTTGTGTTCTCTCATAATCTGTGGTGCAATCCGGAGGATAAACAACAACATCATCATCATCATCATCATCATCAAGATTTCTTGGAGGTTCCATCAAAGCGTCAGTAAATGCCTTGTGTTTTTTTTCCTTTTCAACCCTGTCAATTAATTTTCCATGCAAATGTATTTACATTTCATCTCGAACGGACTTTGGACAATTTGGACAAGTTTTAACATTTTTTAAACCTCCTGCAAGATGTTCTTTCAATCTTGACACTCCCCCAATTTGATTTCTTCTTTGCAAAATCTACACCGTGCTTTTTGTCGATTACCATCAATAGAATCTCCATATTTTCAACCGATATTCCAATCTTTTCGAGGAGTCATTTCTCAATAGAATGTATCTGCATATAATAATATTATATATTATATCATGAATATAAAAAGACTATTGGAAAACTAAAATTGTTATTTTTTAAATGAAATGAATGAGTAAGTTTGATTAGTTTGCCAAAACAATTGCACTAATATTTGAAAACAATTATACACTTCCATTAAAAAAAAAAAAAACTACATACTAAATTACTAATATAAAAAAAAAAATTTGTGTATGTATACAGTACACTTGAATGACCAAATCACAAAAACACTAGATTAGAAATCATATATTGACTTAAAAAAAAGTGTACTGTATTAGTATGTATACATTTTTTTAACACTTTATAAGTTTTTTTTTTTGTTTCATTTTCATTTTTTTTTTTTTGGTAAGCAATACTAATACACAAATCATATATTGACTTAAAAAACACTGGTTTTCAAGTTTGTTTGATCATAGAGTAATTCATCAACTATGAAATTGTGCATACAAATCTCTATGTAAATAGAAAGACTTACTCAATGTGTATCCCAATGTGTGTCCTCAAATTGCCCTAATTAAAAGGCCATATTAGTTGTTACACAACCAACTTCTAAATGAATCGATTCACAACCTTCACTTCTCCAGTTCTCCTTCCTTGTCAAGCAAGCTTGCTCCTCCAATCACTGTTCACTCTCCTCTTCGACAATTCAAGGTCTTCGTCTTTGTCGTCCTCCCCTCCAGGCTCCAGCAGGCTGAAGGATCTTCTTCGACCCTTCCTCTTCGTTTTCATCGTCACCAACTCCTCCACTCCTCCAACACTCCTCTTTAATCTTTTTGTCAGTTCGTCTTCTTCTTCGTCTTCGTCTTTGTCTTCGTCTTCATCTTCATCTTCGTATTCATCTTCTTCACCAACTCGCAACCCCTCCCTAGGTCCCTCCTCTATGCACTCCTCATCTCACAGGTGGAGCTAAAGTCCTCTGCCTCCTAGCCTCCTCAGCCACTCCTTAGTCCTCACAAACTCAAATAGTGACAAAAATGTGATTTAAAGTAGAGAGATCAAGGTTAGTTGAGTTCAAGATGGAAAGAGAAGATTGGGAGAGATTGGAGTTCCTGTTTGTCATGTGACTCCCGTGAAGGTGTGTGAAGTGCTTTTCAGCCTTTGAGCAGGTAAGTACGAATATTCCCTGATTTTTAAGGTTTTTTAATTTTTCAATTTTTTTGATCGAATTTCTGTTTTTTTCTATGTGTTTTGGTTCACCCGGGATCAAAAAAACAAAAAAAATCGAAGTTCACCTAAAACATCGCCGAATTTTTGCATTTTAAGAAGTCACATTGAGTTTCGTTTCGCCCACAGAAAAATCGATAAATTTCGCCTAAAATTCGGCGAAATCTATCGATTTTTCGATCCTTGCCTGTATACAAGCGATACTGGAAGAGTTTTCTTCCTTATTCCAACCACCAACCTCCCTGCCTCCCCACCGAGATTGTGACCACGCAATAGTGTTAAAGGATGGGACGAAGCCGATATGGGTCAGACCCTATCAAGGATTGAAGAATCGATAAATTTCACAAAATTTTATGCGAAATTTATAAAATTTTATGTGGGCGAAATGAAACTCAACGTGACTTCTAAAGATGCAAAAGTTCGGCGATGTTTTAGGTGAACGTCGAATGGTCACAGGTGAACAAAAACACATAGGAAAAAACAGAAATTCAATAAAAAAATCGAAAAATTAAAAAACCCTAAAAATCAGGGAATATTCCTATTTACCTGCTCAAAGGCTGAAAAGCACTTCACACACCTTCATGGGAGTCACGGGACAAACAGGAACTCCAATCTCTCCCAATCTTCTCTTTCCATTTTGAACTCAACAACCCTCTGATCTCTCTACTTTAAATCACATTCTTGTCACTGCCTGAGTCTGTGAGGACTGAGGAGTGGCTAAGGAGGCAAAGGCAGAGGACTTTGGCTCCTCCTGTGAGATGAGAAGTGCATAGAGGAGGGATCGAGGGAGGGGTTGCGGGTTGGTGAAGAAGACGAAGATGAAGACGAACTGACAAAAAGATCGAAGAGGAGTGTTGGAGGAGTGGAGGAGTTGGTGACGATGAAGAGGAAGAGGTCGAAGAAGATCTTGCAACCTGCTGGAGCCTGAAGGGGAGGACGACGAAGACGAAGACGAAGACCTTGAATTGTCGAAGAGGACAGTGAACAGTGATTGCAGGAGCAAGCTTGCTTGACAAGGAAGGAGAATTGGAGAAGTGAAGGCTGTGAATCGATTCATTTAGAAGCTTTGGTTGTGTAACAACTAACAAGGCCTTTTAATTAGGGCAATTTGAGGACACACATTGAGTAAGTCTTTCTATTTACATAGAGATTTGTATGCACAATTTCATAGTTGATGAATTAATCCATGATCAAACAAACTTGAAAGCCAGTGTTTTTTTAAGTCAATATATGATTTGTGTATTAGTATTGCTTACCAAAAAAAAAAAAAAAAAAACAAAAAAAAACTTATGAAGTGTTAAAAAAAGTATACATACTAATACAATATACTTTTTTTATGTCAATATTTGATTTCTAATCTAGTGATTTAGTCATTCAAGTGTACTGTATACATACACACAAAATTTGTTTTATATTAGTAATGTAGTTGTTTTTTTTTAAGGGCCGCTAAGGGCACCCCACCATTTAATGAGGGCACCCATTAATGTGGGCACAAATCGATTTACACAGGGCACCCAAAAATTAAACCCAAAATACCGAAAATGCCCCTCGTGCAAAAAACCCTCTCACCCACCCTCGTGCAAACCCTTGGGCACCCTACCACCCCCACCACCGTCCTCTTGCTCGACTTTCTCCATTTCTCGTGAACGAACCACCTAGCAATCCCGAATCTAAGTTGTATTCGTTCCTCTATGTCTCTCTCCTCTCGTTGTAGGACGTTTTTCGAGTTTGAAGACTCGAGTTTTGGTCGATTTCATATCCAAATTAGGGCTCGGTTCAAGTTTTCGTTCACACATCGATAGTGTTGAAATCGATCGTTTGAATGTGCGTTGGTAGTCTAATTAAGTTGCATTTGATAGAGTAGTTGTTATGTTTGTGTGGCGGTGCATTCAATGGTTCATTTATTGGGCGTTCGTGGTTCTCGGCCACACAAGGCCGAGATTTTGTGTTTACTCTCTCGCCCACGCAGCCGAGATTTTGTTTACAGTCTCGGCCAAGCATGACCGAGAATGTAGAATAGCTCTCGGTTGTCCATAATCGAGACTTTTATTGTCGTCTCGGTCACCACTTCACGAGAGTAAGTCGAAGTGTATAGTTTGTCCTGTCGGTGATGTCCAACCGAGAATGTAGAATAGCTCTCGGTTGTCCATTACAGAGACTGTTATTCAGTTCTCGGTGGATGGTGACCGAGAAGTGTGCATAACTCTCGGTCCTGCGAGGCCGAATCAATCGCGTCCGTGAAAAAACATCTGAAAATTTGAGAAACCCTACCTTGACAAAAAACAGTTCCTTCAAACCATCATATGGTTATCAAACATTGTTACCTCGCTGTCGGATGATGACAATCCGCAATAATCGATCAACGCTCGCCAAATGCAATGTGGCTTTGGGGTTCAACCTTGTGGTGGGGTGCCTTTTTTTCTTTGTCAAAATGATTTGTAGGGTTTGAATCACTATATATACAAGGGCAAAATAGTCTTTTCCACTTTTGCAGAATTTTTTACAAAAACTTTGGGTGCCTTCATTAAATGGTGGGGTGCCCTTAGCGGCCCTCTTTTTTTTTAATGGAAGTGTATAATTGTTTTCAAATATTAGTGTATTTTTTTGTCAAACTAATCAAACTTGCTCATTCATTTCATCTAAAAAATAACAATTTTAGTTTTCCAATAGTCTTTTTATATTCATGATATAATATATATATATAATATTAGTACATGCAGATACATTTTATTGAGGAATGACTCCTCAAAAAGATTGGGATATCGGCTGAAAATATGGAGATCCTATTGATGGTAATCGACAAAAAGCACGCTGTAGATTTTGCAAACAAGAAATCAAATCGGGGGGAGTGTCAAGATTGAAAGAACATCTTGCAGGAGGTTTCGAAAATGTTAAAACTTGTCCAAATTGTCCAAAGTCCGTTCGAGATGAAATGCAAATACATTTGCATGGAAAATTAATTGACAGGGTTGAAAAGGAAAAAAAAAACACACAAGGCATTTACTGATGCTTTAATGGAATTTCCAAGAAATCTTAAAGATGATGATGGTCGAATGCACATTGATAGTCAATATCTAGAAGAACATCAAGACCAAGGGCAAATAAGTCGATTTAATCTAGTTACTCACGAAAATCAAGATCACAGATCGCGCAGATCAACACCCAAAGAAAGAATTATGTATCAGCGTCGCAAACGAACCATGCATCTCAAGCAAATATAGAAATCGGGGATGTTGATTCTTTGACGAGTGTGAAATTGGATGGCACGAACGTTCAACGGCATGCCGTTGATTTGTTATTTTTAACAGGTGCATTTGGTCATAATGAAATTGGATGGCACGAACGCTCTAGGCATGCAGATTTTGATTCTTCAAGCTCATATCCATCGACGACGAGTAATCCAGAGGCATTAGCATGCTTCTCTTTGAGTCCTTATGAGGATCCTATGTATCCATGATTAGGAATATTAGTCAACATGGATTCTCACATAATATCAATATCACATTGAGTCATATAAGGATAATTATTGTAACAATATGTCATGGTCTTAGTATTGTCTTAATCTCGGAGAACAAACCATTTTACATGATTCAAGTAGTGGGGGAGGTTATGAGGAACCTCGTCGTTCTATGTGGTATTAAAATGTATGCTTAATCAAACGTTCCCGAGTGACTCAAACATTTCATCTAATTTAACGTACTTTTCTATTTTTGTGGTATAAATATATAAGTGTGTTTATTTTACCATTCCATAAAATAAAATTATGTATACATTTCATTTAAATAACAATTCTCTAAACTTCTCTAAGTTGGCGTATTTTTGCAAAAATTCTCCGAAGTAATTTAACTTCTCCGAATTAATTTTGATTTTCACAAGAGCGAATTATACAACGAAAGTCGAAGCTTCGATCCTTAGACCCTATCGATACCCCCACATCCAAAAAAATGAAATCGAGTACATGGTAATTGAAATGCTGAGTGCAGGTATTATTCAACCAAGTTACGGCCCGTTCTCGAGCCTGGTTTTATTAGTCAAGAAGAAAGATGGCAGCTGGGGCTTTTGTGTTGATTATCAAGCAATGAATAAGGCGATGGTCCCTGACCGCTTCCCCATCCCCAACATTGATGAATTGTTGGATGAAATTCATGAACTTCATGGCGCTTCAATCTTCTCCAAACTTGACCTCTGCTCCGGTTATCATCAGATTCGGGTTCGCCCTTCTGACGTCCACAAGACGACATTCCGCACCCATGATGGCCATTTCGAGTTCCTGGTTATGCTTTTCGGCTTATCCAATGCTCAGCCACTTTTCACTCCCTAATGAACTCTATCTTAAAAGGGCTCATATGCCATTGCGTGCTGGTCTTTTTTTATGACATCTTAGTCTATAGCTCCTCCCTCAGCGACCACCGTGACCATCTCCATCAGATCCTTTCTATCCTCCATCTCAATTCTCTATTTGTGAATCTAAAAAAAATGTTGCTTTGCACGAACTGATCTTGAATATCTTGGGCATATTATTTCCGGGAATGGTGTGAGGGTTGATCCGAACAAAGTGCTTGCCATGGATGCTTGGCCTATGCCTTCTTCCCCAAAGGAGTTACGAGGCTTCTTGGGCCTCACCGATATTACAGGCGGTTCGTTTAGGACATGGCAAGATAGCAGCTCCGTTGACACTCTTACTCCGGAAAGACGCCTTTTAGTGGTCAGATGAGGCCACATTTGTTGTGCAACAATTGAAGCAAACAGTCAAGGTTGTTTCGATTTTAGCCTTGCCTAACTTTTGAGGCCTTAGTTGTAGTGGAAACTGACGCTTTAGGGGTCAGTTTGGGGGCATCCCTCTCTCAGTTCGATAAGCTTATTGCATTCTTTAGTCAAGCATTATCTCCCCGGGCGCACCAAATAAGCTTATGAAAGGGAACTCATGGTCATAGTGCTGACTATCCAGAAATGGCGCCATTTCCTCTTGGGTCGTTCCTTCTTGGTGTGGACCAATCACTGTAGCTTGAAATTCTTATTGGAACAGCGGGTGATAGCTTAGGAATATCAATGCTGGCTCGTCAAGTTGGTGGGTTTTACTTCGAGATTCAATATCGGCCGGGTGTTTCCAATCAAGCAGCTGATGCTCTCTCTCGTTTTCCCTTTGAACCGGAATTATCCTCTCTAATGGTCTCTTCTATGCCGGACTTTGTGACTGTTTCTCAAGAAGTTGCCAATGATTCTTTTTTGGCTCCCTTACATGTTGCCTTATTGTCTAGGGGGGCTATCTCGGCCAGGGTGATCATTGACTAATGGCCTACTATTGTTCAAAGGGCGTGTGGCACTGTCAGCAACTTCCAGTTTCAAAGACAAGCTTCTTGCTGAATTTCATGCTTCTCCTATTGGCAGTCATGGCGGATTCCTCAAAACATACAAGCGTTTATTGGCGGATTTCTTTTGGGTAGGCATGAAAGGGGATGTTCAATGGTTTTTGACATCCTGCAATGTGTGTCAGAGCAACAAATATGAAACATTGTCTCTGGGGTCTTCTTCAACCGTTACAAGTACCGGCTGGTGTATGGGAGGATATCTCCATGGATTTTATTGAGGGCATTCCCCCCTCTCGTGGTGTCAATGCAATTTTTGTGGTTATTGATCGGTTGAGCAAATACGCTCATTTCTTTCCGCCGCGGCACCCATTCTCAGCTAAGGTGGTGGTAGAAACCTTCGTGACTAGCTTTTGGTCAAGAAAAGGATGAATCAACAAGCCGGCAAGCACCACGACATTTCATTCGCAGTCGGCGACTTGGCATATCTCAAGCTTCATTCGTATCGCCAGCAAACAGTGGCGCGTCACACAGACATGAATCTCAGTCCTCGTTTCTATGGTCCCTAAAATATGTTGGCTCGAGTAGGTCTGGTAGCTTATAAGCTCGACTTGCCTCCGTCCTGTTCCATTCATCTGGTTTTCCATGTGTCTCGGCTCCATGCGGTGATGGGCAATGTTCAAGTTGCAATGGCCCTTCTGTAATTTATACCCGACTCACTCAAGTTCCCATGAAACCCGAATCAGTCTTGGCTTACGTTTCCTCTTCGTGGGGCTCGAGGTTTTGATCAAATGGGTTTCTCTCTCGGTTTCTGATGCCTCTTGGGAGCTAGTTCGCCACGTGCGTAAGTCATTTCCAGCTTTCCACCTTTCCACCTTGAGGACAAAGTAGCTGTTCAGAGGGGGAGTAATGTTAGAATCGCTATCACGAAGACATACCATAGGAAACGGGTGAGGTCTATGGGATCACCTCTGCATAAAGGTGTTACAACTCTCCCATGAGTGGGGCCAGAGCAGGCCAGCCTGGAGTGTGCAGTAGATCAGGATGTTGTTACGCATTAGGCAGTCGGACACAGTGGGTGTGAGTCAGTTGAGTCTGTAGGTCAAGTCATGTGGTGTGTATGCATAGAAGGAGAATGAGGGGGTTAGGGGACATAGGGTGTCACTGTTCATGTAAGGATCATCTCATCTTTTGTTATTGTTATTAAAACAAGTAATATGAAAGAGGCAGGGCAGATTTGAAGTTTGGACTGAGAACTTGATAATTTCATTTAACTTGAGAACTTTCTTAAATACACAAAAACAATAACTAAAAGTCAAACATAACTAAAACACACTAAGCCATAATAGCAACAAAAACAGGATCCATGACTCAACAACTGAGTCAAAACTGAACTCCTATAAAACAACAACTGGTAACTGAACTGAAGACATGGTCTTCAGCACTAAATCAAATTCTGCAACATGTATCACATGTTTGCATTAATTTATGCAGTTTCTAAGGCATACTTCAAACACACCTCCTTGCCTTTGAAGCTGCAAACTCCCATCTTGTTCCTGAGTTCTTCAAATTTAATCTTAGACAAGGCTTTGGTGAATGGGCTATCTGATCTTCTGATTTGCAATAAGTTAATGAAACTTCCCTTTCCTTTTGAACTTCTCTGAGATAATACAACTTGATCTTGAAATGCTTTGTCTTGCCATGAAACACTGGATTAGAAGATATTGAAATGGCAGCCTGGTTGTCAACAAAGTTTGTGTTGATTCTTGTTGCTTCAAGCTCAAATCTTGAAGGATTTTCCTCAACCATATGACCTCATTTGCTGCACCAGTTGCAGCTATGAATTCAGCTTCTGCAGTGCTTTGAGCAACAACTTCTTGATTCTTTGAACACCAATTGATCGCACCTGATCCAAGACTGAAATAAAAACCAGTTTGTGCTCTTCATATTATCAGCTGGACCTGCCCAATCACTATCAAAATAATCAACCAGCTGAAAATGATCTCGTTTGACATATTTAATCCCAAATCAACAGTTCCTTTAATATATCCGACAATCCTCTTGTCAGCCTGCAAGTGCTCTACTCTTTCACAATGCATAAACTTGGAGAGAAGACTTATAGCTTGCTTAATGTCAGGCCTAGAAGCTGTGAGATACATGAGACAACCAATCAAGGTTCTATAGAGATTCTCATTCACTTTGGGAGTCCCATCATCTTGCCAGAACTTCACTTTGGCTTGCATTGGAGTTTCTGTAGCTTTGCAACTTTCGATGTGAAATTTCTTCAAAATCTCCTTTGCATATTTCTTTTGGAAGACAAATATTTCATTCCTCTGATATAGGGTAGCCTCACTTAAGCTTCTCTGAAAGCCTAAGTCGATTAAATGATCATCGATCTGACTGTGCCAAGCTCTTGGAGCTTGCTTGAGGCCATACAAAGCGTTCTTCAATAGGTACACTTTATCTTCTTGACCATGCACAACAAAACCATCAGGTTGTTCTACAAAATCTCTTCTTTAAGAAGGCCATTTAAAAAAGCAGATTTTACATCAAGCTGGAACATTTTCCAGCCACCTTGAGTTGCCATCGCAAGGAGCAATCTGATAGTATCAAGTCAAGCCACGGGAGCAAACGTTTCTGAAAAATCGACGCCAAAGACTTGTGCATATCCCTTCACGACAAGCCTCACTTTGTGCTTGTTTACATAACCATTTCCTTGAGTTTTGTTTTGAAAACCCATTTAACTCCAATCACCTTTCTGTTTGAAGGCCTTGGTACAAGCTGCCATGTATGATTCTTTTCAATCATACTCAATTCTTCCTTCATAGCTGACATCCATTTTATGTCATGCATCACATCTTGTGCTCCAATTGGTTCCTCTGATTGATACAAAGATTAGGGAAGGGCGGTTGCGGTGGTTTGGTCATCAACATTATCTTCACTAGGCTGCACATGAATAGGATCTTTTTCATTTGCTGAATTCATGTCCCACTTTTCTGCCTCCATGAAGACAACATCTCTGCTGATCAGTATTTTTCCAGATTGAGGGTGGAAAACTCTATTGGCTTTTGAGGTGGTGTTGTAGCCTATAAAGATTCCCGGTTCAGCCTTCTTGTCCAGCTTGTCCCTCTTAATCTGTGGCACGTGAGTAAAGCACAAACAACCAAATATTTTCAGATTTTGCAAATTGGGTTTGAAACCATACCATGCTTCAAAAGGAGTCTTTCCATTCACAGTTTTTTAGAAAGCGTATTCAACAAGAATACATCAGTGTTTGTTGCTTCAGCCCAATACTACTTAGCCAAATCTTTATCATGCATCACACATCTTGCCATCTCAAAGATTGTTCCGTTCTTCCTCTCGTTGGCTCCATTTTGCTGTGTAGTGTACGGAGCTGTCAATTGATGATCAATGTTGGCTTCTTCACAAAATTGATTGAATTGATTTAAAATGAACTCCTTGCCATTATCTGACCTCAACATTTGAATGGGACGCCCCGATTTGATTATCAATCCATTGCTTGAATCTCCAAAAGATACCAGCAATCTTTGATTTGAATTTGAGAAAATAAATCCAACACATACGAGTAAAGTCATCAATAAAAATTATGTAGTATTTACTTCCCTTAAGAGAAGGAGTTCTTTGAGGCCTAACAAGATCAGTGTGAATAAGCTGTAGCTTCTTTGTTGCTCTCCGAACAAAATTTTGAAATAAAGACGCGCTTGCTTGCCACATTGACAAGCTTAGCAAGCATGTATTTCTGACTCAAGCTAGGGCAATCCTTGAGCAAGCTCTTTTCTTTGCAAATTCAGCATTGCAGCATGATGAAAATGACCCAATCTTTTGTGCCAGATCTCAGTTATGTTGTCATTTGAGGAGTATGCCGCTTGCACTTCTTGCAATGGATCTAATGAAAAACTATTGCCCTTCATCTTTGATCTTGAACACCTCTTCATATGTTGCATCTTTGATTAAGCATTGGTTGTTCTCAAAAATAACCTTAAACCCTCTTTCAATCAACTGCCCCACACTCAACGGATTTTGGTTAATATTAGGCACAAATGATACATTTTTAATGACTTTTGTACCTGAGAAACTCTCGATGACAACATTATGATAGCATCAAGGGCCGACCCGTGTACCAAAGGAGGAAGGTGGGAGTTTTGGTTAAGGGAGGGACCACTGAATCAATTGCTGAGGCAATACATGAGGAGTAGGGAGTCTGTGGGTCCCACAAGTCAGGGGATCAGGACGTGGGGTGTAATTGGAGTTAAGGTTGGCAGTGGGGTGTAATTAGTTAGGGTGTACAGTGATAACGCGCGTGTGGTGAGTCATGTAAGTCGGTTGTGGGTTTTATTAGTGCGTCAGGGTGTCCATTGAGGGGCATCGAGAGTCAAAGTAAATTTTGGGTGAGAAGGGAGAGAGGTTCTTCTCCGTCTCTGGTGTGGTGAGGAGTCTGTAACTGGTTTTTGTTGGCTATCAATAAAAATACCGGTGGCGACCCCCTCTTTCTCTATCATTGGTATCAGAGCAACCACCTATGCCGTCAAAAATGGAGTCCCGAGTGGAGTCCCTGGAAGAGCAATCACGGCAGTGCCGACGAGTTGCGACGAGGATCCCAAGACTGGAGGCGGCCGTGGGTGATTTACGGACGGAGATCCGAGAGTTGGTGGGTCAGATCCGGGACCTCCATCACCGAGATCGGTCGCCGCAGTCGTGGATCAGTCAGATCGATGATGGTGAGACTCACATACCCGCGATCCACCGGATCTGGGCTTCAGAGGTCGAGCCCCGATGGCTGGCCGAGCAGATATGGGGATTCCACCCTATAGATCGGGTCCTGACGTCCGGAAAATCAAGATGCCGACCTGCAACGACGACGATCTACTCGTCTGGTTCACCAGGCCGAGCATTATTTCGCCCTGCACGAGATGGCCGAGGAGTCGAAACTCAGAGCTGCTCGGATCTGCCTAGTCGGACCGGCGCAGATCTGGTTGCAGATGGAGGAGAAGGCCAAGTCGTTCGGGGCGTGGGCCGAGCTGAAAGCTCAGCTGGTTCGCCGCTTTATGGATGTTGATCCTCTCAGCCTCAGTCAACAATTCTTCTCCATCAAGCAGGAGTCAACTATGGCGGAGTACCGACAGAGGTTCGAGTTGTTATACTTGCAGTTAGAGGGCCTGTCGAAAACCCATGCCATCGCAGTCTTCATCAATGGCATGACCGATCGTCTCCGCCAGGAGGTGATGGTGGAGCCTCCCCATACCCTAGCGGCCGTTGTTGATCGAGCGACTCAGGTGGAGCGCAAGTTTCGCCAAGGGGACGCGATGGGCCTGCGACCGGGTGGAGGCCCAAAAGCCCAATCGTTACCAAGCCCAACATCCAGATCGGATTCAAAGGGGCCTGGGTGGGTTACTCACACGATTACGAGCCCGACTCGCGAGTTTGGGCCGGGCTTGCCCAGAAGCCCAAGTCAAGGAGGCTTGTCCCTTAAACCCAGTCCAACTTCTCATCTTCGTCGACCCCGTCGTCCTCCAAGCATGCCACTCCGCAGGTGTCCCCTCCTAAATTCAAACGCCTGACGGAGGCCGAGGCCGAGACCCGTCGGAAGCGGGGTTGTGCTATAGGTGTGATGCTAGGTGGTTTGTTGGCCACCGGTGCCAGAGGAAGGAGCTACAGGTGATGTTAGTCGATGACGACGACGACGACGACGACGACTCCCCGGGGCCTCTCTCGGACGTGGAGGAGGAGCGGCCGGACACGCCGACGGTGGAGCTCACAGCGCACGCGGTCGATGGTCCACCCGGGCCGCGAACACTGAAGGTCAAAGGTCAGGTCCACGGCGTGGACGTGGTGATTCTGATAGACAGTGGGGCTTCCCACAATTTTATCTCGCCGGAGTTGGTTCGCACCCTCAATCTTCCAGTGATGTCCACAGCTGGCTACAATGTGCTCGTCGGGGGCGGTACCCGAGTACCAGGTTTAGGGGTGTGTAAGGATGTCCCATTGCATTTTCAAGGTTTGACCGTCACCGTCGATTTCCACCCAATTTCGATGCTGAGCTCGGACGTGATCCTCGGGATGCAATGGCTGGTGTCACTTGGGTTCACGGCCGAAGATTGGCCTAACCTCACCATGTATTTCCACCATGACGGGCGTTGGGTGGCGATCAAAGGGGACCCCTCCCTGCACCGCGCACTGGTATCCTGTAAGTCCATCCAACGTTCCTTGGATTCGGTTTTGGGCTGCTTTCTAATCGAATGCCTTAGCGGCGAGGCCTCTCCCCTTATTTCGCGGGAGTCCATAGAGGTTCCAAGTGTCGTGAGCTACTTCAATCTTTCTCGGCTCTGTTCGATACTCCGGTTTCTCTCCGCCGGCGCGAGATTGTGATCATGCCATCCTCCTTAAAGATGGTATTGATCCCATTCGCGTCCGGCCGTACCGCTACCCCCACATTCAGAAGTCCGAGATCGAGAAGATGGTCGCCGAAATGCTTGCTGCCGGGATCATCCAACCTAGTGTGTCGCCGTTCTCTAGCCCGGTGCTTCTGGTGAAAAAGAAGGATGGCGGCTGGCGGTTCTGCGTGGACTACCGCGCCTTGAATAAGGCCACCGTCCCTGATCGGTTTCCTATCCCTAATATTGACGAGCTGTTGGATGAACTCCATGGGGCCAGTGTGTTCTCCAAACTCGACCTGAGGTCGGGGTACCACCAGATCAGAGTGAAGCCGGCAGATGTCCCCAAGACGGCCTTCCGCACCCACGACGACCATTTTGAGTTCTTGGTGATGCCTTTCGGACTATCAAACGCCCCTGCAACATTTCAGTCCCTGATGAACTCCATCTTCAAGGGGAGTATTCGCCGCTTTGTGTTAGTTTTTTTTTATGATATTTTGGATTACAGCAAGTCCATGCCTGATCATTGTGCTCACCTTTCTCATGTGCTCTCTGTTCTTCAGTCTAATTAATTGTTCCTTAATTTTCGCAAATGCTGCTTTGCTAAATCCAGTTTGGATTATCTGGGCCGCATCATCTCCCAGGAGGGCGTGTCCGCCGATCCCGACAAGGTCAGAGCCATGGACTTATGGCCTCTTTCGTCATCTCCCAAAGATCTCCGCGGTTTTTTGGGCCTCATGGGGTATTACAGGAGGTTTGTCCATAACTATGGCAAAATAGCCGCCCTTCTTACTCTCCTCCTTCGCAAAGACTCGTTCGCATGGACTGAGGAGGCGACCTTCGCCTTCAATAAGCTGAAGCAAGCCATGAAATGTGTTCCTGTACTTGCACTTCCGGACTTTACAGCCCTCTTCGTGATCGACACTGACGCCTTCCGGGGTGGGGGTTGGTGTTGTCCTCTCTCAACACGACCGACCCATTGCCTTCTTTAGTCAAGCCTTCTCCCCTGCGGCGCGAGCCAAGTCGGCCTACGAGCGGGAGTTAATGGCCATTGTTTTGGCCGTTCAGAAATGGCGTCACTAACTTCTTGGCCGGCGTTTCCTTGTCCGCACGGATCAGCGTAGCTTGAAATTTTTATTGGAATGAAGAGTGGTCGCTCCTGAGTATCAGCGGTGGTTATTGAAACTTATGGGGTTTCATTTTGACATACAGTATAAGCCGGCCCCTCTAACGTCGTGGCCGATGCCCTCTCCAGATTCCCTATCACTGCCGAGCTCTTATCTCTGTCTGTGTTGGCGGTGGCCGAGGTGCCCTTGCTCTTGGCCGAAGCAGTTGCTGACCCGACCTTGGCCGCCATCCGCTCATCACTTCAGGCCGATCCGTCGTCCAAGCCAGGGTGGTCTCTGTCCCACGATCGCCTACTTTTTAACAACCGACTTGCCATTTCCACCTCCTCTCAGTTCAAGACCAAGTTGCTTGCAGAGTATCATGCCAGCCCACTGGGGGGCCATGGGGGGGTCTTAAAAACTTTTAAGCGTCTGTCCGTTTAGTTCTATTGGATAGGTATGCACAAGGATGTCAAGCTCTTTGTCCAAGCCTGCGTGGTGTGCCAGCGCAGCAAGTATGAGACGCTTTCTCCTGGCGGTCTCTTACAACCCCTCCCCATTCCCACAGCTGTTTGGGAGGACATCTCCTCGATTTTATTGAAGGGTTGCCGTGTTCACATGGGTACAACTCCATTCTGGTGGTAGTGGATCGCCTAAGCAAATACGACCATTTCTTTCCCCCGAAACATCCGTTCACGGCGAAGAAGGTGGCGGAGGTGTTCTTACAGGGGGTGGTCCGTCTTCACGGGTTTCCCCGCTCCATGGTTTCTGACCGGGACAAGGTTTTCCTCAGCCACTTTTGGAGTGAGCTTTTCCGTCTCCACCACACTCAGCTTAATCGCAGTTCCGCTTATCACCCCCAAAGTGACGGTCAGACCGAGGTCGTCAATCGCTGCCTCGAAACGTACCTACGCTGTTTCATCAGCCAACGTCCCAAATTATGGTCGGAGTGGATCTTTTGGGCCGAATATTGGTACAACACCTCTTTTCACTCATCTCTGCAATGTACTCCCTTCAAGGTGGTCTATGGGCGCGACCCCCCACCGCTGGTCCAGTTAGGTATGCCCTCCGCCAGCGCCCCTTCCGACCTTGATACGATGTTATTGGCCCGGGATAATGCCTTGCGGGAGCTTCGCCTTCAGCTCCTTGCTGCTCAAAATAGAATGAAACAGCAGGCCGATAAGGGCCGCCGAGACGTGGTGTTTGTTGTGGGTTCCCGGGTCTATCTTAAACTCCGCCCCTATCGCCAGTCCACAGTCGCCCGCCGATCCAATATGAAACTCAGTCCCAAGTTCTACGACCCTTTTACAGTTTTAGCACGCATTGGTGAAGTCGCTTACAAACTCGACCTTCCTGCGGGTTCGTCAATTCATCCGGTCTTCCATGTTTCCCATTTGAAGGCTGCTTTGTGGGCTCGTCTCCGGTCTCCCCGATTCTTCCTTCCTTCGTGCCTGACTCCCTGGTCGTTGACTGTGAGCCCGAATCAGTGTTGGCCTATCGCCACCTTTCAGTCGGGCCGGAGGTTCTCATCAAATGGGCTTCTCTCCCTCCTTCCGAAGCTTCTTGGGAGCTGGTCCGCCATGTGCGGCGTTCTTTCCCTTCTTTCCACCTTGAGGACAAGGTGAGTGTTCAGGGGGAGTATTGATAGCATCAAGGGCGACCCCCTATTAGAAAGGTGTACCAAAGGAGGAAGGTGGGAGTTTTGGTTAAGGGAGGGACCACTGAATCAATTGCGAGGCAATACATGAGGAGTAGGGAGTCTGTGGGTCCCACAGGTCAGGGGATCAGGACGTGGGGTGTAGTCAGTGGAGTCAGTTGGCAGTGGGGTGTAATTAGTTAGGGTGTACAGTGATGACGCGCGTGTGGATGACACACGCGCGTGTGTGGTGAGTCATGTAAGTCGGTTGTGGGTTTTATTAGTGCGTCAGGGTGTCCATTGAGGGGCATCGAGAGTCAAAGTAAATTTTGGGTGAGAAGGGAGAGAGGTTCTTCTCCGTCTCTGGTGTGGTGAGGAGTCTGTAACTGGTTTTTGTTGGCTTTCAATAAAAATACCGGAGGCGACCCCCTCTTTCTCTATCACATTACCTCTTCCTTCAACAACAATGTACTCACTATTGCCTATTTTCACCTTGGATTTAACTGATGTATCCAAGTCCTTAAAGAGATCACAATCAAAAGTCATGTGATTGGTGCAGCCACTATCTATGAGCCTCTCTTGTCGCTGGAACAACTACTTGCAAAACAAGTTGCAACGAAAAGTTGTTCTTCCTCCTCTTGTTGGTCTGCAACTTTAGCTTCATTTTGTTGTGAAGTTCCGTTCTTGCAGATTCTCTCATGATGTCCCATGCATTGCATTTGTTGTATTTGATGTTAGGCCTTTTCCAACACTTGAAAGGTGGATGTCCTTTCTTGCCGCATTCATGACAAGGAGGGAAGCTTCTCTTTTGATCGCCATACTCACCACTACTGCTGCAATTTTCTGTCAAAATAGCTTCATTTGCATCAACAATCTTCTTCTTCTCATATTTTTCTTCCCCTTGGTGTTGGGATTGATGTGAGACTTTGCCTTTAAGGCTCCTTCTATTGAGCCTTCTTGTCGCATCAACCTCCTCTGCTCTTAGGCCTGCAAAGCATTCAACAACTCTGCCAAGGTAATCCTTGCCAGATCTTAAGAGTTTGCCAATGAGGCGATTGTAGCCTCATATTTTTCAGGAGCTGTAACAAGAATTTTCTGAATTATTCTTTTATCAGGAAATTCATCACCAAGCAATCTTACCTTGTTGACAATGCTTAGAAGCTTATAAGAGCATTCCTTGATTGTCTCTGACTCCTTCATTCTTTGCATTTCAAACTCCCTTATGAGGTTCAACACTTGCATTGCTTTGATTTTCTCATCACCTTCATATTCTTCTTTGAGAAAATCCCAAATTGCCTTGGCTGATTTCAGGGCCATTATTCTGGTGAAGATTGATGATGATACAACATCAAATAGACATGTCCTTGCCTTTGTCTTCCTTTACCTCTTCTCTTTGTGATTTTTGAGCTGTGCAAGTGTTGGGTTCTCGGGCAATGGAGGAACGTCGTATTCCTCCTCAACAGCCTGCCAAAGATCACTTGCATCAAAAAAAGCCTCCATCCTAACAGCCCACGAATGATAACCTTCACCATCAAACATTGGAGGAGCTGCTGCCTTGTAAGGGGCTTCAGGATCCATGTTGCTTTGATGGTTTGTTTGATGGAGTATATGACCAAACACTCACAGTCCCTTAAGAATTGAAGGGTCTGATACCACTGTTATTAAAACTAGTAATATGAAAGAGGTAGGACAGATTTGATGCTTGGACCGAGAACTTGATCATTTCATTTAACTTGAGAACTTACTTATATATACAAAAACAATAACTGAAAGTCAAACATAACTAAAACACACTAAGTCATAATCATGGAATGAAAATTCGATAAAATTAGCCGAAGTTTAGGTGAAGTTTATCGAAGTTGAAGGGATCAAAACAAAGTTCATGGGTACTTTAAAAATTACATACTTCTCCAAAGTTTATGTTCAAAATCGACAACATTGATATAAATTAATATGGATTGCTAAAAACAAGGAGAAATTGTAAACATTCGGTTAAAAAAATCAAATAAGTGTGTATGAGACGAAAGGGTTGAGGGTTGTAATTGATGGTGGCATTTAGGGTTATTGAGAATTTGAGAGTGACTCACTTTTGTACAAACATCTCTACCCCAATCATGTGATCCTTTGACTTTGCATTAGGCTTCAATGTATGCATCAAGATTCACTTTTGCACACACATCTCTATTATGCTTTGTAGTTTTTTCAATCGATGCATAATGTCAAAAAGTGGATATTTTCTTTTGCTTTAAATACTGACCCATATATAAAAAAAGCATTTTTCATAATTTTAATTTTACTTATGAGAATGTGCAATTAATAAATGGTTAGAGAATCAAATTAATTGTAATTATTATCACTAAAAAGTGATCTATCATACATAGTATGCATGACTAGTGCCAATAAAATTGACTTGAAACCATTAAATTGTAAATTTTTAGGTATAAATGCATAATTGTGCTTGTTTTGATATCTCATAAAATGAGTTTTAGTTTATTGACCATTTAGTATAAATTTCTTAGCCTTCTCTAAGTTAGCGAATTTTTACCAAAATTCTCCACGTCGAATTAAACTTCTCCGAATTAATTCCGATTATCAAGAGAGCGAATTATAAGGCGAAACCGAAGTTTCAATCCTCGGTCATAATAGCAACAAAAACAGGACCCATGACTCGACAACTGAGTCAAAACTGAACTCCTATAAAACAACAACAACTAGCAACTGAACTGAATACATGGTCTTCAAGACTAAATCAAATTCTGCAACATGTATCTCATGTTTGCATTAATTTCTGCAGTTTCTAATGCATACTTCAAACAATTGTTATACAGAAGTCTGTCTGGGTGAATAAGAGGAGTCCTCCTCTGGGGTTTCTAGTTCTTCTCCTTCTATGTCTGTATTCTAGTTCTCTCTCGATCACCATTAGATCAAGAACCTTATCAGTTTCTTACTTTCTTTGCATGTGATAAGATTCTAGGAGAAAAAGGAGAATTGTTTTTCAAATAATCAGTGTGGCAATTTCAAGCATTACACAATGTGGCTATTCTGCCAATTCAGGGTCGTTCAATGTGATGTTTATGTCCCTATTCTTCAATACGAATAGTTAGAAACGCTGCTTGGAAGAATAAATCCCATATTCATGTCCATGAGATTGGAGAGTTTTTTTACGTTCCACCACAAGCAAGGAGCTGTCTTTTTATCTGTCAGTACTATCTCATGGAGGTCAAAATAAGTGTCGGTTGACATCCTAATCCGATTCTCACTAATCAATGCAGGATTGAAATTGGGAACGGACAACACTAGAAGTCAATTTTATCATGTGTGCTTTAAAGTGAATTTCGCCAAAGTATCATGAGATGGATGAGGCATCACTTGCCAAAGGCAAGGACTAGGGTTTGACGAGTGTTGTAGTTAAGTTGGTTTCTTATCCAAAAAATAAAATAAAATTGGCACATTCACAAAGTGAACTAAAGTGGCACATTATTAGTTCAATATGTCCATTATTCTGATTTTATTTACTTCTAATTTGTAGTCCGGTAGACATGAACAGGTAAGATGCATCCTTTTTGTTTAGTACTTCATTAGTTTTTCGTTTCTGAGATGGTAATTTTTTTTGTAAATTTATCACGGTGAACCAGTTTGCAACAAATTACGCCAAAACGCGATTTGTGCGGCTTCGAGAAATATTTACGCCAGAGATGCTTCAAGTTCCTAAGACACAAACTGAACTCAAGGAGCTCGAATCTATTCACAAGGTGAGACTCTTTAACCATTTGGCATTGCGGTACAACTAATAGGTGGCAATGATTGCAAAGCAGGAAATTACAAATTTGATTGCTGTCTACACAGGATTTAGTAATTGTCGAGCATATTTTACGAAAGTCTAATCAATAATTCTCATTTTGTGTTAACAATAAGGTCTTGGAGCTCTATGTCTGGTTGAGTTTTCGTTTTGATGATTCATTCCCTGACCGTGAATTGGCGTCTTCGCAGAAGGCAATTTGTAGCCTGTAAGTAACTTTAAAACCTTCTTCACTTTGCATATTTCGTGTTGAACATGTATGTTTTTCTAATTTCAAATAACAGGTTGATTGAAGAGTTCTTGGAGAGATTTGGATGGCAGAGACCAATGTTGAGGACTAGAATGTCGGCGTCATTGCGCCCTGGTATGAGAAATTTACGGTACCAAAAATCCAGGCAATATCTATGAGATCTGCCATTTCTACCGATAGTTGAAATAATGATTTATATCAGTTTTCATTTGTACATTCTTTTATGATATTTATTTATAGTGGATCTGTTGTATAATGGTTAACAACCATGAATGTTTACAAAATGAGCAATTCTTTGTAACTGTAAATGAATTATGTCAATTTGATTATAAATGAAAGTTTATGTTAATTGTGTAATGTTCTTTTTTTTTTTTTTTGAGGTAGAGGTTGTCTGCTTGTGGGTTGATTTTGTCGTTGCCCTGCCATAGAGAGTATAATAGTTTGAGTCAATAATTACAAGGTATCACTTAGGCCGGTGATGTCTTTCTAACTAATTATTGTAAAACTGGAGTTGATTGCAAATAAGCTCTGATGATATGAATATTAAATTATCAATTCTACAATAAAATCTTAACTTAATTAATGTATTAGGATGACCCGTCTTAGGACACACGGAATGAAAATCTGGCTGTTGGCGTCCATTCATTTCCGCATCAATGTTTGTGTGCACATAAATCGATTTATATTGAATGGACATCAACACTTGGGTGTCTATTGCAAGTGTCTCAAAAAGGTCACCTTAGCATCTTCTGTAAGTATATATATAGGTCACAATGCCGAATAGAAGATTAGTGTTGATTAAAAACATGCTCAATTTGTTAAAACATTTTAACCTTTCATAATTTTTATTGTTATATTCTTAACCATTTTATATTGTTTAATTTGTATCTTGTTACTTTTTTACTCAAAAAAACTTAATGAGGTGGAGCATAAATAATGAATTTAAAAATCCACTTCATCACTTATAATTATTAAATTTATTATTTAAGTGTCATCATTAAATTTTCAAAAATGGTATAAGATACAAATTAATCAATTTAGAAAGGTTAGAATAAATTAAGCAATTTTTGAAAGGTTAAAATAAGGGTCGCGCTATGTGCACCCTGGTCATCACTCAGGCCACCCCATTTACAAGGGCACCCAAGAAAATTGTCGAGGCACCCCTAATTTTGACCAAAATACCCTGGATGTAATCGTTGGGCACCCCAGTTTGATTGAACAAAAAGTTCGGAAACCCTTAGCATTCCTACATTTTCGTTGTGATTTGGAGTCACCATCTTCGAGTTTTCAAAGCCTTCTACCAAAAATTGGTTCGAGCAGTCCATTTAGCAAGTTGTATGGGTGTTAACTAGGCAGTGGAAGTGTCTGGCGTTGTTAAAGTTCGTGGACAAGTTTGGATTTGGGGATTGTGTGTAATCAAGAGGCAAACTAAGGTATGTATGTGTTGTAGTTCTTTTTTACCTTGATTAGGCTCGTTATTCTTGTTGTCTGCCATCAAAATGTGAGAAAGAAGAGTTTTTTTTTTCGAATCCCGTGGTCCGCGGCCACACATGACCATGAGTTCTTACGTAGTCTCGGCAATACAGTGCCGAGACTAAAACCTTGTCACGGACAAAATGTGAAAAAAACTATTCAAGTAAGTATCGTTTAGTATCCATCAAGACCTCCTAAAGTGTCTCGGTGAGCCTTTACCGAGACACTTTCTGTATTGAATGTGTATCATTATGGTATCGGAACCTTCAATCCGAGACAACCTAATACATCTCGGTTATTTCACACCGAGACCTTAACATTGGTCTCGGTTTCAGTTCACCGAGACATAATGTTTGTTCTCGGACCTGCTTGGTCGAGACATTGTGTTTTTTTATTTTTAATTTTTTTATTTGAATATCAATCAAATGTGCTTACTATTCATTTCTAATCAGATATGGGTAGAGAGAAAGCAGCAGTATCGAGGCAAGACGTAGTTGGTGAGCCGACAAGATCACAACTTCAGGCCGAGGCGGCGACGACATCTACTAGTCCTTATGCCCCCGTTGACCGTGGCAAGAGGAGGGCTTAGACTGCTTTTTACCGAAAGGAGAAGCAATAGGTCACTCATACTTCAGGTGTACGTGCATGCCCATCTTCGAGGGATGCGATGGAGGCCGAGGCATCTAATGTCCCCGTGGGGAGCATGAGTAGTAGCGGGGCATAAACCACTACATCACAAAGGCAAGCTAGTCGTGGTGGCGGCCGAAATGCAATGGAGCCCGAGCATAACCTATGTGTTCCATTCCCCGATGATCCCATTGATGGGTCTTTACTGAAGAGCTACAAGATCATGTTGGGACATCAATTTAGGATGGTGATGTATATTCTCGGTGTTGTCCGTTACTTTCATTTGATTTTGCAACAATTCTCTCTATTCATATACGATAATGTATTTGCTAATGACTTGTTTTTTTGTTGCAGTGTTGTCCGTTACTTAAGTGCATAAACCATGGGGCCCAAATAGCTTAATGGGATCTGCAGCCTTGCCACCCATGCACTACAGAGATTCGTTTAGAGGTCTAGCTTGGCTCCACTCATAGATTGCTCCTATAGGAAGGGAAATAAGGAGGTCATCTCAGCATTTTTAGAGCGGTGGCATCCAGAGACTAATACATACCTACCCTTTAGTGAAATGTCCATAACGCTCGAGGATGTTAACATTCTTTTGAACATTCCCGTGGTTGGCAAGGTAGTAGTAGTCGAGAATTTTGGTCGATACACAAAGTCTGATAAGTCGGTATTTATAGGTTTTTATTACTCTATTTTAACTAACTAGACATATTCAAGAGGATATACCATGGTGTATGCTATTTGCAGATGATATTGTCTTGGTGGATGAAACAAAAATGGAGTGAACAGAAAATTAGAACTTTGGAGGAATACATTAGAATCTAAAGGCTTTAAGTTGAGTAGGACAAAAACAGAATATATGCACTGTGAGTTTAGAAACACTAGCATCAAGATGACGGAGTGGTAAAATTAGGGGAGTAGAAGTTCCTAAGGTAAACCACTTTAGATACATATGATCAATCATACTAAATGATGGTAACATTGAGAATGATGTCACACATAGAATTCAAGCTGGATGGAAGAAATGGCGGAGTGTAGCAGGGGTGATTTGTGATTGAAATGTTCCTGCTAAGTTAAAAGGAAAATCTCATAGGACCGCAATTAGGCCAGCTATGCTCTATGGAAGTGAATGTTGGGCGGTAAAGCAACAACAATTACATAAAATGAACGTAGCAGAAATGAGGATGTTTAGGTGATGTGTGGTAAAACTCGTAAAGATAGAATAAGAAATATAGAAATTCAAAGGCAAGTAGGAGTAGCACCAATTGATACAAAGATTAGGGAAGGGCGGTTGCGGTGGTTTGGTCACCTGCAAAGACGGCCTACAAATGTCTCAACTAGAAAACTTGACTCAATAGAAACTGTAGATATTCGACGAGGTAGGGGCAGACCAAAGTTAACATGGGATGCATTAATTAGGAGGGATTTGAATGGTTTGAAAAGCTCACAATCAATTGCACTTAATCGAGCACAATGGAAAAGTTTGATACATGTAGCCAACCCCAGTTAATTTGGGACTAAGGCTATGTTGTTGTTGTTGTTGTCTTGTTGTTGTTGTTGTTGTTGTTGTTGTTGTTGTTGTTGTTGTTGTTGTTGTTGTTGTATTAGTTTATTTTAATGTATTTAATATAGAATGTCTCTAAAATATATATTTAATTATATTTATTGGTCATTTTTAGGTGAAAAAGAGTGCGTGGTTGAATCCGGGGTGAAAAATACTTAAAATGAAGTATTTATATGCAGTGAACAGTTACTTGAGGATATGCCTCGAGACACGTATTATACAGCTTGACTAGGTGTAAAGGAAGGACCAAATGACGCAGTTGAGACACACATTCATGTACACAATGTAGCATAGCTCTTTAATGTTTGTGTGTTTCCACTTTCTCCCACTATTTCAGTCACAAAGATTTTTTGCTTGATTAGTACATTTAGGGAAAAAATTTATCAACCCAACACACCCACAAAAATATTTTCAAAACTAACACACTTTTGACCACGTCATTGCCACATCACGGGCCACTGGTGTGGTCACTGGAAAACGTGACTTAAAGTCACGTTTTCCAGCGGATGGAAGTCGTGACTGCAAGTAACGACTTCCTTTTGAAATTTTTTATTTTTTTTTATGTTGGCAGCGAAGACCAGATTGATGCTCAACTAATCTCTCGGTAGTCCATAATTACCTCTCTAAACAAGATCACTTGAATCACTATGAGATTAATATATTTTTTGAAATATACTAGTTTAATATATTTATGTATAACTTAAAGGGCATCCAAACATTATTGATGTGCCCTTTATTTTTATAAAGTGGAACCATGAAGTGTGTTCAAAAGTGAGAGAATAGAAGTGGCTATAAGATTTTGTGATGCAACTATATATGTGAGGGCTTACACTTCAAAAATGGATTGATGTCTTGTTTGTGAAAGCGATGACAATTATATGATAAGTTACATTGTAGGTCTAGTGAACAAGTACAATTTATAGGTGGTAAGTTTTGCATAATTATCTTGCACTAATAGTTAGTAGCATTGAAGACAACTGCATCATTTTTATATTTATAGATGCTTAAAGGTTTCTAAATAGTATAGCTCTAAGTATCCTCACTAATCCCATGAGGCTTTAGTGCTCATCGGCCAAGAATTCACTGCTTCAATGGCCCAAACGAATTTGCCGCATCGAGGAATCGAACTTGAGACCGTGAGCTTAACTCACACAATCTTACTTTCGCCTTTATTATTGTACCAGCCCGTCCGAGTTGATATTGAATTGGTTACTTTGAATTGAATATATATGAAGCTAAAGGGATTTGTTGAGGTTGTTGTAGATCATTAGTTAGATTTTATATAACTTTCAAGAAAATTCTATGGTTTTAGTTAGTATATTTTGTCACCCTTTTCAATCTTGACAGGTGCTAATGTACCAAATAATATGGACAAGTGCTTTCAATCTAAATCACAAATGAATAATAATGCATGCATCCATCCATGAACAAGCACTCTTCCTACTTGATGGATTTTAACAATCAAACAAATACTACCAACCATTTTCAATAGTTAAAACTGCAAAACATAACAGATCATCAACAGGTACATTACTTGCACATAATCTCAAATAGCACAGTTGATAGAACTCATGTGTCGTCAAATATGCCTTAAATCATGCAACAATGCACTTAAAAAGAAGTCACTCTTTGTTCAATCTCAACATAAATTTTAAATTTCTCACTATAAGAATACAGAAAATCTCTAAAAAACAAGAAGAAAGAAAGAAACGAAGTACAAAATACATAAAAAAGGAAAACAAAAAAATGTCTCATTATAGTTAAGAACAAGTCCTAGTCTGACCCTAAATAATGACTTCCAGTCCCACAATGTGTTCTCTTCACGACTCGGACATTACGGTTTAAAGCTAATGGGACATTTGAATGCACTGGAGCATGATTTGGAGCATCTTCTCTTTGATTGCCTTCGATATCACGCATTTCACCATCATGAGTACTTGTACTCCCAGAGAAATTCATCATTATTGGACTTGCATTAAAATGGCGCGAAGATGTAGGTGCCATGTCAAATGGAAAGGCTTCTGTAGCCTCGAATGCCATGTTTGGAGGTACTGATGGAGTATGCGGAGTCTCAAACTCGTTGAGAGGTACTGAAGGAGTATACAATGGAGTGTCATGCCTCGAACGTGTATCGTCATGAGAAGATTGATGAGAAGCTTCAAATGAAATGAGCATATTATGCATGCGATACTCTGCATGTACCACAGTCAAAGTCGATGCCGCTACATCTCTAATACGTGCAATAGAAACATCATCACCCAATGTCAACTGATGAATATATGTCATTCCATGTGCCTACATATAAAATATTTATGAAGTTATATGCGAAAGTAAAATGAGAACAACTATTTGAAAGTAAAATGAGAACATCCATGAACAAGCACTCTTCCTACTTGATGGGGTAAAATCGTGCGCCTTTAAGGACCCCATTAAAGCATTCTACATTTGTGAAGAAAAAATTCATATATGTATTAGCTTCTAAACGTAATAAATCAAACACATTAAGTAAGTAATATTAACAAACGTAATAAATCAAACGTAATACCCGCGAGATTTGTAGTCATCCATCCGTATCGATAACCATTGTCGTATGCGTTTGTCCATTGTGCTCGATCTAGGTCAGTAAACCACGCAATACATTCGGGATTCATTTGATGGAGTTCTTTCATGGATGTCTTAAATTTTCGTGGTTAATGTTGTGCACCCGCTAAGTACACCATATCCTTTAATTCTTTGCTCCCGAATCTCATGTTGAAATTACTGCATATGTGACGGAGACAAATCTGTGTTGAGCTCTTTCATGGGTCCATCCATTTTGAGGATTGTTCATTGCCAACAATATACCTGGGTGTTTTTCAGAAATGACACATATACCATCCCTATCAATCACATGATGTCGCAAACAGGTCATAAACCATCCCCAGCTGTCTTGACTTTCCTCATCAACAATGGCAAATGCTAAAGGAAATACATGACTATTACTATCAACAACGGTGGCTATTAGGAGTTTTTGTTTGTATTTTCCATACAAGAATGTGCCATCAATTCGTATCATTGGTCTGCAATGTCTAAAGCCTGCAATAGAAGGTGCAAATGCCCAAAAAACCCATTTGAATACAACCTCATTGTTGGCATTGCCATGCCGCCATTCCACATGTGTCCCTGGATTGCTTTCTTGAAGAACGGTCATCCACCGCGGCAGCATTTTATACGATTCTTCCCAATCTCCAAAGACTTTAGCAATTGCTTTCTTTTTCCCCAACCAAACTTTCTTATAATGAACGTCATAACTGAATTTGTCCTTGATAATCTGATGAAGCACTGGAACTGAGATGGACGGATCTCTTCTCACCACATTTTCTACCTCACGGCATATAACGGTGGAGTCCAAATGTGCATGATCCGTGGACAGTTTAGCATAGATGCATGTATGTGGTCCTGCATATTTACTGATCTCAAACATTCCATGCTATTTTCTTCTCGAACACCGTAACCTCCAAGTACATCCATCTAAATATTTCTTACAACGAACAATCCATACATTAAGTGTAGAATGAGTCACCACAAATCGCATGTGTCCTTTGATGCTATATAATTTCACGGCATGTTGGATATCTACTTTACACATGAACCGCATGCCCTTCTCAAATTATGATGCCTCATTCCACAAAGACCTAGAAGGGATCATTGCATTCTCATGGATGGGTTGCATTGACTCACTACTCAATTTCATAAATACAGATGAAGGTACAACAAATTCACCTACACCCACGTGCGCACCATCAATTCCAGCAGCCTCTCCATCGAAAAAATCATCGTTCTCAATTTTGTTCGAAATCGGAGGACAAGATAATGAGCCATCATCGGCTATGACTCGATTTAATGTATATCGAATCATGCCATCATCAACATGATGACCATCATCCCCTTCATCGTCTACATCATCATCGCTACTCTCTTCACTAGTATCTCCGTCACTACCGCAATAGTCATCATCTTCACTAGTATTCAAGTCATCATAGGAACGAGGATCCTCGTCCATTTCGGGATTTGCGGTCATCAAAGGCGATGCACAATGACTATGTTCATAAATTGGTTGAGTGTTAGGTCCAGCTCCAAAATCTAACACAATATTACAATTGGAACTATTATATGATTGCCTCATAACTAAATCGATATAAAGCTCCATGCAATTTAGTGGTGGTAATTCTGCCACAATCTCTCAAGCATCTTTAAGACTCGACTCATCATCTATTCGCAAAGGGACGTAGTTGGTTGTTCTACTTCCAATGTACGCCGGATATCGATATGTCATGTTTAATCTCAGTAATTCATTGTCTATCTGCAATGAATTACAGATACAACTCACAAGTTCATCGTACCCTAAACCCATCTTCGATCTGAGATGTCGAATAGGCGATTTCGTGTACGAAATCCCTGATGGTCCATCAACCATGTCTCCATTCATATAACACAACAACGTTACTCTTCGATCAACCATTCTTGAATCTATATATGTAGAATATAATTGTTACTCAATAGAAGTGATGATAATTATAACACACACTTGTCACAAATATATGTAAAAACCTCTAAAGACAAGCCATTTTTGGTTATAAATGACAAGGGTGGCGCGACATGTTGTCCCGAATCGCACGTGACACAAGCCGCGATATCACTTGACAAGGACTAAAATTTGACTACATTGTGTATTTATCAGTGTATCACATATCACATTCAGTTAATTATGAGGGACTCCAACATTACACAATTCACAATAATGTGGACCATTAATATTATTTGTCATAATAAGAAAATTATAATGATTCAAGTGCCCCCTAAAATATGGACTTAGATTGGATTAAATGAAGTACTCTAATAAATATGTAAAACAATATGTGAATTGTCTTTTGTTGGTTATAGTATAGATATATGGTATTGTTGTATAACATGATTAATTTGCATAATTGAAATGCTGATTAAGAGATTTGATCTTGTGTACAAATATTCAAATATATACAAGTGGGCTTCATTACTTTGTCCATTGTTAGTCATCCTAAGTGAATGAACTTTAATTTCAAAATCTTAAATATACGCTATATGAATTAATTTTGAATCATCAATTAATTGGCAAAAAAAAAAAAAAAACAAAAAAACAAACGGATAGAATTATAATCATGTAATTGGCAAAACAAAAACATTTTTCCTGGATATAAATAACATCAAGTAATTGGCAAAAAAAAAAACATAAATACCGGATAGAATTAACATCAAGTAATTGTCAACAAATAAAACAAAAATAACCGGATAGAATTAACATCAAGTAATTGGCAAAAAAAAACTAAAAAATCGGAATAGAAATCACATCAACTCATTGGCAAAAAAAAAAAACCACCGGATAACAAAAAATAAACAGCCGGATACAAAAATCAACCAGATAAAAAAATTAAATTAACATCCAACAGTACATGAACCACAAGAATCCTAAACAAACAAAATCCCCAAACAAATTGATCTTACAGAGTTGTATACACTGATCGAGTTGGGGTGGGTTGCGGTGTGGATCTGGAGTTGAAGATGGAGAGAAGATCTGCACCAATGGAGCCAAGTTGGGGTCGTGACCTCGGGTTCGGTGGAGTTGAAGGAAGAAGTGAAGTTCGTTCGGTTCCGGGGAGTTGAAAGAAGGAAGAAGAGTGGAGCTGATCCGTTCGTTGGGGGAGTTGAAGGAAGGAAGAGTGACTGATCTGTTCGAACATATCTGTTTGGTATTTGTTCAGTGGAAATCGTGATCTCGGGTCACGATTTCACTTAAATGGAAATCGTGACCCGAGGTCACAATTTCCCGATTTCCCACAGAAATTGTCCTGTGGAAATCGTGACCTCGGGTCACGATTTTCGTTTAAGTGAAATCGTGACTCGAGATCACGACTTCTCTTTATATAAGAAAAAAAAATAAACGTGACCCGAGGTCACGTTTTCCTTTCACCGTGCCACCTCCCGCGTGATGTGGCAGTGACGTGGCCAAAATTGTGTTAGTTTTGGAAATATTTTGGTGGGTGTGTTGGGTTGATAAATTTTACCCCTAAATGTACTAATCAAGGAAAAATGCCCACAAAGCCGAATTTCTCCTCATTACACCAAACAGCCTGCCACGTGTCAGCTTCTCGTTGGTCCACAACACCACTAGCCTCCATGTGGCACGTCTTCACTTGTCCTGCTACACGTCGAGCAGCTCCTTACTCATTCCAGCAGCCATCAGTTTTCCTCAAGATGCATACAGCACCATCTCCTAGTTCTTCCCCGTTTCCTCGAACGAGCCTTCTTTCCCATTCCAAACGCTCCAAGTATCGCATCCTCCATGCACCAGCACATCATTACAGCAAACTTTCTCCAATGAGAGCACGCCACGTCATCGATCTTCGGTTTCTTGACCAACCAGCGAGCGACAAGTGTACAGGATTCCAAATTAAACGCCCAAATAGCCCTCGAATCCTCCTCGGCGCACGAGTCACTCTGCCAACCACCAAAATCGATTTCTTTGACCTCCCGAGACCAATTTTAGTAGTTTCATATATTAGGAGCTGGGGTATTGTTTTAACATCGACTTTTATATTTTTGGGAGGCTAGAGGCTCTCGACATCATGTCCGGCTAATTAAATCCTTAACTAGGTCAGAGGGGAAACAAGTTGGGATTCTTAATTCATGACATAACTTGTGAGATCTATGATATTTATTATTTAATTTAATTTAATTTCTTATTTTTCATTTTTGTTGATTTTAATGAATATGGTTTAGATCTAAGATATGTATCTGGCGAGTGCATGCTTTTAGGTGGACTATCTATAGTTATTTAGACCGATTGTATCCGTAATTGTACTTTTGGACCAATAAAGTGACAAACACTCACCCGTTTTCCATAAAAACCTTTCGATTCTTGAGTGTGCAACAATTGAATCTAGGTTAAATTAGAAGCGACGCATTTCGGTTATCTAGGATTAGTATTCCCACGAATCCTTATTATTGCAGTTAGTGTGTTAAACCCGATTGGCGGACGTCTGGGTTATGCATTACTCGGTGAAGTAGTTAGTGGCGGATGTCCTAGCTATCGAGATTAGAGGAGTTAGGAATTTCTGGCGGATATAGATTTTTCATAGCTAATATAGGAGAATTTAAATTAATAATTTTTTGGAAAGATTGAATACCATGATATCCCATTGAATCTTGATTTTGATTTGTGGAACCGTAAACCTAGATATCCATTACTTTTTTTGAAAGTTATTTTCATTACTTTATTTATTTTAGTTTAGTTAGTTAAATTAATTTATTTTAAAACCCTCGATTTCCCTTTTTATTATTTTTAACCCTAGAAAGACTACCAATCTATGCGGGATCGACCTTTGCCACTATTTTACAAAATAGTTAGTTTATGAACTTTATTTCATTGTCGCATTCAGCGCGCGTTATTTCATTGGAGCGTTCAGCGCTCGTCAGAGTCTAGCATGGAGGCGATCAAGATTGTTTCCAACTTGCTTAGAGTTGGTATTGACGAGGCTGATGAAGAGGTTAACTACACGAGGGGTTTGACGATGCAACTAGCTTGGCCGAAGAGTCGTTTTTGCCCACTCAAATCCACTAGTAGTTCCACTACTCGTACGTACCCTAGAGTGGATTGCACTGCATGGGCATACTTATTGTATTTGCTTGCATACACTCTATTCGCTGATAAGAGTGGGCCAAGAGTTTGAACCCTTCGTTTTGTCCAAACATCTTTTCAGTGTCTCTCGACACCATTTGTCGATGTGCCACATGCAAAGAAGGTGAGAAAATTGGGTAAAAACATCTTTAATTGCATTAGTAAGCCTAATTATCTCTCAGTGACAAAAATGTTAGGTGTAGACCATCCGTCCAATAAACCTCTCAAAATCTTCAATGCCCAAGTATAGTTGGCCCTAATCTCCGATGATATAAAACAAAACCCATACCTCGCGCTCGACGGACACCTTTGAAACTTTAGACGAGGATGACACATACGATGAGAACGTAGATGAGGAAGACGTACGAACACACGCGTGATGTTCTCCTCACCAATTGAATGCTACTAGGGTTTCTTGATTTGGGGATGCAGTTAGAAATAAAGTGGCACTTTAGTAACCATACCTATTGCAATCACATTAATCCCACCATCAATACTTTCAACCGAACAATTCACCCAAAACAGACTAATACCTAAATCCAAGTGTTAATCCTAGTATAAACTAATCCTATGATATTAGGTTTCCCAAGTATGTGAACCAAAGGGCATTAATGGTTCGTTCGCTTTGCTGGACTAAGTCTATTACTCCCGGGATAAAGCTTAAGGCCATTATTTGAGTCGCACACAAATTAGTGCGAAGGACTAATTAATCTGTACTTATACTGATTAAATTATCCCACCAATTCCCGTATCATTATTAATCCGGATGGTGTGAGTTATCTAAATGAGGGTATTCTTGCATTTATAAAGAACAAAACCTAAATCTCTTTCTGGTTCTTCTTTAACTCGTCTCGACTTTGCTCTCGCTCTATTCCTCTCGACTTCACTCTCACTCTTCACTCCTCTAGACTTCGCTCTCAACTTCGATCTCCCTCTTCAAAGGTGCAAATCTCATACTTTCCTTCTCCGAGTTTTTGCTTGATTAATACATATAAGGATAAAATTTATCAACCTAACACACCCCTAGAAATATTTTCCAATCTAACACATTTTGAACCACGTCACTGCCACATCACCCGCCACGTCGAAATTGTAATCGAGGGATGGAAAACGTGAATGCAAGTCACGCTTTGCCTTAAAAGGGAAGGTGTGACTTGCAGTTACGTTTCAGTCACGACTTCCTTTTTTCAGGAAACGTGACTTGCAGTCACGTTTCCTTTGTTTGATTTTTTTGTGTACATTTTTTCCCATTATGCTTTTGGTTAGTTAACTAGCATTATGTAAGGCTGACATATTTTTATGAAATAGATTGAAAATGATCTTGACAAAGTATAATATACCATATACCTCATCGAGCGAACTAGTAGAATCTCTAGCATCTATGGATTTGTATAAATCTTTTCAATAAAACTAAAAGTTTCAAATTGATCAACTAGTATATTCGTGTTTTTGAATTTGTTGTCAATACAAACTAGTAAAAGCTTGAAGTTACAATAGGTTTATGACCTCATATTTTACAACAAAAGCTTTAAACTCAAGCAATTTGCAAAATTCATGAAATTAATGTTAGTCAAGGGAAAAAATTGAATTGTTATAAATGAAGAACTTGCAAGTTGATAAACTACAAAGCAATGATATAAACAATAAAAAATGTATTGTTACGGTTAAGAAAAAGTCATAGTTTGACCCCAAATATTGACTTTCAGTCCCACAACGTGTTCTTTTTACGACTCCCGCATTACGATTTAAAGCTAATGACACATTGAATGACCCACATCGACATGATTTTGAGCATCTTCTCGTTGAATAATATCGATATCATGCATTCCACCATCATGAGTACTTGTAGTCCCAAGAAAATTCATCATTATTGGACTTGCATTAAAATGACGTGAAGATGTAGGTGTCCTATCAAATTGAAAGGCTTTCATAGCCTCGAATGTCATGTTATGAGGAAATGATGGAGTATGTGGAGTCTCTAACTCGTTGAGGTACTGATGGAGTATGTAGAGTCTCGAACTGGTTGAGAGGTATGGATGGAGTATACACTGGAGTGTCATGCCTCGAATATGTATCATCATAAGAAGATTGATGAGAAGCTTCAAATGAAGTGGGCATATTATGGATGCAATAATCTGCATGTATTGCAGTCAAAGTCGATGCAGCTACATCTCTATTGTGTCCATCCTGCTTACACTTACTACATCGCAAAGTTGTTGGTGTTTCTCTCCATTCCTTCTCTCGTTGCTTATGACGTGGTTGTTTCTGATTGCCTCTCTAATCTATCTCAGTTCGCAAACGTCGTGTTTGAGGACGACCTCTTTTGACTCGCTTTCGAGATGGATCAGGCAGCAAGGTGTATGGAACTATAGCATTGGGCCAATAATCTTCGTGAAGAATTGGTTGGAAATTCATAGCATAACATTGACTATACACAGACAATCCGTAGTATGACTCGATGTACTGACAGTGATCTATGGCACCACTGGCGCAAACGGCTTGGACATGGGAACATGGAATGCCAAAACACTGCCACTTCATACAAGCACATCTACGAGCCTCCAATTTCACCACTTGCTTGTTAGACCCTTTTCTCAAATGATAGCCACGTGCTGTAGTGATGACTTCAAATGTGTCATTTTTACGATTCACTAATGTAACATTGTGCCCCTTCAGCCGCCTTTCCCCAATGTGACAACTTATCCAGTGCGTACCTTGTGTACCTTTCGCCCATTCCTAGGGCATCACCTATTTCGTCACGTCTTTTGTTAAAGTAAGCCATGACACGATAAAATGTCAGTTTCACTAATGTGGTGACAGGGTAAAATCGCGCTCCTTTAAGGACACTGTTAAAGCATTCTACATTTGTTAAAAAGAAAACCATAAGTATTAGCTTATAAACGTAATATAAATCAAACACATTAAATAAATAATAGTAATAACATATAGACACAATGAATACCCGCTAGATTTATAGTCATCCATCCGTATCAAAATCCTTTGTCGTATGTGTTGGTCCATTGTGTTCGATCAAGATCATTAAACCACGCAATACATTTCGCATTGATTTGTTGAAGTTCTTTTATGTATGCCTTAAATTTCCGAAGTCGATGTTGTGCACCGGTTAAGTACACCATATCCTTTAATTCTTTGCTCACAAATCTCATGTTGAAATTACTGCATATGTGACGAAGGCAAAATCTGTGTTGAGCTCTTTCATGGGTCTATCCATTTTGAGGATTATTCATTGCCAATAATATACCAGGGTGTCGATCAGAAATGACACATATACCATCTCTATCAGTCACATGATATCTCAAACAAGCCATAAACCATCCCCAGCTGTCTTGACTTTCCTCATCAACAATGGCAAATGCTAAGAGAAATATATGACTATTACTATCAATAATAGTGGCTATTAAGAGTTTTTGTTTGTATTTTTCATAAAAGAATGTGCCATCAATTTGTATAATTGGTATGCAATGTCTAAAGCCTGCAATAGAAGATGCAAATGCCCAAAAAACTCATTTGAATACAACCTCATTGTTGTCATTAGGCTCGTTATGCCTCCAATCGACACGCGTCCCTGGATTGATTTCTTGAAGAGCGGCCATCCACCGCGACAACATTTTATACGATTCTTCCCTATTTCCAAAGACTTTAGCAATTGCTTTCTTCTTCCCCAACCAAACTTTCTTGTAATGAACATCATAACTGAATTTGTCCTTGATAATCTGATGAAGAACTGAACCGAGATTGACGGATCTCTTTTCACCACATTTTCTATTTCACGGCATATAACGGTGGAGTCCAAATGAGCATGATCATTGGACAGTTTTGCATAGATACATGTATGTGGTCCTGCATATTTACTGATCTCAAACATTCCATGTGCTTTTCTTCTCGAACACCGCATGCGCAACCTCCAATCACATCCATCTAAATATTTCTTACAATGGACAATTCATACACTGGGTGTTGAATGAGTTACCACAAATTGCATGTATCCTTTAATGTTATACAATTTCACGGCATGTTGGATATCTACTTTAGAAAGGAACCGCATGCCTACATTAAATTCTGATGCCTCATTCCATAAAGACCTAGAATGGATCATTCATTCTCACGGATGGGCTGCATTGCCTTACTACTCAATTCCATAAATACAGATGAAGGTACGACAAATTCACCTACACCCACGTGCGCACCATTAATTCCAACAGCTTCTTGATAAAAAAATCATCGTTTCCAACTTCGTTCGAGATTGGAGGACAAGATAATGAGCCATCATCGGCTATGACTCGATTTAATGTATATTGAATGATGTCATCATCAACATGATGCGCATCAACCCCTGTATCATCGACATCATCATCGCTACTCTCTTCACTAGTATCCTCGTCACTATCACAATAGTCATCATCTTCCTCGGTATTCACATCATCACAGAATAGGCATCCTCTTCTATTTCTGGGATTTGAAGTCATCAAAGGCGACGCACAATGATTATGATCAAATATTGGTTGAGTACTAGGTCTTTCTACACTTGCCACTATATTACAATTGGAACTAGTATGTGATTGCCTCAGAACTAAATCTAAAAATAGCTCCATGCAATTTGGTGGTTGAGATTCTGTCACAATCTCCCAAGCATCTTTCAGAGTTGATTCATCAACTATTCACAAGGGACATAGTTGTACGTTCCAGTTCCAATGTACACAGGATATCGATATGTCATGTTTAATATCATTTTTTTCAGTGTCTATTTCCAATGAATCACAGATAAACCGCATAAGTTCATCGTTCCCTAAACTCAACTTCGATATGAGAAGTCGAATAGGCGATTTCGTGTATGAGATCCCAGATGGTCTATCAACCATGACACCATTCATATAGCGCACCAAAGTTACTCTTCGATCAACCATTTTGGTATCTATATATATATATATATATATAATATAATTGTTAGTCAATAGAAGTGATAATAATTAATACACTCACTTCGCACATGTAAACTTAACAAGCTCCATCGTATCCCTCCAACGTGTATTTTAAAAAATTTGTTGCTGGTATATGTACCTAGCTAAGTGATGAAAAACTTTATAGCTATGAAAATGGGCGGCATGCTCTCTAATATCCCTAGCTAATATGTGCTAACAAATCGTGATCACTTAGTTCTCTATGTTCCTTGAGTTATGATAAAATATGAGACAAACAAGATGTTAGTTTAAGCAAATATGTGAGATTAGAATGTCGTTTCTATGCTTTGTCATTAAGCAACAAAAGGAGACAACTTTATGTCTAAATAAACTAAGTCGCAAAATTTAATGTCATTGCTTCTTAAAGTCTAGCATGTCATTGAAAAGATTATTGTCCTAACTTCCATTTTGCTATTTAAGATATAACGCACAAATCATTAGGTCAACTAAAATAAAATCATGGCAACTTAAATTTTGCTTCCCATGATCACTAAGCCATTGCATCCACTACAATGGTATACAACTACAAACTGTAGTTTAGAGAGGCAACAACTAACTTAGGGTTTTATATATACTACTTACAACTGATAATGATATGTGAAAAATTCCCTCAAACAACAACAAATAAGTTTTTTCCTCCATGCAGCAGAGTCAAATAAAAGTTTTAAAATCAAGGAAATTAATAATCAACACAACACCAATGCACATTATATTCATCAATTAAGCATACTCTAAGAGTACTCTTCTAATGTTGGAACATGAGCATAGGACCCAAAGTAGAACAATGCGGACTAAATTATGCAATTAACACATTTGGTGGAAAATATTTACCAACACAAAAGAGACCGACGGGAATGTGAGTAGTAATCGACGCAAGTACATAAGGAGGCATTGAGTGCAGGCAGCGGCTGGTGGGAAGACGTGCCTGCGTCGGACGAAAGGCTTCTTGCGGCGATCGGCGGAGGCCTTCTTGCGACAAACGGCGGCAATAGCGGCAGACGGCGGCGGTAGCGGCCGAGGCGTCCCTGCAGTATACACAGAGAGCTCGGTGAGGCAGAGAGCAGAGAGCTCGGCAAAAATGAGAGAGGCACAGAGAGCTCGGTGAGACGGAGATGCAAAGAGAGCAGAGAAGGCACAAAGAGCGAAGCAACCGAGGGATGCACAGGGAGAAGGCAGCGGAGCAACCGAGATGCACAGAGAGAAGGAGATGCATAGAGAAAACGGTTTTAGGGTTTTTTAGAAGGAAGTCATGACCCGAGGTCACGACTTCATGGTTTTTTCTTTTTTTTTAAACATACCAAAACGTGGTCTCGGATCACGTTTTCTATGCTAGTGATGTGGGCGTGACATGGCGGTGGCATGGCACTAAATGTGTTATGTTGGGAAATATTTTCGCAGGTGTGTTACTATGTTAAATATTCCTCTCAATTGTGTTAATCAAGCAAATTTTCACATACCCAATTATTTCTTTGATTTCTTTGCTTTCTTGAGGTTAGGGTTACAAGGTGATGAAGTTGTTTATGAAACTATAAACCTAAATGAAGTTGCCTATGAAGTTCTCTCTTTCACTAATGTGTGCAATTTGGTCAAAACGTGAAATCGGATCAGGATCATTAGTTACGTATGATCAAAATAATGTCTAAATAATATATGGGGAATGGGTTTCTCAAGGACCCATGTGCCTGTTCTTCATGGATTTGTTTCCTTTGACCAAGGATCCATAGCTTATATTAATATTTGTAATTGAATCTAATTAACGTTCATATGGTTTGTTTCATGGATTAGTTTTTATCTTCATTAGTTAGCCTTGGATATATCTGGTGATTTCTTCATCTATCGATGATGTCTTCTTTAATTAGCTGATTAAGATAATCGCATCGATAACTAATGTCTAGTTAAACAACGACCGAAATTTCATTATGTCGTGCTTAACGTCAAGACTAATCCTGATTATGCCTAATAATATGAATCTTAATTGGCTTACTGTGTGCTATAGCATAATTAACTGATTAGGTCCTATATATATGTAGTCAACTGGACTCGAGGCCAATATGGTATCGTTCAGGCCTGCAGATTGTACCAAGCAATGCTAGCTAGATACACAAGCAATATTGAGCTGAATTACTTTTTCCTTTTTGATGCACAACTTACCTTGAGATTTTATTGAAATATGGCGACCTGTTCTTTTACCCTTTTCTTTTTTTGAAGAAAATAATTTATGCCTTATGTTCTAGAGATATTCGCTGAGGGCTTGAATTGTTCAATGACTTGAGCAAAAAAAAAAAAAAC
Source organism: Stephania yunnanensis (assembly GCA_039657365.1). Classification (NCBI taxonomy): domain Eukaryota; kingdom Viridiplantae; phylum Streptophyta; class Magnoliopsida; order Ranunculales; family Menispermaceae; genus Stephania; species Stephania yunnanensis. The sequence goes on from CM077592.1 coordinate 11,502,976, forward strand.
CTAAGTCATAAGCATAGAGTGAACAGCAAACAAACAAGATATATTATAAATATAGAAGAGTTTCGCATTTGATCTGTTGCCAATTGAGTTATTTTCCTAAACTTGCCAATTCTATTCTCATCTTCTCTTGCCCTTCCATTATAATGAGAAGGAACTTGTTTCTCCATTGCCAGAATATGAGTAGAGTCATAGGCAAAGCCACAACATCCACTACTGCACTTTGACTAAGTTTTTAATGCATATTTGGTCACGCTTGGTTCGAGATTTGAATCTAGTTTCATGTTTTTTATTTAAAAGAATAAAAAAGAGTGAACATATTGTAGAAACAAACAAGATAAATATAAAAGAGTTTCACAATTGAGTTGTTCCATATTTAGCTGTGTTGCTAAACTTAAACTTACCAATTCTATTCTCATCTTCTCTTGTCCTTTTATCATAATGAGAAAGAACTTGTTCTTATGCATATCAAAGCCACCCTATCCACTTCTGCACTCTAAATAGGTTTTGGATGCATTTAACGGTCACGTTTGGTTCAAGATTTTAATTTAGTGTTATGTTTTTTTTATTTGAAAGAGAAAAAGAAGCAAGAGTTTTTCATTCAGTTCATAGAATTCAGAATGCAGTCAATACAATGAAAGATGTTTTCCAAGCCTTCCACTTTTTAAGTCAAGCTTTATGAAAATCAATCCAAACACAGCCTTAGGTTTTAGTCTTTCCAGTCTCTTTTCCTTAACACCTTCTTTTCATCAACTTTCTAGCTTAAAGAATCTGACCTCTCTAATTAGGCAGATAGTTTCTTTTTTTTCAAAATTTTTCAGAGAGTTTGGCTTAATAAAAATTATTGTGAACTAGCTATAAAATATGTTGTTCAATGATGATGAAATTGTCTCTGAAATTGTAGACTTTGATGAAGTTGTCCATGAAACTGTGATTGCTTTACTTAGTATTTTTCAATTCCAAAAATGAAATCTACAACAATTTCTACTTCAACTGTGATTGTCTTACTTTGTTCATTGTCCTTTGTCTTGGGTTCCATGGTTAAATAAATGCATCTATCATTTATATAGATAGTTAGATAACTAACATTATGTTGGTATCAATGTCTTTTGGGCTATGTCTCATTCAGGGTGACATAAATGGATCTGATTTTCTTGCTAGCCGATCCGAACATGAGGAATATTCGCTTGCTTATTAATATTTTTTTTAATTTCTATGAAACTTATCGTTGCTATGATGTATATGTTCAATGTTGTTCAATGTGGGTGCGTGAGCAAGTGCAAGAATTGAATTGGATTTTGAAAAGAGTCATAAGATAGTTAAATATCTTGTCTACAAGTCAGATGATAAGTGATGTATGCTACGAATGCATATGTTCAATGCCAACTGCCTGCAAGCTATGACATTCGAGTGACTATCCGTGCTAAGTACTAACTCTCAAAGGAGATGCTTGGCGCCCCTTTCTCCATCCCAATAATATAAAAACAAAAAACTTGCCCCAACTTTGGTTGAAGTTGATAGCATGGTTTCTAGCAATGGCGGAGGTGCGGCGCTGAAACGTGAGTGCATCCCTCTCTTCCAGGAAGGAATAACTCTCGTGCTCTCTCAATGGACTGCGCTTCAGATGGCGGTGGAGAACGAGTGGGGCGGCAGAGACTCTCGCAACAAATCCCAGATCCTCGCCTCCGACGTCTGCACTTGGTTCACCCAATCCAAAGGTCTCTCTCTTTACAATTCAATTGTTCATGTTAGGGTTTGGTTTCTCCAATCGACCGATTCTTTAACATCTTTCGAATTTGTTTCTCAGAGCCGCTTTACATCGACGATTTGGAGCGCATTCTCGAGGAATGCCTGTTGCTTTCCTTCAACACCGAAGCCGAGGACGGCAGCGTCGAAGAGGTAGCTCTTTCTATGCACCTAGTTTTAGTTGATTTGCATATAATGATTGATGTGAGAATCAATTACTTTTGGATGGGATGGAAAGATTGAATCTTGATATATTTGTAGGTGTTTTTAGTGTGGAATGATTGGAAGTGTTTGTGTAGTTTTAATGAGTTTCATTAAGTGGGTGTTGTGTTTATGTCCGATTGAATGTGAAGGTGGCGGAAGAGTTGATGATCATGCATGAAGATTTCCTTCAAGGAAATTATGAAGCAGTTGACAAACTAAAGAAATCCAGCGCCGGACCTTTTGCCGTGTCTCAAAGCAGAAGGGTAATAGACTAATCTATCTCTACATCTACAACCCTTATAAGTTTCAGAGTTATTTTTTTTTCTGTGGCGTATGGTTAGGATTTGATTTGATTTAGAGCATTTTTATTTATTTTTGGGTGTGGTGTGGGTGTCGGTGTCGTGGGCGGGATTCAAATACTTCACATATTACATGCTTGGGCGATGAAATACATAAAGGTCGGGCAAATGTTCACGGATGAATAAATGATTCTGATTATAAAGAAGGATGACTGAATGGACAATACATATTACAGTTTACTGATTTCTAAGCCTTTTTCTAAGATTTAAATTTAACAATATGCAAATGAACTATCCATATGCCTTTCATATGTGACGTCTTCTTGCCTTATAATGTAAACTTCTTGTGCAGTGTTTTCAACATTTGGTTTTGGAAATAAACAATCTAGTGCTAGTACTGTTTCTATGTTGAGTTTTTTAAGACTATGGGATAGCATTATATGTAGTTGAATTGGTTCCAATTTCTATAATTAATATTTTTTTTTTCTCTATTGCTTTTGTAGCTTAGCGTTGAAAGGTACTTCATCTTTTTCATTCTTATTTTTTCATTGTTCGTATTCAGTTTCAGTGCATGTTATGGTTAGTTTAACTAATAGTTTTGAGGAAAAATATAGTTGCTAGTGTAGGGAGGTTAGAGGTGAGTATCAAAAAGGAAGATGCGTCTTTGAGTTGCTACTTTACAATGATGGTATAGTTATTAGATACATACGTTGGGTGTTTTAAATTGGTCCCTGCCCTATTTATATAGATCTCAGTTCTCATGAGGATTGTTAGGAAGCAAGCCATTGTGCATTCATTCTGTTTTCTCTTGTTGCTTACTCTTTTTTCCCCATTACTTGTCCTGAGAAAAGAACAAGTTTTTGTTTTCAATACAAAATTATGGGAATGCAATGCGTTGGAAGAGTGAATTGAACACATATTAGGATGAGAATTTAGACATTATTGAATTGTTGTGTATCAGATGGGAACACCAACAAGTCTTTTCTCATTGAATTGATGAGAAGTGTACATAGATTGAAGATTTCCACAAGATTTGATGAAAAAGTAAATATGCTAGATTGCCACCCTTTTTTCTGTCCTTCCCTTACTTTTTCATTGATTGGTGCTACTACTTTTCTTTGCATCTCCGTATTTCTTATTTTATCTTTACGAGTTTTACCACACATAGCATCCTCATTTCCGCTTCACTCATTTTATGCACGTGTTGTTTCTTTTCTACTCATCATTCTTTTCTTTGAAGCATAGCTGACATAATTGTGATCTTATAAAATTTTCCTTTTAGCTTAACAGGGAAACGACTTAAGGAGAAAGTTCTCATTAACAAGAATTGAAATCTTAAATAGCTGAAGGAGATCTTAATATCTTGTCAAAACTTTGGAGTATGGCTAGACTGGTGGTTTCTAGAGAATCAAAAGAATGGTCATAAAAAGTCTAGATGTGCTATGGGTTGAAGAATAATGTTATAATTTTATGTTCAGAACTGACGAGTTTTAAACATCTTGGAAACATAATTCTCTTTTTATTGTGTATCTAGGAGTTCGAATTAAACCTTACATTCTATTTTCTTTTTGTTGCATTGTATATTTCTCTCTCTTTTTTTTCCTTTACTTGTCTCGAGAAAAAGCAAGATTTTGTTTTCAGTAAAAATTTATGGGAATAAGAAGCGTTGAAATCGTAAATTGAACACGTATTAGGATGAGAATATAGACATTATCGAATTGTTTTGTGTATAAGAGGGGAACACCAACAAGTCTTTCTCATTGAGTTCATACTTGATTAGAAGAGTGCCTATACTATAGATTTTCACACTATTTGATGAAAAAGTAAAATATGCTACCCTTTTTCTGCCCTCCCCAAACTTTTTCGTTGATTCGTGCCACTACTTTTCTTTGAATCTCCGTATTTCGTACTCTATCTTTATGAGTTTTACCACACATCCACCTAAGCATCTTCATTTTCACTACACATTTTATTTATGTGTTGTTTCTTTATTGTTCAATTGCACTAATTAGGCACAATGGAAGAATTTGATCCATGTAGCCGACCCCAATTAATTTGGAACTGAGGCTATGTTGTTGTGTTGTGCGCAACATTTGCTTACACAAAGCATAGTTGGCCTAATTGTGGTCTCATAAAATTTATCGTTTTATCTTACCATGGAAATGGCTTATAGAGAAAGTTCTCATTAACAAGAATTGAATCTTAAATAGCTTAAGGAAATCTTAATAGCTTGTCAAAACTTTGGAGTATGACATTAGACTGGAGATTCCAAGAGAATCAAAAGAATGGCCATAAGAAGTCTAGATGAGGCTATGGGATGAAGAATAATGTTATGGTGTTGTGTTCTAAATTGACGAGTTTAAAACATCTTGGAAACACAATTTTCTTTAGATTTCAATTGTTATGAAGGTACCATGAGTGAGAATACGAATGGTGGACCTTATTTGCTTTTGGGATTTTGCATTATAATATACTATCTTAGTGATAACTCTTGAAAAGATTTTTCTAATTTTTTTAAAGTTTTTTTGCATGTACAATAAATCAAGTTCACCAACTATATGTAGTTTGATTTTGCGTGAGATGCATGTGAAAAAAAATTGGAGATTATAGACTAGCTTATAAATTCATTCTTGTGAGTTGAGTTCATTTACTGCTTGAAGACATAAAGGAGGGGATATGTTAGATGGTTAGGTTGTAATAAAAAACATTGCTGCAACGAGAAGCAAGATGGATCAGATTGCAAACGTCAAAAGTCTAAATAAGTTCAAACTTGAACAACCTTCCTATATCAAATTGGAAACACCACATCCTGATTACAATTTAGAATTGTTTATTTGTATTATATATGATTACTAGGCCATAACTGGTGGTCCACCTGTCAACGTTAATGCTGGATTTCTCTATAGTTTTGCCGAAGTAATTTATACCTTTTTCCTTTTAAAAAGTCATTTATACCTTTGACATAGTAATGATTACAATTTAGAATTGAACAACAACCACAACATTTAGATGAAATGTATTAGCAGCAAAAAAAAAAACATAAAAACAATTTAAAATTTTCATGGTGAAGCACACACCTCTGTGGCTTAAAGCAGCGCCAAGGTGCAGAGAGGCGTGCTTGAGCTCATTTGAGGCGCATAGAGGACATCTTGCCTTAAGACACATCTGAGACGCACAAAGTTGTACGTCTTGATAACACTGGTACCAAACAGTTCTGCCAGTTTTTGACAAGAATGAACCCAAATTGAGAAATGTTTTCTGTTTTTCTCTTCTTGGTTGTGCTAAACCGACCTAATGCTTTTTTTTTTTTTTGGGTAAATGACCTAATGCTTGTATAAGAGTAGGGAAAGATGAGATGGATTTGGTTCATCAACCACCTTTCGGCCCAACATTGCTGTAAGTAGCACTTAGGAATTGCAAGGCACCAAGGAATTTCAAGGTAGTTTGTATGATCTAGGTGATGCCTAGGTGACAGATATTTATTTATAGGTCCTTGAATAATTAATTATTTATTTAACATTAATTGTCTATTAGTCCTCTGTGAAACATATTCTTTATATATTTCATTAATACTGATAAGCCTACAGGTCCTTGTGTGTGACACTAATTGCGTTGAGTTTGTTGCTGGGCTATTTGTTGTTGTAAAGCTTCCTTGCATTCATTTTGCCACAGTTTCTTAACTTGTGGTAGATGTGAGTCCAACTTCTTGGAATTTCCATTTTCCTAGACCATTGACTGGGATATAAACTAGTGAGTTGCCACATTTATAGGCATCCATAGAGCCCATTGAAACAGTTCCTGTGATTAATGATAGAAGCAACTGGACACTCGACGCAAGTGGCCAATACTCTTGCAAATCCATGTTTAATCAACTCATCTCTTCCGAAAGTTGCCATCACCTTACTCACCCACAACTTCATTTTGGAAAGCCCCTGTTCATGAAATCGGAGTTTTTGCTTGGTTTGTTTCTCTTAGGAAGATCATCTCATGTGATAGCTTGCAGATGCCTTGCACTACTCTCTCGCCCAGCTGGTGTGTTTTGTGTCAAAAGTAAGATCAGTCTTTGGATCATTTACTTTTGGAGTGCAGCAAAGTTAGTTGGCCTAAAATGTGCATTGAAATTGTTAAGTATGGAAGGAGCGTCTATGAATTTTCGAAGTCGCTTGGAATGCTTTGGTACTATCGGTATTGTGGTATGTATGGCTTGAGAAAACTAGGTGGATTTTTGACGATAAATGTTCTTTAGTAGAGGATCTATTGGACATCATCATGTATCATGTGGCAACATGGCTAGTGGCAATGAGAAGAAACCTAGTAAATAAGTGTGAAGTGTTGTGGGTTGGATTGTTCATGTGTTTCAAACTTTTGTCTTCATCATTCTACATTTTACTTTTTGTAATTGTAAATTCTCAAATAACTCTGTAGTCTCCTAATCTCTCTCTATTGAAAGCATGTACTGCAGCCCCTGCAGGTTACTTTCATTATCTTTTTCTTCCCATCCTCTCTCCCCTCCTTGTAGCGCGGCGACGGTTTATATTTCTGTGTCTAAATATATGTAACCATCTTGTTTTCCTTTTATCTTTCTGATATTCTTCTTTGAAGTGCCCTGAACTTCATCTTTGATCTTCCAGGTGGTCAATGAAGACGAAGATGAAAGCTCGGATGAAGAGGAAGCTGCCATGGACGTGGATGAGTTGAAACCAAGATTGAATCAACAATCATCTGAAAGGTCAGTTGAGCACCAAAAAACAAGAGAAACCGCGGATGCAGATGGATGGTGTGTAGTTCCTTCGAGACGAAACAGAGGTAAAAAGCACTAGGTAATGGAGAGGCAGTGAATGACTCCAGGTTTTCAGTAGCCCTCTACTTCATGAGTTTCTTACAAGAAACTCAGTGAGCATAATACTATGTTGAAGAGTTTTCTGTTTTATAGTCGGCAATATGTGGCATTTATTTTGGGAAAAGTTGTTTTGTTGGTACTTGTGTCTGGAAAGCTTTGCAATTGAAAGGAAAGCAACAAGGGAAAGGTTGCTTGGGGTATTCACTTTAGATACAATTTGGGCGACCGCTACTCAAGTGTCGTTCGATATACATTGAATGCGTATCTCGAGGTATATTAATGATACACTATTATTAAGTGTTTAAAGTCGATGTCTAAAATGGGTACCCGCAGTAGTTTTTTGGAAAGAAATGTTAGGGTAACCCATTTTTGACATTTACATTTGATACTTAATTGTTGTGCTTTGCATGAAGGAAAATCTTGTTGAGTGTTTTGAAGATGTGGTGACTGCATGTCAAAAGTGGATCACCTAAACATTTTTTTTTCTTTGATTACAAGCTTACGAGATGGATTGAATACCTGGAATCTAATAAAACATAGACTAATTCCATTTAATCAAAGTGAACACATGGAATCAATTCCAAGTACCGACGCCATTGCATGCTCCGATGACTATCGTGAAAGAAAACGAATTTATACATTTCTGTTTATATTAACTGTTTTTTTATTTGCGAGTGTGCGTGAGTCACGAGTCCGATGCCTCTCCTTGATCCGAACTACCCACACCAGCCAGACGATGACTTTGTGGCTCAGTTCGATGACGATGAACTTTGTTGCTCTGTTCGATGACGATGGACATTAATTGTAATTGTTTTGTTTAGTCGTGTTAGTTTAATTCCTACTTTTTTGTACAAATCTTCATTTGTAAATGAAAGTCTTGTTTAGTTGTATTTTTTTAATTTATACTCCCTCTATCCATCATTATAGGCCGTTTTAGCACACAAGCGGTGGTGTAACTCAAGGTTAAAATGTTGACTGGGGTAATGGTCTCAAATTCGAGTCGCAACAATTACATTATGTGTTTCGATTACTTTGAGGTGTTGGGTAAGGTGCTCTTTATCATTCTCGTGGGACTAGTCAAATTTTAATCGAAAAGGGGGTCGATGTAGTCTCGGTGAATGTGGAAAAAGAATTATAGGTCCCTTGAGGCTAAATTTAGTTTCCAAAATTCTAGATCGTTTTGATGATTTGACACCAATACTAATTTCACCCCTCTATTCGACTTTAACACTTATTTAAAGCATTTCAACTCTTCAACTAGCCAAATGAAAAGATGATTCAACATGTTTTTTTGTGTCAAGGGCAAAAGTGCAAGTAAGATCATAATTAGTGTGCATTAGCCTAAAATGACCTATAATTATGGATGGGAGTACCTTTTTTTAAGAATCATTTACTTTAAAAAAAACCGAAACAAGAATTAGCGTTGAAATTAAAAAAAGGACCCTAAATTTTGTTACTAATTCTGTTTTTTATTAAAATTATTCGCTTAGAAAAAAATCAAGTTCATTTAGTCGCTCCCAAAAAAAATATTTTATAATTGGTTAGTCGATTATTTGTTATAAAAAAGGTAAAATATATTAAGTGGCCCTCAAACTTTGAAGTTTTTTTTTAGATTTAGCCCCTCAACTTTTATTTGCCTGATTTGAACCCTCGAACTTTGATTTTAGTTGAAATTGCGTCATCTAACGCATCCCCTTTCCCAATTTTATCGAAACAAAAATAAAAAAAATGGTTCGAGAGACAAAACATAAAGCCTTAAATTCGAACTCAGCCCTTCTCAAACCTTCTACCTCTCTGCTAAATTTGAAGGTGTGAGAATGACCAAATCTCAATCAAAACCAAAGTTGAAGGGCTCAAATTAACTAAATAAAAGTTGAGGAGCCAAATCTAAAAAACCATCAAAGTTTGATGGCTAATTAATATGTTTTGCCTATAAAAAACAATGCAAATTAAATTTAGAGTTTTTAACATTAATTACTCCGCCCAGCCAATTAATTACCGTATGCCAAAGCCATAGAAGGTGGGATGCGATTGATTTAGGTTGAAATTCGGGAATGCATTTGTTGTACAAATTCTTGAATGTTTTGTTACTTATAATTAGGACTAAATTAGGTGTTTTGGCTCTGCAAATTTTGGTGAGAAGGTCTCACGACGTGGCTCGTGGCTTTTGATAAGCTCTCATAATATAGCACGTGGAATGATAATGTCATAATTCAGATTTATAACAAACAAATAAAAAAACACAACTCATTGATCTTTCTTGCACTTAAGTAAGTGGTAGGATGATAAAACACAAAATAAGATTTTGAAAGTTGTGACATGGTGACATTATTAATTAAAGTATAATTTCTATTTTTCGTTTTTTTTTTGCTATTTTTTAGGTTATGTTTTTAATTGTTATACAAATATGATTTTTTGGTTTTTAAGTTTTCTTTTTCATAATTTTTAATTTTTAATTTTTTTTTTATGTTTTTAATTGTTATACAAATATGATTTTTGGTTTTAAAATTTTAATTTTTAAATTTTCGTTTTTTTGGCTATTTTTTATGTTATGTTTTTAATTGCTATACAAATAGGATTTTTGGTTTTAAATTTTTTTTTCTAATTTTATTTTATTTTTTTGATATTTTTTAGGTTATGTTTTTAATTGGTATACAAATAAGATTTTTGGTTTTTAAATTTCTTATTTATTAGATTTTACATACTACATACATGATATATTAGATTATTTAAAAAGAAATTAAGTTATACATATTTTTAGGTTATGTTTTTTTATTGTTATACAAATAGGATTTTTTGGTTTTTAATTTTTTTTGAAATTGTTTCTGTGAGAAGGTCTCACAACGCGACATGTGGCTTGATGATATCATAATTGATTGGGTGGCTCAATGGAATGGTATTAGATTTAGGAGTAAGTGGTCATGGATTCAAACTTGGTTAATTTTATGTAATATTTGTAAATATTTAATGTTTTGGGTATATATAAAAATATATATAGTGTTTGCAAGTTATTTTTTATTAATTGTTGAGGGACTTAAAAGTAGCGACTTTAAATTCATATAAGAGATTACATAATAATTAGTTTTACATTTTTTAACGTTTTTTATATAATATTTTGATACTTACAGGGGTGTATTCAATTGAGATTTTAATAGACTTTTGGTTACTTTTATAAGTTGATGATTTTTCTAAAGTTTGTAGATTTTCGTAGATTTTTAAAGACTTTGATAAACTTTTAAGTAAACTTCTTTTTGATGACTTTTATCAACATTTAAGATTTTTAGTGACTTTTGTGAACTTCTTAAACATGATTTTGATTGATACTAGTAAATTTTTGTGATTTTAATATTGAAACAAATATTTTGCACTTTATTATAAAAAAGACGAATAATTATATTTATTTTTCTTAAGAACTATTATTAATTTTTTAAAAGTATTTTTATATTTTAATAAAAAATCATATAGACATAGTAAATTACGACTATCTAAATAAATATCAACAAAACAAATATGCAAATGAATAATCTTTTAGTTGCAAAAAATAACCAAGTAATATCATTGTGTGCAAAATTTTGCACTTTTTTGACTTAAGTAAAAAACACTTATATTTTTTTCTTTAAGAATGATAGTTTAAAATTTTTAAAATGCACTTCTTGCATTTGAAAAAAAAATACACGATTATTTTCTCCAAAAATAATAATATTACATTTTTTGATATGATAATTATACACTTAATAAACAAAATTTGTTTGTAAGAAAATTCTATAAAATTTACAATGATGCCAAAGTGAGATCTTGTTAATAACGACATCATTTTCATTTTCATCAACATAAACATTAAAATATAATGAGTGAGCAATGAAATTCACGAGTTTTTGAGTGATTGGAGAAGTTGATAAAAACAATTGATAAGAAAAGACATTATGAACAATGAAGTCCTTATTGAATAAGGGAACCAACAAAAATTAGAAGTCTCTAAAAGTTTTTGGGTTGAAGTGAGGAGAAGTTGGAGATTTTATGTGTATTTTTATACAAAAAGTCTATAGAAGTCGAGATTTGTAACCAAACTACAAAAGTCATCGAAAAATTAAATACACCTTACTTTTAGAAACTCTTTAAAAGTTTAACAGGGGTGTGTTCAATTGAAATTTTAATAGACTTTTTGTTACTTTTATTGACTAAAAAAGTTTAGGGGTATTCAATTAAAACTTTTCGAGAGTCTCTAAAAGTAAGGTGTATTCAATGTGAACTTTTATAGACTTTTAAAAAGTCTCTAAAAGTTTTGGGGTATTCAATTTAAACTTTTGTAAACTCTCTAATTGTAAGGGGCATTCGGTTTTTTAAGAAATTTTGTGGATTTGTGGGTTTAGATGACTTTTCAAGACTTTTCACCTAACCCTATATATGTTGAAATTTTTCTCCATCTCTTCAGCCTCCACCAGAAACTTTTGTGAACTTCTCTCTAGTTTCTTCTTCTTCGCCTCTCTCTCTCTCTCTCACATGGCCGTCTGATCTATCTCCGTTTCGATTCCTAGTGCGCTCCTGAGTTTCCGAGGTTCCGTTGAAGCTCCGATTCACTACCTGTAAGTCGCTTTCCAACCCTCGCTTTGCGTTTCCGAGTTGTTTCGGTTCGATTGGTTATATTGGCTGAATCTGCGTTTCGTTGCGTGCGGACGGTTGTGATTAGTAGGTGAGAATCGTAAATCATTATGAATTCATGATTTCTACCTAATTAGGTGAGAATTGTGAAGGTAGGTGTTCCTATGCACAGCCTTGTCAAGTTTGAATTGTGTAAAGATGTGAATGTTTCTCTTACTTGTTACTCCTTAGTAGATAGGAAATTGAAAGTGTCGGTTGAATCTGAATTATGAATTCATGATTTCTACATAATTAGGCCTTACGCACCCTTAACTTTTGCATTTCTCAAAGATCTTACAAAGGCATCCCTCAAACAATTTCTTAGGTGTATTTTCCTACTTGATGAATATGACTGGATCAATGCATCAAAAAGAACTCCTATATTGCTATGTAAGACAATTTTACCGAATCCTTATGGCCCTTTTACAGAGACATCCTTGTGGTTAGTATTTCGAACTATCATTTTCTCTTGTTCCCTGAAAGTTTTAACACGGACAACAGTAGCCCTGAAGTCTAATATAAACAACAGCTAGATGCCATGGCCATGGGTCATGCAGCTTCATTGCAAGCACTAAAATATCCTTTATCATGTCAAATTATGGGTACATTCTGTGAATGCTTTCTTTCTTTTCTTTTGATAGCTTGGGGGTATCGTTATCCAATGATTCGACTGGTGCATTTTACCTAACGATGTAGCTTGGCAAGCTGGAAGCTTATATTAAATTTTAGCAAAAAACTTGGTTATCAAGTTATTTAAGGAAGAATCGACTTGTGTAATCATGTTCAAGAAAATTCAAAATTGTCCTTTGGTTGTTATCATTGAGAAACTTTGACTAGATTGATCTTAATCCAAAGGTCAAAAAGTACGATAGTGAGATTACAAGTTCAAGCAGTTTCCATAAGAAATAGTGCTTGTTAAGGGACAGAGATCTTTAAGAGGTGGATGCCAAATCATTATTATACGTGATGTTCACTAACATCTCCATATACCTAATTTGCTAAGTGCACACATTCTTCTTGGGAGGATCTATCGAGCCTGACTCTCAGGGCAGGAGGATTACGTCTTGACATTATCAAAGAATCTTGTGGATGAATTATTGAAGCAATCCTTGATAGATTATTTCCTGTGAGAGTAACAAGTTGGGGGGTTGCTGACAAATATAATAACCCCCTTCTTACAACAGCTAGAAAGAAATGTTGTTCATTTCTTTGAATGATAACTTTCACATAATCATCTCATCCAAGAAAATCTTCTTTTGTGTCGAACCCACGACATTAGTAGTGAATTTTAATGCTATGTCAGTGGATTTTAATTGAATATATGGCCTCGTACTTTACATTTTGCTTGTTTAGCCTTTGAACAATGGTTTCACCTAGATGATGCTTTTTTGTACTTGAAACTACAACCTTTTACCTCGCATTTCATTGTTAAGTTTGGTTAACTTTTGTGACAAACTAGGAATAAAATGGACATTAATATGTACTGCAAATTAAGGAAAGACCCTTTGGATTGGCATAAATAGATATGATTATAGTGTGATGGCATAAATAGACCCTTTGGATTTGCTTGTCTAGCAGGTTGAATTGAATCTCATGCTAATAATATGCGAGTTTTACAAACAAAATGTTGATGTGTTAGGGACTAAAGATTCATAGTTAGTAGAGGAGGTCTTCTAGTACATTCAAGGACAATATTTGTGCCTTTAATTTTCATGACACTTTGTGAATGTTCCTATATGCCTAGCTCTCTGTGGGTGATCAAGGATGCCTAGCCAATGCATTCTCTAAGGGAGAACAACTTTGGAATGATGTCCAAATGATTCATGGGAGAAAACCTATTGAACTAAATGAATGAATGCATTTGTATATTTAGAGATGGTACTATGTCGACCATACTTATCCTGCAAGGCTATTTAGAGATGCACATTGTCAATTATACTTATAATTGTTTATGAAATCCACATTTTGTTTATAATGTTGTCAATCTAACTCATTATCATTCTAGTGCTACTTACATGACAATTTTTATATATATGATTATAATGCTATGGGAGACTTACAAGTAACTGTTGAAAACCAAAAAAAAAGGAAAAAGTGTGGTAAAATATACTACATGGATTGCGGAAGAGAGCAATGAGTTGCTTAAATTGTTGGTTGATGCTGCAACTCGTGGATGGCATGATAGTAATGGTGCTTTTACTAAAGCAACCATTGAAAAAAAAATACTTCCTATTCTTAATGCAACACTTGGATGTGAAAGAACTTTCTTGAATTACAAAAGTCGATGGAAATGGTTCAAAGACCGTTATCAAGGCTATGTTGAGCTTATGCGTTGCAACTCTGAATTTGGATGGGATCCCATTACCAAAAAATTCACGGCAAGCAATGAAGTATGGAAGGAATACATCAAGGTGAGATCTTTAATTATTTCATTAACATATTGTACCGAAGTATGTATTAACTCCTTTTGTTTTTGACCAGCCTCATCCTAATCAAAGGCATTATCAGACGGACACGTTTACTGATTATGATGACTTAAGGATAATTGTCGAAAATACAACTGCCTCAGGGAGATACTCGATTGGACTTAGGGATGATACTGATGCTAGGACATTTGAAGCAGAGGAAACTAGTGGTGATGTGTTGGAAGATCTTACTTACGACTATGATGCCGAGGCTTTTGTACAAAGAAACGAGCATCAACAGAAAAACCTAAATCAACCTCCAACAGTTGGAATCTTTAATGCACCTCCAACAATTAAGCCAATAAATTTGGAGGTTCATTCAGTAATTAGAAAGAGGAACAGAGCTGAGAAAGAAGGAAATTTAGACTCAAGCAGAAATAATAATTTTCAAATGGATTCTTTGAATAAACTGACCGAAACAATTTCTAGTTTTGTTGATAAGGTTGATAGATTTATGTTATTTTATTAATGATGACATTCTTATTTTATTAGTAAGAGATTGTGTTTTTTTTTCAGACTCTGCCAGAATGTTGGATTAATGAATAATACTTTGTTTAAAGTTGATTATATTTGTTTATTATTATTCAATATTGTCATTGTCAACTATGTTTTAAACTTCCACTTGTTGAATATTATATTTTTTGGCATGTTTAATTTTTCTTTTTTTGATTTTAGGTGATATTATTTACATGATGTTTCATTTAAATATGCAAATATATGCTGAATCAGAGGAAGTGGAAATGGAAGAGAACGAGGTGGAAGAACTAACAGAGATACTTGAATGTTTGTTGGTTTCTATGCAAGCAATTCTACAAACATTGCATGAAGTTATACTTTCTATGTATTGTGAGCCCGTTACAAGACCTAACCAGACACTCTGTAACTAGAAATTGGTCTGAATACATAGAAACAATATTGAACGAGGATGCAGAACACTTTCGACAAATTTATAGGATGTATATCTAATTAATGTCAAAATCACTTGTTTTTATATTTTGTTATTTAAGTACCACAAGGCATGATCTAATTAATGTCAAAATTACTTGTTTTTATATTCTTCTATTTAATTTATTTATTTTTAGTACGTTTTTAGGTAAATATTTTTGGTGGACTTTGGTTTTCCAAATCGACGTCAATTATTAGCTCATTTTCGAGATGTTCGTTATCATCTTTCTGATTTTACCGGGCAAGGGCGACATCCTGAAAATGCTAATGAATTATTCAATCTTCGACATGCATCTTTGAGGAATGTGGTTGAAAGATTGTTTAGCATATTCAAATCACGGTTCACAATTTTTAAAACAGCTCCTCCATTTTTATTTAAAATTCAAGCAGAGCTGGTGTTGGCTTGTGGTAGATTACATAAATATCTTCGCAAGGAGTGTCGTTATGATGAATTTCCAATTGAATTAGATATTGAAGATGCGTTGTCCTCAGATAGTGAAGAAGATGATGATTTTGAAATACTTTCTGAAACTCAAGAACAACAAAGGGAGAATGCCAACCAATGGAGGAATTTTATAGCTACTGAAATATGGAGTGATGTTGATGTAATAAATAATAATATGCATTGGATCTATGTTATTTCTTCCGTACTTTATTTGTTATTTTTACAATAAAAATCTTTAATAACCCTAGTAGTTTTTTTTTCAATTAAAAATTAATCGAAGCTTTAAAAAATGTGCAAAAAGTCCATCAAAGTCAATGTTCATAGATGTTTATCAAAAATCATCAAAATTAAAAGTTTATCAAAGTCTATCAAAGTTCTTAAAAAAGTCCATCAAAGTTAATAAAAGTCATTAAAATAAAGTCTATCAAAGTCTACCAAAGTTTTTAAAAGTCTACAAAAATCTACAAGTCTCTAAAAGTCATCCACTTATAAAAGTAACTAAAAGTCTATTAAAATATCAATTGAATACACCCCTCTAAATTAAATACCCCAAAACTTTTATAAACTTTTAAAAAGTCTATAAAAGTTCACATTGAATACACCTTACTTTTAGAAACTCTCTAAAAGTTTTAATTGAATACACCTAAACTTTTTTAGTAATTAAAAATAACGAAAAGTTTATCAAAATCTCAATTGAATACACCCCTCTTAGCCTTGCCTCGCGCTAATCTCGGGATGTTGACTAATTAGATTAATTATTATTGTAGTCTCGCCTTCATGCATGACGAGTTTTGTGAGTTTTTATCTATACTCTGCAGATCATCTTTGACATATTCATCTACTCCATCTACATCTATCACTGAGAATGGCGAGTGAATCGAGAGGAAAGGAGTTAGAGGAGCAGTATACGAATCTCTCGATTGAGGGAGATGATGAACTCGGATTTGTTAGGTTTAGAGACACCGCAATGACACATTTTATTAATCTCTAATAAACTCGTTTATTACAATGTGGGGGTTAACTCTAATTTATAGACTCACATAAACATATTCCTAATCCAACTAGGAGTTTCTAAATAGACTCATACTGTAACTCAAATTCCTAATCAAATTCAAACACTAATCTAATTTAGATTATAACTCTAACATCCCCCCATAATCTAAATTACCTATATGAATTAAAAAATAAAACATCAACCCCCCCATAATTCAGATTGTCATTATCTTCTACTTGATCTTCTCTCAAAATGCAGATCTCGACCTCCATCGACGACGTCTTTTATCGTTCACCCGCCATCTATCTGGCACAACTTCCTCAATGCTGAACAATGCATAATGCACTCGATTGCTTTCGTCAGCAACGACATTATCATGGGTGATCTTACAATCCTGAAGTCGAGCTGGTTGTCTCACACTTCTTTGAGGTCTACAACTGGTACCCTGGGGTCTAGCGTCATACCAAATGAAGTGAAAACTCCATCTTCACATCTAATCGTAGATGTTTGAGCAATACTCTTTCCTTTTTATGTCCCAAATCCATGCACTCTTCTCATCAAACTTGATATCTCTGCTAACAATGACTGCATTAGTAACTGGATTGTAAAATTTGTACGTTCCAGTCCTTCCTGAAACATAGCCAATAAATATGACCTTCACGCCTTTGTCATCTAACTTCTTCCTATTAGCATCAAGAACATGTACAAATGCGGTGGATCCAAACACTTTCAAATGTTTGACAATTGGCTTGTAACCATTCCAAGCCTCTTCTGGGGTTATATGGGACACACTTTCGTGGGAGACATATTCAGTAAATAAACTGAACATGCAACTACTTCAGCCCAAAAAGAATCAGGTAGACCTTTGGCTTTCAACATACTATGAGCCAGGTCTATAATCGTCTTATTCTTTCTCTCTGCAATACCATTTTGCTGCGTTGCCCGTGGTGGCATGATCTCACATTTAATTCCATGACGATCACAAAACTCTGAAAATGTTGAGGATGTGTAATCGCCGCCACCACCTGTCCTCAAAGTCTTGATGTAGCGTCCACTCTGTTTCTCCACAATTGCCTTGAACTTCTGAAAGCAACTAAATGCATCAGACTTATTCTTTAAAGTATACACCCAAATCATCCTGTTGCAGTCATCAATAAAAGTCATAAAATATTTGCTTCATCCTAGTGAAGCAGCCTGCATTGGACCATAAACAACTAAGTGAACCAACTGTAGTAGAGATTTGGCATGGCTTGGAGTGTTGGAAGCAAAAGTTCGTCTACGTTGCTCCCCCAAAATACACCCCTCACAAAATTGCTCTAGATGTTGAATCACAGGTAATCCTTTCACTAAATTCTTATGAGTCAACAACTTCAAACACTCGAAGTTCAGATGACCATATCTTAGATGCCATAACCATGACTCATCAGAAACAATGGATTTAAAACACGAATAAGATCATGTCTTAATCTCAATCTGAAATAACATATTTTTTAAAGAAGACTTAAGAATGATCATACATTTAGAGTCAAATACAGTGAGATGACAATTTTTGAAATTTACTTTGTACCCTTTTTCCAGCAATTGCCCCAAACTTAGCGAATTGCATGTCAATGTCGGTACGTATAACACATCCGAAATATACTGATGATCTCCATTCTCCAACTGGATCATAATTCTTCCTTTTCCCTTAACTAGGAGTTTCCTATCATCAGCAAACTTGACCTCTGTCAATACCGACTCATCCAACTCATCAAAAAATCCTCTATTGCCACACATGTGATTAGAACATGCACTATCGAGATACCACATATTACTCTGAGCATTTTTCTGGACTGATGAAACCATCATTAGTGTCTGATGACACTCCTCATCTTGCTTTGTCTGCTCCTCAAACTCCGACTCCGACTTTGATGATTGCTTTATCCTGCATTGTCTAGCTATATGCCCAAATTTGTGACAGTTGTAACACTGAATCCGATTTCTCTGTTGATCGCGACCTTTGTCTCGTACACGATCTTTATTTCTATCCTACCACTGTTGATTAGTATTCTGACCTTTACCATTGTTGTTGACTTTATCACGGCCTTTGAACCCATAATTCTTGTTTAGCTTCGGACAACTGCAGTCTTCAATGCCTGCTCAGTAGGCTTGACTTTTTCATTTTTTTTCGTTGATTCATTGTTCATGTGCTCGTAATGAACCAATGATTTCCTCAACTGACTTGGTCTCATAATCTGTCCCGGACTCCATAATAGCAGCTTATTACATGGTCGAACTTCGCGATCAAGGTGCGCAAAATCTTCTCGTTCACATCAAGATCGACGACTTCTCCGCCATTCATCTTGAATTGATTGACGATTGTCTAAACACGATTGGTGCACTTTTCTATATCTTCTGAGTCATCCATCTCGATCAACTCGAATTGTCGCCTCAAAGTTTGCAACCGAACTTTCTTGGCTTTCTGTACACTCTTGTAGGATGTCTCTAAAGTGTCCCACGCTTCCTTTGATGTCTTCGCCAGTTGCACTTTCTTAAATGCCACATCATCAAGCGTTTGCAAAATAAAATAAAGTGTCTTCTGATCTTTCTTGCGAAGCTCCTTTTGTGTCGAGGTAGCGGTGGCCCCTGGGTATTCGAACCCATCTTCAACGACTGCGAGCAAGTCTTGAAAACTGAACAAGACTCTCATCTGAGTGCTCCATCTATCAAACTTCTTCCCATCGAATATTAGAAGAGTAGGTTGAACTTGGCCGTTCCCCGATGTCGCCATAATTCGCACCAAATAAGAAAATCAAAAATCTCAATTTTGATTTTAACTCTCTGCTGCACACACTTTGAACAAATTGTTCAAATCTTTGTTTCTTCTCCAAAACAAGAAACACGCGCGTTTCGATCTCTCGATAGATCTGAAGCCCAAATCTGTTCTTGAATCTTCAAGAACTCTCACACAACCAAGATTAAAAATCTCAGTCTCTCTCTCACAAATCTCAAGATCTCACTATTGCTCTGATACCATGTTAGGTTTAGAGACACCGCAATGACACACTTTATTAATCTCTAATAAACTCGTTTATTACAATGTGGAGGGTTAATTCTAATTTATAGACTCACATAAACATATTCCTAATCCAACTAGGAGTTTCTAAATAGACTCATATTGTAACTCAAATTCCTAATCAAATTCAAACACTAATCTAATTTAGATTATAACTCTAATAGATTGATAATAGAGGAACTAGGGGAGGAACATGATACGACCAATTACTCGAAGATATTGATAGGAAAATTCCTCTTCGACAGAAGTATAAATTTTGGTGCAATGAGGGATATATTGGCTCCTTTACGGAGACTAGTAAAAGGTATGCATATACAAGAAATGAAGCATCTTGGCTTATACATGTTTACATTTTTCCGCGATAGGGATGTCACGAGGATGATGGAAGATGACCTCTGAACGTTCAATCAACATCCTCTAATGTTAAAGAGAATGGAGAAAACGAACCAGTTGGCAACTCTTGATCTGTATGAAATTGAGATGTGGGAAAGGGTGTATAAACTTATGGTAGGATTTATGAATGAAATATTGCTACGAAAATTGGTAACTTTATCGGAGTCTTCGTAAAAGTGGGTCCAAAAAAGGAGGAAGTACATGGTCTGAATATCTTCTAATCAAAGTCCGCATTGATGTTCGCTTCGCCATTAAGACCCAAATGAAGATTAAGAGGATTTCAGGAGAGTCATTGACGCAACGGAGATCTTCTAAACCAGTTGAACGAATCTACGAACAACTCGATCTAGGTCAAAACTTAAGCCAAAGTTCAAAAAATTCTTTTATTCCAGCCAAAAACTATGAATTACATCCTCTAGGTCGCTGAAATAGTGAAACCGTAAAATTTGCCAAAAATAGTAAAAAGTCCAAAAAGCCCTAAACTGGAACCTAGACGAAAAATAGCAATAAATGCCGCAAACGCAATAAAAACGAAATTCCTAATGAAAGTTATAAGCTAAACAAAACTTTCCTAAAATAGCAAAATTGCCGTTTCGCAGAGCGAAAAGATGGAATTTCGCCGAAAAATATCGTAGTCATGGCAATGTGACCTGTGATCTCCACGCCGTTTCTAATCAACCCATGTCCCCGGAACGCCGAAACTCAAACGCCTGAACTTCACCGAAATTACCAAAATGCCATCCTGTCATATATTTCCATCATATTTTTTCAAGAATTTGCAAGCTAATTCTTGGACTTCATCATTCTCCCCAGGGTGGACAGAATTCGCCCTCGAATTTTCATCATCAGACGTATCCTCATAATAGGTAACAAGATGCTTGACATTAAATACATTAGCCGTGCGAATGTGACTTGCAACTTCAATCTGTAAGCATTAGGATTAATTTTCTCAAGAACCTCCACAGGACCAATCTTCCAAACTGACAATTTGTTGTAATCACCCATAGAGAATCGATCTTTAGTGAGAACATCTCACACAAAGTCACCCGCTTCAAACTCCATGTGACGCTTCTTTCGATCTGCATATTATTTGTACTTGTCAGCAGCCTTCTGCAAGTTATCTTTGACGGATTGATGAATCTCTTGCAGCCTACTAACAACGTCTTCTACCTTGCCATGTCATCTAGTCTTACTTGGCACTACTAACAGATCAAGAGGACCTCGAGGTAGTACTGAATACACAACCCGAAAATGACTAAACTCGGTACTTCGATTAACAACATGGTTGTGTGCAAATTCTGCCTGTCTCAACTTGAAGTCTCAACTCCTAACATTCTCACCCACCAAGCTCCTCAAAAGATTGTCCAACGAACGGTTGACAACTTCAGTCTTCCCATATGTTTGCGGATGATAAGCACTGCTAAATTTCACCTGCGTGTTCACCATAGCCCACAAACTGTGCCAAAAATGGCTAAGGAATATGGTGTCCCAATTTGAAACAATTGAGGTAGGAAGGCCATGCAATCTATACACCTCCCGAAAGAACAGCTGAGCCACATTTACAGCATCTGTGGTATTCTTGCATGGAATGAAGTGAACCATCTTGGAAAAACGGTCAACCACCATAAAAATAGAGTCATTTCCCCGCTGTGTTCTAGGCAACCCCAACACGAAATCCATGCTAATATCAACCTATGGCTGTTATGGAATGGGCAAAGGCATATATAGACTGACATTAGTTGCGGTACCCTTCGAAAGCTAGCAAGTCCGGCACCGCTGCACATATTTGTCCATTTCCTTGCGAATGGTAGGCCAAAAGTAAGAGACCTGCACCAGCTGCAAAGTGCGATCACGCCCAACATGTCCATCTCCATGCAACTCTCTAATAATCAGCAATTTCAGGCTGCAATTAGGAATGCAAAGCTTGTTGCCCCGAAATAAGAAACCCTTATGGAGTGTGTAATCAGTACGCTCCCCACTCCGCACCTTCTCCACAATAGTAGCAAAGAAAGGATCAGTAGTAAACAAATTAGAGAAAGAGGAAAACCCAGGTACATCAATGGTAATGATGCTCAACAAACTTTTTCGTCTGCTCAGGGCATCAGCAACTCTGTTTGTCACACCAGACTTGTGTTTCACCACAAAAGTAAAGCGCTCCAAATAGGCCACCCAGGAAGCATGCCTGACCGAGACCTTATTCTGCCCATGTAAGTGTCGCAATGCCTCATGGTCTGTAAACAACACGAACTCTCTGTGGAAAAGATAATGCAGCCAATGCTTCACGGCTTATACCACTGCATAAAACTCCACATCGTATGTGCTATACCTCAACTTCGCCCTAGACAGCTTCTCACTGAAATAGGCAACATGCCTATTATTCTAACTCAAGACAGCTCCAATGCCTACTTTGGATGCATCACTATGCAACTCAAAGGGTAGGTGAAAATCTGGCAACACCAGAATGGGTGCAGTGGTTAACCGCACCTTGATCAGTTGGAATGCTTCATCTGCCTCGTTGCTCCACCCAAACTTCATGCCCTTCATACAGTCTGTAATTGGGGCCATGATACTGCTGAAGTGTGGAATGAACCGCCTGTAGAAGAGGCAACCCATGAAAGCTGCGAACCTCCGTGACAGTGGTGGTTCTAGGCCAAGTGCGGATGGCTTCTACTTTAGACACATCAACCTGCAACCCTTCTCCAGAAATGACATAACCAAAGGAAAGGACCTTCGGTGTAAAAAATGAGCACTTCTTCATCGCAACATAGAACTTCTTCCTACGCAAGATAGTCAGAACATCTCGCACGTGCTAGAGGTGTTCCTCCTTGTTAGTACTGTATATCAATATATCATCAAAATATACCACAACGCACTTGCTTATCAAAGGTCTCAAGCTTTGGTTCATGACTTTCATGAAGGTGTTAGATATGTTTGACAGCCCAAACGACATGACTAACCACTCATACAGCCCCTCCCTGGTTTTAAAAGCAGTCTTCCACTCATCCCCAACTCTAATGTGAATCTGGTGATACCCACTATTCGAATCCAGTTTTGTAAAAATTTTTGATCCACTCAATTAGTCAAGTAAATCATCCAAGCGAGGGATAGGAAAGCGATACCTGACAGTAATCTTGTTGATTGCTCTACTGTCCACACACGTCCGTCAGGAGCCATCTTTCTTTGGTGTAAGGAGGGCTGGTACTGCACACGGACTCAGACTTTCACGGATGAATCCCTTCGCCAATAACTCTTCAACCTGTCTGCGCAACTCCTCATGCTCATTGGGACTCATTCGGTAGTGTGGTCTATTAGGTAGTGACGCACCAGGTTCAAGGTTAATCTGATCCTGAATATCACGCAATGGTGGCAGTCTTTCTGGCATCTCATCAGGGAAAACATCACAAAACTCCTTCACAATAGGAATTGCAGCTTCAGGAACATCAACATCTCTATCTACTTCCTTTCCCATCAAGATGTAAACTATCTCAAAATCCTGTAATTCATCTTCAATCTTACCAAAGACAACAAGCTGCTAGATTCTTTAGTAGGCTTAACTTCCTCCGGATCCTTGGCGGGTACTAGCATAATCTTCACTCCCTTGAACATAAGAGTGTATTTATTGGCTCTACCATTATGCACAACTCCCCTATCAAACTGCCAAGGATGTCCCAGTAACAAGTGGCAAGCATCCATAGCCACAACATCACACCAGACTGAATCCTTGTAGTTAGCACCGATAGAAAAAGTCACCAAGGCGTGCTTCGACACCTTCACCTCACCACCCTTCTTCAGCCAAGCTAGCTTGTAGGGCCTGGGGTGTTGTTCAGTTGCAAGGCCCAACTTCTGAACCGCTTCAACTGGGACGATATTCTCGCAATTGCCTGCATCAATCATGAACCTGCACACCTTGCCTGAGATGATACACTTGGACTGAAAGATGTTACTCCGCAGCCACTCATCATCACCGACAACTCTAGGAGTCATACAAGAACGCCTCATAACCAAGGCAGTACCCACATCTCCAGTTACGATCTCCTCTTCTGTGTTGTCAAAAGTATCAAAGGCCGGTTCTGCAGTGATGTTGGCCCCTTCCCCTTCGTCTTTCTCTTCGTTCTCAATAAAGAAAGTTTTCTTCCCTTTACATTATGACTTCTTGTGACCAACTTCGCCACAACCGAAGCATTTAATCCTACTAGTGTTAGGTCTGTTCATGCGACTAGCATAGTTAATTGCAGCGGTATTACCTCCACTATTGGCTATCCTAACACTAACATTATTGGAAGCATTACTCACACCCCGACGATGTTGTTTCTCCACCAACATGCTCGCTGGTGCGCTGCAGATAAGGAAGCTGGATCAAACATGTTGACAACATCTTGGATCTGCACCCTCATCCCACCAATATACCGCGCCACTAATTGGTCGTTAGTCTCCTGCAGTTCGTTTCTAGTGACTAACTGATAAAACTCGGTAGTGTAATCATCTACTGACTTTGGCCCTTGTCTCAGATTCTGCAACCTCTGATACATAAGGTGTTGGAAGTTGTAAGGCAAGAACTCATCCCGTAAGTGTTTTTTCATCTTCTCCCACGAGGTGATCTTCGCCTTTCCATTCCTATTTCGCATCAACTTCTGCTGTTGCCACCAAGTCGCAACCCAGTTGCGAAATCTGGTCGCAACCAGTTGCACACGCTTGTCTTCGGGCACACGTTTGAATTCTAGGACTTCTTCAACTGACGCCAGCCAGTCCAAGAATTCTTCCGGTTGAAGGGTGCCATGGAATTTTGGGACCTCCGTCTTCATCCCAGACTCCCACTGCCTGCGATCATCCTCAACTGCACGCGGCCTGTAGCGCCTCCTCAGTGCCTCAACATACTCATCTTCCCCTTCGGTAGAAAAATCTCCGACTGGTTCATCACCAACAGGTTCCCTTCGATGGTTTCGGACACGATCCATATTCCGACCCAACAACTGATCGATTCTGGCAGTTAATTGTTCTACCACCGCGCCCATGCGTTGGTAAATTATTTGGCCAATTTGTCGATTCAGATTGTCACGGTCATACACCTCCTCGATACGCTGCTGGTTCCTCTTCGGCGACATTATTTCTCCAATCACGCTGAAGCAGACTCTGATACCAACTGACACGGGGAGATCTTCTAAACTAGTTGAACGAATCCACGAACAACTCGATTTTGGTCAGAACTTAAGCCAAAGTTCGAAGAATTCTTTTATTCCAGCCAAAACCTGTGAATTACATCCGATAGGTCGCTTGAATAGCAAAACCCTAAAATTTGCCAAAAATAGTAAAAAGTCCAAAAAGCCTTAAAAGCACTAAACTGGAAACTAGACGAAAAATAGCAACAAATGCCGCAAACGACAATGAAAACAGAAATTCCTAATGAAAGTTATAAGCTAAACAAAAGTTTCCTAAAATAGCAAAATTGCCGTTTCGATGGCAAAACGATGGAATTTCGCCAAAAAACGTCGTAGCCACGACAATGTGATCCGTGATCTCCATGCCATTTCCAATCAACTCATGTCCCCGGAACGCCGAAACTCAAACGCTCGAACTTCACCGAAATTACTAAAATGTCATCTTGTCATATCTTTCCATCATATTTTCCAAGAATTTGTAAGGTAATTCTTGGACTTCATCAGTCATGGTGTTAGGCAGAGTTTATGTATGAGAAAATTCCCACCTTCTGTTACTATTGTGGTTTGATTGGGCATTCAGACAAATTTTGTGAATCCTTGTTTGACGACAAAGATGCTGGGGAGGAGAGGAAATTTGGTAGTCATCTTCGTGTACAGTTTCGAACTTGTCATCTACCCAAGCTAATTGTTGGTAGAGAGAACAAGATGGCACGGCGATGCAGGCCACCAGAGGAAGAGGAGGAGGCGTCGCTGACGTGGAGGTGGAGATAGATTCACGTAATCACATCCACAATCATAAGAATAACATGAATCGTAGGGTGGGATCTCAAAGGCAATTTATGGAAATAACAGGGCGGGAATTTTTGACTTCCCATATGGCGGGCTAGTTGGAGGTGAATCCGAAAAGGGCACGTATGGGTATGGAGGTTGATGATGTGGTTGGAGCAGCATCTCGGGTCGAGCTACCAAATCCAAAAAACCTGCAACGGGCGAGTTAAGGAAATCGGGTCCGCCCATCAATTTGAGTACACTAGTGTGGAACTGTCGTGGATTGGGCTCTCCATGAATAGTGAGGGTACTATTGGATCTTGTCCAAACGTACAGGCCCACCATTGTGTTTCTGATGGAGACAATCATTGATCATGATCGAATCCTTCTAATCCAATGAAGAATGTGATTTGAAGGGGTTTATACAGTAACATGAGACGGTGAGGGTGGGGGTTTTGTGGAGAAAGACTGAGCAAGTAGAGGTTCTCTCATCAACTGTGAACTTCATTAATGCTCTGATATCTTTATAGGGGATACACCCTTTCCGGTTCTCTAGACATTATGGATACCCAGAGATGACAAGAAGGAAGGACTCAAGGAATCTGCTTCGGGAACTAGCGGCGGAGTCAGATGAATCGTGGTGTATAGCCGGAGACTTCAACGACATACTCTACGAGAATGAGAATGAGGGGCGATGAAAACAGCCACGATGGCGTCTTCATGGCTTCAAATAGGCAGTAGACGACTGTCAGTTGATTGATTTGAGGATGGAATCAGTATGTAAGCAGCAATTTGCAAAGGTTTATGTTCGAAACATAGTGGGTTCTAGCTCTGATCACAGGGCATTGCTTCTGGATGTGTCCTTGTTAGAGATCAAGGTTCAGTTCAAACCAAAGTAGCTGTTGGTGACAAAGCAACAACGGACAAAGCTTTAACAACATCATGATGGTTGTAATGTGGTTGTAACAAGCTTGTTTGAAGCATTAACTCATGTTGTAAACAATTCAATCATTCAATACAAGTCTCGTTTTCTCTTTCGATTCGATCATAGTTAACTTGGTTGTTGTAATGTGGTTGTAACAACTTCAACCTACCTACAAAGTTAATTAATTCTATTAGTCTATATATAGTAAGTTAAACAATTCAATCATTCAATACAAGTCTAGGTTAGTTAGGAGTTTGTTATTGTAATGTGGTTGTAACAACAATCATTCTATGTTAATTAATTCTATTAGTTAGTTATTAGTTAGAGTTTGTTATTTCTATATTATTGTAGCACTCATGTTGTAAACAATTCAATCATTCAATACAAGTCTCATTTTCTCTTTCAATACTACAAATAAATCTTGCATATCTTTTTGCCATTCTTGTTTTTGTTTCTTCAAGTTTAATTTCTCTGTTTGAGCAGAGTATTCTCTCTTTAGAGGATACTTTACATTCCTGTTGGAGGGTGATGTAAAAGGGAGTTCGCTTGTGATTTGAAAACTCTTGGTTAAGGGAAAAAGGATGTGCTGAGCTGATAAAAAAAACATGGGAGGCGAATTCGTATTTGCCGATTGTGGATAGAATTAAGAGTGTGGAACAAAATTGAAGGACTGAGGGAAAATCTATTGCACGTGCATTCTAAAAAAATTGAAAGAGATACGTGGGAAATTGGAATTATTTAAGCAGAGGAGTGACCTTTTTCTCCCAGCAGTGTTACAAAAAGATTGAGCAGGAATATCATAAAGTTCTTGCCTAGCAGGATGGTTTCTGGCGCCAGAGAGGGAAACAACATTGGCTTCAAAGTGGGGAAGCTCAAAGTGTTTATCCCAGGGAGGCTCATTACCAATAATGTCATCTCAGCTTTTGAAGTGAACCATTTGGCTACACCGAAAAACGCAGGGAAAAGAAGGGTATGGGTCGTTGAAGATTTATATGAGCAAAAACTATGACCGAGTAGAATGGTCCTTCCTTGAAACAATTATGCAAAAATGGGCTTCGCAAGGTACTGGATCGACTTGATGTATATGTGTATTGCTTCAGTGCAATATGTGTTCTTGGCAAATGGTTTGGAATTTAGCCCAGTTAGTCCCTCAAGGGGACTCGACAAGGAGGCCCTATATCTCCCTACTTATTCTTCATGTGTGCGTGTTAGGTTTAGAGACACCGCAATGACACACTTTATTAATCTCTAATAAACTCGTTAATTACAATACGGGGAGTTAACTCTAATTTATAGACTCACATAAGAATACTCCTAATTAACTAGGAGACCCTAAATAGACTCATAATCTAACTCGAACACTAATCTAATTTAGATTACAACTCCAACATCCCCCCATAATCTAAATTACCTATCTGAATTAAAAAACAAAACATCATCCCCCCATAATTCAGATTGTCGTGATCTTCCACTTGATCTTCTCTCGACCTCCATCGACAACATCCTTTATCGTTCACCCGCCATCCATCTCTCATAGCTTCCTTAATGTTGAACAATGCACAATGCATTCGATTGTCTTCATCATCAACGACATTATCATGGGTGATCTTACAATCCTGAAGTCGAGCTGGTTGTCCCACACTTCTTTGTGGTATGCAATTGGTACGTTGGGGCTAACGTCAATACCAACCGAAGTGGAAGTTTCATCCTTACATCTAATTGTTGATGGTTGAGCAATACTCTTTCCTTTTATGTCCCAAATCCATGCACTTTTCTCATCGAACTTGACATCTCTGCTAATAATGACTGCATTGGTAATTGGATTGTACAATTTGTACATTTCAATCCTCCCTGAAACATAGCCAATAAATATGACCTTCACGCCTTTGTCATCTAACTTCTTCCTGTTAGCATCAAGAAAATGTACATATGCAGTGGATCCAAACACCTTCAAGTGTTTGACGCTTGGCTCGTAACCACTCCAAGCCTCTTATGGGGTTATATGGGACACACCTTTTGTGGGAGACCTATTCAGTAAATAAACTGAACATGCAACTACTTGAGCCTAAAAAGCATCAGGTAGACTTTTGGCCTTCAACATACTATGAGCCATCACTACAAGAAAAATGATATTTAGAAACGGAATTAGCAACGAATTAAATTCCGTTGCTAAGAAAAAGTGGTTAGAGACGAATTGAGACGGACTAATTCAGAGACGGAATAGAGAGAGATCAGAGACGGAAATAGAGACGGAATTAAATTCTGTCTCTAAATAATGGCGCCAACATTCCTACCAAAACTTTCTTTTTTTATAACTGTTCATGAAATCTCGAGATTCGTGCGTGCTTCGATCTAGGCACCTCCAAAAATCAATCGTCCAATCTAAAGACCAAATGTCTTTCTCTCAACTCTCTTTCTCTCTGGTTGCGCTTTGGTCTCTCTCTCTCTCACCGCTAACCGCCTCTAATCGGCTCTCTGCTCTCTCTCTCTCGGTCACCGATCACCGCTCTCTGCTCTCACCGGTCACCGCTCTCTCATAGGTCATCTCCACTCACCGCTCTCTGCTCTCTCTCTCTCACCGCTCTCGCTCTCTGCTCACTCTGTGCTCACCGCTCTTTGCTCATCGAGGACGTTCTCTCCCTCTCTCACCGCTCTCGGACCGACGTTTCCCAGCTCTCTCTCTCTCTTTCTCTCACCGCTCTCTCTCACCGAAATCTCTCTCCCAAACCCTAAATCTCTGTCGTCGTTGCGATTGCGGCTGCGATGAGGCCGTCGGCTCTTCCGTCGCCGGCTGCCGGAGATTGGAGCCTCCGAAGCTCTAAGCCGTCGCCGACCTATGCCCCACCCTAAGCCGTCGCCGAACTAGTTAAGGTAACACCCTAAGCTGTTAGTCTTTTTTTTTTTTTGAATGGGTGTTACAATTTGGATTGAATTATAGGTTTATTAATTCCATTGATTTAAGGTCATGTTCATGATAATCATGTTGTTCCTTATAATGCATGTCATCAATCTAAACAATATAGATTGTCTTTTCCATTGAGTTCAGTCAAATCTACTTCTATTTTTCAATTACTTCATATCGATTTTTGGGGTCCTTATAGACAATCTTCTTTACAAGTTTCACATTACTTTTTTTACCATTATTGATGATTTAGTCGATACACTTGGATTTTTTGATTGCCCGTAAGTCTTCTACACTTGGATTTTTTGATTGCATGTAAGTCTTCTACATTACATATCATTGAGCAGTTTCTTGCCTATATTCACAATCACTTTTAAGTATCTGTCAAATATATCAGATCAAACAATGGTACTGAATTTGTAAATCAAGGATGTGCTTATTTATTCTTCAAGCTTGAGATTGTTCATCAAGAGATCATCTCCTTACTCACCTCAATAGAATGGGGTTGTAGAGAAAAAGCATCGCCACCTATTACAAATTACTAGAGCCTTGATTTTTCAATTAGGATTGTCTAAAAGGTTTTGGGGAGATGCCTTTTTCACGGCTACATATATTTTGAACAGATTGCCCTCTTAAATTCTATAATGAAAGTCTCCTTTTCAAATTCTAAAAAAAAAAAGATTCTAACTTCAATGACAACTTTATTATTCCATATGTTACATAACACACATGGTTGGTTGCTAAAGCGAAAAATCAGAATTAAAATTTCACTCACAAGTCACAACATATGTATGTACTTAAACCGGAAGTCTCCCATTCACAATCAAATGTTCTGTTTGATGGTTTTTTTTTTCTTAATTTCAGACTATTGGACATTAGAAACTAGTAGGATCAACCTTTCTTTTTTATTGCTGACAAGGCTGAGGATATTCTTCAACCTAAAGTGGTAAGTTGGAGCATACCAGTGCATATATTTTTTAATCCGAATCCATTAGTGCATATATCTCATTGTAAAGCTACACCCGACTTGATATATAGTTGTGTTCCCCCTCTTTGCATATATTTCACTTAATTTTTTGGGATTTAATCATTTGGTGCAATTTTTTTTCTCAAATAAAAAAATTCCTTTTTTTGTTCTTGATTTTTTTTTATAATTTACATGGGAAATCGAGCTTGTTTGGTGCTTGAAATTCCGGGAAAGAATTGGTTGATGAAGGAAATACATTGCTTATTTATTTCTTCATTTTCTTGCAAATGGAGTTCTCACTGTTTTGACTACAGGTGGCTTTTGTTTTTCTTTGAAGGAATTATGTTTGGAAAGATTATGTAGTTAATCATTTTAGTTCGTGAAAAGGTCCTAGGACAGTCTAGATAAATTTTAAATTTTAATCTTTGAAATCTTCTAACAAATTGCTGCACTCAAGAATCTTCTCGGTTCTCAATCTAATGGGAGGCAAGTAACCAATAAACTCCCTATGGTTTGGCTGGAAAGGAAATGCTAATGCAATCCACATATTTTGGGGAAGGGTGAATTGGAATTGTAATTCACCGAAATCTGACAAAGTACATTTCATTGGTACTTCACTGATATCTCTATTTCCAATCTTGTCAATATCATTTTTGGATAGTGTAGGACTTTTCGATGAAGATATCTACCAGTATTGCTTAAATTTAACAGAACATGTTACTTCCAGAAGGTCAACGAGGTTACCTTCAAGGTCTAAGCATGGCCGAAAATTTAGGTATGCATTTATTCACTAAATTTAGAAAGTTTAGATGTTTTTACTGTGATTACTTGGCTTTTCTTTTTTGCAGTGGGACTGAAATAACTTTGTGCACTTATGAAAGCATTAATAACTTAGTCACTAGGTTCATTTGCTTCCTTCAAAATGTTCGGCATGCCTCACTTGTCTTTGGTTCTGTTTCTAGAGTTGTGGAGGGAAATTGATGGATGTTTTGTCTTGAAAATAGCTATGAACATATCATGTTGTGTATTCATGCTTTGTTAGCAATTACTCTTCCTCGTGGGTGGCATGCGGTTGGAGGCTTGCTTTATATTATTTGCAGCACTCATTTTCTAGACTTTTGGATCTTCACATATGAAGTTGTATTTGTTACCTTAGTATTTTTAGTCCCATAACTTCCTGAAATGCTATATATTATTTGTAGCACTCGTTTTCTAGACTTTGTGTCAAGTGTTCTTTTTAAGCTGTATTGCATTTTATCTTTGTTCAATGTTTCTTACTAACTTCTGTTGTATTTTCCATACCTTCTGCAGATGCTAATCTTAAAAATTCCTGTAAGTTCTCTGCCAAGAGTGCCTGGTCTCTGGATTTAAAGATTATGTTCTGAAGCATGGGAATACTTTAGATAAACAATGCAAATCTTGCTTCTCAAACAGGTCTGTAGTTCAGGAATAACTACGATTTTTTATCTATCCAAATTTTTTGATGTTTCCTGCATTATTTTACTTTATTACTAAACATTTTATCTGTGGCGTGGAACTGCCATCAGACTGTCTACTTAACCTCGCTAATCTGTTCCATTGCAATGCGCCATGTTACCCATTCAATAATTGTGCAGCTTGTGTCAATGATTAATACTTTTCAAAAGCCTCCACTTGACAACTAGAAAGCTCAATATATTTTTTTGTTGTCCAATTTAAATAAATTGTACCCTCACAAGACACTTCTCTTAGCTTCTAAAATCGTGATGATCATCCTCATCCATGAAGCAGCGTATTCTCTTTGTAGTGATCTCATAAAGATTGGAACTGCAAGTGATTCTCTTTAGTGTGTTTCGTGCTCATTATTATTTCAATAAAGAATAAGGAGGGCTATTAGAGTCATAGACTCGAAGATAATGTTCAGGCAAGACCTTGGGAGCTAAGATTCACTTTTTAGGCTCCTTCCAAAATTATAGTAAACGTTTATTGTTGCTCATAGACTGCCTAGACCATCTTGGATTTAGTTTTGATTACCAACTTCATTGATCTTTAAGCCACTCAAGATAATTTGAAGATCTCCCAGGGCAATTTGGAGCTCTCATGCAGAAGCTATAGTAAAGGCTTAGGTGCATAATCTCCAATAGCATCTTGCAAATGTCTTGCTTTCCAAAATTATTGTATCAAATGATCTTAAATGCGGCAAGTGGTGCTTTTCTCACCATTGGGAGCTTCAATCTTATGTCGCATCTTTTTTCTTTTTATTCAACATTCTTTTTATGAATGGGGTTATCTTATATAAACTGCTTGTCCAGGTTTTCTATTTCCAGAACTTTCTCCTATGCCCAATTTCCTCATCGCTTCTCGCCCACCGGCAAGCATTGACTGGAAAAGTTTTGGTTCGAATGTCAAAAGCAGTGCCATTGACGAAAATGGCGATGCAGTGCTGGAATGGGAGAACTTGCCACCATCAATGCATATATCTCATTGTAAAACTGCACCCGACTTGATATATGGTTGTGTTCCCCCTCTTTTGCTATCCCTTTTGAGTTAACTGAGTAGCTATGTACATGATCTATTTACTTATCTATGATGTTGAATTTCATGTAAATGTGCTATCTTGACACTATTGCTATAAATTGTATAAGGCCTTTTTGTGCATATTTAGAGGATTGAAAGTTTTTTTTGTGGTTGTTGAACAATAGAATTGGTGATTTTTGTGCATACTTAGAAATTTGGAACATTTATTAAACTTGACGAGCTTTCATGGATATATAAATCTTTTTCAATGTCGAATTGTACATTTTTTTTTCTCTCATTTGAATATTTGTTGTCGATATATATTGTCAATATATGTATGTCAAATTCTGTTTTTTTGGGAGATGTTAGCACCCCCAAGGAGTTGTTGAAGGGGGTGCAGGCGATGGAGTAGGTCCTATGGTTGTATTTTCAGGTTTAGAGGTTATGGAGAACCGATTGGATTAAGCTTAGGTTTGAAAACTAAACAAAGCGGAATTGAGACGGATTAGCAACGAATTCAGAGATTCTGTTGCTATTCCGTCTCTAATTTTTGAGGAATAGATGCATGAATCAGCAACGAAATTATTGTATTCCGTCTCTATCCGTTGCTAATCAGAGACGGATCAGAGACGGAATATAATAATTTTGTCTCTGGATCGTTGCTAATCAGAGACGGATCAAAGACGGAATCCAATAATTCCGTCTCTGATCTGTTGCTAATCAGAAACGGATCAGAGATGGAATTGTTGTATTCCATCTCTGATCCGTCTCTGATTAGCAACGGATTAGAGACGAAATGCAATTACAATTGTACCCTTTAGAAGAATTTCCATTTATGTTCCGTCTCTGTTCCGTTTCTAAATTCCGTCTCTAATCCGTCTCTAATCAGCAACGGAAACACATTTCCGTTGCTGATTGAATCAACGACAACATTTTAGAGGCGGAATAGATTCCGTCTCTATTCCGTTGCAGAACTGAATTAGAGACGAAATTTATGTTAATCAGATACGGAAATTTCCGTTTCTGATCTCTGCTTTTTTGTAGTGCATGTCTATAATCGTCTTATTTTTTCTCTATGCAATGCCATTTTTCCGCATTGTTTGTGGTGGCACGATCTCACGTTTAATTCCATGACGATCACAAAACTCTAAAAATGCCGAGGACGTGTACTCACCACCACTATCTGTCCTCAAAGTCTTGATGTAGCGTCCACTCTGTTTCTCCACAGTTGTCTTGAACTTCTGAAAGCAACTAAATGCATCAGACTTATTCTTTAAAGTATACACCAAAATCATCCTGCTGCAAGTCATCAATAAAAATCATAAAATATTTGTTTCCTCCCAGTGAAGCAGTCTGCAGAGGATCATAAACATCCGAGTGAACCAACTGTAATAGAGATTTGGCATGCCTTAAATGTTAGAAGCAAACGTTCATCCATGTTGCTCCCCCAAAATACACCCCTCACAAAATTGCTTTAGATGTTGAATCACGGGCAATCCTTTCACTAAATTCTTATGAGTCTGCAACTTTAGACTTTTGAAGTTTAGATGACCATATCTTAGATGTCATAACCATGACTCATCAGAAAACAATGGATTTAAAACACGGATAAGATCCGGTCTTAATCTCAATCCGAAACAACCTATTTTTCAAATAAGACTTAAGAATGATCATACCTTTAGAGTCAAATACAGTGAGATGACTATATTTGAAATTCACTTTGTACCCTTTTTCTAGCAATTGCCCCAAACTTAGCAAATTGCATGTCAATGTCGGTACATATAACACATATCAAATAAACCGATGATCACCATTCTCCAATTGGATCAGAATTCTTCCTTTTCACTTAATTGAAAGTTTCCTATCATCAGCAAACTTGACCTCCGTTAATACTGACTCATCCAACTCTTCAAAAAATTCTCTATTGCTACACATGTGATTAGAGCATGCACTGTCGAGATACCACATATTACTCTGAGCATTCTCCTGGACTGATGAAACCATCATTAGTGTCTGATGACACTCCTCATCTTGCTTTGTCTGCTCCTCGGACTCCGACTCCGACTCTGGTATGCTTTATCTTGCATTGTCTAGCTATATGCCCAAATTCGCGACAATTGTAACACTGAATCCGATTTCTCTGTTGATCGCGACCCTTGTCTCGTCCACGACCTTTATTTCTATCCCACCACTGATGATTAATATTCTGACATCTGCCATTGTTGTTGACTTTATCACAGCCTTTGAACCCATAATTCTTGTTTAGATTTGGGACAACTGCAGTCTTCAATGCCTGCTCAATAGGCTTGACTTTTTCACTTTTTCCATTGATTCGTTGCTCATGTGCTTGTAATGAACCAATGATTTCTTTAACTGACTTGGTCTCATAATCTGTCCTGGACTCCATAATAGCAGCTACTACGTGGTCGAACTTCACGGTGCGCAAAATCTTCTCGTTCACATCAAGATCGGCGACGTCTCTGCCATTCAACTTTAATTGATTGGCGATTGTCTGAACACGATAGGTGTACTTTTCTATATCTTCTGAGTCACCCATCTCGATCAACTCGAATTGTTGCCTCAAAGTTTGCAACCGAACTTTTTTGGCTTTCTATATACCCTTATAGGACTTCTCTAAAGTGTCCCACGCCTCCTTTGATGTCTTCGCCAGTTGCACTTTCTCAAACGCCACATCATCAAGCGTTTGCAAAATAAAATAAAGTGTCTTCTGATCTTTCTTACGAAGTTCCTTTTGTGTCGAGGTAGCCGTGGACCCTGGGTCTTCGAACCCATCTTCAACGACTGCGAGCAAGTCTTAAAAACCGAACAGGACTCTCATCCGAGTGTTCCATCTATCAAACTTCTTCCCATCAAATATTGGAAGAGTAGGTTGAACTTGGTCGTTCCCCGATGTCGCCATAATTCACACCAAATAAGAAAATCAAAAATCTCAATTTCGATTTTAACTCTCTACCACACACACTTTGAACAAATTGTTCAACTCTTCGTTTTTCTCCAAAACAAGAAACGAGCACGCTTCGATCTCTCAATAGATGCGAAGCCCAAATTCTTTGTTCGATCTTGAACAAAGTCTCACACCGTAGATCTAAAATCTTGGTCTCACTCTCACAGATCTCAAGATCTCACTATTGCTCTAATACCATGTTAGGTTTAGAGACACCGCAATGACACACTTTATTAATCTCTAATAAACTCGTTAATTACAATGCGGGAGTTAACTTTAATTTATAGAATCACATAAGAATACTCCTAATCTAACTAGGAGACCCTAAATAGACTCATACTCTAACTCAACGTCCTAATCCAACTCAAATACTAATCTAATTTAGATTACAACTCCAACAGTGCGGAAAGGTCTATCCTCTATCCTTTCCAAGCGGCAAGAAAATGGATCCCTCCATGGATGTAGAATTGCTCAAGGAGCTCCGGTTATATCTCATCTATTTTAAAGCTACTAGCCAAGAAGCAATTTCAGTGAAGGAGTGCCTCCAATCTTACGAAAGTGCTACGAGCCAAAAAGTGAATTACAGAAGTCCAGCATACATTTCAGTCGTAACACCCACCAACATGAACATCAAATAAAGGAGATATGTGATATGTTATAGGTTACGCATTCGACAGCTGCCGGCTTCTACCTTGGGTTACTAAGTATAGTAACAAGGAGGAAGTGTTCAAGTACATTTATGATAAAAGGCGAGATATGCTCCAAAGTTAGAAGGGTAAAATGCTTTCCCCCGCAGGGAAGGAGGTGCTCTTATTGGCAGTAGTTCAATCAATCCCCACCTATATGATGAGTGCATTCATGCTACCGAAGAAGTTATGTGATCAACTGGAGATAGTTATGAATAAGTTCTGGTGGTTATCAGATATAGATAAGGAAGGGGCATTCGATGGAGCGACTGGTCGAAGTTATATACACCAAAGAAGTTATGGGGGATCGGCCTTCGACGAGTCCGTGAATTTAATATGGCCATGCTCATGAAACAAGCGTGGCGACTTCTTACTAATCTGGAGTCTCTTGCAGCCCGATTACTGAAGGCAAAATACTACCGTAACACTCAAATTTGGGATGCTACTGTTGGATCTAATCTTAGCTTTGTTTGGCGAAGCATATTCTCATTTATAAAATTATACAGCCATTAAAAGATGGGTGTAGATGGCGTGTGGGTGAAGGAAAGTCAATCCACATTTACAGAGACTCTTGGCTCCCGGACAAGCTACAACCGACTGTGTTCCTGGCCTTGGCAAATCAGAAGTCGAATGCTCTGCTCATAATGGATGGCCTCGAGTGGGATGCTGATATAGTCCACGAATTATTCGAAAATAGAGATTAGGGATTAATTTTTTCAATTCCTGTGAGTCACAACAATGAGAAGATAAATGGATTTGGGTTGGAGATAATAAATGAACGCACACAGTTAAGATTGGTTACCTTCAGTTATAATTCTCTCCCAATGTCTCCAATCCAATTGGACCAAATGCACTGGCAACGTTTGTGGAATGCAAAGTGTCCAACCTGACCTAATTAGGACATGTGACCGACCTAAATTATCTTAACCTCTTGTTAATCTAGCACCTTCACTTCTTCATCAATAAATAATCAATATTAAGATCATCTTATTATCAATTATAAAACTTTATTAACCACAATCGATTTTAAAGTAAATCTTAAACCTCAAAGTTCCGTAAAAATTTTTTGACAACACCTCTCTATTTTTGAACATAAACCAAAAAACTTGGCCTTCAAAAATATTTAATAAAACATGCTCAACTTTGGTGGAAATGTCGAATGACTCACAATCCACCACATAACAATATATATTGCATTCAAAAAAATTATTTATTCATTCTAAATTATTTCAAGTTTTCAAAATTATCCTTAAACCCTTTACCTTAGTTTCACAGTATTCCATTCCATCCCAACATAGTTCCAGCCGTTCCAAAATAGACCCTAATCACACTCGAACCCAAAAACCTATTTATACAATATATTATACTAAAAAATAATACATACATAGAAAAAAGAACTAAACAAGTCGTAAATAGTCGAAAAGCTTTCTCTTTCCCTTGTCGCCGCTAGAACCTATCATTATCTAATTATAAAAATTCGATAATGTTAGATGAGTAAATCACACACTATCCAGTACACCTGTAATAATCAAATGCATTGTATTCTAAAAATTTAAATGAACAAAAATATCGCAAGGAATCATAAATATACAAGTATCAAATTCATCTCGTTTCTGTTGACCGACCACGATCACAAGTCGTCTTTCTAAAAATGGTGAGTAAACAGTAATAAGGATTCATAAGTTTGAAAGGAAGTAACCCTAATATCCAATTATACCATTTTAATTATTTTAGAGTCACATTAAGTGAATTTATCATATGGCACAACAATTTGTAATTTTATTTCAAAAAAGTTTGATTGTTAGCATATTTTTCGAATTATACCAGGGTACCAAATGCCAAAAAAAGCCTCGAAACTCATTTTTCTAGATTTTTCTAATTTCTCATATTTTTTTCGGAGTTTTTTCGAATTTTTCCATAATTTTAATCTATTTTTTATGATTTATTTTATTTAAACATCAATTTTATTAAAATCTTAAATTAATTATTTTTTTTTTGTTTATTGGGTTCGCCCTGGTCGATCCGACCCAGCCCACGCGGGCTAAGGTCGCCCCACCTGGGCTCGAGTTGTCTCGACCCGACCCATATGGGGTAGCCAAGCCCTCCCCCCATGTTGAATTCAACTGTAAATTTTTTGTTATATCAACAACAATGTTTTTTTACAACCACTAAAACAACGACATCAACAACCTAACACCAACTCCAACACCATTAAAGCTCCATAAATAATTCCCCACCAAATCGACAACAACATAACCAATGACCTCGATCATGGGAAGTCACTACGGAGGCCACCACGAGGGAGTGACTGTACGAGAGAGATGGCGAAATCATGGAGGTGTGAGGAGAGCTTGGCGGTGGAGACTTAGTGAGGGAGAAAAATGAGGGTGAGGGTGTGAGGAAGAAGATGAAATAGTTGGAGAGAGATGGAGAGAAAAATTGTTGGTTTTGTTTGGGGAGGAGAGAGAAAAAGTAAGGTATGGGATTATTTTATTGGTAGGTGTGATGTGACATGTGATGTGACTTATTAAACCCCTTACCATCCCATACATCCGCATTACGCGCATCCCGCGACGTCATACACTCTCGTCACTAAGCGCGCACATTACGACCAATAAAGATATTAAATGGTGCGATGTGAATTAATTAATAATACGACAATTTAACATGCATGCATAAAAAATAACTATTTATACATCGATTGGCGTGCCCTAGACTTATAGACGGTGTCCATGTGGGTCCGAGCTACAAGTCCTAATCTTGGTGTCAACTCCCGAGGGTTAATCGAGTGTGCTGCATCACGACAGGTCCAAGTCACCATCCTGAGATGCCACGTGGCACGGGTTAAATTTTTAGGGTCATTACAGTCTTCCCAACTAATTAGCATTTTGTCCTCGAAATTGAAATAGCTTGGAGTAAGACTTACCAGAATCAAAATAGATATGTAAAGTGTTCGTGCATGTAAGACTCTAGTTCCCAAGTCAGCTCTTTATCCCCTTGATATTGCCATTTAACGAGGACTGACGAGATGTTCTTATTCCTCAAACTCTTCACCTAACGGTCCAAAATCTAAATAGGTTGCTCCTCGTATGTGATGTCCTCCCTCAGATCTATCTGACTCAAATCCACTTTTGGTCGTACGCCTCTTTTTCAACCTATCCAGTTGAAGTATCTAAATATGAAATATGGGTGGATCCCAACTAAATGAGGTGGTAACTTTAACTCATATGCAACCTTGTTGACTCTCATCTTGACCTTGAAATGTCTAAATGAATCTAGGCGTGAGTTTTCTTTTGATTTGAAATCTCATGTGACCCTTCAAAGGCTAGACTTTCAAGTATACATAGGCTCTCTCATCATACTCTAACTCACCATGGTACTTGTCATAATATTTCTTTTATCTCTCTTGCGCACCTTTTAGACGTAATCTAATATATGTCGTATCTTCTCTGTGTAATCTATCACAATCTCTAGCCCAATAATTGTCGCATCCTCAGGCTCTGCCCAACATATGATGGAGATCTGAATGGCCTACCGTAAAGTACCTTAAATGGTGGCATCCCGATACTGGCCTGATAACTATTATTATAAGCAAACATACATAAATGAAGATATTCCTCCCTAGAACCACCATACTCCAACACACACATATGAAACATATCCTTTAATACCTGAATTAACTGTTCCGACTGTCCATCTGTTTGTGGGTGATAAGCCATACTCAAATTTAATCTGGTGCCAAACAATGCATGCATGCTTTACTAAATCTATGATGTGAACTGTGATCCTCTATCTGACACGATGGATAATGGAACTCCGTGTAACCTGACAATTTCCGCTTGTACAAAGCAGCTAATTTATCCACCATGTGTGTCGTCGATATTAGTAAGAAGTGTGCAGACTTAGTCAGCCTATCCATAATCAACCATATGCTATCATGGCCGCACTGAGATCGAGGCAATCTACTAAAAAAATATGTGGCAATATGCTCCTACTTCCATCGAGGAATGAGAAATGGCTGTAATAACCCTTCGGGCCTCCGATGCTCAGCCTTAACTTGGTGGCATATCTCACATGCTCGAATGTAATCACTAATGTAACGACCCGAAAATTTGACTTGTGTCACGTGTCAGGTCAGGGTCGTTTGTGGGATCCACTCGTCGAAATGCGTATGTCCGAATCTCAGGTGGAGACTCCGAGGTACTGTGTAATATTTAATTGTTGAGAAAAGTATATGCGGGGAATGCGGAGAACCGAAACATGAACGGGGATGCGCCTCGAGTCGTGTGCCGACGTGGGACTGAAATGTGGCTATAGTGGATCTATGTGGTTTCAATGTGTACATTGGATACACCTCGTGATGCGTGTAGCGCGAGTATCGAGATTTGTGAAATGAGGCGGGTTGGTGTCTCGAGATGCACGCTGCTCAATTTATAAGGAAAGCATTAAAAAAATATGTTTTTGATGTGCCTCGAGTTTCGCTCTGCACGAATCTCGAGGACACAAGTTTACTTAATAAGGAAGAAATCAAAAATAAATAATATATATGTGGATAGGGTGTGGTTTTAACCACACATTCAAAAAAAAAGTGAAAGAAAATAGTGGCAAAGAGGAAAAAAAATGAGCCAGAGAAAGAAAACAGTGAAGGAGAAGGAGAGAAAGAAGAAGAGACCGGGAGAGAGAGAGGAATCAAGCTTAAGCAAGGTGAGTGAAATCCCCTTGTTGTTGTGTTATTTGTTGTTGTTGATGTGTGGGTTGTTGTTGGGTTCGGGTGGTGAACTCGGACGAATGCCATGGCGGTTCGTCCGAGCTCGAGGAAGGCAAGGGAGTGGTCTCCCCTGCATACGAACCCCACTGGGGTTGGGGATGGAAACCCAACCCCAGCGCTAAAAGAAAAAAAAAAACGAAACGAACCAAAGCACGAGTGCTCTGGTGGGGAAGACGACCCCTGCGGGTCGGGTCGGGTCGGATTTACCCTGGCCCGAGTGGGCCGGGTTGGGCCGGGCCGACCCTGACCCAAGTGGGTCGGCCGGGTCAAACCGACCCGGGTTCGCTTGGACCGGGTCGGGTCAACCCGGACCCACCCCAATAAAATAATATATTTAATTATTAAATTAAATGATTTTTTATTAAAAAAACTAAATTACAGAAAATAGACTAAAATAGATAAAAATTATGTAAAAATTTTTGGAAAATCCTCAAAAAAATATAAAAAAAATCAGGGAAAGCTAGAACATGAGTTCGAGGCTTTTTCGGGCATTCGGCACCCTAGTATAATTCGAAAATGGTGCTAAAACTCAAATTGTCTTTGAAAAAAAAATGACAAATCTTTGAGTCCATAGTATAATTGCACATAATGCGACCCTAAAACTGTAAAATGGTATAAATTGATACCAGGGGCTTATGATGCTATAGTCAGGTGTCGGGTACGCAAATCGAGATGCGGGCAGGACGTTTTTATGTTCGCGAGTTCTAAAGGTAAGTAAACCAGCTAGGGACTTATACAGTATTTTATTTCCCTCCATTGGCTGTTGTTGTTTACTGTTTTGTGATAGCTTTATTGTTGTTCACTGCTTTGTGATGATAGCTATCGTTGAAATTGTTGTCGATTGAGTGAGTCCATTGGCAAGTGAGTCATGGCTACTGTTTATCTGCGATATGATAGGGTTAGGGCTGGAGGCAGGGGTCTCGTCCTAAACCCGAGGTTTTTCCTCGTCGTCCGTCGATATTATCCGGGTCCATGGATGTTTCATAGTCGTACGGGCTAGGGCTAGGAGGCAGGTGTCTCGTCCTAGATCCGGATCTGTGGATGTCTCATAGTCGCAAAGGTTAGGGCTGGGAGGTTGGGGTCTCGTCCTAAACCCGAGTCTGCTGGGCTTTTGTCGCGACTCAACGACCTTTTGGTCAGGACTCTTTGTTATTTGGCAGCACTCATTGATGGATTGTTTGCAGTCTTTTATATTCATGCGTTCTTTATTCCTTTCGTTCTATTTGCATGAATTTGACTGCTTTGGATATTGTGAAATGTTATGTATATGTCCTACTGGATTTACTTACCTGGGCTCGTCATTCTTATGTTTGATGAGTGCGAGCACAGACGAAGTAGTAGAAAGCTCCATAGCTAGGTGATTATTTTGTATATCTTTTAATTACTCTCCTCCAATGATGATATAGTTATGCAGGGTTCCACAATTAGGTTGCCTAACTTTTTAATTACGGTTGAGTTATTTTATTTGTAGTAATTGCTTCCGCTAAATTATAAAACTTGCAAAACATTAATAACTCA
This sequence comes from Stephania yunnanensis, assembly GCA_039657365.1. Taxonomy (NCBI): domain Eukaryota; kingdom Viridiplantae; phylum Streptophyta; class Magnoliopsida; order Ranunculales; family Menispermaceae; genus Stephania; species Stephania yunnanensis. The sequence goes on from CM077592.1 coordinate 11,546,148, forward strand.
TCTGTAAAATTGTGAATTTACTGAAAATGATGGATTGGAAGGCTGACTAGGCTCTCGTTGACCTTGCGAGACTGGCTTGGGGGTCCACGTGAGTTTAGGCCGGGCGGTGCCCAATTTGTGGAAAATTGGGGCCGTCACAACTAACATCGATCTTTATCCCCAACCATCAGAATAGACGACGTATATCCGCATACATCTTGGTCCGACCCGGATGAACCATAAAATGTGAGCGGTGAGCCTTCTAAAGTATCTCGTCGCGAATCTTAACCATTGATGGAATCCACAATATTCCTCTAAATCTCAGGCATGAGTCTGCCGACCGACTCCACTCTGGGTGATCAAGACTCTGAGCTAACTCGCTAAACTTCTGGTACTGCTCATATACCTGTTGAACCTCAAGTACACTCTGTATAGACATAGTCTGAGTCTTTATCTACCTACAAATCAATGCTCTAGTAGTGGTAGGTATATCAACTAAATTCATCAACTCAGCTACCTCGAGTAGCCCATGTTCATGTGACATGTGGCAAGTCACTATCTCTAAATTTGCTCATTTCTAGCTTAATGCGTTTGCTATGACATTGGTCTTCTCTGGGTGATACTTCAAAAGAAATCATAATCTTTAAGGAACTTGAGCCAACGCCTCTGTCTCATATTCAACTCCTTTTGAGTAAAGAGGTGCTTCAAACTCTTATGGTCAGTAAAGAATGTGAATTTCTCTCCGTATAGATAATGACGCCAAATCTTTAATGCAAAAACCATTGCCGCTAACTCTAAGTCATGAGTAAGGTAATTCTTCTCATAAATTTTTAGCTATCGGGACGCGTAAGCTAGCACTTTATCGTCCTGCATCAAAACATAGCCCAGACAACTTTAGAAGCATCCATATTCACCTCAAAACCTTTTCTTGACTATGGTAGTACCAATACTGACGTAGTCGTTAATCATTCCTTCAGAGTTTGGAAAGTCTGCTCACAACTGTCACTCCACTGAGATTTGACTTTCTTCTTCGTTAACCGTGCGATCGGCCCAACGATCTTGGAAAAATCCCGAACAAACAATATGTAATAGCTTCCCAATCCTAAAAAACTATGAATATCATCACACGATATCGGTGCAGGCCAATTGATCACTGTTCTAATCTTAACGGGGTCCATTGACACTCCATTGGCTCTGACAATATGCCCAAGAAATCCAACTTCAGTGAGCCAGAACTCACACTTACTGAACTTATCGTACGATCTCTGCTCCATCAAAGTTTGTAAGATTGTCCGGAGGTGTCCCTCGTAATCCTAACGAGTCTTGGAATAGATAAGAATTTTGCTGATAAACACTATCACAAATCTATCCAAATATTCTCTCAATACTCGATGCATAAGATCTATGAACATTGTCGGGGCATTCGTCAGCCCAAACGACATGACGGTAAATTGGTAATGCCTATATTGTAACAGCCTATTTTATTAACATTGTTATTTATATCGTAGTTGCAAATATGGGCGCCAACTCCGATCCACGTAGACGCCGCGGGTAGGCTAGGGCACACGTCGACCTAGGTACACTAGTTAAATTATGTGTTGGATGGCTTATTTGCGATGCAATTTATTATATTATTTGTTAAATTATCGCATGTATGTATGTTGAATAACGAGAGCATGCGAGGTTGTGTGACGGGTAAATGCCTCGAAATGCGTGTTAACGCGGGTATCGAGAGGCCTAGTACGGGTACACTAGAGAAACTTGATAAGTTCACGAAAAATGATTATGGAATCAAATTGAAATGGGTAATGTAATCCTAGGCTTGCCAAAATCTAAATTTGAATAATAGGCTATGGTGCCTCGAAATGCGTGTCGAGACGCGGGGCATCGGGTACAAGTAACCGATGGTTAGTGTGAACATGAGTTGGTTAAATTTGATAAATAAAACAATAACCATGTGGTTGGATTAGGCTAAGGATAATGTGGAATTAATTGAATAAATGAAGTCTTTATTTGACATGAAATAAAAGTGACATTGAGATGGACATCTAGATCATCATGGTAAGGTGAGTGGACTATTGGAGTCACCGGGAGGTGTAGGACAACATGCTTGTGAACCATAAGATAAGTCTCGGGATACGAACGCACAATTGATTCCAACAAACATATAAATAGAGGACTTAGTGGAGGTTTTTTTTATCAATTCACACATTAGAGGTCAAATCAAAGCTCAAATTAAGGCAATAGTCATCTTCATCTCCACTCTCCAGTGAACTCATTTTTAATTGAATTGAGATAATTCGGATTTGATGGTTAAACCTCTATTTTTTTTGTGAAATCTTGATGTATTACATGTTATTAAATCATATTCATAGGGAATTTACCATTAGTTTAATTCGAACTGATGGTTTTGATGAAATTGGAAAATGCGGTGTATGCATGAAATTGGAGAAAATTGGGTTAATTGAATGATCTGGAGTGTTCTAGTTGATGTATTGAAGTTATTTTGATGAGGAGAGGTGTAAAACTAATAGAGTAGCTAATTGAGAGGGCAAGATAGAATTCTCGAATTGAGAATTTTGTCCCAAAAACAATTAGTGCACTAATTTGAACGATTAGTGCGCTAATTGTCTTGGGTGTGCAACTGTTATTTAAAACGAATAACAGTAGCGCGCTAGTTAAATTCCCTAGCGTGCTATGTATACCCCGCTAACTCAATCTAGCGTGTTAGGTAGACCATATTAACGTGCTAATGACATATGAATATGGATAATTTGACACACATGCATCACAAAAAAAATAACTATTTATACTCGATTGACGGGCCTTAACCTATCGACGGTGTCCACGTAGAATCTAAGCTACGGGTCCTAATCTCGGTGTCGACTCCGGAGGGTTGACCAAATGTACTGCATCACGACAGGTCCAGGTCACCAACCAAAGATGCCACGTGGCACGGGTTAAGTTTTTAGGGTCGTTACATCAGGAACAGAGGCTTATATTTTTTGTAGGAACAAGGAGCAAAAGGAATTTTGTAGCAGCAGAAGACTCGGTACTTGGTAGGTGTCACAGGGAAATTGTATGCGGGACGCAAGGAGGTGCCTAAGCGCGGGCTTAGGCACGGCGCAAAGGGCGTCTAGGCGCGGGCCTAGGCGCAACGCCAAAAGCGAGCACCAAGGTGTAACGCGGTCGTGCCTTAGTGCGAGACGCATGGGCGTGGAGCACGGGCACGCGCGCGGATGCGGCACGCAGAGACGCGTAAGGCAAGCACGCGCGCGGCGAGCGCGGCGCGTGCATGCGCGCAAGAACGCGGCGGCGCGTAGACGCGCGTGAGCGCGCGATCGTCTTGCGCGCATAGGCGCGCGCATTCGGACGGGCGAGCGCATGGTCGCATGCGGACAGACGCCCGCATACGGTTGAGCGCGGATGGATGCGGCACATGGGCGAGCGCGCGGGACGAGCGCGGGATTTTCCTTGGCACGGCGCCTTGGCAGACCTAGGTATTCTTTGGCAGACTTAGGTACGAACCTTGGCACGGACAAGGTTCGGACACTTTTCCTCGGGCGCGGTGGTGCCTTAGGCATGAGCAAGACTTGGGCAAGGCGGACCTTAGCCCAAGTTGACAAATCTTGACCTGGGCGTTGACCCTGGTCAAAGTACGCTTGGTCTCACTTTGGGATGTTTTCTATTGGAGCGGAGGAAACGGCTTAACATCTACTATAAGGGGAGGTGGTCTCTCCTAGGGGTGGTGTGTGCACGGTAGCATGGTTTACCCTCGAGCATGCCTTGGGCATCATGCCAAGGCAAGTCCCTCGAGCCCATGCTCCGATCACCCCGAATGCCGGTGGGACTCGACGAGCCCCGGCTAGCACCGACGTGCCTGAACGGACCCAGGCAAAGTTAAGCATTTCCTGTCCCGTAGAAAAGCATGAACCATGAGGCGTGGGGAGATCAAGTGTGAGCGGGTTATATGAGCAAGTAGTAGCGGTTACGAAATGGCTCATTAACTACCTTGGTCATGGGCATGACCAAGGCAAGTCCGAGCTTGGTGGCTGGGCAGTTATGTGGTAGCGGTTACAAGTGGTGGTGGCTACAAATGTAACGGTTGCAAGGGAGCAATTATGGTATTGCTCATTGATTACCTTGATCATGGGCGTGATCAAGGGGCAGTCCCGGAATGGTGGGCGGTTTCATCCTGGCAAGAAGAGGAGGGCGGACAGTTTGGTAATCGCAAGCGCACATTAAGGAGGTGGTGTTTAATATAGGCTTAAATGGGTTTGTAACTGCCGAACTGGCTGGGCTATAAAGCCAGAGGAAGGGATGCTTGGGAGGGCATCCATTTCGGAGATAATCTAAGCATCCAGGGGGATCAGAGGGATTATCCAAGAGGGATCAGTGCAGTGCGAAAATGCATATGGTTGCATGAGTAGATGCATAGAGTACCGAGTGTTGTAATTCCATAGAGAGCTAATAAACATTCCCTTGTTGTCCAAAGTGCATTGTTGTTGCTTTGTTGCTTCTTTGTGTGTTATTATTCCGCATTGCGCATAGGGTTGTCTTGAACTAGGGCGGTCCCTAGGCATCACAGGTTGGTTGAGGTAGGCATTATGGAAACATAGAGCATTGTTGAGGCCGTGGCAACAAGATTAATAGGATGCTATATGGCAATGAGATTCATCATAGCTTCGATAAGAACATGTACCCCACCTTCATGTGTAAAAGTTAAAGTATGAGCAGAGGGAACTACATGAGACTTTAACGTGTCTGAATGCATATAAGTATCAACTGCACCAATAACTTTACTTGAGTGAATATCTATAGAGGCTTCAAGACAGAGCCCTTTCTCTTTCTGGAATAGAGAATCCGCAGTGCAGAAGTAATTGTTCAAGAAAACATGTTGGCATCTGATGCAGACTCTCCATCAACCTATGATTGGCATACTGATTTTCGTGAACGAGATGTTAATCCTCTTTTGAGTCCGGGATTCCTATTGCAACCTACTCAAGCTGATGCTCGAAATGCAAAATCTCACAAATTCTTCGATGATGATGCTGATCATAGATATTTTGCAATGAAGAACTTAATAATCTAGTCATAATGATTCTTGAGTAAGCACTCTTACTAGAGGTAAAATCTAGAAGCTTTCCTGACTTATCGAGGCTTGCATCAACTGTTTGCATTTCCATTTGAATATAACTTAACTCTAGTGAGGGAATTCTACGCCAACTTGAAGCTGGAGATCGATGATTCTACTTGTCCATTTAATCAACATGTGTACGTTTGGAGCAAGTTCTATCGGTTCTCTCCAACTATTATAAATGAGTACTTCAACTACACACCTCTCCGCTGGTAATCCTACATTTACTCATTTACTGCTGCACTTTATTCGGATAAAGGTTATTTCGGAAATTACTTGTGGGAAATCTTGAACATGAGTAGATCATGACTCTAGTCTTAACATGGGTGATTTCTTTTCTAAGTATTTTACTTTGTTTAAGCATGATTTTGAGAATGTCTTTCCTTGTTCTCATGATGCTTCCTTGCTTCGAGATGTTGCTATCGCTTTTTATGCAATAGGAATGGGTGTTCCTATTAATGTTGATGTTCTACTTTATCATGAGCTCATGGAGAGAGTTCATTCGGGGAACTTATTCAAAAAGTTGTTCTTTCCATGCTTGATCACCTATTTAGTTGTCATTGTATTTGGTTTAGATTTCAAATAACCTTTGGATAGGCTTCAATATTCAACAATCTCATCTTAACAAACTCAATTTCGATTTTCGCTACAATTGGGAAATCTCTTCCATGCACCATCGCCTCATCGGTATCAATGCGATCTCTGTGTTTCAATTTTGTTCGCTCTGTGAGCGGTTTTGCTTGATTTCTCGCGCGAACGAAGTTCAGCTTCTTCTAGGGTAAGGTATCAAATCCTCTCTCACGTCGTTGTGTTCTAGAATCTTCGTTTCTCTGGCTAACGAACGACCTCATTCATGCATGTACAGGCTTTGACAAATCCATAGATCGTCGACATTTTGGTTTCAGTTAAGTGGATTCAACTTCTTAGCTACTCGTTTTTGTGTGATTTTGATGGTTCTAGTATGTTGACTGAATTCGGTTCGTTGTGTGGATATTTTTTGTGAAATTGCTCATTTGAATGTAGGTTTTGTGGATTTGATGAAGTGGATGATTAATTGATGATGTTGAATCGTTGCAAAGTGTTCGAGAAAAGTAGGAAAGTGAAATCTCATTTTGATTTTTCAAAACCTTTGAAATGAGCTATGTTTAGGTAAATCTAGGGTTGATTTTGACCTAGGAAAGGTAGATTTGAGTTTAAATAATGAGAATCCCCTGATGTTAGGCAATCGAATCGAGAGAGCTAGTACTTTGAATATTTGTCTACTTTTTGCATTTTCCTAATTACTATCACTACTAATCGCTTTTGTCTAAGGTTGAGAAAATGTGTATATACTTTGATCTCACCGAGGTGGAAAGATATTGATCTATTCCAGCAGTAAAAAAGACTCTTGGAATAGGTGTCCCTTGTTCAATGGATTAAAACCTATTATCATAGATAGCCATGGCTTCTCAGGAGTTATCCTAATCATGCTTGTTTGTTCTTGGATCCAATGGATTTTTTAGTGCCATTGGAGTAAAGTCCACCCTAATCATAATGGAAGTAATCCCTTTTCTTGTTTTGGCTGTAAGTTCTTTTTCTTAAAACGTTTTAGTTTTTACATTGATTAACATAGACTACTTTTAAGTCTAGATACTTTAAAAATCTAATGTGATGTTCCATATTTTAATGTATTTCTATAAATCAATTTTCCTTTCAACTATCAATTAAAATTGAATGTTTCCAACCTTGATTGATATGGGTTCTTAGATATGCTTTGTCTACTACTGCTTAAGCAATTTTTCCTTGTATTGTACTAGGCAAACTGCAGCCTTTTCTTTTGGTTCTATCATGTCAGGTTTTATGCGACATGGTGCTTTATGCATCTGGATTACTACCCCTAAAAGATATATGTTTTGTAGCATTTGGATACCATGAGTCAACCGTTCCTGAGCAAAATATATTTAAATATTTGAAGAAACTCTAACCCAGGGAACCTAGCTGGTCCAATTATTTAAGCAAGGTACTTCTTTGGAGTGTTAGGTGTGATGCACGGTGGGGGGTCTGAGTTGGGATCACAACTTATTTTGCACTGTCAAGCTTCTAATCACACATTGGTAGGAGACTACTGGAAATCACTTGGAATTAACTTTGTTCTTAAGGTTGGACATACTCTTGAGACTACTGGAAATCACTTGGACCTAATCAAACCCAATTCAAGAGGCAATATTACTATCTACGGTAAGACTGATCTCTTTTAACAATACTTTTAACAGTACTTGCTGCTATAATATTCTTAGGCTGTGATTTTGTATAGGTGTTCCCTACAGTGAGCACTTAAGCTTCTTGGAACTCAGAGAATTTGTTCAGGTTTGCTTTTATCGTTGGTTTGGAGTGGATTTCCTGAAAAATTAGGGCATTGAATACCTAGACTAATTTGGGAATGAGACTTTGATGTTGTTCGGATCAATTTGCATGTAGTAGTGTTTAGTGAGTGACAAATATTCTAAAATTTCAGAATTTCTTAGATAGAAAATTTCTACTGTTAGTTTTAATTAGTATGCATGGTGTTTTCAGCAAGTCCCCAAATTCCTGAACTTCTTGGTTGATCGAGGGACATCGTCCTGAACTTCTTGGTTGCTGGTAGAGATACAACAGCTACATACCACTCGTTCATGGTTCATTAATTTACATGATTTGCAAACATCCCCACATACTAGAAAAAGTGGCCAAGGAAGTGACCAAAGCAAGTGAAGATCTCTCCTTTAGAGACCTAGCATCAACCATGCATAACAGCTACATACTCACTCCTACTGCACTGCTTCATGTTCAAGTTAACTGATGAAGGGAATAGAGAACTGCATATATATTAGCTAGTTGCAATAGAGGATAGCACAACAAAGATTCATTCACATGCCTAATTCCGTTTAGCTATCCAATTGTAGCGTCTCGAATCAATTCTGAAGTTCATGGTTTCCCAATGATTGGAGTCATAATCAAGAAGCCAAATTTCAAGGAATCAAAAGTCTTGCAAGGGGGTCCATGATTATTGGGCATTAATTCATTTGAACTCTAATGGAAATTCTGCAGGTATTTATACAACTTTAAAATGTTCGAGTTAAATGGCGTTGCTCATTTGCTTTGTGTTAATTTTCTTTTGTTTTACTTTTATGTTGTTTAATACTATTCTACTATTCTATTTGTGGGGTTTTGAAAGAAAATGGGTGCATGTTCAGGAAAATAATTACAAGTTTTTTTTTTTTTTTTGTTGCAGTACACAAAATTAAGGCAGGGAAGGAACATTTACATATGGGAAAATAAATCTTCAAGCTACTGTCATGTTTAATTAAGAGAGAACTATATATACAAGTGTTAAAAGGTTCTTAATTTGTCATTAAAAATTCGTTAGTGATTTAGACTATATATGTAGAGATCAAAATATAATAAAAGACAACTTTTTTCTCATCAGTGTAGTAGTAATAGCTAAATGCTTGTTATTGAAGGACTTATGAAGTATGTGTTGATCATTGTTGGCAGGCATGTCCGATATGTTTCTTTTCGTGTGGAGATCTTGTATTCGACTTTGTCAAATCAGAGCAAACAAAGAAAGAAAATAGAAGGTAAGAATTTCATTCAATGCCACTCAAGTTCTCTATTTTGAACTATAGCAATGTGTTGATACCTTGATTATATAATCTGTCATTACAATGATGTTGCCTGTATCATTAACAAATTTAAATGTAAGTTTACTTTGCTTTGGAATTCATTCAATTACTAGCTAGCACATATCTCTACTTAAATATGCCAACATAGTGAGGTAGTTGGATGCTCTTAAAACTGGAAGTTAATAGCCAAACATACTGCATTCAGAGAAAGTGAGACTTGTGTCCATAATCTACTTTTCGTTCTGTTTCTGTATGCTTATTTTGGTTCCTGGGAGTTGCATTTTTCCTCATAATGTATACTTTGGGAGACCAATGTGCATCGAAGGAGATTATTGAGACTCGTTCCTATAAAAAAAGGGAAACTTTGTGAGTTTAATATGGGTTCTTTCGTACATGTTCTCTTTCCTGCTATAGACATTCAATAATAATTGCTTCGTTGCATCGGCGGCATACTCCTCGAGTAAATGGATTAATTCTCGATGTGACTGACGCAACCTTAGACCATGAACGCAAAGGTTTTGCTCTTGTATATTAGAACGATGAGCCTGACTTTATCTAGAGTTATTCTTCGTGAAGAACTTCCCCGCTTTATTTATTAAGTACTTGCTTTACTCTTAACGGCATTGCACAACAGTGCCTTTTAAAGTATATATTATTATCTTTTAGCAATATTATTTATTTCTTACTTTCACTTATTATTTTTTTATTCGAATGTGTCATATTTCATCTCTTTGCTTGCCTATAAGCCTTTATGTTTTTTTTTATGTTTCCCAATCCTTGCTGACTTGGAAACTTGGTGAATCGTGGTTTGCTTGGATGAGAGAACTCTTGAGACTGGCTTTCCATAATATTACACCAATCCTAAGTTGGTTATCTTTCTATTTTTTTTTTAATGAAAAGTTATCTTTCTATTTTCAATTAATCATTATCAGTTAGTTGTTAGTTTTGTTTAACACGGTGGTGAATTGTATCTGTCTGCTTTGGGCTTTGAAAGTTTAAAAATTATTTCTCTTAATAATATTTGGAAGCACATATGGGACCCTTTTATTGATCTCAAAAGCAGTTTGTTGATGCATGGGAACCTTTTTATTAACGCTTGAGTAATTGTCAATGTGTCCTGTATTGCTGCTGCAATGGGGAAAGTCTTGGTTGACTATTGTGGTGGTCACCCCCAACAAGATTTTTTGGTTCCGCCATTGATTGCTCTCTTGCAATTTTGACTAAAAAATGTAGACTGCTTGATACGAATGCATTGATAGGTTTGTTGTTTTACTCGGGATTGATAGATTGTGTTGTTTGTTTCCTTATTTGTTTTTCTTTTTTTAATAATTTATTTCACACTAATTTTTATGATGACTTGTTCGATTGACTCTAGTCTTGGTTAAAGTCATAGTTTGTTCTGTGGTGGTTGTTGTTCTCGTCATGTAAATGACTCCAATTTATTTGGGATTGACTTTTTGTGGTTCTTTGTCATGTAGATCGTTGTAGCACTTTAGTTTTTTTTTTTTTTAATAATTGTTATAGTTGAGCCTATCATAAGTTGTTTTATTTCGTTGGTTGTAACTTTTTTTTATTTTGTAGGTGAATGTCTTGCCTTCTGAACCTCAAAATTAAGTTGTGTCTATCCGCACCATGTCTCGGTGCAATTAGCTTAATTAGATTGCCTGTTTTGTTAATCACTCTAGGTTTTTTTTATAGAAAACTCAAGAAAATAAAAACTAAAGAAATTTGATGTTATAGGAGAAAACCTATTGGGATGCATTGATTAAGAAGGGTATAAAGGATTTTGAAAGCATGTCTTCAAGTGTGCATTAAATCAAGCAAAGGGGAAAAGTTTTATCTATGTAGCCGACCCCAATTAATTTAAGATTGAGGCTTTGTTATTGTTGTTGGTCCATGTGTTCTTTACCTCCTTTCTCATAAAATTTGCATACCTTGCCTACATCAAATACAGTATGTCAGATCTTGCTTTTTTTGAAAGATGGAATTTTTACTTCATTTGGTTTCACTTTGGAGAATTGATTTATTGGTGGTTTATTTTGGTTTTTCTTTTGAGTGGCACATGGTACTATATATATATATATATATATATATATATATATATTATATATATATATATATATATATATATATGTCGTATAAAAGTTTATTTTAGTAATTACAAGGTGTTCTTACAACATGATTGATGAAACCATTAAACGGCAACAAAAAGTCATGCTGCCATTTTGTCATGGGAAAATAGCAAGAAAGCGGCGGTGGAAGCTCATCTGAAAAAGATCGAGGTATGCAATTTTGTTAATTGGCATCTTCCTCTATTATGAGCCTTATATGCCTTTTGTTTTCACATTCTAATGAAATATGTTGGAATGATGTCTGTCTGTCCAATTTGATTATAAAATGATCACTCGCCTTTTTGCTGGACCATATAATAATTCCATGGGATGAAACCAAAATTCCCAATGGTTATATTTCTTTTAAATTGGTCAAATATTAGTACAAACTAAAAAGACTGAAGAATCAACTATTAGACATTGTAAGATCAGCATCTTGCTATTTGGTTTACCTTCACTCTTTCTAATTATATAATTTAGCTTTTTCTCTGCTTTCTCATCCTCTCTTGCACTCTTTAATGCAATTTTCTCTTTCAATCGAATGTTATATGGTTTAATTTTTTCTAATAAATTAACTATATATAGGAACTCACTTTTTTTTTGTATTCATATTTCATTCAAAAGAAGATTCCATTTTTCATCAGTTGTTAGCAATCCAATTCATATGCTGTGCAGTTGTCTTGGATGAGAACGATCTTCACCCTTTTTTATCAGTTTAAATTTGGTTGAACCAACCTAATGCAATCCAACTTCCTACTCTTTAAAAAATTGTTCAAGTGTACGTTTGCAGTTTCATATGACTGATTCAAAATTGAAGCAATTGGAATATTGGATGCTCTAATCGGGTGTATGTGACTGATATGTTGATGGGAATACTTGAATTTTGGTGGTTGTTCTTCTTCAGCTATATGCATTATGTTATTGACCGTATCTCAACATTGTTGTTTTACTTTCAGGGAGTCTCATGAAGATGTTGTCCTTTCCTCAATGGAAACAGTTATGAGTCTAGTTTTGGAAGAAAGTGAAGAGGTTAACCCTGATCTTATATCTCTTCTCCTGAATTGCGTGAAAAAGGACAATCAGGTGAAACATTATTTCTTGTTCTCTAATACGAATGCAGTGGCTTAATTTTCAAAATATTTATTGTTTGGCTAGGGATTTTTTGGATATGATTTTTTGAGAAGAGGATATTATTTTATTATTGAAAAGAGGTCCTTTTGTTTCCCATAGTTATGGCATGGCATTGTATATTTAGTTATGCTATATGTTACATGTTTAAGTACCTTTGTTCTTTCTTGTCTTTTCTTTTCTTGTTAGACTTAGTGGTAAGTGTGTGTCAAATTTGAATCTTTCTTTTCTTATTTGATTTGTTTTTATTGATAATTTTAAACCTTTGATCAGTTTACTCTCTCGTCTTATTTTCCAGTTCCTTTCTTGATTACGGATTTCGTGATAAGCTCTTGGTACTTTTTTTCGGATATTTTGCCTGTTGCCGAGGATTGCGTAAAAAATGTTTAGTGCTTGTGCTTGTCTTTGCAAAGTTGAAGCCATGCCTTCGCAATCACCGGAATCTATGAAGCTTTCTCGAATGATTATTCTGAAATTGTTGCAACTATATGCCAAGAAACACATGATGCCGATGGATAGGAACAAACTCTGGAGAACATGTGTGTCGATCGCTCGATTTATGAACAAAATATGATGCCATTTTTCCTTTTTTATTTCCTTTTTAACCTTGACACTCTTTTCAAGCTTCATCGATTATTTCTTTGCTTGGGGATTTTGCCAAGTATGTTGCATTTGGCTCATTTTTTCGATTAGGTGCTTTGAAGGATGCTTATGGAGTAAATAGCATGGCATTTTCCTTGAACTTCCCTTGATTATTGTTTCTTATGTATTGTCTTTATAAATACTCTATGGCAATTCATAAGATTTGCCTTCTGTTCAACCATGCATACTAGTTGTCTACTGCCACTTCACTCTTTAACAGATTCAAATGAACTTTATTACATTAGGACATTTGTCTTCTATTGCAACATATAAGATTTGTATTCCGTTACCACAACGATCTGAACTGATTTTACCAACACAAATTTAGATAATGATCAAAGATGAAACTTCCAAGATACGAAAGTCGTCTGATCAAATCATCTTCAACTCCCATTTAACCACATGATAATTATTCAAATCATCTCAAAACCTCATCTAACTAGATGGCTATTATTCACATACGCCACGAAACTAACTTTGGGATAAGTGCAAATAATGACAATTATGCACATGTGTAATGTGACACTAACAATCTCCCATGTTATCATTATTTTTCACAACAAATAAAAGGCAGAGAGCATTACTTAACACAAAGACAAACACAGTTAGAAATGCAGAATATTGTGACCAATAACCACAAACAACCTTTTACCAACGATAAATATTCAATTTTGCGGTCACAACATGCAAAATATAGAGTAACCACAACATACACCTTTGTACTTACAAACACAACTTCAGTCATGTGGTCGTAGTATGCAACAAATAGGATAACCACAACATGTCCCATATCACCATATTTAAAAATAAGACGGTTACCAAACCAACTAACATCATAATCCACAGCTACCGAACATACCAAAAGTAATGTTGAACAAAAATCCCTTCAAAAATATAATGCATCAACTCAATTTCAAGAAGCTTACTCCCCTGCAACTCACCCTTGCAACTTCTCCCCCTTTGTGACATAATATAATAATGGGTATTGAAGGGAAAATGGTAAATAAACTTAATAAGAGAGAGCAACATAAGTTGCAGGTCCGATAGAGCCATCATATCCACTCTCATAATCATAACCCTCCTTGTAAAGGGGAGAGTTAACCTCTATGGTAACAAAAGACAAAGTGGGCGTTGTCGTAACAAAGACAAAACCAGTGATTGTGGTAACATGGTGCAAAAGAGGCATTGTGGTAGCAGGGAACGAAGGAGGCACTGTGGTAATAGAGCGTAAAGGAGGTGATATGGTGACAAAGTGCGAAGGAGATGTTTTGCTAACAACGGACGGAGGAGGCGTTGTGGTTATATCGTGTCACTCCTTCACAACTAGGTTAACACGAGTCCTTTCATTCTTCATTCTCAACTTCAAATATGTGTAGTTGGTGCCTATTAACAATGCGGGTTTTATGGTGGAAATCCTTTCGGTTAATAAGAGTGAAGTTGTTGAAGAATAGATTTCTTAGATTTCACTAACTTTGTAAACAAAGAATTAGTAGAACCCGACTCTGATACTAAATTGAAAAATGGAAATTTATGCTATTAATAAAGTAATATAAAATTTGCAGATGATATTGTCTTAGTGGGTGAAACTAAAAATGGAGTGAATAGGAAATTAGAACTCTGGAGGAATACATTAGAATCTAAAGACTTTAAGTTGAATAGGACGAAAACTGAATACATGCACTGTGAGTTTGGAAACACTAGACATCGAGATGACGGAGTGGTAAAATTAGAGGAAGTAGAAGTTCCTAAGGTAAATCACTTTAGATACCTAGGATCAATCATACAAAATGATGGTAACATTGAAAATGATGTCAAACATAGAATTCAAGCTGGATGGAAGAGCGAGTGCAACAGGGGTGATTTGTGATCGACATGTTCCTACTAAGTTAAAAGGAAAATTTTATAGGACCGCAATTAGGCCAGCTATGCTCTATGGAAGTGAATGTTGGGCGGTAAAGCAACAACAATTACATGAAGTGAACGTAGCAGAAATGAGGATGCTTAGGTGGATGTGTAGTAAAACTCGTAAAGATAGAATAAGAAATACAAAAATTCAAAGACAGGAGTAGCACCAATTGATACAAAGATTAGGGAAGGGCGGTTGCGATGGTTTGGTCACCTGCAAAGACAGCCTACAAATGCCCCAACTAGAAAACTTGATTCAATAGAAACTATAGAAATTCGACGAGGTAGGGGCAGACCAAAGTTAACATGGGATGCATTAATTAAAAGGGATTCGAATGGTTTGCAAAGCTCACCATCAATTGCACTTAATCGAGCACAATGGAAAAGTTTGATCCATGTAGCCGACCCCAGTTAATTTGGGACTGAGGCTATGTTGTTGTTGTTGTAATAAAGTAATAGAAAATTAAAGCAAACAAACCACAACACCATATATGTTAACACAGTTTGATCCACGACCTACATCTACGGGATCATGCCTAGATATAAAAATCCACTAAGCTGAAAACTTAGACTTATACAAAACCCTTTTCTAGTGATTGCTCACCAGTCTAGAAGCACTCTTTCTCACACTTACAATAGATTCTCTCCCAAGTCCCCTTGGCGTGTCGAGCTCCCCTCGACTAGACTACCCAATCCACGGTATAGGTCGAGATCCCTCGACTGAACTACCTAAGATACCTTTGGTAATAATTTTGAAATACAAAGAAAAATAAAATAAACACAAATTCAAATTGTGTGATTTAAGAACAGTTACAAAAATTAACTCAACTCAAGACTACATTTTATTAGTTGAATGCATGCTTCTCTGGTGTGTTTTAATCACTTATATTGTTGTCGTTGTCGTTGGTTTGAATCATTCAAATAATCTCTGGATAGGCTTCAATATTCAACAATCTCATCTTAACAAATTCAGTTGTCTTCATATATACTTTGTGGCAATTGATAAGATTTGCCTTCTATTACAGCAAGCATACTAGTTCTCTACTACCACATCACTCTTTAGCAGATTCAAATGAATTCTGTTACATCAGGAAATTTGTTTTCTGTTGCAACAAATAAGATTTGTATTATGTTACCACAACAATCTGAACTGATTCTACCAATAAAAACTCAGATAATGATCAAAGACGTAACTTCCAAAATACAATATTCAGCTAATCAAATCATATTTAACTTCCATTTAACAACATGATCATTATCTAAATCATCTCCGACTCCTATTTAACTATATGGCCACTATCCAAATATGCCACGAAAGTAACTTTGAGATAAGTGCAAATAATGACAATTATGTATATGTGAAATGTGACACTAACACTTGGCATCATATCTTTTGATTTATTTATTCTTGAGAGTTATTGCTGAACCTTGATAATTTATCTGTGCAAATATAGTCAAACGAGCCAAGGGAAAGGTAGGTGCTGCCATAGACTTCAAAACCGTAAGCCGCCACGGATACAAGGGCAGACTCTTAGTTCTGAGCATGCCCCACCAAAGGAAGAGGATAAAGAGCAAGACTGGTCTTGGTCCGACGACAAAGAAAATGCTTCAAAGAGGAGGACCAGGAGCCTTATGAAGATCGTCAGAAAACCAGAGATGTGATAGCCGAAGGAGAGAAGCTAGTGCATGCACAGACTAGGAGTGAGAAGGAGAAGGTGAAAGAAAAGAACCTTTCTTTATCACATAAAGAGAAGAAAAGAGAGACCTTGGGCAGGCCAGTAGTGTAAGAGCTATGTTGAGGAAAGAAGAGGCTTTTGAGGGAGAGTGGCATCTACTCTGGCTTTGATTCCTAATCACTGCACACTTTCAATTAAAATGTAACTCATTATGATGGATTGTGTACTATCTATATTGTTAGTTTTTTCTGGGAATGTTTTCACTTGTACAAAACTATGCTATGCTATGTAGTTTCTGATGGTGAAGTTGAATGAAATTATGAGAATTTTGGTTGGACCAAACAAAAGATAAATATTTAATATCATATTTTTTTGCGACCATTATGAACTTCCATTTATTCTCAAGACTTACTGCAACATTTATTTACATAAACCTACAATACAAGCTTTATTATATTCCTCTCATGGAATTATAAAAAGTTGTTGGAGAAGCATATTAATTAGTTAGGAGTCGGAGAATAATTAGTTAGGAGTCGGAGAAACAGATTCCTCGGCGAGGATGTTGGATATGGCTCTTATAGTATTAGGGGTCGTCCTGCAGCACCCGCCAAAAAGAGAAGCTCCAGCCTCGCGCCATTTGCTCACATACGACACGAAATCTTCATCGATAACTCCTTCAGATTTCTGCATGACAAATTTCATGCAAGGACAAGGACAATGTTTTGTGTCAATGAATAGAGTGGTATCCTTTAGTCAATTATTTTCATCGGTTTTTAAAGCATGAATCTATGAAGAAATATTATATCAGTGCTAAGAAGATACAAATTGGAACTATATAATGCAAGCAACAATTCAAAAAATGTAATAGAGAAAAAGTCAGCAGGAGCTTACGATCCATTTCTTCCGAGTTGCATCGTAAGTCTCCCCACTGTTCGGGTAAACAACTATTGGTTTATCAATCACCTGTGTAACCAAAAAGATTGAGGGGTTGAATACCAAAAACAAATTTGAACAACTTACAAAATAAATAGGAATGGAGCATCTGGCAACTCTGCATTCTCTTGTAATTAGAGTTTAGAAACAACATGACTTTTGACATAAATTGGAGCGCTCATGATATATATATATATAGGTGTTTCTACAATAGAGTTCGAATATATAAACATTATAAGAGCTAGATCGACAAGATGCTCAAGCAATCTCTTCCTATTACTCTACACCTAAAATTCCATATTCTTTCACTTCAAATGACTCTAATAATTATCAAGGTATCATCGCCAAACTCAGAGCCGATCATGTCTTACGCAACTGTGTCTTGCTTAAAATGCTTTGAATGTATGTGCCTGATGAATATGCAAATTATGTTTAAGAAATTCACACAGACACACATGTACAATTTGTGGAAGCAATTCTGCCAATGGTACATTTGTGGCTCCCAATCAGATTTTCCATACCAAAACTACTTCATTTTACCGACAATTCTCTTTGGACAACTCTATAATTCATTTTCTACATGTTGACATTTTATAACAGAATAAGTAACATAATGATGCTAATTTCGCCAACGATGCAGTAGGCACTGATGTTTGATGAGGCATATAGATTAAATGGATTGCGAAATAGTTTGCTTCACTTTCATTGGGATAATAAGACATCAAGCATTGTTAATTCAATGCAACATTAAAACATGATCATCATAAAATTGTACACCGTTCTCCTTAGTTTGAAAGAAAGAACCGTGCATTTAAAAACCAGAATAGGTTCAGGAATCATACCTTCTTGAGGGATTGAATTAGTCCATGGATAAAACGCGGAGCAGTACAATTGACTCCCATGGCAATAACATTTTTACTTGAATTAGCGATTTCAGCACAATTGAAAATAGAATCTCCATTAGCCACATTGACGCCATCCTTAGAACTAAAAGAAAACCAAGCCGGAGTTTTTATATCCTCTTCCTTCATAATCTCTGCATAAGCCTTTTAGGAAAAGAAAATGTTAAGAAGATAACTGGACCTGTAACTCATGCATGGACATGTATCACAGAACATGATCTAATCCATAGATTGTCATATGCATCAACGATCTGTATTGGAAGAAGCCTTATATGCATTGACTATGCGCATTTTTAAGAATGAAAATAATCGTCGATTAGCTTATTTGGCAGATAAACAATAGAATTATATATGCTCCACACATACATATAAAAACACTCATCATTAGTATATTAATGAAACAAGGATCACACACCACTATGAATGTCTCAATTACCTGAGCTTCTATTTTATTTGGAATAGTTTCGAAGGCTATGAGGTCAGCTCCTGATTGCGCAAGAACCTGAACTCTTCTCCTGTGGAATTCTTTCAACACTGAAAGCGTAACTGCCTCACCATAGTTCCCACTGCAATGCAAGTTGTGAAGTGAAAAAAAAAAAAAAACACAATGTGACTCATATTGAATTGAGTTTTGAGTGGCATGAACAAGAATTCAAGCTTCACATGGAGACATGTCTTAGCAGACCTGTACTCAGATCCATCAGCCAAATAAGCTCCATAGCTGCCTATCGACGCAGCAACTAAAACCGGTCGATTTCTCACATTTCCTTCATATCCAATATCAGTGCCATCACGAGAAAAACCTGAACAATTTTCATAATAGATATCACGCGCTTCGAGCGCAATTTGAACACTCTTGAGCAACAATGCTTCTCCCTCTTCACTAGAGAAGCCTTTAGCCTCAAAGCCCTGAATGGTGGCCTGCCTTACATATTGAATGTATGAGCACAACTGTTTAAGAATTTTTTTATATTTTTTGGACACATAAATGAGTCTCATGTGCTGAGCATTAAATTTTTTTTTATAGGAACCATACTTTATTTAATTATAGCTATAATAATAATTAATATAAGGCGGAGAACAATATGTTCTATTTTAAATAAAGTCGAAAAAAACCTCATTAGTGTAGTAGGGGAAAAATGCATCGTCCTTAGCGTTGAGCATCATTAGTGTACCTGATAAGATGCTGTTGTGATGATGTCTGCACCGGCTTTTAGATAGTCCAAGTGAACCTGTTAATAATTCATCAAAAGAAGTAAAGCACAGTTAAAGTACATAAAAAATTATTAAGCAGGACCACAACTCCATATATATATAGTAAATTTGCACTTTAACAATCACCATTTGATTGAAATTTCTATGTGAGTGCGAGCGTGTGGGAGATGCTAAGGTGACTTGGATGGAAAACTCGAGATGGACACTCGGTGATGATATCCATCCATTTGCGCATCGAGACATGTGTTCTCACACAACCATGCACAATGGATGGATATACTATCACCGAGTGTCCATATATAAACGCAAACCACACACGTACAATAATTTTGAGCACGGCTAATAACATCCCACGTAAAATCTATGTAATATTGGCGTGCCCTTACAAAAAAAATAGCGGGTTACCTATAGCATGGCCCATAATTTATTTATGGGATATTCTAAAATAAAACTCAAATATATATCATATGTCATGAAACCCTCTCAAAATGTGTTATGCATTAAATGATTTGTGCATTTATGACACTCGATTAATGTATTGGATTAGAATCAAATGGTTGTAAATAGTGTACCCATGACACGAGTATATATTTGATTCTCATGGTAGTAGTACTCTTATTTATTTATATATATATATATATATATATATTGGTAAACATAGCCAATGTGGCCCTAGTTTTTATTGCAATTTAAAAAATCATTGGAAGTCACGTTCCATAGATATGGTTACTTCATTTGCTAATTTATCAGCACACAAGTTTGCTTCTCTCAAATTTTATGTCCTAAGGTCCAAACTTGATCACTTCTCTAAAGTAGGTAATAAGTTGTCGAATGTCACGAATTAGGCCCCAAGGAGTGTAAGGAGTGGTTCTCAATGGTGATTTATATTAAAAATGGATGAGTTTGATTCGCAGTAGCTCTACTATTTCCTTTTCACATATGTTCTATATTTGTTTGACATTTAGGCTAGTGGTATAGACCCCAGACACCCTCCTAGCCCCGTATCGGTATCAGGTGCGATCGAGGCAGTTCAAACACCGGTCATAAAAAAATGTCACGGACTATAGCTATGTGGTCTTGTGTATTGAGAATCCGACAAATCAGCTCGTCTTGTTGTCGTGATTAATTACTTTCTTTGTTTGCTGAAAATTGTTCAATGTTTGTGAATTTTAATTTCAATTTTAATTCAAAATTGTATCAATATAATAATATTAATGGAAGTAAATGAAGGAGTGAACCTTTGTAATGAGGTGAGGCGAAGTGAGGAGACATTTGGCGCTCCAGAGAGGATCATTGAGGTCCGCCCCGTGCCGCTCCAGCTCCGTCGCCAGTCCGCCGTCCACCACCGCGCATCCGCCGCCTCTCCTTAGATATTCCCACATCTCCGCCGCCCCCCTCCATTATCTGATCGATGATCCGGTGATCCCACGCGCTTGCACTCTCCAATCGTACTTATCAGTTATCACCACAAACTTGCCACCTTCTCTCTCTCTGCACGAGATGTGCGCTCATGATGAGATCTGGAATTTTATGCAACGTTGCGTGGTGGTGGGGGCCCACGTGCCCCTGTCGTGTCTTTGTTACAAGGGCGCATTCGTGTTAGCTAGCTAATCAGCAGTACCCACATATTGTGCGAATAAGTGTCATGTAAAGGATTAATGCTTTGGGAAATGCTAGAAGCACACAACATTATGTCAAATAAAATGGGCAATGGCAAGTAGCGTGTGGCATCCGTATAAAAATCCCATGAAAGATATATCTAACAATCTTTTAATATGGGTCCATAGGTGATAACATTAGCTGTTGCACATTTGATTGGGACACAATATGTAGACATTTTAATTTTCCTAATGCTTTTGCAGCCTAACAAAGATGCGCACTAAAAAATATGGGAGTTTTTGCCTGATTAATAGAATTTAAAGAAAAAATTCCAAAAAAAACACATCTGCTTAAATAATTCCCAATATAACACACTTAGTGCCACGTAGGATGCCACATGGGACTTGAGCGAGTGACTGGGTGTGGGGAAAACGTGAGTGGAAATCACGTTTTATGGGAAGTCGTGATTTCCACTCACGATTTCCCCAGAGTGGAAGTCGTGACTGCAAGTCACGACTTGTACTGAGGGTAAAAAAAAAAACAGAGGCCTCCTCTATACACCAGAAAACCCGAAAAGAGTTGGACATAATCCATTCAAAGAATGATAATGGCTATTTAAAATGACTTAACATCATAAAAATCAAAGGCCAAGTTAATAACTAAACAATTAATGAAATGTTAATTGGAAAAATAAGTTTGGAGTGTTTAAACCGAAGGAAAAAAAGTTATTTCAAACAATGCAACAAAGGAAAAAAAAACCATTCATCAAAATAGAAGTACTAAAACAAGCATTGCATCTTATGTTAAAAAACATGAAAAAATAAAAATAGAAGTACAAACTACACTAAACCATAGAGGATACACATAACCTCAACAAAGAATATTATTACCATAATAATTTCAAGAATTTATAAGCATGAGTACTTGTTTTGGCATAGGCAAAATGCCTTCGTTTTTCAAGTGCCATGTTTGACGAATAATTGTAAATGACGTTTGTAAGCATGAGTCGTTTGTAAGCATGAGTACATACATACATCCAAACATAACATACATTCATAAAATTGCAAAGTGATTGAGTACAAAGCAATAATAAAAGAAGTCTTGTTATTGTTACACACAAGTCCTACTCAGGCCCCAAATAATGACTTCCAGTCCACAACGTGTTCTCTTTACAACTCGAACATTACGATTCAACGCTAATGGGACATTCGACCGGCCCATATCACTAGGATTTTGAGCATCTTCTCTCGAATATCATCGATATCACGTATTCCACCTTCATGCGTACTTGTACTCTCGAGAGAAATTCATCATTATTGGAGTTGTATTGAAATGGCGCGAAGATGGAACGACTTCCGCATGAGCTCGAATGCCATGTAGGGAGGAACGGATGGAGTATGTGGAGTGTCACGCTCATTGAGAGGTGCGAAGACGTATACACTTTGAGTGCCATGCCTCGAACGCGTATCATCGTGAGAAGTATGATGAGAGGCTTCAAATGATGTGGGCACATTATGCATGCGATAATCTGCTCAAATCTTTATGATCAAAGTCGATGCAGCTACATCTCTAATGCGTGCAATCGACACGTCATCACCCAATGTCAACTGATGGATCGATGTCATTCCATGTGCCTACATATAAACTATGTAAGAACTTGTACGTGAAAGTAAAATGAAAACAACAATATGAAACTTCATGGAGGAAAAAATGAAATTGCACTTACCAATGCCTCAATGAATAGCTCCACGACGAGACATGAATCGACGTGTAATGCGACGATACCATTGCATATACGGGTCGTAAAAGTCCAAAGGCTCGTCTAATATTTCATCGATTGCTAAGTTGGAAGCACGTTCGTTCCACAAGCAAACATAAGCACTATGTTACGCACTCCAATCCTTATCCGTTTTCCTCTCAAGTCAATCTTATGTAGTTCCATACTTGTGCTATGTAAATTAGGTATCCTTTGTTTCATACCGAATTGTCGCATTACTCTATCCGGATTGTACGATTCGACAACGCAGAAGAAAAGCAAAGGTGCCCTCGTTCGCCAAATTGCTCGACCACTTTCTACAATATGTTTGGCGGTCACTTATCAATGTTTCCTGGATACGGTTCCCAAACAACCCGTAGCATGGAAAATAACATTAATTGAATAAAACGGTGTCATCAACAAGATGTCGACATAAGTGCTTGTTGGAGAGAATGATTAAGTATATTTATTACTTCATCCGGTCCTTGCATGTCAATCATTTCTCTCGTATTTCGTCGAAGACGTGCATCGATGTTCCCGTGGTCTCCAACGCATGCCTCCACCTTTCCAAATGAAACAAACAAAACAGAGCATACATGAAAAATGGGTTGTACATATACTCAAATTGAAATTGTAATGTTTAAAAATAATCATTACCTATGACCAAATGGAGGAGGTGGAAATAATTCTTCATTGTCTATCATGTCATCTCTAATGTGGTTTCCCATAATTGGTGCGAGAAAAGGCAACCTATCCCATGCCCACAATTGCAATAAAATGACCTAGTCCCCGCTATCTCTGCTCCATCAATGTCACCGCAAGACATAATCTGTCTATATAGGTGAGCCAGAGTTGCACTACCCCAACTGTACTGTCCCGCCGCCTGAAAGTCTTCCAAAAATTGCAAATACGTGATGTGCACGAGGTTGTTAGACTTGTCAGCAAATAAAGTTCCGCCAAGAAGTTGTAGGATGTACGCTCTTGCGTAGCGTTGCACGTCCTCATCATCAGCATCCTGTGGAAGGTTTGGAAACCATCGTGACAGTTGGCGAATTTGAATCCGGCCACCGGTCCCCGTTATTTTCAGGGAATGGAAATCCTAGTTGTGTCAAGCATAAGGCATTGTAATCTTGCTCAACACGACCAGTGATAGGGAATCCATCCACGGGCAACCCTAAGATAATTTGTACATCTTGAAGGGTAATAGTCATCTCGCCAACAGGAAAATGGAACGTGTGAGTTTCTGGTCTCCACCTCTCTACAAGAGCAAGTGATTAGATGCCAATCAATTGAGATGAAACCTACTCGCGCCGTCCCGTAAAAGCCAGATGCGTGGAGATGCTCGACGATTCGTTCATCCAGTTGGACCAACCGATGTAGTGCAGCCGAATTCCGTCTGATAGTCAATATACCAGGCTCCTATGAAAATACGAGTTATAAGGTACATTGTTTAGAATATATACACGCTGATATAACGGTGTAGTGCAAATCGGCAAGAAGTCATACCGGTCCGTGCCATACTCGGGTAGATCTATGGAGAGCTTGCGAACTCAAAACCGAATCATCTATAGGCCCAGGCTCCATATCGCGCTTCAAGGGGACATCATTACAAATTAAGGAACATGAGAAGTAGCAAACTACCAGTAATTGTTGGACTAAGTGGTTAGTCATTCACATTCCGACCGAGATTTTGATGGAAACAATGAAGAAATGAAGAAGAAAAGTCCAAACCGCAATTTGTAAAATCAATGTAAGGTAAACAAATTCTTTCACGCAAGCCAAATGCATTAGTTCGTGCATACATCAATTATGTGTGAATGGTCATTTACATATTAGAAGATCATTATAAATGTTTTTGAAAAAGGAAAACTCGTTTTTGAAATGTATTTAAAAAGAAAACTGAAAATTTGCAGGAAAGCCCCTAATAAGTTGTGAAACTTTGAATTTCCGTTTTCGGGGTTTATAAAATTATCCGGACCACCCAAATAAGCTTAATGACTCATAATAAACATTTATAACATGTTATATAAGGGTTGGTTAGGTCCCGGACAAGTTTAAGGGTCGCTAACTCAAAGGGACAAAAAAAAATTATGAGGTCCCTGCAGTTAGCGCGCTAATACTGTCATTAGCTGGATATCTACTTTATACATGAACCGCATGCCCTTTTGAAATTCTGCTCCCTCATTCCATATAGACCTTAAAGGGATCATAGCATTCTCATTGAGGGGTTGCAATGCCTCACTACTCAATTCCATAAATGCAGGAGAAGGTACGACAAATTCACGTACACCAACGAGCGCACCATCAATTCCAAAGAGCCTCTTCGTCGAAAAAATCATCGTTCCCAAGCTCGCTCGGAATTGGAGGACAAGATAATGAGCCATCATCGGCAATGACTCGATTTAATGTGTAGCGAATCATGGCATCATCAACATGATGTGCATCAACCCCTTCATCATCTGTATCATCATCGCTACTCTCTTCACTAGTACCTTCGTCACTACCGCAATAGTCTCCGTCTTCACTAGTGTTCAACTCATCACAGGAACAAGGATCCTCGTTCATCTCGGGATTTGCAGTCATGAAGGGCGATGCACAATGACTCTGCTCCATATTTGGTTGAGTGCTAGGTCCAGCCACAAAATCTAACGCCATATTACAGTTTGTACTATTATACGAATCTCTCGTTCTCAAATCGATATAAAACTCCATGCATTTTGGTGGTGGTAATTCTGCCACAATCTCCCAAACATCTTTGAGACTCGCCTCATCATCTATTCGCACAGGGGACGTAGTTGGCGCACCACTACCGATGTACGCGGATATCGATATGTGATGGTCGATATCATCTTTTCATTGTCTATCTCCAAAGAATTATAGACAAAACTCATAAATTCCTCGTACCCTAAACCCATGTTCGCTCTAAGATGTCGGACGGGCGGTTTAGTGTATGAAATTCTGATGGTCCATCGACCATGTCCCCATTCATATAGCACAACAAACTTACTCTTCGATCACCATTATTGAATCTATATATGTAGAATATAAAACATGATCAAAAAGAAGTGAATGCAACAATATCAATCAATACCATATCAATCAATACCATATCAAAAGTACAATTCTAAAACCTAGATGGAACAATTCTGAACATATTACCATAATGGAACAATTCTGAACAGGCACGGTTTGATCACTAGACTAGTTGTTGTTGTTTTTTTTCCAAAAATAAAAAATAAAAAAGTCACTAGACTAGCTTTGTTTGGAAACAAAGCTATGTAACTGCTATACATGTTTTATAGAGATTTCAAAGTCAATTGAAGATGTTCAAGGGGTTCATTTCTAGATGAGCTAAATAGGAAATGGCCTTATCACGACAATGCATTGCAAATGATTCAAGACACGACAATGCATTGCAAATGATTCAATTGAAGATGTTCAAGGGGATTTGGTTTAGTATTTGTCAAAAACATCTTTGGATTTGGTAAATAGTTTCTTCACATTTAATGAATATAATTTGTAATTAATCCCAAATATGAACATGAAATTAACAAAAGAATATACCGGCGGGAAGGTGGCAGTCAAGGACCGGCGAGGGACCAAATGAGCGAGACAAGAGGGCTCGGCGTGTGACCTTTGAGGGCTCTTCGAGGGACAGTGGAGGCAGCGACGGTGGAGGCAGATACGACGGCACAGACGAGACAAAATCTGTGGTGGCAGGGATGGCGGCAGGGGACGGTGAAGGCAGCGTTGGTGGCGGCAGGGGACGGTGAAGGCAGCGTTGGTGGAGGCGAGGACGGTCGAGGACGGTGGAGGCAAATGGCGACGGTGGCGGCGGGATGGTCTATGGACGGTGGAGGGAGGGAGATCGGCGGCGAGGGACGGTGGAGCCCGGAGAGAAGGCAGTCAACGAGACGGGGACGGTGGATGCAGGACGGTGGAGACGGGGACGGTGGACGCAGGGACGATCTCGATGAGGCAGAGGTGAGCAAAGAAGAGGAGAGATCTCGGTGGCAGAGGGGAAGAAAACAGGGACGAGAGGGACGAGAGAGAGGCCTCTGTTCGCTCTTTTTTTCTTACCCTAGTGCAAGTCGTGACTTGCAGTCACGACTTCCACTCTGGGGAAATCGTGAGTGGAAATCACGACTTCCCATAAAACGTGATTTCCACTCACGTTTTCCCCACACCCAGTCACTCGCTCAAGTCCCATGTGGCATCCTACGTGGCACTAAGTGTGTTATATTGGGAATTATTTAAGCAGATGTGTTTTTTTTGGAATTTTTTCTCTAAATTCTATTAATCAGGCAAAAACTCCAAAAAATATGTTCCGGTGTGTTTCTTTGATTTTTATATTATCATGTGCGTGGATGAATGTCAATGTGCATGATGATGACACGTTTGTATTGTTGTAGAGTTACACTTAAAGGAAAAAGGTAAGGTAACTACTTTGAGTACTAATTTAATCGGATATTTTATATTTTGTCTCAAGAATCGCATAGACGTATATTACATTGCATCCAATTGGGTGCTTAAAGTCGATACCTAGACTAATCCTCTACAATTAATGATAGCAGCATACAAATCAGGAAATCCAGGTACCAAAAAAAAAAAGAAAAAAGACACGCATATTTTTATAAAGCTAGACCCTGAAACACGACGGGCTGATTAATTAATGTGTTTTTGGAGGACGTTATAAAGATTTCACATGAGGAATAAACGAATCTGGCCGCAAAAACGGATTGATTCGCTCGCCGGGACTGGAGCTCAAGTGAATGGAGACGTGATTAGGGAGAGATTCGACGAGGTTAAGTTATAACCTGCATGATCAGTAGTATATATATATGCCTTTTTTTACATTTCACTAAGTCTATACATCCACTAATGCATTTTAAAAAATATATTTTTCATAATAGCACATGCATAAGTAATTAATTTTAAAAAAATATTAAAATGACAACAATAATGTCACACCACAAAAATATCGACTCACAAAAAGTTTTGAGGACCGCTAAGGGCACCTCACCAATTCATGAAGGCACCCTCTTATTGAGGGCACAAATCAAATTACCAAGGGCACCCAAAAATTAGGCCCGAAATCCCGAAATCACGAAAATACCCCTCGTGCAAAACAGAGGCACCCTACCACCCCACCATCGTCCTCTTGAGGCACCCCACCACCATCTTCTTGCTTGACTTGCCATACTTCTCGTCAACGAACCAGCTAGCAATCTCGAATCTCAATTGTCTTCGTTCCTCTCCGTCTCTCTCCGCTGTTGTAGGACATTTTTCGAGTTTGAAGGCTCCGAGTTTTGGTCGATTTCGTCTCCACATTAGAGCTCGGTTTAAGTTTTTCGTTTGAAATCGATCGTTTGAAGGTACGTTGATAGTCTAATTAAGTTGCATTTGGTAGAGTAGTTGTTATGTTTGTGTGGCGGTGCATTCAATGGTGCATTTATTGGAAAGTCGTGGTTCTCGGCCACACAGGCCAGAGATTTTGTTTATAGTCTCGGCCAAGCATGGCCAAGACTGAGGGGAAACTTTTGGGAATTCGTGGTTCTCGGCCAGACAGGCCAGTATAGTTTACACAGTCTCGGCAACGAATGGTCGAGAGTTATATTGTTATCTCGGTCACCACTTCACGAGAGCAACCATTAGTGTATAGTTTATGTTATGTCGGTGTTGTACAACCGAGAGTGTAAGATAGATCTCGGTTGTCCATGACCGAGACTTTTATTGTCGTCTCGGTCACCACATCACGAGAGTAAGTCGAAGCGTATAGTTTATGTCATGTCGGCGATGTACAACCGAGAACGTATCATTTCTCTCGGTTGTCCATTACCGAGACTTTTATTCCTTTCTCGGTGGATGTTGACCGAAACGTTTGCATAACTCTCGGTCCTGCGAGGCCGAATCAATCGCGTCCGTAAGAAACCCTATGTTGACAAACAAAATCATCAATTTCACAGTTTTTGATCCAAAAAACAGTTCCTTCAAAGCTTCATATGGTTGTCAAACATTGTTACTTCACTGTCGAATGATGTCAAGACGCAAGAATCGATACACGCTCGACAAACACAATTGTGGCTTTAGGTTTCACTTGTGATCCAAGGTGGTGGGGTGCCCCAGTTTTGCATTGAAATGATTTGTGAGGTTTGAGTGAGTATATATGAAGGGGCAAAATAGACATTTACATTTTAGATAAGAAAATGAGAAAAAATATGAGTGCCTTCATGAATTGGTGGGGTGCCCATAGCGGGCCTCAAAGTTTTCAATGTGACTTCCATTCATATGTTGTACATCAGAATTTATATATGCTCGTATATCGATATACACATAAATGACTCTTATTGTGAACCGATATATTTTATGGTGGGACATTACGTTATCATTCAAGTATTTTTTAATATTTAGCCCAATAAATGCGTGGCATGCAGACACACACCTATCCCATAACAAAATAAAATAAAGGAACATCTAAAGAGATACGTGACTCATAAGTCCATGATTGTAAATATATTTGGACAAACACCATAACTTGCGTTTGGAAGTGAAGTTGATATGTTTTAGGCGTTGGATGACACCTAAAGTGATAAGTAACTAACAAGTCAATATCAGAAAGAAGAAAATGGCAGCAAAAGTCTCGTGGAAATCAATTCACCCGACAAGCAATATTGCAGTATATATTGGTGTCATTTCAATACGCAAATTATGGATAAGATCAATTGATGCTTTTTGGCATCTTCATACTAATATTATTTACATCATCAACTTATCAATATTATCTTTTACATTATTTTTTATTATTATTTTATTTAATTTAATTTTTGATATAAAAATAATAAAATTATAAAAATAAATTTAAAGAATACAAAATAAAAAAAAAATAAAAATAAAAAATAAAAATAAAAATAAAAAATTGATGTACAGTTATAAATTTGGTGAACAGTGCGGCACTGTTCACTAAACGCTATTTCATAAAGATTTTGGCGCTTTAACAATATATAAGTAGCTTAATGGTTCGATATATAGTTACTTGTATAAGAATTGAGAGTTTCGGATCAATCTCGATAGGCCGGGGAAAGTGAAAGGTGTGGGTTTTTTTTTTTTTTTTTTTTTTTTTTAACATCAAAGGTACTAATTAATAAGAGAAATTTGAAATTGGGAAAAACGTTGAGGTCATCTATAGTATATAATGAGATAACTTTGTTGGAAATGTAAATTAAATAAATTAATTGCGTGAATTCTAGTTAATAAGAAGGTGAAAAATGAACATATTTTTCCTTACCCAAATTTTAATGTCACACTCATTTTAATTTTCAAAGCACGATTATGAACTATAAAGAACTAATTAAGAGATTATGTAGGATTTTTTAAAAAAAGAATCTAGCGCAGAAGCGCCAGCCTTGGCGCTGAAGTGCCAATAGATTGTAGGATTTAAGAACAAAAAAAGTTATGTCACGGCCCAAATAACTAATCTACGTTTACTTCGTCAATCGGGACAAAATGACCCGTGACGACCCGCAGCGAGATACGTGTCACTACCGAGGCACGGTGACCGAGGTAAATGTTATATTTGTGTGTTGTTTACCTAATGTATTGTACATATATAGATTAGTAAGTCACTTACGAATATGCAGATATCGAGAAGAGCGGGGATGCGCCTCGAGTCACGTGTCGACGTAGGACTGAGATAGCGGCATATTGGGGTACGCGTCAATTATTTACGTTAATTTGCTATCATTTGGTAATGTGTGGTTTGTATGTGGCCACATCAATTAATACATATATATATATATATAGATATATAACATGGGCCCGTAGTTGGAAAAAAATAATAAGACATTGGATGTGCTTCGAAACACGCATTCACCAATCTCTATGCAATTGTGTTACGGTTTTGAGTCACTTGGAAGTGACACAAGGGACAAGTGGTGTGAGCAAGAACCACAAGATATGCTTCGAGATACGTGTGTGGGTTGAGATGCGTGGTTCACATTCAAGCCACCCAAATCATATAACACTAGAACAAATTCTACTTTTCATAAAGGTTTTGAACTCTATGAAAGACTTTTCATAGAGGTTTTTGACCTCTATGAAAAGTATTATCTTTTAAGGTGTTATCTTATCTTCCAAGCTTACATAGGGGTTTCAAACCTCTATCAAATCTTGACTATTTCATAGGGGTTTCAAACCTCTATCAAATCTTGGCTATTTCATGGGGGTTTCAAACCTCTATAATATCTTCAAAGACTTACATAGGAGTTTCAAACCCCTATCAATTGTAGTGATTTCATAAGGATTTGAAACCTCTATATTATCGTCAAAGGCTTACATAGGGGTTTCAAACCCCTATCAAATGTAATTTAAAAAAAAATAATAGCCGAAAATGCCCAGTATTAATTTCCATTTTCATTTTCAATTGAAAATATACAAATCTACATTCCATTCACAATATTATTATTCCATTAAGAAATTTGCGCAGTGTTCTACAACCAATCAATAAAACAACAAATTGATAGCTACACATTTCACGAAACCAATTAACAAAACTCAGTTTTTCATTGTTTGAAACATTGTTGTTGCTGCTAACAAAATAGTTTACTATATTGTTGTTGTTGTTGTTGTTGTTGTTGTTGTTGTTGTTGTTGTTCAAGTGATTAGTCAAGACTATCGATGGCCTAATGGCCATGCTTGCAACATTGTTGTTCTTTGTGTGGAGGGTGTTTCTTTTCTCGCGGAATTCAAAGAATTGAAGTAAAGGTTAATGTTCTTCGCGAGAGCTCGCGATCTTACCGGCTAGGAGAAATGCTTTCAAGTGCCTTGTGGTGCTATCGCCAAGAGTGCTTTGCAGCAGTGTTGGACAAGTTCCCAAGCTTAGATCATATTAGTGGGTGCATGGTCTTGGCTTTGAATGAGGAGTACACTCGCCTGGGTCTCAGCAGTTGTTAAACATAGAGATGAGTTGGCTTTCATTCCTCCCATAAGTGGGGGTGAATACAAATGAATTGAATTGTATCTAACAAGAAGGCCGAAAGAAATAACAACCGAGGTATCTCGAAACTTTGTACCTTGTACTTGCCAGGTTTCTTCAAGACTTCAAACATTTGTTGAAGTTCGGTTCTTTAGCTTTGATTCTCGCATTCACCGTTACATTAGATATGGCAAATGAAAAAACATTGTTTGTGCAATTGTTGCTTGCTGCAGATACAAATTTGACTAATGGATTCCCATTTCGACTCGCATCATATAGATAAAATTAGGTTCCACAAATCATTGAAATGTTAAGAACAAATGTAAAGGCAAGCAGACTAAAATGTACAAATATTATAACCGAGACAACAATAACATAGTATTGCAGGTGTGACCATGGATCTCACACGGAGGATGCGAAAGCAGTGTAAATGAATGAGAAAAGCCCAATTCGTATAACTTTACATTGCTCTTAGGTTGATACATTGAAAAAAGTAAGCGCCCAATCTAACTGTCTACAATGGAAAAAAGACACAAACTTCTAAGATACTAGATATGTTATTAGGAAATTAGGTACTTCCCAACAAATTTTTAAGTACTGGTAAATTTCAATAGCGTAAAACCACCACTTTAGATTACCGAATGCTTAGAAAAGTGAACTGATCAATATATATGATAATTGCAGGCTTATTTCTCAAACAACTCGCCTCATGGAATACGTGGACAAATAAATGAATAATTGCATAGCCTGTTCTATCTCGATCGCCAAATAAACAAATAAATGAATAATTGCACAACTGTTCTATCTCGATTCATGTCATCGCATTAAAAAAACAATGAAGTATGCATTATTGAGAAGACACGGCAATCTTCCCATTTAGTCTTATCCACACACATAGATGTAAAAGATCTGAAAGAAAAGCATAGCAAAGACAAAATGCAATAAGTGATGTCCCATACCATGGATGCAATTTTTTTAGGAACACCGATCTTTAAAAAAACATTGAAAATTAATTCAACAACATTGGCAAGTGGATCTTCTAAGTTGAAAGCATCATGTTAAATGGCTAGCTTCAAGCTACCCAAGAAGGGATCAAGGATGAAATACATTAAATATTTAAAATTGAAATGAGCTTCATCAATCGATCACCGTCCAAGACATGAAAGAAAAATAGCATGAGGGAACTGACAGTTCTGTGGCTGCAGACCCTGAGATAGAGAAAACTCGCAAGGTCCAATGATAACGCATCGATTTCATCAACTATCCCAACAAGGTAATGCTTAAGAAAGTGGAAGATGTATCCAATGCTCTAGATGATTTCAATACAAACTTACAAAGACTTTTTAATAACATGTTAATAACTGATTTTCAATTCACAAAGTGTATATATATACATGTTCAATGCC
Organism: Stephania yunnanensis; assembly: GCA_039657365.1. Classification (NCBI taxonomy): domain Eukaryota; kingdom Viridiplantae; phylum Streptophyta; class Magnoliopsida; order Ranunculales; family Menispermaceae; genus Stephania; species Stephania yunnanensis. The sequence continues at coordinate 11,579,149 of CM077592.1, forward strand.
AGGAAATAACAGCTGCATGTTAGATGTCAAAATTGAAGAGTGAACATCACCAATGCGCAAAGATTGAGAGGATAAGTTAACATTGATAAAACACAGTAAAAAGGAAAAAGCTTCTAGAAGATAAAACTGATGCAACCGATTTGTTGATTAGAAAATTGGGTAACAAAGAAAGCAAGAAGAGAGATTGAAGAGAATTAAAGAAGAAGATCAGGAGAGCAATTCGGGAGAAGAGAAAGAGAAAAGAAGAGACATAATGAAGAAGCGTTAAAACCGAGAACATTGGCGCTACTTATTGTTCAAGGTGCTTACTAATAGAAACTTTTCTTTTCATCTTCAAAAGAAGTCAAAATAAATCGACCGTAAAATCAACCCTATACCTAGACAAATGCAAAGTTTTCGTTTCCATTTCAATTACGCAGCTTAATAAGGGAAAAGTACAAGACAATACCTTCAAGCTCCCTGACGCTTCTTTCTTCAAGCTCGCAAGATCATCGTCAACTGATGAGCTCTCAAGTAAAGCAAACCGCAAAGGTAAAGAAAGTTTAGAATGATTAGGAGAATTGAATCACTGTAAATTCTAAATGGAAGGACACATGTACCAGGTTGAATATAACATTATCCTCAAAATGTAATTCAAATATACTTTAAATAGACGCTATCAATAGAAATAAAAGAATGAAGGCAGCTTGGTACGGGACACGAAAAACCTACCTTTCCTTCAAGGTCATCAGAGGTCAATTGATTAAGGGCCTCTGCTTGAGACTCCATGGCCAGCACTTGGAGAAAGAAACTCAAATGTTTTAGCAAGAGTTACTTGATACTCGTAGTAATACTAATACAGTAAGAAATCTTTAATAATAGAAACTCCTAATACAGTAAGACTACTTTAAAGAATAGTTGATACTTGATACTCGTAGTAATAATGAACTTGCAAAATCGATTATGATTTTGATTTCAAAACCATTTCTAGCTGTCTCCAGATCTTTCCACCAGTCACAGTAATGCAAATAAAACAATCATGTCGTTCAGTTGATATACAGCGAATGACTTTAATATCGGAAAGCCCTACCTTTCTCTTCCATCTTCTCAAAAGCAGAAAGTGCACTACTGGTATTGACATTTCCCAAAGATCTCGCTCACTTAAGCGATCTGAAATAACCAAAAACCAAACTAGCATCAGTTTACGAAACCACTTCACAAGACTCGAAAAAATGAAATTATGAATTGTAAACCATTATTTACATTCATAATTTCAAAGTTATATTGTGATCATACATTACCACTACATCTGTGATCGTCCCAAACTGATCAAAGTACCTTTTAAACTCACTCTCAGTTATAGTGGATGCTAAACCTCATACAAAAATCTTTTTTGTGCGACTAGGACCTGGTGATCCATGAATGCTACTACTGTTTCTATTCAAAATGTGTTGATCATCCCTGGGAACAACCTTCTTAGCCTCAACCTGGAAATTCGAGGAAAAAAATGAAAATGCAAAACTACATATTCATCTAATTCTCAATGCCAAATAGAGGAGACAATATAAACAACAACAACAAAGCCTCAATCCCAATTAGTCTGGTCGGCTATATGGATCAAACTCTTTCATTGTGCTCGATTTAGTGCAATTGATGGTGCGTAGAGGAAACAATATCAATTCTTTCAAAATCAAAGCTAAACCACAATAAACGAATCGACAAACATGCTTCATATCCACAAACAATAAAGTTAATCCATACAATTATAAATGGAATGATTGATCTTCATCCCATTGAATGCATTTCATGTTACTATTCCCATTTCGATCTCAATTAGCACGCTCAATGTAATTTTCTTTGTAAAAGTAATATTGAATTGTAAGTAAACTACTTACTGTTCTACCATCTATCTTGCTTCTCCATAACGACTCTTTCCGCCACTGCAGGGTCCGCAAAGACAACGAAACCAAAACCACGCGCTCGCCCCGTGGTCCTGTCCTTCATGATTACAGCTTCAACCACTTCCCCAAAATTTTGGAAATAGTCCTTGAGCCGATCCTCATTTGTGTCCCAAGAAATACCACCAATGAATAGCTTACCGAGATCCGATTCCATGAACTACAAATTCATATCAAATCATCTGATCAAGCTAAACTATCAAACATCACTCACAAAAGTGACGAAACCACTCCAATTGTAAAACAAACAGTTGGGAATCAAATGAACATCAATTCATTCAAAATCATAACTTAACCACGATGACGCTTGAACTTCCGACTTCTTATCCAAGTAACCTTATAAAAGGATGAATTATAAATGGGCTACTAGTCTGGCTTGAGCAAAGTGACTCGCCGAGAGGAATACGATTATCACATTTCTCTTTTAGCAATTTTATATCTTTGCAAACGACAGCTATCTCTCCTCTGTCAGAAAGAAAAAAACAAAATGGTCAATTTAATTTACTAATCATATAGACAGATATATGATGCACCAGTTCTTACCTTCGAGTTTTCTTCCGCTTCTAGCTGAAGTTGCTTTAACTCTTGAACCACCTTCTCCATCAGATCTTGTTGTTCAGCAAAATATCTTCGAGCAGACTCTTCCTTATCTAGGTCCAAGTGATTTCCAGTAGTCTCAAGAGTATGTCCAACCTTAAGAACAAAGTTAATTACAAAACACATTTCACAAAATATCAAAATCCCACGATAAAAGCATCCAACAAATATGGCTAGCAAAAACTCATTGAAGTAACTAGACAAAAAGTCGTCCCATATGCCATACAGATTGCACCCTTTAGTTGGTCATTAGGCTCCAGGGAATCAGCGCCTATAGAGATGCAATAAGACATTAATAACTTGAGTAAAGGCCACCCACCCAAATGGCCATACTTAAATAAAAAACCAGTCCCCAAACTCCTCCAACCTGAATGAAATATTAGTTGAGGCGATCCTGGAATTTGTGCATTCACTAAAAAAAAAGATGAAAGGCGTTCGCAAAAAAAAAAAAAAAAGATGTTCATAAACAGAATTTGTGCATTCACTAAAGTACTTCAAACATAATATTACTCACCTGGCTTCACCTGGAATGGTAGAGGCGATCCTTCAGTTGAGTTGCAAGTACATCATCATATTTTACCCTGTAGAAACCAGTTTGCTCAACATTCACTTTAATCCATATTTGCTCACCAACCTTTTCGCGGTTCGGCCATATGTTAAAGACACACGCATGTATGTATGGAGAAGTGAGAGCAAAGCAGAATGTATTTAAAGAAACACAAAAGTAACGAAGATTAGTCTCATACAAAACACTTAAAACTAGACAAATTAAGCTCCTTTTCTATATACGAGCAAAAGTAATAGAAAAGACGATATTGAAACAAATATGAAACATTGAAACTCATCAAGTTTCTAGCACCATCTATACGCTCTTTCCATACAAATTTTTTTCCTATATACGAGCAAAAGTAATAGAAAAGAAGATATTGAAACAAAAGGAATTATTTTTGTAACTGAATTGAGTCTCAATTGTTTCTGCTATAAAAATGTACATACAAATGAGGAGGTAACAAAGTTTCTTTTCTTTACAATTGTTTCTTCTATAAATATATGCAACTAATTAAAATTTTAAAAAGAAACAACCGTACACCATATACATACCTAATTAGCATTTAAAAAGGAAACAACTTATGCTACTTTATTTTATAAATCAAATGTGTTATTAAGCTAAATGATTCAGCTGTATTTCTACTATACGAATTTGAGATCAAGTACATGCACACTTGACAAAGACTCCTTGCTTATTTTTATTATCTTCTAGAGTTGCTGCTCAACCGCTTTTTCGTATTTATTATTTATTAGATTTGTGTGTCGAAGTTCTATTCGGCATCCATCTCACAATGTGAGATATATTGAGCACAACCCCAAATCATAATGGGAAAAGGTAGGTGATAGGTCTCACCGCCGATCGAACGTAGATCATCTCGACTTAGCCTATGTCTGTCTCTACATCTTTAACTATGATATTTACTTGCATTACTTGTTTCAACAATTTATTTCGCTCATTTATGCTTTTAAATACCATTCGTTTATTTTGGAAATGTGGCATGAAATTCTCCAGTCATTACTTAAATATCACTATACTCACCGTCTAGTTTGTGACGGTAGGTGTAGGTCCATCGAAAAGTAGCAGAACCGGGGAAGGAGAAGATTGACGACTTCCTCCGAGCAAGTTGGCGACTCTCCTCACTCATTTTGTATGCCTCGACTTTTGTTGTATAATTATTCTTTATGTCATTTTGGGTTGTACAGTGGGTTGAGTGAATAGTTTCATATATATACATGCATGTGATGTTGTAGTTTTTCTTGGTTTTCACACTCAGAAATGTTTTTGGAGAATTAATGTTTCCGCATTGCAGGATAACTGAATTTGAATGACCTTTAAATTGGACAATATATCAATACATGGATGTAAAGAAATATAGGGACGATAGGCTAACAAATACGTACTTAAGTCTTAGATTACGTGGATTAAGGCTTGAGTACAGATTAGGCCGGGCGGTGCCTTGTTTAGAAGTAGGGGCCATCACAGGTTATGTATCTGCGATGAAGTGCCAGCCTCAGCGTTGAAGTGCCAGCAGCCCAAAACGAAAAGTTGCGAACATTGGGTGTTATTTGATTCATTTTTTGTCATATTTTGGTACCTATTCGCTCCAAAACTCACATCTTTATGGATAGACACCAAGTCTCTTGATTTTTTATAAATCAAAGATCTTTAGTACATACCAAACACATTGAAACACAAAAGGCTTTTGAATCAAAGTGTGTTCTTGTTCATAGCATCATTCTTTTAAAGTTCTTTAAAGAGTGTTATTGGTTGAAATTATGTTACACACATCATCCAACAATCATTAGAGAATTGATTGTATCTAGAAGCACTACAAAAAAATAGTAAAATAGAAATGGAAATAGCAACATAATATAATTATGCTACTAAATAGAAATGGTTAGAAACGGAATTGAGACGGAAATAATCAGAAACGGAATAGAGACAGATTACAAATGGAAATATAGACGGAATAGAGATGAAATTAAAATCCATTTCTAAAGTGGCGCCAACTTTCCCGCTAAAAGTCCAGTAGTTTATAACCGCCCATCACGTCTCTAGATTTTTGCATGAATCGATGAGAACGAACGAAAAATAAAAACTGATGTGATTCTCTCTCTCTCTCTCTCTCTCTTCAAACTCTCTCTCTCTCTCTCTCTCTCTCTCTCCTTGCCTCCCAAATCCTAAAATCTCAAATCACTCATTGTCGAACTCCTCTCTTCACCGGCTCTCGAAATGCCTTAACTCTCTCTCTCTCTCTCTCTCTCTCTCTCTCTCTCTCTCTCTCTCTCTCTCTCTCTCTTAAACTCTCTCTCTTTCCTCAAAATCTCTCTCTCCCAAACCTTAAAATCTCTTCTTAATGTTCAATGCAGGCAACCATTGTTCACCGCAAGCAGGCATTCATTACTTTGTTGGGTGATTTGGTGATTGGAGAGCTAATTTTGGAGATTCGGTGCATTTTGGGAGCGATTGAAACGAGGGGTTTTGGTTGTGGTTTTGTTTGAAGATATTTGGAAACAGTTGTTTGGATTTGGTAAGTTTTGGTGGTGGTGTTCGGAGTTTGAGTTGTCGTCCCTAATTAGACGACCACAATGATCAGGTTTAGATTCATTCACTTTGTAGTTCTTAGTGTTTAGGACTCCTATTTTCTGCATTTCCTCACAGAGAAGAAATGAAATTATGTTAAAGATTCATCTCGAGGATCACCCGATGCCCTCTGAGACATTGAAAGAGGTCTCGCCTTCGAGTTTCTCCAAATCGAATCTAATTGAAAAAGTGAGAGAGATCAATGTAACTCTCCTTGAATCACTGCTTGAATGGATAAATAAAACTACATGGTTAGTGAACTTCGTATGGAATATCAATGGAAAGTGAATGACATAACAAGATAATGGTTTTTCATATAATTTTCACTGATTTGCTATTGTATAAGAAATGCTTAACTATGCATGCTAAAAGCTGGATTTCTTTTTCAAATAATTTCCCAAGTCTCTGATATTTGAGCCCTAGGATTGTGACTGCTCGCTGTGATAATCAGCTTGTTATCCTCATTAAAGTTAACAATGATTAAATCTACTTTATTTTATTTCAAATTTCTAACATTTGACTTGTTACGAATGTAGGGTGTCTACTTTGAAGCTCGCTGGCAGATGTGATATTTGGTAATTTTACAGGTGTTGGCTTTACTTGTGATTTGAGTGATAATATTGTTGCACCATGGCCATCATCATCTTCGATGTCATCGTTGATCCTTTGTGCTATTGGTAAGTTTCTTTCAACTCAATTGATATTGCGAAAAAATCCTTCAATCCATTGTCACGGGGCTAAAGAGAATGATTTAGGGACTTTTTTTGGAAATATGTAGAAATATCATTGCCTATTATAAACTATGACTATACAAATCTTTGCATATTGTTTATTTTGATAAGATCACAAGTCACCAAACCAAGTAGCAACTACGTGGGGTACGTGCGGTATGTCGGCCAGACAAGACTAACATGCAACTAAATGTTTCAGCTCTGTTACTCTGCATAAGACGGGGGCAACAACAAAAAATGTAGGTTCTTCCTTGATGAAAAAACCAATAAAAAACCATAAAAATGGCTCGTCACTTTCAAGGAGGCTTCGTTTTGACGAATCCTTCAACATTTCATACCAAAAATGTAGATATCATAAAAAAAATCAAAAGCTCTAAAAATCAACCAACAACCAACATCAATAACAATGAAAATGATGGCAAAAAAAACTAAAAAAAACTACCAATGAGCAAAAAAAAAAAAGAGAATGGACATACCGAGTCGATTTTGTCTGGATTCACGCGTTTTTGATCATTCGAAGATGCGAATGTAGAGTTTATTTTTGGATTTTGAATGAGGTCAAGTCGGTGAAGGAGAAAATAGGGTGGGTATAGGAAGAAAAATCATTTTATATAAAGGGTAACTTGGTCATTTCTTCAATTGGCATAATCGGAACTCATAAAAAAATTAAAATGAGGTCTTCTAAGCAATAATTGGGGTCCGTTTAGTCGCTCCAGTTATTAATTATGTTAAGCGTGTTTCGCCCATGTTAAACATGTCGGATGTTCGTGTCACCCATTTTTAAATATTTTATTCAAACTTTTATGACATGTTTACAACTTTTAAATATATATATATATATATATATATATATATATATATATATATATATACATGAATAAATTAAATGAACATAACATAATTAAATAGCAAATAAAATATGATGAAATTATACTCTTTAAGTTTTTATTCAAGTCTTATATAAGTTTTAACAATATAAAGAAATGACTCATAACAAATAACATATATTTTTTTTTCAAAAATCATATAAACAACCTAAAGGATCCTCCAAAAAAATCTAAATTTTATTTTGGGGAAGAGTTTTATAATTTTCTCAAAATAAATAATATATATATGCTATGTACATGTTGACACATGTCAACTCTACATGGTTTTAACATTAATGTTTGCCTAACTAATTGCTTAATTAATATCAATATCCTAATTAATAGCCTAAGTACATTAGTTTCAATTTCTTTTGTTTTTGTTCTTTTTTTTGTACACAATAACAGCGTTATTACATCATTCTTCATATATTTTATATTTGATTTTTAAACAACTTCTATTTATAAGAAAATAGATATCGATTCATAGTATTTCGAGACAATGTACGAGCCTAAAATTATTAATAAAATATAACACGTAAATAATATATCAAAGCAAAATAAATATTTCCTTTAAAAATAAGATAAAGTATAATAAAAGATGTATCTGCAAATTAAAAATAAATCATGTTATTAAGATGTTATCAAATAAGTGGTTTTGTATTAATCTATTTATTATAACCTATATTTTATTTATACATTTATTTTTTAATCGTGTTAAACGTGTCATCATCGAGTTAAGCAGGTTAACAAGTTAATGACCCGCATTTTTGTCGTGTCTAATCATGTTGACCTGTTTATGACTCAAACTAGTTTTTGTCAAACCCTAACCCATTTATAACATGTCGTGCTAGTGTCGGATTATCGTGTCATGACTCAAATTATCACCCATAAATTTTGCTATGTACCCCATTTTTTAATATGCACAACATGTCATAATTTGGCTCCAATATAAACCCGCATTTCTTAGTGTACTCCACTCATACTTTCTCACTCCGACTCCCTTACACCAATGACCTTGTCCATTTCTAGTGAAACTTTGGAGAAACCATCCAAAAATAAACATGTTCACTCAATAAACGTGTGTTCTCCTTTAGATCTCCTTTGCATTCGATTTTGTAGGTATTGTAAAGTTTTTAGTAGGGGTGGCAATTTGGGTCACGACACGGTAACTCGACACGAAATCGACATGTATTAAGCAGGATAAGGTGTAGTTTGAATGGGTTTAGGTCATAAACGGGTCGACACAATTAACATGGTTAAAATATGGGTCATAAACACGCTAACCTTCTTAACTTGATAATGACACGTTTAGCATGATTAATATTGTTAATTAATATATTTAATAGGTGTCATAAAAATATAACACCTAAACTTTTGTCTATACATTGTGAGATAAACGTTTTCATAAAAAAAGTCTTTTAGAATAATAAAAAAACCATTCATATGATTTTGAGACTTTGAGTCCACCACACATGGACTGATGGACAAAGCATAAAAAATAAAAAAATAAAATAAAAAGGCACATACAAATAACACAATACACATTGATCATGTTTGAGTTTGACATAACATACAATCACCCACACAAGCAAGTACAAGTGAGCATTGGCCATTGAGCAACAAAAGTGAAAAAAAACCCTAAACATTTAAACTCTCTTTTATTTTGTCTCTTCTCTCTCTCTCTCTCTCAACTCTTAAGTATCTCATTACACAACAGTTAGCGACTCAATGCCTCTATTCTCTGTCTCGATCTCTTGCCTTTAAGGCTTCAACTCCTTTCTCGAATCTCAATTTCTTGCCTTCAACAGTTCAACTTCTCTCATAACTTTCACCCTTATTCTCCCAAAAATGAATGCCACTCAAACTTCTCAAACACAAGGAAAGAGGAGAATTCTTCAGCCTCGTATCTTTTTGTTCTTCTCTTTTTTCTTCAAAATCAAAACTTCTACGAGCAAAAATTCAGAGAAATGGTTTGCACTTCAATTAGTGTTAGATTTGTTCTTGTTGTGTATTGGTTTGGTGGTTTTGAAGAATTTAGTGGGGCTTGTTGGGTTTTTGTGTTCATTTGTGAGATTAAAGGAACACTACAAAAAAATCGCAAATCAGAAACGGAATTTTCCGTTTCGATTTCTGTTCCGTCTCTCGAATTAAATCGAAACGAACGAGAGACGAACGCGTTCCGTCTCTCTCAAAACGTCGTCGATACGATCGAAACGGAAAATGGATTCCGTTTCGATTAGAGACGAATAGAGATTTAAATTATCCGTTTCGATTAGAGACGGATTTAGAGACGAAAATTAGAAACGAACAGAGACGAACAAAATGGATTTTATTTCGAAATGGTACATTTGTAATTGCATTCTCGTCTCGATTCGTTGTTGATGATTAGCAACGGAATCGAGACGGAATTAATAAATTTATGAATTCGTCTCGATTTCGTTTCTAATCGCAACGGAATCGAGAGACGGAATCGAGACGAATGCATAGAGTCCGTCTCTCGATTCCGTCTCTAATTAGAAACGGAATCGAGACGGATTATTCCATTTCGATTCCGTCTCGATTCCGTTGCTAATTAGAGACGAATCGAGACGGAATTAATATTTCCGTCTCTCGATCCGTTTGTGATTGATAGAAATATTTACGAAAATTAGAGACGGAATAGCAACGGAAAATTTGAATTCCGTTGCTAATCCGTCTCTAATTTTCTGTTTTGTTTAAATATGGCACGATACATAAGCCAATCGATTCTCCAACCTAAAAATCAAAATACAACCCGATATGACATACTCCATCGCTTTGCACCCTCCAACAACTCCTTGAGGGTGCTAACATCCCCCAAAGAAGCCAAATTGCGCATCCATACATCAAAAATATATATCAACAAAAATTCAAAAGAGAAAAAAAAATGTGAAACTCAAAATTAGCCCAAAAATTTATATATCCACGGAAAGTTGTCATGTATTACAAAAGCTCCAAAATTTGGAAGTATACACAAAAACCAACCAATCCTATCGTTCAACAAGCAAAAAAAAAAAGAACACTCACAAAAGGTCCAAAATTTGGAAGTATACACAAAAAGGACTTCATTTAATAAGTAAAACGCAGCTTTGAAGCATTTCTGAATCTCCATCTCGAGGGCAACAACCAAAGAGTATGCACTGAAAGAAGTAGGCAAAGGAGAGATTAATTAGTTTGAGGTCCCTGCAGCTAGCGCGCTAATTCCAAAGATTAGCGCGCTAATTAGCCACCGCGATATTTTTGACTTTTGGAAATCAAGCTTTAAATTTGAATTTTTGATTTCCTGGATTCCTAACACGGCTATAAACGGTCATATTGGAATTCCTATCATGATAAAACCACCACAAACTTGGTTTTAACATAAGGAAGACGAAACACATTCAAAAATGCAAGATCTACAAAGAGAAGAATGGCATAAGTGCAAGAATGCTAAAAGGGAAAAACTAAAAGTTAAGCACAAACCTATCATGTAAGTATGATTCTAGAACTCATCCTCTCACCCAATCTAAACTCTTGTGTGCTCCAAAGGCGACAAGCCATGTGTTCCTACTCAAAAAATAAAAAAAAAACAACCAGCTGGGATTCAAGAAAAGCAATGAAGAACAGAAAAAAACCATACAATGTTGAATAAGAATGCTTCCAAAAAAAAAACATGATCATCAAGCAAATGCAGTCACAGACTGAAGTTGGTGTCAATGTTGCTATTTTCCTACGCATAGGAGATGTAGCGAACAATGTTTCTATAAGATGGACCTATCATGTAAGTTGAGTTGTAAAACATGTATAACATGTTTTATAAGGGATGGTTAGGTCCTGGACGAGTTTAAGGGTCGCTAACACAAAGGGATAAATTAATTAGTTTGAGGTCCCCTGCAGCTTAGCGCGCTAATTCCAAATATTAGCGCGCTAATTAGCCACCGCCAGGGATTTTTGACTTTTGGAAATCAAGCTTTCAATTTGAATTTTTGATTTCTGGATTCCTAGAACGGCTATAACCGGTCATATTGGAATTCCTATCACTATAAAACCACCAATAACTTGGTTTTAACATAAGGAAGAAGAAACACATTCCAAAATTCAAGATCTACAAAAAGAAGAAATTTGATTTTTTAGAAGGAGCAATAGGAGATCACTATAAAACCACAAAAAACTTGGTTTTAACTATAATATACTAGTGTTTGAAACAAAGTAAACCACCAACAATATGTAAATCAAGTAACTTAAAAAGTCTACACGACAAACTATTGAAAGGAAGTGATTCGATCGCTAATTAAAATAGAATAGCCAAGAGAAGATTCACCTCGATAAGCACCTAAGCCACCGCCCCCAAAGCCTCCATAACCCCCACCAAGCTCACCGCCTCCACTATACCCACCACGCCTACCTCCGAGACCCGGAGTCCTATAAGGACCAAAATCACCACCACCAAAAAAAGAATGGGTTTAACATGCAAATGAAACAAATCGTCTACAACATGCTCATCGTCAAAAGCAATGAACCCATTCCCTCGAGAACGATAAGAAAAACTAAAACCCGCCTTTCCGAAAACAGGAAAAATAAAAATAAAGGAACTTCATCATCAGAACCTTCTACTACATCAGGCTTCAACAAACCACCATCGTCCGAAGGTAAATTCATTGTCCATTTATCCTCTCGTATATCTTAGTTGGCTTGGACGCCCAGTTGATGCATAAGTTATCATGGATTTTATTTTTAATACATTATCCTCCCCAAAATAAATTTTTTAACCTCAGTTTAAGTAAAATATACTATAAGTACCGAATGTTTGCAGAATTAATCCATGGGAGAAGAAAACATCTTGTTTTGTGTGTGCAAATCTTATGCGTTGCCGAGTTCTCTCGAGTGCTATGATGAAGAAAGTGGTAGAATCGACGAGGGAGCAACATCTTCATGCCATAGCAAATGAATTTGGGAAATCGATAAAGGGTCGTTTTCCGGTCATCTGTGTTGAGAACATGTAGGCTATTCTTCTTCTACGGACATGCCATAATAGAAGAAGAAGAGCCTACATGTGCGTAATTACGTATGACCGAAAAACGACCCTTTATCGACTTCCCAAATTCATTTGCTATTGCATGAAGATGTCGCTCCCGTCGATTCTACCACTTTCTTCATCATAGCACTCGAGAGAACCCGCAACGGCATAAGATTTGCACACAAATAACAAGATGTTTTCTTCTCCCATGGATTAATTCTGCAAACATTCGGTACTTATAGTATATTTTACTTAAAAACAAAAAAAAGAATTGGGGGAGCAAAAGCGAAAAAAAATAAAATCCACGATAAAATATGGAACATCGACCTAAAAATGCACAAAAAGAAGTGTGAATCATAAAGTAATTCGATGAATTTCTAAAGTTGTCTACACTATAAAACGTTTAATCTAAGCATTTGAAACAAACAACAAGTGAAGTACCTATGTATCACCAACCTGCTCATCTCTCGAGAGCCACGCTTACGTCTCACGCCCAACATTGTTCCCTTGTTGGGGTGGATCGACCGGATCTATTTGCGGCGGCTGTTGCTGGTCATGAGGTGGCGGTGGTGGTGGTTGGTGCTGAGCTAGGTCTATTTCGTCCATGTCCATCCCAAGACGTTGTTGCATGAAGTGCATAACCTTTCGTAGTTGCTCCGCAACGACATCGAACTCTGCCCGCGGCACCACATCCGGCGTCTGCGACGTGCTAGCACCAGGAGTTCCGTATCTCCTCTTCTTTCTCCCTACGGACCCGAGTCCGTAGACACGTCCTTTGGAAGACTCACCCGCCACATTGAGGTACACCGCCTCATCATCCACCGATTGCTCCGGTGTAGCCTGGGTCAGCTCCTGACGTCTGCTCTGGAGCCTATCCTGCATATATGCACAACAAACAAAGTACATGATATGGGGTAAGTGATAGACTTAATAATATTTTACATTTCATTTCTATACTTACATAGAACCGCTCTGATCTAGTATCGATGAATGTCGTCTTGTCGTGATTAACGGTGTGGAGATGCAAGTACAAATCATTCACCGACGGTGGCGTCTCGGATGAATCAGCCTGCGTGCAGGACCAAGCATAGTGAACAAGAGTATAAATGTACAAAATATCCTAGATGTTAAAAAAAAACTAACCAATCTTTCTTGGGTAGTCGCAAATGACACGGAACCACCACCGTGCTTCGAGGGTCCAGTCCCAGGGCCTTCGACCTCGGTGTTCCTATTCTCCGTCCTTGCCTAGACCTAGCCTCGGAAGTCCTCGCTCTCCCGATCGCAAGTATCTCCTCCATGCCTCATCTCGTAACATAAACCGTCGCACCCGATTCTTCTTCAACTTGTGCATCAACGCGGTGTACCTTGTGCTCGCAAGTCGTCGTACGCCGCCGCACGAGATCCTCTGGAAGCGCATCATCCCATCTAAAAAATATCTACAAATTGGCGATTGCTATTGTTAGCACTTATTTGAGAAAATAATATAAATCATAAGGCACATGGTAGTCTTGTTTACCTTCCATTGTCGCCAGATTGGTCTTTATGATGAGGCGGTATCGACTTCCAACAATACCCTTCAGAATCATCCATCGTTTAAAAACTTTTGTCATCCTCCGTGCACAAAAGTGCGAAGGATGCAACTCCCTGTGTTTCATGAACATGCATATCACCTTAACTACTTCTTCAATATTTGACATCCATATTGAAATTGACATATAAAAGTCAAACGCAAACTTACGTATCATTGGCAATCGAGTGATAGGGATCCCCGCACGCGGGGGCCTCCATCCCCGGCCTCGAGGTGGCCGCGGAGGGCTGTCACCTCCAACCCCGCTCTTACGTCTTCCTCTCGGGATGCTTTGCCGGTGATGCTTTGGTGGGGGTGCAGCCTCGTGGGTAAAGGAGTCATTGATGTCGGAGGAGGTGTGGGGAAGTGTGTAGTAGGCATAGTCCTTGATGACGACGAAGATGGTACGACGACCCCGACGGTATGGAAGGGGAAGGTGACGCCGCGGCGTATCGTGCTCGAGAGACCGAGAAGTCGGAATCGATAATGGAGGTATCGAACCACGACCTCGACCGCCACGATGGCCTCCTAATGGCAAACCTCGACATCCCCTACGACCACGTCCGGCCATGATACCTAATTAACAATATTCACGAGTAAAACATCATAAAAGAAGGGCATACAAAAAGTAGAAATTCAGATCTATATTATTGGACTTAATAAGAACAAAATCCATGCAAATAAAAGTAACTACATTATTGGTCGTTGACATATCATATACAAACTTTATTCGCTATCATCCGTTTCAAATTCACTCTCATGAGTAGAAGGTGATGATTCTTCTTCTGATTCATCTCCACTATAAACTTCATCGCTTGGACCCGCTTCAACAATGAATCGAGTCCCAGTCGGAACATCCAGATTGTTGATATCGGCGTCGCATCATCGACTACGCACGTGGTGGGCATCCCATCTTGGAAAGCAATCTCTGCCGAGCCCTGGTCATTATCGTCTTTGCTAGTTTCCTCGTCGCCGAATTTTGGTGACAAAGAACAAAAGCTCGCTAGCCATTCTTGTCGATCGTTCCGCATAGAAGGGTACGAAAGGTAGTAGACTTGAGTGGCTTGCATTGCCAAGACAAATGGCTCGTAGTTGTTATATCGTCGACTTCGTTGAACCTCTACCAATTGAAGTGTTGGGTGAGTCCTCACACCATGATTCGGTGTAGGGTCATACCATTCGCACTTAAACAAGACCACACGTTTGAGGCCTGGTATACTCAATCTCCACAACCTCTTGCGCACTCCATAATAGTTATGGGAAACATCAGCGTAGTTTGAACCCTTCACCAAAACACCGCCGCTTCCGCTGCGTCGATCTATTAACGTCATATGTTGCGGAGTGGAACTTATACCCATTTACAAGGTAACCAGGGTAGACAAGTACATGATCGACTAGGACCAACAGAAAGATCAACGAGCGTCTCGTCAACTATAGAATTCCGAGCCTATTCGTCAAAATTAGAGATGCAATATGACACATTAGTTATGGGAGAAACATTTGAATCTATAACGTACAAAAGTAATGCCCTTACATATGTTTGAAACCAAATGGGGAAGTTGTGCTCTAGACTACTATCAACTTGCGACTCCCCATTGCTTGAGTGATTTCATCGACGAATATCCTAGAAGAAACGAACGTGTAAGTCGGATGTATTAATAATGTATGAACAATGAATGTACTTGCATTAATGAAAGAAAGTGATGGACATACGAACGTAAGGAGCGATCTCTCGGACAATTGAGCGTATGTACGAATGAGCGGCATTATACTCCCTTTCTGTTAAGTACCGCTCCTTCGACTTGCCCATGGGTCGACCAGGATAAGTGAAAATTGAGAAATTGCCAACGAAGTTCGGTGTGGGCCCGAGATCGCCATCGTCGTTACGTGGCACTTTGTCATGCAACGTAAAGACGTGATCTTCGAAGTAGTAAGAACAAAAGGATGTGACCTCTTCGACCAAATAAGCATTACACATGGAGCCCTCAACCTTCGCTTTGTTTCGCGCATTGTTCTTCAAATGTTTAAGGTACCTATATGAATGTTATAGGAAATGTTGATATAAAACCTATTGAATGGGAAAATAATATCAAGGGCTCAAGATAGTACCTCTCAAATGGATACATCCATCGAAATTGAACGGGACCGCCAAACGGGCCTCGTAGGCCAAGTGGATTGGTAGGTGTTCCATAAAGTCAAATAAGCTTGGAGGGAAAATTTTTTCCAACTTGCAAATGATTTTTGGAATTTCGACTCTAAGACCTCCATATCTTGGATACTTACACATTTCACAAGAAGGGACCGGAAAAATAGGTTTAATTCGCTAATTGCAACCCAAACCGGGTTTGGGAGAAGTTCTCTCGAATGCAATTGGTATCAACCGTTGCATGAATATATGACAATCATGGCTCTTCATGCCGAACATTCGCAGCTTTCTTTGGATCTACACATCGACCAAGATTCGATGCGTAACCATCGGAAAACGCAACTTTTCAACCCACTCGCACAATTTTTGTCTTTTTGATGTATCAAGAGCATAGCACCCAAGGACGTAAGTATTTGTCGCCGAATCAATGTGTAGAGAAGGTCGGTGACAATATTCACGAATATCTTGCCTCGATTTTGCATTGTCCTTACTCTTGCCCGAACACACATAATAGTGTTGAAAATGTTGTCAAAAACATTTTTTTCGATGTGCATGACATCTAAGTTGTGGCGGATCAAGTTTGTCTTCCAATACGGCAAGTCCCAGAATATGCTTTTCTTCCTCCATCCCGAATTCTTAGCTATCTCGCCCATTCACGTATTCAAATACGATTTCTCACCTTCATCAAGCCAAACGATTCAATTTACGCCAAAATTTCTTCACCAGACCGCAAAGCGGCGGATCATCGATTATGACCATTTTGCCTCTAATGAAATTTTTTTGTCTTTCCTTAATGGTGATGACTTCTCCAAGAAACGAAGATGACAAATCAAACCACGATGTCTTACCTCCATTTCGCAATTGAAATGCATTTGTATCCTCCATACAATATGGACAAGCGTACTTACCGTGTGTGCTCCAACCGGACAACATGCTATATGCGGGAAATCACTAACATCCATAAAAGGGCAACTCGCATGACAAAATTTGTCTTGGTGGAAACGTCGTATGTAACCACCCCATTGTTCCATAAATCTTGCAACTCTTTCACAAGCGGTGAAGGAACACGTCGATTTTCTCGCTTTGGGCTGGTCGGTCCAGAACGATAACCGTTAAGAACATAAACTCGATTTCATGCACATCGACGGTGGAAGGTTGTAAGGAGTCAAAATCACGGCCACGAAGAGTACGATTTCCTGGAAATCCCAAATACTTGAAAACCATCGAGTGCACAATCCTAAACGAACATTCCGAACCTCGGCGGCAAAGTCTTTATTGACGTCATTAAAATGTCTCCAAGCAATCGAATCGTAACAGTGTTGCATAACATCTTCAGCGATGAATGATCTAAATGCCATCGCATATGTTTTGCGGTTGACTCGTACGCATACAATCGTTGCAACCGAGGGCCCAAAGGGAAGTAGTACATTCTTTTGCAAGGGCGGTTTTTTGTGTTCCGACCACGACCTCGTCGATGTGCAACGTATCGTGATTTCCCACAAAATTTACATGACGTCAACTCGAGTCCACTCCCCAATAAATCATACATTGGTCCTCACAACAATCTATTTTCTCGACAATGTAGACCTAGACCTCGCATTAGTCTTTTAGTGGCATAAAAATTCTCAACCATTGAGTTGTCATTTGGCAAACAATCCTTCATGAGTTTAATGATTTCATTATACCCTCGTTCGATATATGATGTTCGACTTGATCGCAAGTAATCTTGCCATTGCGGACAACGTTGTCATGGTTTCGCAACCAGGCCACAATTGTTCCCTACTTGCATCAATCATATCATATAGTTGGCGTGTTGGGGGTTTGGTGATTCTTCCACGACATTCCAATTGAAACTTGGACCGCCACGTTGTGTAGCATCTCGCGGTAAGGTGTCGGATCGTAGCCTCGAACATCGCATCATCAATATGGCAATCCATTGCGTGAAAATTTTGCGGCCCTTCATCTCCGTTCTCACCATGTTCGTACCAACCGTGATATCCCCGGACAAATCCATACCTACATAGGTGGTGCTCAACCGTTTCGACGTCCAGTGCACGAACAAGTCGACATTTCTTAAAATTGCACGGACATCCGATCTTCCGTTCACTTTGGTATGTAGGACAATGTTGTTTTGCAAATGATATGAATTCTTTAACCTTCGCCGCGAATTCAATTCGAACATAACCGTTGTCGAGCCGGGTTGTACATCCATCTCGTTTGTAGACGACATTCCTAGTCGAACGTAACCCTTGTCGAGCCGGTTGTCTATTCAAGTAATGAAATAATAATGATTAAGATGATAAGAAGCCTCCAAAATGGAGAATATTGTAAATCGGAAATGCGATCTACACCATCTAAAGAGAACAAATTGATAGCTAAGTGAAAGAACGAGGTTCGCACATTAAACTCATGAATAGAGAATAAATTGACAAAGTTAGGAAGTCATTAATGAGTCATCACAATCTAAAGAGAAGGAATTGATTGAGTTATGTTCTTTATGTAAGAAGCTTGGGCATTATCAAAAGGATTGTTGTAAATGACTCATAATAAACATGTATAACATGTTTTATAAGGGTTGGTTAGGTCCTGACGAGTTTAAGGGTCGCTAACACAAAGGGATAAAATATTTTTTTTGAGTTCCTCAGCTAGCGCGCTAATTCCAAAGATTAGCGCGCTAATTTGCCACACGCCAGATATTTTTGACTTTTGGAAATCAAGCTTTACATTTGAATTTTTGATTTCCTGGATTCCTAACACGGCTATAAACGGTCATATTGGAAATCCTATCATGATAAAACCACCACAAACTTGGTTGTAACATAAGGGAGAAGAAACACATTTCAAAATTCAAGATCTACAAAGAGAAGAAATTTGATTTTTTAGAAGGAGCAATAGGAGATCTTTGTGGGTCGTTTCTTAAGTCCTCAAATCCAAAGACCTTTGAGGCTTTCAAAGGAATATAAGAGTCTACACCATCTAAAGAGAACAAATTGATAGCTAAGTGAAAGAACGAGGTTCGCACATTAAACTCATGAATAGAGAATAAATTGACAAAGTTAGGAAGTCATTAATGAGTCATCACAATCTAAAGAGAAGGAATTGATTGAGTTATGTTCTTTATGTAAGAAGCTTGGGCATTATCAAAAGGATTGTTGTAAATGACTCATAATAAACATGTATAACATGTTTTATAAGGGTTGGTTAGGTCCCTGGACGAGTTTAAGGGTCGCTAACACAAAGGGATAAAATAATTTTTTTGAGTTCCCTGCAGCTAGCGCGCTAATTCCAAAGATTAGCGCGCTAATTTGCCACTCGCCGAGATATTTTGACTTTTGGAAATCAAGCTTTACATTTGAATTTTTGATTTCCTGGATTCCTAACACTACTATAAACGGTCATATTGGAAATCCTATCATGATAAAACCACCACAAACTTGGTTGTAACATAAGGGAGAAGAAACACATTTCAAAATTCAAGATCTACAAAGAGAAGAAATTTGATTTTTTAGAAGGAGCAATAGGAGATCTTTGTGGTGTTCTTAAGTCCTCAAATCCAAAGCACCTTTGAGGCTTTCAAAGGAATATAAGAGTCTCTGCAAAGCTGATCTCTTTTGTCATCCTCTTGGTTGTAAGGAAATCCTTGATATAAACTCTTTCTTGTGCTTAATCGACATAGTTTTGTGTATTTGATTTGAAAATCAGTTTGATGTGTGTTTGAACAGCTTTCATCCTGCCTCTTGCACTTAAATTAAAATTTTTAAGACCCTAAGATTGCAAAAAGAGACCACCAAGAGCCCGACATTTAGTTGTGTGGGGAATCGAAGTTGAGGCCGTGCGCCTAACCTATATCGATATCGAGGCATACAAATACCACATAGTATCAACGCGTCTACTACTTGTTCACTCATACGTCCTTAAGGTTATAGGTTTATTCCATTCTCTAGAAATGTAATGTGAAACAAAAACATTCACTAAAAGAGTAATCCTAGTGTTTCTAACCCTAACTAGTAGTAGAAATTAAGTAATTATAGGTATTATTCAATCGTAACCAACAACACCTAACTAATCAATCATCCATAGCAAGTGCATGAATATGAAATTACTAACAACTATAACATCAAACGACAAAGTAATTACCTCAAGTACATGATTCTAATGTATTATAATGACTCTCATGACATGCTTTACCGATAAAATAAACATGGAATAACAACCAAATACGGATGACATGCTTTACCGATAAAATAAACATGGAATAACAACCAAATACGGAATCAATATAAATCTTGAATTGCTCAATTAAAAGGTTGAAATGAAATAGTACATATTAATAAACCTAAAAATAGAACAAGCATAACCTCAAAAACTATGCATGTAAGAGAAGAGCGAGAACAAAAACTTCTAAACCAAACAAAAGACACAACATTAACTTAATAGATCAAGCGAAGAACACCAACTAATGCACAATCAACCAAGGAACAAATCAAATCACTCAAGAACAGTTAAAATAAAACCTCATAAAGTAATAACAATTATAAGAACTCGAACTCTTAAAATATGTCACCTGATCAAGAGTTTGTTCCTTCACAGATTCATAAACAATAAGGTAGTACTATAACACGGCCAATTGCCAAGACGAATTTACAAAAATAAAATGGATTCCATGACCATAATAGCTAAGACCTTTCAAGAAAATAAATTTTTTATTTAAATCCATTTATTCGACTAGTATAGGTTGAGCCGCTAAGAAAACCTAGTATACACAATGGTCACCACATTATGTTCATTTCCTATATTTGAACGTCAAGGCATATATATGATCTGCTTCCCTAGCAGATATAGCTTCGAGCTTCAAGTGAAAATCTATAACATATTTCATTCATGAGCATAATATTTGCAATGCTAACAAGTATTACGACTTTAATATTCCCCGGATGCCGCATATAATGTACGTAGGAACACCGACACCCCAAATATTTATTGATAGATGGAAATTTATGAAGTCTCGCATGCTTAATTTAAATTGGAAAATCTTTCTAGATAAAATAGCTTCTTGCCTTCAACTCCGATGTTTACTAGAAGATCGAACTATCAAATGAACCATAAGCGGAAACTTAAATAATTCTCATGTCACCCGACGGATTATTCCATAAATTTGCGAAATTAGATAAACAAGGGGACTAGAACGCCAACCCGACGTGACGCAAATTTTTAGCGAAACAAATGCAAGCAGCTTCGATTTCCTCAAAACCGTCAAAAGGTGAATGATCTCTATGAAAGTCAAGAGCTCTTGATCATGAGTGTTGCTCGCATTATAAAGAACAATAAAAAACAAATAAGAAATGAAGATTGTAGTAAGACTCTAAAACTACAAATTCCTTGCTAACCGGATCCGAATTAGAGACCGAGAGAGCGAGAGATATCGGCGATGATGGAGACCGGCGCGACGAGACGGAGAGACCAGAGAGACGGCGAGACCGAGAGAGCAAGCGAGCACCGAGAGACCAGACGGAGAAACGGAGACCACCGCGACCGACGGCCGTGAGCGAGCACCGAGAGACCAGCTCGCACGACCGGACGGAGAGACGAGACGATCGAACGGGATGGACGTCTGGGGACGAGACGATCGACCGGCGCGACGAGACGGAGAGACGGATTTAGGTTTTGG
Source organism: Stephania yunnanensis (assembly GCA_039657365.1). Lineage (NCBI taxonomy): Eukaryota > Viridiplantae > Streptophyta > Magnoliopsida > Ranunculales > Menispermaceae > Stephania > Stephania yunnanensis. The sequence continues at coordinate 11,600,808 of CM077592.1, forward strand.
GGTTTTTTCGTGGGAATGATTTGGGGATTTGGTGTTTTGTTACGGGGGGGGGTGGGGTGCGGGAAGGAGAAGAGGTCGCCAGATCGATAAAATACAAATCTCGAGGAATGATGAACGGCCATAAGAAATGAAGAATTTGGCGGGAATGGTGGCGCCAAATTTCAAGAGACGGAATTTAATTCCGTCTCTAATTCCGTCTCTAATTCCGTCTCGATCCGTCTCAAATCCGTCTCTGAATATTTCCCCGTCAGTTCCGTCGCTAACTGTTACATTTAGAAACGGAACTTATTCTGTTTCTAATTCCGTTTCTGATTTAGAAACGGAAATAAGTTCCGTTTCTAATTCCGTTGCTGATTTGCTATTTTTTTGTAGTGGAAATATATTGATGTATTCCTTATACTTGTAATTCTTTTTAATGTTTCTTTCTTCTTACAGATTGCATTTTTTTCAATTTTTTCCAATTTCTCTATTTTCTTCATCTTAATCGACTTTCAGATTCTTGTTGGAAATTTGGTGAGTCTATGATCATGAAAGACTTCATAGTTAATTAGCTTCAACAATTGTTTAGTTCACATTTCATCACTCTAGCTCTCATATTTTGGGCACCTATGGATTAGGGTTTTTCATGGAAACTAGTATCTTTTAATGTTTATGGCAGTAGGTGTCGAGATAGTGAAATTTGGAATTGTTTCAATATTACATGTGAATTAAGTTTTCCTTAAGTATTTCAGATTCTGCAATAAAACTGCAAATAATCGTATATGTTTGTTGCATGATGATGACATAATTGTTAAGTAATAGTTTTGAAATTTCTTGTTGCCGATGTGAAATGTAAAAATATTTTTGTTAATGTTCTAACTTATGACACTATGATTGATGTTTCTCCATTTCCATGGATGTTGTAGATAATCTAAAGAAAAGATTCAAAATATTGATAGGTGGTGTTGGTTGGATTTATCTGTAGTTTGGTAGTAGTATGGGTTTTCCTCTATGATGATGCTTGTGTATTGTGTTTTCACTTACTATAGCTTGGATTCTTCTTTAAAAGAAAAAGTGGCTGCAAAAAAAGGTGCAAGGAATTATGGATTCCCATCAATGGTATTCAAGTTGTTGTGATATAAGTAACAACTATTTATGTTTTGATTTGGTTGTGCAACTGGATAATATTATGCGTGAAATTAATGATGATGAGTTTGATACCACTAGTATTGACAATGTTAAATTTGAAGTTTGAAGGTGACGGTACTGCTAGAAATAACAAAAGAAAGTCTAAGCACAAGAGGACTTCAGCGATGTGGTATCATTACGAAATGTTGGAAGCAGTGGGCTCAATGAAAGCTGATACAGTTAACATGTATAAAAAAAAGAATAAAGTCTTTGTTAGAGGAAGCTCTTGGGAGGATATCTTTTACTTCTGATTTATGGACTTCTTTTACCACTAATGGATATTTAGTATACTTTAGTCAATGCTCTTAATAATAATGTTTCGGTTGACATGTTGAAAGTGAAATTGAAGCATAAGGACTTACTTGTATGTAATGGTGATCATTTTCGTATCAGATGTTGTGCTCACATTTCGAACTTGATCGTAGGAGAGGGATTGAAAGTAGTTGATCCATCAGTTCTCAAAATTTGAGTGAGTCCTAAATATGTAAAGGGATCTCAAGTACAGAAGCAAAAGTCTCTTGAATGTGTTAACCTAGTTTTGAGTGGAAACAAAAAATTATGCCAAGATGTGCCAACTAGGTGGAACTCAACTTATCTCATGCTCAAAGTGCTATTCATCATCGACGGGCATTCCAAAATTTATAATTAAGCGATTCAAACTATAATTATTGCCCATCAAGAAAGGAGTGGGAACAAGTAGAAAAGGTCAACGGATTTCTAAAAGTGTTTTATGATTCTACATCAATGTTTTCTGGTACCAAATATCCTAGTATTTTCCAGCAGTATATTTGTGTTACATAGAATTGAAGAAATAAAAGGACGGGGATGACATGCACTTGAGGAATATGGTAAATAAGATGGGGTTGAAATTTGAGAAGTATTGGTCTAAGTCTTGTGCAACTTTAGCTATCGCATGTGTGTTGTATCCGCATTATAAGATGGCTTTTATTAGCTTTGTTTATATGAAGATTTAGGGGAAAGATTCACTTGATTTTAGTCGATTCAATGGCAAGTTAGAAAGTTTGTTTGAAGCGTACAAGTCAAAGCCTTCTAATCAACCTTCAAGCATTAATACACTAGGCAATGGTCTTGATGCTATGAATGATGATGGTGCTAGTTATGATACTAGGGAAGCATTTAAGGTAAAAGCTTTATTTTATTTCTTTTACATCATGTATAATTTCTTTTAAGAAGATTCTTTGCTATGTGTTGTAGGAATTTGATGAGATGTCATCTAATGTATTTGGAAATAATGCACAAAAGTCTCAATTGGAATGTTACTTAGAAGAACCAAAGATGCCACGAAATATAAAGTTGAACATTCTTTCTTTTTAAAAGTCAAATCAATTTCATTATCCTGATCTAGCTTCAATGGTCTGAGATATATTGAGCATCCCAATTTCTACAATTGCTTTTGAAGCTTGTTTTAGTGTTGAAGGGCGTGTGCTTAACCAATATCACACTACGCTTAAGCCCGAGATAGTAGAAACAATTATTTGCTTATGAGATTGGATAAGTAAGGGAAAAAAGGTTATACACTATTTTTGTTTTTTGCATGTTTCTTTATATTTACCATATTAAGTTTATTAATAATGCATTATTATGGTGTAGATCACATTAGTGAAATAGATCTAGAGGCTATTACAGATGATATATTCTACTTGAGTGTGAATGAAAGCCCATCATCACCCTCATGCTCAAATTTTGTTAGAAATTGAAGCACTTGAAGATTTAAAGTCTTTGACCTTCTTGAAGTTGAATTTATCTTTTAAGGACTTATATTTGTATTCATGTTTTTATGTGAACTTGATATAACTTGGCTCTTAGGTTTAGTATTTTATGTTATTTTTGTAGATTTTGTTTGTTGAATGGTTAGTATTTTAAATTGTTTTGTAGATTTTATTGTTGAATATGTTGTTAACATGTTTACTTGTTAAACACGTCGATAAATAGATTAAACAGGTTAAACATGTCGCTAAATAGGTTCATACACATGTATTGTTAATCGTGTTATGCAAACAAGTTAATGACCCAGAATCGACCCATTTACTAAATGAGTTAAATGTGTCGTAAGCAGGTCACCCATTTGTTAAACGAGTCGTGTTCGTGTTTGCAATTCGTGACACGTTTAATAATCGTGTCATGTTCATTTTTAGATTCATCGTGTCATTGTTAGGTTTAGAGACACCGCAATGACATATTTTATTAATCACTCTAATAAACTCGTTAATAATAATACGGGGAGTTAACTCTAATTTATAGACTCACATAAACATAGTCCTAATCCAACTAGGAGATCCTAAATAGACTCATACTCTAACTCGAAGTCCTAATCAAACTCAAACACTAATCTAATTTAGATTACAACTCTAACTTCCCCCCATAATCTAAATTACCTATCTGAATTAAAAAATAAAACATCATCCCCCATAATTCAGAATGTCATGATCTTCTACTTGATCTTCTCTCGAAACGTAGATCTCGACCTCCATCGACGACGTCTTTTATCGTCCACCCGCCATCTATCTCGCACAACTTCCTCAATGCTGAACAATGCACAATGCACTCGATTACCTTCGTCATCAACGACGTTATCATGGGTGATTTTACAATCGTGAAGTCGAGCTTTCGTGCTCTGCAACTGGTACGCTGGGTCTAGCGCCAATACCAACTGAAGTGGAAGCTTCATCCTCACATCTAATTGTTGATGGTCGAGCAATACTCTTTCCTTTTATGTCCCAAATCCTCGCACTCTTCTCATCAAACTTGACATCTCTACTAACAATGACTACATTGGTAACTAGATTGTACAATTTGTATGTTCCAATCCTTCCTGGAATATAGCCAATAAATATGACCTTCATGCCTTTGTCATATAACTTCTTCCTGTTAGCATCAAGAACATGTATATATGCAGTGGATCCAAACACCTTCAAGTGTTTGACACTTGGCTTGTTACCACTCCAAGCCTCTTCTGGGGTTATATGGGACACACCTTTTATGGGAGACCTATTCAGTAAATGAACTGAACATGCAACTACTTCAGCCCAAAAAGAATCAGGTAGACCTTTGGCTTTCAACATACTATGAGCCATGTCTATAATTATACTATTATTCCTCCCTGCAACACCATTATGTTGCATTGTCTGTGGTGGCATGATCTCATGTTTAATCCCATGACGATCACAAAACTTTGAAAATTTCGAGGACGTGTACTCACCACCACTATCTGTCCTCAAAGTCTTGATGTAGTGTCCACTATGTTTCTCCACAGTTGCCTTGAACTTCTGAAAGCAACTAAATGCATCAGAATTATTCTTTAAAGTATACACCCAAATGATCCTGCTGTGGTCATCAATAAAAGTCATAAAATATTTGCTTCCTCCCAGTAAAGCACTCTGCAGAAGACCATAAACATCTGAGTGAACTAACTGTAGTAAAGATTTGGCACGCCTTGGAGTATTGGAAGCAAAAGTTCTTCTATGTTGCTCCCCAAAAATACACCCCTCATAAAATTGCTCTGGATGTTGAATCACAGGCAATCCTTTTACTAAATTCTTATGAGTCAGCAACTTCAGACTTTTGAAGTTTAAATGACCATATCTTAGATGCCATAGCCATGACTCATCAGAAACATGGATTTAAAACACGGATAAGATCCAGTCTTAATCTCAATCTGAAATAACCTATTTTTCAAAGGAGAATTAAGAATGATCATACATTTAGAGTCAAATACAGTGAGATGGATATCTTTGAAATTCACTTTGTACCCCTTTTCTAGCAATTGCCCCAAACTTATCAAATTGCATGTCAATGTCGATACATATAACACATATGAAATATACTGATGATCACCATTCTCCAACTGGATTAGAATTCTTCCTTTTCCCTTAACTGGAAGTTTCCTATCATCGGCAAACTTAACCTCTGTCAATACTGACTCATCCAACTCATTAAAAAATTCTATATTGCCACACATGTGGTTAGAGCATGCACTGTCGAGATACCACATGTTACTCCGAGCATTCTCCTGGACTGATGAAACCATCATTAGTGTCTGATGACACTCCTCATCTTTATCTGTCTACTCCTTAGACTCTGACTCTAATGATTGCTTTATCCTGCATTGTCTAGATATATGCCCAAGTTTGCGACAATTGTAACACTGAATCCGATTTCTCTGTTGATCACGACCTTTTTCTCATCCACGACCTTTATTTCTATCCTACCACTGCTGATTATTATTCTGACCTCTGCCATTGTTGTTGACTTTATCACGGCCTTTGAATCCATAATTCTTCTTTAGTTTCGGGACAACTATAGTCTTCGATGCCTACTCAGTAGACTTGATTTTTTCACTTTTTTCATTGATTCGTTGTTTATGTGCTCGTAATGAACCAATGATTTCTTCAACTGACTTGGTCTCATAATCTGTCCCAGACTCCATAATAACAGCTACTACGTGGTTGAACTTCGCGGTCAAGGTGCGCAAAATCTTCTCGTTCACTTCAAGATCGGTTACATCTTCTCCATTCATCTTTAACTGATTGACGATTGTTTGAACACGATTGATGTAATTCTCTATATCTTTTGAGTCATCCATTTCGATCAACTCGAATTGTCGCCTCAAAGTTTGCAATCGAACTTTCTTGGTTTTCTGTACACACTTGTAAGACGTTTATAAAATGTCCAACGCTTCCTTTGATGTCTTCGCCAGTTGCACTTTCTCAAACGCCACATCATCAAGCGTTTGCAAAATAAAATAAAGTGTCTTCTGATCTTTCTTGCGAAGCTCCTTTTGTGTCGAGGTAGCGGTGGCCCCTGGGTCTTCGAACCCATCTTCAACGACTTTGAACAAGTCTTGAAAACTGAACAAGACTCTCATCTGAGTACTCCATGTATCAAACTTTGTCTCATCGAACACTGGAAGAGTAGGTTGAACTTGGTTGTTCCCCGATGTCGCCATAATTCACACCAAATAAGAAAATCAAAAATCTCAATTTTGATTTTAACTCTCTGTCACATACACTTTGAAAAATTATTCAAATTTTCGTTTCTTCTCCAAAACAAGAAACACGCATGCTTCGATCTCTCGATAGATCTGAAGCCTAAATTATGTTCTTGAATCTTCGAGAACTCTCACACAACCAAGATTAAAAATCTCGATCTCTCTCTCACAGATCTCAAGATCTCACTATTGCTCTGATACCATGTTAGGTTTAGAGACACTGCAAGGACACACTTTATTAATCACTATAATAAACTCGTTAATTATAATACGGGAGTTAACTCTAATTTATAGACTCACATAAACGTACTCCTAATCCAACTAGGAGATCCTAAATAGACTCATACTCTAACTCGAAGTCCTAATCAAACTCAAACACTAATCTAATTTAGATTACAACTCTAACAATCATGACCCATTTTAACACGACACGAACACGACCTGCCAACAAGAATTGCCATTCCTAGTTTTCGGTGAACTTTTTGACTGTTCTATTTGTTGTTATTGGTGTTTAGGGTATCGATTTTGGCATGCATTAGAGTATGTTTTGCTCGATTTGGTGCGCTTTGTGTCATTTCATAAATCTTTCCATGTTTGTTGGCATTGCATGTATTGTTCGGTGGTTATCAGGATCGAGACATACAATATTGGTCTTAATCATGCAGGATCGATACTTATGTGTGTGTGTATATATAGTTCAAGTCTTTGAGACTGCAGAGACACTACATATAAGTTTTTATTTCTATGAATTGAGGCAAGTTGTAGAGGACTCAAACGAAGATAATAGAGACTTATTCATATATCTCAATCTTGCGAGATTGCCTTAGACTAAGAACTCGACTCTAAACATAGGTTTCGCAATGGATTAAAATGGTGTCTTTATACTTTATCAAGGTGGTTTCATTTAATGAAACACACGAGCTCGAGTGAGTGAGATTGAAAAGGTGGGGTTTGTGTAAGTAATGGAATATGTTTAGCAAAAAGTGGGGTCCACTGTTGCTACCTTTTAATCTATTCATTATTCTTTACTTCGCAATTTCTATCTATTAGGTTCTCACATGGTAAGCAAATTAAGATTTTTCTGATTTGTGAAAAAAAAATGGTCCTCACTTTCTTTTGGCATCTCAAAGTACTTCTATTGAACTCTCAAGCTTAATTTAGACGAAAAAGATCGAGTAACATATTTTTAATACTATATTGATACACGATGGTGGCACTACAAGACATTATGTGTTTAGTGACATTAATTTACTCATTTAACGACACTAATTAGTGTCCCTAAAAAATTTACCAACACATTATAAGTGTCGCCACTTACGTTGGTAAAAGTGATGTCGCCCCATTTTACGACACAAAAGGTATGTGTTGGTAACATTTATTTATGACATTTTTACTATAAGCGTCCTTAACGTGGAGACGCTTTTTGTGTATGTGTCTTTAATTTTAGGACATTTATTTCTTATGTGTCTCCAATTTGGGAACACTATATTTATGCATCTCTAAATTAATGACATTTGTAAGCTTAGCGTCCTTAAATTGGCAACGCATATACACTTAGTTTTTCTAAATTGACATCTAAATTGACAACATATGTACATTTAGTGTGTCCTTAGATTTGAAATTTAACAACACTTGTAAATTATGAGTCTTTAAATTTGGAATTTAACGAAACTTATAAATTATGTTTCTTTAAATTTTAAATTTAACAATACTTATAAATTATGTCTTTAGATTTGAGATTTAACAACACTTATAAATTATGTGTCCTTATATTTGAATTTTGACAACACATAAGTTAGGGTCCCCAAATTTTAAATTTGATGACACTAGTTTACTAAGTGTCTCTAATATAGAAGACACTTATAAATTATGCGTCCTTAAATATTGAAATTGACAATATTTGTTGTTTGCGTCCTCAATTTTAACTTAAGTGATACTTATAAATTACGTGTCCTTAGATTTGAAATTTAACGACATTAGTAAATTAATGTCTCTAGATTTTTAAATTTGGTGACACTTGTTTATCAAGTGTCTTTAATTTTGAAATGTGTGTACGTTATACGTCTTGAGATTTTAAATTCGGTGACACTTTAATATCAAGTGTCCTCAATTTGGAGAAGCTTGTATGTTATGCGTCTCAAAAATTTAAAATTTGGCAACGGTTGTACATCTGTATCTCTAAAATTAAATTTTGGGGACGCTTTTTATTAGTGTTGTCAAAAAAGTGTTGCTATAGATCCACTTGGTTGTAGTTTGGGGATCATTTTCCATATGCATCGAGATGCATGTATGTGCGCATAACAAATAGACCTAATCATCGAGCGGGTTTGGGTAGGCTCGGGCAAGGCCTATGCAAGCTTTTTCTAATGCCTTTTCCAAGCCTGCCTAAGCTCGCTTCTAAGTATTGCGGGACCAAGCCCGTCACGGGGCGGGCCGAGCTTGGGCTGGGCCTAAATAGATCTTTCAAAAAAATGATGAACCATAACTTTTTTAGCCATAACGCACTAAAAAAATCAAAGCGAATCAAAATTGAAAACAATCGCTTAAAAACCTAACTTCCACAATTTAAAATAACATATAACGACAAATTTCTCATGTCCAAACTTCTAACTTACCAAAACAACAAAAACAACTATTAAAAATATGAGTATAAAACTAGAAAAAATTATAGATGGACAAACGCAACATGTAAAAATACACTTTCATTAGTTGTTTTAATAAATCAAATATAAAATTGATTGATAATGTATAAATTACAATTTATTAATTTTCAAAATATTAACAAAAAAAGATGTTTCGAAAATTAATTAGTGAACCAAATATATTATAATAAACATATACATATGCAGTCAGATGACGAGAACAAAGATTAGCACATTGGTTAAGACTTAAGTGTAGCATTTTAGCAACCTGGGTTCAAACCCTCATTTCCTCAATTTTTTAATATATATATATATATATATATATATATATATATATGCATATTTCTACATACATAAGTCTATACGGGCGGGGCGGGCCGGGCTTGGGTTGGTGCAAATCCAAGCCAGCCCACAAAATAGTGGGCCTTCACGAGTTTAGGTCGGGTCAGGCCCTATTGAGGTTTTTAAGGCCCAAGTCCGGTCCATGTTGTCCGAGCCCAAACCGAGTTGGGCGGATACTAGCCTAATGATCATGACTAATAGCAATATATATATATATATATATATATATATATCAAAAGTATTATATTCAATAACAACCAAGTAGATATATGGTTCACAATTAGTTTGATATGGGGTTACTACTTGACTAGAAGTTTAGGAGTTGGAGCCTCATAATGGGCAAATAAGGTTTCTTTACAATAAATTGATTTTGTGACGAAAAAGTTTATGGTCTTGCTGGGGTTTCTCTTTCGTGAGAAACCTTAGCACCGTAACCACCTTCCTCTCGGCGCCCCCGAGACATAACCCCGTTGGGCTGCTGATGATGACGCGACCCGCCTCGGTGGTCGCATACGTTACCGATGACCCTCTCTCCCTCTCCCTTTCTTCTCTTTCTTCCAACTCTCTTTAACCTTTCTTCACCATGTGACCCTTCTTCATCTCCATCTCACCTCCTCTTCCCTTCTCTTCTTCGATCTTGTGTCCTCATCCCGTGACCATGATCCCTATTTTCCCTCTCTCCTCTCTCCACCAACGCCCTTCCCCATTTCTCTTTACTCCACATTCGTTCCTTTTATTTCCCATTTTTGGCAGTGCCTTGACCATGAGTTACAAGGCTGGTAGGTTTTCGGTGCGGCCGCCATCGACGGCCCCTCTTTTATCTGAAACTCTAAGGATGATGAAGAATGAAGGGTGACGGGGGTTTTCTAAGTCAACAGCAACGCCGACGAACGTCAACAACCGGTCTTATGAGGCAACAAGCGACATCCCGATGTCGATGGCATGCATCTCCGCGGCGTGATTGCCAATTGTCGTGTTGTTTTTTCTTATTTTTGAACAAGTGATCTAAGTTATTTTTGTCCCCTGCATGGGCTTGTTCTCCCCTTTATGGGGTTGTCCTTTATGGGGTTGTTGTCCTCCTTTAAGAGGTTGTTGTTCCTCCACATAGGGTTATTGTCCTCCTCATGAGGATATTGTTCTGAGCTTCAGTGGACTGTAATATTTATTATTTTCGCGGTAATAGATTGTTGTAACATTTTTTTTGGGTGTTAGGAACATCAATGCAACAAATTTAACTAAATCTAAAAGTAATAATAAAAAAGAATTATACTCAATCACTTTTTTGTTTTTTAAAGGTGCTACTCAAATCACTTCTCAATTTAGAAAGGTTATATAGTCGTACACACAATGCACATTAGATGGTTAGATGACAACCAATTAACGGTAAAGCTCATCTCTCTTGCGTAAGCTTTTAAGGAAGGAAGCACTGCCGGTCAGTTCACGCAACGGCTTGTCGGTAAAACGGATAAGGTTGTAAGTCCACGCACCTGATATGGACCCACAGATGGGCCCCACTACGTAAACCCATATCCCCTCGTAACGGTGGGACACAATTGCTGGGCCCAGACTCCTCGCTGGGTTCATTGATGCGCCTGATATTGGCCTGTCAACACATAAAACCCAAGGATCAACTTATCCAAAAAAAAAAAAAACCCAAGGATCAAAGATGATTTGGGCACGTGGAAGATTCAAGGATGATGTGGAGCTAGGGGTGGCAATTTAATATCGAGACCCATTGTCCCACCCAAAATATAAAGGGTTCAAATAATATTTTAACAAATTCGGGTCGGATTGAAAAAAATAGTTTTTTGTTCAAATTCAAAATCAGTGCATATCCGAATAATGCCCTGAAAATTCAAACCCGAGCCGAACCGGTTCACGTTTCAAATAGAGTTAAAATATCTTTGATAAAAAAGGCATATTGGACACTTAATACTTATAAAAGAGATAAACAAACATCAATTTATTCTAATACACATATATAGAAATTAATGTACTAAAGATATCTTTGATTTTAAAATGAATTAAATTTTAGTTTTTTTATACTTGAACATTTGTTTTTTAACATTAAATGTTTAATTATATGTATTATTTGCAGATGTTACAATTATTTATAGTTTGCAATATTTATTCATACTTTGAAGTTACTTTTTCAAATTTCATTAAATTTGATTATAATATATACATATTTTAATATTTGAAGAGACTTTTCAAATAAGAAGTTAATTTTTAAGATTTCAATAAAATCCAGACAATCGGACAACTCGAATTTTATGAGAAACGGGTATAAACAAGCTAATTTTATCCGAATTAAAAACTGGATCGAATGTGGCCAATGAATATACTTCTTTATAGTAATGATTGTCTATCACCAAACTCGTTTGGACCCAATTTTTTGCCACCTCTATATAGAGCATTAGTGTTCAAGGTCACACCTCAACAATATATATCATATTCTAATGGTTGTCGAAAACAAAATATGTTACTCTTATGATATTTTGACACACTTGAAGTCATCCTAAGTCACACGCCTACTTAAAACTCGTGTGATACGTATAGAGATGTATAGGAGTATATTGCAGACATTTCAAAGTGTCATGCGCGGTTATAAAATAGGGGAGTGACTAATTAGTGTGCAACTTATAGTCTTTCGATATAACATTACACATAAATTATATGATATATTTTCTGTAAGAAACTATATATGGTATGTTATGATATATTATGATATATTCGATCTACTAAATAATGTAATCTGCTACTAAAATGAGATTTTTTTGGAGGATGAAATTTATACCCTGCGAAAAGTACATTTAATAGGACAGTAGCGCCAACAGCGAGTCCAGCAAGCTCTCCTATCTGCACCAAACAATACAAATCATACAAATCTTAAAACATTAAACAAAGCCTCCAAGTTAATAGAAAGTTGGCTACAATGGTGACAAAAACTGGAATATTTCTTAATATTGGACTATTATGATATTCATTAATGCAGTAAATGATGTGATTTAAAGATGTCAATATAGCGTGCAGGATGTGGATTAAAAATGTCGTTGTAGTATATTTTAGTAGGTTGAATTTATGGAAACTGACCGCTCGGTTGTCCGTGGCAACTCCGGAGACCACAAACATGAGGTAGAAGGTGATGATAAATTCAAGCACCATTGACTGGACGTCTGAACCGGTCGGGATGGTTCCATGGAAATGCTCGCGGCCCCCTCCGAAGAGCAACCGCAACGTGCCACTCGCAAGGGTTGAACCTAGTAACTGAGCTGAGACGTAAGCCGGTACCTAAGACGAAATCAAAGTTTACGTAAGTAATCGGAGTGTTTTCACGAATTACCGCATAATACTTAAGATAAACAAACTACAGAAAAATATAAACACAAGAATATACGTGGAAAACTCTTAAACCAGGGAAAAAATTATGGGCAAGAAATAGGGCAATCCATTATCAACAGTTTAGTACATAAAGGAAAAACTTCTTATATTTAAACCTCAGATAGAAATTCCAATAAGATTCAATCACGCATTGTCGCGAACATGCTCGCAAGCCCGTACGCTACGACACAATTACGACACAATCACTCGGCCCTCAAACAAGCACCTTAACGCTTTGTCATTTCACTTAACCATACTCATCTATTTATAGGTGTTGCATGCATCTACACATGCATAAAACCAACACAAATACTGAAACTTAATTGGAATACAACACATTAAGTCGTTTGTATCCAATTACTAATTAATCACATGTGTAATCACTGCGTATGCATGAATTCATGTAGGACATTAATTCGAGTCCAACTCAAATTATATTTTTGAGTTACTTGATTCAACTAATCTTCACCTTGGCAAAAATTCACTACCTTGCTTTTTTCATACCACCCTCTGGGCCACCATCCTCAACACCAAGAATGAACCATGTCCAATCCAACGTATTTAGACTTACCAACAACCATAACCCACTCTTGGTCAACTTTTGAGGCTCAAACCTTGCTCCATATTTTTGCATCAAAATAGACAACTTCTTCTTCTTCTTCACACCGTTTATGACCATTGAAGACTTCCGAAAATATTTTCAATAGTCCACCTCTCCCAGAGTATCTGTAACCCTCATAATCTAATTCGGAAAGATAAATTAGATTTTGAGTACAACTCGGCACATGGCAAACATCTTGAAGCGTTATAACGCGTAAATCAAACAACTTTAGTGGAACTTCATCGATCGACTCTCAATATCAGTCGCAGAGAGTCGTTAGCCATTGCATAACTTTGCCACTCGTATAACTTGTATAATTACCGATCCATGCCTTATGTACGCACACATGTCCTGATACTGATCATATTTGATCATTAATGCTTTATAACACTTCGGCAGTCGATGAAGTTCCACTAAAGTTGTATAATTAGAACTTGATGTAGAAATTTGAATCCAACTCAAATTACAAGTTTGACTTAATTCAACAGGACTGAACACAAGCTATAATTACAAAAATAATTTGAGTACAAAAGCTATAAAACATTATGATGTAGTCACCGTGTATGCATGAATTCATGTAGAAATTTGAGTCCAACTCAAATTACAAGTTTGAGCCACTTGATTCAACAGGACGAAACACAAGCTATAAAACATTATTTTGTAACAAAAAAATTACAAAAAAAACCCGATTTTTTCTTATAAAACATGATGTAAAGCAACAATAATGGAAATCACATGAGTCTTATAAAATGTAATTACGTACTTGTCTAACTAGTTTTGGAATTAATTTGAAATGTTAGTTTCCTTTCGCTTTCAAAGTAAGTTTCTACACGTAACATAATAAGCATTAAATCTACATTTGGATAAATCGATGCAAATGCCATCTTAGCAGGTCCGACCTAACATTTTCGGAGAAATCGATGCAAATGCCATCTTAGCAGGTGCCATCTTAGCAGGTCCGACCTAACATTTTCGGAGAAATCGATGCAAATGCCATCTTAGCAGGTCCGACCTAACATTTTCGGAGCCTGGGGTAATGTGAAAAAATATGGACCTTTTATATTTAACTTATTTTTTTATAAAAAAATATTTGACTCATTCAATTTATTCTTTGATATGCTCATGTTATTATTAGATTTATACAATTTTATATGAACTATATATATTTCTTTTTGTATATAAATCACGTGCTATATTAGACTTACTTTTTTTAAAAAAATATTAACACAAAAAGTAGTACATGTTTTGAAGATAATATTATCAATACAAATTAATAATAGAAAATCTTAACACAAAGTTAATTATTTTTTTGCAATAGACATATGTACCAATTAAATTATATATATAATGCTAATTTTTATGAATGATTATTAATTAATTATTTTCTTAATCTAAACAACAATTAATGCCTAGAAAGAAAATAATAGTTTTATTTCCCCTAAATAATTGAATTCTTGAGTTTATATATGTTGCTAATAATTTTTTAAGCAAAACAATAGTTAATTTTAATAGAATTTTTTTATTGATTTATTACAATTAATTACAATTATAAAGAGAGAGAGAAAGCCATTTAAATAGGGCCTCTCCACAACCACAACGGCACATAGCGGGTGGATAACGGATGATCGAACCACGATTGACGTGCATGAATTACTTATCTCTAGTACCTATATAAAATATATTTTTTTGAATTTTTGTAAGAAAACCCAATACATTAGAATTATTTAGGCTTTATCGTGGAGGGGCCTGGGGCCACCGTCGGCCCTACCTACCCCAGAACCGGCCTTGCATCTTAGGGAAGGAAAATTTCTGCAATAAGTGAGGCCAATGTTGGGTAAGCCAAAAATTAAGAAACCAATTCGAACGACTTAGAAAATAAGAAAATATTGAAGTCAGAGAAACGGGGTTGCAACCAACATAAACTTATATCCATCAAATAGGTAAACAAACTCATCGGTTGTTTTGAATGATTTGAGGCTGAATTCTCCTTTACATGAGGTCTCAATTTCGAGTTCTGGGTATAGAAAAAGTAAAGGAAGTAGCAAAAGATCTGTTAAGACTCATAGGAGCAGTAAATCTCAAATATATTTAGCCCAAACAAAAAAAGAAGAAATAATCTACAGCAAACTTCTGGTACTAGTACTAATTATTCTATTATCAGGCCAAACTGCCTTGATTTTTTGAAGTACTAAGAAAAGGGAGATCAGAATATTTCCAATGGAAATGTATAGGATGAGTAATGAAGATCAAGAGTTGGAAGAATTGAATACCTGTTTCCATGGAAATCGGCCACAAGTGGCGAAGGCAATGGTGACGGCAGGGTTGAAGTGAGCACCAGATATGTGGCCGACTGAGTACACCATTACCATCACCACTAGGCCCCATACTATGCAGATCCCGGGGAATGTCACCACCTTGTCTTTACTAAGATTAACCACCACTGAAGCACACCCAGCAAATATCACAAAATAGGTCCCCAGCACCTCTGCAATCAACTGCACACAATGAACATACATGTTACACAAAAACCTCCACTAATTCGAGAAAATGATTTTAACTTGCATACAAAATTAATGTACAATAATTTTCATCTCGATTAGACCCAAAACATAAAAAGTGAGATTCTTTGAATTAGAAACCGATAGAGATCAATAATTTTGCTCATGATTAAAACACAATCAAAATGCTTTCAAAAACTAGAGAGTAATCCGAAATTTTCACAATTGAGTAGGACTACTACTAAGTTCAATGATGTATAACAGGGGAAAATGAGAGAAATGTCTTAAAGCTCACCTTCTGCAAGAAAGGCACAGAGAAAGAACAGCCAGGTTTGATGTTTTTCTCGAGTTCAAGGATCCCATCAGTACCATTACGACTCACAGAAACTCCTTCGATGGATTTCGAGTGGTTTCCGTTAGCTCCCAAGTCCTCAGCCATGATCAATATATGTCAATTTTATTCGTCAAGCCAAAGTGCAAAGATGATGAGAAAATCTAAAATTGAAGAACAGAGAAATGAAAATAAGTTTGTATCTTCTATTTATTAGGCATTGATGATGGTGGATCTGTGGATGAAACACATGACCTGGATCTGTGGATGAAACACATGACCATACAACAACTAAACAGTGGACCTTAATTAATTTCGACGACCAAACGAGTCCTCAAATCAAGGAAACAAAAGAAGATATAAGTCTTCAGAGATAACTAAATAGGATAGAAAAAAATTGAAGACTTGTTTTTAAAGATCAAAGGCTCATCCATATCATCTACTTGTAAAAAGGTGGTGTTGATGCACGAGAAAGAGTAGTAGTCTTCCTCATGAATTAAGTGTGAACTGTGGCAGTCATAGCCTAGAAAGGAGGCCATTGAAAGCCAGTCCAACAACCAACCCACCGCAAAATAGAAAAATATGAGGTTTGACAATTAATATTCCAAACGGTCATTGTATATGGGTTTCTTTATTGAATTTCTGGATTGTGGACAGGGCTGTCATAAATTGTTTGTATTGAATTTCAAGAATCTTACATCATCTTGTCATCCGATCAAAATATACAAAAAAATCTATTGGGACTCTTTGAGTCCGGACCCAAAGATTTTTTTGTTAACAATTTAAGATATCTACCTAAGTAAAAGACCTAATTACCCTCTACCCCCAAACACCAATAATGAATTTAAATTAAGGGTCTTTATGTCTTTTTGGTTGTTTGAGTCTGGACTTTTTGAGTCCATCTAGCACTACCCGGATAATATGAGCCATAAAAATTTTAAAATATATAGAATCAAGTTTGCTTAACTTGGATCACGGGAAGGGATTGTTTGTGGGCTCACCAACTGAGAAAAATTATGCCCAGAGTGGTGAATTGCTAAACCAATGCACTGGAAGTTCAAACGTTCCACACAAAAGCCAATCTGGACTACCCTGACAATAATAATAATAAAAAAGATTGCGGCTATTCCGATCCCACATTTTGCTTCGTTTACCCCTTTGCTACTTTGCACCCCAATTTCATTTTTTTGATTTATTTTGAAACTATCGCTAGCCCCTCAACGACTCTAACTTCATCTCCTACCCACGTTCCAACCCACATACCCATGAACAAATTTGTGAATACCGTCCTCCCTTCGATTTCTTGGCCTTACAGGAACCCTGAATCGAACTCTCCAGTGCATTTAGAGTATTTTTGTTGGTGGAAGCTCACCAGATCTCCTGGAGGCATTGGTCGGAAAAGTAAAGAGTGCCACCCGTTCTTTCGTCTGCTACCAACGTGTTAGGTAAGTCATTTGTCATAATTTTTTGATGTGTTTTGTTCCTCATGAGTTTGCAATTGTTTTCTCAGTGTTTGTTGTGTCATTTGCTCGTTGGGTACGCAGTTTAGGCTTTAGGGTTTGATTGAAGTTATGATCTCAATGATGACGTCGAGAGAGATCCGACACAATGCCAAAGGGTGTTGGTCACATATAATTGTTAGGTTTAATTATAGACGTACACATTTAGCAGTGAGGTAAAAGTTTGGACGACATTCTAAAATCTATGTGTGCTCACGGATTTCAGTCGATGAAAACCGATATCAATTGGGACTTGTTGGTCATTTGTAACCGCTACCTTAGATATTGATCTCGACTCTGTTCAACCGAAAATTAGGAAATTGAGTTTTTTGTTACTTATATTTAAACTATTTACATGATTTTGTTGTTGTGGCTCTAATTTTACCATTTACGTAGTGTTTAGGTATGGCTAGAAGGAAGATAGTTGGACAAAACCATTCGCAAGCCCTGCGATAATTGAAAGCTAGAGCTGTTAAAGCTGATGCTGCAGTCGCCGCCTCTACCACCACAGGGTTGTCCCAGCTTGTAGCGACCCTAAAAGCTTAATTTTGAATGATGACATGTATTATCTAATTATACTCGTATGCACGGTTTTTATTGGCTTTTATCGTCGATTTCGCAAGTGAGAGTTGTCTCGCGATACGAGCGTGGAATGGGTAATTGGGTAAGTTGGTATAGGTGTAAAACTTGAGTTCTAATTAAATTTATTAGAATGCCTAAATTATGAGAAAGAGATTAATTAAGTAAGTGAATTAGCCCAAGTTCATAAACTAAACTAACCTAAGTAAATAAATTGATAATAAAGACTAAAATTAGTTAATTATGATTAAACTATAAAATTGAAGTATTTTAGTCTATAATGGTCTTACCCAATTAATTTAACTCAATTGCTAATGTAGAAAATGTTGACTAAGCCTAGATTAATGAAATGGCATAATAGATATTTTATATATTGAAATTTAGAAGAACTTATAATTAGAGTTTTTGAGGTGTCACACATTTGTGTGGTAAAAGATTAAAAGAAAAAAGAATTTTTGGATTCTATAATTGTTTGTGAAAATCATGTGGTGGTGGACAGCTTAAGGTATGTGTCTTAAAGTGTGCATCATGTGTGTCACTTTTGGTAGGAGAGACTTAAGTTTACTTTAAAAGAGAGTCTCCATCTCTTTCTTGTTGATCATAATCAAGTGAGAAAAGTGAGTGTGGAGTGTAGGAGAGAAAAAAGAGAAACAATGGATACTCGAGAGAAGATTTTTGAGAGTTTTAGAGCGGTTTTGATAGATCGGCACACGGAGGACATAGATTCACCAATTCGGAGCAAATTAGAGCATGATCTGGTGGAGATGTGGGATTCAAGAGAAGCTTTAGGCGAGTCATCAACCCTAACTTCACTAATTTTGATTTTATGTAATTTTTGGTGTTCAATATCTATTTAGTCTATATTTTTATGATGGATTGTGCTCAAATTAGCTACTTGAAATCATATAGTTGTTAGATGTTTTTGGAGGTGCTATATCCCAATTTGTGGGCATTTGAAATTATTTTAACAAGGTAGATTTTATTGAAGAATCATTCCATTACACTACAAGAAAAATGATATTTAGAAACGGAATTAGCAACGGAATTAAGTTCCGTTGCTAAGAAAAAGTGGTTAGAGACGGAATTGAGACGGACTAATTCAGAGACAGAATAGAGAGAAATCAGAGATGGAAATAGAGACGGAAATAGAGACAGAATTAAATTCCGTCTCTAAATAATGGCGCCAACATTCCCACCAAAACTTTTTTTTTTTTTTATAACCGTTCATCAAATCTCGAGATTCGTGCATCCTTCGATCTCGATGACTCAAAATAAAAATAGCAACCACACAATGCTCCCTCTCTTTCCTGATTCTCTCTCTTCGAAAACCCTATCTCCCCAAAACACAATGCTCCCTCTCTCTCCCGATTCTCTGTCTCTCCGAAAACCCTATCTCCCCAAAAATCCCTCTCTCTCGACGGCAGATATCACCGCTCTCTCTCTCACTGCTCTCTCGGTCACCGCTATCTCTCACGGACCGTCCACCGCTCTCTCTCTCTCACCGCTCTCTCTCACCGGAATCTCACTCACCGTCAACTCTCTCTCTCTCTTACCGAGATCTGTCGTTGCTGCGATTGAGGCTGCGACGAGGTCTGCCGTCGCCGTCCGTCGAGTCTGTTCGCCGCCGTTCGTCGCTGTACCTCGCCATCTCCGAAGCCCTCACCGGACCTTACACTACAAGGAAAATAAAATTTAGAAACGGAATTAGAAAGGGAAATAATTTCCGTTGCTAAAAAAAAAGTTAGAGACAGAATTGAGACGGACTCATTTAGAGACGGAATTGAGACGAATCAGAGACGGAAATAGAGACAGAAATAGAGACGGATTTAATTCCGTCTCTAAAAAATGGCGCCAACATTCCCACCAAAAATTTTGTTTCTTATGAACGTTCATCAAATCTCGGGATTTGATGAACTTGGTTCGAGGTCCCCCTCCCCCCCCCCGAACCGAAACGAACAAGAAAACCCCCCCCCCCCCCCAACATTCATCTCGTTCCCTCCCCAAAAATCATCCCCAAATCATCTCAACAAAACCCTAGCGATCGTCCCCTCCCCAGAAATCATCTCGTTCGATCGTCCCCAAAAATCCCCAAATCCCGTTCGATCGTCCCGTCCAAAACCCCCAAATCGGTCTCCTTCTTTACTCTCAACTCTTGTCTCTCCGTCTCTGATTCCGCTGCTCTCTCTGGTATCTCTGGTCTCGCCGTCACTCTCGGGTCTCTCCATCTCGTCGCGGTGGTCTCCGTCATCAGCTCTCAACTCTCTCTCTTTCTGGTCTCGCCGTCTCTTGCTTGGTGACGGATCTCTTTCAGCATTTTGTTTATGGTAAGAATTTTGTATTCTGTTGCAATGATCATGTGTTTCGATGTTTAAAATGGATATATTGTCGAAACTTCTATTTGATAAAAAGCAAATCCTATTTCTTGTTTAGGATGACTTGAAATAGAAGTTGTTCCAGATCGTTCAGAACACGTAGCTCTTGCGACTAAAAGAAAAGAGAAAAATACCTATTTTACACAATCACTGAGAATAATTATTCAGGTGCTTTAGAAATCTTTTTATATAGAATTCCATTGTTTATCCGGTATTTAGTTCATAGCAAATGCTTGTTTGATTCGATCTGAAAAATTCATGAAATATTTTGTTGTTTCACTTCTCCCTAGTGCTGTTCCTTTGCTTTCAGTTTTATGTCGTGATATCGATGCTTGGGCCTGTACTGCATGCTTTTCAAATATAAATCACTCTGTTGTGTCGTGCTATATGTCTTCTCAGTTGACACTGCTCTAGTGTGGTACAAGCGTAAGTGATTCTTTCTAGTGCTTCGTATGATGGTTACCTGATATTTGCACCGTCTTTTTGTTCTATCTGAAACCAATATTTCTATTTTTCTCACAAATGGTGATTTCTTCACCTTCTTTTGTAGCTCAGAGTCTTGTGGAAATCTGCGTTTGTATATGGTTCTTGTTAAGATTATGCCTTGAACTTCTCTTGAATTTCATTATAATCTTGTTGGAAATTCTTATAAGAAGTTAATAGAATTTCAAACTCTTAATCTCAATTATTTTATATACTGGTTCCATCATGGATGGTAAGTTAGCGTTGTATTTTTTCATTGAAATTAGTATTTGGGAGCAAAAAGATTATGCTTCCTGGTAGTTTATGAATATATCTTATAGTTATTAGGCAAAACCCATAATTTGGTCTTTGAATTTTGTGCTTTTTATGCTTTTGGTACCCGAATTTTTATTATTATACATTTGGTCCCTGAA
Organism: Stephania yunnanensis; assembly: GCA_039657365.1. Lineage (NCBI taxonomy): Eukaryota > Viridiplantae > Streptophyta > Magnoliopsida > Ranunculales > Menispermaceae > Stephania > Stephania yunnanensis. Next base: position 11,622,124 of record CM077592.1, read on the forward strand.
CTTTCATAAAGATGTATATTTTGTTCTACCACCGTTTGCTATGAACTTAAATTCCATTTATTAGCTATCACTGGGTAATAGCTAATAAATGAACGACTTGAATTTGTTTTTATATTGATTATATGTTTTTAAATATCATGTTAGCATTAATTTGTTGATATTGCAATTACGTTTCGTTATTAAATATTATATGGATTGTTGAAAGTTAGGTGAATCTGAACTTATTGAGCAAGTTGAAGTGTTGACCCTGTGACAAGTGATAACCCAAACCCATATGAAGACCCCTGTTTATTACATAAAAACTAAATAGGTAAATAGTATTAAAACCTACGCATAGAAAAAAGATCTCTTATGTTATAACCATTTATTTTTATTTTTTTAGATCAACAACTGAAGTACTTAAGAAGTAGTCATTTTAAAGAAGTTCATCACTTAAGTATTTTCACTTGAGAAATCTCTACAACAAGTCAAAATAATGCGACAAACGAAGTAAGTGAGGTTTGAACTATTATCAATCCTCCCATGCTAGTTTATATGCTTGGATTCATTTTAGTAGTGATTGATGTTTAATTTGGAATCCATTATGGTATTTCTTCACTAAGACGTTTTTAGCAGTTCCCTTTTAAACTCCTTATCGTTTAAATGCCCGTGGAACTGATATAACGTTGGATAATTTCAATTAGTACCTTGTAAAGTAGGGCCAATGGCCACCAGTAAGTCTCCTTTGCTATTTTGTGTTATCTTGATGTGTTTAACTATTCAGATATCATAAGTGATATCTTGATGTCTTTGTTATATGTTCGGTGTCTCTCTTGATGTGTTATGTAGGTGTTCAACTAAAATTTATAAAAAGAACAAGTTTCCACTTCTTTTCAGTCTAATGAATTCATGAATTTTCGTTCAGTATTTTTGTTCAAATTTATCATGTTAGGCATTGTTGTTTTTTTTCTTGCTATTTTATTATGTTTGGTTATGCTATTCTGAAATGCCAAAAAAATGATAATAGGTGCGATGATCTGAAATATGAAAATTTAATTCCGAATATACTAGGTATTACTTGGATGATTGATGGTAATGTGGAGTAGTGTTTTACTTAGACATTGACATTTTTGCTCACCACACTTCTCTTTCCAAGTACCTTAGCTGTCGTGATAGGATTGCGAAAGGGAAGACGTAGAAAATTCATAGGGCCTTCTCATTTGCGTATGAAAGTGGTTGTAATTTTATTATGTATTTTCTTATTTAAACATTTATAACACAAGGATTAACTCGGGTAACTAATTGAAATGAAATAAGTCTTAGAATTAAATATTAGACACAGAAAATATTTATGTGGATAAATACACCTTATTGCATTTGGATATACCTGCATAAGTTTTAGAAGAACTTTTCCAGGTATTTTGGGACTTATTTGATATCTCGAAATACAAAGGAAACTCTATGGAAATTTCGTTAGAAGTGTAAAGTTTGAATATTTGAAATAACTAAGTTGACTTAATGGGCCTTCAACTAGTTCCACGGAAAAATTTAATTGGCGTAGAAAATAGTTAGGCAATGTCTATAAATTATTCCAAAAGTTAAGGCTTATTAAGCCGTCGCTTAACTTGGCTCGGTATTTAGAGAGGGTTAAGTGGCGGTTCAGCTCATGAAAAACCCCTAACGAATACTTGTACATATATGCATATGTGAGGCATGAGAGCCAATGCACTTTACAAGTTCATTTGTTGCATGTTGTGTGTACTATTTTGAGGCTACCGTTTATATTATCAATTAGTTATGAATCTCTTGTTCGAGTGATATCGACATAATCTGAAGCTCTCACTGTCAATTTTTTACTTGGTCCTAGGTTGTTCATGAAAGATTGCTATATGATTGTTTCACTAATTGCTGTCATTGATGTTTCTGCCCATGCGGTTGCAGCGAGTTTCTGTGTACATAATGGCATTGTTAGGGGTTTTAGATGGCTTAGTAATTCACGACTGGTTTCCTTCTCATACACTCAGGTATGTGAATTTATTCCATTGTTTTCAATTACTTGGTTAATTCAGCGTTGGACGCAGAGATGGATTCATGGTGTGTATGGGGTGGTACTGGTGAGCCCTTTAGTCATAGAGGAAAATGGAGCATTTCATTTCAAAACACACTTAACCATGGAAACTGAGGTAATACATATAAAAGAGTATCCTTTATGTTTGTTTCGTGCCTTTTGATTTTTGACACATTAGTTTTTGCGGATTCGTAGTTATTTTATTGTTATTTGTTCTTATTCATGTTGTAGAAAGAGATGCAAAAGTTAACGGCGAAGATTGTTGATATGATGAAGCAGGAGAAGCTCTATGCCTCTCAAGGCGGGCCCATAATCCTTTCCCAGGTTGGTTTGGTATTCTTCATTTTGAAAGGGGAGAATTTGAGGTTAGCGGGAGTTTTACTGGCACTGTTTTAGGTAATCCCATCATCTAATTTAATGTATGGTTTAGGCTTCTAGATATGCTAGGCTACAATCCCAGTGTATGCAAATTGATGGAAATTATTCTTATGCACTGCTGCTCATTGTTAATTGCATCAAATGACTTTTTAAGAGCTTCTAGGAAGGCAACTGATGGGAAAGATTTTTTTGTAACCCTTGCCCTGGTGAATCTCTTGCGCAATTCTACTTTTTATCTTCTATTTATTAGCATTTTTTGAAGCATTAGGATTTAAGGATCAAATGCTTTTCACACCTCTTCTGCATGAAAGCATTAATATATGAAACTATTATATCCATTTTTCTACTTCCCCCTAATCTATGTCCTTGTTATGAATGTGGTAGGGAAATTGGAATTACTATGATGCTCTTCGACCTGAGAAAAGAGGTCCAAAATTGGAAGCAACTCATCTTGAAAAAGCAAAGGAACTTTACACAAAGGTATTATTGGTGTATTTCTACCTTGTGTTTTTTTCCTTGATTTGGTCTGAACTCATATAGTTGATGATTACTTTAATTGAGGTAAGTTCAATTCTTTTCCCCCTCCGCGCTCTAGTTTCTTCAGCTTTATTCATTGTGGTTGGGCTTTTATTTCCAAATATTACGATTACTGTCATTCCCATTGAACATATACTTTTTGAAATTAGCATTTTTTTCCTTGGTGAATTTTGAAAAGTTTGGGATTGCATCTTAGTTGTTGACTTGTCACAATGAATTTAAAAAAGAAGTTTAAAAGTGAGACATTATTTAAATGAATTTTCTGTCTTTACATTTTATTTAATGCATTATTTGGGATTTAAAATAAGAAGTCAAATTCTGGGGAAGAGTGAGAAGTTATGATACCCTATCATAGGCAAAATTTATGGCATTCGATTTTGGGTTAAGTTTATTAAAATTTAGAAGTCTTCTTGCCTTTTTGGATCCAGAATACATGTTCTATAATTTCCCTTCTCCATAGATAGGCATTTATTCTTCTAAATCATGATGTCACCTTTCCTTAATTTATCCACTTAGAATTGCTTAGACACTTGGGAAAGCATGTGCTCTTTATTTTATATTTCATAGTTTACAACCATTAGAATAACATATTAGCCTCTACTTGTGCTAGGATATATACTTCATCAATCAGATTGAATTTTAAGTTGCTTTGAAATGTTGATCTGAATTAATGATCTGATATGGTCATGTCACATTGTCAAATTATGCTATATTACTGCCAAATCCCAAGTAGGTTTAGACTATTTGTATGAGTGCTTTGATCCTTTGCTTCTGCAGAGAGAATAGTGTTGCTTAAGACAAGTTCACAACTTCTTCAACTATCTATTTTGGTCCAACTGGTATTCAAACACAACTTCTCCATCACCTAGCACAACTCCTCATGATCCTATTGACAACATTGCATAAACAAATAAATTACTAGTAGTAATATATGCCATATAGTATGTATTCTCATATTATTCTTAATTTCATATTTGATTGCTCCGGAGATTATAGGAACATGACATTTCCAAGTCTTTCTTTCCCAGATTCGAATGTTAGGGATACACCACTCATGATTTACAAGGAGCCTCATTTTATCCCTACTTTCGAACATTTGCATGCATGGGCAACATGGTTGTTACTATGAAGGTCAGTTGTCCTTGTTCCGTATCTAGCTGTAGTGTTCCCCCATTTTATTCTTCTAATTTGATTTTCTTTTTGTTCCGTATACTTCAAAAATTTGGTTCCTTATTATTATATTATTGACAATCATTTTTTTAAGGATTTAACTTCGTATTGGAACCTCCTTCTATGGAGCTGTGTCCTTACTCGGTTTCTCTGCTATGTTCTCTGCTATATTGCTGGCTTAGGAAAGTATATATGGTCAGATGGCTGCATATATGAAGGAGAGTGGAGAAGGGGTATGAGGCATGGGCATGGAAAGACGTAGTGGCCTTCTGGAGCTGTCTATGATCTAATGCTCAGTTTACAACTAGGAATATAAGGTATTTCTTTTCTTTTACCTGCTGTCATTTTCTGTGTCATACACGTTATTGCATTTTGCATATCTAGTGGGCTTCTATAATGCAAGGTGGCGGCGGTGCACTTGATCTATAATGCAAGGCAAGCAAGAAGTGGCTAAGATTTATATTTGTTTTCTTCATCTTTTTAGCTTAGTTATTTATATACAATATTTGCGATTCTCTTACTCATAGCAGATCTTAGTTTTAGTTTTTCTCAGCACTTGCCTTACTTCCACTTAAGCAAGGACTATTTTGTTAACATAACCCACCAATAGAACTATTAATCGATAGTTCATGTGTCTCTGAGATTGAAGAGGGTGCAGATGGGGTTTGGAGCATTGTTGGTGGAAAGGTAGGAGATTTATTTGTGAACCTGTTTCATAGACTACAATTGGTATATCATTCTATCTCCGCTTTTGCTAGCGTCCAACCATTAATTTCTAGCTGTATGTTCATCTCTTTCTTTTATCAACTTATGGGCATGAACATTTAGCTTCTGGTATGACCAAATTTTCCATTAATTGCGCTAAATTGACTACAACGGAAGAGTTTGATCCTTGTAGTTGACCCCAACTACATTGGGATGGTATGACCAATTTTCCAGTGATCTTTTTATTCTTATGATCTTTTATCAATATGTTTACTTCAGGAAAAATTTGACCGTGTTCAAAATTAGCTCAAAATATTTGTTTTCATCTTTTAAACTCAAACAATATATACGCTCTTGCTTCTTGATTTTTGTCTCTCTTGAAACTGGAATATGTATCATTACACAATTTTTTCTCAAAATCTGATTTTACAGAAGCACATTGATTCAAAAGTGTAAGTAATAACTTGACATCAATAGCACATGATTCAAGTTTCCATGGAAGTCTCTGGTGTTAACATCTATTTCCCGAAAGAAATATTGCAGAGTTTGGGTTTAGCTCTGTGAAATTCCCTAATCTGTATTTTTACTCATCAACGAAGATGAATAGCTGGTTCCAAATGGGTTTAGGGTCATTAACCTAAGCCATTATCCTTTTTGTAGCAACATTGTGTATGAAGAGTGAAGGCACTTTGCTAAATGGCTACTTGATGAGATAGCTCGCAGAGAGACAGACGCCGAGAGATCATTAATGCACAGGTGAGAGCCTCAAGCATCTCACTGTTGATGCTTTGTCATGTCAATGTCTTTTTGAGATGAGAGCATTTGTGTGATAATTCACTGTTTGCTATGACTGTTATGCTGCCTCTGATTACTAAGTTTCCGATTTGTTTTTTTTTTTGCTGAATCTGCCTTGTGTCTGTGCATTTGCAGTTTCTTACTCTATTCAGTGGTCTGCCCAATTGCTCCCCTTATATGAAAAACTAGGACTGCAATGACAGTACTGCTTTCAGAGCTGCCAATTTATGTAGAGCAATGCCAAGAACTTACAGGTTGACTGTACTCATGTTAAGTAAGTCATGACCAGAACAATCATGCTTTTCAATTACTTGTTTATGATGCTTAAGACACTAGTTTGCCATAAAAGATACAATCAGTACTAAGGATGCATTTGACGATGCATATTCTGTTTACTGCCCCTTTCCTCGAATTCTCCATGTTCAATATGCATTATACTTGCTTTTATGGTATATGCTCTGCTCACACAACTAATTGATCTATCCATGAGACTCGGGAAATGCATTTGAGTGCCATCTAGTGTCATATTAATCATAGGGAATGTGATAATTTGTTTTTGATAAGGAAGACCTCTAGTGAAGTTTTAACTAGACTTACGGTTGATCTTTCACTAAAAACCATTTTGGAATTCGCCGTACTTTGAAGAATTGATCATGACAATCCTGTTTACCAGATTATTTGAGATTGCTTTCTTAGAAGAACACATACTATGATGAATTATTTAGTTAAAAGTCTTTCTCTAATCTTTCGAGAATGGAAACCGAAAACTCATGTTGAACTTGCCTTGACACTTTTTTTTTTGACTTGAGAAGTATTCATCTGTAGTGATCAGCATTCAGGCCTCAAAACTGTTTCACTCAGTAAAGCATTTGTGAATTAGTGGACTGCCAAAAAAAAAATAATTTAGGCTTCAAATATTGAATTATACGATCTTGCAGTTTACAGTAGTTTTACTTCTCGCATTCTATCTTTCGAGTCATTTCTAGCAAGTACTTTTTTCGGTATTCAATTTATGGATCTATTCAAGTGTAATTAGTTGTCTCCAGTTTTAACTTAATTAATCATTTGTTCCACAAGAGCATAAACAACTTACATTTATATCCTTATTGATACATACTTTAATCCTATGTATTTAAAACATCAATATCAAAAGCCTGAACCAGTTGAGCCTCAATTCGAGTAGGCTCGGCTATCACACTGAAGTTGAAATTTGTATGTGATGTTATCAAGGAATGAAAGAAGACTAAAAATTTGAGGTAAGCTCGTCCATATTTCTGATTACTGGACGATTTGAACCCCAAATACTTTCCAGCCTCTCCCCTTCTTTTCCTATATATTTTTACTTCCTTGAAAGCTCTTGATGTTGTGTGGTGTAATTGCTTTTACCGGACGTTGGAGCGGATCTGTTCTGGGCGCTATTTAGCTCTCTATTTGGTTCAGGGCTCGCTCGGAAGGAACCCCGTGAATATGCATTATCACTGGTTGTTGTCCTTGGATGGAGAATCGAAGTGCTTCAAAGTGCGTTATAGTTATTATATGGAGTCCTTATTGCTCTTCTTATTCGACCGGTCATGTTGGAGTTTTGGTGATTGGAGTTGTTGAACATTAGATGGATTTTGTTCTTGGTTATTAAGCTTAATTCTTTTTGTGCATATTTATAGGATTGTAAGTTTTCTTTTTTTTGTGGTTGAGGATTGTAAGTTTTCTTTTTTTGTGGTTGTTGAACAATAGGATTGGTGGTTTTTGTGAATACTTACAAATTTGGAGCTTTTGTAATACAAGACAATTTTCCGTGGATATATAAATCTTTTTCAAATTTTGAGTTTTACATTTTTTTTCTCTTTTGAATATTTGTTGATATATATTATCGATGTATGAATGTCAAATTTGGCTTTTTTGTGGGATGGTAGCACCCCCAAGGAGTTGTTGGAGGGGGTGCAAGCGATGGAGTAGGTCCTATGGTTGTAATTTCAAGTTATAGGTTGGAGAACCAATTGGATTATGTTTATGTTTGAAAATTAAACGAAAAGGAAAATTAGAGACGGATTAGCAACGTAATTCAAACATTCCGTTGCTATTCCGTCTCTAATTTTCCAGGTATATATGCATGAATCACAAACGGAATCAGAGACGGAAATAAGAATTCCGTCTCTGATTCCGTTGCTAATCATAAACGAAATCAGAGACGGAATCAGAAACGAAATTGTCCGTCTCTGATTCCGTTGCTGATTAGCAACGGAATCAGAAACGGAATTGTCCGTCTCTGATTCCGTTGCTGATTAGCAACGGAATCAGAGACGGACCTTTTGCATTCCGTCTCTGATTCCGTCTCTGATTCCGTTTCTGATTAGCAATGGAATCAGAGACGAAATTCATAAATTTATTATTTTCGTCTCTGTTTCCGTTTCTGATTACCAACGGAATCAGAGACAGAATGTAATTACAAATGTATCATTTCGAAAAAAAATTCCATTTATGTTCCGTCTCTGTTCCGTTTCTAATTTTCGTCTCTAAATCCGTCTCTAATCAAAAACGGAATTATTCTGTCTCTATTCTGTCTCTAATCAAAAACAGAATCAGTTTTTCGTTTCTGATCGAATCAGCGACGACGTTTTTAGAGACGGAATTGATTCCGTCTCTGTTCCGTTTCTGACTGCAATTAGAGACGGAATTTATGCAAATAAGAGACGGAAATTTCCGTTTCTGATTTGCTATTTTTTTGTAGTGTTAAGCCTTCGACTTTGAAGAAGGAATGACATATTATTAATTGCAGGAGGTACTATTTCAGCTTATTGCTTGAGTTCTCTGATATAACGATGCCTATGGTTAGAACTATTTTTGCGAAGGTCAGCGATGGTATCTCATTCTTTTTGGTTTCCTTGATTGGAAGGTCATTAGGACTCATCTACAAGGGGATAAGGCGATCTCTAGGTTGGAGGTAGTTTGCTTACCCAAATGTTTTTTGAACTTCATTATTTCCTATGAAGAGTTCGGATAATGAAGTTCATGAAAGAATGCGAATTGTAAAATCAAAAGCCATTTAATCATTCTTGTTTTTGAAATTTTAGGTTCTGATGCTGGAGAAATATTTAGATAGAATTAAAGATATGGGATAGGACCTTGGAGTCTATTTTTTTTTTAAATGATTCCTAATATTCCACATTAACCCTCCCGTTTCACTGCCCTCCTGCTAATGATTAATGATTAATGAAACGGGACTATAACAACAACAACATAACCTCAGTCCCAAAATTGCAATTCCATCTTTCTTTTTATGCAGTTTGACTACCTTAAGAGCTTGTAAATAGAGGAGAAAATAAACAAGATTAGATGGTGCCAAAGTGCTAATGGTTCATTGTTTCTTCTATCCACTAATGACAAGACAATTAAGTTATGGAAGGTTGGAATTTGCATGCTAGCTTTAGCTGAATGAACATATAAATATCTTGTTAGATAATTTTTTTCAGTGTCAAGGGCTTTTCCTCCTTTTCTGTAGTTTAAATTTTTTTTGACTGATTACATCTTAAAGAAATTTGTTTCTTCTGTAAAAATAAAGTAGTAAATAAGCTATGCAGATTTTGCTGCATGCTGCTATTTGGTTTTTATTTATTCATGGTATAATTGATATTATGTAAATTCAATGTATGCCGTGACGTAAGGGGCTTTAATCATTTTGTTATTTACCATGATTCCTGGTTTTTTAATTGTTAATTTCGAGTGGAATATGAATATGATTCAGAGTACGACGTGAGAAACGTGGTCTGTAGAAAATCCCGACCGTCCTTTATTGTCCTTTTAGAGCTCTTGAATGTCCTTACTGAGTTAGAAATCTCTCATCGGCAATGAGTTCATTGGAAGGTAAGTCATTTAATCTGATTATATTGGCACGGATTTGAAGATTTCAAGAGCTTGCCACGCTCTCATATTTTCTTGGTATTATTTGCTCAGTAAGTTTAGTGTTTCCATGATTCATTTGAATCTGGTGTTCATTTTTAATATGCATTAGCATTAGTGATATCGAACCGCAGTGAATAATTTGATGATTGGTTTTCCTCATTTGCGGGTATGTGCTATGTTGCATGCTCATTCATTATTTTCCTATTAGCAGTAACACCAGCATTTTCGCAACGGAGTTTGCATATCTGATCTAGCGGATTAAATATCTAATGCCACCAATTATTTGGGTTCAATGGAGTTGATTGAATGAATAACTGTGTTGTTCCTATCAATAGAATCTTGTAATTGCTTCTTTTTTTTTCTAATGATACAAGAATTGTGTTCTCTGATGACCCTTTATAGAGAAGAAATCCTCTTAAATTCTGACTTCATACATCTGTGATCTGTTCATTTTGTTAAGTCTAATCTTTATCATTTCATTGCCACCAATTATTCGGGATGCTGATTCATTGTTACTCATCCGATATAATGCGACATTCTTCACCTGAGATGATTGTTGCGCAATGCTTACGTTTGGATGATATCGCATTGATTGAATAATTGTTACTTACTAATTCCATTGATCTGTATTGGATGATTGTTATGCAATGCTTACATTTGCATGCCTTTTTGTTCTATAACTTGTGCTAATTTGATTTGTTTGAAGAGCTGATTTTTTATTAAAATGTATTTGTTAGAAGTTTAGTTTGAAAATGCTTAATTTGTCATGGTTTATTTGATGGGTTTTGATTCATTTTTATTTACATTTTGTCCTTGTGGCCTGGCTTTGAAATTGACATTGTTTTGGTGGCATTGAATTGTTTTGGGCCTTCTGTTGTTCCTTTTGTGCAGCTGATCTGGTGATAAGGGTACAAATGGTCATTTACTAACTTAACCTTTATGCAGGAACTTACTCCAAATCAACTTCAAGAAGGTGAGCTTCTTTTTTTTTCCTTCCTTTCTTTTTTCTTTTAAGACTTCGCATTGCTTAATTTGTCATGGTTTATTTGTTGGTGTAGTGGACAAGCCCCATTTAGGATCTCATGAGCCTTTGGTATAGAAGAGCCAACAAAGTTAGCATTAGGAGAACCTTGAAAGTTCCATTTCATTCCCTGATTTGTAAACCATGTGTTATGATGACCATATTGAGATTGAATTCCATGAGAATTGTGATTGATTCATTGTGCTCCCATGTATTACATATCAGCTATGCAGTAGCAAATAGCAGTCGTATGACCTATCTTATTTCATATCTGGCATGTTGGCTTGTTGTTGTTTGGGAGTCGAAAACCTCATCTTCCTCTATTGGTTCTCGCCTCCTATTCGTCTAGTATTGCGATTACGACCTCCAACTTCCATGACCATTATTAGATTTAGAGTTATTCCAAAAAGAACTCCTTTCATGCGTTACCTCTATTGCATTAGCCTTTGATGTGGTGTTTGAAGACTCAAAGAATTGATACCAACTTTGATTATGCAATTGATCAAGTTTAACTTCAAAACTCAACAATGTAGACTAGATTTCTTGCCAAGAAGCCTATCTTTATGTTCCAAATTGTAGTGATAGGTAAGTAATTAGAATCCAAACCAGTTAATGTACGAAAGATTAATCGCCACTTTGGAATTGAAGCTCTTGCGGTTGCAAGACTTTCGAAAAACTCTTCATCTTCTTCAGTAATCAATCATCTTCATATTTCCTTTTCTAGTTGTTCGAATCCCAATTTTCAAGAACTAGATTTGAGCTTTGTTTTGTGCACCACTTTGTTCACAGATTGCAATCCACAGCTCATGTGCAGTCTTCTTTACACCAGATGATTTAAAAGTAACTTGTGAACCTATATCAGGATCTAATGCATACAACAGCCAACCATACAAAATCCTATGACAATAAAACAAATTTTGGTAATCAAGATTCACATCTCCATTTTTATCATATTTTGGAGGACATGGTGTAGTTTCAAACAAGATACACATGCAAAACAACAATAAAATACACATGCAAAATCCTATGACAATAAAATACACATGAAGATAAAACGGTGAATTGATTACGGACGCTGCTGATCATAGGTTAAGAGTTTCAGATTGCTGGGTTTCTTTTTCTAATTAATAAATGCTTGTTTAGCTATGCTTGACCGGTTCTCTTATTGTTGTTGGCTTTTTCAAATCAAAGTTTATCGAAACATGCTTTGGCCTAAAAATTTTTGCATCTCCTCTTTCACATTATGTATTTTGGCAGTCATCTACTCATCTTGTTCCTATTGGATTATCATGCAGGGGGGACAGCTTATTCTATTGGGAAAAGCTTCAGATGGTCGAGTCCAAAGAGACTTTGAGAGCCTGGCCAATTTGGTAATTAATGTTACTCATAAATCTTTAGTTGGGGATTGGTAATTCTATTTCTGTTTGTTGCTTTTTGATGCAGACATATGATTTCAGTTCCATTATCAAGTTGACAAGTTCTCATTTCCCATTCTATTACTTTCACCTTTGCATTTCTTGTTTTACAATGTCAAGAGGCTTCTAGTTGAATGACAAGATGCATACATCAAATTTGTGTCCCATCATCAAGTTGATAAGATAAATAATTTTAGTTTAATGACCACAAGACTTTCGTTTTGCAAAGACAACCAATGCAAAGCAACATTCAGATTCTTTTGACTTATAGGTAATTCTGTTGAAACTCTTTGTAGGAGCTACATTGCTCGAAGAAAGATACAAATGCTCGCCCAATTAACTAATTGTGAATAATGTTGCGGAACTTATATGAAGTTTTTTGTGTGGACATTCATGCTGAAACATTTGAAATTTTTGGAACAAGAAAATACTTGAAAAAATGTCTAGATGTATCTGCCTGCTTAATTTAGCGTGATTTATTTGTTCTGGGTTTCATGGTTAGATGTCTCAATAGTCCGGACTGACTTATGTATAGGACCCATATATATATATATATATATATATATATATATATATATATATATATATATATATATATATATGGGTAAGCCTAGTAACAAGATTTTCTTTATAATATTGAGGGCTTGAACTCTAATTGACTTTTATGTAGGATTCACATAATAAGGGGAGGCCTATTTTCGCCAGTCCCGTCTTTCTAATTATTTGAGGAGCTAATGAATTGAACCTGATTGTTTTGTTTTAGAAAATCAAAATGTAGACGGGCAAAGTTATTGTAATGGTAGTAGAAACCCAAACAATTGAGCATGATTGATGACACTAATTAGCATTTTTGAGTAAATTATTTAACTTGCACTCTTTATTTAACTTGCACTCTTTATCATGATTTGATCTATTTTACAATATTTGCAGAGCGTGGCCCTATCGGTAGGTGACTGGTTCTTCGATCGAGTGGGAGTTAGTGCCATTGATTGCCTATATCCCTGTGACAATACCTGCCAAAATCTGGTTTTCAAGTGAGAGATGAGGACTTTAAAACATATCATGTAACTTTTATAGTTGTTTACATGACTTTTAGATTGATAATTCTTTTTGTGCATATTTAGAGGATTGTAAGTTTTTTTTTTCTGGTTGTTGAATAATAGGATTGGTGGTTTTTGTGAATACTTAGAAATTTGGAGCATTTATTACACTTGACAATTTTTCGTGGATATATAATTTTTTTTCAAATTTTGAATTTTACATTTTTTTCTCTCATTTGAATATTTGTTGATATATATTGTCGATGTATGAATGTCAAATTTTGCTTTTTTGGGGGATGTTAGCACCCCCAAGGAGTTGTTGGAGGTGGTGTAGGCGATGGAGTAGGTCATATGGTTGTATTTTTAGGTTAGAGGTTGGAGAACCAATTGGATTGAGTTTAGGTTTGAAAACTAAACAAAGTGGAATTGGGACAGAATAGCAACGGAATTCAGAGATTCCGTTGCTATTCCGTCTCTAAACTTCGAGGAATAGATGCATGAATCAGCAACGGATCAGAGACGGAATTATTATATTTCGTCTCTGATCCGTTGCTAATCAGAAACGGATCAGAGACGGAATTAATGCATTTCGTCTCTGATCCGTTGCTAATCAGAGACGGAATTATTGTATTCCGTCTCTGATCCGTTGCTAATTAGAGACTCAACAGAGACGAAATCTAATAATTCCGTATCTGATCCGTTGCTAATCAGAAACAGATCAGAGAAGGAATGCATTAATTCCGTCTCCGTTTTGTCTCTGATTAGCAACGGATCAGAGACGGAATGCAAAGACAATTGTACCATTTAGAAAAATTTTCATTTCTATTTCGTTTCTAAATTTCGTCTCTAATCAGAAACGGAATCACATTTCCGTCTCTGATCCGTTACAGATTTCAATTAGAGACGGAATTTATGCAAATTAGAGACGGAAATTTCCGTTTCTAATCTGCTGTTTTTTTGTAGTGATTAGAATCCTTTTGGTGGCGGAACACCTCCATGTAGAAGCTTTGAAGTAATTTTGTAAGTTTATACCTTAATCACTTTAATTGTGTGGAAGATCATGAAATTATGTCTTTGTTGAGTGGTTTAAGTTATGGATTTGCATTGGATCTCGTGCATGCTAAACAATCTATAGTCACAATGAATTGTATAGTTCAATTCTATAAATGCATGAGACTCTCTTATTAATGGTGGATGCTTTGATGTAGAGCATTTGACGCTAAATGTAGAGTTGCCATTGTTTAAGTTATTTATGACTCAAATGGAAAAGTCATTTAAAAAAGCACTTTTGATGTTGAACAAGATCTTAATAACATTATAATAAGAGTCGGAGTTTGGGCTCTTTAAGAACTAAACGCTCTAATAGTTAATGTTGTCATATGTCAAGAAATAAGTATAGTTAAGCTTTAAATCTTAGGAAATTCATTTGGAGTTTAGATTTTAAATTATCTTGAGGCAAATTGATCAATTTTGTTTTGAAATAAGTTTCTTTGATGATACATGTAGCATCCCTACCCAGATTAGGGAGATACCCGACTTGAATTAAGCCCTATTAACCCGCTAAACTTAACTAGAGCCAGCAGCCTCTCGTTGTTCACCTGATAAATACCATTATATATAGAATATTGATATAAAACAAATAATAAATGCAACAGAAATCTAAAACTTTTTCGATAATCGAAAACACGATATGCAATATTAATAAAATCGGAATAAACCTCAATCATATAAATCCCGCATCCCATGTGACATTACAAACTGTAATTCAATACAAATATATAAGACAAGGGAAAATTCATTACATTGAAGAGAAGATCAAGACTTTTATATCTTCTCCATCCTGTAGTCGTAGCGCTCGTTAATTATCTTGTAATGTTAATTGGGGTGAGCCCTTCGACTTGCTCAGTAAGTAGGGACTCACATAGCCATCAACATTCCATATAATAATCAAGAATATTAGGCAATAATAATATGTACGAATGTTAACTAACAAGAATATGGAAAGCATATAATTCAATAGATAACGAATGCATAGCAAAGTATCATGGACTATTACATTGTGATCCCCATTTTATTAATAAAACTAGGGTCAATTACTCAGTAGCACCATTAATGTGAATGCTAGACCAATATATTGGCCGATATGATGCCTAGCCAATCCATTAATGCCCAATGATTTTATCTGAAGCCCTCTAATGAGTATGTAATCTGCGTAACCTATCGAGTTGAGCAGGAGTTGTATATAGGTCGAGAAGGGAACCCATTTCCTATAAAGCTATTCTTAAAACCAGGATTTATAGTCGTGGTCACATTACACACTTCTTTCCATTTATTAAAAACCATCACAGTGTACATAGTCCACCATTTCAGTTCAACAACTATATGAGCTATATATACTAGAGTAGCCAGACAACATTGATAAATGAACGAATCCGTACTTATCTCGGGTTAAGTCTCCGCCTAAATTCCTAACTTTCAGATTAACTCATGCTTTCTCGGTGTTCCTCAACATATCACCAATTATCCTATATATCGAACCCCTAAGTCAGTCTCTAAGACATTAAGAAGTTCTATGAAAAACACAACAGAATTGTTGTTTTCAGGGATGGGAGTGCGCTCCTTCACTAGGTGGGGCGCGATCCACTCTATGTTGTCTCGACAGAACATAGAGCAAGAACCACTGTTCCACTTCTAAATCTCTCAAACAACAGCAACTACACTCCTAAATCATAAGGGAGGACCTCTAGTAAGGTTACAACTCATTTCCAATCGACCAACAACACAATTCATAGAGAAATCATCATCACCATTAAATTGACCTTCAAGTAATAAAAAAATAAATCATATTAAAGTGATGATTTTTAGATTCGTAGTTGTTTAAGCTCCTTAATCCAAGTTGTTTAAGCTCCTCAATTCATGTTGATTCAGCTCCTTGAGTCATCCCTCTTGATCAGAAACAAACCTTTAACTATTTATCTCGATTTCTCTCGAATGATCTAGAAGATAACGATGAGTTTTGATTTATATATATAGATTTTTCTCAAAATACGCGTCGTGCTATCTCGAGATTGATCTAGCAATTGATGTATTAAAGTAATACTCCCTAAAGTAACACAAACTTTGATATATTAAGCACTTACGCTCATCTCGAGGTTTATCAAACTATCTATATAATTTAAATCGAACTTTATAACTTATAACTTTAATATATATATTTATATATATGATATATAAATATATATATATATCTCGTGTATTTTCTCGCCAATAAACTCACCATACATGTTTTTGAGTGTTTTTGGGTGCGCACATTAATTTTACGACCCCCTCGTCGGCTTGGTGTATCAACAACTTATTGTTTATTATGTAATTCTTTAATTATAGGTTTGTATTAATCTACTATTAATACCACAACCTACAAAATTCCTTTAGCAATCCAAACAAACACAAATCATCATGAAATCACACGCACATGCTAATCGAGGTACGCCGAACTTAACCACGAGCCTAACTTGGGTTAATTAGGATTTAGATTAGTACTAATCATCGGTTTATAGTAACAAGTCATTACAATTTTCCCGATTTAAAGCAATTTCGTCCTCGAAATTAGCAAATTTAAAATTACTTATAGTTTCGAAAAGAAATGTAGACTGTTCATTCATATATAATTCCCGCTCTCAGGTTAGTTCCTCATCTTCGTGAAATTACTTTTTTACTTTAACAAAAGTAATATCTTTGGTTCTCAGCCTCTGAATCTTATGATCAAGTATTTGAATTGACTGCTCGTAAGATAAGTATTACCGAAGATAAAATTCATTCCAATCAATCCTTGGAGTGAACCGAGCCTTCGTTTTACACAACATTGACACGTAGAAGATATTATGAACTCTAGTTAGGTGAGTAGGCAATTTCAACCTATAAGCAACACGACTAGTCATTTCCTATACTTTGAACGACTCAATATACCTTGAAGCTAGCTTACCTCACAATCCAAATCTACACAATGCTTTCATAGGTGAGACTTTCAATAAAACGAAAATTTTCTTTTAAAACCCGAACAACCTATGATATTTATTGGCGTGTCTTTTCCCTTTTAGCTTCGATGTAGTCAAATGTTGGCGATTATGCTATATTCCTTTTTATTTAGTTCTAAATCAATTATGGCTCCAATAAACTTGCATCTCATCTTCTACCCAATCACTCCGGTGAATGACAAGGTTGACCATACAAAGCTTCAAATGAGCATTCTAATACTAGTTTGAAAGATGTTACTACAAAATAACTTACGGAAAGGAACATATATCTTCAAGTTACCGCCAAACTACAAAACACAAGTTTGGAGTATATATCCTCAAGCACCAAAATTAACCGCTCGGGCCACTCATCAGTCTGCCGGTAGTATACCATACTGCGGTTAAGAACAATTCTCATCTGTCTCTAATTCACTCCACAACCTGGATGTAAATCTGATATCTCCATCCGAAATAATCAACGCTAGAACTCCATGAAATCTCACACCTCATGTATGTACGCCTTACATAATCAGTTAAGATGATTTCATATGAAATTGGCAGGAAATGCGCAAATTTTGTCAACCGGTCAACCAAAACGAATATTGTATCGTGCATACGCTAACTCAAAGATAGATCGAAAACAAAACCTATCGATCTATGTTCCTATTCCCATTTTGAAATAGTCAGTGAATGCAATAATCCTCCAAGTTTCCTATGCTCGGCATTAGCTTGCTGACATATCTCACATCTTTTTACAACTCAGCAACATCAGTCTTCGTCCCAGGCCACTAATAAACATGCCTAATATCGCGATACATTTTATTGTTACCTGGATTAATAAAGTAAGGAGATCTATGAGATTTTCGTAGCGATTCCTGCCTCAACTGATCCTGAGTTGGAGTCACGATCTATCCCTGAAGCGTAATGCACCATTATCAAAAATTAACTATCAGGATGATCTACACTAATCATTAATCTCTAACACACTATATAATCCTGATTAGCTTTCCGATAACCAATCACTACTGAATCATATCCAATTCAATCTCACTCTAAGTTGTAATTGTATACTAACAGTCAGCTAACACCTTTCCGTGTCATTCTAAGTTACTCAAGCTCTAATTTAGTTGTATCATTACTTCTCGTCCTACAATAACTGACGAGGAAGTAAAACATACAAATTTATAAGGTATACAATTCAACGTCATATTTAGCCTGATAATATCTATACCAGAGAACTCACACAGTAAAATATTTCTTCTAGTATTCAACTTTTTCCAAGTCGATATATTGTGTTAAGATTGAGAAAGGTCCCTCCCAACTATTATACATCTCCTCCCCTTTAGAAAACACATTTTTGGTTCCTTACCAAAATAATAATCCGGGTTCTCCATAATTTTTAACTCTTTCTACACCTATATGTCTCACTTACTCTTTCATGAGAACTTAAACCATAATACTGGCAATAAAATTTTCAGACTCTATTAGTCCTACAATTACAACGTCAATAACCTTCAATTATCATCACAACTTATGTTAATCCATCTTAAATTTTTGAGCATGAACTTTCATTCTTATAAGGCAAGAATAATATAACCCTCCAAGTTATTAACACTCAGCTTCTACCTATTGATATATCTCGTATTTCTTTATAAAATTGACATCGTTAACTCTCATTTCAGGTCACCAACAATCCATTCTTATCATAATGATTTTGGATTTCACCTGAATGAATATTTTAAAGAAATCTATGAGATTCTCACAAAATTCTTTCCATACTTTTTTATTCAAGTTTCAAAAACTTCTTTTTACATGCTCAATGTTTTGATATGAGATTATCTATACAAAGTGTCAATAACTAGTAGTCAACCTTGTCCTACTAGATAATCTCAATCAATTTCTTCATTAGTTTCATCATTAAGTCGATCGTCATTAGCTCAGCTTCAATCTGAGCTCCAAAGAACAAACTTGTAGTTAACAATTCAGAAAACTCAGTTGATAATGTTCCTGTGCATGACTTCCATTGGCCACCAATAAATATCTCACTCAAGAGATATTACTTAGTAGCTTTTATCATAACTACAACCCTTGTTTTTTTCTATTCAAGGCATTTTCAACAGAATCACCTTGAAGAGTGATGTTTCAAAGTGAATTCCTAACATTTATCTAAATAAGAAGTCTTAGGATGAACCTCTAACTTCTTTCATAGTTTAGGTATCATCAAGCAAACATTGTAGTCAAACTATACTTCCACTTTCGTCCAAGGCATCCTTTTATTTGATTTCAAATTATAACAATTCCCATACTTTAGTTAAATGAATAAATTACACAACAATATCAAAGATCCCTAGATCAATCATTTGTAACATTTAGTTATTTCAAGCTTACTTTCCTCTTTTGCTTTTGTGTTGAATATATGACAACCTCATATTGTCTTAATCACAGTTAAATCCCCTGATTTGTTGTTAATATTGAACACTCATACAATACATTAGCCTTTGAAACTTAGTACTGACACTTGTAAAATCTAGTTTTAAACAATTTACCATTACCAATTACAATTTTGTACGGTAATGCGTGTGCATCTTCTAAGTTTTCAAAGATTTCATGTTGTTATTGATAACACAATAACAACTTAATTACAATAGGGTTTATAAACTCAACACCCTTTATTCATTAACATAGCATGAGTTCTAGTAAGTTCTAGTGGTTTCCCTCATCTACTTAAAATGATCGAGCAACAGCCTAAAATCATTTATATATATATATATATCCTGAATTTTAAATATAACACTGTGACAACAAGATCTCAATTAACTCTTGAGAACAATTGATTTAACCTCATTATCAGATTGAGTTGTCAATATTTGTCAATGAATACTCATTCTCACTACTACACATTATACTTTAGGTTCCTTAAATCCTCAGATTCATTGACCACTCATTCTCCCTAATTTAGACTATACCATTCTAATAAATCGGACTATGATTTTTACCAACTCACTGCTATATTCTAGATTAAACTATTCTTCAGTTTAACTAGTTTATTTTTTTAATTTTGCCTTTTATTACCCGACAAATACTTGTCATTGCAATATGGATTCACTCAATTACTGGAATTGTTACTTCATTAAAACTTATGAAGTATACTTACATTAATGGTTTTCTAACCTCACTAAAGCTTTTATCATTAACCACTAATTCATTTACTGAATAACTTTCATCTATTTTCTACTAGTCTCAATACTAGTATTAAGTCTCATCTCAAAGTGGTTCACCACCTTTAGGTTTCCCCAAAGTCATTTAGTATCCCATTATTTCATAACTTCCATTCTCCTAATACACGTCTTAAGGTCTTGATCCATTAGATACTTCTCCACTGACTATTATTCATCTAATAATATAAATGAGAACAAAGACAATTGACAATAGTTAATAGGAGAAAAGTTTAATTTCATCTTTGTAAGTTTTCTTTGTCTTTCATTTTCAATTTTTTTCAAGGTTAAGACTCGCTTGAGCTCTAACCTCCAATCCTTCTCATATCATGAGAAATAGATGGACTTTAACCATCTTATTATCATTCAGGAAATACAAACTTTCATATCTACCACGTAGAAATAGTATACACAATAAATAACATATCTCAGTCTTTTATCTTTTGGTTACCCTCAAAATCATGATAAAAACCATTTATTAAACCCCAAGCTTATTCATAACTCAAGACAATACTCAGAATCAATAAACTTAAGTTCTAGTGCAAAGGAATATACTGTCACTTTGAAAATAATCCGAAAGTGAAAACAAAATTAGAGCCTTGTCCATGATACCAAATTGTATCAACATTACCACTTAACTCCAAAGTGATAAACCTTAGGCTCTGACCGCTCTTTGATATCAAACTGTATCAGAGTTTATTCAATATAAGAAAGCCCTTAAACCTAGGCTCTGTTGCCAAGCTGTAGCATCCCCCGATCCGATTAGGGTGATACCCGGCCTGAAACCCTAATTAAGCCCTATTAACCCGCTATGCTTAACTAGAGCCATGAACCTCTCATTTTTCGCCTGATAAATAGTATATCAAATATTGATATAAAACGAATAATAAACGCAACAAAAATTTACAACTTTTTTAATAACCTAAAACATGATATACAATAGAAAATCAAATTAGAATAAACCTCGGCTATACAAATCCCCCATCCGTTGTAATATTACAAACTGTAATTCAATACAAATATATAAGAAAAGGGAAAACTCATTACATCGAAGAGAAAATCAAGACTCTTATATCTTCTCCATTCGGTAGTTGTAGTTCTCATCGATTATCCTGTAATGTTAATTGGAGTGAGCTCTCCAACTTGCTCGGTATGTAGGTATTCACATAGCCATCAACATTCTATATAATAATCAAGAACATTATGCAATAACAATATGCACCAATGTTAACTAACAAGAATACGGAAAGCATATAATTTAATAGATAACAAATGTATAGGAAAGTGTCATGGACTATATTAAACTTTGATCCCCATTTTATTTATAAACCTTGCCCTTAATGCGAATGCTAGACCAACATATTAGCCAATATGAAGTTTAGCAAATCTATTAATGCCCAATGGTTCTATCCAAAACAACCTACCGAATTGAGTAAGAGTAATATATGCGCCAGGAAAGGAACCCATCTCCTATAAACATATTCTCAAAACTAGGAGTTATAGTCGTGGCCACATTACACACCGTTTTCTATTTATTAAAAACCATCACAGTGTACATAGTCCCCCATTTTAGTTCAACAAGTATATGAGCTATATATATACAAGAACAACCGTCAACATTGATAAATAAGCGAATCCATACTTACATTGGGTTAAGGCTTCACCCAAATTCCTAACTTTCTGATTAAACTCAGGCTTTCCCGGTGTTCCTTAACCTATCGCCAATCATTACAATCCGCACTTTTACACTTAAGGGAAAAAATGTTCTTGGTGGATGCAGGACCTGGGACCACATAATTTGTATGCAAGATGAGCCTATAAAAGTGTCAATCCATCGAGCTACCAGGTTTGAGAATAAAGTGGGATCCCTGGATGTAGTTGCTGGTGAATTACTGATCAAAGACTAGATTTTGGAGAGTTCCGGGAGGGAATTATTGCACATTCAAGGACCCGAAGCAAGCACCTGACCATTGTAGATTAGTTGCCTCACTCTTAAGGTCGATATGCGTCAGAAAACAACATAAGCTAGATTAACAGTTGATATGCGATTCCTAGATAAGACGCCATTTTAGTCTTTTTTGATTTTCCCCTAAAGCCCTTATTAGTAATCAATATATGTAAATTACTATATATCTAGAACCCCTAAGTACGTCCCTAAGACCTTAGGAAATTCTATGAAAAACACATCACACTTGTTGTTTTCAGGGGTGGTAATGCGCTCCCTCACTGGGTGGGGAGCTCTCCACCAACTAGGTTCATCTTAATAGATAAAGAGAGCGCACTCCAACCTGTGCTTTCTCGAAAGAACACAGGACAACGACCACTGTTCCACTACCATATCTCTCAAACAACAACAACTACACTACCAAATCATCAGGGAAGACTACTAGTGAGGTTATAATTCATTTCATATCAACCAACAACACAATTTACAGAGAAATTATCATCACCATTGAATTGAACTTCAACTAATACAAAAATAAATCATACCAAAATGATGATATCTGGATTTGTAGCTATTTAAGCTCCTCAATTCATATTGACTCAGCTCCCTGAATTATCCCTTTCGATCAGAAATCAAACCTTCAACTGTTTCTCTCAATTTCTCACTAACAATCTAAAGATAACGATGAATTTTCATTTACATATATGGATTTTCCTTAAGATACACATCACGCTATCTCGAGATTGATCTAGCAATTGATGTGTTAAAGTGACACTTCCTAAAGTAACACAAATTTTAACCCATCAAGCACTTACGCTCATCTGGAGGTTGATCAAACTATCCATATAATTTAAACCATACTTTATAACCTATAACTTTAATATACATATTTATATATCCAATATATATAAATATAAATATATATAAATATCTCATGTATTTTCTCACCAATAAATTCACCAGACATGCCTACAAGCGTTTTTGGGTGTGCACATTAATTTCACATCCCCCTCGTCGCGCTTGATGTACTTGCAACTTATTGTTTATTATGTATTTCTCCAATTATAGGCTTTTATTAATATCCTATTAATCCCACAATCTAAAAATCTCTTTTAGCAATCTAAACAAACATAAATCATCTTGAAATCGTACGTATACGCTAATCAAGGTACACCAGACTTAACCACTAGCCAAGCTCGGGTTAATTAGGAATTGAATTAGTACTAATCACCAGCTTAAGGCAATAGGTCGTTACAATACACATGTGTACATAATGGTTTGGTAACTTTAAATTAAATTGGTCTATATTCATTTTAAAATAAATTTAACAGATATAGCTTAATTAATATGATTTTCATTGAAAAATATTATCATACAAAAAGAAACTTAAGCGATAAGAGATTTTTTTGAGAACCTAATTGAGTTGATTGTCGTGTGTAGGGGAGATAAGAACGTCGACTTGGTTTGAAGTTAGGATTTGTTCAAGAATTTCACCATTAGGTGTCTTTGCGTGTCCCAACACTAATATAACACACATGTACTACTTGTTAGGTCAAACTGAAGAGTTGATGTACTTTACAAATTTAAGAACCTCGGTTGAAACGACGAATTAGCGAATTGTTTTGTAAGTAAACCAGTAAGAGCATTATCAATAGTTCCTTTCTACTTATTGAACTTAATTTATTTAATTATGCTTATTTACGAAATTCCACTCCTAGTTAGAGTGTCCAAGGGTTAAGTGAGTCAGGAAGGTAATCTTCTAAGTATGGCGACTGACTCGCAATCGGAACCATACCCCGATTACTAAATTCGAGTCGTGGGTGGGAGGTGATGTATTTGGGGTGCCATTGACACCTCTACATTCATCAAAATTTTGAATATGTTGGCGCTGCCGCAACTCTAGGAAGTTGATATTATGGTTGTATAGTCGCAACTCGATGGATTTGAGACTATTTAGCTTCTCTTTTTTGTTTATGCGACAATCTCCTTTCACTGCTTTTAATTCTAGTCTATTTATCATGCACTTACTTTATTTCCTATTCTTTTATATTACCGCATGATTTATTGACTATTTAATTAACTCTTGAAGTACCGTTAAGACTCCTCTAGATTTAGTCACTGAAATTGTCTCCTTTCGCGATAAAAATTGTAGACCCCTCCTCTAGCAAGGGCAAAAAGTCGGTGCTTGACAACTACCTTTGAGGAATCTCGGAGCGAATTATACTTTTGTGATACTATAGATTTTTGTCTTATATTTATCTATTTTTATGTTCTGTAAAATAACTCCACCTATGTTGTACACTATGTGCGCTACATAGCCGGTCCCAAGTCCGGATAAAGGAGGAGGGTTGCGATAGGTTGACGGCCAGCGTAAAACTTTTGTCACTTTTCATGAAATGGATCAAACATATATAAACGTTGGGGCGTTCCCACCTAGCGACGCGCTGCATCGGAGCCCGGATGTAGTGAAAAATGAGCAAGGGTGTGTTTCACATCGCCGCACAGGTGTGAAGAAAAATGAGCAAGGGTTCCCACACATAGGACGTGTGTGGGTAAAGAAGTAGTCCCTTCACATCGTCGCCTGATGTGAAGAAAAATGAGCAAGGGTTCCCACACAAAGGACGGGTGTGGGTAAAGAAGCTAGTTCGAAACAAAAACAAAAACAAAAACAAAATCATAGATACAAACACTAGATCTTTTAGGCAAAATAGAAATAGAAAAGAAAAACAAATACAAAGGGGAGAAAAAATTCGTTTAGGAACATGGAACATAGGAACACTTACGGGGAAGTCAATAGAACTAGTAGATACCATGATTAGAAGGAGAGTCAATATTGCTTGCCTCCAAGAGACAAAATGGGTAGGAGAAAAGAGTAGAGAAATAGGAAGCACAGGGGTTTAAATTGTGGTACACTTTGGTATAGATAGAAAATGCAATGGAGTAGGAATTGTGGTGGATAATGATTATAAGGACAAGGTCGTAGAGGTTAAAAGAATGGGGGATAAATTGATTCTAGTTAAATTAATTATTGGAGACGAAAAAATTAACATACTTAGCGCATATGCACCACAAGTAGGATTAAGCGAGAGCATCAAACACAAGTTTTGGGATGATATGGATGGATTTATGCGAGTATACCATTAGATGAAAAGGTTTTTATTGGAGGAGATTTAAATGGGCATGCCGGTAAGTAACGATGGGTTTGAGAGAGTTCATGGAGGTTTTGGTTACGGTAATAGAAACGAAGAAGGAGAATCAATTTTAGAATTTGCTTCAAAGATATGATCTTGTCTTAGCAAATACTAGTTTTAGGAAGAGGAGTCGCATATAATTACTTTTAGTAGTGGTCATAACAAGAGTCAAATAGATTTTCTTTTAATAAGAAAAATAGATAGAAAACTATGTAGAGACTGCAAAGTAATACCTGGTGAAGCACTTACTACCCAACATAAGTTAGTAGTACTTGATATTAAGCTAACAAAATGGAAAAATATGAATAAAAGAGTTAGCGACCCTAGAATAAAGTGGTGGAACCTAAAACATAGTAAACAAGTAGAGTTTAGAGAAAAACTACTAAAGGAAAATGTTTGGAATCTTGACTTAGATGCTAATACAATGTGGCTAGAAATGAGTAGTTGCATAAGGAGGGTGGGATCAAACATATTAGGTATATCTAAGGGCTTGGGACCTACAAAGAAGGAAACATGGTGGTGGAATGAGGATGTCCAACGAGCAATTAAGACTAAAAGAGATATGTATAGGAAAATACCTAAGTGTCAAGATGAAGATGCGTACAATCAATATAGAGAAGCTAGAAAACAAGCTAAAAAAGTAGTTAGTCAAGCTAAAACAAATTTCATGGAAGATTTATATACAAAGTTAGGTAATAGAGATGGCGAAAAATATATATATAGGCTAGCCAAAGTAAGAGATAAAAAGAAACAAGACCTAAGTCATGTAAGATGTATTAAGGACGAAAATCAAAATGTTTTAACGCGCGAGGAGGATATTAAGGAGAGATGGAGAAGTTACTTCGATAGTTTATTTAATGATGGTCAAGTTGATGCTATAATAGATGAAAACCCACACCAAGAAAGAAATGTAAACTATACACGCAATATTAGAATTGTAGAAGTTAAAGAGGCATTGAAAAGAATGAAAATAGGGAAAGCATGTGGCCCAGATGAAATACCCATAGAGGTTTGGAAATGCTTAGGAGAAATCGGATTGACTTGGTTGACAAAGCTTTTCAATAAAATTTTAAAATCAAAACGGATGCCAATGGATTGGAGAAGAAGCACGCTTGTGCCAATCTTCAAAAACAAAGGAGACATTCAAAGTTGCTCAAACTACCGGGAATTAAACTCATGAGTCACACTATGAAACTGTGGGAGAGGATAATTGACAAAAGGCTAAGGAGAGAAACAACAATATCGAGAGAACCAATTTGGTTTCATGCCTGGAGGTCAACTATGGAAGCGATTTTCCTTGTAAGACGATTGTTAGAAAAATATAGAGAAAAGAAAAAAGATCTTCATATGGTATTCGTAGATTTAGAAAAAGCATATGATAGGGTCCCTAGAGATGTTCTTTGGTGGGTTCTAGAAAGAAAAAGAGTGCACGCTAGATACATAGACACTATTAAAGATATGTACGATGGAGTAGTAACGAGTGTAAAGACGTTTGGAGGAGCTACAAAAGAATTTCCCATTACGATAGGACTACATCAAGGATCGGCTTTAAGCCCATATCTATTTACTTTAGTTATGGATGAATTAACTAGACATATTCAAGAGGATATACCATGGTGTATGCTATTTGCAGATGATATTGTCTTGTGGATGAAACTAAAGATGGAGTGAATAGGAAATTAGAACTCTGGAGAAATACATTAGAATCTAAAGGCTTTAAGTTGAGTAGGTCGAAAACTGAATACATGCACTGTGAGTTTGGAAACACTAGACATCGAGATGACGGAGTGGTAAAATTAGGGGAAGTAGAAGTGCCTAGGGTAAACCACTTTAGATACCTAGGTTCAATCATACAAAATGATGGTAACATTGAAAATGATGTCACACATAGAATCCAAGCTGGATGGAAGAAATGGCGGAGTGCAACGGGGTGATTTGTGATCGACATGTTCCCATTAAGTTAAAAAAAAATTTTATAGGACCGCAATTAGGCCACTATACTCTATGGAAGTGAATGTTGGGCGATAAAGCAACAACAATTACATAAAGTGAATGTAGCAGAAATGAGGATGCTTAGGTGGATGTGTGGTAAAACCCGTAAAGATAGAATAAGAAATATAGAAATTCAAAGACAAGTAGGAGTAGCACCAATTGATACAAAGATTAGGGAAGGGCGGTTGCGATGGTTTGGTCACTGCATAGACGGCCTACAAATGCCCCAACTAGAAAACTTGACTCAATAGAAACCGTAGAAATTCGACGAGGTAGGGGTAGACCAAAGTTAACATGGGATGCATTAATTAAGAGAGATTTGAATGGTTTGCAAAGCTCACCATCAATTGCACTGAATCGAGCACAATGGAAAAGTTTGATCCATGTAGCCGACCCCAGTTAATTTGGGACTGAGGCTATGTTGTTGTTGTTGTTGTTGTATGTTCTGTAAAATTTTGGGATATTGTGGTTAGGCGACACTTTAATACATGTATATGATCGCTTTTGCCACTGTACTTATACATGGTATATATTATAGGGTTCTACATATAGATTGTCACGTTTTACGTGTTTTGGAGTTATTGAAATTGCTTCATTTAGTTTCTTTCTACTGCTTACTATTTTAAATCTTGCAAAGTTAATAACTAATATTAAAACACCAAACTATCGATAAAATAGTATAAGATGGCTAACTAAGCTTGCGTTAACTTGGTAAGGTTAAATCAAAGTTCCACGTAGGTCTAAGTCGGGCGAGGCCCAACTTGTAGGAATTGGGGCCGTCACAGTTGGTATCAGAGCACAAGGTTGATACATCAACTCTCGATAAGCCCACAATTGAACTAAAGTATAAACTCAACTTTAGAGTTAGGACGATAATGAACTTAGTGTGGAGACCCTATGATCTTGACTTAAAGGCTTAGTCGGGTAGTGAGGTGAGTTGGGAAATAATTAATTTGAACTATAATTGTTAATTGTTGATTGTAATATATTATATGGCGGTAGTTATATCTACATTGCAAACCGAGAATATCAATCAGACGGAGACCGGTAGTGAGAGTGGAGATCTTAATCCACGATATGTTAGAGCTACGGGATTCAATGAGGTATCCTAGCAGGTCATATCATACAGACATCGGCTTGAAGAGGTCTTAAAGATACTGAGGGCACAAACTACACCTTCATCACCACCGTCTTCATTGACCGTGCCCTTGCTCAGGATATGAACGTGCCTACTATAAAAGCTACTTCTGTGACTTCTTCTATGTCAGCAACATTAGTATCGATACCAATAGAGGTAGTGCCACATCCGCTTACAAACACAAGTATTAAGGCAACAATTGAGGCTAAGCAGTCACCCGAGTCCAGAGACATAGACTGATAGAGTTCTATGGGCCATTGATCTTGAGACAACAGAGAAATTTATGAATAGTCATTAGAAGATTCATAACATTTTTGCTACTATGCGGAGCATATGAGAGTGACCATATCTTCAGAGTCATTATTCGGGGAGGTAGATGACTAGTGGCACAACATGGTAGCGATTAGAGGAGCACCCAAGGATTGGGCAGAATTCAAAAGGCAATTCAATTTGAAGTATTTTCTGCCTTTCGTCATGAGATAAAAGAATTCTAAGTTTCTGACTTCGAGAAAGCTCGTTGGCGAGAGTGTGATGCAGTACATGGGCAAATATTTAAAGCTATTACCATACACCAGTGGTATAGTGGACACTAATGTAGATTAGACACATTACTTCATGGAGGGTCTACTACATGAAATTGGAGGATTTGTTGTTACTACCGAGTCAATTACTTTACATAGAGCACATGGGCAGAGTTCGGCTAGAGAGACTTATCTCAGTACACACTTAGAAGAGAACAGTGCTGCCCCAGTAGAGGCACAATCAGGGCACATATCTGAGTCAAACAGGAAGAGGAAGAGGAATAACCATTTTGTACTGAATGACTTCAGGACTTAGAGTTTAGGTTCAGAGGCACCACCTGTATAACTAGCAGGTATAACAGTTTCACCTCCTCCGGCATTGAGTTACGCCAGTCGACCACATCACTCGATTCACTTAGTACCACACTTGCAGTGTGGTACTGAGGCAAAGGAAAGAGTATAAACATTGAATAGTAAGGACAAAGATACGAGCAAGGACAAGCATAAAGATAAATTCCTCTAGGACCAAGGCTGCAGAGGGCTTGTTTTAAGTGCGAACAAATAGGGCACTTCAAGGACATATGTCTGCTATTTGGTAGGGCTCAGTCACAAGCTAGAGAAAGAGTTAAGGTCATTGTAGAGCCAGATCTAAAGGCGGCGTACGACCGTACAAATGGTTTGATTTTGATTTACTTTCGATTATGCATATAATGATGGTTCAAAATATTGTTTATATTCGTGTGGGGAATCATATTGCAATTGTCAACGCCTTGCAACTACATTGAGCTATCATTATCAACTTAGTCAAGTTCACCATTCATGATGGAGTAGTTTCACTGTCAGAGGTGGTTGTGGTCTGCTACAGTTAATCGACATATTCTCATGATGTTTGAAGTAACTTGGCTAAGTTCACAACTCAACATGGAAGTCAAACTGTACCAGAGACATGCAGTTTGATGGATTAAGAAATCGAGCCAAATAAAGGAACTCTGCGTAAGTTTGCAACTTATTTTGAAAGTTAGACTATCTAAAGCGACTTTGTTGAGTTCTAAAATCGATGAGAAAATTTTAAGCTATCTTGAAAATGTTGCGAGCCCCTAGTTTAGAGAGTATCAAAGTCCATTTAGTTATGTTTAGACGAGTCCATGAGAAGAGACTAGATGATAATAATTTCCCTTTCCTTTTCGATGCTAGTAAGGTTTCATCTTAGTTTACATAATTTTGAGGAAGAAATTCTTATTAGTTGAGAAGGTTGTAACAACCTTAAAATTTTAATTTTGAATGATGACATGTATTATCTAATTATACCCGTATGCACAGTTTTTACTGCCTTTTGTCATTGATTATGTGAGTAAGAGTTATCTTAAGATACGAGCGTGGAATAGGTAATTGGGTAAGTCCGTATAGGCGTGAAACTTGAATTCTTATTAAATTTATTAGAATGCCTAAATTATGAGAAAGATGTTAACTAACTAAGTGAATTAGCCTAAGTTCATAAACTAAACTAACCCAAGTAAATAAATTGATAATAAAGACTAAAATTAGTTAATTATGGTTAAACTATAAAATTGATGTATTTTAGTATACAATGGTCTTACCTAATTAATTTCTTTCAATTGTTAAAGTAGAAAATGTTGGCTAAGCCTATGAAAATAATGAAAAGGCATAATATATATTTTATATATTGAAACTTATAAGAATTTTAATTAGAGCTTATAAGGTGTCACACGTTTGTGGAGTAGCAAAATATAAAACAAGAATTTTTGGATTCTACAATTATTTAGGAAAATCATGTGGTGGTGGAGAGCTTAGGGTGTGTGTGTCTTAAAGCGTGTATCATATGTGCCACTTTTGGTAGGAGAGACTTATGTTTAGTATAAAATAGAGTCTCCATCGTTTTCTTGTTGATCATAATCAAGTGAGAAAATTGAGTGTGGAGAGTATGATAGAAAAAAAAGAAATCATGGATATTTGAGAGAAGATTCTTAAGACTTTTAGAGTGGGTTTGATAGATCGGTACACAAGGGACATAGATCCACCAATTTGGAGCAAGTTGGAGCAAGATTTGGTGGAGATTTATTATTCCAGAGAAGCTTCAAGTAAGTCATCAACCTCAACTTCACTAATTTTCATTTGATGGGGGTTTTTGGTGTTCAATTTCTATTTAGTCTCTCTTTTATGATGAATTGTGGTCAAATTAGCTACTTGAAATCATATAATTGTTAGATGTTTTTGGGGGTACTATGTCCTAATTTGCGGGCATTTGAAATTATTTTAACAAGGTAGATTTTATTGAAGAATCATTCCATTAGAATCCTTTTGGTGGCGGAACACCACCATGTAGAAGCTTTGAAGTAATTTTGTAAGTTTCTACCTTAATCACTTTAATTGTGTGGAATATCATGAAATTATGTCTTTGTTGGGTGGTTTAAGTTATGGAATTGCATTGGATCTCATGTATGCTAAACAACCTATAGTCACCATGACTTATATAGTTCAATATTCTAAATGCATGAGACTTTTTTTATTAATGGTGGATGCTTTGATGTAGAACATTTGACACTAAATATATAGTTGCCATTGTTCGAGTTATTTATAAATCAAACGGAAAAGTCATTTAAACAAGCTCTTTTGGTATTAAATGAGATCTTAGTACCATTATAATAAGAGTAGGAATTGAGGCTCTCTAAGAACCAAACACACTAATTGTTAATGTTGTCATATGTCAAGAAATAAATATATTTAAGCTTTAAATTTTAGGGAATTCTGGAGCTTAGATTTTAAATTATTTTGAGGCAAGTTGATCAGTTTTGGTTAGAAATAAGTTTGTTTGATGATACACATGTGTACACAATGGTTTGGTAACTTTAAATTAAATTAGTTCATATTCATTTTAAAATAAGTTTAATGGAGATAACTTAATTCATATGATTTTCATTGAAAATATATTATTCTACAAAAAGAAACTTAAGTGATAAGAAATTTGTTTGAGAACCTAATTGAGTTTATTTTCGTGTGTGGAGGAGATAAGAACCTTGACTTGGTTTTAAGTTAGGATTTGATCAAGAATTTCACCATTAAGTGTCATTGTATATCGCAACACTAATATAACACATATATACTACTTGTTAGGTTGAGCTGAATAGTTGGCGTGCTTAATAGGTTTGAGAACCTCAGTTGAGGCGAGGAATTAGCGAATTTTTTTGTAAGTAAAGAAGTAGGAGCATTATCAATAGTTCTTTTCTACTTCTTGAAGTTAATTTCTTCAATTGTGTTTATTTATGGAATCCTACTCCTAGTTAAAGTGTCTGAGGGCTAAGTGAGTTAGGAAGGTAATCTTTTGGGTATGACAACCGACTCGCAATCGGAACCATGCCCCCGGGTTACTAGATTTGATTCGTAGGTGGGAGGCGAGGTATTTGGGACGCTGTTGATACCCCTATGTTAATGGCAATTTTGAATTTGTTGGTGTTGTCGCGATTCTAGAAAGTTGATAATATGGTTGTATAGTTGCAATTCGATGGATTTGAGACCATTTGGCTTCTCTCTTTTCGTTTCCATGACGCTTTCCTATCAGTGCTTTTATTTTCAGTCTTTTTATCATGCACTTACTTTATTTCATGTTCTTTTTTATTCCTGCATGATTTATTGACTATTTATTTAATTCTTGAAGTGTTGTTAAGGCTCCTCTGGATTTACTCACTGAGATTGTCTCCTTTCGTGGTGACAATTACAAGCCCCTCATCTAGCGAGGGCATAAAGCCAATGCTTGACGACCACCTCTGAGGACTCTTGGAGCGGCTTGTACTTTTGTGATACTGTAGGTTTTTGGATTATATTTATTTATTTTGTGTTTTGTAAAATTTTGAAATATTGAGGTTGAGCAACACTACGATACATGTATATGCTCACTTTTGCCATCATACTTATACATGGTATGTATTACAGAGTTCCACAAATAGGTTGTCCCGTTTAACGTGTTTTCGAGTTATTGAAATTGCTTCATTTATTTTCTTTATGCTTCTTACTAATTGAAATCTTGCAAAGTTAATAACTCAATATTAAAACACCAAACTAACGATAAAATAGTATAAGAATGGTAACTAGGCTTGCATTGACTTTGCGAGGGTTGATCGAGGGTCTAGGTGGAGCCCAAGTTGTGGGAACTGGGGCCATCGTAAAGCCACAGCTCAAAAGGAAACGCATGACTGCCACACACCAAAATAAGAAGAATGAGAACCTTCTACCCAAAAAAAAGAAGTCAAGCATTTGGATGAGAGTGCGGAGGCCCGGGTGGAGACTAAAGGGAGCCGTTCCCTATCATGTGATTCCGCACACAACTAAAATGTCGTTGAATACTCAACAACTGGTACATCTACAGCTAGTATATTGGAAGGTTATATAGATGAAATGCCCACTTCATTTCTTGGTGGGACATTAGATTTATTGTTGTTGTCGTCATTTTGAAACCACATCTTGGTTGATATTTGGAATGACTTCTAGGTACACATTGAGATATACATTCATTCCTTTATCCGCCTAACATTATGTTATGTTAATTGTATGCAAATGTCAATGTTTTTAAATCCATTTTTTCTTTATCTTTATAGGCTCGAGGATATTTAAAGTGCATCAACCATGGTATTCATATCACTATGCGGGAGATTATCACGCGACACCCTTAAAAGAAAAGGGTCGACAAGCTCACCGAGGACTCTGGTTTACGCCAATTGGGGTACATATCATACGATAGATGTAATAGGGTATTAGTGTTTAGCATTGCCGAGAGGTGGCAGCCTGACACCAACACATTCTTCTTACCCCTTCGACAAGATGACTATCAGTCTAAACAACGTGCGGGTACTTCTCGGGATCCCGATTACTAGAAGATTGTGGTTATGAAAACCAAGGATCACACTTAGGTGTTAGCAATGACTAATCAGCTGTTAGGGATTACTGTCCAGTGTATAAAGGATGAACTAAAGAGAAATTATGGCTAAAAATTGAGTTTGGTGTCAGTATATATATGGGGTAAATGGTGAGGTCATAATAGCAAATATGTGGGGTATTTATAGTGTATCAGTAAGGAGTAACCGTTAGGCATATATACCTTACAATACACCACCACCAAATGGCTTGAGGACATATCGGTTCTGCTTGGCTGATGAGCATAAAAATGTGCTTAGTCATCTAATTTTCGAGGTACTTGTAGCAAATATGTGGGATATGTAAAGTGTATCGGTCACAAGGATCCAACATTTATTGGTAGCCAATGATACATCACCACCGAAAGGCTTGAGGAGATATCGATTCTGCTTGGCCGATAAAAATAAAAAAATGTGACAGGATAATCTAATTTCCCTATCAAACTCATCCAACTGAATTACAACACTTTTTACATGTTTTCATTTAATAAAGGAGTTGTGTCGTACGGGCGAGTAAAGGCAACTTATATATATATATATATTGTAGCATCATGTTACCTTAAGCTGGTGATTAGTACTAATTCAAATCTTAATTAACCCGAGTTAGGCTCATGGTTAAGTCCGACATACCTCGATTAACGTGTGCATGTGTTTGCATAATGATTTGTGTATGTTTTGATAGTTTAAGAGGTTTTATAGGTTGTATTATAATAGGGGATTTATATACAAGCGTATAATTGAAAAACACGAAATAAACAATAAATTGTCGGTACAAGTGTAACGAAAGGGTTATGGAATAAATGTGCACACCCGAGAATACTCGTAGGCATGTCCAGTGAATTTATCTGCAAGAAAATACACGATATATATTTATATATATTGGATATATAAATATATATATATATATATATTAAAACTATAAGATTAGTTTGAATTATATGGATCATCGAATCGCCTCAAGATGATCGTAAGTGTTTATGGAGTCAACATGTGTGTCACTTTAAGGAGTGTCATGTTAGCACATCAATCATTCGATCATTCTCGAGATAGTGCAATGGGTATCGTAAGGTAATCCATATACTTAAACGAAAACCTCATATTTATCTTCTCATTTGATCCAAACAGTAAGGGATTGTTGAAGGTTTAGGATCTGATCAAAGGAGATCATTCAGGGTATTGAATAAACAAAGATTGAGGAGTTTAAACAATTTGAAAGTTAGACATCATCACTTTGGTAAGTTTAGTTTTTACGTTTGTTGAAGTTCAATTAGATAGTAGTAATGAAATCTTTGTGAATTATGTTGTTTGTGGATTGGAAATGGTTTATTACCTCACTAGAGGTCCTCCTTGATGAATTTTCGGAGTGTTTACTATTATTTTGTGAAATTGTGGATGGAACAATGGCTGTTGCCCTGTGTACTATTGAAACAGTACAGGGTGGAGCGCACTCCCTTCATCGGTAAGGAAGAACTCTGCTGTTGGAGCACACTCCACTCATTGAGGGAGTGCATTCCCACCCCCAAAAATAGCAAATAAACCAAGTTTTAGTTAGGATTTCTTGAGGACTTAGTGTCATGATCCGTATTCCTACATGAGTCTCGATCGGCCTAGCTCGATCCATAACTCGCTAACTAACTCAGACACTAAGTTATGAACCAAACTGGTAAGCCTTCTCTAAAAATTAACTCATTATCTTTCATCAACAATTGGAATTCAAATAAAATAATCATAAATGTAGCGGAATATTATTAACTAAACTTATTTCAATGTTTCCACATAAAGGCCAATACTATAAATCAAGAGTTATCAACTAGAATAAATACTTCTCTAGCTTGGTTTATTTCAAATCCCAAATCCCATGATAAATAATATAAATATAAACAAAGTATTGGTTCGATCTCGAACCATACCAATCAACAGTCAAAACAATCCTCTAAACAGTTGGAGCTACTCCTTTCCCCTTGTCAACTCTTGATGAATAACCTGTGGGGGAAAATTGTTAGGTGAGCACAAAGGGCAATGATGCTCTATAAGTTTAGGTTAAGTTACAAGCATTATGAATATTTCATATAATAGATGCAACAATAAATAAAATGCATGACTTGCAAATATTTAATATGACGAAGGGAATAAGTAAGAAAGTATATAAACAAAATAATTATCAATGCATCAAAATATGCAAATGCTAGACATGTATGAGCTACTGTGATAGACTCCTCAACCACGCTGAAGTTCGTGAAGATTGACCCTAATATGGCTATAGTAGTATCGATACTCCATTCCCTTACACTGTGAAAGATTTACCTATCACCAAGTCCACAAACTAGTACAATTGGACATAACACCTACTACCAAATATTTATTAAGAACATTGGAGTTAATCGTATTCTCAATTAATAAATATTAATTTTGGGTGACTGCCCTTTTTTGTTATTCTCTTTTGTATGGTCTAACTGTCCCGAACTTCTGGTTGAACTTATAATATCTGGTGCAAGGACTCCTAGCGAGCTCCACTAAGTTATCTACATACAATGTCTAACAATGCACTGTATGTCCTACTTACATGATTCCTATCATATAGTCTAGTAATCATAAAACCAATAACTTAAATCCCAACTTACCTGGTACACTAATTTCCATAAATCTCTATTTGGCACTAACGAGCGTACTCCGAAGTTCAATCAACCTAAATAGGTTAAGTGTTGATTAACTATACAAGTTAACTTGAAAGGAAACTAATTTCGAAATTCTTTTCGAAAACTACTTTTATACTTATTCACAACAATAAGTATCACCTCTTAATTCTTATTTGAAAACTCAAAATTTGATTCATTTAATTTATTCTACTTATTTTAATTCTACTATATGTATTTTTTAATTATTATTAAAGGTTTGGGTAGTTGGGTCGATCCACTTGGTCGGGATTAGCCCAACTGGCTTACTAAAGGGAGCGCATATATGCGCTCCTCGCCTATTCATGAACTACACTGCAGTTGCAACACAATTCACATAAGTTGGGCCTCGCTGGCTCAACTTTGTGGTATGGGCCCCGGAGTAACCCAAGCCCTGGCCCACTGGAGGATGGGAGCACATCACTACGCTCCCTCCCCCTCCATTTCGTCTTGCACGAATTGCCTGGTGGCAGTTCGTGCAGTTGGGCCTTTAGCCCAACCGACTTATATAGGCTTGGTGAACCATGCCCATATTCGGTTGAGGGGGAGCGTTATGTGCGCTCCCCTCCTCTTCATTTTCTTTGTGCGGACTGCACAGTCCGCCTTTTTTTTTGTTAAGGTCGAACTTAAATCTTTAATCCAATCTTTTCTAGTTAGAACACAAGTACGATCAACAAGAAAAAATCATTTTAAGATCCAATTAAAACATTGATTTAACACAATACGAGTAGATATATAGAAACAAGATTTAACCTCAACAATAATTGCACAAGTTTAAAACAAAATAAAAGAGATTACCTATTGTCGGGAACTCTAAAAGTGATCGGCTCTCAAACTTGTATGAACTTTTTTCACACTCTTGCGCGTTTGAGGTATGAGTAATATCTCTATCTCCTACGTTATTAGAAAATATTAACAACCCTTAAATAACTTCTAATATCAAGTATACCAAATATTCTCAATATCCTCTTTTTTTTTTGAGAATACACGTAAGAGTCTGTGACAACCACTACTTCTAAACAGGGTACCACATGGCCTAATCTCGTAATTAAGACTTAATTCTAATCATACAAGACTTAATTACGTATTAGTCAACCTTTCGTCCTTATATTCTTCAATACACTTGTTCAAATATTATTAGATTTCAGAGTTAATTAAAACTTTTTATCATTTTAATATTATTACATAATTTAAATATTATGTGTTAGCTTTTATTATTCAAAATCCTAAGTGTGAAAAACCATAAAATACCGCATCACATACATGTATATATCTATGAGTCTCAAAATGGGGAACTTTACACTCAACCCAATATGTCACCCAAAAATGTACAATAAAGACATAAACAGTAATAATATAGCAAAAGTCGAGTCATATAAAAATGAGATAGGAGAATCATCGAAATGCTCCGAGAAAGTCGTCGATCTTCTCCTTCCCCGGCCTGCTGCTGCTTGACGGACTTACATCTCCCTTCACAATCTAGACGGTGAGTATAGTAATATTTAAGTAATAACTAGAGAATTCTATGCCACATTTCCAAAATATAAGAAAGGTGTTTAAAAGCATAAAGTTGCGAAAGAATTGTTGAATCATGTAATGCAAGTAAATACCACGGTTAAAAATGCATTGAAAGACACAGGCTAAGTCGAGAGGATCTACGTCCAGTCGGCGGTGATAAACTATCACCTAACTTTTCCTACTACTATATGGAGCCGTGCTCAACATGTTCCACACCAATAGCAGAGCCACGTTCTACGCATACAAATCATCTATCTCAGTCTTGCCGACCACCCCGAGTTCCATTCCTCGTATGCCGCGCAAGTGTAGTGGTGAGTGCTAGAACCCCGGTAGATCCATGTCCCTGTGAACCGCGCATTTCTCGTGCAACGGACACTAGATAATCCCTACTTTAGTTTTCAAGGATCAATAGTTTCAAGTCTCTTGGATTCCAAAACTAGTTAAGCTACAAAGCCCAAGGAAATAGAATACAAGTCTCATTCATTCCAACTTATCCCAATAGCATGGTTTTCATCAATTATCTATCAAAATGACATCGAAAGTAGGAATTGGAATCAATGAAACATGTCACAAGGTATCATGTCACAATATTCAATCATGAATAGACACAAGAACAACATGATGTGAGATTACAAGTAGCAATGTCTACAAATAGACCATAAAACAATAAGAGTGAATGAAATGAAATATAGAATCCTCATAGCTTTACTTACAATTCACAACGCTTGTCCTAGCTATCCGATCTCTCGACACTCCAAATGCATTCCCAAGCTTCTGAGATCTCCCCTTAGTTCCATTGAGTTGTTTAATAGGTTTTAGAGTGAGTTTGGACTATTACTTAGAGTTTTAAACCCTTTCATGGTGTTTAAACCATTTTTGGAAATTGTTGATTTATGTTTTGTCAGGGGAAATTAGCGCGCTAATTCTAATATTAGCATACTAATTCCTAGCTTTAGCACACTACCATAAATCTCTAGCGCGCTAATCTTGATTTCAACATTAGCGCGCTAATCTCAACATTAGCGTGCTACTTCAAACATCTAGAAATTAGTGCGTTACTTCAAACATCTAACGCACTAATTAATATTAGCGCACTAGATTATCTACCTAGTGCGCTATGTGTAGAAGAACCCAGAATTCTGCATTTCGAATTATGGGTTTTTACTACACATAGGCTTTGTTATCGCCTTAGGGACCCTCATTCACGCTATAAAGAGGTCCCTAACACCTAACCCAATGCAAAATAACAACGACAACAACATCAAATTCCATAAATTCATGCTTAATGGAGTGGAGAAGTTACATAGCTTGAAAAGCTTATTCTTCTTCACCAAAGCTTCAATGAATCTCTCCTCTCTTACACCAAGTTACTCTAGAAATCTTTTTTCTTTCTCTCCTCCTCCTTGCCAACCCGATTTGAAGAGAATGAAATGAAAAATTGACTTATAGGTTCATTCGTCTTATATAGATATGTTTAAACCTTGGCCCTTGATTCATGTGTGCATACGTATCTCGAGGTTTAACTAGTGGACCACCTTGTCACACTTATCCCTCAAGTCATACTTAAGTGACTCAATAAGTGGACTCCTTGATTCTTTGATGGGTTGACACGTGTCTCAATGCACATCATGTGATTATTGTTTTATTTTCCTAACTTAGGCACATTAATGTTTATTTAAACGTGACCACATTAAATCCATTTACAAAACCAATGTTTAACTCAAATTGATTAAGCTTACCCCATAAGCCGCTACCTCGGTCCCATGTTGACACGCAACTCGAGGTACATCCCCGCTCATCTCGATACTTATATACCCATATAAATTGACTTAATAGTATACACATATACAATACACTAGACATACATCACATTAAATATAAAATATACCTCGGCCCTTGCCTCGGTCAACGGACACATCACGGTGTAGGTCTCGTAGTACAGGTCGTTGGTCCCATTTAAGAAATTGAACACATTTAGAGATTTTGGGTCGTTACAATTCTTCCTAACTAATAAAATTTTTTTCTCAAAACTTTAAAGTTGAACTAGGATTTATACATGACTCGAATAGGTACGGAAACCTATCTTTCATATAGTCCTCTCGTTACCATGTGTGTTTGGTATCATCGTGAAACTGCTACTTGGCAAGCACTTTTGGGATAGACTTGCCTCTCAAGTTCTGTACTAATCGATCCAAAATCCGCACAGGCTGCTCCTCATATGAAATATCCTCACTCAGGTCTATCTAACTTAAATATACAGTTGGACGATCACCTGCGCTTGACTCAGCTAATCGAAGCATGGAGATATGAAAAACTAGATGAATTCCTACCATATGTGGAGGTAACACAATCTCATATGCAACCTTCCTAACCCATTTCTTAATCCTAAAAGTTCCAATAAACTTCAGTGCAAGTTTACCTTTCACTCCAAATCTTCGAAGACCTTCCGAGGGGAAGCTTTTAAATATACAAAGGATCACGATATCTATCCGTATACTTTTGCTATCTGTCCTGGGCTCCTTTTATTTTTTGACGAATCAGTCGTACCTTCTCCGTGTGATCAATAACAATCTCAGGCCACACGATCTCTCAGTCCTCTGGTTCAACCCAACACGATGGGTAGCAACACGGTCAACCATATCCTCAAAAGGCGCCATCTCAATACTGGCCTAACAACTGTTGTTATATGCAAACTCACAAAATGGTAGGTACTCCTCCTGTTAGCCCCACAATAGCATTACTCGAGTAGGCTAGGCTGGGCGGCAAAAAACCTAGCAAATATTCGAGTTTTGGTGGGCTTGGATGGTTTAATGAAGCTTGGTTGCGGGATAGCATGCGAGACGGATGAGGCAGCGCACACAGGTGTGGACAAGGTCGCACCTCGGCGCGTGCCTAGGCATGACACCTTGGCACGCGTTTGGGCACAGAAAAAGGTCGCGCCGTGCGCGCACCTAGGCACGGTGTCAGGGCGCAAACGAGGTTGCGCCTTAGCACGCACCTAGATTTAGTTAAGGTCGCGCCTTGGCGCATCCCTTGGCATAGGCACAAACAGGCTCCTTCGGCACGAGCAAAAACGCGCCTTGGTATGAGCACTGGTGCACCTTGGCAGATTCCTTTGGCACGAGCAAGGATGTGCCTTCACACCAGCACGGGCGTACTTTGTAGATTCCTTTGGTATGAGCAAGGCTGCGCCTTTACATGAGCAATGTCGCACCTTGGCATGAGGAAGGCATACCTTGACAAGGGTTGACAAGACTTGACTTGGGCATTGACCAAGTCAAAGTATGATTGGTCTCATTTCTTAATGTTTCTTATTAGAGTTGTAGGAACGTCTTAACATCTACTATAAGGAGGGGTGTGTCCTCTCACAAGGGCGGCTTAGGCATGGAAGCAAGGGAGACCTTTGAGAATGCCTTGGGCAACCATGCCAAGGCAAGACCTACAAACCCATGGTCCGAGCCACCCCGACCCAATGGGACTTGACTTAGCCTCGACTGTCACCCAGGGCGCCTAGGCTCGGCTAGGCACCACCAAGCAGACCTTGTTCCTAAGTGAAGCATGGGCCAAGTCACCTTGAGGCACGAATGGACCAAGTCAAGGTGGTTCCAGTGGTTGTGTAACTACCTTGGTCGTGGCCCTTGGCATGACCAAGGCACATCTGAGAATGTCACGAATACATTGAGCTTGTACCAATAGACCAAGCGGTTTTGGTGGTTATGGAACCAAGGGGCAGCAAGGGAACAACGCAGTTGGGTAACTGCCTTGACCTCAAGGAGTGCGGTTTTATTTAGTCTACGAATCAATGTAATCAGGACATGTGTCCTTGACGGTTATATAACTACTTGTTGGTTGATCTATAAAGCCAAGGGCACCATGCTTGGGGAAGCATAGAGTGCCGGTGTTGTATTCCCATTGAGAGCTTAGTCAAACGTTTTCTTGATGCCATTGTTTACTGTTCATTCACTTTGAGTATTGATAGTGCTGAACTAAGGTGGCCATTAGGTACCACGGGTTAGGTTAAGCGAGAAAAATCCCTTAGGGTAAACCCTTCACTTAATAGCCCCGTGATAATTGGTATCAGAGCCCCGTTTCGGAGACGATGGCGACTCGAGCAGCAAGTGATCTAAGTAAGAGAGTAGCTCACTTAGAACATATGATGGCAACGATGACTATCCCAACAGAGGTGGCGGAGTCTTCAATGTCGGCACAATGCATTGAAGGCTTGGAGATGTTGGTGGCTTCCTTGGTGACTAGAAGAGAGTCACAAGAGGCCATGATAGATATGTGGGAATCCAAATTTGAGGAGCTTGTAGCAGATGTATGTTCTGTGAGAAAGCTCACCACTGAAATAACCGCGATAATGGATTTGGAGGTGAGTTGCTCAAGCGAGCCGTGGGTGGAACATCAAAGGTTGCGGGTAAAGCGAAGAACTAAGATGTAGGAGCCAAAGAGATTTTAAGGGAAATAGGGTGCGA
This sequence comes from Stephania yunnanensis, assembly GCA_039657365.1. Lineage (NCBI taxonomy): Eukaryota > Viridiplantae > Streptophyta > Magnoliopsida > Ranunculales > Menispermaceae > Stephania > Stephania yunnanensis. Next base: position 11,664,734 of record CM077592.1, read on the forward strand.
AAGAGCTTGAGAATCTTGTTTGGGACATGGAGCAATACTTTGCAACTGTCCGGATAGAGGAGAACCAAAAGGTCCTCTTAACCTCCATGAACTTGGAAGGTGACACAAAATCTTGTTGGAGAACTAAAGTAGACAATGACGCAGCTGTGGGTATACCTAAGATCATATATTGGGAGGTGCTAAAAAGAGAATTGAAGGATCAATTCTTACCTACCAAAGCGGCATGACAAGCGCGGGAAGCCTTGCACAAGCTCAAACTGACGGGATCATTTCGAGACTATGTTAAGGAGTTTTCCTCTCTCTTGCTGGACATTAAAAATATGTCAGAGGAGGACAAAATATTTAGTTTCACCAACGGGTTGCAGTCATGGGCTTAATCTGAGCAAAGGAGGCAAGGGGTGAAGGACTTGCCCGGGGCAATTGCTGCGGCTGATAGTTTTGTGAACTTTAAAAATAGTTCTTCCATTAGAGAGGGGAAGAACAAGGAAATGAAGCCATTGAAGGACCACCATAAGAAGGGCGAGAATAAGCCCTTCCCTCATAAGCAAGCGAGCTCAAAGCCAGCCCCGAAAGTAGAGACAAAGCTTGCAACAAGTTCCTCGCATAAAGGTTGCTTCATATGCAACGACCCTTACAAGGTGCGTGACTGCCTAAAGAAGGAGAAAATCTCAACCATGATCGCTGCTGATGATGGCCAGTCCCGAGTGAACCCACTTCAATTATTGAATGTCATTCTATAAGCCAAGACAAGCCCTTCAGAGGGGCTGATGTACATTGATGCGAAGGTGGATTCGAATCGAGTATTGGCAATAGTGGATTTGTGAGCAACACATTCATTAGTGGCTGAACAAAGAGTAGAGAAATTGGGACTCACCCTTGTTGAGAATTCCATCCGATGAAAACCGTAAATTCTTAAGCAAAACGAATTCAAGTTATGACATCTAATGTGAATCTAAGGGTTGGGTCTTGGGAAAGGAAAATCGACCTTATGGCAGTTCATTTGGATGACTTTAATGTCATTCTAAGAAATGACTTTCTACATTTGGGGAGTATTGCTTAATGCCATTCTTGAGGGGATTGTTTGTGATGAACAAGCCCCATCCTTGCTTTGTTCCTGCGACTAACATGGTTTCAGGGAAAGAGAGTACAAAGCTGTATCGCCTTTCATCCATTCAAATGAAATATGGACTACGGATGGTGAACCAACATACCTTGCGGCCTTGGTAGAGACTAAGGCAGGCACGACATCAAAAGTCCCTGATGTAGTTACTAAGGTACTGGAGGACTTCAGTGACGCGATGCCTTCAGAGTTGCCAAAGCAGTTGTCCACTCAAAGGGTGATTGACAATGAGATTAAGCTAATCCCTAGCGCAAAAACCCCAGTACAAGCCCCTTATAGAATGGCTCCAAAGGAGTTAGAGGAGTGGAGGAAATAGTTGCAAGAATTGTTGGATACTGGATTTATTCAACCATCTAAGGCACCTTATGGAGCACCAGTCTTTTTCCAGCGAAAGCACGATGGGTCCCTTCGGATGTGCGTGGACTATAGGGCACTGAACAAGCTAACAGTGAAGAATAAGTACCCCATCCTATTGGTGGCAAATTTTTTCTATCGGCTATCTAGTGCAGCCTACTTTATGATGTCGGACTTGAGGTCGGGGTACTACTAAGTTCGAATTACAGCTGGAGATGTCATTAAGATGGCCATGGTGACTAGGTACGGTTCATTTGAATACTTAGTCATGTTATTTGGCTTGACAAATGCCCCACTACATTCTGTAATTTGATGAACAATGTGCTTAGGGAGTTCATCGATCAGTTTGTTATTGTTTATCTTGATGATATTGTAATTTACAGTCAAAATCTCCAAGATCATGTGGATCACTTACTGATGGTTTTGACTACTTTGAGGGCCCACCATTTGTATGTAAAGAGGAAAAAATGTGAGTTTGTTGTGCAAACTATCACTTTGCTTAGTCATGTTGTAGGCTAGGGTAAATTACAGATAGACCCATAGAAGGTCCATGCAATCATGGAGTGGCTATACCCCACGAAGCTCCAGGAGTTGCAGTCATTCATGGGTTTTGTTAACTACTATCGATAGTTCGTGGAAGGTTACTCAAGGAAGGTGGCGCCGGTGACAAATCCATTAAAGAAGGATCAAACATGGGCATGGACGGATCGATACGACCAAGCCATGGCAGAACTGAGGCAGGCCCATTGCCTCTAAACTAGTATTGGGATGCCCAATTTTGATATACCTTTCGAAGTACATATTGACGCATCAGATCGAGCATTGGGGGCGGTACTTGTCCAAGAGGGACACCTCATCGCCTTCGAAAGTAGGAAACTAAAGGAAGTTGAGCTGAGGTACTCAGCTGAGAGAAAGAAATGTTAGTTTTAATTCATGCTTTCCATCTTTAGAGGCATTACCTACTGGGAAAAAGCTTTGTGGTGTGCACAAACAATGTTGTTATCACTTACTTCATGAGTTAGAAGAAGCTCAATCAAAAGCAGGCAAGGCGGCTGGATTTCCTAGAAGAATTCAATGTTCAGTTCGAGCATAAGCCTTGAAGGCTTAACTTAGTCCCGGATGCTTTTAGTCGCAAGGTAGTGGTTGAGATGTTGTCGACAATGGTGAGGTTGGAAAGTGAGTTCCTACCTCTTATCAAGGAGGAGACAAGCAAGGACCATATTTGCTCAAAGTTGTTAAAGCTAGTGGCTGAGGGAATCACTCAGAGGTTTTAGTGCGAAGATGGGATCATCTATGCTAAAGGAGGACGCCTATATGTCCCTAGTACTAGTAGACTAAGAAGACAACTTCTGAAGGAGACACATGATTCTTGGTGGGCTAGCATCCGGTCATAGAGCGCATTTATGCCCTCTTATCATGTTACTTCTTCCGTCCTAAGATGGAGGGGGACGTGGATCTATATGTGCAGACTTGTCTTATGTGTCAGCAAGACAAGACAAAGATGAGGAAGGCACCAAACTAGCTGGAGCCTTTGCCTATACCAAATAGAACCTTCTAGATAAAACGCAGAGAATGAGCAGTGTGCTAGTAGTGGTAGATCAATTCTTGAAATATGCTACATTCATAGCTACTCTGAAGAATTACGATGTAGACATGGTTGTAGAGTTATTTCTTGGCAAAATATTAGGGAATACCTGAGGATATTATCAATGATGGAAACACTCAATTCACAGGGCGGTTTTGGACTGCCGTATTCAATTTGTTGGGTTCGGAGTTGAAGTTTTCCACATTAAACCATCCTCAAACGGATGGGCAGATGGAGAGGATCAACGCATTGCTGGAGGACTACCTCAGACACTATGTGAATTCAAGTCTGTCCAACTTGGTGGATTTACTATAAGGAGGGGTGTCCTCTTCTAGGGGTGGTATGGGCATTGAAGCAAGGGAGACCCTCGAGCATTCCTTGGGCAACCATGCCAAGGTAAGACCCATGGACCCATGGTCTAAGCCACCCCAAACAGATGGGACTCGACTAAGCCCCGACTAGCACCCAGGCTGCCTAGGCTCAGCTAGGCACCGCTGAGCAAACCATGTCCCTAAGGAAAGCATGGACCAAGTCACCTTGAGGCACGAATGGACGAAGTCAAGGTGGTTCCAGGCGGTTGTGTAACTACCTTGGTCATGGCCCTGGCATGACCAAGGCATGTCTGAGAATGTCCCGAGCGCATTGAGCATGTGTTAATTGACCAAATAGTTGTGGCGATTATGGAACCAAATGGCAGCAAGGGAATAAGGCAGTTAGGTAACCGCGTTGACCACAAGGAGCGGGGTTTTACTTAGTCTACGAATCAATGTAATCAGGACATGTGTCCGTGGTTATGTAACTACTTGTTGGCTGATCTATAAAGCCAAGGGCACCATGCTTGGGGAAGCATAGAGTGCCAGCGTTGTATTCCCATTGAGAGCTTAGTAAAACGTTTCCTCACGTGCCATCGTTTGCTATTTATTCACTTTGAGTATTGGTAGTGCTGAACTAAGGTGGCCCTTAAACACCACGAGTTGGGTTAAGCGAGAAAATTCTCCTTTGGGTCCTCACTTAATAGCCCCGTGACGCCTCTCATGATCCTTCAAACTCCAAAACACAAGCTTGCAACATATCCTTGAGAACCTTAATCAATCTCTCAATCTGCCCGTCAGTCTGCTGATGAAAAGCCATACCAAACTATAGGTGTGTACCATACTGCTCCTGCATACTCTGCCACAACCTAAATGTATAAATAGCATCTCTATCTGACGTAATAGTCACCGGTACCCCATGCAGTCTAATAATCTCTCGCTGGAACAATATATTCAACTAAGCAAACATATAATGTGCGGCTACTAGTAGAAAATGAGCAATTTTCATTAGTCTATCGACAATAACCCATATAGAATCATGTCTCCGGGTGGTTCTCGGCAATCCTCTTAAAAAATCCATAGAAATTTCTTCCCACTTCCATCGTGGAATGGGAAGAGGCTATAGAAATCCTCTATGTCTCCGATGTTCAACCTTCACGTGTAGAAAAATCTTACAGTTCTTGATAAACTTAGACACATCTGCCTTTATCCTACTCCACCAAAAATGCATCTTCATGTCGTGGTACATTGTGGTCGTGCTTGGATGAATGGTGAACCAGGAACGGTGTGCCTCTTGAAAAATATCCTCTTTCAGTTCTAGTAATGATGATATCCATAGTCTGCCCCTGAATCTCAAACACCGGTCAAACATCTCCGTCCAATCAACATAATCTACACTCTACTATAACTCACTAAACCTGGACCTGTCAGTTCTCTGACCCTCTGACATTCTCTGTGTAGACACGATCTATACTCTAATCTGAGCGCAAATCTCATTCCGAGTTTCAATAAGAATCCGTGCTTCTCACACATGTGTCATACTCATCGCATCTGCGACTATGTTCGCTTTTCTCGGATGATACTCCAAGGAAAAGTTGTAAACCTTCAAAAACTCTAACCATCTGCGTTGTCTTACATTCAGATCCTTATCTGTGAAGAGATACTTCATTCTTTATGATCAGTAAAAAGTGTAAACTTCTCTCCATATAGGTAATGTATTTATATCTTCAGTGCAAACACTACTGCCACCAGCTCCAGTCATGCATCAGATAATTTTTTTCATATACCTTCAACTGTCTGGATGTATAAACTACTGTACCAATATCCTGCATCACCACACATCCCAGACCTCTATGATAAAAATCGGTATATACTAAAAATCCTTGTCTAACTTTTGGTAACACCAATACTAGCATAGTATTCAATAATATCTTTAACTGAGTGAATGCTTCCTCACATTCCTCAGTCCACTCAAATTTAACATCTTTCTTGGTCAATCTCGTAAGTAGTGAAGCAATTTTTGAGAAATCCTACACAAATTGGAGATATTACCCTGCCAACCCTAGAAAACTTCTAATCTTAGTCATGGAATTTGGTGCCAGCCAATCCATAATTGTTTGAATCTTGGCTGGATCCACTACTATCCCTGCTGCTCCGACAACATGACCTAGAAATTTGACCTCTGAGAGCCAAAATTCACATTTACCGAATTTGGCATACAGTCTATGTTCTCTCATGGTCTGCAATGTCTCCCTGAGATGTTGCTTGTGATCCTCCCTCGTCTTCGAGTATATAAATATATCATTGATGAAGACTATCATGAACTAGTCAAGAAACAGTCTGAAAACCCGTACATCATATCCATAAATGCCGTTGGAGCACTGGTCAGCCCAAATGGCATGACCGTGAATAAAAGTGTCCATATCTCGTGCTAAAAGGTGTTATGGACCTATCCTCATCCCTGATTCTGAGCTGATGATATTCTTATCGTAGGTCTATTTTGGAGAAAAATTGTGCTAATCTCAGCTAATCAAATAAAGCATCAATCCTCATGAGTGGATATTTGTTCCTAATGGTGACTTTGTTCAACTATCTGTAGTCGATAAAAAGATTCAAAGTACCATCCTTCTTTTTCACAAAAGGACGGGTGCTCTCCATGGTGACATAGAAGGTGTGATGAATCCCTTCTATCCCAAATCCTGAAGCTGAGTCTTCAACTCCTCTAACTCTCGTAGTGCCATATGGTACGGTGGTATGGAAATCGATTTAGTACCCGGTGCCAACTCAATAATCAAATCAATATCTCGCAATGGCGGTAAACCAAGTAAATCCTTTGGAAACACATCATGAAACTCTCTAACCACCGGTATGTCCTCCAGCTTAGGTCCCCGAATCTTTGGTACAATGTATAGCGAGATCAACGCCTCATTCTCCTCACTAGTCGCAGGTCGACCTCTCGTACCTACTATCATCGCTAAACTACCTCTATAGGTGAACGTCAGATGCCCTGGAATCTCAAATATCATTGTCTTACTAAAATATACGATATGAGCGTGGTATGCTACTAACCAATCCATCCCTAAAATTGCATCGAAATCTAAAAATTTGAGAACTCTAAAATTGGCAGGTAACTCTACCACATCTATCTCGACCAGACATCCCTCAACAAAACTATTAAGGTAAACCCTATCCCCATCTCCAGTACTCAAAATCAAACATACGCTAAGCCTAACAGGTTTCAACCCCAAGATGTCTACCATGCGACCAACAATAAAAGATACGGTTGATCTAGAATCAAATAACTTATATAAATCTCTACCGTAAATCGAAAATGTATCCTCAATAAGACCTTGCATGGAGTCACCGTCTGGCTGGGCTACCATGTGAACCTCCTCTTAGGCTTGCTGGGTGTAAACTGCTTCTAGATGTGGTTAATCTCACAATGCGTCCGACCTGTCCTAATTTGTAGCATGTAAGCTATTTATGCTGACCCTGAGTGTGAGACTAGCCATGTGCCTGATACTGACCCTATCTCTACGACTGTCCCTATCCCTGTCCCTATCTAGTATCTCGGCCTCGACCTCAGCCTCAGCCACCCTACAACTGCTGCCGTTAAGCATGTAGGGCAGGAAGTGCAGGAATGGCGAGAGCTAGTAACGCTGGCCTGACAAGGGGTGGAAATGGAAGTCTGCCTAGAGTGCTCTGTGCTGGGGCAATAGAAGATATATGAGGCACAACGAGTGGGTGAGTTGATGTCCCCAACCCCTGAGAACCTCTGCTTCCATCCTTTAGCACCCTTACCCCTTTGTCCCATCCTCTTATACTAAACGGCCAACTCTGCTAACAAAATTTAACCCGATGCTTTGCCATTAGTGACCCTGCCCAAATAATATGTCTCATGTGCTAGCTCGTTCATAGATCTCGGTGAGTGTCCTTGCACCTGACCTGACTACGTAATATCCAATATCTGGCTTGAGTCCATTACAGAAATGGTACACATCCTCGGACTCATCTCTCACGAAGTCCCTAGCAAATTGTTATAGATAATCATATTTGTCTATGTATTGCATCACATGCTCCTCTAGTCCCTGTCTCAAGTCCATAAACTCTCCCATAATCTCTTCATTACTGAAGGCGAAAAATACTGCTGATAGAACTTCTGCTTGAAAGAATCCCATATCTCAAACTTTCCATGAGTAGGTAATGTCATGCGCCACCACACGTCAGAGTCTATCTCGAGAGTGTACGATGAGATCTCTACCCGAATTCTATCATCGATCTTCAGTATCCTTTGGAATTTCTCTTGAGACAATATCCATTTCTCAATCTTCAAGAAATCTCGTACTCCATCGAAGTAGGCTGGCTTAAGTCTGATAAAGTCCTTCACTAGCTAAACTTCCACTAATGTGCTGGAATATGCAGGTGTGGGAGACGGTACTCCTCAGCTATCACCACTACTGGTGCGGTCACGGCTAGAATAGTAGGCACCATCGACGCTGCTAAATTTGTAGTAGAAAGTGTGGGCACCTATACAGTCGGTGTAGTAGTCATAGGAGTCAGTGTCGATGCTGGTGGAGCAAAATGAGCTGTCATCAAAATGATGAAATCAATCGATTGCTAACCCTGAGCCGTCACTCAGTTAGACAAACTCTGTAAATCCTCCGCAATAGGAGGAGGCTGGTTTCCACTAGGCTCTGCATCTCATCCTCTTCGCGTATCAGCCATCGGGGTTTGCAATGGATAGAGAACGCGAATCAACTTCTACGTGACACAACGTATAAATATATATATATATATATATATATATATATATATACATAGCAATTAACAAATACATATAAGAAATCCCCATCTCGCTCTTACTCACTTCCCATTTAATGGTTTCTAGGCAAAGGTCATATGTTTTCCACAATTAAGTTTTGTGTTTTCTTGCCTCAAACCATATAGTTCTCTCAACCTATGCTCTGATACCAACTTTGTTGGTATCCTATTGCCTTAAGCCATATAGTTCGCTAAACATATGGCTTTGATAACAACTGTAACGGTCCCTAATTCTAAATAGGGCACCGCCCGGCCTAATCCCGTAATCAAGCCTTAATCATAACCACATAAGACTTAATTTTGTATTAGTCAGCCTTTCGTCCCTATATTCTTCAATACACGTGTTCAAATATTATTAGGTTTCCGAGTTAATTAAAACTTTTTGTCATTTTAATATTATTACATAATTTTAAGATTATGCGGAAGCTTTTATTATTCAAAATCCTGAGTGTGGAAAACTAGGAAATACCGCATCACATGTATGTATATATCTATGAGTCATAAAATAGGGAACTATACACTCAACCCAATACACCACCAAAAAATGTACAGTAAAGACATAAATAGTAATAATACAACAAAAGCTGAGTCATACAAAAATGAGATAGGAGAATCACCGAAATGCTTAAAGAAAGTCATCGATCTTTTCCTTCCCTGGCTTGCTGCTGCTTGACGGACCTACACCCACATTCACAAACTAGACGATGAGTATAGTAATATTTAAGTAATAATTGGAGAACTCTATACAACATTTCTAAAATAAAAGAAAGGTATTTAAAAGCATAAAGTAGCGAAAGAATTATTGAATTAAGTAATGCAAGTAAATACCACAAAACTATCACCTAACCTTTCCCACTTCTATATGGAGTTGCGCTCAACATATTCCGAACCAATAATGAAGTTGCGCTCTAGTCATACAAATCATATATCTCATTCTTGCCGACCACCCCGAGTCTCATGCCTCTTGTGCCGCGCAAGTGTAGTGGAGAGTGCTAGAACCCTGGTAGACCCATGTCCCTATGAACCATACATCTTTCATGTAATGGACACTAGATAATCCCTACTTTAGTTTTCAAGGATCAATAGTTCCAAGTCTCTAGGACTCCAAAACTAGTTAAGCTATAAAGCCCAAGGAAATAGAATATAAGTTTAATTCATTCCAACTTATCCCAATAGCATGATTTTCATCAATTATCTATCAAAATGACATTAAGAGTAGGAATTGGAATCAATGAAACATGCCACAAGACATCATGTCACAATATTCAATCATGAATAAACACAAGAACAACATGATGTGAGATTACAAGTAGCAATGTCTTCAAATAGACCATAAAATAATAAGAGTGAATGAAATGAAACATAGAATTCTCACAGTTTTACTTACAATTCACAACGTTTGTCCTAGCTTATCCAATCTCTAGACACTCTAAAATGCGTTTTTGAACTTTCGAGATCTCCTATTAGTTCCCTGGAGTTGCTTGATAGGTTTTAGATTGAGTTTAAACCATTACTTAGAGTTCCCTTTTATAGTGTTTAAATCATTTTTTGAAATTGTTGATTTTTGTTCTGTCAAGGGCAATTAGCACGCTAATTCTGATATTAGCGTGCTAATTCCTAACTTTTGTGTGATACCTTAAATCTCTAGCGCACTAATCAAGATTAGCGCGCTAGTTTTCGACATTAGAGCGCTAATTTCAACATTAGTACGCTACTTCAAACATCTAGCGCGTTAATTAATATTAGCGCGTTAGATTATCTACCTAGCGCGCTATGTGCAATAGAACCCATAATTTTGCATTTTGAATTCTGGGTTTTACCACATATACGCCTTGTTATTGCCTTAGGGACCCTCATACATACTGTTAGAGGTCCCTAACACCAAACCCAACACAAAATAGCAACAACAACATCAAATTCCATAAATTCACACTTAATGGGGAGGAGAAGTTACCTAGCTTGAAAAGCTTCTTCTTCTTCACCAAAGCTTCAATGAATCTCTCCTCTCTTACACCAAGTTACTCCAGTAATCTCTCTTCTTCTATCCTCCTCCTTGCCAACCCGATTTGAAGAGAATGAAATGAAAATTTGTTGACTTATAGGTTCATTTGACTTATATAGATATGTTTAAACCTTAGTCCTTGATTCATGTGTGCACACGTATCTCGAGGTTCAACTAGTGACCACCTTGTCACACTTATCCCTCAAGTCATACTTAAGTGACTCAACAAGTTGACTCCTTGATCTCTTGATGGGTTAATACGTGTCTCGATGCACATCATGTGATTATTGTTTTATTTTCCTAACTTAGGCAGATTAATGTTTATTTTAATGTGACCACATTTAAGCCACTTTCAAAACCAACATTTAACTCAAATTAATTAAGCTTACCTCATAAGATGCTTCCTCGGTCCCACGTTGACACGCAACTCGAGGTACATCCCAGCTCGTCTCAATACCTATATACCCGCTTAAATTGACTTAATAGTTTACACATATACAATACATTAGGCATACATTACAACAAATACAAATATACCTCGGCTATTGCCTCGGTCAATGGACATATCACGGTGTGGGTCCAACAGTACAGGTCGTTGATCGTGTTTAAGAAATTGAACACAATTATAGATTTTGGGCTGTTACAGAGTTTGGTCAAACTTGCCATTCTCAATCTCTTAATTTTGGTTTCCCATTAAGGTTGGGTCCCACGTGGGCCCATGCATATGATTTTTTTGAGTTTTAGGGCTTCTACCAAATTTTAACACAAATTTACACATACTATTAGGGCACATTTGTTAAATAAAGGGTTCTAAATATAGGGTATTGGACCAAAATTGATTACAAATGGTTTATGATAGGTACTGGATCCTTAGGAAAGCTTGAGTACCTAGAAAATTAGGAATTTGGATATAAAACTTAAACCGATGTAAGTATGGATTCGCTTATTCATCAATGTTGCCTTGCTATCTTAGTATATATATAAATGATATAGTTTATGACTAAAATGGGGGACAATGTACACTGTGATGTTTTAAATTAAAAAGAATATAATGTCTAATGTGATCCATGAGAGTAACTCCAGAGGACAAAGACCAGTTTGTATTGGATATAGGGATGATCTCCAGGTCTATACGTAACTCCTACTCAATTAGATAGGTTGCATGGGTTACATATTCACTAGAGGGTTTCGAATAGAACCATTGGGCATTAATGGATTGACTAGATAACACATCGGCCAATGCGTTGGTCTAGCAATCGCATTAAAGGAGTTAGTAGGTAATCGACCCTAGTTTTATAAATAAAACTGGAATCACGGTGTAATAGTCATTGACAGTTCGATTTGCATCCCCTATTTATTGAATTATATACTTTTCATATTCTTGTTAGTTAACATTGGTGCATATTGTTATTGCATAATGTTCTTGATTATTATATGGAATGTTGATGGCATTGTGAATCCTTACTAAGAAAATTGGAGCACTCACCCAAATTTAATATTTCAAGTTCGCAACCTAGCACTTCAGCAAAGGTCAAAAGAAGATTTAGGTGTCTTGTTGTCTTCTCTACGATATAATGACTCTTCATGTACTTATATACACTATTTGATATATTTTGTTGTACATAAACATGGTTAAGAATTTTATAAATGAGGTTTATTATGTTTTGATCAACTTTGTATTAGCGTATATTGTTCGAATATCAAAAAAGCTTAAATTTTTTGCTGCATATACTTTGTATTATTTATTCGATATTAATATAGAGATTGAGTTTATCAGGTACAGACGAAGAAGCTAATAGCTCTAGTTAAGTCTGACTAGGTTACTGGGGCATAATTAGTGTTTCAGGACGAGTATCGCCTTGATCGAGATAGGGGATACTACGGCTTGGTATTAGAGCTTGAAGTTTTTCACTTTTGAGATAAGTGGTAACTCTGATGCAATTTGATATCATGAACAGGGCTTTAATCTTGATTTCACTTTTTAATTATTTTCATAATAAATGATAGCATAATAATTTAGAACCTAAGTTTATTAATTTAGAGAGTTGTCTCAAGTTATAAATAACCTTAGGATTTGATAAATAGTTTTCATCGTATTTTTTGGGGAAAATGAAAATGAAAACATTATTATACATTATTTGTTGAACATATTATTATTTAATGTATAGAATATGATTTCATTGTATTCTCTGAATGTTACCTAATGATTTCATCTCTCATTTGAATTCAAAATCTAATGGCAGATCAAGGAGGCTTCACAAAGGCCTAAACCTCAGGGTAACAGGAAACTGAGGATCAATGTAAATCTAGAATGGAGCAATAAATGAAGGAACTTATGGAGTATCGGGCCAAAATTATGGCTATGTTGATGGCTCAGATAAGACCACTAGTACAACGACCTGAGGTAGATCGTACAACTAGTCTTGAGATCAGCAGAGCTGAGGGAGGAACTAGACAATAGCAGCTCCAACTCAACTAATATTACCATATATTCAAGTGCCAGAGATAGCTACCAAGGGGCTTGTGGATTCTAAGAAGGCTGCATTTCTCAAAACCCATAAGGAATTCATGAAATACGAAATTATGAGACTCGATGGCATAATGAAGGAAGGGAGTTGAGACCTGGATATTGGAGATGGAACATAGAATCATTGCTGTAGATGTTGATGACCGACTTAAAGTTAAACTAATCACGTTTTTTATGATTGATTCTGCACTAAAGTGGTGGAGTTCCATATAGAAAGAAGGGAAGATTGTCACCACTAGGCCATTGTTTAGGACTATATTATACAAGCAGTATTTCCCTAAACTAGTTAGGAACAAAAAGAAGACTAAGTTCATTCAGCTGAAATTGGGAGCTACGTCTCTACGGGAGTATGAGAGGAGGTTCACTAAGTTGAGTGAATTTACACCTGAAATGGTAAAGCTATAGGAGAAAAAATTTAATTTGTTTCTAGGTGGATTGAATTATGAAATTAGAGTTATGGTTTCCTCTCATCCTCGCATTAGCTACGCTTTTATATTTAAGAGTGTGATGGAGATGGAAGCAATCATTCTAGCTAGACTTTTTGGAACAATACTTACGCCAACATCAGCACCACAGTTTCCTGGAAGTTAGAGAATCCATGAATTTGTTTCTTTTAGGCTAATGAAAAGGCAAATGAGTGTAGTTAAAGTAGCTATATAGTCAGGGTCTGTAGGGACAAATTTCATTAGTGCATCGGTTCCACCAGTTTCTCACGCTTCAGTAGCCTAACCACATTTATCACTGCGTCAGTCTAGAGGTAGGGGCAAAGAGCTTTGCATAATCTTCACAAAAACTAAGTGGGTTGGGGCAGGTTTCTCTAGCCAATTGCTTTCCTCAAATGGCTTCGATAATTTGCTATCAGTGTGGACAGACGACACATATTCAAAGAGAGTGTTTCTTATCATCGGCCACATTAGTAGGCCATACAACACCACATGCACGAGGACAGACTCATGTAGTGACTGATGTAGATCCAAATGCCGATATGAGACTTGTTGAAAGTATATTAAACATTTGTAGTCGAGATATGCATGTTTTGATTAATGTTGGTTTTATAGTTTCTTTATTGCAGGTGCAATGGTTGATGAGTTGAAACTGAAACCTATTAGAGCCAGTACGTTATTGATTTTAAGTACAACAATGACTGAGAAGGTTTATCCTAACTAGATATGTGCGGGATGTGTTATCAAAGTTGGGGAGAATTAACTTCCAATTGATTTAAGGTTTGATGCTTTACTATGGATGATTGGTTGTCAGCAGTATCGATTATTTCCATAAGATGGTAATCTTTTATATTCGTAACCATTCTGAGACTATAGTCTATAACGGTTATAATCTTTCACGGCTTGCTTCTCGTAAAAGGGAAACTACTAATCGAGATTTAGAAGTTGTAGCGGGAGCCGTCACATTTTGATAGCCTGGTCAGGAACTTAAGGTTAGTGAAAAACCCGTGGTTTATGAGTTTTTAGAAGTCCTTCCATTTGACTTGCATGTAATGTGTCATTGGCTTCATCATTGATATTATTCTCTGACCAAAACTATATCTATTCCTCCGTACCATATGGTACCGAAGGAATTACGTGAGTTGCAGACTCAGTTTGAGGAGTTGTTACAAAAGGGTTTATCCTTATTAGTATGTCATTGTAGGGAGCATTAGTTCTTTCATGAAGAAAAATGATAGAACCCTACTCATGTGCATTGATTATAGACAACTTAATTAGGTGACTATCAGGAATAAATATCCATTGCCTATGATCCATGATTTGTTTAATCTTTTGAAAGGTGCTAGACATTTCTCAAATATTGATTTGAGGTCAGGTTATCATCAATTAAGGATCAAAGATGAGGATATCTCGAAGATGGGTTTCAGTACTCACTATGGTCAATTCGAATTTACAGTGTTGTCGTTTAGGCTCACTAATGCTCATGCTATATACATGGGTTTGATGCTTAGGGTGTTTAGACGACTAGTTTATCATCGTGTTTATTGAAGATATTTTGATATATTCGAAGATTAAGGAAAAGCATTTGCACCACCTCATAGTTACATTACAGACTATAAAGGATAATCGGCTGTATGCGAAGTTTAGTAAGTGCAAATTCTGGTCTTTAGAGGTCAAATTTCTTGGACATGTGGTGAATGCTGAGGGTATATCTGTTAACCCAGTGAAGGTTGAGGCAATCAAGGATTGGCTTACTCCTACCACAATATTAGAGGTTCAGAGTTTTTTTGGATTAGTGGGTTATTACAAACGGTTCGTTAATGTGTTCTTTTATATTGCTCTGTCAATGACTCGGCTAACACATAAAGATTTTGAATTTATTTTGTCAGATGAATGCAAGGCTACCTTCAAAAGTTTGAAGGATAGTTTGACTACAACATATATTCTTACATTACTTGAATTAGGGAAGGAATTAGTGATTTATATTGTTGATTCTCATTCAGGCTTATGTTATGTGCTGATGCACGAAGGCAGTGTCATAGCTTATGCTTCAAGGCAACTCAAGGTTCATGAAAGAAATTATCTAATTCATGATCTTGAAATAGTTTTAGTTTTTTTTTTTGTCTTGAAAATTATGAGGCATTACTTGTACGGTGAGAAGTTTACTATATTTTCAGAATATAAGAGTTTGAAATATTTGTTTAATCAAAGTGAACTAAATATGAGGCATCATAAATGTCTTAAGTTCCTCAAGGATTATGATTTCATTCTGGAGTACCATCCAGGCAAGGGAAATATAGTTGCTGATGCTTTGAGTAGGAGAAGAACGAGTAGAGAAAACTTAGCCACTGCCAAAGCTTTTTAGTTTAGACTTCATGAGGAAGCTTCAGTGATGATGATTCATGAAAGTTCAACTGACACATCATTAAATGAGAGAACTAGTTCTAGAGCTACTAATATGTTCTTTTGTAATCATATTCAAGCTAAATCAAAGATGATTCAGTAGGCGGTTGATTGTCATAAATCTTATTAGGATTATATAGCACGTTATAGGTTAGCAGCTAGTGTAGATCATCCTGATTGGTCAATTTTTTAAGATGGTGCATTACAATTCATGGATAGATTATAGATTCTAGCTCAGGATCAGTTGAGGTAGGAATTACTATAGGAATCTCATAGATCTCTTTAATCTACTCATCTAGGTAACGCTAAAACGTATCGTGATATAAGGCGTGTTTATTGGTGGCCTAAGATGAAGACTAATATTGTTGAGTTTGTAAAGAGATGTGAGATATGTCAGCAACTTAAGGCTAAGCATAGGAAACCTAAAGGGTTATTGCATTCACTATCTATTCCTGAGTGGAAATGGGAACATATATCGATGGATTTTGTTTTCGATCAACCTCTGAGTCAGCGTAAGCATGATGCAGTATGGGTTATAGTTGACAGGTTGATGAAGTCTGCGTATTTCATGCTAGTTTCCATGTGAGATCCTTTTGACCAATTATGTGAGGTATATGTAGGTGAGGTGTTGAGATTTCATGGAGTTCCAGTGTTGATTACTTCAAATAGAGATTTAAGATTCACGTCCAGATTGTGGAGTGAATTGCAAAAACAACCGAGAACTATTCTTAACCTCAGTCCTGCATACCATCCGCAGATTGATTGTTAGACTGAGTGGTTGATATTGGTGCTACAGGATATGCTTCAAGCTTATGTCTTTGAGTTTAATGGTAGCTAGGAGAAATACATTCCTCTGTGTGTGTTCTCTTATAATAATAGCTATTAGGTTAGCACTGGAATGACTCATTTTAAAGCTCCGTATGGTTGATGAAGTTCACATGCGTATTGGGCAGAGGTTGGAGATACAGTACTGTTAGGGCCAAAGTTTATTCATGACTACACAGAGAGAATTCAGTAGATTTGCCAACATTTAACTACAACACAGTTGAGATAAAATAGATATGCCAATAAACATTTTCGGTTTTTGGAGTTTGAAAGGACGATTTGGTCCTGTTGAAAGTCTCACCTATGAAAGGTTTAGATAGATTTGGGATGAAAGGTAAGCTAGCTCAAGGTACATTGGGTTGTTAAGGGTGCATGAAAGGACTGGTCTTGTTGCTTACAGGTTAGAGTTACTTCCTCAGTTAGCCGAAGTTCGTAATGTCTTCCATGTGTCTATAATTCGCAAAATGGAGACTCAATTCACTCCAAGGATTGATTGGAATGAATTTGATCTTCGAGAATACTTATCTTATGAGCAGGCGATTCAGATACTTGATCGTAAGATTCAGAGGCTGAAAACTAAAGAGATTCCTTTGGTCAAGGTGAAATAACAATTTCACGGAGATGATGAACTAACCTGGGAGCGGGAATCCTATATGAATGAGCGGTTTCCATTTCACTTCAAAATGACATGTAATTTTATATTTACTTTAATTTTGAGGACAAAATTGCTTTAAATTGAGGAGATTGTAATGACATGTTACGTTAAGCTAGTGATTACTACTAATCCAAATCCTATATAACCCAAGTTAGGCTCGTGGTCAAGTCCATCGTTCCTCAATCAGCGTGTGCGTATGTTTGCATGTTGATTTGTATTTGTTTAAATTGTTTAAGGAGATTTATAGGTTTTAGTATAATAGGGGATTTATATACAAGCCTATAATTAGAAAATACAAAATAAACAATAAATTACCGGTACACCAAGTACAACGTGGAATGAATGTGCACAGCCGAGAATACTCATATGCATATTTAGTGAATTTATTGGCGAGAAAATACACGAGATATATAAATATATATATAGTAAAAATTATAAGATTAGTTTAAATTATATGGATCTTCGGATAGCCTTAAGACGAGCATATGTCTTGATGGTGTCAAGATATATGTCTCTTTAAGGAGTGTCATATTGGCACATCAATCATTCGATCATTCTCGAGATAACGCGATGCATATCTCGAGAAAATCTATATATTTAAACTAAAACCTCATATTTATTTTCTCTTTCAATCGAAACTGCGAGGGAGAGTTGAGGGTTTAGTATCCTAATCAAAGGAGATCATTCAGGGAGTTAAATAGAAAAATATTGAGGAGTTTAAATGATTGAAAAGTCAGAGATCTTCACTTTGGTAAGTTTAATTTTTATATTTGTTAAATTTCAATTCGGTAGTAGTGATGTAATCTATGTGAATTATGTTGTTTATTGATTAGAAATAATTTATTACCTCACTAAAGGTCCTCCCTGATGAATTTCGGGAGTGTTTGCTATTATTTTAGGAATTTGTAGATGGAATAGTGGTTGCTGCCTTGTGTACTGTCGAGACGGTACAAGGAGGAACGCGCTCCACCTAACAAATGAGCGTGCCCTTTCATTAGTGAGGATGTACTAAGCTGCTAGAGTGCACTCCACCCACTGAGGGAGCACGCTTCCAACCCAGAAAATAGCAAATAAATTGAGTTTTAGTTTGGGTTCCTTCATGGCTTAGGACCGAACTAGGGGTCTAAATATAGGGTATTGGACATAAATTAATCACAAATTGTTTATGATAGGTATTGGATCTTCAAAAAGCTTCAATGCCCCAAAAGTTAGGAATTTGGATACGAAACTTAAATAGAGGTTAGTATGGATTTGCTTATTTATCAATGTTGATTGGTTATCTTAGTACATATAGTTCATATAGTTTATGGACTAAAATGGGGGGACTATGTACACTGTGATGTTTTAAATTAAATGGAAAACTATGTCAAATGTGATCCATAAGAATAACTCATGAGGATTGAGACCAAGCTTTACAGGATACATAGATGATCTCTCGGTCTATACGTAACTCCTATTATTTAGATACGTTGCATGGGTTACATATTCATTAGAGGTTCTCAGATAGAACCATTGGGCATTAATGGATTGACTAGGCAGCACATGGGCCAATGTCTTGGTCTAGCAATCACATTAATGGAGTCAGTAGGTAATCACCCTAGATTTATAAATGAAATGAGAATCATAGTGTAATAGTCAATGACAGCTTGATTTGCATCCGTTATTTAATGAATTCTATAACTCCACCTATATTGCATACTATGTGCGCTACATAGCCAGTCCCAAGTCCGGATAAAGGAGGACTCTAACGCCCATTTTTTCATACCGAAAATGGGTAAGGGAGGTCCCAAACTTAATTTTCATACCCGAAAAGTGGGGAGGGAGGCCCCAAGCCCATTTTCTATTTTGGAAAATGGAGGAGGGTTGCATAGGTTAATAGCTAGCATAAAACGTTTGTCACTTTTCATGAAATGGATCAAACATATATAAACGTTGGGGCGTTCCCACCTAGCGACGCGCTGCATCGGAGCCCGGTGTAGTGAATGAGAAATGAGTAAGGGTGTATTTCACATCGCCACCTGGGTGTGAAGAAAAATGAGCAAGGGTTCCCACATATAGGATGTGTGTGGGTAAAGAAGCTAGTCCTTTCACATCGTCGCCCGGATGTGAAGAAAAATGAGCAAGGGTTCCCACACAAAAGGACGGGTGTGGGTAAAGAAGCTAGTTCAAAACAAACACGAAAACAAAAAGAAAATCATAGATACAGACACTAGATCTTTTAGACAAAATAAAAATAGAAAAAGGAAAACAAATACAAATGGGAGAAAAAAACTCGTTTAGGAATGTGGAACATAGGAACACTTACGGGGAAGTCAATAGAACTAGTAGATACCATGATTAGAAGGAGAGTCAATATTGCTTACCTCCAAGAGACAAAATAGGTAGGAGAAAAGAGTAGAGAAATAGGAAGCACAAGATTTAAATTGTGGTACACTGTTATAGATAAAAAATTCAATGGAGTAGGAATTATCGTGGATAATGATTATAAGGATAAGGTCATAGATGTTAAAAGAATGGGGGATAGATTGATTCTAGTTAAATTAATTATTGGAGACGAAATAATTAACATACTTAGCGCCTATGCACCACAAGTAGGAATAAGCGAGAGCATCAAACAAAAGTTTTGGGACGATATGGGTGGATTTATGCAAAGTATACCATTAGATGAAAAGGTTTTTATTGGAGGAGATTTAAATGGGCATGTCGGGGTAAGTAACAATGGGTTCGAGAGAGTTCATGGAGGTTTTGGTTACGGTAATAGAAATGAAGTAGGAGAATCAATCTTAGAATTTGCTTCAGCATACGATCTTGTCTTAGCGAATACTAGTTTTAGGAAGAGGGAGTAGCATATATTTACTTTTAATAGTGGTCATAACAAAAGTCAAATAAATTTTCTTTTAACAAGAAAAATAGATAGAAAAATATGTAGAGACTGCAAAGTAATACCTGGTTAAGCACTTACTACCTAACATAAGTTAGTAGTACTTTATATTCAGCTAACACGATGACATAATATGAATAAAACAGTTAGCAAACCTAAAATAAGGTGGTGAAACCTAAAGCATAGTAAACAAGTAGAGTTTAGAGAAAAACTACTAAAGGGAAATTTTTGGAATTTTGACTTAGATGCTAATGCAATGTGGCTAGAAATGAGTAGTTGCATAAGGAGAGTGGGATCAAATGTATTAGGTATATCTAAAGGCTTAGAACTACCAAAGAAGGAAACATGGTGGTGGAACGAGGATGTCCAACGAGCAATTAAGACTAAAAGAGAGATATATAGGAAAATACCTAAGTGTCAAAATGAAGATGTGTACAATCAATATAGAGAAGCTAGAAAACAAGCTAAAAAAGTAGTTAGTCAAGCTAAAAAAATTTTCATGGAAAATCTATATACAAGGTTATGTAATAGAGATGGCGAAATATATATATATATAGGCTAGCCAAATTAAGAGATAAAAAAAACAAGTCCTAAGTCATGTAAGATGCATTAAAGACGAAAATTAAAATGCTTTAACACGCTAGGAGGATATTAAGGAGAGATGGAGAAGTTACTTCGATAATTTATTTAATGATGACCAAGTTGATACTATCATAGATGAAAACCCACACCAAGAAAGAAATGTATACGCAATATTAGAATTGTAGAAGTTAAAAAGGCATTGAAAAAATGAAAATAGGGAAAGTATGTGGCCCAGATGAAATACCCATAGAGGTTTGGAAAATCTTAGGTGAAATTGGATTGACTTGGTTAACAAAACTTTTCAATAAAATTTTAAAATCAAAACGGATGCCAATGGATTGGAGAAGAAGCACGCTTGTGCCAATCTTCAAAAACAAAGGAGACATTAAAAGTTGCTCAAACTACCGGGGAATTAAACTTATGAGTCACACTATGAAACTTTGGAGAGGATAATTGACAATAGGCTAAGGAAAGAAACATCAATATCAAAGAACCAATTTGGTTTCATGCCAGAGAGGTTAACTATGGAGGTGATTTTCCTTGTTAGACGATTGTTAGAAAAATATAGAGAAAAGAAAAAAGATCTTCATATGGTATTCGTAGATATAGAAAAAGCATATGATAGGGTTCCTATAGATGTTCTTTAGTGGGTTCTATAAACAAAAAGAGTGCATGCTAGATACATAGACACCGTTAAGGATATGTATGATGGAGTAGTAACGAGTATAAAGACATTTGGAGGAGCTACAAAATAATTTTCCATTACGATAAGACTACATCAAGGATCAACTTTAAGCCCATATCTATTTACTTTAGTTATGATGAACTAACTAGATATATTCAAGAGGATATACCATGGTGTATGCTATTTGCATATGATATTGTCTCAGTGGATGAAACTAAAGATGGAGTGAATAGGAAATTAGAACTCTAGAGGAATACATTAGAATCTAAAGGCTTTAAGTTGTGTAGGACGAAAATCGAATACATGCACTATGAGTTTAGAAACACTAGACATCGAGATGACGGAGTGGTAAAATTAGGGCAAATAGAAGTTCATAAGGTAAACCACTTTTAGATACCTAGGATCAATCATACAAAATGATGGCAACATTGAAAATGATGTCTCACTAAGAATTCAAGCTGGATGGAAGAAATGGTTGAGTGCAACAGGGGTGATTTGTGATCGAAATGTTCCTACTAAGTTAAAAGAAAAACTTTATAAGACAATTAGGCCAGCTATGCTCTATGGAAGTGAATGTTGGGTGGTAAAGCAACAACAATTACATAAAATGAACATAGCAGAAATGAGAATGCTTAGGTTGATGTGTGGTAAAACTCGTAAAGATAAAATAAAAATATAGAAATTCAAAGACAAGTAGGAGTAGCACCAATTGATACAAAGATTAAGGAAGGGCGGTTGCGGTGGTTTGGTCACATGCAAAGACGGCCTACACATGCCCCAACTAGAGAACTTGACTCAATAGAAACTGTTGAAATTCGACGAGGTAGGGGCAAACCAAAGTTAACATGGGATCCATTAATTATGAGGGA
Organism: Stephania yunnanensis; assembly: GCA_039657365.1. Lineage (NCBI taxonomy): Eukaryota > Viridiplantae > Streptophyta > Magnoliopsida > Ranunculales > Menispermaceae > Stephania > Stephania yunnanensis. The sequence goes on from CM077592.1 coordinate 11,686,797, forward strand.
TTTGAATGGTTTGAAAAAGTCACCATCAATTCCACTTAATCGAGCACAATGGAAAAGTTTGATCCATGTAGCCGACCCCAGTTAATTTGGGACTGAGGCTATGTTGTTGTTGTTATTGTATTTATTGAATTATATGATTTCCATATTCTTGTTAGTTAACACTGGTGCATATTGTTATTTCATATTGTTCTTGATTATTATAGGGAATGTTGATAGCTTTGTAAATTGTTACCTGAGCAAGTTGGAGCGCTCACGTAAATTTAATATTTTAGGTTCGCATTCAAACGCTTCAACAAAAGTCAAAAAGAAGATTTATGTGTCTTTTTCTCTTCTCTACGATGTAATGAGCCTTCATGAACTAATATACATTGTTTGATATATTTTATTGTATATAAACAGGGTTGGGAAGTTTATAAATGAGGTTTTGGGTTTTAATGAACTTTCTACTATCGTATATTTTTTGAATATCAAAAAAGTTTTAATTTTTTGTTGCGTGTACTTTGTATTGCTTATTCGATATTAATATACATATTAAGTTTATCAGGTACAGACGAGAGGCTATTGGCTCCAGTTAAGTTTGACTGGGTTACCGAGGCTTAATTAGGGTTTAGGCTAAGTATCACCCTAATTGGGATAGGGCATGCTATAGCTTGGTATCAAAGCCTAAGGCTTATCACTTTTGAGATAGGTGATAACTCAGGTACAGTTTGGTATCATGGACAAGGCTCTGATATTTATTTCATTTTTGAGGTATTTTCAAAATAAGTTATATCATAATCTTTTGTACTAGAACCTAAGTTTATCGATTTTGAGAGTTGTCTCAAGTTATGAATAAGCTTAGGATTTGATAATTGGTTTTCATCATGTTTTGGAGGGAAAACGAAATTGAAAACATTATTATATGTTATTTGTTATGCATATTGTTATGAACTATATAGATATGATTTCATAGTATTCTTTGAATGTTACCTAATGATTTTATCTCTCCTTTCACTTCATAATCTAATGGTGAATCATGGAGAGGGTTCACACAAGGCCTAAACATCAAGGTAATAGAGAAACTGAGGATCGATGGAAATCTATAATAGAGTAGCAAATGAAGGAACTTATGGAGTCTTAGGCGACACTTATGGCTATGATGAAGACGATGAATACGATTTTGTCTTAAAATGAAGGAGAGTCTCTTCTTTGAGATTCTCCCTTGGATGACTTGCATATCTTGTTTGTGAATTGAGTTTGAGATTTATTGTTTCGATTACAACAGTCCCAACAACCATTCATTTTTTTTTTTGTGATTGTATGTGTGTTAAGTTTTGCTTCTTATTTCTTATTTCAATGTTGGGCGACTTGTTGTTCTGTAGTGTGTTGTGTAGTGTTTAGTACGCACATTGAATCAAGTGTATATGTATAAGTAGAGTTTTTGGTTGAATTTTTTATCATAAATATGTATTTATCTATTAATTGTATCCGAAGCTTTTTCAAAAGAGTTTGAGATGAACTTTACTTTCATTCCCCTACATGTATGTATTTACAAAAAATGAGTATAACACCAAACTGCCTATTAACCATAAACAAAAGAGGCAACCAGAACACCCACATTCCCTTATTTTTCCACTAAAACATATCTTCACATCAGATCATCTTATAATACTTGAAAATGAAAATGAAAGTGTCTATGCCTCAAACCATTCTTTCCTTTCCACTATAAGAGTCGTTCATCGTAGACATTTCCCCAACCCAAACAATCTAAGCCATAGAGAACGCAGCTGAGACTTCAACTTGCCACATTCATATTGAGATGGTCATAGTAGATAAAAGGAAAACAAACCAAACTCACACCTATGTCTAATTAAAATAGCTAGAAAAAATATAAAGTTTTTTGTTGAAATAAAAAGTGTGCTAGTATTGAGGCTTAAGAGAGTGAACAAAGAGTCTCTTCTTTGCGATTCTCCCTCGGATTACTTGCATCTCTGGTTTGTAAATTACATTTGAGATTTTTTGTTTAGATCACAACTCTTCTCAACAACCATTTGCCAAGACTTATCAAAATAAATAGTAGCTATTTCTTTATGAATTTAGTAAGTAATTCTCTTGCAACCTATGTCATCAAAAGAGTATTGTCAGACTTGATGTGAACTAGGACATTGTATAATAGAAATTAGATCAAAGTATTAAATGTTATCATGACATAGTTTCACTTAATTTATAGCTCTTGCCAAGGAAGAAAGATAGTTTTTATTAAACTCAATGCACTTGTAATCATTCAGGCCTTTTTCATCCTAAACAATATAAGACACTAACATTTTGATTGCAATTCTCTTGTGAAGGCTGAAATCTTTTGGTAGGTGAAAGTTTCAAGTGTTGGGAAGAATTTCACAATGTTTGGTTGAGCTTGCACTAATATTCTTCAAGGTATCAAATCCTACAAAAATGAGAAAGTGGAAATGACAAGAAAGGATCAAACCACTCTATGATTGATACCATTAGCCAAATTCATGACAACTGAGCAAGCATCATTTTGTGATATGGAATATGCATGTCTGTGAGAAGAAATTCTAGTCTTATTTTTTTTGTAAATGTAACATAATGACAAAGTAAATTTCTTTCTGATTCATAAACTAGTTCTTGCTTTTGAAATATAATTATTACATTTGAAGAAAACAAGTACTTTGCCTAGCATGAAAATATGTCAATCCAATTTAGTTTCTTAAAGGTATCAAAATTGTTTTAAAGACAACATATTTGGAAAGACTCATGTCTTCATTTCTAGAACACAGTCAGCCAGGACTATTCTAAGCAATGATTTCTTCATTTTCTCAAAATGTTACAAGAAATCAATCGTAGAGCTTAATGGGAAAGAAACCATAGTGCATTTCATCAAGAACAACATCAATTAATTTGAAATTTTCTAACAAGTTTTTCTTGGTTGAAGCCATTTCAATGTTCATTAGACATTTTGATGAAATGATAAAGAAAGCTTTCCATAGTTGGGAAAAAAAGGACTATGGTTGTCCTAGAAGAGCACTAAAGGTTGGTTCTTTATGTATAAAATCTGAAAGAACTGAGAATTAAGCGATATGAAAATTAGACTTGGTTTGGTACTCATTTAATTTATTACAATTCCCTAATCATAAAATGTAGATAAATGCTATGTATAAAATGTTGTTGAGTTTAGAAAAAACCAAATGAGCTAGAAGTGTTGCAAAAAGATGTTGCTCAAGTTTTTTAAACCATGTTGGCGTTCCCTATAAATCTAACAAGGACAACATTTCATAAAGTTCTTTTATTAATATGATCTTCTTAACATGATCTTCATCCACGTAGCAAGGCTGAGCCACGATACGTAAGAAATGACCTTATCTATGTGCATATGATCTTTTCGAAATTTTGAAAACACTTCAAATGCGAGTACCATTTTTAGTCCCAAACACTTATTAATGTGATCAATATCGATAAATTTGGTTTATATTGATAATCAAATTGGGACTTGGAAAGAACAAAAGACGGCCATGGATAATAGTAAAGAACATGTGTTTCTCTAAACAAATCAAATAGTTGGACATCTGCCCTGATAGATAAATAGCAAACAAGAGCTTATCTACATTTGGATTCAATTGGATAGTCTTCCTATTAGAAACTGCATCGACTTTACTACGGCTATTGAAAGCAACATCTACATTGTTGACAAAAAAATTTCTAAGTTGATGAAATGATGAGGATGATGATGATAGGAGAATTTGTTGAATGTCTTTATTGAGAAGAATCTGGTGAAGAAGTGTTGAAGTGAAGTAGTGAAGTAGTGAAGATTAGGAATGGTAATTGAATTAGAGATGGAAAGGTTTAACCAGATATTCAAAAGGGAAAATTGTTGGTGTCTGAGCAAGCAGAGAGCTTGGATAGTATGATCATGGTTTAGAGAAGAAGGAATTGTGTACAAACCCTTTCACAACTTTTAAACCACATTACAGGTTAAGTATTCATTTCTTTTAACGAACACTCTAAAAGTCCTTGTTAATTGCAAATCTAAAACGATGTAACTCTAGCAACTAATTGTTTTTTGCGAACATTACGAGCCTACGGTCATGTTCATTGCAAGTAGCAAAGACCAATCTTTACAAATAAAAAACACAATCAAGAACACTAAAGCTCTACATCAATTACACTTTGTAGGATTATCATATAAAGCCACAAAATTACAACAAGCAACCTTAAAAGTTCTATAAATCACAATTTGAAAAGTATCTTCAATATTACAATCGGTAATCATCTTGCTAGGATTTCTCACAAACAATTTTCATAGTATAAGAACAAATTTTTTTTCTTGTTTGATCCATGAAACTTTCACTATGCCATTTTGTAGAGCATTTTCAAAGTCAGTTTCTCGATCCGCAATCGCATACTATTGCGCATCTCCTTCTCCAACAAGCCAACAGTTTCTACTTTCATTTTCCAGCATATGTAGTGTAGAAGTTAATTTTCTTGCCATCTCCAACAGCAACAAACAATAAATACATAAATGTAGAGTAGCAGAGAGGAAAAGTATCCACTCAAGCTGGTGTTAGGAATGTGCCGACCTGAACTAAATCTCCAAATTGAATTATCATGGATTAGTAATTACGATGTGCATGGCGACCGAAAGTTCATGGGATCAGATCCCGTTGTTTACATCTAAATATGTTAGTTTCTCCAAATTGAATTGCATCTCCTCTTCATCTTATTCATCATAGGCTTGCCTAATTGGATAATAAATATCAACAATAAAATAAAAAATGCATCCTTACATAGTTATAAATGGAGAAAATAGTAACTTCAGTATGCAATGAGTAATTCAGAAGGCTTGCTTATACACATGCACATAGGTTTCTTATTATGGATGGGGAGAAATGAAAGCCAACTTTCACAAAGAAAATAAGCATACCTGCAGAACAGAGAGAATAAATACCTAAAAAGCAATTGAAGGAGACATGAAGAAAAATGCAACTAAATGCTTTCCATAACAGATAATAAAAGCTTGATATCTAAGTGCAAGGCTAACTTAATTGAAGTGTTAAAATATAATCCTAATTTCATGACCTATTCAATCCTTTGAACAATAATAGTCAAAAGACAAATAATAAAGCATAAGTAATTGACTAATTAAGGTCAGCAATTTGATAAATTCATAAGATAGAATAAGGATTCCACCTAACAATATCAACATTAACAACATAAATATGTTATTGAAGAAAGAACTCCACCCAACAATATAAATTATACTTACAATTGCAGGTTGGAAACCCTATATCCATTCATTTCCCTCCAAATCTAGCAATTCAAAGCAATCACCATGTCCGCTAATCAAAGTCATCTCATGAAATCAAAACTCACTACATAAACACAAAAAACTATATGATATCTATTTAGTTATGCATATAAAGTTATGTAATAAGAAAACAACAATACCTATCATATATTAGTTTTTTTGTAGGGTAATTGTGGCTATCATGACCAACACCTCTTTAACCACAAAAGTTGCAACGTCGACCTGTGTTGATAGATGATGTTGAATGAACATTCTTCTTTTGTGATGGCCTTCCCTTGTTTTTTAAATAGTTGGATTTCTAATTGTACTTAACAACCCATCCTTGTCTCCATCAAGATGTTCATTATTAGTCTCACTTGCCATGGCCTTGAATCCTACAAGTAATTCATTCATCACCTTCAATGCCCTCTCAAAAGCATGCTTTGATTTCTTAGCATATTATTCCACTAAATTACATTGACTTGTCACTCCTCCAAACATTGTTCTTTCAACTAGATCAAGATGTGGAATTCATGGACCACTGAGCAAAAATGAATTAATTTCCTTTACATCTTTTAACCACCTCTTATTTATTAAATTTTATGGAAGCTCTCATTTGTGCAAATGATTCAGAGTAGCAAACACGTGCGTGCAAGGGATTCCCTTGGTCTCCAATGTTAAACAATCACAACTCATATGGTCATCAATGCGATTGAAAATCATTTGACCTTTTGTTGACCAATATGTGGTTGTCAACAGCCATACTTTGTAATCATACATAAATATTTGCCATTCTCGAATTTGCGTAAATTGACAATATAGTGATCACCACGTCTTATTTGATCCCTAATCTTAAAAAACATCTCTCTGGTGTAAATAGAAGACACAAACTTCTCTACATCTACCATAGTTGTTTGAGGTATTAGAGAGTGACATACTCGAAATGAAATGCTCTTTCATATCTTCATATCGAAGAGCAACTAATGCATTCTCACAATGTAACAAAAATGCCTAAAGTTCAATCTTACTATTTAAATCCCTTTTCAAAATGTGTTCATTGACTCACATCTAATTGTTGCAATTGTTCCTCCAAAAAATTGGCCTCTCAAAAATGTATATGCCCATAACTATTTTGACTTGTAAAGTTTATCAAGCCAATTTTTATTAACCACATCATATTTCAGTAACATATCCTTCCATCTTTTTTCCCATTCTTCTTCCTAATAGAACCTTGCATTGGACATGCAACAAAAAATGTAACTAACAAAAATAAATAAATAAATAAATAAATAAATGTTAACAATAAAAATAAAATGGGTCTATAATAATTTTGCACTATATCTAAACAAATAAAATTTAAACTAACTAGAAATTCATGGCGATGAAGATTGTTGTCAAATTAATATAAAACCATATCATAGCTAGTTTAATTAGAAAATTATGAAATATTAAAATTTGCAAGGATCATGCTAAACACCAATACAAGATTACCTACATCAAAACTGAGTTTTCATATTAATAACTTTTCCAATAATTTTTAACATTTTTTGACGAGTATATGTATATTCCTCAAATTACTATTGTGATTAATATAGATAATTCATAGTTTGCGGCACTAACATTCTCTAGAAATAATTAAAGTGGATACCAAAGAATTAAAGTGGATACTAAAGTTTTTGTTGTTAGTTGCCTAGGCAAGGATGACAAAGAGTTGTCACAATCTTTTCGACCTCGAAATTAATTCCTTACAAGACCAATATTGCTAAGGACTAAGAGAATATATATCCACGAGAGAATGAAAAATGCTTCTAGTTTTAGATAAGGCCATTTCTAGTGTAGTTATTGGATATATGAGAAGACTGAAAAAGAATCCTGAGTCTCACAATGGCAATATTCTAGCATCAACGACTATAAATTGCTTTATATATAATACAAGTATATTCTTTAGAGACATTAATAGTGATCCAACTTTGAAATAGGAAAAGAGGTGGATGAAGACAAACCTACACAAATTAAAGCTACAATCACCTTAAGAAAATTAACTAAGGTACACATTACAAAGATAAAAGAATGATGAGTTTGTTAAAAGGAGAAAGAGGGAAATATATCCTTATTGGTAAAAGGAAACACTTATTGAATGGCACATATATTGGCATGATGATTTGAACTCTAGATCTACTCAATCTAATGGCTCGATGCATACAATTTAAATAACCAATAATATTTTTTTAAAGTAACCAATAATATTTTGCACCATACTTGAACATCAACACTCTCAAGTCACCAAAAAATTTGTCTTGTAGACATACCCATGTGCTTTGTTCAAAATATGCCATGAACAGGTTCTATGGGTAACATGACTCCACAAATTTTCAATTGCATTGTGCATGCCCTTATCCCCATCCGTAAGAACAATAGTTGGGCTTTCCCACCCATGCATTTGAGAAATTTCTTCAATGACCATGTATAGGTTTATGTTTTTTTATTTTCTAATAAAAAAACCAAATACAGTTGTCCTATTGTGGTTGTTTACTCCAACGAACATGACTAAAGGTCTTCCATACCTAAATAAAAAAGTAAAATTTATTGGAATAAAATTGCATAAGATTCAATATATATGACTTTCATTATATAACATTTACCTTTTCGTTCGATATATAGAATCAAATGCTAACGAATCGCCAAATAGTTTATAATCAACTCTTGAATTTGCATCTGCCCACATAAGATTTTTTAATTTATTTTCATCATCAAGATCATAACGAAAAAAGAATTCTTCGACCATTTCTATATTTGCCTATAAATAAGCCACTACTTTTGTCGCATCACAATCAACTAAATGTTTCCATTTGCTTACTACATTATTGTACAAGTCGGTCTTTGTGCAACCCACTTTATTCCATCCACCAGATTGTTCTATCAAAAATTTCCAAACATGACATCATCTAATACTGGCTCTCTTCATCATCATTGCTAGCTCTTTGATACTAGGGTCCAACTACCGATGTAAACGTGAAAATTGTTTTGGTGTGGTTCTGCTAATGCGTGGTTATGCTCTATTTGAAAGACTTTCACAAACCATAATCCACTAGTTTGATTTAGATTAATTTGCATACAAATTTTGCAGTAAGTCCTTGTTATGGCTTTTTGCTTCGCGAATTTTGTCGGGCATGTTTAGGTATTTTTCTTCTTTTAAGCCTTCATTCGAGCATGTCCAACTATGAATATGTACTTCTCCTTTTTTATTTTTCCTTTTTTTGTATGTTGAAACCAATGAGCTTAGAGTAAATTGCATAAAATAACTCTGCTTCTACGACAGTATTAAATTTTTCCCTAACCACATATCCATCACAAATGTCTCCCGATTCTTTTTCTATATGTAGTTAGGACATATAGCTAAACCATTTTATGTTTTCTGCATTAATCAAGTCATATTCACCTTTTTTAGTTTGATGCAACTCATCTTGTTGAATTGGTTCATCAACCAATAACATCGATTCAATAGGGCTACCTTCATCATCAAGATTCGTAATGGCTAATTCGTCGATGTTATCAAAAGTAGATGAGCTGGCCATTTTTTATAAGTCCTTCAATAAACATAACAACAAAATGATGAGTCACATTGTCATTTAGAGTTTTATTTAATTTAAATGTGCTGGTCATTTCTTATAAGCTCTTTAATAAACACAAAAATAGAATGAAAATCCACATTCTGGAGATAAAAAGATATTAAAATAAAGGAAAAAAAGAAAGGAAAAAAATTTTATCAAACTATCAACACATTGAGCCATTACTAGTCTAACTTCAAACTATCAAACATCTTGTACTTGCATTCTCTAATTTCCTCATGCAACAAAGTTGAATGTATTGACATAAATGGTTCAAACTTCAAACTAATCGAGCTTGTTCTTACAACCCTTGTTTTTCCATCCAACTCTATATTTTAGGACACATGTCTATTCTTTGCATGATAACACGAGTCAATCGCCAATCCCAATTTTACTATTTTATATAACATAATCTTTCTGATGAAACTCCACTAAACTGCATAATCCTTCAATAATTAACAAATTAAAATCTTATCAAATTGATTTTAAGGAGACAAATAACTACAAACTGAGTTCCTATGCTAATTGCTACACATATTATGCATTCCTTTTCTAAGTAATTAAAAAAAATGCCCCACCACAATTAGTCAAATAGGCCACATTAACCATTAATAAAAATCAGCAAGAGAGACAAAAATGTAGAAGGCAAACAAAGAATACTTTTGTAAATCCAAATTATGTCGTGACAAATCTTGTAACAACTGAAAGCCTAAGTGTTGTTCTCTCAATAGATTTCTTCTTACTCTTCTGGTAGGAACGTCGACTTCCACCTTTCTCCAGCAGCAATGACGAACATTTTTTGACAACAAAGACGGTAAAAATTGATGGTGTAAGAGAATGAAGGGAGTACAATAGCGCAGGAACTTCACGTTCTCCATAAATAAAAGCAAGATGATGGCTTTTTTGGGAAAGGTTTAGTAGTAATGTAGATATGGGAGTGAGAGAATGTTTTGTTGAAAATAAGGTTTATGAGATGATGAAGAATTTTAGGAGTTTCTCCAAAACTGAGGATGTGCTTACCTTGTTGTTTTGGGGACCCTAATAATGTTATACGTTGGAACACCTTATACGACATAGGTTTGTGCATAAATCTTTGTTTAGCCTCGAGATGCGTTTAGAACCCATTATGACACAAATCAAGGGACGTCCTTAAGTGTTTGAGAGAGATTATCTTTACAAAGTGTGTTCTCTCTTTTTTGTTCTTTCATATCTATAAATTGGGTTCTTTTAGTTTTTTTGAGTGGATAAATAGGCCTAACAGCCTAAAGGAGAATTAACAAGGGGCTGCTAACAAATCGTGTTGTTATTATTACCTTGTTTGGCAAAAAATAATTGTGTTGTTTTTAGTTATTTTAATCTAAAAAACAAATTAAATATTAAAATATCTCTATACATTAATGGTTAAGATAGCTATGAACTTTCTACTAAAAAAAATAGATATGGACTAAGAATTTAAAATATTTATATATTGATGTTGTTAGGATACATGCAATTATTTACCAATATATTGCAATAGTAAAAAGCTTTTATGATGATATTTTTGAACCTTGAGTTACAGAGGGCCCTATGATTCAAAAAAAGTGAGTTGGCTCAAGAGTCGATATCAGATGCATGAATATGGAGGTAGATGCCTTTATGGTTAGTAGGGGTGTCAAATTTTGGGTCCAAGTCTGGGCCGTACTTGATATCAACGAGCATTTATATGTCCAGACCCGGCTCGATTTTTAATTTAGAAGACTATACCTTGCTCAAGCCTAATTAACTTTAAATCATAAAATATTAAGAATATACTTCTTAGTGGAAAGGAAAAAATTAAGTAATAGGGTCAAGCTCGATATCCTTTAGTAAATCAGTCCCTAAGCATACTCCGAAAGAAAATTGCTTTTTAACTAGGTATACGTATAATAGCCGATTTGATAAATATCATAGGGTCAAGCTTACCCAGAGGGGACATAAAAAATGAAATTATTGGGTTTTGGGGTTCATACTCATCGAAAAATTCAAAACAATTTTGAAAAATCCCAACATGATCGAAAATAAGTTCCATTAAACTAGATCTAAAAAATTAAATCATACCTTAATTCGTAATCTCCTTCTCTTATTGTTTGATTCCAAGACGATCAAGTGTACATGTTCCATTAAAAATTTGCAAATGAACGGTTACCACAAGTTGGAGTGCTAGCCCCAAGAAAGATGGAGAACATTTTTCTTTCTTTCTTAAAATTCAGAGAACTCAAAAATAGCAAAAACAAAAATCATCTTACGTTTTTGGGTTTCAACCTCTATTTATATATGTAGATAAGCTCTCACTTAAAATCCTATTAGTAATACAACTATTATTTAGGCAGTTTAAGCAAACTACACATACGCCCTTATTAATAAGTTATCATATAACAAATCATTAGGGCTTTTATGTCATGAGTTTTATCATATAAAACTCATTACTCTGGACCATTGAGATTGTGCAAAGCTATTCTTTTTATGTGACCCAATAGTTCCATGCGACCTTGACGGTGAATCAAAACCATTTTCGTACACAAGTCATAAGCGATCTCTAGAAAGGCATTGTGACTACCCAAGGAGCATGAATATCATAATCGATACAACCTAATGAATAACATATATTATATCATTTTTTCGTGCGATATCCTTTGATTAAACATAAGGCATGAAAAATCACCCTTAATGTTAAATCGTACTAGTATCGATCTTTAGGTAAACTGAAAATTTTCAAGTTACATTAATCATATCAATTCACATGGACTTGGCAATTATCAGTCTATCATATCGAGGGATCCACTTATATCACTATCTATATGAGAGGGACAAATTATATCTTGATTACATACCTTCACATATTATTCACATGGTAACCAATCACAATCTTTATAATTGCCCAGTTAAAGACAACGTCTGATTGTGTCAAATTACCATGCTACTAATATTGAAGTCTATGGAAATCTCAAGTCGAAAGACTAAATGATATACCTATCATGAGTAACACCTACGACTTAATCTATGTGGTGTTCTCATAGCAAGTCAGTCCAATACCTTGTTCCTTAACAAGTACCTATGATCTTGACTCGTATCCCTATACGCATGGTCATCACATGACCATCAATCAAGATTCACACAAGTCTTAATTCATTATAGTTCCCACTATAATGACCGACTAACGACATTTAGGATATTTCAACAAATACCCATGGATTTTAATATAAGGTAAACATGTAATCACTTATAATAAAACAACAAACAAAAATCTATATTTCATTAACTAAAATTATATGATAAATAATGTTTGTGGATTGACCTAGGGCACATGTCCTAACATAAATTCCATCATTTGTTGGATAGACTGCAAAGCAGAGTCATTTCTTGGAAGGAAAAAAATGCTCTCCACAGCGGGCAAAGAAACATTAATCAAAGCAATAGCCCATGGTATACCCTCATTACAAATGATGGTATTTAACCTTAAAGGTTTTGTTTGTCAATTATTCATGCAACTAATGGCAAAGTTCTTGTGGTCGTCTTCTGAAAAACAATGAGGTATCCACTAGATAAAGTGGAGTAAGATAGCTAGACCAAAAGAGTAAGGGGAATAGGATTTACAGATCTAAGCCTATTCAATTTGACCTCGTTGGCGACCCGGATGCACTTATCAAAGTCACCTATGAGCAATTAAATGTTTTAGTTTCGCACGAAGAGATATGGGTCAATCCCAAGACAACTCCACCATAGTACAAGCTGAAGGTGCAGAATCCTAAAATTGTAAATTTTAGTTATTCATTGATGTGACCAGTAATCTTGATATGGACAATTATGGTGTGGGATGGGTTCTATTTAGAGGTGTCAATTTTTTGGGTCCAGATGAAACCGGATCCGGATCGCCCTTGATATAAATGAACACTAGCATTGTTCGGATCCAACCCAATCGTAAATTTGAATAAGTATGCATTGCCTAGACCTAGTTTACTTTTAATCTGGATTATCCAAACATATGCATTTTGTAGAGTTTTTTTAAAATTATTTTATGTTTAAAAGCTTTTTTGATTATTGAAATTATTGTAAATTTCTCGTAATATAATCTTCTCTAATATAATTTTAGAAAGTAATGTTCATGTTGCATTTAATATTTTAAATTACAAAACATAATAACGTTTTTTTGTCAAAAGACAAAATGCATAATGTTGTCTCAAACAATTTAACTAACTCTCAAAACTAAAATATTACATTTCTATACAAGTTATGTAGTTTCTTTTATTTCTATTTTTGATTTTGTGAATTATGTAATGTATGCAAGTATATTTTCAAAATAAAATAGGTATCTTTTAAAATTTGGGTCAGGTCCCGACTTAGAGGGTCTTTTCCAGACTCGCCCCAGATTTTAATTTGGACATTAAAGCCTTGTCTAGACCCGGTTAGTATTTTAAAAATTATTTTTCAATCCTTTTTTTCAGGCTAGACGAAAAATTGACACCCCTAGTCATATTCGATAGTGATAACCGGATACTACTTAAAGGTGTATTCTTCCTTGGTCCATTTTCTTCAGAGAGATAGCTACAGGATGGGCAATCTTGAATGCCATTACCCACTGTGGGAACTCTCATCAAGATGTACTAATATTATTAGATGCTAAAATTAGTTGTTGAGGCACTCAACAAGCCATAAGATTTCCCTTTGAGATAGAAACGTTGTGTCACGATATCCGAACTCTGATCAATGCTAAGGGCCCCTATCGAATATAAGTTTATCCTGAGAGACCAAAATGTAATGGGGGTTAATTTCATAGATGGTCACTCAAGTTTATAGTTTGTAACACTTTGGTCACTGAACTCATATTTGTCCAAAATATATCACTCAACTTTACAAAACGTTTCAATAATATAACTCCGACCACTCTCCGATCAGAAATCCGGCCACCCCGCTTACGTAGCGCCACGTAGGATTTCATGAGAGGTCACCAAACTATTCAAGTGATGATGTGGCCCCAATTGAAGTTTTTTTTTGTTCAAATGAAATCACCGAAATCAGTGGGGTGTATAAAAAACAAAACAACAAAAAAGGGTCATCACTGCTCCTCTTCTCTTCGTTGCTCTGCGCATCTTCTTCTTCTGTCCGTCATCTTCGTCCGTCATTGCGCCTCGCCTCCGACTGCTCGTCGTCGCCTTCGACTACGCCACCTCCGGTCTCTTTCGTGCTCGCTCTACATCTCTGAGAACTCAGGTGACGAGGACACCGGTGGCTTCGCTTCTGCGTTGGCGCCCTCTCGTTTGCCCATTCTCCTCACCCGCCCTCCCATTCTCATCTCTCTTGCTTCCGCCCCATTATCTCTATAAGTCTCTCTCTTTCTCTTTAGTTCGATTTAACCCACTCTCTTTTACTTCACATTTGGGTAAATTCTTATGTTTAACAAGTTGAAATATTGATCATCTTCTTTGTCGCGGCAAGAACAAAACAAGCAAGAAAGGGTGCATTTCATCGATTTTCATTGTTCCTCTTCTTTCACTCCATCGCTCAAGAACTCATTTCATGTTCTAGTTCGGAGGGGACCTAGTTTGACGCTGTTGAATTCATGATTTTGAGGGTTAAATAACCTTACGCATGACATGAAATCGATTTGCACTCCATCGCTCAAGCTCGCACCAAGAACAGGGTGCCTTCAGGGAAACACTGGTTCAGATATTCAAACCGAGATTTCAAGGTAAGGGATTTATTCTTGCAAATGTTAATGGTTTTAGGGCAGCACTGGATTGGATATTTAACAATGTTAAAGAACAATTCTTGATAGACCCCCTAGACACAATGACACAGTTTTTGCTCACTGATGATTTATGGGTCTTGTATGTTGTTGAGTATGGAATGTCAATGTAGATGTGAAAGACTTCATGTAGCCACAACTCTATGTTCAAGCTTGACTATTTTTCTAATAAAGCCCAACACAAAAACAAGAAATGTGAAGAAAAGCAGAGTGGTCACTGAGATAAGAAATTGAATTGCCCCTATAGGCATTAAATTCTTTTAAAAATTCATGGAAGAGAGTTCATACTTTAGGAGGATTGTGGATGGAATTAAGATTTAGCCGCACGCCTAGATCTAAGAGAATAATTTTTTTTCATCCTTAGTCATAAGGTATTCTTTAGTTCTTGACTCAAAATTTATTAAATTACAAAATTTGTTAAGTTACTAAATGATCTTGCTTATGTAAAGGGACATTTTTAACATCCTTATCATTGCAGGATTCATTTTGACAGTGGAGATGGTGGTAAAGGAGAAGTGAACCCTGATTTAGAACAAAGATATATTGAGTCGCCAAATATTAGTGAGCAAGAATTAATTGACTTAGAGGTTGGTCATCAAGAAGAAGTGGAACCTCTAGAAGAACAAGACAATGGAACAATTGAACAAGAAGAACTAGAAGAGAATGAAGGCAATGATTTTTTCGAGAGTAACAATGATGTTGAGGACGATGATGACTATCAAGAAGTTATTGACGAACAACTAGCAAGGTAGAAAAAGAGGAAGGCCTAAGGTTATTGCTCCACCTCGTAGTAGTGCACTTGCGATTGTTGAAGTTCATGACCAAGATTTGAACTATGCAACATCAAATCGGCTCCACACAAATGATGATTCTGATGGATCCGGAAGACGAGGTATCTAGAATTTGATGAGTTCAAAGACATGGCAGACCCACATCTCGAATTAGGCATGAAATTTTCTTTTTTCAAGACATTTAAGATGACATGCAAAAATTGGGGCATTCAAAATAAGCGACAAATACAATTTACTACAATGACAAGAAAAGGTGCATATGTAAATGCCAGTGCTTCAAGTTTAGCAATTATGAGTTTTAGATTTTTGCTTCTCATATGGCTAAAGATGACTCAACGATTCAAATCAAGTCAATCAACTTTAACCCCTCATGTACCAAAGTGAACAAGAATTATCACGTGACTTCTGACCGGCTTGCAGAAAAGTATGTTGAACAATTTAGAGTGGACCCAAATTGGTCAGTATCTGGTATTATCTAAAGAGTCAAGGATGACTTGAATTTTGAAATCAGTCGAATGAAAGCTTGTAGAGCAAAGAAAAAAATAATGGAGATGGTGAATGGAGACGAGGAGAACTAATACCTCAAACTTAATTCGTATGCACTTGAGCTGCAAAAAACTAATCCGGGTACAACAATCAAAATAATGCAGCATCTAGGGGCCTTTCAAGGCATATATATGCCTTGCTCCATTGAAAAATGCTTTCAAATCAAGATGTAGGCCTTTGATTTCTCTTAATGGTTGTTGGTTAAAAGGTCACTATGGGGGACAATTACCTACTGCAGTAGGGATAGACCCAAATGATTGTATATTTGCCATAGCTTATGCAGTGGTTCAAGTTGAGAGTAAAGCCACATGGCTACGATTTTTAGAATTACTTAAAGATGACTTAAACATTGTCAACAACTATAGCATTGCTTTCATGTCAAATAGGCAAAAGGTAAATTTTATTTTCATGTTTGTTTGTTATAATGCATGTTTGATTCTATTATATTATTTAATCCTTGAATTTTACTCTATTTACAGGGACTTGTTAGTGCTGTCAAATCTATTTTACCATATTCAGAACATAGACATTATGTGAAGCACTCGTACACAAATTTCATAACAAGGTTCAAGGGAATGGAGCTTAAGAAAATGTTGTGGAGTGCGGCTAGGGCCACATATCGTGAAAGAATAACCTTTTGGTTAGACGAATTGGAGAAGGTTAATAAAGATGCAACATCATGGTTGAATGAGGTTCCCATCGAGTCTTGGTGTAGGGCCCATTTCCAAACACGCCCTAAGTGTGATATGTTGCTTAATAACTTGTGTGAGTGCTTCAATCGATACATTTTAGATCCTAGGGACAGAGGAATCATCACAATGTTAGAGATGATAAAGATAAAGTTAATGCGGAGGCTTAGGCGCAAAAATGAGGCAATGCAGAAAATCATTGTTGAGGGAGAGATCGAATATGCCCTAAGATTATAAAAAAAAACTTGAGAAAATTAAATATGAGTCTATTTAATATGTTGTTGACTATTCGGGTGACCCTTCTATGTCATGTCATGGACACGAGAATACATATGTGGTAAACATGATGGATTTGTATTGTGATTGTGGGAAATGGCACAGCTTACGGGCATCCCATGCGAGCATGGGGTGGCGACTATTATGGGAAATGATGGGGACCCATTAGATTACATCAATGAGTGTTACTATATAAGCACTTACATGAATATGTACTCACACTATATCAACCCAACAGAACATGAGGAACTATGGCCTAAACCAGAGGAAGATGTCCAACCATTCAAGCCACTAGCACAAATCCAAAAAAAGGAAGAAAAGTAACAGTAAGGAGAAAGGAGCCCAAGGAATTGGATATTGCGGCAAAAAAAAAAAAGATGTCTAAGAAGGGCACATAACGTATGACTTGTCAAATTTTTCATGTTGAAGGTCATAATAAACTCCATAAGGTATATATTTATTGGCTATGAAAGTATAGATGTTATTAAAGTAATTGTTTTATTTTTGTGTAATTTGGCTTTGAGTTGATAAAATTTATAGAGAAAGAAATGGCTAAATGAAGGAGTTCAAGTCGATGGGAATTCTGCATGTGGTGAGGCACCTCTTGAGCAGGTATTTATGTTACATTGTTAGAGGGAATTGAAAACTTAGCTGTCTTTCAAATTTTTGGTAACTTAATTTTTTTGGTAAGTTGCGAATATTTTATTATGAGTTTGAAACTACTACTGATGCATGGTTCTTGAACATTGATAGCCTAACCCTATTACAACCAATGCAACATTTGCAAGTGCTTCCCAAACTCTCCCTGCGAGATATGCATGTGGTGAGACACCTCTTGGGCAGGTATTCATGTTACATTGTTAGATTTTTACAATAATATGTGATTTTATTTTGTTTTTATTAATAATGTCTTTCAAATATTTGACAACATAACCCTATTACAATCAATGCAACTAATGCGAGTGTTTCCCAACCCATTCCTGCAATGCCAAGTATGATGGATTCTTCGCAACCTATTCCGAGGATTTCTACAAAATCAAGAGTGTAGATTCCAGTTGTTCGAGGTCGTGGTGGTAGAAGAGGTGGTAGAGGTGTCAGCCGCACCAACAAAATCCACGTTCGACACTACTAGGCTCGCATTAAGTTTTTTGTTTATATAGTATTTTGTTTATGGGCTTAGGAAGCTTGGTTGACATGATATATTGGGACTGATGTTAATAATCTAATGTTCTTATTTTTTTATTAAGTCCCTTTTGTTTTCTATGAAAATTAATCAAGCCACAGTACATATTGTTGGCTTCATGCTTGGAATTTTTTCACTTTGCTTGTTGTTTATCTGCAATAGATGATCACCAGCTTAACATAATTATATATATAGGGAAACAAAATTAGCACTAGTATTGGAAAGAAATGCTCATAAAATATTTTTTACACAAAATATTGCCTAACACGTAGTTTTTTTTCATTCATAAGGTAAATAACATCAATACAAGGTTTGGCTTAAGTTTGACACAAAATAAAAGTTCAGCTCCAATAAAACGTGCCAAATAGCAATACAACGACTACCAAGTATAACCAACATGCAACTGAACAACCATTGAATTTTCTTCGCCCCTTAAACTCATCTTCCAACCTTTTCTTGCTTTCAATTCGGTCTAACTTCCTCAACAACCGATTTATAACAATCGTTGCACGGTCCAAATTTAAAAAAAAAAAGTTTTTTTATTCCAAGCGAAATGGCGCCGCAAATGGCGTCGCCCTGCCCATCCGCGCGTGGTCGACACCGTGGGATTACTCCCACAGCGTCGTTCGCGGCGCCCTTCCTACGGGGTGCTCCTCGAGGGGTTTTTCGAAACCCTGGCTCTAACTTCGTGACCTGAACTCGATCCAATCCCTTATAGTTCACCACAACTACCATAGGGTGCGTTCAAACCATGTTAAAACTCATCCGAAATTCAAACCAAAACCTTGACAAAACTCCGTGAAACCTCGATAAAACTCCACAACTTCAACACCACCATCCACAACATATAATACCATGACAATTGCTCCCATCCAACATAAAAATCATAGCATAAACCATCAAACCAGTGAGCTAACTTGCATATCCAAAATCCACGTCAAAACCTAAAAATCAACACTCAAACGTAAAGAACAGCGAGGAGAATGTGAATCTCACCTTGGATCTTAGATTGCTCATAGTATGAACATCCAAGTCTTCACTTGAAATTCACTGAAATCCCCAAGTTTTCATATTAAATGAGAGAGGAGAGAGAGAAGGTGGTGAAATGAGATATTTTTTGGACTTTTATAGATTTTTTGTCATTTAGTGTGTGTGTGTAGATCTCAAGGACCACTTGGATGGTTGAGATAAGGTCAAAAATTTCATCTAAGATGACTTAGATTGGTGACTTTGTCACTTGATCTTATCCTCTTTCAATCTCATTCACTAAACCCCCGAGGCGTTCGGTACTCGGCTCTGCTCGCGACTCTTATCATTTGCGTACTCTCACGCCATTAAACGTCTAAATGGCGTTTTGTATTAATTATTTAATGCATTTTATTCATTTATCATGTGTGCATTATTTTCCAACCTAGTGTACTGCCATTTGCCTACCCGGTACCCGTGTCTACACGCTAATTGAAGCGAATACCCATCACACAATCTCATATGAACAATAACAATATAAATACACACATTGCAATGCAATTCAACATAATTAAGCATAAACATCGCAAGTTTGACAAACAACACACAAAACTAATTATTTACCTATCTCGGACATGCCTAGTCCTAGTGGCGGGGGTCCACAAAATGTTGAGCTAGCATCTACATTTGAAAATAAGTCATATTAATAGCATAATTAAAACTAGGCTGTTACAGTTTCTTTCCTAAATGATTTATAGATTTGTTTATTTTTTAATCTAAATTATTGTTGAATTTCTTCTGGATTTACTCAGTATAATTGTTTCCTATTTGGTGACAAGTGTAGGTCTAATCTCCGAGCTAAAAAACATCGATGTGCAGCATACGCAAGTCATTTGATATATGTAAATTTCACTTATTATATTTTTATAAATGGTTATTTGGGTTAAGAGATACATGTATTTCCCTTCATCACTATTACTTGTACATTGTATTCGTTGTTCGAGGTTTCCACATTCTAGCTTCCATACAAAGAACTCGTTGTGTGTTTAATTTATTTGCAATCTAGTTTTCATCGCATTTAAATCCTCCTGCATATGATTTCATACATATATACTATGTTGTATGGATTATTAGGTACTTAAAACCAGTTTGTGAGGCTGCCTAGGCCTTTATTAAGTCCACACTGATTTACTGGGAGTTAATGTAGATCTAGTGCTAAGTGGTGACCAATTTGTAGGGTAGGGGCCTGTCACATATATAGATATAAATTATTTTTTTAAAAAAAGAAAGAGTAAACAAAATATATTAAAAATTTATTATAAAATTAAGAAAATTCCTAATTAAAACTAATATAAATAAGGTAGTTTTTTAAACTTAAATCTCGATAAGGAGGTAATTAAGGAGCCATAATCTATTACTATTTATAAAAATAAAAATAACAAGGGTCAATAGAAAAAAAAAATAAACTATTGAGTTTTTTGCAAATCTAGAACAAACTTTGTATTTTTTCAAATCTATCACAAACTTTATATTTTTTTCAAATCTATCACACATCTTAGTTTGAGTTTAATTAAAGACCTAATCAAGTAATCAATCTAACTCAGCACAATTAGTGTGTTTTCAACTGAAGGAAAATTTTAATCTTTTTATATGCCATCTTCTTCTCTTATTCACAGTAGTTCTCATATTTAATTCACATAAAATGTCAAATCCCAAAAATTATAAACCAATAATTATGGCTAATCAGGGATTAATGAATTCTAATTGTGGTTTAGGCCGCGAGTCGAGAGCTAAGGATTGGTGAAATTGAGATTTTTAATTGATTGATGTGTGCCTAGTGATGTGTACTAAATATCATGCTATTTTGTGAAATTCAAGTTAAATGAGTAAATTTGAGATTTTATGATGTTTTATCTTGAGATACGTGTCAAAATGAATAACGAGAAAATTAAAACGTTGACCCGAGCTATCGTTTCGAGTTTCATAAAAAATTCTTGTATTTAAATTTAAAAATCTGAATTGAGACTTTAAACTAATTTAAAGAGTCGACATGGGTCAAGTACCTCAATTTTCGTACAAGATGAGTTGTCCGGGAGTTTTGAAGCGTATTGGTAAAATTTTCAACAAAAATTGAAAAGATAATTATGAAATAAATTGAGAAATGTTAAATTATCAAAAAGGTATTAGTTGTACACATGAAGGGATAAAAAGGGGAGGGTAGTTTGGTCATTTTGCATCCTCTCCCTTTTGATTAAGGGGGTGTATTAAATTAGATGATTTGGAATGATTATAAAAGAGTTTGGAGAATTTTGAAATCGAGGTGTATTCAATTTAGATTTCAAAAGATTTTAAAAGAATTTTTAAAAAGTCAAGGGATATTCAATTAAGATTTTGATGGATTTTAATGAATTTGTAAAAAGTCTAGGGTCATTCAATTTTTAAAGAAATTAGGATTTAAGTGGATTATAATGGATCTCTATTCAAAAAACATACTTAACTAAATCTCACCTCTACCCATGAGATTTGGATGAATTTGGTTCAAGTTCTTTCAAATCCATCAAATTCTATGAAATTCATGAAGATCCATCATTTAAAGAAATCCATAGGTTTTTCAAATTGAATACATCCCCCTAAAATGAAATTACAGGGGATCGAATTGGAAGCTCCATTGAGATCATCAGCGTTTCGCCTTTACTGCTCCTTATTCATCATTCCATATTCATCAACTCTAATCTCCCCCACTATCTCAACATCTTCATCGCACATCTTCACCATGTTGTTACTCTCAATCTCTATCTATTGTTACTTCATTCGAATTGAATTGAGAAAAGTCGTGGGTGTTGGTGAGGTTAGTGATAGTTTCAACGTATAGTTCAAATTAAGATTTTGATTTTAATAGATTACGGGAATGTGTTGATTCAAATTTGAAATGGGATTCTTTGTTGTATTGATTGTTTGAGTTGGAGAAGATGAAGAGATTGAAATAGTTGAGAAAAGGAAATAAAAAATAGTAAAAATGAAATGCGCAGAGGAGAGAAATTTGTAAAGGAAGGAAAGAGGAGGAAGGAGGTTGGGCAAGACGATGGTGGGGGAGCCTTGAGCTCCCCTGCCTAGTAGTGATGACCCCAAACATTCAAGAAAAAAATCAATTGGGGAAGATGAAAGCCTTGAACCGCCGGGTTCGGCTCAGTCGAGCTAACCCCAAAAACTTGTCCTCAGTTTGGATTGCAGGCTACAACTCGCCTTGCATAAAGTCGAAATCGCTAGTAATCGTCGGTCAACCATACAATGGTGAATTCGTTCCCACTGCCGCGGGCCAAGCTGTAAAAGGTATCGCAAGACAACGAGAGGCAAAGGGAAAAATTAGTCCTTGTTCATACATGGGCTTTTTTGGTATGAAATGAGCCACTTCAAATAGGTTCATTGCTCCGGCCCAGAATACAATTAATCCGGCATGGGCTACGGGAGCACCAAGTAGTTTACCGGACAAATTGATAAGTCGAGCGTTCCCGGCCCACCAAGAGAAATCGGTAGTTTTTTGGTCACGACCAGCTAAAGCTAAAGTTCCATTAAAGAGCGTTTCCACGTGGTAGAACCTCCTCAGGGAATATAAGGTTTTCACGAGGCTGATCCTGAGCCGCTATCCAAACACGAATACCTTCGTTTAAAAGAATATTTTTACTATTAGTTTTTTCAAAAATCTTTTTCATAATTTCCCTAGTTTTTAGGCATTTTTATTCTTTTTCCAATTTAAAAATATTTTTTTTTTAAATATGGGGAATAAAGGGTTGACCTCTACTTAGTTTCACCCAAGCTTCATCCTGGTCATGGATAGATCACCCAGGTTCGGGTCCATAAGCATTGATAATTGCCTTATGAAGACTCCTTTCGCTATGGCTCCGGTAGGTTCCCTTAACCAAGCCACTCCCCATGAGTCGCCTACTCATTCTTCAACAGCACGCGGTGATATTCACTTTTTTATTAACGATTAACACTATGGATGAGATCCACTATCGTTTCTTGCATGTCCCCGAAAATTCAAAGTATGTGCAAATTCTCCCAATTTGTGACCTACCATACGATCTATTATATAAATCGGCAAATGGGTTTTGCCACTATGAAAATCAATAGTATGGCCTATCATTATGGGTATAATTGAGGATTTTGCAATTTTCTCGAGGATTTGTATCAGGGATTTTGCTTTGTAATGAGTGTTACGACACCGAAAAATGCCTAAAATTATGAAAATTATTTTAAATCATAGTCTAGGTTAAGTTTTGATTTTAGTCCATAATTTGCAGTCAAAATCAGGATTCGGATGTCTGAGAATTTAATTTGAACTAATTTAAGGGTTTTTTAGTCGAGACGAGACTATTTAAATAAATAAATTGGAAAAAATTGTAGAACAATTGTGAAATCTTACCAGACTTGTAAATGATTTGTAGGGCCGCAATTGGAACCCAATATAGATTATTTTATTGACACGGAGCATGAAGAGTGACGGTATCGCGTTTTTAAGGTTAAGTAAATCCTATAGTAACCTTTATATTATATGATTACAAGTTTTGTATAAATTGCATTGATCATTGATATTGCAATTTAATAGTACATGCATACATGGGCGGGGAGGACAAGGTCAATTCAAGTCTCCTTGTAGTGTCTACCTAACTGTGTGTATAGGGTAAAACTATATTATGCTACCAGACTATATGTACATTGTAGAACTATATTATGCTTGAGGGACTATAGTCATTGATACTTTGCATCACGTGATTATCATGAAATCTCGTTGAACCAGATCATACTCTAACAGACTTGAGGAATGAGACTCATTTGGTTATCATCTTCGCTGGGCATGAGTCCTTATTAATGTTTACTTACCACTTTCGGAGGACTCATTTGGTTATCATCACGGCTATATTTAAATTTCTTGGATTATATTATTTATTTAATCTTTTAGATTATTATGCATTTGATTATTATAGGTATACTGGATAGCATGGGATTTACTTATATGAGATTATCAAAATTTTATAATTGGATAATGCCAGGTTCTAGCAACAACAAGGGAATAAGAAAACTTTTTGACGGTTTGTGACTTGCTTAGTTTCTTTTTCTCTATGTATGTATTGTTTTTATATATTATATTGTATAAATGGGGTTTTGGGTTTGCGTGTATGGTTAGGATCTCCGTGGGATTGTTTGAAATAGTTTTGAGATGAATTGAGATAATTTTGAAGTTAAAGTAATATTAGTTTAAGGATTTTGATCTTTTAAATTTGGTTAAAATGAATATACATTCAGTTGATGCAAATAAATTGTTATATGGTGGATCGTAAGACCTTCGACATTTCTACCAAGCTGAGCAGGTTTTGTTGAAGATTTTTTAAAAGCCGAATTTTCGGTGTAGGCTTAGAAATTGAAGAGATGTTGTTGAAAAATTTTTTATGAAATTTTGAGGATTATTTAATCAATCTTAGATTCTTAATGGATTTTGAGGTTTGAGATTTACTTTTAGAATCTTTTGTGGTTGATAAAGTTTTCGAATTGATGATTACTTTGAATTAATTTTAATTATTAATTAATGGAAAGGTTAAGGCTACTATATTATCACGGGATTAATGTAATCTAGGTCGGTCATATGCCCTAATTAGGTGGGGTCTAACATAGAAAACCTAAAAAAAAACCCCAAAGCATACACTAATTATCCCACAAGAGGCATCCAAGCATCATTAACTGAATCAACAAGTTCATATATTTCTACGTTATTAAAAACTAATCTTAAATCTAACTGACTCAACGATCTCACATTCGGTTTTTCTTCCTCCATCGTTGAAGATAGCATGAATCTAATATATGCAGGAAAATGAGATTGAAGAAGAAAAAACATACGCACAAGTCGTCATCATGAAATCTTATAGATTTGCCAAGTCAAATTCTCAATTTCTTGTAATTTCTTTTTACTTAAGGATACACGAATTACACTGAAGTTTATTGTAAATTTCTAAATTAATCTCAAATTATGATGTGCAATAAATTTGAAAAAAATTATAAATTTTGTAATAGATTTGAAAAAATGCAAATTTTGTTTTGGATTTGCAAAAAACTCAACAATTCATGTTTTTTATTATTAACCCAAATAAAAAAGTCTTAAGTGTGCCACGTGGCTTGACAAGAAGGCTCAAAATGCCACATGGCACACTCAAGATCTTAGCATATTATATTTATAGATATAGATATTATCAGCCCCCTCGTTATAAAGACGACTTACCAACCTAGATTATCTTAATCTCCTAATAGTCTAGTCAGTCTAAACCATTCATTTAACTTTGACCTCAAAATAATTTTCATTTTAATCCTTAATAAGGCTCAAAAACTAAATTTATATCATCAATGAAAGTTAGTTCATGATTTTTTTAATTAGAGCAAATTAGTAAATCATGTAGATCATTATCCATATTTTTAAAAACTTTCAGCAGCAGCACGTCCCCTAAATGTAGCCCGCTGGAAAGACTTTCACCTAATAGACAACATAATTGGGGAGAGTTCTAAAAGGACTCACAATTCCCTTCAGTTCACAGTATGTATCAAATTCAAATTTATAAACTAACTTAGAGCCTCCGATACTTTAGTTTCAACTTTACAATATCAAATAAACCAAAATCGAATATAAATCTCGTAAATTAGTTCTAACTAATTTAAAAAAAAACGTCATACTCTCACCCAAACCCAAAAATATAGATTATATACACAAAATCAAGTTACACAAATAGAAAGTAAGCTTTAAAGGGAATCATCAAAATATCTTCGAGCTCCTACTTACCCTTGTTAGTGCGAGACGAACCTGTCACAACTACAACAAATAATTATGTCAAATAAATAAACTTTACACTGTCTAACATTCTTGGTAATAGCAATAGGATAATATAAAATAATCATAAAGCAAAAGAACTAAAGAAATAACTATACAAATGTGTAATCCACATTGTTTCTGTGTCAGACCTCATCTAAGTAGGGCATCTCACTGGCATAGATTACATTAATCCCCGATAATTTAGTAGCCTTAATCTTACCATCAATAAATAATTAAAATTATGTTCGAAGTAATCATCAATTATAATACTTAGCAACTCTAAACGACTCTTAAATGGAAATCTCAAACCTCAAAATTTTGTAAGATTGATTAAATAATCTGTAAAATCTCGTAAAAATTGTTGACTGCTCTATTTTTAATTCTACATCGAAAAAACTCGGCTTTCAAATATTTTTAATAAAACCTGCTCAGCTTGGTGAAAATGTCGAAGGGTTCACAATCCACCCTTAACATTATACATTGTATCAATAAAACTATTTATTCATTCTAACCCGATTTAAAAGTTCAAAATCCTTAAATCATTATTACTTTAGCTCCGTAGTATTTCAATCTATTCCACAACTATTATAACCATTCTAAAAAGATTTTAACCACACGCTAACCCAATAACCCCTTTATACAATATATTATATTAAAAATAATACATATATAGAGAAAATGAAAACTAATCAAATCACATACAATCAGAAAGCTTTCCCTTTTCCCGTGTCGCTATTAAAACCTGTCATTACCCAATTATAAAAATTCAGTATTGTAAGATAAGTAAATCTCACACTATCTAGTATACCTGAAATAAGCAAATGCATAATAATCTAAGAGATTAAATGAAAATATATAATCCAAAGAATTTAAACACAATCATGAATCCATCTTGTTTCTGTTATCCGACCACAACAGGTTGATATCTTCTAAAAGTGGTAAGTAAACAGCAGTAAGGACTCATGCCCAAAGATGATAACCAAATGATTTTTGTTCCTCTAGTCTATCAGAGTATGATATGGTTCAACGTGATCTCATGATAACCACGTGATACAAAGTATCAGTGACTATAGCCCCTAAAGCATAATATAGTGTTCTACATGTGCTCACAGTCTTATAAACACTATAAAGAGACTCGAATCGACCTTATCCTGCCCACCCATGTATGCATGTACAACAAATAATACAATATCAAGGATTAATGCAATTTATATGAAATTATAATCATACAATGTAAATGTTACTATACTATGAAATTTTCTTAACCTTAAAAATGTGATATTGCAACTACTTTGCTCTTCGTGTTAGTAAATATTCCCCACGAGGTTGCAATTGTGGTCCTATAATTCATTTATAATCCCGATAAGATTTCACAACCATTTCAAAATTCTTTTCCAATTTATTTTATTTTAATTAATGTTGTCACAACCCATAAACCTCGAAATCCCTCCAAATCAACTCATCGGATATCTGGATCCCAATTTTGACTCTAAATTATGGTTTAGAATTGAAAATTAACCTAGACTATGCTTTAAAATTATTTTCACAATTTTGAACATTTTCAGTGTCATAATACACATTACAAAGTAAAATTCCCGATATAAATCCTTGAAAGAATCTCAAGATTCTCATTTTTCTTAAAAATCCTCAATTTTCATTAATATTTCTAAAAATCTCATTTTTTATTTTTTCCTAGAATTTTTTATTCATTTTTTTCAAAATTTAAAACACATTTTTTTTTAACATAAGGAGGGATGGTTTGGTCCTTTGACCGGGCCAGTTCAGCTCAACCGAGTGGAACTCGGTTCGGCCCTGGTCTAGGATCAGACCATCGTCTCCTTTACTGGGATCGAAACAGAGAAATCTGTTTTCATCCTTTTTTTAATTTTTAGTTTGGGATGCCCAACCCACCCCCCCCACCACCTTTTCGTCCTCCCACATCTTCTTTCTCCCTCCCCACGATTCCTCTCTATTTCACTTTTCAAAACTGCTTTTTTTTTTTTGTTTTTTTTCAATCGATCCTCTCCTCTCTCATCTTACACAATCAGTCCCAATTTCACCTTCTCTCTCAATTTTCATTTGAATAGAACTAGTTTTCATTTATCTCTATACACAACACTTTCCCAATATCAAAATTCACAAAAAGATCAAGTTTCCATAGTTTACCTTCAATGGCAATCAACCCATGGCTCTCAAAGGCAGTGAAGACAATGAACATCAACCCAAAGACACGAGAGAGAAAGAGAGACTGTGAAAACGAAAAATAGTAAGGGAGAAGAGAAATAATGATGAACGAAGAAGACGAAGACGGTGAAGCTTGAAGACGATCAACAATGGCATGCCCCCCTTTCATTCGATTTCGAGTTTTGATGAAGGGGGTGTATTCAATTGAGATTTTAATAGACTTTAGTTACTTTTATAAGTAGATGACTTTTAGAGACTAGTAGATTTTTGTAGACTTTTAAAAACTTTGATAGACTTTGATAGACTTTATTTTGATGACTTTTATTAACTTTGATGAACTTTTTTAAGGACTTTGATAGACTTTAATAAACTTTTATGACAATTGAAACATTAATTAATTGATGTGCTTAAAAGGCTTGGCATGAACGTCCATGTGTACATAATCATCTCATGCCCCTAAATAATAGTAAATACAATTGATGAATAACATACATAAGATTTCTACAGATTCATCAATTAACACCCTCAATCTTTACTTAGTCATTTCAACAATACATTCTTTCAAGCTAGCAGCTGTAGAGGTACGCCGTTAACTCTATGGAATCCAAATCGGCCTCCAAAGCACAATCCGAAATGTTAAAACCGGCGCCGACAATGTCAGGGCTAGGTGCATCTCGAGGCTAATTGTGTTCATTATGATTATGTCGATTAATCCTTGCATTGATCTCACCATGTTGAGATCCATATGTCACATTAGTTCCATTCATTTGGTTTGATCTTGAAACATCATTCTGTTTATCGGTACTCCATCGCGTTGTTATCGATCCATCTTCCGTGAACCTGTAATACCTTATGTTAATGTCGCATTTTGATTGAGCCGCACTTCAAACTCTTCTAATGAGCTCCACTGTTTATATGCAACTTTAACCAATTTTTGAACATACATCTGCAACACAAATATTATTGCACAACATCAAACCAACATAATATTTAATGAATGTATACAAGTTATTGGTTCAATGGTTCATTTAAGTTGTGTTACATTGCATGAAAGTCTTAATCAGTAATACCTTTTGAGGTTCAGATAGCTTTCTGGCTCCACAAAACTTCCCATTAACCAACACGCCAGCCACTTGACATATTGGATTTAACACAATAATTTTGATGACTTTTGATAAACATCCATGAACATTGACTTTGATGGACTTCTTGCACATTTTTTAAAGCTTCAGTTACTTTATAATTGAAAAAACCGTAAATGGAGCAGGTTCTCCTATTCAACGCAAAAGGTGTTGCATCGCATAATGAAAAATTCAAGCAAACCATTCGGAATCACACACAATGAAACCCATAAAAACCATTTCGGTTCTCTGTGCATAGATGTTCAAAGAGATAAAATCCCAACATTCAAAATGGATTGAAGTCAATATACCATTGAAAAATTCAAGCGAACCACATAAAAATCACACACAACGAAACGCGGATTCACCAATCGAACCGAAACAACTCGAAAGCGTAAAGTGAGGGTTGGAAAGCGACTTACAGGTTGTGAATCAGAGCTTAACGGAACCTCGAAAACGCAGGAGCTCATTCGGAATCGAAGCGGAGAGAGATCAGACGGCCATGAGAGATCAAACGGCGAGAGAGACAAAAAGCGAGAGAGAGACAGAGAGCAGCTTTGACGATGAGTGTAATGGTTCTTCAGGAGATTCAATAGTCGGCCATGAGAGAGAGATCAAACGGCGAGAGAGAGACAGAGAGCAGCTTTGACGATGAGTGTAATGGTTTTTCAGGAGATTTAGACGGCCATATGAGAGAGATCAGACGGCGAGAGAGAGACAGAGCACGAGAGAGAGACATAGAGCAGCTTGACGATGAGTGTAAATGGTTCTTCAGGAGATGACGGCCATGTGAGAGAGATCAGACAGTCATGAGAGAGAGAGAGAGAGAGACAGAGAGCGAGAGAGATTTTTGGTGGAGCAGCTTTGACGATGAGAGAGGCGAAGGAGAAGAAAAAAGTTCACAAAGTTTCTGGTGGAGGTCGAAGAGATGAGGAAGAATTTCAACATATATAAAGTTAGGTGGAAAGTCTTGAAAACTCATCCAAACCAACAAATCCACCAAATTTCTTAAAAAATTGAATACCCCTTGCAATTAGAGAGTTTACAAAAGTTTAAATTGAATACCCTAAAACTTTTAGAGACTTTTTAAAAGTCTATAAAAGTTCACATTGAATACACCTTACTTTTAGAGAATCTCTAAAAGTTTTAATTGAATACCCCTAAACTTTTTTAGTCAATAAAAGTAACCAAAAGTCTATTAAAATCTAAATTGAATACACCCCTAGAAAAAAGGGGTGGCAAATGACCCATTTGCCCCACTGTATTTATACTTAACCATCAAAATCTAATATCCTTTTGGGTAATTTGACATTTTTCTTTTATTTTCATAATTATCTTTTTAATTTTTTTGACCAAATTAAACCACGAAAAAAAAATACCCCAATTTTGCAAAAAATTAGAAAACTTACCAATGTGCAAACTCTCGAACAACTCATCTTCGCATGCAATTCGAGGTGTGGGACCTAAGTCGCCTTGTTAAACCTATTTAACATTCAAAAATTAAAATTTTAAACTTAATTACAATATTTTTTAGTAAATTCAAAACGATAGTTCGTGATGAAGTCAAGAATTAGCTTGCAAATTCTTGGAAAATATGATGATGTTGTAAATTGGATGACCCTTTAACCAACCTTATGAATGATCACATTGTCAAGCATGACTCTCCCATTGAATTATAACATCAAGCATGACTTCTACATTTAATGTAACTTGTACACTCTACATAACTTGTATTCAACTCCAATGTATAATCACTTATCCATGTATTGTCATGTAACTTGTAACCCTCTCCAATGTACACCAACTTTTTCATGTATTGTCTATGTTGCTTGTGATGTGTTCTATGACTTGTGGTGTATGTATAACTTGTACACATTGTATAAGTACAATTATCATCATCACCAAATGGCCTATATAAAGGGTGCTAACCCCATTGTAATTCACATACCAAGTTGAATGAAAACTTCTCATTCCAACTATCTCATTTCTTTTTTCTCCTTTGTAGTAGTAGTTTGTAGTAGTAGAAGTTCTTAGTCTTCTATTTTCTTTCTCTAGTACTTAGCAAGTTCCAACTCAATTTACAACACGTTATCAGCACGAGCTTGCTCTAGCATTAAGGAGATCTTGAAGTTCAAGAAAGCTTGTTAAGGAGACAAATCTAGGAAGGTATAACTTTTCTTATTTAAATAAGTTCAATTTATTTATATATTATCATGGTTGCTCCCTTTTATTACATGCATCACTTCTATATGCATACTTTATTCATATACTATACATTATGACATCATCGATTGCGAAAGTTTGCTCTGTAGTTGCGTCTTGTACGATCTTCTCCATCAGAAATCAAAAGTCAATATGTGACATAACTAGTTTTCTCTTAAAACTACAAACGATTAGTTATTATTCTATTCTTGATTTTATAATACAAATAATGCTATAAGTTTGAGTTGATAGTGGGTAAGCCTTGTCCCCGGTAAAGCTAAACATTGAAAGGGAGACGGGTTATCCCGTTCGAGGAGGTATGGTATTAAGTAGACTATGTCTCGCCACCCAACCTGGAGGTTGTCCTACCAACTCATATGAATATTATATTTTGTTTATTAATGAATCAAGTTATGCACATATATTTAATCATGTGTTATATTTTTACATAAAAAGGGAAAAACTATTTTATATTAAACTAATTTTCAAAATATTATTCAACCATAGTTGAACTTTTTGCCTTCTTATATTATCGACACGAATTACTTGTCATGACAATTAGATACTAAAATTTGTGAATAAAGCATATATGCAAAACTGTGTGTTATACATAATCATTCGCCAATTTCTCTTCGTAGATTTGAAAAGTGAATATTTCACTTTTTATAGCTTTTCACCTTATGGAGTTATATATATACATACCAAAAGGGTAATGCTCCAAATGCTCAAAATGAGCGGCTGGGTCTCATGCTACAAAATTTAATCACTCAAATATTAATTATAATTCCACAATTTTAATTACCTCTATGTTGAGGCTATGTGGAAATGTGCTTGATGAGACAATAAAAATAAGGTCACGTGGCCCGCCTCGATTTATTGTTGCAACAAATATCGAATGCGCACGTCAATCCGATAAATATTAAAGATTGATTTCTTGTCTCATGGTAGCTGAGTAAAATAATGAGATATTATAAATATAATATCGCTCTCATCCAATTAGTTTAGCTTCAAATTAAGAAGCATATGTTGTATATAATGATCATGATTGCAATAATAAATTTATGGACGTGGAAAATGTGAAAATATCAGGTAAATGTTATATTGACAATTCCTCCAAAAATTGGAACAAAAGTGGTGCAACACTACAAAGGGCAAATAATTATTGACAATGAGCACACATAATTGTGACATTTTCTTAGTCATATACGAAAGACTATTTTGCCTAAATATTTGTCATATATATACCCGAATATTTTGTGACTTTTACCATGCATTCAAAATCAAAGGCAAAATATTATGAATTTTATCATTGAAAATGGCTCGATAAAACAAACATATCGAGATGTGTTTAAATCGTGACCTAAATATGGGCAATGAGTTTATGTCTTATGTATCATGCTACATGCATGTACAAAAGTGAATATTTCTCGAATTCGAACTTAGCGTAGGCTAATGTTCTGGCAATATCTAATACAACAATTTTATTATTAATGTCTTGTTCAGAAAAAATCTACTCTGAATAATATAAAATTTATCTATATGATTTAATTTGAGTATAATATTATCGGCTTTAATTTTTGGAATATATAAGACACATTAAAACGAATGTCGTCATAAATCAAATGACATTCATAATGTGGAAAGATCTATTTGATTATCCATAATCATCGATAATGCGAAAATATCATAAATTCGCACGGACATCCTTTATCGAACTGGATTTTGTTTTAGCTGGAGATTATCTCAAGGCAAATCAATAGGAGACGTATATTGATTTACTCTCCATTAATCATATTATAATATGCCTTGAATCCCTAATAAGGAAATTATTTATAGCAAGTTTTGCTAATTGTCACTTTGATGATGCAGTTTTCCCACCATTAGGGGGAGATATAAGCCAATTCAAAAGGAATGACGTGAAATTGCTTGAAACACATCAAATTGCATTAAATTTGTTGTATTATGATCCATGTATAAATTAATATGAACTCGAAGTTCAAATGATCATTTAGTAGTAACAAAGTTATGAATCAATTACTTGATGCAAGTACTACTTACAAAAGAGTGACAATCATATGCTTCAGCATTAAATGGTTCATATAGAAAACAATGTCCATGTGCAACAAAATGCACAAAATGTCTCACCCATATGAGCATGAGGGAGAGAATCAAAATGAGTTATTGGTTAGTGTATTGCACTCTTTTTCCCTTTGCTATGATTTTATCCCACTAAGTTTTCTTTGTAAAGGTTTTTAATGAGGCAATTCTAACAATATTAAAACTCTTTATCAAGGTTGATTAGTGTATTGCACTATTTTCCTTTCGTATTGGTTTAATCCCACTGGATTTGCCTAGCAAGGTTTTTAAAGAGGCAATCCTAATATTATTATACTCCGTATAAAGAATTTATGAGAGCAATGTACTCTTTTTCTTATACTAGATTTTTTCCCACAGGATTTTTCTAGTAAAGATTTTAATGAGGCATATATATTCTCTCAAAGTGTATCAATGTGTTGCACTCTTTTCCTTAGCTTTAGTTTTGTCCCACTAGATTTTCCTAGCAAGGTTTTTAATGAGGCAATCAATAATATTATACCGCAAATCAAGATTGACGAGAACATTGTACTCTTTTTCCTATACTAGATTTTTTTCCCATAGAGTTTTTCTAATACACGTTTTAACTAGACATATTCTCTCAACAAGTGTCATCCAAGGGGAGTGTTGTAAATTGGATGACCCTTTAACCAAGCTTATGAATGATCATATTGTCAAGCATGACTCTCCCATTGAATTATAACATCAAACATGACTTCTACATTGAATGTAACTTGTACACTCTACATAACTTGTATTCAACTCCAATGTATAATCACTTATCCATGTATTGTCATGTAACTTGTAACCCTCTCCAATGTACACCAACTTTTCCATGTATTGTCTATGTTGCTTGTTATGTGTTCTATGACTTGTGGTGTATGTATAACTTGTACACATTGTATAAGTACAATTATCATCATCACCAAATGGCCTATATAAAGGGTGCTACCCATTGTAATTCACATACCAAGTTGAATGAAAACTTCTCATTCCAACTATCTCATTTCTTCTCTTCTCCTTAGTAGTAGTAGTTTGTAGTAGTAGAAGTTCTTAGTCTTCTATTTTCTTTCTCTAGTACTTAGCAAGTTCCAACTCAATTTACAACACGTTATCAGCACGAGCTTGCTCTAGCATTAAGGAGATCTTGAAGTTCAAGAAGGCTTGTTAAGGAGACAAAGCTAGGAAGGTAAAACTTTTCTTATTTAAATAAGTTTAATTTATTTATATATTATCATGGTTGCTTCCTTTTATTACATGCATCAATTCTATATGCATACTTTATTCATATACTATACATTATGACGTCATCGATTACGAAAGTATGCTCTGTAGTTGCGTCTTGTATGATCTTTTCCATCAGAAATCAAAAGTCAATATGTGACATAACTAGTTTTCTCTTAAAACTACAAACGATTAGTTATTGTTCTATTCTAGATTTTATAATACAAATAATGCCATAAGTTTGAGTTGATAGTGGGTAAGCCTTGTCCCCGGTAAAGCTAAACATTGAAAGGGAGATGGGTTATCCCATTCGAGGAGGTATGGTATTAAGTAGACTATGTCTCGCCACCCAACCAGGAGGTTGTCCCACCAACTCATACGAATATTATATTTTGTTTATTAATGAATCAAGTTGTGAACATATATTTAATCATGTGTTATATTTTTACATAAAAAGGGAAAAACTATTTTATATTAAACTTATTTTCAAAATATTATTCAACCATAGTTGAACTTGTTGCCTTCTTATATTACCGACACGAATTACTTGTCATGACAATTAGATACTAAAATTTGTGAATAAAGCATATATGCAAAATTGTGTGTTATACATAATTATTCGCCAATTTCTCTTCAGAGATTTGAAAAGTGAATATTTCACTTTTTATATCTTTTCACCTTATGGAGTTATATATATACATACCAAAAGTGTAATGCTCCAAAAGCTCAAAATGAGCGGCTGAGTCTCATGCTACAAAATTTAATCAGTCAAATATTAATTATAATTCCACAATTTTAATTACCTCTATGTTGAGGCTATATGGAAATGTGCTTGATGAGACAATAAAAATAAGGTCACGTGGCCCGCCTCGATTTATTGTTGCAACAAATATCGAATGCGCACGTCAATCCGATAAATATTAAGGATTGATGATTTCTTGTCTCATGGTAGCTGAGTAAAATAATGAGATATTATAAATATAATATCACTCTCATCCAATTAGTTTAGCTTCAAATTAAGAAGCATATGTTGTATATAATGATCATGATCGCAATAATAAATTTATGGACGTGGAAAATGTGAAAATATCAGGTAAATATCATATTGACAATTCCTCCAAAAATTGGAACAAAAGTGGTGCAACACTACAAAGGGAAAATAATTATAGACAATGAACGCTCATAATTGTGACATTTTTTTAGTCATATATGAAAGGCTATTTTGCCTAAATATTGTCATATATATACCCGAAAATTTTGTAACCTTTACCATGCCTTCAAAATCAAAGGCAATATATTATGAATTTTATCATTAAAAATGGCTCGATAAAACAGACATATCGAGATGTGTTTAAATCGTGACCTAAATATGGGCAATGAGTTTATGCCTTATGTATCATGCTACATGTATGTACAAAAGTGAATATTTCTCGAATTCGAACTTAGCGGAGGCTAATGTTCGTGCAATATCTAATACAACAATTTTATTGTTAATGTCTTGTTCAGAAGAAGTCTACTTAGAATAATAGAAAATTTATTTATATGATTTAATCTGAGTATAATATTATCGGCTTTAACTTTTGAATATATAAGACACATTAAAACGAATGTCGTCATAAATCAAATGACATTCATAATGTGGAAAGATCTATTTGATTATCCATAATCATCAATAATGTGAAAATATCATAAATTCGCACGGACATCCTTTATCGAACTGGATTTTGTTTCAGCTGGAGATTATTTCAAGGCAAATCAATAGGAGACGTATATTGATTTACTCTCCATTAATCATATTATAATATGCCTTGAATCCCTAATAAGGAAATTATTTATAGCAAGTTTTGCTAATTGTCACTTTGATGAAACATTTTTTCCACCATTAGGGGGACATATAAGCCAATTCAAAAGGAATGACGTGAAATTGCTTGGAACACATCAAATTGCATTAAATTTGTTGTATTATGATCCATGTATAAATTAATATGAACTCGAAGTTCAAATGATCATTTAGCAGTAACAAATGTTATGAATCAATTACTTGATGCAAGTACTACATACAAAAGAGTGACAATCATATGCTTCAGCATTAAATGGTTCATATAGAAAACGATGTCCATGTGCAACAAAATGCACAAAATGTCTCACCCATATGAGCATGAGGGGGAGAATGAAAATGAGTTATTGGTTAGTGTATTGCACTCTTATTCCCTTTACTATAGTTTTATCCCACTGGGTTTTCTTTGCAAAGGTTTTTAATGAGGCAATTCTAACAATATTAAAACTCTTTATTAAGGTTGATTAGTGTGTTGCACTATTTTCCTTTCGTTATTGGTTTAATCCCACTGAATTTGCCTAGCATGGTTTTTAAAGAGGCAATCCTAATATTATTATACTCCGTATAAAGAATTTATGAGAGCAGTGTAGTCTTTTTCCTATACTAGATTTTTTTTTCCAAATGGTTTTTCTTGTAAAGGTTTTAATGAGGCATATATATTCTCTCAAAGTGTATCAATGTGTTGCGCTTTTTCCTTAGCTTTGGTTTTGTCCCACTGAGTTTTCCTAGGAAGGTTTTTAATGAGGCAATAAATAATATTATACTACAAATCAAGATTGACGAGAACATTGTACTCTTTTTCCTATACTAGATTTTTTTCCACAGGGTTTTCCTAGTACAGGTTTTAATGAGGCAATAAACCAACCTTATGAATGATCATATTGTCAAGCATGACTCTCACATTGAATTATAACATCAAGCATGACTTCTACATTGAATGTAATT
The DNA here is from genome assembly GCA_039657365.1 of Stephania yunnanensis. Lineage (NCBI taxonomy): Eukaryota > Viridiplantae > Streptophyta > Magnoliopsida > Ranunculales > Menispermaceae > Stephania > Stephania yunnanensis. The sequence goes on from CM077592.1 coordinate 11,724,358, forward strand.
TGTACACTCTACATAACTTGTATTCAACTCCAATGTATAATCACTTATCTGTGTATTGTAATGTAACTTGTAATCCTCTCCAATGTACACCAACTCTTCCATGTATTGTCTATGCTGCTTGTGATGTGTTCTATGACTTGTGGTGTATGTATAACTTGTACACATTGTATAAGTACAATTATCATTATCACCAAATGACCTATATAAATGGTGCTAACCCCATTGTAATTCGCATACCAAGTTGAATGAAAACTTCTCATTCCAACTATCTCATTTCTTCTCTTCTCCTTTGTAGTAGTAGAAGTTCTTAGTCTTCTATTTTCCTTCTCTAGTTCTTAGCAAGTTCCAACTTAATACAACAGATGGAAAGATATGACAGGATGACATTTTGGTAATTTTGGTGAAGTTCGACGTTTGAGTTTTGGCGTTCCGGGGACATGGGTTGATTGGAAACGGTGTGGAGATCACGGGGCATAGCTACGCCGTGATTACGACATTTTTTGACAAAATTCCATCGTTTCGCCTTCCGAAACTGCAATTTTGCTATTTTAGGAAAGTTTTGTTTAGCTTACAACTTTCATTAGGAATTTTCATTTTTATTGCCGTTTGCGGCATTTGTTGCTATTTTTCGTCTAGTTTCCAATTTATGGCTTTTTGGACTTTTTACTATTTTTGGCAAATTTTAGGGTTTCGCTATTTAAGCGACCTATTGGATGTAATTCGTTGTTTTTGAGCTAGAATAAAAAAATTTTTGAACTTTGGCTTAAGTTCTGACCTAGATCGAGTTGTTCGTTGATTCATTCAACTAGTTTAGAAGATCTCCACTGCGTCAATTGGTATCAAAGCCTGCTTCAACGTGATTTGAGAAATCATGCCGCCGAAGAAGAACCAGCAGCGTATCGAGGAGGTGTATGATCATGACAACCTAAATCAATAAATTGGTCAAATAATTGACCAACGCATGGACGCGATGGTAGAACAATTAACTGCTATAATCGATCAGTTGTTGGGTCAGAATATGGATCGTGTCTGTAACCATCGAAGGGAAACTGTTGGTGATGAACCAGTAGGAGATTCTTCTACCGAATAGGAGGATGAGTATGTTGAGGCACTGAGGAGGCGCTACAGGCAACGTGCAATTGAGGATGATCGCAGGTGGTGGAGTCTGGGATGAAGACGGAGGTCCCAGAATTCCATGGCACCCTTCAACCGGAAGAATTCTTGGACTGGCTGGCGTTAGTTGAAGAAGTCCTAAAATTCAAATGTGTGCCCGAAGACAAGCGTGTGCAACTGGTTGCGACCAGATTCTGCAACAGGGCCACGGCTTGGTGGCAACAGCAGAAGTTGATGCGGAATAGGAATGTAAAGGCAAAAATCACCTCGTGGAAGAAGATGAAAAAGCACTTACGGGCTGAGTTCTTGCCTTACAACTTCCAACGCCTTATGTATCAGAGGTTGCAGAATCTGAGACAAGGGGCAAAGTCAGTAGATGATTACACTACTGAGTTTTATCAGTTAGTAGCTAGAAACGAACTGCAGGAGACTAACGACCAATCAGTGGCATGGTATATTGGTGGACTGAGGGTGCAGATCCAAGATGTCGCCAACATGTTTGATACGGCTTCCTTATCTGCAGTGCACCAGCGAGCATTGTTGGTGGAGAAACAACAGCGTCAGGGTGTGAGTAATGCTTCCAGTAATGTTAGTGTTGGGACAGCCAATACTGGAGGTAATACCACTGCAATTAACCCTGCTAGTCGCACGAACAGACCTAGCACTAGTGGGATTAAATGTTTCGGTTGTGGCAAAGTTTGTCACAGGAAGTCAAAATGTAAAAGGAATAAAGCTCTATTTATTGAGAACGAAGAGGAAGACAAAGTGGAAGAGGCCAACATCACTGCAGAACCAGCCTTTGATATTTCTGACAACACAGAAGAGGAGATCGTGACTGGAGATGTAGGTACTGCCTTGGTTGTGAGGCGTTCTTGTATGACTCCTAGAGTTGTCTCTAATGATAAGTGGCTGCGGAATAACATCTTTCAGTCCAAGTATACCATCTTAGGCAAGGTGTTCAGGTTCATGATTGATGCGGGCAGTTATGAGAATATCGTCTCGGTTGAAGCGGTTTAGAAGTTGGGCCTTGCAACTGAACAACACCACAGGCCCTATAAGCTAGCTTGGCTGAAGAACGGTGGTGAGGTGAAGGTGTCGAAGCGCGCCTTGGTGACTTTTTCTATTGGTGCTAACTATAAGGATTCAGTCTGGTGTGATGTTGTGGCTATGGATGCTTGCTACTTGTTACTGGGACGTCCTTGGCAGTTTGGTAGGGGAGTTGTGCATGATGGCAGAACCAATAAATACACCCTTATGTTCAAGGGAGTGAAGATTGTGCTAGTACCCGCCAAGAATCTGGAGAAAGTTAAGCCTACTAAAGAATCTAGCAGCTTGCTGTCTTTGGCAAGATTTGAAAATGAATTACAGGATTCTGAGATAGTTTACATCTTGATGGGAAATGAGGTAGATAGAGATGTTGATGTTCCTGAAGCTGCAATTCCTATTGTGAAGGAGTTTTGTGATGTTTTCCCTGATGAGATGCCAGAAGGACTACCACCATTGCATGATATTCAGCTTCAGATTGACTTTGAACCTGGTGCATCACTACCTAATAGACTATACTACTGAATGAGTCCCAGTGAGCATGAGGAGTTACGAAGATAGGTTGAAGATTTATTGGTGAAGGGATTCATTCATGAAAGTCTAAGTCCATGTGCAATACCAGCCCTCCTTACACCAAATAAAGATGGCTCCTGGCGAATGTGTATGGACAGTAGAGCAATCAATAAGATTACTTTCAGGTGTCGCTTTTCTATCCCTCGTTTGTATGATTTACTTGACCAATTGAGTGGAGCAAAAGTTTTTACAAAGCTGGATTTAAAGAGTGGGTATCACTAGATTCGCATTAGAGTTGGGGATGAGTGGAAGATTGTTTTTAAAACAAGGGAGGGGTCTGTATGAGTGGTTAGTCATGCCATTTAGGCTGTCAAACGCACCTAGCACCTTCATGAGAGTCATGAACCAAAGTTTGAGACCTTTGATAGGCAAGTGTGTTGTGGTATATTTTATGATATATTGATATACAGTACTTACGAGGAGGAACACCTCCAGCACGTGCAAAATGTTCTGACTATCTTGCGCAAGGAGAGTTCTATGCCGCGATGAATAAGTGTTCATTTTTAACACCGAATGTCCTTTTCTTAGGCTACGTCATTTCTGGAGAAGGGTTGCAGGTTGATGAGTTTAAAGTAGAAGTCATCCGCACTTGGCCTAGACCCACCACCATCACGGAGGTTTGCAGCTTTCATGGGTTGACTTCCTTCTATAGGTGGTTCATTCCACACTTCAGCAGTATCATGGCCCCAATTACAGACTGTATGAAGGGCGTGAAGTTTGGGTGGAGCAACGAGGCAGATGAAGCATTCCGACTGATCAAGGTGCGGTTAACCACTGCACCCATTCTAGTGTTGTCAAATTCTCACCTACCTTTTGAGTTGCATAATGATGCATCCAAGGTAGACATTGGAGCTGTCTTTAGTCAGAATAATAAGCATGTTGCATATTTCATTGAGAAGTTGTATGGGGCGAAGTTGAGGTATAACACATACGATGTGGAGTTCTATGCAATGGTAGAAGTCGAGAAGCATTGACGACATTATCTTTTCCATAGAGAGTTCGTGTTGTTTACAGACCATGAGGCATTGCAACACTTACATGGGCAGAACAAGGTCTCGGCCAGACATGCTTCCTTGGTGGCCTATTTGGAGCGTTTTACTTTTGTGGTGAAACACAAGTCTGGTGTGACCAACAGAGTTGCTGATGCCCTGAGCAGACGAAAAAGTTTGTTGAAATGCATGACCATTGAGGTACCTAGGTTTTCCTCCTTCTCTGATTTGTTTACTACTGATCCTTTCTTTGCTACTATTATGGAGAAGGTGCGGAATGGAGAGCGTACTGATTACACACTCTAGACGGGTTTCTTATTTCGGGGCAACCAGCTTTGCATTCCTAATTGCAGCCTGAGATTGTTGATTATTAGAGAGTTGCATGGAGAGGGACATATTGGGCGTGATCGTACTTTGCAGTTGGTGCAGGCCTCTTACTTTTGGCCTACCATTCGCAAGGAAGTGGACAGATATGTGGCGGTGCTTGGACTTGCCGACTTTCTTTCAAGGGTACCACAAATTATGCCGGTCTATATATGCCTTTGCTCATTCCAGAACAGCCATGGGTTGATATTAGCATTGATTTCGTACTGGGGTTGCCTAGATCACAGCGGGGAAATGACTCTATTTTTGTGGTGGTTGACAATTTTTCAAGATGGCTCACTTCATCCCATGCAAGAAGACTACAGATGTTGTAAAGGTGGCTCAGCTGTTCTTTCGGGAGGTGTATAGATTGCATGGCCTTCCTACCTCGATTGTTTCAGATCGGGACACCAGATTACTTAGCCATTTTTGGCGCAGTTCGGAGGTTATGGTGAACACGCTGCTGAAATTTAGTAGTGCTTATCATCCGCAAACTGATGGGCAGACTGAAGTTGTCAACCGTTCGTCAAGCAATCTTTTGAAGAGCTTGGTGGGTGGGAATGTCAGGAGTTGGGATGTCAAGTTGAGTCAGGCAGAATTTGCACACAACCATGCTGTTAATCGAAGTACCGGGTTTAGTCATTTTCAGGTTGTGTATTTAGTACTACCTCGAGGTCATCTTGATCTATTACAAGTGCCAAGTAAGACTAGATGGCACGGCAAGGCAGAAGACTTTGTTAGTGGCCTGCAAGAGATTCATCAATATGTCAAAGATAACTTGCAAGGATGCTAACAAGTACAAACGATATGCAGATCGGAAGAATCATCACGTGGAGTTTGAAGTGGGTGACTTTGTGTGGGCAGTTCTCACTAAAGACCGGTTCTCTGTGGGTGATTACAACAAATTGTCAGTTCGCAAGATTGGTCATATGGAGGTTCTTGAGAAAATTAATCCTAATGCTTAAAGATTGAAGTTGTCAAGTCACATTCGCACAGCTGATGTATTTAATGTCAAGCATCGTGTTCCCTATTATGGGTATACGTCTGATGATGACAATTCGAGGGCGAATTATGTCCACCCTTGGGAGAATGATGAAGTCCAAGAATGAGCTTGCAAATTCTCGAAAAAATATGATGGAAAGATTTGACAGGATGACATTTTGGTAATTTCGGTGAAGTTCGAGCGTTTGAGTTTCAGTGTTCCTGGGACATGGGTTGATTGGAAACGGCGTGGAAATCACGGGGCAAAGCTACGCTGTGAGTACGACGTTTTTCGGCGAAATTCCATCGTTTCGCCCTCCGAAACTGCAATTTTACTATTTTAGGAAGTTTTGTTTAGCTTATAACTTTCATTATAAATTTTCGTTTTTATTGTCGTTTGTGGCATTTGTTGCTATTTTTCGTCTAGTTTCCAGTTTATGGCTTTTAGGGCTTTTTGTACTTTTTACTATTTTTGGCAAATTTTAGGGTTTCGCTATTTAAGCGACCTTTTAGATGTAATTTGCAGTTTTTGGCTGGAATAAAAGAATTTTCAAACTTTGGCTTAAGTTTTGACCTAGATCGAGTTGTTTGTGGATTCGTTCAACTGGTTTAGAAGATCTCCACTACGTCAGTTTGGGTCAACATTTTAACACTCTCGGGACTCACTTCAACATGTATCTCGAGATAAAATCTCGTGAAATTTGGAATTTGCTCGATTAAATTTAAATTTTGCCAAATAACATAATGTAATAATACACAACACTAGGCACGCATTACACAAAAATAAAATTAATTAAAAATCTCAATTTCACTTGGGCTTTAACTCCCGACAAGCGACCAAAGTCATAATTAGTCTTCATTAATCTTAGATTAATTGTAATTATTGAATTAAGATTTTGGGATTTGAGATTATGTTTCATAAAGAAAATCAAACGCCGACTTCTAAAAATAGTACGAAAACAATATTAGGAGCTTATGTAATGCAGAGATAATTTATCGGTGTTTGACTCCGGAACTACTCTCACCAGTCAGCATTTGAGGTAGGATTGAAATCTAAATTTCAAATCAGACTTCAAACAAGCTTATATCCCCCTCCTTTGCATGCATGACCAATAATGAATGCAATTCATGCAAATAAATAAACTATATCAATGTGAAAGTCACTATAAAGTTTACTTATAATCAAACCATCTCAAAATTGATTGCGAAGCCTCACACAATTTTTTCCTAGCATTTATGTACTTTCGTAAGTCCCATTTGTTAGAGATCAAGATCTACCTAGTACAACTGATGATGGAACAATACAATGTGGATTGTCTGATCATGGTTAAGGCAGTTGATGATCATGTGTTCTCAGTTTGTCAAGACTTGTAACAAATTGTTTGTTATTCTGTTATAAAATTATGTTAGTTCTGTTAGTTAGTTTTTTATTGTTGTTAGTTAGTTAGATGAGTGACGAGCTGTCATTTGTATGTATATATATATATACAACACTCACTGTGTTGTAGTGCACCCTTTATTTTTCTCAATCAATACAATTCTTCTTTCTTGTTTTCTTACAAGTTAAAGTTGCAGAGTCTTCTCTCTTTAGAGAACTCTTACATGGTATCAGAGCTTCCTGCAATGGCAGAAGCTAGTTCTTCTGAAGGTGATTCTGGTGGTCTCAACACATTTGCTGATGTGACGGCAATTGCAAAATCTCTCAATTTCAATCTACCTACAAAGCTCGATGAAGGTAATTACATCTACTGGAAGGTTCAAGTAAGAGCTGCAATTCGAGCTTTAGGTTTGGATTTTTTCATTGAAGATAAGAGGTCATCAGTGACATCAAATTCAATTGTAACTGATGAAGTTTTGAGCATATGTGATAACTTGCTTATGGTGTGGTTATTTTCCAACATAAGTAAAGATGTCATTGGACATGTAATTGAATGTGAGTCTTCTTTTGAAATCTGGACAACATTGGAGAGTTTGTTTGCTCAATCATCCATGGCACGAATTCTGCAGCTCAAGAAGAAGTTAAACAACATCAAGAAAGGTTCATCTTCAATTTTTGAATTTGTTCTCAAAGTTAAGACAATAACTGTTAAATTAAGATCAGTGAGTCAAGTAGTTACTGAATCTAATATGACTCAATCAATACTAAATGGTCTTGGTCATGAATTTGATCCTGTCGTGGTTTTAATTTCTTATCAACGTGCGAATGTATCCTTGCAAGATGCACAATATATGTTGATGATGCATGAACAGAGAATTGAAGATCTTAATCAAGCTTCACAAATAGATATGAATAATGTTTCAGCAAATCTTGTTGAAAATAATGACAAGAAGTCACAAGGTGCGAAAGTCAGTTCTGACCATTTCAAAATCGTTCTAACAATGGTTTTCGTGGTGGATTCAAAAATCGTGGAGGAAGATCTGGTAATAGAGGAAAGGTGTTTTGTCAATTATGTTATCGTCATGGACACATGGCTCTTCAATGTTATCATAGATTTGATCAGTCTTTCTATGGTCCTCAAAATCAGTCCTCACGTTCTACTAGTCATGTTAATCAGACTCGACGACCTCTTGCACAGATTCATCCTCCAATGTCTCATAATTTCCAACCAACTGCACCTCAGCTATGTTCAATCATTTTCAAGGCATGGTGGTCACTCATGAAAATGTTATTGATCCTAATTGGTACATGGACAGGGGAGCATCCAGTCACATGACTTCTGATGGATCTGCTCTACTCAACAAAACTAAATACAAAGGTAATCAGTTGGTGACTGTTGGTAATGGTGAGTTGTTTAAAATTTCTCATACTGGTAATGCTCTGGTTAAGTCTAATTCAGTTCCTTCTCATTCTCTTTAATTAAATAATGTTCTTCTTGTTCCAAAAATTGCTAAGAATCTCATAAGTATATCAAAACTTACTCATGACAACAATGTTATCACTAACTTTACTCCTTCTTTCTCTGTCAAGGACAAGGATTCGAAGACAACTTTGCTTCAAGGAGTGCTCAATAATGGCCTATATTGTCTTCCCAAAGCCGATCCATCTGCATCTGGTTCAGTCTCCTCTGTTCCTACTATTTTTTCTTCAAATAAATCTTGTAATATTGTTCTTACTTCATTGCTTAGTTCTACAAATAATGATGTATGGCATGCTCGGCTAGGACATCCATCTACTTTTGTTTTGCAAAAAGTTTTATCTTCATTGAACACATCTATTAATAGATCTTGCATATCATTTTGTAACTCTTGTAAAGTAGCTAAGATGCATAAACTTCCTTTTACTTCTTGCAATATAACTGCAACTAAACATTTGGAATTGGTTTATTCTGATCTTTGGGTCCATCTCCATTGTTATCTTCTCAAGGTTCAAGATATTACATTGTATTTGTTGATGCATTTAGTCGGTTTACTTGGTTTTATCCTCTTAAATTGAAATCAGATGCCTTTGCTTCCTTTATTCACTTTGTTAAACAAACTGAACTTCAACTTAATTCTAAGTTGAAAGTTTTTCAATCTAATATGGGGCTTGAGTATAAACCTATTGAGAAATTCTGCAATACCTCTGGTATTATTCATCGCTACTCTTGTCCCTATACTCATAAACAAAATGGTGTTCCGGAAAGAAAGCATCATTCCATTGTTGAAATGGGACTTACTCTTCTTGCTCACTCTAAACTTCCTTTCTCTTTTTGGGAGGAGTCATTCTTAACTGTTGTGTTTCTTATTAACAGCTTACCATCTGTTGTTCTTGATTTTAAATCTCCATATGAGGTATGTTTCCTTAAAAACCTGATTATTCTTTCTTCAAGACTTTTGGATGTGCTTGTTATCTAAATCTTACTGCCCACTTTCAACACAAGTTCAATTTTTGATCTTCCAAATGCATCTTTATTGGTTATAGTCCTAGGCATCATGGTTATAAGTGTTTACATACTAATGGCAAGATTTATATTTCTCGTGATGTTGTGTTTAATGAAGATGATTTTCCTTATCCTATTTTGTTTCCTTATAGCAGTACATCTTCTCACTCTATTTCATCATCTTCTAGTCTTCCTTTATCTGTTTTTCAGTGTTGTCCTATCTCATCTTCTTCTTTTGATTCATCCGATCATGTTTCTTCCAAATCTACTACTATATCTTCTAATCTTCTCAATCTTTTACTCCTGTAACTACTAATTGCCATAACCAGTTATTACCAATTCACATATTAACACTCATCATATGCAGACCAAAAGTAAGAGTTGTGTTTTCAAACCAAAAGCATTAGTTGTTACTTCTCCATATGCTATGTTGCATTCTCTTACTGAACCTACATCTGTTAAAGATGCTCTTGCTGATAAAAATTGGAGTATAGCCATGAATGATGAAATTCAAGCCTTTGACAAAAACAACACTTGGACTTTGGTTCCTCCTAGTCCTGATATGAGTGTTGTTGGTTGTAAATGGGTTTTTCGAGTGAAGACTAGTCCTACTGGTGAGATTCAAAGGTATAAGGCAAGACTTGTGGTTAAGGGATTTCATCAAATTCCTGGTCTTGATTTTGGGGATACTTCCTCTTCTGTCATTAAGCCTTCCTCTCTTCGTATAATGTTCACTCTTGATGTTACTTTTCAGTGGCCTATTAAACAGCTTGATGTGAACAATATTTTTCTTAATGGTGAGCTCTCTGAAGATGTGTTTATGAGCCAACCCGAAGGTTTCATCGGTAAGAAATATCCACAGTATGTGTGTAAACTTAACAAAGCTTTGTATGGTTTAAAGCAAGCTCCTCGAGTATGGTTTTCTAAGCTCAAACTGCTTTGCTCACTTGGGGATTCACTAATAGTATAGCTGATGTTAGTTTCTTTTTTCAACGATCTGGTTCTTCTATTTAACTTCTTCTTGTGTATGTTGATGATATTCTCTTCACAGGATCTGATCCTTCTTTGATTCATAAACTTATTACTTGGCTAAATTCCAAGTTTTCTCTCAAAACATTGGGTGATGTTGATTATTTCCTTAGTTTTGAAGTTCATCGTGACTCTTCAGGATTGTATTTATCTCAACATAAATACATTCTTGATCTACTTAAGAAGACAAATTTGTTGGATTCTAAGCCTCTATCTTCATTCTCCATATTCAGTTGGTGTTCATCTAAATGGTATTGATGACAAGTTGTTCTCTGTTCCTACATTGTATCGAAGAACTTTGGGTGCTCTGCAGTATCTTACCTACACTCGTCCAGATATCGGCTTCATTGTAAACAAACTTAGTCAATTTCAGCAGCATCCTACTGATCTTCATTGGGCAGCAGTCAAAAGAGTTCTTCGTTTTCTGAAATCTTCTCTTACTATTGGCATTGTTTTTCGTCCTGCTACCTCTCTTTCTCTTGAAGTTTTTACTAATTCTGATTGGGCTAGTGACAATGATGATCATCGATCTACTAGTGGTATATGTGTTCTTCTTGGTGGTAGTCTTATTACTTGGTATTCCAAGAAACAATCAGTTGTAGCTCGATCTAGTACTGAGGCTGAGTATCGAGCATTGGCTTTGGGAGTCACTGACATCTTATGGACTTCTTCTCTGCTTTGTGAACTTCGTTTTGTTAATTCTTCAAAGCCTATATTATGGTGTGATAACACCAGTGCTCGTGCTTTAGCTTTAAATCCTGTCTATCATGCTCGAACTAAACATATTGAAGTTGATGTTCATTTTTTGAATGAAAAACTTGCTGCTGGAGTCTTTGATCTTCGCTATGTTCCTACTTAACATCAATCTACTGATCTCTTTACAAAAGTTCTTCCTACTCCTCGGTTTCTTTTCTTATCTTCCAAACTGAACTTGGTTTGTTCACCTAGATTCAGTTTGAGGGGGCATGTTAGAGATCAAGATCTACCTAGTACAGCTGATGATGGAACAATACAATGTGGATTGTCTGATCATGGTTAAGGCAGTTGATGATCATGTGTTCTGGTTGTCAAGACTTGTAAAAAATTGTTTGTTATTCTGTTACAAAATTATGTTAGTTAGTTAGTTAGTTTTTTATTGTTGTTAGTTAGTTAGATGAGTGACGAGCTGTCATTTGTATGTATATATATATATACAACACTCACTGTGTTATAGTGTACACTTTGTTTTTCTCAATCAATACAATTCTTCTTTCTTGTTTTCTTATAAGTTAATGTTGCAGAGTCTTCTCTCTTTAGAGAACTCTTACACTATTAAATCAAGAAATTTAAATTTTAGAGTTAAAACTTTTTTTAGTGCTCAAAATCATATTTCAACTTACAATGGGATTTAAATTCCATTTTTCAATTCTAACTGAGTTTAACCGCTCTAAACTCCAACAACTTCATCTTGAGTATCAAAACTTAATTTTTGTCTCCAATCTCGATTATAAACTACCTAATTGGCTTCAAAAACAATTTAAAAATTTACTATGAATCTTAAATTGGGATTTTAACTCAATTGGCAATTTTAATCTTGACAATTCTAAATTTTAACTTTAGAACTCAACAATTCCCAATATACTCATTTTTATCAACTTTTAGAGTTCTTTCCTTCATTAAAACACCTAAACATTGCATTAAGTCTCTCATTAATATTCCAAGTCAAAACTACCTCGAAATAAGCCTAAACACTTAGTCAAATTATAGGTAGTGCAGATTTTTCAATAGCGAGTCCTTATGTTGAATGCTAAATTTCGACCTGTAAACTAATGAATTTCACTACAAACTTTATTGACCATTAAAATATGATATACCAAGATTCGAACGAACATATTCTCAAGTATTTTGGACATCCATAAGGCTTTTGAATCATTCGTCAAACATAGCTACTAGAAACTGTCAAAATTGTGAACAATTTTAAAAGTGGCTTACAGTCTATCTTTGCACTACTTTTTCACCGCCGAAATAAATGATTCTATGTAAGTATCTTCCATTATTTAAAATATGATAGACAAGAGTTAAATTAAGCTTAACCCCATGTGATTTGGATAGCATTTGATACTTCACCTTATCGACCCAACTTGCTTGCTTGCAAGCAATTTTTTGTACTTAGCAAGTTTTTGGGCATTTGAGCAGTTTAAAACTGAAGTCCTGACTTTTGTTCACACCCTCCAAAACCCCACCAAACAATAGAAAAACCCAAAACCAGAATATTGAGGTAAGAATATGATATATTAACATCGAAACCCCCAAAATCATCACCAAATACCAAGAATTAAAGAAATTGACTATACCCAACTTTTCTTGCCTCAACAGTTCAAGACTTTAATATTTCAAACTCAAGAACCTCAAATCCAGTTCCAACTAATTCAATTCGATTCCAAATCACTAAAAAAATCAAAATCATTAATTTCTCATCCATTCCATCAACTTACAGTCATCAATTGAATTCAAACCTGGCAAGTCCTAAATTATACACATTATTTAGTGCATTTTAGTATGTTTTATAAGGTAAAATCTCGTGAATATGGTCCTAATAGTTTATATTTGTCTATTTCAAGTTTTTAATGAGTATAATTGAAATTATGGTGAAAACGAGTAAAATGCATATATAATAGTCATATTTTGAATTTCCTTTGAAAATCGCATTGTGCGGATCCCGAGGTAGTGAATCGGTCCCATAAGACTGATATGACATGATGATGATGACATGGCAACGGTGGGTTGGATGTGTAATGACGTGGCAATGACTATTGGTGGAGTGAAGTGTTCTAAAATGTTTGCATGGCCCATGCAAAGGTGTTACTAGCAGTGATCCAATGTGGTAAGGTGTAAGGCGCAAGATAGTTAATATACATCCTTAAAGAAGTTTGTCTGATCTACCTCAAAATGCGTACTGAATTTTTGATGAAGATCAAATAAATGAGGCTGATCATGTTAATATCAAAAGTAATTTTATGACAATCCGGTCTTAGATCATCCTCGTCACATATTATGAAGAGCAAAAATATTAAGAAGTATGCATTTTCCCTATCAACTTTGAGAGTTGTAAACAATCCAACCTACTTGAAGTCATGTTACATATTACATATTGAAGTCATCATTTTATGACAATCCGATATGTCTTAGGAGCCACAGGGTCATCCTCGAGATGCATGCTGATAAGGTTGATGAAGAGCAAAAAATTACGAGTAAGAATAGGATATGCACGAGGATGGATTCGATCCCTAGCCACCCAACTCAACTTTGAGAGTTGTAAACAATCCAACCTACTTGACAATTTGGGATAAGGTCGCAAAGCTTAAAAATATATCTCAATTAAAATAGTCGAGAAAATAAAGGAAAATAAAATGGGAGTCAAAAGAATCGAAACCAAACTCTCCACACCAACGCACACAAACCAAACCAACCGAGCAGGACGTCTGTATTTTGAAGGAATTTACGAGGTTTTTTACACGACTCTTACTTGAACTAGGGTCGGGTCACCTAACCCAAACCATTACTTAAAGCCCAATACTTGAATCATGCTCAAATAATAGTCTGGCAAATCTATTTCAACCCATGGAATAACATACTAATCATATGGAATAATAAATACAAAAGTAAAATCGAAACTAGAATCTCATAATCCATATAATCCAAATGATAAGTAATCAAATGTCTAAGTAGATTTAATCGTCCTAAAAAGCTTCCAATACTACCATAAAGATTCTAAATAGTCCAAAATTGATTAGGTTCCAAACTACCCAAATAACCTACTTTAAGTTATAAACCAAATTTATTATTTTCAAAATTAAATAAATAGATAATAAGAGCATGCAATTGCTCACAATACAAGGAAAAACTTCAAGCGTATGTCTTTCCTTTGTCACAAGCTAATGCGGATGTGAATGTACCTGAAGAGTAAGTGGGGTAAGCTAAAATGGACAACATAACTCAATAAGATGAAAATCTCGCTCAAACATTTAATACACAAGTACTACCTACTAAATGTGCAAGATGTAACATGGAGTTGAAAATGAATCTCAAACATTAAGTAGAAAGCATGTAGACATTATTCAAATTCAAACTTAAGCATGTACATAAGATCTAAAACATGTAGAAACATGAAAACATAGTTCATCTTCATAAACAAGAGAAAAGTCATTCATTTATAACTTTTAAAGCATGTTCCAAGAAATCATTTAAAACATAGCAGAATTCAAATCATTCATGCAAGGGGTTCACAAGAGATATACCATAAAAGATAATATTAACAATTATAAGTCATTGGTTCATTAAATGCGTGCTAGGTATTGGTAGAATCCGGTGACCGAATCCCCTACTTTTGATTTAATGCAAACCATTAGTGGACGCGATGGCCGTTGAGTCCTCCAACTAGTAGCATCACAACAAAAGTGAGTTCATCCAAAGCCACCACCTATACATGTTCCGCTATCACCAAGTTACACAAGAAGGAACTCCAACTCATACACTCAAGTGGCATATTTATGCATTCAATTAAACTAGTAAAGCCCTTGGTGGCGAACTCCACAAAACATCATAGGGCATTAACTATTAAGGCCCTCAATCGCACCACAAACATCCTATGACATTTATAATGATAACTTGCTAATTCAGCCTTCGGTGGGGACTCCACAAACATACTGGGGCAATGAATAACATAAATGGGGAAACAAATGTATTCGCATTCTATAGATTCGAAGATTCAAACCAATACCCCGATACAACCATTAACCCAAGTCTTTCATTCAAAACATGATACTTAATTATCTTATATCAAGTCATACTTAATGCATGAACAAAGCTCCCCATTTACCTCGACTCGTCGCAATGCCTATATTAACTCTTAGTACACAACCTTCACACGACACTATACAACCATAGCACATCTCATAAATAAATGCTTTGATTTAAAGTTAAGTAAATCTTCCATTTATTAGTATTTGGGATCCACTAGTGTTGGTCCTGCGAGTCCCCCATCGCCCGATGCTAGGGTCGGAGGGTGTACCCAGTCGGTCTCCCTTGGGGACTCAGTAACGCGCCTCGTTTAATGACAAGAGTTTGTTTTCAATTTATATATATTATTTTATTATTTTCATTTTTATTTTATTTATATTTTACTTTTATAAATTTTAAGGTTAACCGATCCAAGGGCCAATTCGGCCCCTACAGACCGAGCTCGGGGGCATGTTTGGCCCCTGGTTCGAGAAACCGGTAGCTAACAGGCCCCTAATGTGCACACGTCCGCCAAGGAGGGGGCGATCCCCCTCCCTGGCTGCTGGTGATGGGCGCCCAGCATCGATCGGCGTTGGGCACCTTCTCGACCAGGGCCGATGCGGTAATAAAGGTAAGGGTGGTCGCGATAACCCCTTCCTCCTTCATAATGATGGTGGGGTAGCCTGGTGGCGCCTCCACCCTCCCAGCGGTGGTGGATCCGGTGGTGGAGGCTATAGTGAAGTCGTCGTTCGCCTTTGTCGACGCCACAAACCACAAAAAAGTGGTTTTCCTCCATTGTTTTGTCAATCTCAAATTTAATATGCATCTAAGACAAGATTAAAAGGATGAGGAAGAAGTATGTACCTTCAATTAGGTTTTTCCTTGAGTTAGGTCTCCAACACAATTTGATCTCCCTTTCTCTCCACTTGATTAAATTTTCAAACAAAAAAGGCTAGGGTTTACAATTTATTTATATAATGGGACTAATTTAGTATAGGTTTGTGAAATTACTAATTTGCCCTTAAGGCAGGTCTTTTAGGTTTTGGGTCATCACAATTTTATTTATAAATCAATAAAATCGAACTAAATCAAATTAAAGTGATTTACACAAAGTTTGTAACTATTAATATATAACATGTTCTAGCCTATCTAAACCACTCCAGAGGCCAAAATGAAATTAGGAAAATAGTTTAAGACCATATGCACTCCTTCTCTCCCCTTCTCTCCATCCCCCTCATTTCTTTTCTTTTTATTTTCTTTTAGTTTTAATAGAGTTTTTCATAATTATTGTTAGCTAGTTCATTTTCTAGACCAAGTGATTGCTACACTATGGTTGTAAATCTTTTATGAGATCTTTATTTTAATAGTTCTTTCATTATTATTCAATACATGTCAATCACAAATTTAACAAGTTGTTTTTGCGTATTACAACTAAAGAAGATTGTATTGCATGTATAATGCTCAATATGTAGGGGCATGTGCCCTAGGTCAATCCATAAATGTCTTTATGAATACTTTTAGTTAATAAAATAGAGGATTTCATTTGCTGTTTATTATAATTAATTTGCATGTTTACATTATAATAAGATCCATGGGTATTTACGAAATATCCTAAATGTCCTTAGTCGATCATTATGAACTATAATGAGTTAAGACTAGTGTGAGTCTTGATTGATGATCATATGATGATTATACGTATAGGGATACGAATCAAGATCACGAGTACTTGTTAGGGGAGCAATCTTTGGGCCACCGACCCGCTATGAGAATATCACATGGATTAAGTCATAGTTGTTTCTCATGATAGGTATATTTCTCGATCCTCGACTTGAGATTACCGAGAGACTTCAACATTAGGAACACAGGTGATTTGACACTATCAAACGTTGTCTTTAACCTGGACGATTATAAAGGTTGTGATTGGTTACTTGTGTGAGCGATGTGATGAAGTTGTGTAATCAAGATAGAATTTGTCCCTCTCATATAAAGAGAGATATCCAGTGGATCCCTCGATGTGTTAGGCTGTTAAAAGGCCTAGTCTAAGTGAATTGATATTGATCAATGTCACTTGGATGTTTTCGATCTACCCGAGATCGAGACTAGTACGATTGAACATGTTGGATGACAATTTCATGGCTTATGTTTGATCAAAAGGATATCGTGTGACAAAAGGATGTTATATACACTATTGATTAGGTTGTATCGATTTGATATTCGTACAACTTGGGTAGTCATAATGTCTTGCTAGAGGCCGCTTATGACTTGTATACCAAAATGTGTTTTGGTACACTGCCAACGTTGTATGAGCCTATTGGGTCGCACACTAAGAATGGTTTTGCGAAATTTTAAGATGGTTCAGAAAAATGAATTTTATATGATAAAATTCATGACGGAAAACGTCCTTGTGGTGTATTACACTTATACTTCTTTAAGTAGGGGTATATGTGTAATTTACTTAACCGTCTATATACAAGGGCTATAAATAGACGCTTTAAGTTAGAATACACTAACGAAAGATTAATAGGCCGAAACTCTATTTTCGTTTTAGAAACGACTTAGGGTTTTTGGTATGCTCTGGATTGTTTTGGAGAGAAACAAAAGGATTTGGTATTCTCTCGAAGCTAGCACTTCGAATTTCGGCCGCCGTTCGTGTGTGGACTACTGGTAGAGGGCGTTCGTCGTTGGCAGCGCCTTAGAGATCGATCAACCTTCAGAAATGTATATTGCGATTGAGGTATAATTAATTTTTTCATGGTTTAAACGATTTTAATGGAATTAGATTCGGATCCTGTTGGGGTTTTTGTCAAAATTGTTTTGTAATCTCCATTGCGCGTATGAACCCCAAAACCCAACAAAGTGGTATCGAGCGCGATTCGATTCCATTAAATTCATTGCATGTTTTCTTCTGATATGTACATGATATATGATTGAAAGCATGTTAATAGTTGATGTATATGTGATATACATAAGTTGTCTTTGAGATTTATTATCATGTTTTGTGTATATGATACACATATTCGTGATTTAATTAAAATTAGTTTCATACATGCTAGTAACCATGTTAGGTTAATTAAAATAATTTTAATGAATTGAATTTCGTGTTCTGTGATCCATGACACCATTAGGTTCGATTGGGATAGTAGTTCATGATTCAATTACATGTTTGTGATTATTTGGATGAGGACCGAAATTGCAAATAATTAATTTTCGAATTTATTTATTTATAAATAATTAATTTTCGAAATTATTTATTTATAAATAATTAATTTTCGAAATTATTTATTTATCTTATTATATCTATTTTGTTATGAAGTTTCTATTTGATAAAGATAGATAACAAATTAGAATATGAGATAAATATCAAGAATCTTGTTATTGGTGATATACTAGGATTCAAAAATCTTAAATCCAAATTAAATAATTAATTTTCGAAATTATTTATTTATCTTGTTATATCTATTTTGTTATGAAGTTTCTATTTGATAAAGATAGATAACAAATTAGAATAAGAGATAAATATCAAGAATCTTGTTATTGGTGATATACTAGGATTCAAATATCTTAAATCCAAAATAAATAATTAATTTTCGAAATTAATTATTTATCTTGTTTTATCTATTTTGTTATGAAGTTTCTATTTGATAAAGATAGATAACAAATTAGAATATTAGATAAATATCAAGAATCTTGTTATTGGTGATATACTAGGATTCAAAAATCTTAAATCCAAATTAAATAATTAATTTTCGAAATTATTTATTTATCTTGTTATATCTATTTTGTTATGAAGTTTCTATTTGATAAAGATAGATAACAAATTAGAATAAGAGATAAATATCAAGAATCTTGTTATTGGTGATATACTAGGATTCAAATATCTTAAATCCAAAATAAATAATTAATTTTCGAAATTAATTATTTATCTTGTTATATCTATTTTGTTATGAAGTTTCTATTTGATAAAGATAGATAACAAATTAGATTAGGAGATATAATCAAAATCGATTTCGTTATCCCTATAGGATAGGAGATAAATATGGAGAAGTTTGTTAATGGTGATATGCTAGGATTCAAATATCTAAAGTCCTAATTGTATTAGGATAAGATGATTAGTTAGATGTGGGCCCGGGTTAATTAAAATGTTTTAATTGACTTAATTTCGGATAAATTAAGGGGTTAATTTATGATAATAAAATCAGCGAAAATTATGATTTTCTATAGCGAATTTTAATTTTCGTAATTGAGATTTGTCTTCTAAAAAATAAAAATAAAATAAAAAAAATCTTCAAATTGTTTAGTGATTGAACAAATCAATAAAATATATGATATTTCATTGTTTACATAAAATCACTAAAACTGAATAAAATCCCTCTATTAAATTTTAAGTCTCATGTCATCCACTTTAAACACTTGTCAAAGGCCTCGATCACACTAATATAGTTTCAGTCATAGCCGGGTGTATTGTGTTATCTTAGTGAGACAAGTTGGGTAAGAGTTACCTAAATGTTTAAAATGATCCGACTTAATAAAGCCATCAAAATAGTTTTGAGCTTTAGGCAAATGATGAGATAAAAACATGTTAAGACATAAGATGTCCCGTATCTCATAAAAGGATCTAAAAATTACATAAGATGTAATTGGTAAGCGTTACCTACCTAAATAATCTAGTTACGTGTTTCATGCCATAGCGTCATAGAATTAGGTGAAATATGGATTTTAGTCCCCTAAATAAACAGTATGCTTTAGGAGGGTTGTTAATTTAGTGGGAGTCTATTCCTCTATACTAAAATAAACATTGTATAATTTTTATTGTAGATCAATAGCCTCTTCAAGTAACAATAATCCCCTGTCATTGCGATCCATCCTTGAGAAGGATAAGCTATCTCAGGAGTAACTTTCTTATTTGGTTCAAAAACTTGAGAATTGTTCTTAAGCATGAACGCAAGTTGTATGTCCTGGATGCTTCAATCCACGAGGACCCACGACCCAATACTACGAAAGTTTGTGAAGGATGCGCATAATAAGCATGTCAACTATTCTACGATGTTGCATGTATTATGCTAGCAACTATGGTTCTGAACCCGAGAGGACATGGAACTAATGGAAGCCTACGACATGGCCGTAACGCCGAAGGAAATGTTCCAACGACGAGCTAGGCAATAAAGGTTCGAGACAGTCAAGAACCTACATTCTTGCAAGATTACGAGGGTGCGTTAGTTAGTCCTCATGTTACGAAGATGAAGGGCTATGTTGACCAACTTGATAGACTCGGATTTCCCATTAGCCAATAGTTGGCTACGGATTTGATCCACCAGAAAGTTACTCACAATTTGTGATGAACTACAATATGAATAATATGGAGAAATCAATTTCGGAGTTGCATTTGATGCTCAAAACTATGAACAAAATATCAAGAAACCTACTCTAGTAATATGTTGATGGTCTAAAAGGGAAAGGGAATGAAGAAGAAAGGCAAAGGTAAGGCTAGAGTTGCAACATATGTTGCACCATATGAAAGCCTATGGAACAAGTCAAGCCCCACCTGTGAAAAGGAAGAAGATTGTCATTTACGTATATATTTGGCATTGTCGTCTCGGACACATAAACGAGAAACGCATAACGAAGCTCCATAAAGATGGGCTTCTTGATTCATTTGATTTAGAAACATATGAAACGTGCGTATCTTGTTTACTAGGCAAGATGACTAAAAGTCCCTTTACTTTGGACACGGTGAAAGGGCAAGTGATTTATTGGGTCTAATACATATGTATGCGGTCCTATAAACACAATGGCTAGAGGAGGTTATCGATACTTCATTACATTTACGATGATTTCGAAAGCGAGATATGGTTATGTATATCTTATGAAACATAAAGCTAAATCATTTGAGATGTTTCGAACGTTTCAAAATGAAGTGCGAGAATCAACTTGGTAAAACTATCAAAACACTTCGATCGATCGAGGTGGTGAATATTTAAGCCAAGAATTTGATGATCATCTTAGAAATTGTGGGATTGTTTCCCAATTGACTCCACCAAACAACTCCACAATGGAATGAAGTTTCGAAATGAGAAATCGAACCTTATTAGATATGGTTCGATCTATGATGAGTCATGCGAGATCTTCCATTATCCTTTTGGGGTTATGCATTACAAGCTGCTTTCACTCTAAATCGAGTTCCTTCTAAAGCGGTTGATAAAACACCATATGAGATATGGTACGGAAGAGACCTAGTTTGTCTTTTCTTAAGATTTGGGGTTGTGAGGCTTACGTAAAGTGACAAGTCTCGGAAAAACTAGCACCTAAATCTGATAAGTGTTTATTTGTGGGGTATCCTAAGGAAACAAAAGGATATTACTTTTATAATTCCACTGAGAACAAAGTGTTTGTTGCTCGGTATGGTGCCTTTATGGAAAAATAGTTTATTTCAAAAGACAGTGGGAGAGAAATAAATCTTGAAGAAGTTCAAGAATCACGAGGTAAACAACTTTGAACCGCTACGGAAGTTCAACAACGTTCGAACCGATTGAGCCTCTCGCAAGTGACCGAAGGCCCACGTAAATCTAGTAGGGTAAGACATGAGCGAGAGAGATTCGGATTTCTCATTACTAATAGTCGTGATGTGTTGCTTATAGACCAAAATGAGCCCACCACTTATCGGAGGCTATGTCTGGACCACACTTAGATAAATGGCTAAGTACCATGAACTACGAGATGCATATTTGGCCATGTATGATAACCAATTTTGGAACTTGGTTGATTTACTAATACATCGAAGGTGGTAAGACCATTGGATGTAAATGGGTTTTCAAGAAGAAAAGGTAAAACTATCGATCATGGATGGCAAAGTGCATACTTTTAAAGCAAGACTTGTATGCAAAAGGTTTCAGACAATACGACTCAGGGTGTTGATTATGATGAAACTTTTTCGCTTACGTAAAGTGACAAGTCTCGGAAAAACTATGCTTAAATCCATAAGAATTTTAATTGTCGTTTTGTTGCTGCATATTATGACTATGAAATATGGCAAATGGATGTAAAAACGCATTTCTTAATGGAAAGAGCTCTGCTTGAGGACGTGTATAAGACATGACACGGATTTCTCATTACTAATAGTCGTGATGGTTTTGACCACATCCCGAGAATTCTAGGAAGGTATGCAAGCTTGAAAGATCCATTTATGGATTAAAGCAAGCTTCTTTTAAAGGAGTTAGAATCTTCGTTTTGATGAAGCAATCAAAGATTTTGGTTTTATTAAGAACGAAGATGAGCATCTTCTAGGAAGGTGTGTACCAAGAAGGTCGGAGTTAGGAGTGTAGTTGTTTTTTAAGAACGAAGATGAGTGTGTACAAGAAGGTCGTATGTCGATGATATATTACTCATTGGAAATGACATCCCAACATTGCGAGAATGTCAAGTCTTGGTTAAGGAAGTGTTTCTCAATGAAAGGCTTAGGAGATGCGGCTATATCCTAGGGATAAAGATCTATAGGGATAGATCTAAGAGGCTAATCGGTCTAAGTCGAGTGCTTACATAGACAAGGTGCTTTGAATAGGTTCAATTTGCAAGACTCTAAAAGAGGATTGTTGCCAATGTCTCATGGCATAAGTCTCAATGAAGACTCAATGTCCTAAGACAAATGATGAGCGAGGCAAGTATGAATAAGACTCCATATGCATCGGCTATTGGATCTATCATGTATGTCATGTTATGCACTCGACACGATGTATCATATGCTTTGAGCCCTACAACGGATATCGGTCGGATCCGAGTGAGAGTCACTCGATAGCGATAAAGAACATCCTTAAGTACTTAAGAAGGACTAAGGAAGTGTTCTTGGTCTATGGAGCTTTTGAAAATGATCTAGTTGTAAATAAAATATGATGGTCATGTTATATTTTGATTTTGATTTTACTATAATTATTGACAACAATTATATAGAAGTAGTAACTAGGATTAATTTATATGACATTTTTCGATTGGATGTTCTAGGTGATTGTGTTCTAAGTTGTTTATTATGCTCTCCCATATAAAGAGAGATATCCGAATCCCTCGATGTGTTAAGTTAAAAGGCTTATATCAATGTCACTTGGATGTTTTGATCTACTAGAGATCGAGATTAGAAGATTAGTTGGATGACATAATTTTCATTAAAAGGATATCGTGACAAAATGTGTAATGCTATCATATTTCCACTTGGGTAGTCATAATGTCTTGCTAGAGATCGCTTATGACTTGTATACCAAAATGTATTTTGGTACACACGCCAACATTGTATTTACAATGATAAGAATGTAACATTTCCATTGAATTTAGAAAAATCAGTGGCTGGCTAAAGGCTATTGAATTGTTTGAACTCATATTTCATAATTGACGACTAATTGACTACGACTTAGTTAGTAATTACCTTTGGCCTAGGTTTTCATTATTTGCATTATCCTTGTGTTTATTTATTATTTAGTACTTTTAAAATAATATAGTTAATTAGTAATTATTAAAATGTGACAAAAACCCTTTTTTAACTAAAGAAAGTTAAACAATCCATGTGGAGATGATCCCATTTACTGCTACTACAAATTTAAAGTATAATAAATAAGAGTATTATTATTGTGCACGCTCGACACGTGTCAAAACCATAATACCAATTTGTCCCCAAACTTAATAAAATTCCAATTCTCCCAGTCACATGAATTGATTCACTATTAATTTAAAGAAAAACATGGAAACTCACCTCTGTCACGTCCAAAATTCTTAATCTTAGATTAGTTTCCTTAAACAGGATCATTGACCTGTGATGTAGGATCCGCATTAAGATACGTACACTGACCTAGGCGATATGACTGAGGAATATTTTAGATTTTTGTGATGTATGTCTTGTATATTGTATATGTGTAGATTATTAAGTCACTCATATTTGTATATAGATGTCGAGACATGAGCGAGGATGCACCTCGATATGTGTACCGATGTAGGGTCGGGGTAGTGAGTGATGAGGTAAGTTTAATTTAAGTTAAATGTGGTTTATATAGTTAATTTGAGATGGCTAAGGTCTGATTTACATTAAATGAAATCTAAGTTACCTAAATAAAATATTATTCATAGATATTTCTCGAGATACGTGTAGATACTTCGCAATACCAATTGAGTAGCAAATTAGTGTTATTTAGAGTGAGTTAATGGATTTGAAATCAAAATGTAAGCCATTAGATTAGTGTCGAGATGCTTGTGTACATTAAGATCAATGTCTATAAATCAATCTTATATATATATGGTTTGTACACGCAAATCATTTACAACTCATAGTTGGAGGAGAAGGAAACTGGAAAGAAAGATCAGAAAGGAAGATTAGTAGATTATTAGTGAAATTCTAGTGATTTGAACGAGATTGATTAAGTTAGGGGTGTTTTACAACTTGGTAAGTTGAGTTACACCATTAGTTTTATGTAAATTGATGAATTTAGTGACAATTATGAAGTGTAGGCTGTTGTTATGATTGTGGCAGATGTTTTGGGTCTCTGGTGGAGGAGAACATAGACCCAAAGGCTTTAGGGATGGCCATTTGAATAAGAAAACTCAGAATTCAAAGTGTAGAATTCTAGGTCTTCCTACACATAGGTGTAGGAAAACTATCTTAACACACTCTAAAACCAGAGCGCTAGGTGCTTTGGACAGTACAATTTATGCAATATAGATAGAAACTTTAAAATAATTTAACTTATCTGGACTGTACAATTTCTGCAATATAGATAGAAACTTTAAAATAATTTAACTTATCTTAAACATCTGAACACACTCTAAACCATACTAAATGATACCAGGAGCCTAAGGAAGAGTCTCGAGGTTCGGGTACGTGTTTTGAGGTGTTGAGAGACAGGATTAGCTAGAAGATTTGCGTAGATTGTAAGTAAACTAATTGATATATTTATTTATATTTCATTCATATTATGCTCTTTATTTACTGTAAATTGGATTGATTTATCTGTTGTACTCTAGATGTCGTAAATTGTTGTTGCATCTCATTTCATGAGTTTGGTATCATGACATTGGTTGTTGATTAAGTGGTTTCATTGATTATAAATCATGTGCTACGTCATTCTTTATTGTTAAGGAATTCAGTAAATTGAAATAGCATGCTATTAGGTATGTGATTTATGGTATTATAAATTTATTTTCCTTTATGCATTAGTTATACAATCACATTGTTAGATTCATAACCCGTGTCATTCCTTGAATTATGAAAGCAATTTTTGTGTCAGGACCATGATATGATAAAGGTGAGCCCGACATACGGGTTTACCTGAATTATGAGATTGTTAGGATCTCACCACTAGCTTGTGAAGCACACAGGGTATGGGACCCAGGGTTGTTAACAAGTATACTACACATATGAGGGGCACTTATAAGTATTTATACATATGTGTTGGGCATTTGTAATGATGTGAAAAGCATCTATATGATAAATTATGCCCTAAACAATGAAATAAGGTCGACGTGATGTAACTCACAGCCGACATGCCTAGATCATTACTGTTTAGCCGAGTATCAGTTTTATATTGTTTAACTGAAATATCTTTTAGCATGATTTTTTTTAGCATAGTTGCTATTGTTATGCTTTTAAATACTTGTTGAATATTTGAAAATGTGGATAAATGTCTCTCAGTTTTCCTTTCTACTTTCATGTACTCATCTTCCTTTTTATGACGGTGGTTGCTTGTCCATCGAGTAGCAGACCAGGCAAGGAGAAGATAAGCGATTACCTCTGAGCCATTGAAGTGTTACTACTTCTGATTTTATAGGTTTTAATTTGTATTATATGGCTTATTTATGTCTTTATACTTTTAGGGATGTATATTATGAGTTGTGAGATACTTAACCAACCAGACACATGTTGATATATTATTATCATCGTTTCGTTATATATATATGCAAGTGATCTATATTTCCTAGTTTTCCACATATTTTAGGATTTATGTTAATGGCTTTTGCTAATTTATTAAGACTTCCACTGAATAATTTTTAGGTTGTAAAACTTTTGATTAACTCTGAAATCTTGATTAACAAGATAACAATAGGTTGTTTATTTTTAAAGTTAGCTAGGTTGGAGAAAAGTTTGAAAAAGAGTGACTAATACGTTGTTAAGTATTTTATGGCTAGGATTAAGGCTTAATGATGGAATTACATCGGGTAGTGCCCTAATTTGAGAATGGGTCGTCACAACCTCAATCCACCATTCTTCAACTTTCTCTATTAATCGTTCTCTGTCTTCGATGGATCCAGTGCAGTAAGAGATGAGAGTGAGAGAGACCGATGAGAGAAAGTTAGATGTAAGTTTGAGATATTGATTTCCACAAAGAGAGGCAGAGACCAAGGTTAAAGATATAAGCAATTAGTGGTTGAAGATGATGGAGACGAATTGGTGAAGAGAGGTGTCAAGTTGGAGAAAATGATGAGGGGTAAGTTTCGTTCTCACCGTATTTTTTTGAAGGATTTGGATCAATAAATGACCATAATACCCTTTACTTATTATCCATCCAATCACTCCTCCAATGCCCATTTTGGTCATTTCACATTTTTTTTTTTTTTTTTATTTATTTTTCATGTTTATCTCCAATTTTGTAACTCAATCAAACCCCAAAAAATACCTCAATTTTGTCAAAAATTGAAGAAAAAACCATCGCTCTCCAAAACACGCGAACACCGCATCTACACCTTAACTTGATCTTATTTCGCATCGAATAAAATATAATACATCAATTAGTCACGCGACACACAAAAATAATATTTTTACTCGTGATCTCCGATTCGTAATACGTAGGTCCTACCTTGAATACTTAAATCATAATTTAAATCCAAAAATACTTAATTAATCGCCTGATCAAGTTTACGAAATTCACAAATTTTACAAATATATATAGATATATATTGGCTTTGATTTGCTAGTGATCAATTAATTTTTAAAATATATGCGATCTTTTAGGTAATGTTTGATTGCAAAGAAAATGTTTCATAAAAAAAAGAATATTTTCTTAAAAAAATCTTCATAGTAAATGTTCATAATTTTTTTTTCCTACATGCGTTTGATTACACATATAAAGCTAAGTTTGATTACAAAAAAAATGTTTCATATGAAAAGAACATATATACTAAATATATTAGTTTTCACATTTAAAATATAAATTTAATATGGGTTTTAATATAGAAACCCATTTTCTCAAAAGAAAATTCAATTTGTCTATCTTAATAGGTGAAAAAATATATGGATCTTAATATGAAAAATTGGTAATTTGTGAAAAAATGTTATGAGAGAAAGTTTTGGCTATCAAACACAAGAAAAATGTCATTTTCCACAGAATTTGCTATTTTCATTTTCATCCAATCAAATAGAGTCTCTATAGAGGCTATAATTTTTATTAGAATCTAATGAAATTATCACTCTCTATCAAAGAGAAACCTCCGTTGGTAGTCACCAATACCCATCCCCCAATTTCTTTTAAGGAAGCTGTTGAGCAAAACGATGCTGAGATGGATGAGGATGATGATGTAAAGGATGACTTTTTCCTTAATATCGAGATAAAAGTGGAAGAAAATGATATTGTTGGTGAAAGACAAAACAATAACCTGAAAATATCTTTTTCGGATAATCTGCTGAAACAGATGGCAGCCTCAATGAAGAATACAGTAATGGTGAGAATGCTGGGAAGGAAAACTGGTATTCAAACCTTCCATCAAAGACGACCTAATCTTTGAAACCCAAAAGTACTATTCATATTATGGATATTGAGAATGGCTATTATATGATCCGTTTATCTACGAAAGCAGATTACTTTACAGCTTTATTTAGAGGACCTTGGTCTATCATGGGACACTGTCTTATTATGCAACCATGGTCTCCAAACTTCAATGTCAATGTTCTTAACTATCGGCTATTCCAACGTGGATCCGTTTCCCTGCCTTACCTCCAGAATGCTACCACAAGCAAATAATATGAATGATAGCTCAACATTTTGGGGAGTTTATCAAGTTTGATTTGAATAGCACGACATCTAGTCATGGACAATTCACAAGAATGACAGTTATCCTAGATCTCAGTAAGCTTTTGATCATGAACTTATTGCTGAATGGTCAGAATCAAAAGATTGAATACGAGAGTCTCATATATATCTATTATAAATGTGCGAACTATGGTCATGTAGTAGACTCATGTCCCTTAGTGGTACAACAAAAGGCAGCAGAAGAAACGGAGAAACGAAAAAACGGAGAAAACACTTCATTAGAACCACCACCACCGCCGGTTTATACCACTGGCCCGTGGATCTACGCTGCGCGAAGGGGTAGAACGGTCAAGCAGGGAAATCTAGCTATTGATTTCTGGGGCATGCAAATCTCGTCTATCCCACTCGGCAACTCCAACATCCTCACGATTTGATGTTCTAGCAACGACTTTGGAAGATAGTATGGAAACTTTCCCTGATTTGGTGGAGAAGAATAAAGATATTCACAACAACACTTCTACTTGGAAATAAACTATTAAATTAAACTCAACTAATGGTAGTGGGCTAGAAACCACTAAAGAAGTTTGGAAAAAAAAGAAAATGCTCCTCATAAGCTCGGTCCATCTACGTCCACCACAGGCCCACAATCCGAAAAAGAGAAATTAGCCCCAATTTGACATCACCGTCTACGCCAATCCATTTGCTATAAAGAAAGCACTCCCTGAACTTACAACCGATAGACACCCACGAAGATGCCTCGATGAAAATTGAAGTATATCAGAAAAATCAACATATAAAGGAATCGGAATATCTGGACCTGAACAAACACACAATTGTAGTTTTCGATGGGAAAGGGGTGGTTTCGACTGACAATCTGAATAGGCGCCCTCCCACTCCCTCTTCTCTCAATCGATCAGGTAATAACACTAAACCACCTGATCAATTGAAAGGAGTAAGTATGAAAAGCGACCTGAAGATAAGGAACGGAGCGGCTAATCGAGGCAAAGAAACGAAAACCTATGTTATTGATGTATCTATGGAAACTGGGCCTAGCGATGATGATGATGATGTTGCAAATTCCACTTTTGAGGAAGAGGCCATGTCTGGCATGAAGTCTTAAATGGGTATTACCCACTTCCTTCCTTACTTCGATTTTACTAATGTATTGTGCAATTTTAGTATGAAACTGTCAGGGAGCTGTAGGGAAGCCTTCTATGAGGCATCTTAAATCTTTTATAACTATACGCCGTATCAAAGCTCTGGCCTTTATGGAGACGAGAACGAGTGGGAAGCAGGCCGATCCGATTATTCATAAAATGGGTTGTAACAGATCTCATCAGGTTGAAGCTATCAGTTTTTCTGGAGGCATTTGGATTCTTTGGAAGGAAGAAATTTATGTTCATATACTACACAATAACTGGTGATTTATACACATGAGGATTTCTCATTCTCCAAAAATTTCTTTTTTATGCACCATGATATATGCAAGCCCAACACCATTGATACGATGCTCTTTATGGGGGGAACCTGGAGCAACTAGTTGTATATTCTCAGGAAACATGGCTACTAATAGAGGATTTCAATGCTCTCCTAAGTTGTAATGATAAATAGGGCGAGTCTAGACCCGGGAGAGTTTGTAAGTCCTTCCAACAGTAGGTCAAATCTTCAGACCTATTAGAACTATTCCACACTGCATCATCTTCTCCCTTCACTTAGGCCAGATGATTATGCTTTGAACGACTAGATTAAGCTTTTATCAATAGAGCTTGGACTAACAGATTCATTGAATATCAAGTGCTCCATTTGGCTAGAATTAAATCAGACCACTGCCCTCTCCTCCTTAATGTATTGGTTTGGGTGCAATTTAGACAGTTCCTAAACAACCGAGATTTTCTTAGAGCTTGGGAGGGTCTTCCCTTCTGACCAAAATTTGTCAAAAAGCATTAGAAGAATGATCTCCCTTTAATATCGACTCATACCAGAGTTCACTGCACAAATTAATAACTAGAACAAAAAGGTCTTCGGTAACATTTTCTACAACAAGAAGCGTATTATGGCTAGACTAGATGAGATCCAATGTAAAATTAATTTAAAAGGTCCGAGAGGTTTGATCAAGCTAGATAATAAGTTAAGAGAGGAGCTGGCCTCGATCCAACATCAAGAAGAGTTATTATGGTGCTAAAGAGCTAATCTTGTCTGGTTCTCTCTCAGGGATCGTAATACCAGTTTTTTTAATGCATCGGTGAAGGCCAAGAGAAGAACAAAACATATTGCTACATTAAAACTCCTGAATGGGGAATGGTGCTCAAACCAAGCTCTTTTTAAAATGAAGCAAACCGGTTTTTCAAAAACATTTATTGTGGATCCTCCGCTAATTGTCAACCATACCCGTTACAGGTCCATTTTCCTATTTTCTTAGATACTTAACTATAACGCTAGGGAGCCTTAGTTACTGATGATGAAATTCGAAATGTTGTTTTCTCTATGAGCCCATTGAAAACCCTGGGATGTGATGGAATTACTGCACTATTTTACTAAAAACATTGGCATGTAGTCAAAAGCTCAATATGCAAGATGGTATCTCAAGTCTTCGACACAGGAGTCTTTGATGATTCAATTGATCGATCCCTCATTACATTGATCCCTAAAGTTGAATCCCCCGAAGGCTTTAGTCAGCTTCAACTGATTAGTCTTTGCACAGTTAATTATAAACTCATAATGACGATAGTGGCAAATAGACTGAAACAGGTGATGCCTTATCTCGTCCGCCCTGAACAAACAAGTTTTGTAGATGGTCGACATATAACAGATAATATCATTATTGCTCAAGAACTCATTCATTCGATGAGGTGTCTTAAAGGCCCTAAATGGTGGTTTGCAGTGAAGATTAACCTAGAAAAATCTTATGACAGATTAAATTAGACTTTTATTTGTGAAACTCTACAAGATGCTAAGATCTCTGAACCTGTGCTCCATACAGTCATGTGAAGTTATGTTTCTAGTTCCTTTAAAGTATTGTGGAACGGTATTCCCTCGGAACCTTTCTCTCCTTCCCGCGGAGTTTGCCATGGAGACCCAGTCTCACCATATACATTTGTCTTAATGGTGGAGAAGCTTTCTCAATCCATTGCGAATGTCGTGGAACTGGGAGAACGGATAGTCCCTGGGATTGGCGCTGACTCCATTACTACATCACACCTATTCTTCCCGGATGATTTAATTTTATTTTGGGAGGCTTTAGAACGTCAAGTAACAAATATGTTGAAGCTACTGAAGATATTATGTGACCACTCAGGGCATAGCATCAGCAGAGACAAGTCCCAAATTTTCTTTTCTTTAATGTGACTGATAACTTGGCTGATACTTTAAGCACTAAAATAGGGATTTCTAGATGCTCAGACTTGGGAAAGTATTTGGGGGTTCCGTTTTTGCATAGCAGAGTATGTATCTAAAGATATTTATAATTGAATTCTAAAAAAGGCAAAGACCGGAGTATAAAGTTGGAGCTCCCAAAGGATATCCTTAGCAGGTAGAACAACTATGTGTAAAACAACACTATCCTCTCTTCCCTATTACTCTATGTAGACTACATGTCTACCCAAAGGGATGTGTAACAACCTCGATATGATCAGTAGGAGTTTCCTGTGGGGCTCAAGGCAGGGGGAAAGAAAGACCAATCTAGTGAAATGGGATAAGGTTTGCTAACCAAAGAATAGAGGGGACTTGAATATCAAAAAACGACCACAATGAACTCGACGTTCCTAATAAAGTTGGGGTGGGGGCTTTTGAAGCACCTGGATGATTTATGGACCAAAGTTTTAATCTCTAAATATAAATTTGCAGTAACGGAGATCCTAGAAACCTTAGATACTAAGAAAGGCTCCTATCTATGGCTAGCAATAGGGAAAATATGGCCAGAAGTTAGGAAAGGCGTGAAGTGGGCACTTGGGGATGGTAAGAAAACCTTGTTTTGGAAAGATTGGTGGCCGGACATTCAAAGACCGATCTCTTACCTTACTCAGAATATTATACCAGATGTTATATTTTTTAAAATAGTAGATAGATATGTTCTCCCTACCGGTCAATGGGGCATAGACAATTTTTTTCATTTGATTCCCCTTGAAGTCCAACGAATCATTGATGCTACACCCCCTCCATAGTTTATACACTACAATGATGAAACTTATTGGGGATTATCATCATCTGATTGTTTCTCGGTGGCATCGGCTTACAAAGGCCTTCTACGGGATATTTGGGAGTCTAAGAATCCTAAATGGGACTTAGCTCGGAAGTGGGAAGGACCAGAAAAAAATAAAGTTATTCATTTGGCTACTTTTGCAGGAACGCCTTCTCACTAACGAAGAGAGACATCGCAGGCATATGATCCCCAACCCATATTGTGAGTGCTGCATTGCTTAAGTCGAGACAATTGAACATGTTCTAAGCTCATGTCTAAAGGCGTTCCAAATTTGGTGCGGTGTTTTTGGTTTCCAAATAGCCTTTCCTGGCTATCCCTTCTCTTTGATGACTGGATAGTTGGAGATCTTTTGAAGAAAGAGTTGATACATTACTACTCCTGGCCCACAATATTCGCTACGACCTATTGGAGGATATGGCTTTCAAGGAATGAAAACCTTATTGGCGAGAATGAATAGAATACCCACGTGGTTGTTCATTCCATCTTGGCAATGGCAAAGAGTTTCTAATGGCTTATCTCGTTGGTAACATCAATGCGTAACAATTGGACTCCTTCACCCACGAATTGGTTCAAACTAAATACTGATGGTACCCTGAGATATGGTACCTGGCAACAATAGGGGGCGTACTCCGCAATGAGAGTAGTGAATGGTTGGGAGGCTTCATGGCAAACTTGGGAACTTGTTCTATATATGATGTGGGGTTATGGGGCACGTTAGTGGGGCTACAATTAGCTTGGAGTATGGGCTTTCGAAAGGTAATATTAGAAGTGGATGATAAAGCAGTTGCGGACAGACTGCAGGCACGGGAGAACCCCATTAATAAACATTGGCATTTGACATCCCTAGTACTTCATATGATAAATAAGCCATGAGAGATCGTGGTTCAACATGTACATCGTAAAGGCAATCAGGCAGCCGGTTAGATGACGAACAAGGCATTTCAACAGCAAACAGGGACTCACTTCACTCAACTATGCTCAGTTGGGTTGGGATCTATTATTCAAGAAGATGTCATAAGAGTGTCTTTTCTTAGACAATGCTTGATGTAATATGGGCTTTTTAACACCCCCTTATAATAATAAAAAGTCTCTGTATGGTAAAAACACAATTTATTACTTCCTTACTGGTTGGCTCTAGCTAGTTAGCCAATGATTATTTTTTTTTTTTTTTTATTTTAAATTTGATGTTTTCGTGGATAAATACTCAATTCATCAATAATTGAAATCTTATGGGCTTGTCTATCGTACGTGCCCCGCTACACTGCCTCCAACATTTATGAGCAACCCAACAAAAAAGGAAAAAAACTTCGATAACATACTTTGAGCACCGAGATTGGTTATCGAATCATTCAATTATCGAGTGATGCACCTCGTAATGCGTGTGAGCATCTCGAAGTGTATCGAGCAATAACCGAGTAGGGTTTATGCCAATCTCGATATCCAAAATATGATACTTTAGTAGCTTCCAACAAAAAAAACGCACACTCATCCACACTCCATGATATGGCATGGGACGTGGGGTGTCATTCCCTTTAAAAAATATTAATGCTTATATCCATTATCATCCAATCTCGTTAAAGAAAATGAATTTTTAAACCTGCCACACCCCTTGTTATAAAACATTCGATGATGCATCAATCCACATGCACACGTATCTCCATACACATTCTATGGACTATAATCAATCCGTAAAAAATCTCCATTATAATAGAGGCCCGCTAAGGGCACCCCACCATTTAATGAGGGCACCCAGTTAATGTGGGCACAAATCGATTTACCTGGGGCACCCAAAAATTAAACCCAAAATACCGAAAATGCCCTCGTGCAAAAACCCTCTCACCCACCCTCGTCAAACCCCTGGGCACCCCACCACCACCACCACCACCACCACCCTCGTTCACCGAATTCCCGGTGGAAGAATTCATTTGTTTTGAACCGAAGCGATGAGAGGAATCCCGAAATCGTGTTCTCCGTCTCTCGCCGTGTGTTTCTCCTTCGTTGTTCTAGGTTTCTGCATTTTGTAGGGTCCGTTGTGTGAGCCGATTTCGTCTCCAAATTAGGGCTCGGTTGAAGATCGACGAATTAAGTTACATTTGGTAGAGTAGATGTAATGTGTGGTAGAGTAGATGTAATGTGTGTGTGGCGGTTTGTTAAAATGTAAAAAAATTGGGAAATCGTGGTTCTCGGCCACACAGCCGAGATCGAATGTCAACCGTCTCGCCTTGGCGAGACATAAGCTAATATTTTTCTAACTCGCAGCCTCGGCCACGTAGACCGGGAAGAGTTAACCACGTATCGGTTGTCCACTTCCGAGAGGTCTCCGCAGCTCGGTCGTCATAGGACGAGAGTCGCGAATTGAAATGGTCAATTCATCTCGGTGGTGTACAACCGATAAATTTAAATGGGACTCGGTTATACAAGACCGATATATTGGAATACTTGTCGGTCATGGGTGACCGAAAATATGGTTTGTTTCACGAACCTGCTTGACCGAGACATCAGAAATGGATGAATTTGAACATTACAGTTTCAAAAAAGTCTCCGTAGTAGTCAAACTAACAATACAAGATTGAAAATCCAGCACGACAATTTGCACCGAACTTTAATTAATTATAAATCTCCGTAACATTCAAACTGACTCTAAAAAGAGTCCATCCATAAGTAAACAACAATTAAAACACAACACAACATTTGCATATACATAGAACATTCGGACGAATTGGCAAAATTTCTAAATGTTTAGCCGTCTGCAGGTACAAGCTTTAACCTACGGTATCTAAATCTACAACAGGTATGGTGGCTTCATGATCAAGCGAGCTGCAATGGGCGCGATGTCTCGAAAAACGAATCCATCTCGCCAACCTTTGCGCAGATCCTCAACGTACCGATCCCACGATGGATATAAGGATGGCGGCGGTGCATTCACACGCAACCGCACTGTCAAAGTGAACAAGAGAACATAGAAGATATTGTCACAAACCCGATTAAGGGGGAAACAAACCAATTCACAAAAAAATCATAGAACTTACCCTAACCCAATGGATATTCCTTTCATTCGCCATTGCAATGATAAGTCTGTTGTGCAATGACGACGTTGGAGTACTACGTAGAGGTAGGAATGTGGAGGCACTCCCATGCGAGAG
Organism: Stephania yunnanensis; assembly: GCA_039657365.1. Lineage (NCBI taxonomy): Eukaryota > Viridiplantae > Streptophyta > Magnoliopsida > Ranunculales > Menispermaceae > Stephania > Stephania yunnanensis. The sequence continues at coordinate 11,759,401 of CM077592.1, forward strand.
GTTGACGAGAATGACATTGAATGCGGTGGATACTAACAATCCCATGTCCGGAAGTGTCAACCATTCTTTGAAAGATGCCCCCTCTTACTTCTCTCGGGCAATGCACCGCATTTCTTGACAGCTCGAAACTCGAGCCAAGCACTTCCCGCCATAGGTATTCATACCCGATAATCTCATCGTACATCCGTCTACGCACAATCCTCCACCCGTCTACGTCGGCAAGTCCAAGCCCAGAGGCTATACACCTATATCCACAATTCCCATCGGAAACTACATCGATAATGGCATCAACATGTGGCAACCAATCCGGTTCTAAGCAATGACTATAAGCCATGTTAGAACCACTTTGCGTGCGTCGACTGACACGACGCATTTGTGGAACCTTGCATTTCTTCTGCGTAGAAGCTTTTGTGGAGTGGGAGGACTCAAATCCGATTGGAGATTGGGGTGCCTCCGACACTGGGGTGCCTCCGGTTGGAGACCCCGGTGTCCTCACACCCGCATCCTCAACTTCCAAATCGCACTCTACAAAAGACGAAGGTGGACTAATCTCCCGAGCCGCTCACTTTCGATCCTCCCCCGCATCCTCAACTTCCTCCTCCCCTTATCCAATCTTCTGCGGTGTCGTGATTGTGCCTCCCACAAATCACAAGTGACATACCATAAGGAGTCGCATTCTCCTTGACGTTAATTTGGAAAGGGCATCCACATTTCTTCGTACAAGTGTGAGTCCTCGCCTTTTCATCATTCCTTGATTTCTTTAAAAATTTTGCCGCTTTACCCTTCCCAACTCTCTGAGCCAGTCCCCTATATGTCCCAGGACTGTCACAGTAATTTTCACCCTTCCCTTCGCTTAATGCCCCGCATCCGAGCGCTTCGTTACTAATACAAACTTGTTCTCGCCACCAATCGATTGAAGCCATGAAATTGCCGCTTCGCGAGAGGGGAATGACTTAGAAGGTGTAAAAGTGTCCTTGTAGTCTGGAAAATTACAAGATAACGGCATTACCTGCAATACAAACAGTGTAACATTATAATCAACCAAAATGTAAAGCACAATCACAAAAAAACCCAAAAAAATAGGTTCTCGGTTGTACAGTTCAGAAACTTTCTTCATTGTCTCGTTTACGTGCGACCGAGAGTTACCAGTACCCTCGGTTGTTCCAGACCGTCACCTACGAGAAACCTCTCGGTCATCTGAGACCGAGACGATAACATACATCTCGGTCCTGCGAGGCCGGAACAATCGCGCACCCAGACAGATACTTCGGATAACCGCAAAAAAACACAAAAAATTTGCAACATTACCTCAAGGACGACCTCCTCTGGCACCGAAGCATTACGATCCTCCATTATACAGTTGAAACAACTTCGGATTTGAAGAAATTACCAAACCCTACGTTGACAAACAAATCATCATTTTCACTGGTTATACGCAACTAAAGAGTTCGAAAAACCCGAAAATGGTTGTCAAACATTGTTACCTCGCTGTCGGACGAGCAAGAATCGATCAGCTCTTCGCCAAACGCAATGTGGCTGTGGCTTTGTGGTTGACGCTTGCTGGTGGGGTGCCCTAACTCCTTGTCGAAATGGTTTGTGGGGTTTGAACCATTATATATATACAGGGGCAAAATGGTCTTTTTCATTTTTGCTGGAATTTTTACAAATAAGTTGGGTGCCCTCATTAAATGGTGGGGTGCCCTTAGCGGCCCTCTTATAATATCGTGGTTCTTATCCCAAACTCCTGAAATGTCCTCCACGTCACCACCGGATCACATTCTCCCAGTCAACCTCAGCAATAGTTCACTCCCTCCTCATCAACGGCTCTCGACAGAACCAGATCATCCCACACACATCTCCAAGCACCTCATTCATCCCAACAACCAAATGACAATAATACCCCCGTCAGCTATACATATCTTCACTACTGTATTTTCATCTCGCAGAGCTCGAACGAATGTCTCCAATGGCGTCGCTACTTCTCCGAAGAACAACCCATCGAAACCCTAGACCATTCACTAATACACAATTCTTTGCTCAGCTTCGACCGATGTCATCGGAGAATCAGAAGAGCGGATCCATAGAGAAGATCCTGATCGCGAACCGAGGAGAGATCGCGTGCCGGATCACGAGGACTGCGAAGCGGTTAGGGATCCGGACTGTCGCGGTTTACAGCGACGCCGATAGGGATAGTCTTCACACGAAGTCTGCTGATGAGGCTGTGAGGATCGGGCCTCCGCCGGCGAGGTTGAGCTATTTGAACGGTTCGGAGATCGTTAGAGCTGCGGTTCGTACTGGTGCGCAGGTAGGGTTTTGTTTTGGTTGTTTTAGTGGTGGAATTTGGGGAGAATTGCTGTTTTGTTGTCAAATTAGGTTTAAAGTTTGGACCTTTTTGGGGGATCATAGCTTCTAAGAATGATTTTGTTGCATATATGAATGATTATGTGTTGTTGATGGTGGTTTTTTGATTGGTAACCTATGAATGCTTGTTATGAGGTTGTTATGGTTTTGTGTGGGAAGTGTTTTGGTCAGTGGCTGGTGTAGCCCTTTATTGTAATGAGCATTTCTTACTTTGCTAATAACTCAAAATGTGGAAATTGAAGATTGGATTGCGCCCAAATGGACTGGTCGCTTCATGGTATTAGGTTGGATTAATTACATTGGACTGGCCAAACCGGTGTTTGCTTGGAGGATTAACTAGTCCACGGGATTATCTAATACTCAGTAGAGGTGACTAAAGTAAACCATCAATTTTGGTGGGACTAACTAGTCCCAATGCTTGGGCTTAACAGATTACCAAAGTACCTCTCCTCTTTACACACTTTTCTAGTGCCTAATGAAACAACTATAAATCATCTGAAACTCAAATAAATCATCTGTGAATTCGTCAATTTCCTTCATAGTTTTGCAGGGGAAGATCCAACAACTTAGATGAACAAGAACATAAACCCTAAAATCACAACAAATCACACAACTGCATTTTGCAGGGGAAGAGAGTATTATCTGATCAAAGTAGACTTACCTCGAATGAAGAAGACGCCCTTACGCGATAACACGATGACGAAGATGCGGAGGATGAACAACGCTCACCAGAGATCGAGGACTCGAACAGGAGGAGCGTGAAGTGAAGACCGAAATCGAGTTGATGATTTTGTTAGAGATGTAACTTAAATTGAGGAGTACTTTAGTAAATGTACCTATTACAACCACATTTATTCTCAATCTTAAAACTCTCAACCGAACAAGTCCCATAAATGAGACTAATACATAAACTCATGTGTTAGTCCCATTACAAACTAATCCTATGATCTTGGGTCTTCCTAAAATGTGAAGCGAACAGGCCAAAAGGGTACTAGTAGCGTCCCTCCCCCTTAACCAGATGTCTCGAGTTCAAGTCCCGAGAATGGAAAAACATTAAAACTCTCGGGTAGAGGCGCCACCCTTGTGATCCTGTGTTCCTCGAGTCCGAAATTAGTTGGGACTATGCCTCGGATACCCCGACAATAATAAAAAAAGGTACTAGTAGCGTAGTTGGATTAGGTCGAGATAGAAAACGAAGCTGGTGAGCAGGTTGAATTAGCATTGTAGCATGTTAATTGCTTGTTGTCTAGTTGGAACCAGCAAAACCCGATATGGGAGTTTATTGGTGTTCGAGTGATTATATATACTCAACATATTAGGATTAATCACCAACTGAGTGTCTATTCTGTGTATAGTTGTATATTTGTTTGAGTGTAATGTGAGTGTGTAGTATGTGTACATTTGTAATGTGAGGATGAGTGGTTGTGATTAGATCAAGTAATCAAACGGTTGTAAAACATTCTATCATGATATAAAAGAAACAACAACAGATGATTCATTCACTGAATGAATCTCTGTTCATCTCCTCTTCAAAACCTAACTATGGTTTCATGCATTTCTTGATTTCAACATGGCATCGAGCTAAATGGCTCAGCCATGGCTAGATTTGGTGGTATGGAAGTTGGATCTGGTGATTACGATCCCATATCTGAAGACTTGGAGACATAATCGATGTCTACGCAGACGATTCATGGCAGCTCAAGCTCGGGGACGACGAGCAACACTACATTTGGCAATTTTTGGAACCAGAATGTCACGATAAAGCCGGATCAAAAGAAATTTTTGTTATGGCAGTTGATCATCATCCCAATGATCGAAGGTCAAGATCTGGACGGTTTCCTCTTTGGAAAGTTGTCCGGCCAAGATTCTTGCAAGCGGATAACCAAATTCAGGCTACAAAGAGTGGTACATCCTAGATCTGAAGCTCAGTGGTTGGCTAATGAACACGCTGACACCGGAGGTAGCATCTCTGGTAATTACTCCGAAGAAATGAACGATATCACATGAGTTGTGGTCTACTCTAGAGAGATATTGTGCCATTAACAATAAATCATAGATCCAGGATATCAAGAAGATTATGCTCAAGACGCTTAAAGGATCTCTAAAGATGTATGAGTATTTGGCTAAGATGAAAGAGTTGGCTGATGAACTTGCAATTGCTGGTGCGCCACCGAGTGATGATGGCTTGATTTCAAATGCTCTTCTTGGTTTGGAGGTTGAGTACTCACTGATGACAGTGCGGTTCTTCAAGGCAAGTTGATCTTGATTGGCAAGAATTTCATGCTTCGATGATAAGTTTGAGAGTTCTGTGAAAGGAGGTAATAGTAGATCTGGGTTACATAATGGATCTTCATATGGTCAGCCTCATGGATCTGGCCAAAATCACAGTGGTATTCGTGGCAATGCTTCTGGATCTAGTAATCGAAGTCGAGGTGGTGGTCGTCACAGAGGATGTGGAGGTTTCCGATTTCAGAACAGTAATAGTCGTCCTACATGTCAGATTTGTGGGTAATATGGACACTCTGCGGCTGTTTGTTACTTTCGTGCAGATATGAAGTACATGGGGAATCAGCCGACTTCCTCGTCTCCACCAGTCTTCACAAAGTCGTTCCCGGGTAATGCTCCAGTGCAAAACTCTTTCTTTAGTTTTGTTCCAGATAGTTCGTGGTACATGGACAGCGGTGCATCGTCTCATGTAACGGGTGATCAGACTCAAATGACCAACAGTGTTCCATATGGAGTTAATCAGTCTCTTATGGTGGGAAATGGTCAATACTTATCTATCCCTAGCACTGGATCTGCACAAATTCCTTATAATAACTCGAAACTGTAATTTGATAATACTTTGTAGGTGCCTAATATTAAGAAAATTTTATTTAGTGCATCACAATTAACTAGGGATGATAACATATTGATTGAGTTCCATCGTGATTTTCGTTTGGTGAAGGATATTCTTTCTAGTGATGTCCTTCTCAAAGGGTCTTTTCACAATGGCCTCTTTCGCTTTTTTGGGTCTCCACAATCTTCTATGCATTCTTCTTCTGCTTTTTTTGTGTCCAATAAAAGTCTACTTGCTCTTTGGCATGCTAGACTGGGTCATCCTGCACAGAAAGTGCTTGGACAGGTTTGAATGAGCATTTACATGTACGATCTGATTCTTTTGTTGATTTTTGTTCTTATTGTCCTCTTGGTAAGATTCATGCTCTTCCATATAAATCATGTGATAAAATGTCATTACATATCTTGGATTTAATTCATACTGATTTGTGTGGCCCTGCTCTAATGTCTTCTCCCAATGGATTTAACTACTACATTCATTTTGTAGATGATTGTTCAAGGTTTACTTGGTTATATCCTTTGCGTTTGAAATCTGATGCTATTAAAGCTTTTACACATTTTAAAGTCCTGGTTGAAGATCAGTTTGGAACAACTATCAAAAAGGTCCAATTTGATTGAGGGGTGAGTATTGATCTTTTAAACCTATTCTTGTCCCCATTCCCTTGAACAAAATGGTCGTGATGAACGTAAACATAGACATATTGTTGAAATGAGTCTCACCCTTCTTGCCAAGAGTCACTTAACTTTGAAATACTAGTGGGATGCTTGTGAAACTGCAGCGTTTCTTATAAACAGATTACCCACTAAAGTTTTACAAGGCCTATCTCGTTATACCAAGTTGTATAATCAGCCTCCGTATTATACTATTTTAAAAACCTTTGGTTGTTCCTGTTTTCCTTACCTTCGGCCTTATAATCAACATAAATACCAATTTAGGTATGAAAAGTGTATATTTTTGGGCTACAGTTCCATTCACAAATGATATAAATATTTAAATGTTGTCTGGAGACTTTTTATTACTTGAAATTTCTTGTTCAATGAGCATGAATTTCCCTATTCATCTTTGTTTGATTCTCCTATGTCTGTTTGTGGAAATTTGCCTATTCTTCATACTACTATTTCTTTACCTATTCCTTCGAGTGTACCTACACATGGTCCTTCTTCTGCTGTGTCTACTTCTGTACATGTTCCTTTGTCGGAGTCTCCCTCTTCAAGTTCAAATTCAATCAGTAGTCCTAGTTCTAATTTTAATACTTCTAAGACTATTAGTTCTAATACTATGCCACCTATTAATACACATCCAATGATAACTAGTGGTAAAAGTGGAAGTTCAATGAAGAAGGTCTTTTTATTAGCCACTACTCCCAATGAAATTGATATTCCATCAATTGCTGAAATAGCTTTCACTATTCCTAAGTGGAAAGAGGCTATGGATAAGGAATATCAGGCTCTAATTAAGACTGGAACATGGTCTCTTGTACCTTCTTCTCCCCATTAGAATATTGTGGGCAAGAAATGGATATTTTCTGTGAAGAAAAATTATGATGGATCCATAAATCGATACAAGGCTAGATTAGTGACCAAGGATTCAAACAGGTTCCCGGTGTTGATTTTGGTGAAACATACAGTCATGTGGTTAAGGCCTCTACTGTTAGAATCATTTTGTCTATTGCAGTGCATTTTGGGCGGTCCCTTAGGCAACTAGACATTAATAATGCTTTTCTAAATGGTGTTCTTGGTGAAGAGGTGATTACAAATCAACCTACTGGTTTTATTGATGCTCATTATCATTCACATGTTTGTAAATTGCATAAAGCTTTGTGTGGTCTAAGGCAGGCTCCTCGAGCATGGTTTGACAAGCTGCGATCCACGCTTATCTCCTGGGGTTTTCAGAATTCGAAAGCTGATAATTCTTTGTTTGTTTTTCGTGATTCATCTTCTGTATTGTTCATTTTGGTGTATGTTGATGACATCATTGTCACGGGGTCTAAATCTGAGGTCATTCAGTCCTTTATTTCTCGGTTACATAGTTCATTTGCTCTTAAGGACATTGGTAAATTGAGTCTTTTTCTGGGCATGGAAGCTCGCAGGGATAAGAGTTGATTGTACTTAACTCTGTTAGCTTATGTCAAACAACTTCTGAAAAAGGGTGGCATGGCTTCTGCCAAACCTATTAACACTCCTTTTTTCAGTTGGAAAACCTCTCTATGCATATGGTGGTCCTCGTTTTCATGACAGTACTCTGTATAGAAGCTTATTGGGAGGTTTACAATATTTGGTTAATACTAGGCTGATATCTTCTTCATTGTTAATCGACTCAGTCAATTTCAACAAGCTCCTTTTGTGAATCATTGGCAAGCCTTAAAGAGGGTATTGAGATACTTGAAAGGTACGGTTGATCTGGGTATTTCTTTTAAACCTGGTTCTCATTTATATGTCACTGGATTCTCTTATGCTGACTGGGCATCTTCCCCAGATGACAGACACTTGGTTGCAGGTTATGCTGTCTTTCTGGGTCTCATTCTGGTTACTTGGCAATCTAAAAAGCAGGCAGTGGTTGCTAGGTCCAGTACAGAGTCAGAATATAGGACTTTAGCCTAGGTTACTGTAGAAATCTCTTGGTTGAAATGCCTGTTATGTGAACTTCATCTACCTGATCAGGCTACCCCCACTGTTTGGTGTGATAATCTCAGCGCTATAGCATAGGCGAAGAACCCAATTTATCATGCTAGGACCAAACATATAAAGATTGATATACATTTTGTCAGGGATAAGGTACTATCTGGGCAACTTGTAGTTCATCATGCCCCTTCAGTTGATCAGATTGCATATGTGTTTACCAAGCCGTTTGCTTTATCCAGTTTTAGTTTTTCATGGGACAAACTTGGAGTTGCTTCACCACCCCAAAGTTTGAAGGGGATATTAGGATTAATCACTGACTGAGTGTCTATTCTGTGTATAGTTGTATGTTTGTTTTGAGTGTGATGTGAGTGTGTAACATGTGTACATTTGTAATGTGAGGATGAGTGGTTGTGATTAGATCAAGTAATCACACGGTTGTTAAACATTCTATCATGATATAAAAGAAACAACAACAGATGATTCATTCACTGAATGAATCTCTGTTTGTCTCCTCTTAAAACCCTAACTAGGGTTTCATGCATTTCTTGATTTCAACACAATAGAAGGTCATTTATTCGGAGAACATGTTAGAAATCTTTAATTAAGCCATTTGATATTGAAACTCGACCAAGATGGTATCTTGATGCACAATTGAAGTAATGGGGACGACTGATGAATTGAGCCTAACATCGTATTTCTCCTTTTAAAAGAGATAGAAGAGAAATAGAAGAATAGGAAACGGAAACCTATAACATGCATTGGGGAAGAGGGGGGTAAATATTAGTGAAGAAATTTGACACTTAGACTTCTTCGTTCTTACAAACTTAAGCAGCTTTGATGCTAAAGTTACACTTAAATGCTTCAACTGATACCTAGGTCTCTGGAAATGCATACCAATCTATCATTACTAGTTATGTTAGCGGTAAATGGTTTTTGGTTGTATTCTTAAGTGGAGATTGCATTTCCTGCTAAAAGCTTATGTTAGCTGATTTAATGTATTATTTTTTTTTTATGTTACTTTTCTGACTACCTTATATTGTGTAGAAAACTCTTTATTGTGCCACCACATCAAAACTGAGGTACTCCTATCTCATTTTGAGGGAACCAGGATACTGTTTGCTTGTAGTTTTTGAATAATGAATAAAAAATAAATTATAATCAGGTAGTATAAAATATGATAATAACCTGTTCAGTATTTGCTGTTTGTGAAGAATGGTCGAAAGCATGAATAAGAGTGGTGTTAAATTTATGTGCACAAGCAGTAGTACCACTTGCTAAGAAAATGTTCTTCCATGAATACTTTACGAACCTGATTCTATCCTTGAATAAATATGCTTGAAATGATCTTCTTCTTAGTAGGGTTTATGGTTTTGATATTTAGGCTATCCACCCAGGCTATGGCTTCCTCTCAGAAAATGCCGAGTTTGCTCAACTTTGTGAAGCTGAGGGACTCACTTTTATTGGACCTCCAGCATCTGCCATAAGGGATATGGGTGATAAAAGGTACCAACTGGAGGCTCACTTATTTTTGGGCATCCTTTTTTAAGCATACTCTCTCTCTCTCTCTCTCTCTCTCTCTCTCTCTCTCTCTCCATCTACTTGTCTGTCGCGCATTGATGTCTCTTTAAGTCTACCTTCACTAATCATGCTACACAAATATCATATTTGTTCCAATGGGACATTTGATTTCGTGCATTGTTGCATATCCGCCATTTTGAAACCATTTTCAATTAGTCTTTTATGCTTCTCTTTTAGTAAACATCTTATTTGCATCGAGTTATTATTTGAGAACTTTTTGTCGTTTGATGCATCTGCTAGTGCATCAAAGAAGATAATGGGAGCAGCAGGCGTGCCGCTCGTGCCTGGATATCATGGCAATGAACAAGACGTTGAATTTATGAAGTTAGAAGCTGACAAGATTGGATATCCTATATTGATAAAGCCAACTCATGGGGGTGGAGGCAAGGTTGGTTCTTTTTTTCTTTTCTATTATTTATTTATTAATTTATTTCGAGTAAAATGAAATATATTAGATGGTAAGATCAAATTGGACAACTCAACAAATTATTTTAATAGAATTATAGAATGAACCAAATTAGATATTAGTGGACCTTTATTAATCATGATTTATGATTCAACAAACTGAATCATTGAGAGGAAGAGATGAATTGAATTACGAACAACAGAACACCTGTCAGAAAAGATAAGCCATTCAAGAGATCTATATACTCTCATAATTCTCTAAATAGAAACACTCAACCAAATTTTTCTCATGACTTCCATTCATAAATAAATTACTATTCAGGGACCTCTAAATAAATACTTTTTATTGCTTGAATGTTGTCTCGCTAGTCAGCACCGCCTCACCAAAATTAGGGAAATAACCTCAGAATCCTTTTTTTTTTTGGTCAAAGGCCTCAGAGTCCTTGGCTTATGTAGAACTTATTTTTTGTGCTACTTGAACTTTTTGTCAATGAGTGGATGCTTAGCATTTGCTTTTTCTTGATGTTGTTAATTAGATACAGACATAACGTTGTCTTGTAAATTCTTTAATTCTTTATATATGGAGGAAAATCCGTCTGGTGTTTCCTAATTCCTGTTCACAACTTTGAACATCAAGTGTTCTTGTGCTTAGTTATCCAAAATCTAAACTGAAACTTTCTTGAGAGATGGAGCATTGGCTCTGATATACCACCAATCCCCTCTCTAGGTGTCTGTTTCTAGTTTCTGTATTGTGGTAAAGAGATTTTGAAATTAAAAAAAATGTAAGATCATGTGGACTTCTATGGTGATTATTCTTTCATATAGTTTGTACCTTGAAGTAAATTGTTTTTTTGGTAAAATTGAAGTATAGTTTTGAATCTTGATATAATTCATAACTAGGAGAGATAATTTAGTTAATTTGATTTTCCCATAGAAAAGTGTTGGAGAAAATCAAAGAGAAGTAAAATTGAATAGAGGAGAGAAGAAAAACTGATCTATATAAAAGGAAGAAAAACAAGAACTGAAATCTGGTTTTTTTATTTCTTGATGTCTTGATCCGTATAAAAATGATTTGCACGTGTATTTTAATACACTTAAGTAACAAGAACTAAAGTTGGAATAAAACTCTTATCCTAAAAAAATAGAAACTTGTATCATAATCTAACTTATCAACAACTAAAGGATAACTTAAAGAGCAAGAAACATAATAACGAAAAATAGATAATTGAATGTTGATGTCCCTAATACGTTGCGTGCCAGCTTAAAAGAAATATTGTTAATACTCCTTCTTTTTCTTGCCGCAAACTTCAAGCTTTTCTCTAAGAAATTCGAACTTGCTTCTTGACAGAGGTTTTGTTAATATATCGCTAGTTGAAGATCGACTTGCAATACTTCAAATTAATCCGAACCTTCCTTCTGCACTTCTCTAAGAAAGAATAATTTGATGTTGAAGTGCTTTGTTTTCCCATGAAAAACAGGATTATTAGAGATAGCGATGGCAGCTTGATTGTCAACAAACAACTCTGTGCATTCCTTTTGCTTCAAATGTAAATCTTCTAACATTTTCCTTAACCATAAAGCCCGATTTGCAGCTGCTGTTGCTGCGATAAATCCAGCTTCTGCTATTGATTGAGCCACTGTACTTTGCCATTTAGAACTCCAAGAGAACACTCCTGAATCAAACTTGAAACAATAACCGAATGTACTTTTCATATCATCAAGTGAGCCTGCCCAATCACTGTCAGAGTAGCCATGCAACACATAATTCTGACTTGCACAAAATTTGATTCCATAATTCAATGCCCCCTTCACATATCTAGGACTCTTTTAGCAGCTCTGAGATGCGTTTCAGTCGCACAATTTGTAAATCTAGATAATAGACTTACGAAATATAGGATATCAGGCCTTGTAGCAGTTAGATACATAAGACAACCTACTAAGCTTCTATAGAAGGTTTCATCAACCTTTTCAGCTTCGTCTTCTTTGCCTAGCTTCTCTTTTTGATACATGGGAGTATCAACACTCTTGCATTCATCCATTCTAAATTTCTTCAAAATCTTCTTGGCATACTTTCTTTGACAAATGAAGACTTCTCATTTCTTTTGTTTTGTTTCCATCCCTTTGATGTAGAGAGTCGATTCATTGAGGCTTTTGTTAAAATCCAACTCCGTTAAGTGTTCATCAATTCTACTATACCAGGCTTTTAGAGCTTGTTTCAGGCCATACAAGGCCTTCTTAAGAAGGTACACATCATCTTCTTTTCCTTTTGCAACAAATCCTTCAGGTTGCTCTACATAGATCTCCTCCTCCAATAAGCCATTCAAGAAAGCTGATTTGACATCAAGTTGATAAACTTTCCAGCTCTTTTGTGCGGTTATTGCAAGCAACAACCTGATTGTCTCCAATCTAGCAACAGGAGCAAAAGTATTAGAAAAATCAACACCAAAAATTTGAGCATAGCCTTTCACAACAACCCTAGCTTTATGCTTGTTGATTGAACCATCAGGATTCAGCTTAGTTCTAAACGCTCTTTCACTTTTCTATCTTCAGGCCTTTTCACCAGTTGCCAAGTTTGATTTTTCTCAATCATGCTTATCTCCTCCTCCATGGCAGCAACCCATCTTGAATCTTTTGCAGCTTCCCAGAAGTTTGAAGGTTCAAGTAAAGCTACGTTGCATGATTGATAAATTTCTGAAAGTGATCTCATACCTCTAACTGGTACATCATCAACCAACTCATCTGGATTGAGTTGTAATTTTGAAACATGGATATGTTCTGAAATTGGATGCTTTCTTTTCCAATCCCACTCATCATTTTCCATGAAATACACATCTTTGCTGATAAGAATTTTCTTGGTGTTTGGTTTGAAAATTCTGTATGCTTTAAAATTTAGGCTATAACCTATAAAGATCTCTTCTTATGCCTTTTTGTTTAGTTTGTCCCTTTTAATTTGAGGAACATAAACAAAACAAAGACATCCAAATACTTTGAGATTTTTCAAAAAAGGTTTGAATCCAAACCATACTTCATATGGAGTTCTTCCAACTACTGCTTTTGTAGGCAGCCTATTTAGAAGAAAGACTGCAGTATGTGATGCTTCTGCCCAATACTCTCTCGGCAAATTCTTCTCAAACATCAAGCATCTGGCCATCTCCATTATGGTACGATTTTTCCTCTCACTAACTCCATTTTGTTGTGGAGTATATGGAGCAGTGAGCTGATGTTCAATTCCAACTTCTTCACAAAATAGATTGAATTGATTTGAGGTATATTCCTTGCCATTATCTGATCTCAAGACTTGAATTTTGTGACCACTTTGTGTTTCAATCCATTGCTTGAATTTCCAGAACACACCAGCAACTTCTGATTTGAATTTAAGAAAATAGATCCAACACATTCTTGAGTAGTCATCAATGAAAATCAAGAAATACGTACTCCCATTTAAAGATGGAGTATTGTGAGGTCCAGACACATCAGTATGAATAAGCTTCAACTTCCCAGTGTCTCTCCAGGTTGCCTGTTTAAAGGGAAGTCTTGTTTGTTTTCCTTGTTGACAAGCAATGCAATCTCGAATATCTAGTTCAAGATGACGAAGTCCTTGAACCATATTCTTCTTCTGCAAAGTCATCACAGCTTTATGATTGAAGTGTCCAAGCCTTTTGTGCCACAATTCTGCATTAGTTTTCATGGCTGAATAGGTTGCATTTTCCTCCTCCAAAGGATCTAATGCAAAGCTTTTCCCCTTCATGTTAACTTTAAACACATCTTCACATTTCGAATCTTTGATCAGACATTGATTGTTTTCAAAGATTATTTTGAAACCTCTCTTGAGAAGTTGGCCAACACTTAACAAGTTTTGGCTTATATTAGGTACAAATAATACATCTTTGATTAGTTTTGTACCCGAAATACTTTCAATTTCAACTGTGCCTTTTCTCTTGACCGCAAGGTACTCGCCATTGCCAATTCGAACTTTGGAGGTTACAGAAGTGTCTAATTCTCGGAAGAGGTCTCGATCGAAAGTCATGTGGTTTGTGCAACCACTATCTACAAGCCACTTATCACTTGTGCTACTTGTTGCAAAACAAGATGCAACAAAAAGATGCTCATCCTCTTCTTGATCTGCAACTTGTGCAGCATTCTTTTGTTGAAGATTGACTTGAGTCACTTGTCTTTGTTGTGGATTGCTTCTACATATTTTCTGATGATGTCCCATCTTCTGACATTTCTCACATTGTTGATCCGGTCGCTTCCAACATTTAGAAGGGTGATGACCCTTTCTTCCACCGTGCTTACAAGGAGGAAAATCATATTTTGTTCCCTTATTAGTGTTAGGAGAATCAAAACCTGAATTTCCTTTCTTGTTCTTCTCAACTTTCTTCCCTTTTTGTCCTTGACTGAATTTAGCTCTCGCAGCTAATGTACCTTCAACAGACCCTTCAGATCTAATGAGGTTTTTTTGTTCCTGTGCTTGCACAGCACTCAACAATTCCGCCAAACTAACGTTGGCCAAATTTCTTGTATTTTCAAGTGATGAAATAGTAGTATCAAACCTTGCCGGGGTGGTTACAAGGATTTTTTGCACAATCCTAGAGTCTGAAAATTCAGAACCGAGTAATCTCACTTTATTCACGATTCCAAGTAATCTATCAGAATACTCCTTCACTGTCTCTGAGTCCTTCATTCTCTGAAGCTCGAATTCTCTGATTAAGTTGAGAACCTTCATTCCTTTGAAGTTTTCATCTCCTTCATACTCCTTCTTTAGGTAGTTCCATACTTCAAAGGCCGACTTTAATGATATAATCCTTACGAAGACTTCAGAAGAGACTGCAGCAAATAACATAGCTCTTGCCTTAGATTTTCTTGACTTTCTCTCTTTGTAATACTTGATTTGCGCCATTGTTGGATTTGCGGGTAAGGGAAGAACTTCGTAGTCTTCCTCAACGGCTTCCCAGATGTGCCTCCATCATGGCTGCCCATATATGATAACCCTCACCATCGAACACCGGTGGTGCAAGTGAGGTGAAAGGCTTTTCAAGAATTGAATCTGAATCCATGGAAGTTCTTGGATGCAGAAAAAAAAAAAGTTTCTCTCAACCACAAGTCCCTTAAGAAAATAAGGGCTCTAATACCAATTTGTTGGAGAAAATCAAAGAGAAGTAAAATTGAATAGAGGAGAGAAGAAAAACTGATCTATATAAAAGGAAGAAAAACAAGAACTGAAATCTGGTTTTTTTATTTCTTGATGCTGCGATCTGTATAAAAACAGATTTGCACGTGTATTTTAATACACTTAAGTAACAAGAACTAAAGTTGGAATAAAACTCTTATCCTAAAAAATAGAAACTTGTATCCTAATCTAACTTATCAACAACTAAAGGATAACTTAAAGAGCAAGAAACATAATAACGAAAAATAGATAATTGAATGTTGATGTCCCTAAAGTTGGGACTGAGGCTATGTTGATGTTGATGATGTTGATGTCCCTAATACGTTGCAGCAGTTAAAAGCAATATCGTTAATAAAAAGTCTTTACAGAACTTGACAATAATTTATAATTGCTTTGTTGACATAAATACTCCAGGGTATGAGGATTGTACTAAGTCCAGATGAATTTGTTGATTCATTCTTGGGAGCGCAACGTGAAGCTGCTGCTTCTTTTGGTGTCAATACAATCTTGCTGGAGAAGTACATCACTCGACCGAGGCATATAGAAGTCCAGGTCATAAGCTACCCCAGGCTCTGGGATTTTTCAGACTAAAATTTTAATGTCATAGCTAGCTTATGTATCTCGATATTATTTTGTAATACTTGCAAGTTTTCATTATTTTCTATATCTTGTTTCTTCAGATATTTGGGGACAAACATGGTAACGTTCTGCATTTGTATGAGAGAGACTGCAGCATGCAAAGAAGACATCAGAAGATAATTGAGGAAGCACCAGCGGTAATGCTTGCATTTTGGATTTTCCATTATATATAATTTTTCTCAGAGTTTCTGAACTTTACAGCGTTCTGATCTTCACAGCTCATTGATGCAGCCAAATATTGCAAGCGACTTTCGCGCTCACTTGGGTGAAGCGGCCGTGTCTGCTGCCAAGGTGATGTGCATGGTTTTACTTTCATGAATCATGTTAGTATTTGAAAATGTAGGTCATGTTCAATTGAGTTTTAATGAAAACATTTGAGGTGAAGAACTGGATTTAGCATGCACTTGATTTTAATTTTTCATCAAATTCCCTTCTCAATGATATGATTTTTGCTATCCCGATCAATGTCAATTTTAAACCATGAAATTTGTGTTGTTCAGCTGTTTCTTTTTGAAATGAAAGTCTCTTTCTTATCAACCAAAAAACAAAAGGAAAAAAAAAAAAAAAAACCTGTTACACAGTTTCATTGAAAATAAAAACATCAAGTTTTTTCCTGGTTTTAACTTTGTGACATGGAAAGGCCAATTACAACATAGGACTATTTTAGAACATACTGGGTGACCCAGTCTGTGATTTGGTTGTGCCTCGTTTTCTGCCTTTAGTTTGGCCTTTTAGTTCCTTATGATTGAGTTTTTCACTGATTTGATAGCTTCTGTTTGAAATTGACTATATAAAAAGGCTGTATCTTATCATAATGCTGGTACTGTGGAGTTCATCGTGGACACTATCTCTGGCCAATTCTATTTCATGGAGATGAATACCCGTCTTCAGGTGCATTGGATTCTAGTTCTCTTTTTCTTTTCTTTTTCAATATTTGATATTCAATCTTAATATTTATTGCAGAACTTGTATTGAAAACTCAAAACCTCTTCCAGGTTGAGCATCCTGTTACTGAGATGGTTGTTGGTCAAGATCTTGTGGAGTGGCAGATCCGTGTTGCGAATGGTGAACCTCTTCCCATGAGTCAGTCACAAGTTCCATTAAAAGGTAAACTTATCTGAGAAAAGTTTCTTTGAAATAAGTGAATTCCCTCGTTTTCTAAAGCTACCAACTTTTATCTAGGCCTACTTTGTTCTAATAGTTCTATTAGTGTGCATTTCTGCTGTCCTGTTTGGCTGTGCATTGCTCAAAATACAGTGCTTCAAATTTTCAATGCAACTTCGCAACAAGTTTTTTAGGAAAAGCGCGATACGTGAGACATTTATAATGGAATTTGAGTGTCTTTATCATCTTTGTTTTGGTGCATGAAGATGATGTTGCGAAGAATTCACTAATTGCTCACTACAAAGATAAATATAAAAACTCTCCCCATTCGTTGAGTCTTCGAATACCCAAATTGAAGAGTACAACAACAACAACATAGCCTCAGTCCCAAATTAACTGGGGTCGGCTACATGGATCAAACTTTTCCATTGTGCTCGATTAAGTGAAACACATAAGAGAATCCAATCTCTCAAAACACATACTTTATTTACCAAAATTCAACCAACTGATTTTATAAATGTGTGTGTGTCTATATATATATAGGGAAATTCTACAATGGAGCCCAAATATATACTCATGCCATGGGAACCCCTCAAGATTTGTTGTGCATTAAATGTCTTATGCATCTATGACTCATAGATTAATGTGTTGGATTATGATCCAATGGTTGTAAATGAGGTTCCCATGGTAGGAGTACCCATATATATATATATGTTTTAAAACCTAATTTAATCAAACTTGAATTACAACTACTTAATTGAAATTGGTGTAATACCATGATTCCTTTTAAATACTAAACCGCCTAAATAGTTCCTATCTAAATTCTTAAATTACGTGCTTTTATATAATAATTTAAAAACCGATAAATATGAAATCCTCCCATGTCTAAGAGTCTATGGCATGCACTATACTACTTAAATAAAAAATAAAGTAACTAAACCAGAAGAAAATCAGGAAATCTATATATGCATGAGATCTGCAACTTGTGATCTAGGCAAATTGATGGCTCCATTTTTATAAGGTCACAACAACGTGCTGAAGTCGTCACTATCTCGATCTTCATCAGAAAAGCATCATGTTTTGATTGTGTGGTTCATTTTCTTATGTTTCTTGTGTCATTCATGGTGAAATAGGAGCTTTAAGGATTTTGATTGATCATTTTTTTTATTTGCGCAGGGCATGCATTTGAAGCTCGAATATATGCTGAAAATGTTCCAAAAGGATTTCTTCCATCAGCTGGGGTGCTCCATCATTACCATCCTGTCTCTGCCTCATCGACAGGTACAAGATTAACAACTAGTAGAATGTTGACTTTTTTGTTCTTCTTGCAAAAGTGGATGGGTATGAAGATAATGCCCTGTTTATTTCTATGCATAAATATGTGGAAGCAAATTACAACCCCACATTTTGTAAGTCTTAAGCCAGATATCAACTTTTGTCAAAAAAAAGGAGTTGAAATGAAACCGAAAATCGATCAGTTTTTCTTACTAGTATGGTGTTCTTTGCATTTCTCCTGTGAAACCTGGGAGAAGGAAGAAATAGAAAACTTTTAATATTATTTCATTGTAATTTTAGTATTTGAACATGTATCTGTGTAGAAGAAATTGTTTAGTCTAACACTTATTCTGGGGTCAACATCATCAAGCAGTTCGAGTTGAGACTGGAGTGGAACAAGGAGACACAGTTAGCATGCATTATGATCCGATGATTGCTAAGCTTGTGGTATGGGGAGAAAATCGTGATGCAGCATTACTGAAAATGAAAGATTGCTTGACAAAGTTTCAGGTATAATAATCGTGATGTTTTCTTCTAAATGTCACGGACCTTGAGTTATTCTGTCTAAGTCTGAAGTTTTTTTCCTAAAGAAACAAGACTATATTGACTGGGTGAACCGGCAGTCCACCATAAAGAACACTGCACGAAATGATAAAAGAATTTTCACGACACCTAGAAATCCATTTTTTTTTCTCAAGTCAAAACAACAACAACAACAAGTCCCAAATTAATTGGGGTTGGCTACATGGATCAAGCTTTTTCATCGTGCTAGATTAAGTGCAATTGATGGTGAGCTTTCCAAACCATTAAGATCCCTCTTAATTAATGCGTCCCATGATAACTTTGGTCTCCTTTACCTCGTTGTATTTCTACAGTTTCTATAGAGTCAAGTTTTCTAGTAGGAGCATTTGTAGGCTGTCTTTGTAGGTGACCAAACCACCGCAACCACCCTTCCATATTCTTTATGTCAATTGGTGCTACTCCTACTTGTCTTTGAATATCTATATTTCATATTCTATCTGTACGAGTTTTACCACACATCCACCTAAGCATCATCGCTTCCGCTACATTCATTTTATGTAATTGTTATTGCTTTACCGCCCAACATTTGCTTTCATAGCTGGCATAATTGCGGTCTTATAAAATTTTCTTTTTAACTTAGTAGGAACATTTCGATCACAAATCACCCTTGTTGCACTCCGTCATTTCTTCCATCCAGTTTGGATTCTATGTATGACTTCATTTTCAATGTTACCATCATTTTGAATGATTGATCCTAGGTATCTATGGTTCACCTAGGAACTTCTACTTCCCCTAATTTTACCACTTCACTATCTCGATGCCTAGTATTTTAAATTCACATTGATGTATTTGGTCTTCATCCTACTCAACTTAAAGCTTTTAGATTCTAACGTATTTCTCCAAAATTCTAATTTCCTATTCACTCCATCTATTGTTTTATTCACTAAGACTATCATCTGCAAATAACATACACCATGGTATATCTTCTTAAATGTGCCTAGTTAGTTCATCCATAACTAAAGTGAAGAGATATGAGCTTAAAGCCGATCCTTGATGTAGTCCTATCGTAATGAGAAATTTTTTTGTAGCTCCTCCAGATGTCTTTATACTCGTTACTACTTCATCATACATATCCTTAATAGTATTTATGTATCTAGCATGCACTCATTTTCTTTCTAGAACCTACCAAAGAACATCTCTAAGAACCCTATCATATGCTTTTTCTAAATCTACAAATATCATATGAAGATCTTTTCTTTTCTCTATATTTTTCCAACAATCTTCTTACAAGGAAAACCGCCTCCATAGTTGACCTCCTAGGCGTGAAGCCAAATTGATTATCTGATATTGTCGTTTTTCTCCTTAGCCTATTGTCAATTATCCTCTTCCAAAGTTTCATAGTGTGACTCATAAGTTTAATTTCTCGGTAGTTTGAACAACTTTGAATGTCTCCTTTGTTTTTGAAATTGACACAAGCGTGCTTCTTCTCCAATCCATTGGCATCCGTTTTGATTTTAAAATTTTGTTGAAAAGTTTTGTTAACCAAGTCAGTCCTTCTCAAGTCAAAACAAGAAATGCAAAAAAAAATTTGATTGAGATTTCGTGTCTTATCTGCCAAATGAATGACTAGAACAGATGAAAGATAATATGGGCCAATTATGTGAAAAATAGTATAACATTGAAGAAAATGAATGGCTTAAGAACGTCCCTGCACCTCTAATCCTCTGAGCACTTATGGAAGAGCCCTCTTTACCATTATGTTTATATTTCTATGGAATCTAGGAGCGTTTATACCTTCAAGTCCCTGGGGCTTCTAAGAGTGGCTTGATGTGTTGGACCTGCACTGCACCGCGACTAATATGAACAATTCCAAAACTGAAGCCCATAATTAAGTCTCTCCCTCTTAAATTGAGTGTTTCCAATTGATAAATATTCTCTTTTCCCGCTGGTCTTTGGCTACTTCACGATTAGCCGAATGTAGTCTTCTTGATTCCAATCCCTGCTTGAATTTTTTTCTAAAGTCGTCCTTTCTCCTTTGTGGACACTATTTGAGGGACCGAGATGGATGCATAAAAAAAAAAAGTAAGAAGACTCGAAAACCGATAGAAATAGACATACCTCTTGATTGTAATTATTGCCAAGTCTTTTCTAAATCTTACTTGGCATTGGATCATAGAACCTGGAGGCATCCTTTCATGTTTGACTTAGCTGTAAAAATGTTCATCAACATTTATGAATATAACTTTGGAATTTGGATACTGGTCTAGTGGAGGCCTTACTTTGGGTCAATTCTGGGCAACAGCTGGGACAGACGCCCTAAAATGGTCAGTGATAAACAGGACCAAGTGATTTAGAGGGAGGGAGGGAGGGAGGGAGGGAGGGAGGGAGGAAGGTGAAGGTATATTTAATGGTATCTTGCTTGAATGTAAATGGCATGATCAGATTTTTTTTTGCTGTCTGTAATTTTTTAAAAAGGGTCTTTCTGGATAATGCTGTAATTTGGCTCCTGAAAGCGAACATCTTATAGCATTAATTGCTATTTTATAGATCTGTAATCTAATAGCATGATGCAGGGACCCTTTTTTAGGACAAACAGTGAAGTAGCCGACATCTGTAAGCTTCATCCAAACTAGTAGTATAACTTCAGTGATATGTAACAGCCGAATAGCCATTGGAATCTGAAAGTAAAGTGCCTACATGTTTGCTCAGGTTGCTGGGTTGCCCACAAATATCAACTTTCTTCGAAGACTTTCTGACCATTGGGCTTTTAAGGATGAACAAGTTGAAACTCACTTTATTGAGCATTTCAAAAATGATCTCCTTGGTGATCCCAGTAATGAAATGCTGAAAATGGAGGCATACGATACTGCTACATTTGCTGCAACCTTGGTAGCTGCCTGTGTTTGCCAGAAGGAACGTCAAGCTTCAATGTCCAGTCTCCCTGGTAACCTTTTGGCTTGAAACTTTCAAGATTGTGGAATTTTTATCTGACTTATTTAGCTTGCTATTCCATGCCAGGGAGCAACAACTTAAACTCATTGTGGCTTGCTCATCCACCATTTCGGGTTCATCATGATGCATCAGAAACAATGGAACTTAAGTGGGACAATGAAGATGCTAACGACTCGAAGCAAATAAAACTTTATGTGACTCACCAATCAAATGGAAGCTATTTAGTTAAGGTAATTGATGAAGTCAAAGTGACACCCTTATGGTTTGTTATTGTCCTGCAGGTAGCTGATAATATACTTCCCGTTGCATCTCAACTTATGGTTTGTTATTGTCCTGTAGATAGCTGATAATGGTTCATCTGGGGATGAAGTCAAAGTGACACCCTTAGGTCAGAATGATTTCAGAATGGAAATTGATGGCTTAAGCATCAATATCAATTTAGCAGTTTATACCAAGGTAAGTTAACTCATATATGCAATCTTTTCAAATTTCAGGCGTTGGGAATGTATTTAGAATAGATATTGTTTTCACTCCAGCTGCGTAATATGGTTCCAAAATTGCTTTCTCTTTCTAAAATTGAAAAAATAAAGAAAAGGGATTCATATTTGGTATGCAGATCATGTTGAATTATGTTGGTGCATGCCTTGCAGCACACATGCATCTTGAAGTTTTATATCATATCATGCTTTGCGTTTTGGTTTTAAGTTAAATGCCTCATATAGAGGTTTTAAAACTATTTACAGTTTTTACTCTTTCTTCTTAATAACTTAATACACTAATTTACTTCTACAAAAAAAAAAAAAAAACTAATTTACCTTCAATGTATATAAATTAATTTGGGGTTTGTGATTGATGTGTACAGGATCATACTAAGCATATTCATGTATGGCATGGTAAGCATCATCATCATTTTAGGGAGAGCAGGAAAATCCATTTGCCCCGTGATGATGATTCCAGCCACGGGCCAAGTTTTGAGGTGGCTTCCCATCCTCCTGGGACGGTCGAAGCTCCAATGGCTGGTTTAGTGGTGAAGGTATTGGTGAAGGATGGGATGAGAGTGGTGGAAGGGCAACCTGTCTTGGTTTTAGAAGCAATGAAAATGGAGGTGCGAATTATTTCTCTCTCCTCGTATCTAACTTATTCAAATGTTATTTGATCTCATGATTTCCTTCATTTTCAGCATGTTGTCAAAGCACCACGTTCTGGCTGTGTTCATCAGCTCAAAGTCAATATTGGCCAACAAGTTTTTGACAACAATGTGCTCTTTGTTATCAAGGTACGTTTCCTAACTACAATTACGTTCTGTAGAATTTAGCGTCTAGACCTCTAGGTTCATCATGTATTGCCTCATTATTTCCAAGAAAAATCATACCCTTCCTTGAAGTAACTAACCGTTATCAAAGTGAAAAAGATTTACATTTACCTTTAGAGGTGTGCCAATTCAATTAGGTGTACCTTTTGGCAAAAAACCTAATCGAAGTCCAACATAATTTGCTCACGTTTTCTCCTTTACATTAGTGATACTGATACCAGACTCAATTGCTCTAGAAACTAAATTTTACCCAACCTAATAAATTCAACCAAGGAATTGCATCATTTCTACTTCCAGCGATTTTTTTTTTTTTTTTTTTTGCAATTCAAATTAATAATGATAAGAAAAATACCCATAATGAGACTATTTAGGGTAATTGAATTTATCAGCTAGTTCAAAATGGCATTTTCATTCTCAAATAGATCAGTTTGTTATTGTTTTTCTTAGTCGGAGTACCTAACCCGAATTCTGACCAAACATCTAGTTTAAGTTTTAAGTATCCACAATTTAGATAAATGTCTACTTGCAAAAACCAAATTAAACTAATTAGGGTGGATAGATTTGTTTGTCTATTTTTATTTGAATGACCTATTTCTTCGATCTTATTGCGCGATAAATAAGTATAACCCCATGTGTTTAAGAATAGTATGAAGTTATGAATTATCATTACTTGGATGAATTCGAACCATGCTTACCTTTTCTTTTTCTTTTTGAATACTCCTTGTATAGGATGAATAAAGTAGAAGCAGTTTCTCTCATGTCCCTGCCTGACTACACAATTTTCAGAAGTTGGTTTAGCTGAACTCAGTCACAGAAAATAATTTCAAGAGATGCCTTTGATTGAATTCTCAGTGTATTTTTTGTGATTAGAATGTTGGTATAATAAAAGTTATCCTTGAAAATTCTAAGAAATCATGTAAATCCTAATCTTCATCTTCAATAAATAAGTTATATCATAATGTCATTCTTTTTTGTTTGGCTTTCCTTCTTTATTTCTTGCTTAATTGCATGTTAAGGCATCTGCTGATGTTATCTCGGACAATGTCTTTTGTTTTTTGGTTCATTATTATTTATTTATTTATAAGAAGCCTTCCTTTACACCCTGCATATGAATTAACCCTGCTTTTACACGGGCACTCAAACTCTCAACCTTCACTAAGGGTGTGTTTGATAACAAAAAAATTGAAAAAAATTGAGGAAAATAATTTTTTTTTTAAGAAACCGTTTTTACAGGGTGTTTGATAGACTTTGTAACCGCCTAGAAAAAAAATCCACCCTCCTTTTTTTCCTCGTTTATTTTCTCTTGTTTCGGCGTGGAAATTCGAGATTTTTTGGTACGTAACGAATCCTTTTTTGATCGAAACTTGGACTTCTTCTTCTACAAGAACTCTTCCACCAACAACTCCTCTCCGTCTCTGCGATCGTTTATTAATCAATTCATTCGTTCCGGCTTTGTGATTGTCTCTGTCTCCGATCTCTCCTCTTTCGTCTCTGCGAGCGTCTCTGTCTCCGTTCTCTCCTCTTTCCTCTCTTCATCTTCACAGTTCTGAATTGGTTCGACTGTCGGGCGTTGGAAGGTGAGTGTTTCCAATTTGATTTTCGATTTAGGGACTGTTGGGGTGTGTATATGTGATTCGAATATGAGGTTGTTGTTGTTGTTGTTTGTTGTTGATTGTATGAGAAAGGAGATGTTTCGATCTTTGATCTTCAAAGATCGAAACATCGAAGTTTCTCGGCCGTGTTTGAAATCTAGTATTCGAAGCGCATTCAATCCGAGATTTCTTAGGTTTTTCGCGCGAGAGGCGGATTTCGGCACTCGCGGCGCCAATTTTCGATCTACGAGTGTCTAGTGGTCGAATCAAGACTTCACTCGTATAGTTGCGTAATCGGTTTCATCATACTCGTATTTGAAGGTCCGAACCCTATGTCTTGCTCGTGTTCCGTTTTTGCTCAATTTGTGCGTGTTTTGGTTGATTTGGCTTGTCTGCTGGTGTTTGTTGATGAAAACGCAGTCTTTAGGTTTAGATTTCGTTGTTTGAGTGCTTAGATTGCTTGGAATTTGAGTGATTACTTTCGCTTTCTACACCTATTAAAGAAGAAAAAAATGAAACTGTTAGTTCTGGTTAGTTGTATGGTTGTATCGTTTCATTAGTTTGGATCTTGTATACTTTGTTTCTTCACCTATACCTTGATTTGATATGCGTTGTTAGCTTCAACTGCGGCGATGGAACTGTTAGGGCTGATGGATAATGCCTTGAGATTTAGGTGTTGTAAAGGTGGGAATTCGGAGCTTTATTGGTTGAGTTTGTGTGGTGATCTGGTGAAGGGTATCAACATTTGTGTTGTTCAGTTAGGGTATCAACTTCAAAGAGGTTGTTGGGCGCCCAACATGCTCACATGGCATTAGTTTCACAGCTTAAGGCTGAGACACTCATGGCTATGCACACACACCAACACATACAAATGAACTTTTTTCTTATCCATTGTTTTGCTGCAAATGTAGCAGCGGCCTTTTTTAGTTCTTCCGTAGTCATTGACTACAGAAAATGTTTCCATTTTGCCGAGATGACCTTCCTAATTGTTGGTGCCATATTCCCTTGTTTCTTGTCTTAACGTACCTCATATTTTGTGCTTATAATGTAGTCTCGATTTGGATCTTGAAACAGAATGTCGAGAGCATTTTGGATGTTAAGCATCAACCAAATGGCCAAACACTTAAAGCAACAGATTCATCGTCTATCATCCCATTCCATTCGAACCCACATCTTAATTATTGAATGATATTTTTTGAGTTCATTAATGGTTGTGAAGATAGTTGTTGCCGATTCAATTTCTTTCGGTGCGTAACCTTGATTAATTGTACACTTGAAAAAAATGAAAAAAAAATTACATTAGTTATCAAACAGCAGAAAATTGAAAAAAAAAAAATTTCACGTGCAATCAAACAGCAATGAGAAAATTCTTTTAAAAAAATTTTCTACAAAAAATTTGCTGAAGTAAATACTTTTTTCTCATTGAAAATTCTCTTTGCTATCAAACACACCCTAAAGTCTGAAAGTGAAGATGTTTTATGTCTTTTTTATATGAAAAAAAAAACAATTTAAATACAACACCTTTGACTCCAACATGAGTCGAACAACCAAACTTTACCTTTGGTAAGTGATGTCTTATACAACCCAATGACGCCTTATACAAATAAGGTAAAATTGAGATAAAGTTGTAAAACATTTATTCATTAATGTAAAAAGAAAATGTACACTATCTTGTCCAACAAAATGCCTTTATACAATTATTATTATTATTATTATTATTATTATTATTATTATTATTATTATTATTATTATTATTATTATTATTATTATTATTATTATTATTATTATTATTATTATTATTATTATTATTATTATTATTATTATTATTATTATTATTATTATTATTATTATTATTATTATTATTATTATTATTATTATTATTATTATTATTATTATTATTATTATTGCTAGTCAATGGGCACGCACTATGCGCGTGAGGCGTAAACAATAAATGTACCAAGAAACATTTGTGAAAGTTAATATTAAAATATTGTCTTAACGATAATTAGATATTTGCAGTGTTCATGACTTTAGAGTATCTGATGACAGATACATACAAATATTTATTGTGATAAGTATTTAGACAATATTATAAATATCATTTTGAGAAATTTAATTTTATGAAATTAATTTAAACATGATCCTGATCAATAATATGTATTAACATATACCATTTTCAAAAAAAGCATTTTAAAATAGTTTGATAATGAAAAGAAAAAAAGCAGACCATTAAAGACCGGATTACTAAAAGTAGACCTAAGAAGAAAGAAAAGTTTTGTACAATGAAGGGTGAAAGTGTACATCATGATTCTCTCTTGGTGCTTGATTAATTTACAATGACATTTGATGCAGGGGCCAACTTCTTCCAAGATCTTCACATGAGATCAGTCGTACGGACCACTTCTAGTATATTGTTCCAACTTCTTCCAAAATCTTACGGCTTAATCTCGTGTCAAGCTTTCTCTAGAGTTTGATATAATGGAGAAGGTGTCTGATTTCAATAATGCACATAATAAAACGTGGAATAGTTATCTTTTTTGTTTTTGTAAGTGCGGGAGTAGTTATCCGTTTTTTAAAAGTAGAGGGAAGGAGTAGTTATCTTAACTACTCCACTAAATAGAGATTAATCGTATGGGTAGTTATTTTTTAATTCAAAAGCGCCTATTTATTTGGGTTTGATAATTAAATTACCACATTGCCCCGAAATTTTAATATTTTGATTTAAGTACATAAGGATAGTTTTGGAAAAATATGTCAAAAAGGCTTCACGATTAACCGTTTCTGATTTGCTATTATAATAGTATAGATTATTATTATTATTATTATTATTAAGTTGATTTGGTAAGTTTTTGACACTCTAAGCGTGTGAGTTTTGTTCCTCATGATATTACGCGTCGTTTGGATACATTTTGCGACCATTGATTGGGTGTAGTGAGGTTAGGGCTTCTGGGTATCCCATAATGGACGGTCGCTCATAACCGATACCATGTGATAGGTGTCGGTCATGTTGAACCGATAGCTTTCAAATGGTGTTGGATTAGTCAAGCCATAATGCCTTATGTTGTTTCGGTCGGTACACACCGATATCATTGAAAAGGTTTCAGATATTTTAGACCGATAGCACTTCTATTGATTTCGGTCATGTTAAACCGACACTTTTATAATTGAATTGTTATTCTCATTATTTGAACTGTGTACCGACTATACCAACATTTTACTTTGTCTTAAGGTATGGCGAGACTGAAAACAAAAGCGCGGAGACCTCCCCATAGGGTCGGTACTAGTACCGCAAGGTCCCAAGCAGCGGAGGGTGTGACTGAGAGGAAGCGTCCGACTTCCTCTTATAGGAAGCAAAAGAACCTTGACACCAAAGTGCTTCCACTTAAGAAATCCAAGTTGGGTTAGCCGGATTTAGGAGAGGGTGATGTTAAGGCTATTACTATGACCTCTGTAGGTGAGAGGGATATCTTAGTTAGAGGAACCGATGGGAGTGGGTCTACAGGGGGCACTGAAGTGAGTCATACACTATCAGGTAGTGATTCTGCTGAAAATGGGGAGGGAGAGGATTGTTTTGATATGTCGACTGATCTGGTCGACTTAAATGCCACTTCATTTCTTGGTGGCCCCTCAGATTTTAGTCTCCTACCCTCATTCAGGCACGACGTGCTATAGGATATTTAGAAGAACAAGGTAAGTTATATTTCGAAAGATTGATTTGATCATCTTATTGGTTATATAGTGTTTTAAATAGGGTTGCAAGTGGGGCAGGGCAGGGCGGAGATCGTAATTACCGTCCCCGCGGGGATTTATTTCCGCAAATTCTCCGCGGGGCGAACTTTGCCGCCCCACCTCGCGGGGTCCTCACGGGGTAGGGAATCCCTGTAGTGCCCCATCAATTTTGTAAAAAAATAATGAATTCAACGGATTCGGTTATTAGATTTGTCTCTTTTTTAACTAAAAAAAGATTTCTCTCTTTTTAATCACCGTGGTATTTGAACCGCCTCATACCTTCTTAATTAAATCCGACTAATCAAAGCTAAGGCCTAGAAATACACCCTCCACCAACTCGAATGACAAAGGAAAATGATGTATATGGATGCGAGTGGGGCGGGAAATCCCCGTTTCCCACGGGGATCACTTCGATGGGGCGAGGATTCCCTGCCAACTAGCCCTATGGGGTTGAGGACGGGACAATTTCATCCCTATCATCGAGGGTAGGGCGGGAGCGGTATTACCCTCCCTACCATAGAGAATTCTCATAGGAATTGCCCACTCCACCCAATCGAGATTCCCCACAGGGATCTGAATATTCCTTGTGAGAATTGAATCAAAATTATTAAATCTTATATTTTGTTATAAAACTAACTAAGACTAAAGTAAGGAAAGTAAGACAACGAACTATAGATATTGAACAAAAGAAGAAGTAGGTAGAAATATGAGAACTTTCATTTCAATATAATACACCTCATTACATAGGTGTGGCCCCTTTATATAGGCTCTTGGTAAGACCAAAGGGCACAAGTTACATTTTCATACAATTACATGAATAAATAACATTAAGGCTAAGTAATTACATGAATTAAAGTAAGTGTTACATCATGTGAATAGTTGGAATATTAAGAGGTGGAATATTTAGAGTTGTCAATCCATATTATTTACAACACTCCCCCTTGGATGACAACTTGCTAAGACAAAATATCTCGTTAAAACCTTACTAAGAAAAATCACGTGGGAAAAAAATTCAGCATAGGAAAAAAGTACATCATTCTCATCAATGTTGATATGGAGTATGACATTGATACGATTGTCTCATTAAAAACCTTGCTAAGAAAACTCAATGGGATAAAACTTTAGTTAAGGGTAAAAGAGTACAATACACTAATCAAGTTTGATAATGGAGTATTAATATTGTTATGATCGCCTTGTTAAAAACCTTTCATGAAAAACTCAGTGAGATAAAATCATAGCTAAAGGAAAAAGAGTGTAATGCGCTAATCAATAACTCATGTTCACATAGGTGAGACATCTTATATTTTATTGCAACAAATCATTGCAAGTAAGTTAAAAATACAAAATCCTATATGAAACTTTAATGATGGAACATATGATTTTGCTACTCTTTTATATTCGTACTTATATCAAGTGATTGATTCATAACTTGTTGCTAATGAACGATCCTTTGAACTTCAAGTTCATATTTATTTGTACATAGATCATAATCAACAAATTTGATGTGTTTCAAGCAATTCCACATCATTCATTTTGAATTGGTTTTATATATCTCCACCTAATGGTGGAAAAATTGTTTTATCAAAGTTACAATTAACAAAAATTGCTATAAATATGTCCCCTATCAAGGGCCTAAAGCATCTTATAATATGATCAATGAAATGTTAAATCAATATAAGTCTCCATTGATTTTCCTTAAAAATCACCAGCTGATAAAAAAAGGTTTCATAAAAGATGTCCATGCGAATTTATAATATTTTCGCATTATTGATGATTCTGGACAATAAAAAAGATCAGTCCACATTATGAATTCAAAGCTTGAGATTTATTCTTAAATTAAATCATAATCATATAGAAAAATTCTCTATTATTCTGAGCAAGTTTCTTCTGGACAAGGCATTAAAAATATAAGTGTTGTATCATATATTGTATAAACATTAGCCTCCGCTAAGTTCAAATTCGTAAAATATTCTCTTTTATATTATGATGTGCATGCATATAGCACAATAAGCAAAATATAAATTCATCGCCTTTATTCAGCTCATGAGTTGAACACATATCAATGTATCAATTTTATTGAGCCATTTTTTTAAGATAAAATTCATACTTTTGCCTTTAATTTTGAAAGCATGGTAAAAGTTGCCACAATATTTGGGCATATGACAACATAAAATCAATATGGCTTGATAGCCTTTATACGTGACATAGCTTGTCACAATTTAGAGCATACTCATTGTGAATAACTTTACTCATTTATATTTCATGCGGTGCACCACTTTTATTCTACTTTTGGTGGAATTACTAATACGATATTTACCAGATCATTTCTCCTTTTCTACGTCCATAATTTTATCGTTGCAACCATATCATTTTATAATGCAACATATGCTTCATGAAGCTAGACCAATTGGATGTGAGTGATATTATATGTACAATATCTCGTTATTTTACTCAGTTACCATGAAACAAGAAATCAATTCATAATATTCATATTGAATTGATATATACACTCGATATTTTGTCGCAATAATATATTGAGGCATACCACGTGAATTTTTTCTATCATTGCCTCATCAGTCGCATTTCTGCATAGCTTTAACCAAGTGGTAATTAAAATTGCGGAATTATTATTCATATTCGTAGATTGTTAGAAAAATATAGAGAAAAGAAAAAGATCTTCATATGATATTCGTAGATTTAGAAAAAACATATGATAGGGTCCCTAGAGATGTTCTTTGGTGGGTTCTAGAAAGAAAAAGAGTGCATGCTAGATACATAGACACTATTAAGGATATGTATGATGGAGTAGTAACAAGTATAAAGACATTTGGAGGAGCTACAAAAGAATTTCCCATTACGATAGGACTACATCAAGGATCGGCTTTAAACTCATATTTATTTACTTTAGTTATGGATGAACTAACTAGACATATTCAAGAGGATATACTATGGTGTATGTTATTTGCATATGATATTGTCTTAGTGGATAAAACTAAAGATGGAGTGAATAGGAAATTAGAACTCTTGAGGAATACATTAGAATCTAAAAGCTTCAAGTTGAGTAGGACTAAAACCGAATACATGCATTATGAGTTTAGAAACACTAGACATCGAGATGACGGAGTGGTAAAATTAGGGGAAATAGAAGTTCCTAAGGTAAACCACTTTAGATACCTGGGATCAATCATAAAAAATGATGGTAACATTAAGAATGATGTCATACATAGAATTTAAGATGGATGGAAAAAATGGCGGAGTGCAACATGAGTGATTTGTAATCGAAATGTTCCTACTAAGTTAAAAAGAAAAGTGTATAGAACCGCAATTAGGCTATCTACGCTCTATGGAAGTGAATGTTGGGTAGTAAAGCAACAACAATTACATAAAATTAACGTAGCAGAAATGAAGATGCTTAGGAGGATGTGTGGTAAAACTCGTAAAGATAGAATAAGAAATATAGAAATTCAAATACAAGTAGGAATAACACCAATTAATACAAAGATTAAGGAAGGGCCGTTGCGATGGTTTGGTCACTTGCAAAGACGGCCTACAAATGCTCCAACTAGAAAACTTGACTCAATAAAAATTGTAGAAACTCGACGAGGTAAGGGCAGACCAAAGTTAACATATGATGCATTAATTAGGAGGGATTTGAATGGTTTGCAAAGCTCACCATCAATTGCACTTAATCGACTACAATGGAAAAGTTTGATCCATGTAGCCGACCCTAGTTAATTTGGGACTGAGACCATATTGTTGTTTGTTGTTGTTTGTTATTATTCATATTCGACTGATATAAATATTGTAGCTTGAGTCACAATCACTCGTTTAGAGCTTTCTGAAGCATCACCAATCCATAAGGAGAAAAATAATTATAAAATGATATATTCACTTTTCAAATCTCTATAAAGTTGTTGACGAATAAATATTAGTGCTATGTGCACAACCTTGCATAGATGCTTTATTCATATAATTTTAGCATCTAATTGTCTAATTGAGAAGTAATTTTTTGTCAATAATATTATGACAACAAATTCAATCAAATATAATATTCTTTTTTTGAAAAAATAGATGTCGTAAATAGTTTTCTCCTTTTTATATAAATTAAAATACATAATATACGATTAAACGAATGTTCACGATTTGATTATTTTATACAAAAAATATACTACTTGTATATATTGGTGGAACAACCTTCAGGTTGGGTGGCTAGACGAAGTCTACTTAACAACCAGACTCCTAGAATGGGATATTCCATCTCATTTTCAATGTTTAGCTTTATCGGGGACAAAGCTTACCCACTATCAACTCAAACTTATAGCATTATTTGTATTATAAAAATCCATATTAGAACAAAATTAATCGTTAGTAATTTTGAGAAAAAACTATGTCGCGCACACACACACATATACTTTTTATTTCAGTTGTAGATGATCGTATAAGACGTAATTATAAAGCATACTTTCGTAGTTTATAGTATATAATGTATACGTAATATATATACTCATATTTTATAAAATATTTAATAATGGCGTAAACCAGTTGATGAACTTGTCTAAAGACAACTCAGAGCCAGTAGCCCCAAATCTTATGGTTTTCAACCCATGTATTGTTATTATTTTATTTTTTATTTATTTCTTTTTTAAAAAAAAATTGTGTATAGATATATATATATATATAGTTTATATATATATATATATATATATATATATATATATACTAGTTTCAGGACGTGCTACGCACGATTGACCCGCTCGCTTCGCTCGCGGGAATTAATTTGTAAGAATTTATTAATAAAATTTAAAATTGTAATTAAAATTTAAAAATTAGAAATACAAGCACCTTTTTTAACTCATCAATATTTTTTAATGTAATTGAGATAAATGAGATGAGTTTATGATTTAATTTGGGGTTAGGTATAGAAAGTGAAAATTAAGTACAAGAGGAGAAAGTGAGTGTAGTGAGTGGGATAGATACTTGTCAAAATCGTCAATTTGTAACGAATCGTTGAGGGCTCGAGTGAATCAAATCGGGATTACTAAAAAACTACTTTTACATTTAACTTTTCCAATAATATAAATTATAATAAATATGAACTTGCCATACATATTATATTCCCATTCAGTACTCATTATAGTTTAAAAAGTGATGTACAAATAAAAATCATTCTAATGAGAAATTTGAGTCATCTCAAAAACAAAGATATCATATGTGTTGGAGTAGTGTATAGCTATATATAGTGGGTATCCATAGTCTAATAATTCAAACCAAATTATAATATGTGTATAAATAATAGCAAGGGCCTAATTGTCCAAATTGAGATCCATGGAGGGTCCAGAGTCCAGAGTCCAGACCAAGAGGGTCCTATCCAAAACTTAACTCAAACCCTATTTAATCAAGGTTGAACAAAAATGGGCCAATAAGTCCAGACAGTTTTTTTGCCACACCAAGGTTAGAGTTAGTTACCTTCAATTAGTAGTCTATAGTCATTATTGAATGTATAATAAAAATTTAAATAAAATTTATGAGTTTGAACAAACTATGTAATATAAATATTAAATATTAAATTTAATATACAATGGTAAATAAATTGAAAATATGATATTGAAAATATAAAATGCACACTGCTAAAAATTAAATATAAAAACTCTTTTGTATTTTGTAGCATGTTCAAGATGATGTTGACTATACTTCATCTTCGTCTTCACTGCATAAGAAACACATTATATTAGTTTATTTATAAATACATAAGTAACTAATTAATAATATGTAACTTCAAATAACTTACTCAACATAACAATATTTTCTTGGACGTTTATTTATTCCAAATTCATTATCAATACTTTTTCTCTTCATGTTGACTTCTTTGTTGTTGTCGACTTCGTCTTTATGTGTTGAAATATCATTTGACAACTTCCCCTATTATTTTCAAAAATAAGAGAATATGTAAAATTAAATTATATAATGTGATCTTGTAAGTTATTATAAAATAAAATAAATACCTCATCATGACGAAAATTATCTCCATATTCTTCATGACATATACTCGAAATGGTGAAATTTTCGTTTCCACTTGCTAAATTGTAATTAGTGAGTTTTAGTTTAAAAGTAAAACTTCTTCTACAATCTCGCAGAGTTCTATTGGGAAAATCTTTTCGTTTGTCTGACAATATAAGCAAAAAATAAGTTAGAACAAAAGGACAATAAAAATGAAGAAGACATAGATTATATAAAATATTGCATTTGCATTCAATTAGTTTTGTATTCTAAATTAGAAAATATGTATATACCATTGTCTTTACCAATAATATTTTTCACTATGCTACAAAAAACAAAGAATATTAGAAATATGTATATACAAGAAATATGTATATACAACAACAAAAAGAATATTAGAAAATTGAAAATTAATAATAAATAGTTTAAAGGTATGGCTAATAAGACTCAAAGATGAATGTTAAAATTATATACTTAATTTATAAAAGTGACATTCATTTGTATTATATAATTTTAACTTACCTCCGATATGGCGTTGTAACAAATTCTTTGCACCTTTCGCGATAATATTGTGTTCCCGATTTTTCTAACTTGACGTAATGTGAATAGCAAGTATTGTAATGCCAAGAACCACTTGAATTTATTGACATGATTTTCACTTTGCAAACAACGTACAATTCCTGTGTAAAAAAATTAACAATTAGTTTTATATCGTGAAGAAGTTATATAATATTATTTTGTATATAATAATGTCAAAAACTCACGTGTCTCTTCATTGTTTGAAGTGAATAGGTCGAACATTTCTTCAGGAACAACATTAGGAACGAGGGTTACTTGACCGTTCGAACAACAAAAACTATTAGATTCATGAAAAAACTTCTTCGCACTGCAATTTCGACAAGAGTTTACTAATGGTAACACATTTGCTGAACTTGTAACGTGCTCAAAACCCATAGCGACATAACGTGGTTTTGCATTCCGGGGACCTATAAATAAAAAATAAAAAAGAAAGGTAACGTAATTTCTAAATTATTAATTAAATTTATTCATTTTGGTTTATAGCATTTACCATACTCAATATTTCATAGAATATTTTGTGAAGTTTCAAATTCATACCTCGATCATTCAACTCTTTTTTTCACTCCTTAGTTGTCTTTGTCGAGCCCGCTTCATTTCTTTTTCTTCCTCCGTTACAAATATACGTTTCAAACTATCCACCTCCCTACGATTAATATTTTTTGTTTTCCTTACAAAGTCTTCACTATTGTTGATAACTCTTAAGTTTCTAACCATGGTAACTCGCTAATGCAAGGTAAAATGGTTATACTTAATGAATTTTTATATGAGATTGTTAAACTACAATCCAATGAAACAAACATTAGAGTACTAATTAAAAAAATAAATAATGTTAATTTAATATTCAAAAGGATATGGAAAGTAAGCAATGAAGTTCTTGTGTCTTTTAAACAAAAACATATAACTAATTTAGATTACAACTCTAACATAATGCTCATTATCTACAATTCATCTAAAGCCACAATTGGATCCAAAATAATAATCACACGTGGGTTCATTTAATCCAATTATTCAAACATTTATATATTTCAAATGTGAACCAAATCTATTAATCAGAAACTTGTTAATCACAAATATTAATAACAAATATCAATCTCGAACTTGTTAATCACAAATCCAACATTAATAACATGGAGATTAACTACAAATCCAAGTCAATGCACAAAAATCCAAACAAAATTATTAAAAAAAAAGGCGAAAACGCATCAGAACAAATCCAATCTAAGATAAGATTCTAACATCAAAACAACAACAACCTAACATCGAGATTAACAACAAATCCAAGTCAATGCACAAAAATCCAAACTAAATTCATCAAAAAAGGGGAAAACGCAATTCCTAATCTCAATTATATCACAAATATTAATCTCAAACTTATTAATCACAAATATTAATCTCAAACTTGTTAATCACAAATATGACACATATTTATAGACTCGCATTAAAAAAATGTGAAAATGGAAGATTTAAGAATGATAACATCCTTCAAGATTTTTAAGGATAGATAAGAATGGCACAAGATAAAAGCATTTGCTACATTGCATTACAATTTATCACCATAATAACTTCATCAGTAAGAATTTCATTGACTAATTAAAATTTTCTTGTTGTAATTGTAGGGATAATATATAGGGATTTAAAACCTGAAAATGTATTAATTCAGAACAACGAACATGTAGCATTGACAGATTTTGATCTATCATGCTTGACATCTTGCAAACCACAGGATTAATTGGGGCTCTAACGCAATCAAATACTTCCCCACTTTTCTCAACTATATAGCAACAGATCGACCATGCATCCGTAGTGTTCAAGAATGGGAGGAATTGCCATAATCCTTTTGCATAGACTCAAAAAAGCACCTTACCTTCATCAACCAAACCTCCGTGGTTACAAGCAGCGATCGAGAACACCAATAAAAGTAACAACATTTGGCTTATTTTCCATTTGCCTGAAAAGCTTAAGCGCTAGATCAGCATGCATAGCCATTAATATAATGGCAAGCCACATGATCATTGCGCTCCAAGACATAATGTCTTTGCAGCGCATTTTTCTCAAAAATCGGTTGTGCATAAATTGGCAAAACTTCTAAGCAAGGCACCTTTATATAATTCATCAAACACATAGAAGGCATAGAATCGAAACATCCAACTCCCTACTTTATATGAACTTATTTTCACCCTCTCTTTTGTAACAGATTTGATTTCTATTAATTGTGCACCTCTGTTCTTACTGAAGATTGTAATATTTACTCCTCAGCTTTTAATTCCAAACATCCCAGAAAAGAAAAAGCATCACAAAGGCCAATCCTTCTAATTAGCAAGCTAATTACCCTATGTGACAGAACTCTCAACTCGAGAATTATGTTCCAAACTCCACCATTAGCTACCTAGAAGATTGTTCACATTTTGCAACATCACCGACCCCCCACTTCTCTCAAACAATTCAAGACTCATGATTGATTCCTCTCCCTTAACAACCCCTCCAATTACCCTTGCAACAAAATCAGTAACTAACAACAATGATTCAACACCCCCATTAATGGGAATCCCTAAAATTTGAGAATCGGAATCGGAATCATAAATCAGAATCGGAATCAGAGAAAGAAAATAGGGCGATGATTGACTTAATTTATGATGGAGAAATAGTAGTGAAATATACGATAGGAGCGATGAACATAACAAGACATAGGAGAGCAAGAATCGGATGAAGGGACGTGAGAGAGAGAGACGTGAGAGAAGAGGAAGAAGGAGTATAAATCAGTTGTTATGTGAGATAGAGACGTGAGAGAAAAGAAAGGGATGCACGAGAAAAAATTGGGTGGGAGAGGGACAACGCACAAGAAAAAATTGTGTGGGACAGGGACAAAAAAGTAAATTTGATTACGACTCAAAAATTTGTGATTCGTGCTTTTATATATATGATAGATATATATATATATATACTAGTTTCAAGACGTGCTACGCACGATTGACCCGCTCGCTTCACTCACGAGAATTATTTCTAAGAGTTTATTAATAAAATTTAAAATTGTAATTAAAATTTAAAAATTAGAAATAAAAATACCTTTTTTAGCTTATAAATATTCTTTAATGTATTTGAGATAAGATGTGAATTAAAAACAAGCCAGTCATGCTAGGTCATTACTTCCTCCAAAAAAAAAAAAAACAAGGAAAAAAAACACAAGTGGTTTGACCTATTAATTTGTGAACACTTGTTTGTGGATATTTCGTAGAATTGTACATAAAGTTCAATCTTTACCTTAAACTCTATAGATATAAAGTATAACTTTGAAATTACGAATGTAAATAATTGAATTAGTTGGAATTAAAACTTTAGACACCCTTGACCAAGAAAAAAAAAAGAAATATTAAAAGAGAGGTTGTGTTGTCTTCTCTCATGTACCATGTGGAACTCTATAGACTTTAGTCCTTTAACCACATATTCCACATAAATGACCTTGCCTTAGTTGATCTCTTTCCATTCTTTTCTTATTTTTGCTCTCTTTCGATTTTGTATATCCTGTAAAACCTTCTATGCATGCATGTAAAAGTACATTTCTTTTGCAACAAAAGAATGTAAGAAGCTGCTTTGCACTCTCCTTCTAATGTGAGACATGTAAATCTAGATGATGAGGTGCATTATGTTAGGAAATAGAGACAATAAACTAATCTGTTGTATGATATACCATTTTCATTGGTTGACACATCAAGTGTGGATTCAAAAATACCAACGCAATCTCCATGCGATTTTCCTGCTACAATAGTGTTAGAAAACTTCTTCATTCTATGCTCATAGTTGACATAGGTGTGTCAGCTTCAGAAATAATGTTGCGATGATTAAGATCTCTTAACGTTTACCTGTAAACAAAAAGAAGCCGAAACATGAAAAATAGCCATTTAAGGGTTGATACAAAAGAAAATGTAATCAATAATACCATAACTCTGACCTCCAACCAAAACAAAAAAATAGGGAAAAATAAGCTAAATTTAGGGAAAAAATGGTTGCTAGTTTGTTTGTAAAGCCATGTTGCAAACACTTAGAGAGTATACATTTTTTCTACAACATTAAACTCGCCTCCTAATGGCTCTCTCAGACTAACATGGAAAAAATAACTGGACATACCTTACTATCACAATTATTGTAATTTATAGACATTTAAGAAAGAGGGGATGGTCTTAAACAAGCACAATGGAAGAGTTCGATCCATGTAGCCGAACTTTACAAATTTACAAATTCTTCCATCAATCAACAGTTTGAAATTGAATTCTCAAAAAAATGGGTTTACATACTAAAACATATTATTTTATTTCCAAAGAATTGTAAGATGTATTATGGTCAAATTTACATTGGAATACTTTGACATGTTTTGAACAATTTGAATAAATAAAAGGAATTAAAAAAAGACTAAAAATTGGTACTGTCTTCTTTAAAGACAATATTTTCTTCGCTGGCATGACCACTTCGTGCTTTTTCATCGATGTGTCCTTCACCACCTTCTGGTACTGCAACTCGATCTCTTCCAATTCTATTTTCAGCTCTTCAGTCTCATCTTCATCAATCAAAACCAAAAAGGCATAGTCATTAGGAATGATGTATCCAATCTTGTCACAATTTTTGGACCTCCGTAAAAAATGGATAAAAGAGATTCAACAAATTATAAATAAAATGAATAAATTATAAATAAAATAAAATTAATGTTTAAGAAATTCAACAAATTATAAAAATATAAATTTTAATATAAGTAATTTATAAATGTAAGAACATAGTGCTATGTTGATAGTCGACTGAAAAAAATCAGTATTACATAGTAAAAATAAAAAATAGCCATTTCC
Organism: Stephania yunnanensis; assembly: GCA_039657365.1. NCBI lineage: Eukaryota > Viridiplantae > Streptophyta > Magnoliopsida > Ranunculales > Menispermaceae > Stephania > Stephania yunnanensis. Next base: position 11,798,908 of record CM077592.1, read on the forward strand.
TACTTCAAATATCATATATTTTTAGGTAGGTGAAATATTATATTTTTTAAACTACTAATGACAATAATGACCATTTAAAGTGTTGGAAGCACCAATGAATCATTTAAGAATATAAATAAGACCACAAGGGGAGAAATTAAGATATATGATCATACTTTGGTTGCTTGCGTGATTAGTGCTAAGAGCAACCCATAACTTCTCGTCCATTAAATAACACCAAAAAATATCAAATTGAATAGCTTAATCAATATGCAAAAAAGATTTTTAAAAAAATCAATAACTTTGTTGTGTGAAGGATGGTGGTTGTTAGTAGAAGTAGTTTATAAAGTTTAACGGGTCATGTCGAAGGATTATTTTTTACTCATTGACCAAAGCAGTGCAATCCCAAAAATGTTATCAGCACCATGAAGGTAAGAAGCCTAGCCCGTACAACATTTATGACATCATTACTAAAACAATTACCGTAAAATCTAATAAAAAGAGGGCCATATGAGGATCTAAATTATACTCAATTCAATGTTCTTATTATTCAAACCCCATGAATAACACAAACCATTCAAACTAATTAGATATACACTTTTATTTTGTAAGAGTAGTTGCATAACTCAAATTTAGTTCATGAGAGTGCATATATAAGATGATTTAAAAAACTATGCCTATAGGATTTCACAAATTTCATGAGAAATGATATTTATCTATGCAGACTCACCATGAACAGGTACATACAAAAGAGGGGAAAAAATTGATGGGGTTCGGTCTGAAAAATCCAATCATGTAACTGACTGCTCTATATACAATGATATGTTGGGTGATAAATAATGAGAGATATTACTCGAAAGAAAGGCTCGTATTTAGATTTTATTGAAAGCAATAATACCGCAACTTTGAACATACTCATTGATAGGCTCAGCACTTAGTACTATTCAATAAGACTCCACTCCGCATGTATTTTAAGCCATGAACTCTTTCATTTTTATTTTTATTTTTTTTACAGTGAGAGTTTTGAACCTACAATTAGCATATACTTTACTTTTTACATTAAATCTTAACTATTGTTTCATTGAATTAAGTGCAAGCTGTTTCTTTTTCTTTTAAGGTTTACCCGTCGCATAAAAAAAAGTCAAGTCTTGATCCAATTGTACTTCTTAAATGACTTTCTTTGTCGATCATCAAATTTAATATATCTCACAATCTTTTGAGAATGATTCTAAATCGAATATTAACCTATCATTATAACTCAGATAGATCTGTAACACTTCTAAAAACATGCCACACTTTTAAAATTAGATAGATCTACTACATAAGGAAAGGATAGTTCCAAGGTGAAATGATCAATAGTACAATGCTAGCTTAGTGGCTCTGAAGTTATGTACATTCTTATATTATTGAAAAACTAATTATACAACTGAAAAATCTGTGTACAACATAGTAGTGGTATTAAACTACCTTTTTCTAGTTTGACCAGTGTTCTAGCTACATGCATTTCTTGACATGGAAATTTGCACTATGAAGCATGAGAGTTGAACACAAGTAAAAAATCAAGAAATTAGCGAAATATAAAGCAAATAAGTTGACATGTATATTCTCTCCACCCCAACCCCCGGTGGACTTTCTAAATAAGCTTTGACGCTCAAAAACAAAAACTTGTCATCATAAATGATGAACTAATGTATTGATAACGAGGAGGAAAACTCGCCCAAAAGGTTGTTTACGTTTTCTAATATTGGTATTTTTGTCAAATCAAAACCGATAATAAAAATACCCTACAACCTATTAGATAAAATAAATCTCAACTTTGTCATGAAACTCAAATTTAGAATGATTGGACAAAGTGATAGAACTTTCCATTTTAGGGACTTCACCATAATTAGATTGACTAAAAGAGGTTTTGTAATGGTACCCACTAAATTTTATTCCATCACATCACTTAAAATTAAGGTAAGTCATGCTTTGGCTTACTCGAGACAGTTCCACATTTGGGAATTTCATCAACCAGTTGGTGAACAAGTTTCTTCTGTCAAGATATCCACTCAAGCAATCCATCTCAACAAAGAAAAGTAACAGAAGCTACTTATTACCTACAAACACAAAGTCCTATTATTTGAAGAAGATGCTTCAGCATAGCTTTTAAATAATAGAATAGCTTGCAAATAATATAAAAGGTAATTTGAATTAAAAGAAAATTTGAACTAATGTTCTGACATGATCAACTGGTGTTGACCACATAAACCTGAATCGACATAAAGCCTAAAGACCTAGTAGCCCATTTAAATTGAGATGCAATTGAAAGAGATGGACAAAACCACATTCTAATCAAAAGAAAACTCATACTCAGTAGACAAAAAAAGATTAGACACACTGATTCGAGAGATGGCACAAGCGATTCGAGACAATAAACTTGCAATGTCGTAAAAGAAATGACTTGTAAACTTGCTCTGTGGATTGTGGATTGCTAATATCTGCTGACATCACACGTGAATCTCACGTGCTCCGATCCTCCTAATATCCAAACTGTATGCCAATGGAACACACACACACAGAGAACACCTTACTCAACCCACACCTTATCGGTTCACCGTTCTTCCCCAAAACAAACACACCCCAAACGAACAAACCCTCACGAGCGAGCGACCGACCAATTCTTCAACGCCAATCTCTCTCTCTCTCTCTCTCTCTCTCTCTCTCTCTCTCTCTCTCTCTCTCTCTCTTCTGCTGTTGTTGTTGTTCGGTTCACCGATTGGTTAATCTATGGAGCGAAAACGAGGGGACTCGGCGATGTACGACAACACTTCAGGAAAACAGAGAGGCCAGAACGAAGAGATGAGGGATAACGTTTATGTCCCAGAGAGGACATGAGAGAGAGATGAATCGAGTGCGAGGAGAGGGCGAGGATAGAGGTTACAAAGTCCGTTAGAAAGATTGTTGATGAAGATAGAGAGTAATAACGCAAAAATAAGAAGGGCAAAGTTGTAACTTTGCTTACGACTCATCAAATTCGCTCTTACGAATGAGATTCGTAATCAAATTTACCTTTTGCTCATATTATCGTACGTAGCACGTCTTGAAACTAGTATATATATATATATGAATGGGAATTGATTATAAAAGTAGTGCAATTAATTAGTGTTGCTACATGAATATATATATCATATATATAAAAACACGAATCACAAATTTTTGAGTGGTAATGAAATTTACCTATTTGTCTATACTTTTTTTTTTCTAAATCAACATTTTCTTTTGTATTCAAATCAAACTCTAACTCCTTATCAATCCACTACACGTTTTTTTCTTCTTTATCTCCAAATCAATTATGAAGTCATTCTCATCAATTCAATACACTTTTTTTGAGGAAGTAATGTACTAGCACGATTAGCTTGTTTTTTCATTCAAATATTTTCTCAATCACATTAGAGAATATTGATAAGCAAAAAAAAGTACTTGTATTTCTAATTTTTAAATTTTAATTATAATTTTAAATTTTGTTAATAAATTCTTAGAAATCAATTTTCGCGAGCGAATTGAGCGGGGGGAATCGTGCGTAGCACGTCTTGAAACTAGTATATATATATATGAATGATACATATGATGAAAAATGCCACCCATAATAAAATGGAAATGAATTGAACCAATCATGGCCAAAACATATAAAATATAATTGGCTATAGAGATAAATTCAAACAATATTGTGGTTAAAAATATATAAGGAATTTATGAATCGTAATTAAAATGGCCAAAGCACGGATGATTTCATTGTGAAAAAGTAGTCTTTTCCGTACTAATCAAGGCATCATCCATCAATTAATAGGTCAATAAAATGTCAACTCTATGAGATAAATTCCAAAGGTCGTGACCAAATGAAATAAAATACCAATTATTTGACAAAAAAAACCAATTAACTTAAATTATGTAACAAAGGTTACAAAAACATTTTTAACCGATTAATTTATTTTTCTTAATGGCACATAATCATATTTGAGAAGTTGAATTGATTGAATTAATAATTCATTGACCGTTATCAAATTAAATAATTATATATATATATTAAACCGCTGCACGAATGACATGAAAAAGGTCAAGTATAGCATGTCATATAATTATTTGCATTTTTGCATATATATATATATATATATATATACAGATGTGAATGAAAAAATAAGCTAATCATGTTAGTACATTACTTCCTCAAAAAAAGTGTATTGGATTGATGAGAATGAGTTCATGATTGATTTGGAGATAAAGAAAAAAATGTGTAGTGGATTGATAAGGAGTAGTTTTTGTTACGTGCTTCGCACGAATGAGCCTGCTCACTACGCTCACTACGCATGAGTGAATTTAATTACAAAAGTATATTTAATTTATTCATAGAAGTATGATTTTCGTTTCTTAATATACATAAAAATATACATCAATTTCATCGTAAAAAAATATACATCAATTCTTCAAAACATAAATCTTCATATGAATAATCAAAACAATGTAAGACAAGTCCTAAAGTCCCTACCAATTGCCAATAATAATTGAGACATTCAATGTCGATTGAAAGCAATGTTGATTTAACACAATAAACTCATAGTAAAATTATATTAATATTAATAAATAAAATTAATCAAGACATTTTCTTATAATGTTTGACGCATATGAGACTGTTGAGTCTTGGATGGCTACAAGCACCTTAGATCCAAGGAGATTGATTCCTCCAATGACACTCTTGAAGGTATATCTACATGTTGGGAGCTTCTTACATTCCATAAGAATTGAAATTATCAATTGATAATACATATTCAAATTTTAACGGATTAGAGACCTACCCTCACCCCTGCACAACTGCATAGACCAAGAAGAGAGAGAGGAATGAAGACGTGAGAGTAATGTGTGTGTGAGCGATTTTAGGGAGATTTATTCATCGTGAGAGAGAAGTAAGGTTATTGGGTGATAAGGGGTAAATGTGATATTTCATGTTACGAAGGAAAATTTATCTATTCGTGCTTTTAATATATATAGGTAGATATATAAATGTAGTTTTTTTTAATTATTTGCATACTTTGATAAAAAGAAATTAGGGAAAAAATAATCCCAATGACATGCAAATAAAAATGCAACCCATAAAAGTGAGATTTTATAATTGGTTTTTGTCAAAATGGTTTGGAATGCCAAATATAAATTAATAGAATCGATAATCGGTGAAAAATTGATTCTAGCATAGAATAATATAATTTGAAAGAATATAGTAGAAAGTATATACCAAACAATATTACAACATATTCTTTTTTTTTATATAAAAAATAAAACAATAGCAAAAATCTTATGTATACAAATACGTAGGCTACTAAATCTCCATCGAAAATCTTTACCAATCAACTACAAAAAATTGTTGATCTCTTTACTTGATAGACCAAAAATTGAAACGATGTGGCCCAATAAAGTATTGGTAACCATTAAAACTAGAGTGGATTAAAGTATCTACAATTTTATTTTGTAAAAACTCCTCATAGAGATAAATCGTTTATCCAAGACTATATTGTGTAATAAAGATGTTAAAGAATTATAAATTTGTAATGAATCAAATTTAGAAATATTATACCTTTCTAGCTTTTCTTGTTAAGGTTTTTTATCTTGAAGAATGTTGGCATGTGGAGCAATTCGCACTCTCTAGCTTTCCTCCTTGAAAAACTTCTTCGCCTTCAAGGATTTCATTGTGTAGAACAAGTCGTGCCAATAACGTGTTGTAAAACTAACTAGAACTGAAGTAAGGAAAGTAAGACAATGAACTATAGATATTCAACAAGAGAAGAGGTAAGGGAGAAATAAGAACTTTCATTCCAACATAGTGTACCTCATTACAGAGATGTGACTCCTTTTATATAGGCCATTGGTAAGATCAAATGATACAAGTTACATTTTCACACAAGTACAAGAATAAATAATATTAAGGCTAAGTAATTACATGAATTAAAGTGGATGTTACATCACGTGAATAGTTGGAATAATAAGAGGTGGAATATGTAGAGTTGTCAATCCATATTATTTACAACATATTTCACCTTTTTGTATGGTGAATGTTTCACGTAAAATTTGAAAACCGACATACAATTGGGGGTTAATTATACACATGATCACTGGACTTTATACATTGTAACATTTTAGTCATTAAACTTCACTTTGTAACAAGAAAATCATCAAACTATTGAAAATGTTTCACTTGTGGTCACTTCATTCTTTTTTCAGCAACTTTTCTAATGATAAGTATGATGTGACGCTTACGTGGCATCAAGAACTTTAAGATTTATTTTAGGGCAAAACCCATCATTTGGTACCTGAACTTTGTGTTTTTTATGCTTTTGGTTCCTAAACTTTTATTACTACACATTTAGTCCTTGAACTTTCACAAATATCTACATTTAGTCATTCCACCATTTAAAGTGCTAAATTTCGGCAACGTAGGTAATAAAAGTGACGTTTGACTAGTCAAGAAGTGTAAAGTGATTTATATTACTAAACCGAACCACTCACATTGACCAACAAAAGCCGAAAAAAAATAATTTACACCAAAAACATAAAAAAACTCAAAGTTCAAGGACAAAAAACATAAAACACTCAAAAGTTCAGGGATCAAATGTACAAAAAAGAAAGTTCATAGAATGTATACTAATAACAGTTCAGAGACTAAAAACATAACAGTTTCAAAGTGCTAGGACCAAAAAATATGTTTTTGCCTTTATTTTAGTTTGATCAATATGCTCATCTAACAAACCTTGTTAGTAGTGTTAAAAAGTAATGTCAACAACCCAATTTACTGACAAACAAAGAGATGAGGTAGAACAACAGTTACAACACTAACACCAACGAAGAATAAGAATTTTTTTTTTTTTTGTCAAATAACTAAGAAGAAGGCTTGATTTTTTTTATCTGTGCATCCTTCACACATCATGCCTTGCAAGAAATACCAAATATTCATCGGATATTCATTTTTCCAACAAATTTGAAGAACTCAATGACATAAGATCTTATTTTTCCAACAAATATGAAGAACCAATGACATAATTTGCTAACAAATATGAAGAACCAATTTCGACTAGAACCAAATTCCCAAAAGAAGTTCAACTAACCTTGTGACATCAAGCCTCATGACTTTTTTTTTTTTTTTTTTGAAGAAAATCGAGCCTCATAACTTTATCATTCAAAACACCACCATTACCACCTCCACCAGAAATCAACACAAGCGACATCAACTCCCTTAAAACAACTCGATCGAGACTTAAATCAATCAATCTCTAGCGAATCCAAAAAAGAGACACCACCATTGGCGCTAATTGACTTTCCCAATTTGAGTTTCTAGCTAAGAGTGATTTGGGTTTAGAGAGATTGGGATTTCAATGAGAGAGGGTTACAGTTTGGGATAAGTTGGAGTGTTAACCACAATTATTTGTAACAACGAAGATAGAATTAAAAACTCTACATTTTTTGACAATGTTGAAGAAAAGACTTGGATTCTTTTTCTTTTTTTTTCAATTTAAATTCTTCCTTTTGATGTTCGTGTTCTTATGAATCTAGCTCTTTGATTGTGATTTATCCCAAAAAAATTTCTCTGTTTGTAAGCTTCAAAAAAAAAATAACTTTGTTTGTGAGTCTTAGATGAACACCATGATGAGACAAAACGAATATAGAGGCAAACTAAAATAAATCTTAAAGTTCTAAAGCCACATAAGCGCGACTGCATACTTATCATCGAAAAAATTATCAAAAAAATTGAAGTGACCATAATTAAAACACTTTCAAAAGTTTGATGATTTTCGTGTTACAAAGTGAAGTTTAATAACTAAAGTATTAAATGGTATAAAATTCAATGACGGTAAGTGAAATTAACCTTCTACAATTTTGAAGAAATTTTTTTTAATGATTTTAATTTTCAGATTTATAATGTATTTTTTATATATATCATGTGAAAAAGTGATGGGGTAGAGAATCACCGTGGAGGGGAGGATTCCCCACTGGGTAGGGAATAGGGGTCAAAATTTTCACAATAGAGAATTTTAAGCGAGAATCCTCTCTCGCCATAAGTGAAAACCGGGATGAAGATTTCATTTTCAGCCTCAAATTTGCTCAACTTTCATCTCTAACGGTGTAGTTGACGTGATTTTTTAATGTTTATTTCACTTTTTTTTTATAAAGATCGGTTGACCCCATTTTAGCAACGAGATTCAACACGTACTCCATTATACCTCAAGATGTGCGCACACTTACTCGAGGTGTATCGCACGACACTGAATGGTTACATGACCAATCTCAATGCCTAAAACGAGTCAATCTAGCTTTTTTTCTTTTTTTCCTTTTTTTTTTTTTTTTTTTTTTTTTTTTTTGGCAGGAGTCGAATTTGCTACCTTTGAGCAACATTTCTTTCACTTTCCCAAGCTTGAATTTTGAACTTTAAAATCAAGTCTGGATTGATTGACGATGTCTTTGTCAGCTGCAGCGCGTTTTGATGCGTACTGCAAATGCAGGTGTTGGGATGATGCCAGGAAGGTGTTTGATGAAATACCTGAGAGAAATGTGGCGACTTGGAACGCTTACATATCGAATTCTGTGTTTGACGGGAAGAGGGGGGGATGCGTTTGGCGCGTTTGAAGGTGATTTGAATGATTGAATCTCTCTAACTTTTGGTTTTAATCCTAAATTCGTTGTTGGATTGAATGCAGCTTTTGATTATTGACCTAAAGTTCCAAACTTTATAATTTGATACTGAATCCCTTTTATGCAGAAAAGTATAAGAGCACCAAATCCCCTTAAGTGAGGTCTCGAGTTCGAGTATCATGAATGGAAAAAATTAGGTTGGGAGGGCCACGCCTCTTATGGGGCCCGACTGTGCGGAAGTGTAGATTAGTCAGTTGGTGTCATACACCACATGAGAAACCAAAAAAAAAGATAAGTATGATAGCGAAAGCAATGGCGTCTTCCATATTCGATAGCAAAAACGTTTACAATGTGTGCATTGTAATCCACTGTAGTGACAATGCAGGTTATATGGCTTTCATTGTCGGAATACCTCCTTCACATTCATGATTCAACCTGTGTCGTGCAATCAGCCAATGTAAAATTTGAACCTTGACAGGCACCTTGGTTTCCCATGAATTTAGCAGCGCCTGAAGCAGCTTGCATGTCATCCTGTCGGATATGGGCTCGACTTTGAGTCGATGAGTGTAATTGCTGCAAAGTGTAATTAGATGACTTTGGTTTGCGTTTTGGTGTTCTCTACTAAAGCTGCGATGATTAACCAACCTTGTTCACTAAAAACTTAATGTATTTCTGGATTGATTTTAGTGAAGACATGACTTTGAAGGATCTAACAGGCTTTGCTTTCCATTGGTTTGCATTAGTTCAATAATTTTCTCTTTGCTTTTACTCCCCATTAATCCGTGCTCTGCAACAATAAATCTGAAAAGTTCCTATTGTATAAATCTAATCGAACTTCCTTTGTGCTGGTAGTATTGCTTTTACTGTTGATTATTTATATATTACGTAACTGAACTTAAATGTGCAGGAGAAAGGAATTAGGTTTCTCGAGTTTAGTATTGGGGAGAGGAGGCAAGGATTCTTCTCTGATCCAGATGGTTAGTGAAACTTTTGTTCTTTGCGCAACCTCAGTGTAATTTTCAATCGGGTGCTGATAGGTAAATTTTGATTGGATTAGGATTGTTTTGATACGCACCCAATGGTGATTACTCTTCTGATCTTGGACTCATAAGCTTTGGTGGATTGAAATCTCAAGGGAAAAGAGATCATTAAATTTGGTTCAATCTTCCATAGAAACTTGCACATATAGCTAGTTCTTTCAGTTTGGAATAATGCCTTCTTATAATATAAAAGTTTATTCAATAGAGACATATAGATATTGATGGATATGTAATGCTTGTTTCTTTGTATATTTCATGCTTTTAAGTTTTAGCAACTGATTTTAGCAAGTATGGTACTTTGATGTGTCATCTGGCTTGATTTCCGATTTGAAAACCGCCATTATAAAGTAATACATTTTTTTTAATATGTATATCTTTATTTCCTATTTAAGATTTTTCTTTCCATATGTCATATATCTTTGTGTTTTAAGACTTGGACTTGCTATTTATACTTGAAATTGAAATTCTCTTTGAAGATCAGTGTAAGCCATTGCAGTAAGAGAGAAAAAAAAAAAGTGTCCAGATTCACACATATAGTCATATTGCGCATATGATGCAAAAATAATTTTCATTCAACTTTTACCCGCTTAACATCCAACATCTGAAGTCAATTTATCCCAAATTTGGATTAAGCTCCCTATTTTGGCAGAGAAATAAAGGAGCTAAACTTTCAGGAGCCACTTAGATTTTTTTTTCAGCTACACTAAGTATCTTTGTTTACTCAATTTTTATTTGGTAGTACGACTGTAGAATGTCTTGTATATTTTACTTTGTGCTTAGGATGATTCACATTGATGACTGGTATTTTGCATCTATAAACTTCTTAAATGTCTTATTTTTTTGTTCAGCAGGAATGCATGATTAATTTATATTTTTGTTGCAAACTGTGCAAAAAAAAAAAAAAATCAAAGAAAGTATCAAATTGTTGGTTTGAACTGAACTAAACGAAACTGTTGTTATTGGTATTATGTTGTTCGATTTTACATGTTTACTGGTTTGGTGCAGAATTTGCAAGAACCTCCAACTGCCTAATCTAGTTTAATTTTAGCGTCATTTCCCTGTTTATATTGGCAATTGTGCTGATGACTGATCATTATTAAACAATTGCTTGTTTTGATCAGACAGATGACTGCTTTTGTGCAGGTAACTGCTTGGAAGTGACGGAATCGTGAGGTCCACAAGTATGTAGAAGTGAAGTGATTGTGGAGCACTCTTTTTACACACATTTGTCACTGTTTTTAAATAGACTCCAACATTAACTGTATAACAGCATGTGTCAAAAGTAGCCCAATCGTTATTGCTTTTGTAGACAAGTCTTTGCATGTGTGAATTATGTTGATAGACAAAACTCGCTTGAATAACACATGTAATTAACATAAATTATGTTCCTAATGTTTTTATGACTGTGAAGGCTAGTTCATTGTTTGTTTCCTCACTTAACATGATCAGTTTTTCTGCAGATCTGTATTCTCCCTTTTCAGAATCATGTTTTTACTTTTACTGAAATGTTCACAGGTAAAGATTGTCTTGCTCTTTGTTATTCTCAAGTGGAGATTTTTTTTTTTTTTTTGGGTAAGAGCTAAGTTGGGTTGTACTTATATGTAACTGTAATATTGTCAAGGAAAATGCTTTTGTAACCCACTTTGGAATACCTATTTTTATTCCTTGTGGAAGCCTTATATTATATTACAATTACAATTCTTTTATTGAAATTAACTATAAACCAATCAATAGACAACATCACAAAGCATATTAAATGTTTTGTGTTTGATATAATATTTTGATGTTTTTCTTAAAATAAGAAAATGAAAGTTACCCTTTCTTTTAAAAATCAAAATCCAAAATTTGAACCTTCCTATTTGGGATCAAAACAAGACCACAAGTCTATCTTAAAACCAGAAAAAATGAAATAAAAAATAGGTTTAAGAAACATTATGTTTATATTTATATGAAAAGAGTATAAAATTGAGGAAAATGAATGGCTCAACGACATCCCTGCACCACTGATCCTCTGAGCACTTATGGAAGAGCCTTCTTTACCATTATGTTTATAATTCTAGGTTGTGTGGAATATTTTTATATGACTTACTTAGCTTGCTATTTCATGGCAAGGAGCAACAACTTAAACTCATTGTGGCTTGCTCATCCACCATTTCGGGTTCATCATAATGCATCAGAAACAATAAAACTTAAGTGGGACAATGAAGATGCTAGCGAATCGAAGCAAATAAAACTTTCTGTGACTCACCAATCAAATGGAAACTATTTAGTTAAGGTAATTTTTCGTCTCTTTTGTCAATGAGGTAATATGTTGTTCGTGTATGTAGAATGGGTAAACAACAATATTGTTTCATTTGGCAACCTGTTTGTGTGCGCAATGTTGTGATACGCTCATGTTAAGTCTTAATATACTTCCCCTTGCATCTCAACTTATGGTTTGTTTCTTGTTATTGTCCTGCAGATAGCTGATAATAGTTCATCTCGGCTTGAAGTTAAAGTGACACCCTTAGATCAGAATGATTTCAGAACGGAAATTGATGGCTTAAGCATCAATATCAATTTAGCAGTTTATACCAAGGTAAGTTAGCTCATATATGCAATGTCTTAAAATTTCAGACACTGGGAGTGTATTTAGAATAGACGTTTTCACTCCAGTTGCGTAATAGGGTTCCAAAATCGCTTTCTCTTTCTAAAATTGAAAAAATAAAGAAAAGGGATTCATATTTGGCATGCAGATCATATTGGATTATGTTGGTGCATGCCTTGCAGCACACATCTAGAAGTTTTATTTCATATTATGCTTTGCGTTTTGGTTTTACGTTGAATGTCTCATATAGAGGTTTAAAAACTATTACAATTTTTACTTTTCTTCGTAATTACAAAATATACTAATTTACTTCTACCCAAAAAAAATATTACTAATTTACCTTCAATGTATATAAATTTAGGGTTCTGAATGGTGCGTGCAGGATCGTACCAAGCATATTCATGTATTGCATGGTAAGCATCATCATCATTTCAGGGAGAGCAAGAAAATTCATTTCCCTCGTGACGATGATTCCAGCCACGGGCCAAGTTTTGGGATGGCTTTCCATCCTCTTGGGACGGTCGTAGATCCAATGGCTGGTTTAGTGGTGAAAGTATTGGTGAAAGATGGGATGAGAGTGGGATGATTTACCTCTCTCCTTGATTCTAACTTATTCAAATGCTCTTTGATATCATGATTATTTTCATTTTCAGCATGTTGTCAAGGCACCACGTTCCGACTATGTTCATTAGCTCAAAGTCAATACTGGCTAACAAGTTTTCGACAACAATGTGCACTTTGTTATCAAGGTATGTTTCCTCAACTACAATTACTTTACGTGGAATTTAACGTCTCACACATTCTTTTTTCGTTGTTTGAGAAAGATTGCATCCCCTCTAGACCTCTAGCTAGGTCCATAATGTATTGCCACATTATTCTCAAGAAAAACCATGCCCTTCCTCGATGTAACTAACTTTTATCAAAGTGAAAAGATTTACATTTAGCTTTAGAGGCATGACAATTCAGTTAGATGTACCTTTTGACAAAAAACCTAATCAAAGTCCATCATAATTTGCTCACATTTCCACTATTAATTGAATTTTACCCAACCTAATAGGTTCAACCAAGGAATTGCATTACTTCTACTTCCAACCAATGTTTTTTTGCAATTCAAAATAATAATGATAAGAAAAGATACCCATAATGAGACTATTTTGGGTAATTGAATTTATCAGCTGGTTCAGAATGACATTTTCATCCTCAAATAGATTAGTTTGGTGTTGTTTTTCTTTTTCGGAGTACCTAACCCGAATTCTGACCAAACATCTACAGGGGTGTATTCAATTGAGATTTTAATGGACTTTTGGTTACTGTTAATGAATAAAAAAGTTTAGGTGTATTCAGTTAAAACTTTTAGAGAGTTTATAAAAGTAAGGTGTATTTAATGTGGACTTTTATAGACTCTTCAAAAGTTTAGGTTTTAAGTATCCACTAGTTATAGATACATGTCCACTTACAAAAACCAAATTGAACTGATTAGGGTGGTTAGATCCGTTTGTCTATTTTTATTTAAATGATCTATTTCTTCGTTCTTATTGCGCTCTAAATTCAAGTTTTAAGTATAATCCCATGTTTTTAAGAATGGTATGAGAATATGAATTATCATAACTTAGTGGACGAATTCGATCCATGCTTACTTTTTCTTTTTCTTTCTGGATACTCCTTGTATAGGATGAGTAGAGTAGAAGCATGTTTCTCTCATGTCTTTGCCCAACTGGACAGTTTCCAGGAGTTGGTTTAGCTGAACCCACTCACAGAAAATAATTTCAGGAGATGCGTTTGGTTGAATTCTCTATGTATTTTTGTGATTAGAATGTTGGCATAATAAAAGTTATCCTTGAAAATACTAAGAAATCATGTAAATCCTATTCTCCATCTTCAATTAATAAGTTATATCATAATGTCATTCTTTTTTGGCTCTCTATTATTCTTCGTCTTTATTTCCTGCTTTCAACTTCATGTTGACGCATCTGCTGATGTTATCTCGGACAATGTCTTTTTTTTGGGCTCTCTTTTATTATTATTATTATTATTATTTATTTTATTATTTTTTTTTTTTTAGAAGAAGCCTTCCTTTACACCGGCCTATGAATCACACTTGCTTTCATACAGAGACTCAAACTCTCAACCTTCACTAAATTCTAAAAGTGAGTATGTTTTATATCTTTTTTTTTATTTAAGAAAACAATTTAATTACAACATCTTTGACTCCAACATGAGTCGAACAACCAAACCTTGCCTTTGGTAAGTGGGGCCTTATACAACCCAATGACGCCTAAATTGTTTATTAAACTCAATGAAAAAGAGAAAAAAATATTTAAAAATTTCTTGTGCTCTTGATGCAATAAGGTAAGATTGAGATAAAGTCGTAAACCATATTTTGATTAATGTAAAAGGAAAATGTACAATATCTTGTCCAACAAAATGCCTTTATTGGAAAGGAGAAGGTGCTCGTGGAGTTGTATTGATTGGCAAAAAAAAAAAAAAAAAAAAAAAAAAAAGAGATTACATCCTGGAGGGACTGTGTACCCTCGAGTTAGTTTGTCTGATTGATCGATTTACAATTATGCATCAACCATGTAAAAAATCAACATCTTTGTCTAAACATAAACAACACCAAATGAAGTAGAAAAAATATGAAAGTCTATCTACAATGTTGTCCTCTCGTTTCTCCTCCACACGGACCAGTCCTTTCGCTCTGCATTACAGTGTCTCTTAGGGTGTGGGTAGTAGTAGCTCATCTGTCTCGGTGTCAATTTCTGTGACCAACAACAAAGATAAGGGAATTAGGAAAGATTGATCATGAGAGGTAAATTTTAAGTTTATTTCAATGGTAATTGTAATATATATATTTGCAAAATAATTTATATAAGTTAAACGTTGAGATGTTCACATGCGCTGCACAGTTAAAAACAAATGTAGCAAATGTATGCATAAAAAAATGTCTCCTAATCATTTTCCTATAGACAAACCCCCCACAATACTAGAGAGAATATATAAATAGATTTTAATATACTGTTGAAACACTATATTGAGGTGACAAACCAAGCGAACATGAAAATGCAATAACAACTGCATATACATGCATCCCTCGATTTGTAAACTGTTTAGCTTGAGGCGCGTTATTGTTAAGCCATCGATCTCATGACTGCTATGAGTAATAAGATATTGGTGGGATATGATACACAAAAAGAAAAATTTGAACACAGTGGTATTTATCGACCGCGCATCTTGAGAAAAACAATAAGATGTACAATATCGTGTTCAAACACTTTGCATTTTGTTTTGGAACTTACCAATAACTTACCATGCGCAACATTAATTAGAAATTTTTTTTTTTTAACTCTTGCAAAAGTCGAACCTACAATTTCCTAAACTTTGCATTTTAACAAGTGATGCCTCATAATCCATCTCACCAAAGATGCTATGGCTAAATACTCCCCACAAAATATGCGTTCATCACAACATCTATAGGGAGCAATACAGAGAATATTGTAGAAGCTGTAAGATCAATCTAACTAACAAGCATATTCCAACAAAATCATTGATGTTCTCCAGCCTATGGTGAAACATGAAAATCAATACATAAAATTTTAAGATCCACCAAAAGTACAGAAGGACTTCGCTCTCAAAACAATACAAAGGATGTTCTCTTTCAATCGACGCAAGCAATAGACATAGCGCTCTCTTGCCGAACAAAAGTAGTAGCACCCTTCCATAGTACATGAGCAAAAATGAGGCGAAAGATGAAACACATACGCATGCTAATTTCGACGAGGCAAAATCCTCAATGCCTATGTCACGAGCCTTCGCGAACTCACTGTTACATAGAAGAGAAATACTTTTACTGTCAGTAAGTGCAAGAGATTAAATAAGGCTACATTCAACAAAAAATAATGTCAACTGCCAATAAGAAATTATGTCAACAGATTGCTATAATGATAAATGAAAGGCAAAAACATGCAATGCATTATTATAGATCAATGTTTTAATCAATTTCAGATGGAGGACTGGACAAAGAAGAAAGCACCTTTCAAAAATGTGTTCAATTTCACGTTTTCTCTTCAAGTCCACAGAATGAGACAACAACGGAGGCTTGGCAAGTTGATAAGATTCTAATAAATCTCTCACATTCTTGTTCGGAACAAGATCATCTGCAAGTATGTTTGTCGCTCCACAAGCACACATCGACTTCGAGATGATGCATTCCCTAATACCTGATGATTATGATCCAAAAAAAAGTATATTAAGGTGACATATATACAATACAATCAAAATCAATACATGGATAAATCAAAAGAAGAAATATTATTCAATAAAATAGAACAGAAATTGATTAACACGACAATAGCTAGAACTTAACAGAAACCTCATAACCATATAACAAGAACAAAATGATCTAAGAAAATTACAAAACCTTGTATTGTTTGTGAACAAAATAGACGCAAGGATATGCAATGATTTTTTTTTCTTTAAAAAAAACTAATTTAAACTTAAGCAAGGCATTATAGACAAGTTAGTGAAAACATTAGAAAACTTTTGCATGTGTAGTTAACATAAAGAAAGAGGACAATCATATTATTTTTAACATGAAATCCTTAATTAGCACTGTCTAGTGTACAATAAATAAAACACTTACATTTATCGCAGAAACTCCTATAGCAACATTTGCCCGTCATGACGGCATCTTTCATTACTCTTTTGCACAATGGGCAATGAAGTTCTGCTGGAATGTCGATGGCAGAGCGAGTTGAAGGTAATCCCTCTATTTCCATTTCAAAAGTGGCCCTATTTCATGCAAAAAAAAAAAAAAAAAACCAAATGAATACCGAAACTATAAAAAACCATATAATTCAGCCAAGGAACTAAAAAAAAATCAAGCTACATGTAAAATTAGATTAGCTTACTCATCGAGCTTCGAGAGCAAAGAACAACTCCACCTAGGTTAATGCATAAGAGCCATCGAAGTTGTCATGAGCATTGACTTCGAATACCAATTGGAAGCTTCAGACTTCTTAATGTCGTAATTAGGATCACCATTAGTTGGGCAATCCCGAATAAAATGCCCCTAATATTGCACCGGTGACAAATATAGCTTGCAGGGAGGTGCTCGGTCACTGGTACTCATTCTTCCATCCATAAATCCTCCAAAACACTGATAAGCTCTTGATGAGGAATCCTGAATTTGCCTGCAAGTGCATTTAAGATTCACAATTCATTAGTAAAGGATAGAAAGGAATCCAACCAAACAAATAAGTTAGAATGACAACAATTGACCAGGCACTAATGTACTAACCAAGTATTGATTAAAGCCTTAATCTTCTTGTCCTCCTCAATTTTATTTATCATAGTGGCCAGGGGGGCATTTTGCATCGTATTGGTTGATTGTACTTCAAATGCATCAATGGTACACAAATCACCAAAATCGTGCCAGTCATTCTCCTCCAGCTGCAAGACCATGGGTGGACTGCTCTTTGATGATTGATCAAGATCCTTCTCCTTATTGTCTATAATGTTTGCCCTGCACCGCAAACATATATATCTTAGCAAAAATTTAAATCTTGCATTTTTAACCAAAAGCATCTGAAACACATAATCAGATTGAACTTAATACTAGTACAAGACTTAAAGGCCGAAATAATGACCCTGAGGAGGTTAATGACAGCACAATATCAAATTGGGGAAGCAAAATTTTTCTTTTGGTTATATAAAAGAAATAATTAAAGACTTGAAAATTGAAACTTGTACCGTTTTCGTTCGATTACGATAGGCTTGCGAAATCCTCTTGGAACGCGGTGAACTATAACTGAGTTATCCCTTGGGATCAAAGTAGCTTCATCAAGGTACTCTAGAATTGCATGGCAAAAAAAGAAGTGCTTAATATTTTATGAAAAAGATAATCCAGCCATGTAATGTATGTAGACAAATCAAATAAACTCCTGTATTCAAACTTTATACAATACTACTTCATAACAAGAAATATACGAAATAAATGCCGACACAGTCTATTAATGATTTACGTCCAACCAAAGTGTTAGTAGTTAGGGAATGAAAAGTATGGAAAGAGTTATTCAGTATTTAATTTGAAGACTGATTTTCATGTAAACAAAAGAGCATCAAAATTACTGCATTCATTAGAAAGTCAGTAAAGCGTATAATATGTCCCTCGACAAAGCACGCCATCAACAGCATTAGATTTTAATCCATGTAACAAGACTCGACTAATTGGCAGGGACTGGACCAACCTTCATTGGTCTGAACGTCAAAGACCATGAGGATGAAATTAGCGCGCCTCTTCAAATGCATGGACTCAACAATTCTTAGCTTCAAGTCCGCGACGGATATTGAAGGACCTTCAATGACCAAAGATTTATAATCTTTGGAGCTCTTATATTTGTAGTGCACAGCCATTATCTCTGTTGCAGATGATTCCTCTAGGTGATCAAATAGAGAAATCAAGGGTGTTTCTTTGGCTGGAATCTTCAAGTGACAAACTTAACTGTCCAAAAAACTGAACCTGCGAAGATGCAACTTTGTTATGCACTTGAACTAATTAAATTATAATTATGGATGAATAATAATTTTGCACAGTAAAATTTCAAAATTACAGCAGTGCCAAGAAATTGAATGTATAGATCAGAACCATCAGATTATATTTATAAACACGCTTTGATTAAGAAAAAGAAATTATTATCATGTTACATTCAAAAACTTCTTCACATTCAAAAGCATTGGATTTTGAATCTTTGATTGATTAGAAAAACTACTTTCTTCACACATCTTCCATACGCCAATCAATTAATCAAGACAAAAGATTAGGGTTTGATATTTATGGCTGTGTGTGTGTGTGTGTGTGGATGGAGTAACCCGAAGTGGCATACAAGACCATTCGCCCCATTCAGAGGCCTCGCCTAAAGGAATTTCTTTAAATTTATCGAACCAACAACTTCATATCAATTCTAGTTACAAACCTTATCGATCTCTCCCTTAATTCCTCTGCTCTCAATTCTCTTTTTCAATCTTCCTGCTCTCATTCTTTTTAGTAAGTCTAAACGTATTTATATAGGCATGCCCGGATTTGGGTCGGTGGCCCCAAATAATAGAAGTTAGGGGTATATCAGTAATTATATATGTTATCTTTATTTTTTTATTTTTTATTTCTCTCTCTCTTTCTCTACACATATCACGATCCCAAATCCAACGGTTTGTGACAAATAAAAGAATAAAAATAACGAAAATGCTAGAATGCAATGCACACCCCTTATTCAATCGTGTTTTGATTCTTAGAATGCGAATCTCGAGGTGAAAATAGATAGCGGATTAGAAAAGGTGTGCGTTCCGATGTGACTTGGTGCCATTCTACCATCGTCCTAGAAGAGTATCTCCAATGGGACTATAGATTGAAATGAAAATAATCCATTTAGGATATAATCAACATCCAATCTAAAAAATGCTCTTCAATGAGATCATAGATTGATAATTTTTATTTCATGTGGAATGAAATCAAAATAGAGGGTGTTTACCACAATGTCTACTTCTAAACATTACATCTACAAATGGACTATATTGAAATTTCTTATTTTTTCATGTCTTTATTAATATTATGAATATTAAAAATAAAAAGTGTCAACTCATCAATTCATGACCTAAATCTATTGTCCAATGGAGACCATTTTAAGAGGTGAATGTCTATCTAATACCACATAAAATAGACATCTTCTACACATTCATGATGTGGCATCAATCCATAGTATAAAACTCTTAAATTATAAATTATAATAATTTATAATTTATAATATAACAATATGACGCCAAAGTAACAAAAAAAAAAAAAAAACCAAAATCAATCTGGGGTGAGGGGCTTTCTCCGATCATGATTGAAGATATAAGCATTGATTACAGTCACTGTGGGTGAAATTGTGCACCTCATATTTATAGAAAAGTTTGTCTTAATTAGAAAATGGCAGGATTACAATTTTTTTTTTTAACTAGTTAGGATGACAACATAAGATAGACTTTAGTACTTTACTCGATCCAATGCCTTTTATCATTTTTTGTTGGGTGTAATTTGACTAATTTCTCCTTTGAGATGAGAAAATAAACCCTCATAACCCTTACTAGATGGACCGCACAATTCCTTAATCCTTAGCTTGGTGCTCTATGTAACTGTAATGGAAACTTCTAGAAGTACTACACCAACAACCGAACGTTGGGATGCACGTTAATTGCATCTCGAGGTACATCGCACGCACGCACATCAAAATTTTAATTGGAGACTAAAAAGATTTCGTTGCGTTTATTATTTGTCTCACATCGATATGTGATATACAGTGATGTTTATCAAGTGTATGAGAAGATGTTGCTGGCTCTAGTTAAGTCTGGTTGAATAATCTGGCTTAATTAGGGTTTTAGGCCGAGTATCGCTCTAATCGGGATAGGGGATGCTACACCTTGGTATCAGATCCTAAGTCTAAGGGCCTTTTTATAGTTAATAACTCTAATATAGTTTGGTATCGAAGATTGGTTAGAGTCTACTCCAAAGCTTAAGGTGATTAACTCTGATACAGTGTGATATTAGAGTTTTCTTCATATTATAACTTTATTACTTGGAAATAAGTGATAATTTTTGGATACAGTTTTGTATTGAAGTTTAAAGTTATTGACTTTGATATACCTTGATATCATAATCTAAGTTTACTAACTTCGAGAGTTGTCTTGAGTTACGAAGAAGCTTAAGACGTAATAAACGATTTTTATTGTGATTTTGAGGGTAACCAAAAGATAAAAAATTGAGATATGTTATTTGTTATAATTTATTATATCTACGCGATAGATATAAGAGTTATGTTTTTCCTGAATGATGATAAGATGGTTCATGCCCATCGACTTCTCATGATATAAGAAAACATTGAAGGTAAGAGTTCAAGAGAATCTTAACCTCGAGGAGATTGAAAAGGAAAGACATAAAAAAAATTTACAAATATGAAATTAAACTCGTATCCTTATAACTCTTTTCAAAAGTCTTTGTTCTTGCTAATGTTATTAGATAAATAATAGTAAGTGAGTAAGTATTTACTATATCTAGAACGTGAGAGGTGTGTTAGGAGAATGAAATTTATGAAGTAATAGAATATTGAATGACTTAAGGTGGAACTCAAAGATGGTAGATCACTTTGAGATATGGTTTAATACTAGTATTGAGACTAGTTGAGAAATAATGGAAGTTATTCGATAAATAAATTAGTGGTTAATGATAAAAATCCTATTTGAGGTTAAGAAACCACTAATGAAATTATAATTCATAAGTTATTATGAAGTAGAAATTTCAGTTATGGTGTAAATCCATATTGGTATGACAAGCAAGTTGTTGGATGACAAAAGGTGTAATTGAGAATTTAAAACTAGAGGATAGTTTAATCCAAAGCATAGTAGTGAGTTTGTAAGATATCCTAGTCTAATGCTTTAGACTAATATAGCCTAAATTGGAGAGAATGAGTTATCAATAAATCTAAAGATTTGAGGAATCCAAAGAATAATAGACAGTAGTGGGAATGAATATTCATTGATCAAAATTGATAACTCAGTCTGATAATAAGGTGAAATCAGTTGCTCGCAAGAGTTACTTGAAATCTAGTTGTCACACTGGTATGATCAGAGTTAAGGATATATGTAAAGATGATTTCAGACGATTGCCAAATCACTTTAAAGTATATGGTGGGAACCATTAGAACTTACTAGAACTCATGCTATGTTCATAAATAAAGGGTGTCAAGTATAAAAATCTTATTGTAATCAAGTTGTTATTATATATGTTATTAATAATAAGATGAAATCTTTGAAGACTTAGATGATGCACGAGCATTACCGTACAGTAAATGATGATGGTAAATTGGTTCATACCAGATTTTGCAAGTGCCAGTACTAAGTCTCAAAGGTTAATTAATTGTACGAGTGTTGAATATTAACAACAAATTTAGAAATATTATACCTTTCTAGCTTTTCTCGTTAAGGTTTCTTGATATTGAAGAATGTTGGCATGTGGAGCAACTCACGCTTTCTAGCTTTCTTCCTTGAAAAACTTCTTCGCCTTCAAGGATTTCATTGTGTAGAACAAGTCGTGTCAATAACGTGTTGTAAAACTAACTAGGACTAAAGTAAGGAAAGTAAGACAATGACCTATAGATATTGAACAAGAGAAAAGTGATAAGTCGGTATTTATAGGTATTTATTAGTCTATTTTAATATGTTTAATTATTAAAAGTATTTAAAATATATATTTAATTATATTTTTTGGTCATTTTTAGGTGAAACGGAGTGAGCGGTTGAATTCGTGGCGAAAAAAATACTCAAAATGGAGTATTTACTTGCAGTGATCGGATGCCGAACAGTTTGCCTCAAAATACGCGTTGCGCGGTGGGTCGAATAGCAGACAGGGTGTTCGAGCCAATCGAAGATGACACGTCACCGTTGCAACAAGATTGCGCCACGTCATCCCCAGCGCACACGTCACACGCAAGCGCCTCGCACAGATACCGTCGATATGCCTCGGATACGAGACAAAGACAAACTCCCGCTTTTTCTGGCCGAGAGCGCGACTTTGCGAGCCACGCGGGAGCCACATGGCGGCGACCCATTCGTCCAAACGAGTCATCAACAATGGTTCACTAATCACGCAGCGCCACGTGGAGCCTCGTCAGGAAACACAAAATAGAAAGACCGAATGGTGCGGCGACAACACAGTGCGGTGCAGCTGGCGGTCCAATCCGGTGCGGACACTTGGCGCGACGAGGAAAAACAGCCAATCGGCTATTGACACATGGCGGAGTCTGAATTTTGATCTAAAAACACCCGTACGATGCTCCTCGACGCACAAGTCACGTACCTCACCCCTAAAATTAGTATCCTAGACCAATTTGGAGTATTTCGATGTATTAGGAACCTTGTTATTATTAATAGAGGGATTGATTAGCAATTTTTTAGAGAGTTCAATTAATTTTAGTAGTGATTTTTGAAGACAATGTCCGGCTAATTTCTTTTTCTCACCCAAATCGAAGGGGAAGCAAGTCGGAATCATGGATTCAAAGCATATTATGTGAGATCTTTTATTTTATTATTTAAATTAATTTAATTTCTCCTATTTCATTGTTGTTGGTTTACGGTCATTGAATGTACAACAATTGGATCTAGGTTAAATCGGGAGCGGACGCGACCGGTTATCTAGGATTAGTGATCCCATAGATCTATATTAATGCGGTTAGTGTATTAAACCTTATTGGCGGATGTCTAGGGTTATACATTAATTAGGGAAATTAGTGGCGGATGTCCTGATTATCAAAATTAGGGGAATTAATAATTTCTGGCGGATGTCGATTTTCCATCACTAATCTAGGAGATTTAAATTAATAATTTTTTGGGAGAGATTGAGGACCATTGAATGCTATTGAATCTTGATTATGATTTGTGGAACTGGAGATTTGGGTGAACTTTTCATTATTAATTTGTGTGAACTTTTCATTATTGCTTGTTTAATTATTTTATTGATTTTCTTGAAAACCCCCATATTTAGTTAACTCATAGTAAACTCAAGTCCTGCGGATTCGACCCCGTATTTACTACTACTACACCCTTGCGGTTGGTAACTCTTTTACGGGTTATATTTGGTACGAACGACACGCGTCAAATTTTGGCGCCGTTGCCGGGGACTTGGTCTTTACTTTGAGTTTAAGTGTTAGTTAGTTTAATTAATCTATTTATTTTGTCATTTGGTTTAGGTAGATTAGCGATTAATATATTTTATTACGTTTTCGTTTTTTTTCGTTTACGATTTTTTTTTAATACGTTTTCTTGTTTTCTGTTTCTGTTAGTTTGTTTTTTACGTCTTCAATTTTTTTTGTTTTCTTTTTACGTTTTATTTTTTTTTTCTGTTTTTTACGTTTTATTTTTTATTTTATTTTATTTTTCTTTCCTTTATTACTTTATTAGTTTACTTGTTAGTTAGATTAGTAATTAATTTATAATTATTATTTTTTCTTCTTTAGCTTAGTTATAACTCTTTAATTCCATTTTTTTCTCCCCTTCTCTTTTTTTTTTATGCTACCACACCTCACTCGGTCCAAATCGACCGGCTCATTATTGCCTTTTGACCTCGAACCAGAGAGAACTTTTCATAGGTGGACTAGAGAGAACCAACTTAGGCAACAGAAGGCCAAAATCATCTTGAACATGGCCGCATTGCACCAAATCACCATGGGTCACGCCAATCAAGAGCTTCAAGCTCTTTTGGCGCGCAATGACCCTCTCGCATCAACTATCCTGATAATGCCGGAAACTTTGAGTTGAGGTCCTGGGTTCATTCATCTCCTACCATCCTTCCATGGTGGCGAGAATGAAGACCATATCACTTTCCCGAAGGAGTTTCATTCTATCTCGCAAGTCAATGAAACCCTCCAATGCGGACGAGGAAACGGTTAAGCTCGATCTTTTCCGTTTTGCCTTAAAGATAAAGCCAAGGAATGGCTTTTCTACCTTCCGCATGGCGCATTAATTCCCGGAATGATATGGTAACCGCATTTTTGAATGAATATTTCCCGAGGATAGAGTTGCTAAGCTCATCAAGGATATATGCAAAAGATCATCAAATGAGACCGGCGAATCATTCGGACATATTGGGATCGCTATAGGCGATTAGTTGCTAGTTGCCCGCAGCATGGCCAATCTGAGAAGGTCATAGCTCGATTCTTCTATGTTGGCATGTCGCCCATAGAACGACGCATGATTGATAATGCGTGTGGGGGTCACATTCGTGACAAAACTCCAGCCCAAATGATGCAATCGTAAGAGGACATCGCACAGCAGTCACGCCTTTATCGTGATCTCGATGCTACTGCTTACCGAAGTCTGACTACAGTCAATGTCTCGAGTTCCACTGACCAGAAAATTGATAACCTAACCTCTATAGTGGAACGTCTCCTCTCCTCTGGTAAAGTGCAAGTCCAACCTTGTGGCTTTTGTGCTGCCATAAATCATGCAACCGATGAATGTCCTACACTTTTTGATGATGATCAGCAGGTCAATGCCGTGGGTAATCATTTCCAAGGGCCACCTAGAGTCCCATTCGGGAATACCTATAATCATACCACGGCCAGGAACAACCCAAACTTCACTTATGGGCCTCAGAATCAGAATTATCAGACATTCATCCCCAGAGGTCAACCGTTGCCTACACCCTCCACTAATTCCTCATCACTTGAGGATATGGTTAAAGCCCTTATGAGCCAACAAAGCCAAATTATGAATGAAATGAAGCAATTCAGGGCTACCACCGAGAAATCCTTTATTGAACTCAATTCGACGGTTCAAACTCTTCAAGTTCAAGTGGACCAACATGCACAGCAGATTGGACGTCTCGAGGATAAAGGAAAGTTGCATTCGCAACCTTACCCGAATCCTAACGCGAGTGCTAACGCAGTTACACTCCGTAGTGGTAGAGAGCTGGAGGGACCCAAAAGGCAAAATGGGTCATCTAATGCCCATGACCAGGCCGATGAGGAAGAACGCGAGGTAGTAGTCACCCCGTCTGCCCCTAAACAGATGGTAACTACTCCAAAGGAAGCACCGCCCACTTTTAAGGTCAAACCTCCTTTTCCACAACGTCTCATCTTAGATAAGACAAATGAGGAAGAGAAAGAAATTCTCGAGACCTTTCGGCGAGTGGAAATCAATATTCCACTCCTCGACGCTCTGAAGCAAGTCCCTAGGTATGCAAAGTTTCTTAAGGAACTATGCACTAACAAAGGGAAACTGAAAGGCAACGAAAAAGTCCAAATGGGAGAAACCGTCACGGCTATCCTACAAAAGAAGTTGCCTCCTAAATGCAAGGATCCTGGGATGTTCTCGGACCTTGTGTTATAGGTGATGTAAGCATTCCAGAGGGCTATGTGCGACCTTGGCGCTTCCATTAATGTCATGCCATTGTCCATTTATGAGACATTGCATGCGAGCCCATTAGAGGAGACCGGTATTGTCATTCGGTTAGCGTGCCGTTCCGTTGTCGACTGTCGGTGTTCTCGAGGACGTTCTAGTCCGAGTGAACGAGTTTGTGTTTCCTGCTGACTTCTATGTGGTCGATATGAAAGAGAAGTCATTCCCTAATGCTTCGTCAGTACTCATTGGACGTCCGTTTTTGAAAACGACGAAGACGAAGATAGATGTTGATGACGGATCCCTTACCATGAAGTTTGATGGTGAAGTCATCAAGTTTAACATCTATGATGCGATGTGATACCCCAGTGATGTGTCTTCTGTGGTATGCACCATGGACAGTGTGGATCCACTTGTTGAGCAGACCTTACTCACGAGTGGCAGTGATAAAGTTAAAGTAGTGTTAGAGCATCATCTCGACACTACTCAAATCCACGAGAGTGATCTGACCTTCGATACTGATATCGAATATGTTGTTTTCGAGTTGGATTCAATCCAACCCCTGCCCCCAACAGTCCATTATTTGGAGTTACCTACTTCTAACTCCGAACTTTCTCCCTCTTTGGTTAAAGCTCCTACACTTGAGCTGAAGCCGTTACCTGAGCACTTAAAGTACATGTTTTTGGGTGAGAATGCACACTCCCTGTGATCATATCATCCAAACTTACACGAGCTTAGAGGAAGAGAGGCTCCTTCGAGTACTCCGGAGTTTAAACAGGCTATTGGGTGGAGCATAGCGGATATCAAAGGTTTAAGCCCTTCCACTTGTATGCATCATATATATATGGAAAAAGGGTCGAAACCTACGAGGGAAGCCCAGAGGAGGCTCAATCCGCTCATGATGGATGTAGTGAAGAAGGAGATACTGAAGCTCCTTGATGCTGGTGTCATTTACCACATCTCTGATAGTAAATGGGTAAGCCCTATCCAGTGGTTCCTAAGAAAACGGGGGTCACAGTAGTCACCAATTCATATGGTGAGTTGGTTCCAACCCGTATTCAAAATGGATGGCGGGTGTGCATCGACTACAGGAAATTAA
The DNA here is from genome assembly GCA_039657365.1 of Stephania yunnanensis. Lineage (NCBI taxonomy): Eukaryota > Viridiplantae > Streptophyta > Magnoliopsida > Ranunculales > Menispermaceae > Stephania > Stephania yunnanensis. Next base: position 11,826,185 of record CM077592.1, read on the forward strand.
ACGCTTCCACCAGGAAGGATCACTTTCCCCTAACATTCATTGATCAGATGTTGGAGAGACTAGCTGGTCGTTCTCATTATCGTTGTCTTGACGGCTATTCCGGTTTTCATCGATACCGAGTAGCGCTGAAGACCAGGAAAAGACGACTTTTACTTGTCCGTTTGGCACTTTTGCCTATCTACGCATGCCCTTTGGGTTATGCAATGCCCCCGCCACCTTTCAAAGGTGTATGATGAGTATCTTTTCGATTTTGTTGAGCATTTCATTGAGGTCTTCATGGATGACTTTACCGTTTACTGGTGATTCATTCGATAGTTTGTCTCAACAATCTGACAAAAGTTCTCAGCAGATGTATCGAGAAGAACTTGGTTCTGAACTATGAAAAGTGTCATTTTATGGTGGACCAAGGTCTTATTTTGGGACACATTGTCTCTGCTAGAGGCGTAGAGGTAGACCAAGCTAAAATTGATGTTATCAAGAAACTTCCCTACCCTACGAATGTGCGGCAGATTCGATCTTTCCTTGGACACGCTGATTTTTACCGTCATTTCATTAAGGACTTTTCAAAAATAGCACAACCTCTATGCCATCTACTTCAAAAGGACATACCATTTGAGTTTGATAAGGCATGTAAGAGTGCATTTGATGCACTGAAACACTCACTTACTAGCACACCGGTGATTCAGGCCCCTAATTGGGAGCTCCCATTTGAGATTATGTGTGATGCTAGTGATTATGCAAAGGGTGCGCCTTAGGACAGAGAGTCGGAGAGCTTCACATGTCATTTCCTATGCTTCTCGTACTCTAGACGCGGCTCAGATGAACTACACCACTACTGAGAAGGAGCTCATTGCTGTTATCTTCGCACTTGAGAAGTTTCGGCCTTATCTCTTGGGTACCAAGGTTATCATTTACTCTGATCATGCTGCCTTGAAGTACTGATGAGCAAAAAGGATGCCAAACCTAGGCTCATTAGATGGATACTCCTACTACAGAGTTTGACATCACAATCAAAGATAAAAGTGGTGCAGAGAATCTAGTTGCGGATCATCTCACAGAGACTTAAAAATGTTGAGAGTCCTACCCTCTTATGGATGATTTCCCGACGAGCACATTTATGCCGTTATGGAGGATCTCCCCGGTACGCCGATTTGGTGAACTATATCATCATGCGGTGAGTTATCTCCTCACCTTTCGAAGGCTCAGAAGCATAAATTAAGGAGCGATGCTAAATACTATGTATGGGATGACCCGTACTTATGGAAATTTTGCTCCGACCAGGTTATCAGGCGTTGTGTTCCTCATACTGAGAGTCATTCCATATTGACTTTTTGTCATACTTACGCCTGCGGTGGCCACTTCGGTCCTCGTCGGACAGCTAGGAAAGTTCTTGAGAGTGGGTTTTACTGGCCCACTATTTTTCATGACTCATACATGTTTACCAAGACTTGTCATAACTGTCGGAAAACTGGTAACCTTAGTCATCGAGACCAAATGCCACTTACCCCGATTCATATTTGCGAGATATTTGATGTATGGGGTATATACTTTATGGGACCATTTTCAGTGTCATTTGGTAATGTTTACATACTTTTGGCAGTGGACTACGTGTCTAAGTGGGTGGAAGCTAAGGCTACACGCACTAATGATTCTAAAGTGGTATGTGAATTCCTCAAATCGAGGATTTTCACAACATTTGGTACCCCACGTGCCCTGATCAGTGATCGAGGCACTCACTTCTGCAACCGTATGGTTGAAAACCTTCTGAGGAGATATAATGTCACTCATCGGACTTCTACAACATATCATCCCCAAACGAGTGCCCAGGCAGAGGTCTCTAATAGAGAAATCAAATCCATCTTGGAAAAGACGGTGAATCCAACTCGTAGAGATTGGAGTGCACGTCTTGATGATGCGGTTTGGGCTTACCGAACGGCTTTTAAAACGCCAATTGGGATGTCCCCATATCGCATTGTGTTTGGTAAAGCTTGCCACCTGCCACTCGAGCTCGAGCATAAATCTTACTGGGCTGTGAAACAGTTTAATATGAAGCTCGATGAAGCAGGAAATGAGAGAAAGCTCACTCTCCAAGAGTTGGAGGAAATCAGGAACGATACGAGTATGAAAATGCGCGGATTTATAAAGAAAAAACGAAAGCGTTCCATGATAGCAATCTCTCTAGGAAATCTTTCCGTGTTGGTCAGAAAGTACTTTTATTTCAGTCACGTCTTAAGATTTTTGCAGGTAAGCTGAGATCGAGGTGGACAGGACCATATATTGTGACTGCAGTGTATGATCACGGAGCAGTGGAGGTTCAGAGTATGGAGACTGGTAATGTGTTTAAGGTGAACGGCCACAGATTGAAGATCTTCTATGAAGACTTCCCGAGCCATGATGTGGAGGTCGTTTCATTGGCAACGCCAGTCTATATTGATTGATAGACTCCGACCAAGTCGAGCTAACGACTTTAACCAAAAGCGCTATTAGGAGGCATCCCAAACTTTGATAAGTATTATTTAGTTTACTTATTTTCATTTTTTTAGTATTTTACATGACTTTGTATCATTTCCTTTGTTTTATCTCTATCATATTCTTTCACCATCTTGTTTGTTTTCTATGTGTGGACTCCTTGACTTGTTTTGAACCTTGAGGACAAGGTTCGGAATAAGTTTGGGGGTGTTTTAGGGATTGTGGATTGTTTTGGATGGATTTTTTGCGAAAGACTGCAGTGAGATCGTTTAATTTTTTTATTATGCGGTTATATGCGGATATTGGATGGTAATGGTGGTGTTTTGTATCTTTTCTTTCGGTTCTTTCATTTCTTTTCCATTCATATTCTTTTCATATTTCATTAGGAATTGATACACTTTCATGTATATATTTAGTATGTTTTATTTATTTAGAGTCACCCGAAACTTTGTTCATGCCTTTGGTTGTGGATGAGTAAATTACAGTTGCCTTTTTAACTTGAAACTTAGAGAAAATTAGGAGAAACACTCAATCAAGTTCGTAGCTCTGCATTTTTATGATTTCATGATTAGAGACTTAGATGATGGTTGGACTTAGTGCTAGATAACGAAAATGAGTAAACGGTCAAATTTATGCAAGTTGTATTATTTTAATCCACATTGGGGGATTTGCTTGATTATAGTGAAAGTGAGAAGTACTAACAGAGTTTCTTAAAATAGAGTGTCCTACAAGTTTCCATAGGAAATGGAGCAGGGAAACTTGTGGTGGGAAAAAGTGAGAAAAACGGTCCGCAGGAAATGGAGCAGAGATCGTACTACTTGAAAAAAAAAAATGTGAAAAAAAAAAATGAATAATGAAGGAAGTTGTGAAACTCCTCAAATAAAAGATTTAGTTCGAGTGCTTTCACTATATTAAGTAATATTTCGAACTTGCGTGCTTGAATGTATAGACCAATAAAACTTGTGATTAGTTGATGGCCTTTGTATTGACTGATTCTATGTTTTGAAAGTGGAATCTTAATTGTGTTTGGGTTGCGAGGCTTGACATATCATAACTCTGAAATTTTTTGAGTTACTTGTTAATTTGGTGACTATGTAAACCAAAGGAACTCCATGAATTTGGGTCGGGTATAGGATTAGTTGAGTCAGTACATTACTATATTAGGAGTCTAGTTTAGTTTGTGTTGTCATTTACACCTTTGCTCGGGACGTGCAAAGTCCTAAGTTTGGGGGTATTTGATAAGTCGGTATTTATAGGTATTTATTAGTCTATTTTAATATGTTTAATTATTAAAAGTATTTAAAATATATATTTAATTATATTTTTTGGTCATTTTTAGGTGAAACGGAGTGAGCGGTTGAATTCGTGGCAAAAAAATACTTAAAATGGAGTATTTACTTTCAGTGATCGGATGCCGGACAGTTTGCCTCGAAATACGCGTTGCGCGGTGGGTCGAATAGCGATGTGGTGTTCGAGCCAATCGAAGATGACACGTCAGCGTTGCAAAAGTATTGCGCCACGTCATCCCCAAGCGCACACGTCACACGCAAGCGCTCCTCGCACGATACCGTCGATATGCCTCGGGATACGAGACAAAGACAAACTCCCGCTTTTCTGGTCGAGAGAGCGCGACTTTTGCGATCCACGTGGCGGCGACCCATTCGTCCGCACGAGTCATCAACAGCGGTTCGCTAATCACGCGCCCACGTGGAGCCTCGTCAGAAAACACAAAATAGAAAGACCGAATGGTGCGGCGACAACACAAATGCGGTGCGGTGGCGGTCCAATCCGGTGACACTTAGCGCGACGAGGAAAAACAACCAATCGGCTATTGACACATGGCAGAGTCCGAATTTTGATCTAAAAACACCCGTACGATGCTCCTCGACGCACGAGTCACGTACCTCACCCCTAAAATTAGTATCCTAGACCAATTTGGAGTATTTCGATGTATTAGGAACCTTGTTATTATTAATAGAGGGATTGATTAGCAATTTTTTAGAGAGTTCAATTAATTTTAGTAGTGATTTTTGAAGACAATGTCCGGCTAATTTCTTTTTCTCGCCCAAATCGAAGGGGAAGCAAGTCTGAATCATGGATTCAAAGCATATTATGTGAGATCTTTTATTTTATTATTTAAATTAATTTAATTTCTCCTATTTCATTGTTGTTGGTTTACGGTCATTGAATGTACAACAATTGGATCTATGTTAAATCGGGAGCGGACGCGACCGGTTATCTAGGATTAGTGATCCCATAGATCTATATTAATGCGGTTAGTGTATTAAACCTTATTGGCGGATGTCTAGGGTTATACATTAATTAGGAAAATTAGTGGCGGATGTCCTGATTATCAAAATTATGGGAATTAATAATTTCTGGCGGATGTCGATTTTCCATCACTAATCTAGGAGATTTAAATTAATAATTTTTTGGGAGAGATTGAGGACCATTGAATGCTATTGAATCTTGATTCTGATTTGTGGAACTGGAGATTTGGGTGAACTTTTCATTATTAATTTGTGTGAACTTTTCATTATTGCTTGTTTAATTAATTATTTTATTGATTTTCTTGAAAACGTCCATATTTAGTTAACTCATAGTAAACTCAAGTCCTGCGGATTCGACCTCGTATTTACCACTACTACACCCTTGCGGTTGGTAACTCTTTTACGGGATATATTTGGCACGAACGACACGCGTCAAAAAGGTAAAGGAGAAATAAGAGAACTTTTATTCTAACATAGTGTACCTCATTACATAGATGTGACTCCTTTTATATAGGCCCTTGGTAAGATCAAATGACACAAGTTACATTTTTATACAAGTACATGAATAAATAACATTAAGGCTAAGTAATTACATGAATTAAAGTGGATGTTACATCGTGTGAATAATTGGAATAATAAGATGTGGAATATGTAGAGTTGTCAATCCATATTATTTACAGCATATTTCACATTTTTGTATGGTGAATGTTTCACGTAAAATTTGAAAATCGACATACAATTGGGGTTTAATTATACACATGGTCACTGGACTTTATACATTGTAACACTTTAGTCATTAAACTTCACTTTGTAACAAGAAAATCATCAAACTTTTGAAAATGTTTCACTTGTGGTCACTTCATTCTTTTTTCAGCAACTTTTCTAATGATAAGTATGATGTGACGCTTACGTGGCATCAAGAAGTTTAAGATTTATTTTAGGGCAAAATTAATCATTTGGTACCTGAACTTTGTGTTTTTTTATGCTTTTGGTTTCTAAACTTTTATTACTATAAATTTGGTCATTGAACTTTCACAAATATCTACATTTAGTCATTCCACCATTTAAAGTGTTAAATTTCGGTAATGTGGGTAATAAAAGTGACGTGTGACTAGTCAAGAAGTGTGAATTGAGTTATATTACTAAGCCGAACCACTCACATTGACCAACAAAAGCCGAAAAAAAATTAATTTCCTCCAAAAACATAAAAAACTCAAAGTTCAAGGACAAAAAATATAAAACACTCAAAAGTTCAGGGACCAAATGATAAGTTAGTATTTTATAGAAAATTAGTAGTCCATTTTAGTATATTATTTATTGAAAATATTTAAATATTATATTAAATAATATGTTTTTGTCATTTTTAGGTGAAACGGGTTGAATTCATGGCAGAAAAATACTCAAAATAGAGTATTTACTTGCAATATTCGGATGTCGGACAATTTGCCTCGAAATACGCATTGCGCGGTGCGTCGAATAGCAGACATAATGTTTCAACCAATCAAAAGATGTCACGTCAGCGTGAAAATCCACTCTGAACCAAATCAGGCGCTGCCACGTGGCATCGTCCACCGACAACCGCGTCACTAAGGTGATTTGGACCAATCGCTGCGCGCCACGTGGCATATACACGTCGTCCCCACCAATCACAAGCCGCCGCGTCAGCATGCCACAGGCCACGTCACACCGCCTTATCTTATCTTCGTTCAGTGTCCGTCGATTTGCCTCGGGATGCGTTCCCGCACAAACTCCCAGTATTTCGGTCGAGTCGCACGATTTCCTCCGAGCCACGTGTATGCCACGTGGCGCTCTCCTATTTGTCCAGACGAGTCACCACCGCTCGCCCGACCAATCACTCTCCGACACGTTGCGCTGACTCAGCCACACACAGCTGCAGGTGGTCAAATCGCATTGCGACACGTGGCAGTCCTCTCTCTCTCTCTCTCTCTCTCTCTCTCTCACCAAGACGTCACACCAGTAGCCCTCCTCCGATCATCTCGCGGCACGTCAGCGTCATAGCAAAACCAGCCAATCACGCACTGACACGTGGCATAGACAATTTAAATAAATAAGGGATCGACCGAGAGTATTAGACTGTCAATTTTGGACTGAATTTTGAAGGAGTTTTAGGCAGTTTTGGTGGTGGGCTCCTCTCGGCCTCTCTGGCCGAGACCTCTACCACTCCCCCATTCTGTATTTTTACTTGTTCTTTGTGTTCTTTTATGAGAGGCTAAAACCTCTAGCCTAGGCAAGACTGCGAGGGATGTTTGACCGCGCATATCAATGGATTTGTGAGATTTATATATTTTAATTTCAATCTTTTCATTATTATTTTATTTTCTTTGGTATTGTTTGAACAATTGAAGTTAAATACTTGTTTAAACCTTGATTTATGTGTCAGTGTGTCCTCAGCATCCGTACTTGTGCAATAAGACCACACTAGTGGCAATTGACCCAACCAATTGATTAGTCTCTTTTGGGACCGGTTGAATACCTCAGAAATCTAGGCTAAATCGGACACACGAGTGATCCGGTTGTCTAGGTGTATGTAGTGCCTTCACAAAGCCCATTGCGGTCAACAAATTAAACTCAATTCACTTGAATATATGGTTATGTGTTCGACTAGGGAAGTGGTCATTGTCGTACCTTGGCCATCGAGATTAGGAAGTGCAAGGAACCGCGTACGTTACCGGGTTTATAGCTACACTAAGATATTTTGATTTGCATATTTTACATAAATCGACGACCAAATCCAATCTTTTATTGAACCGAACTTGTATGTCTTGACCTAGATGTTTTTATTAATTATTTTCAAATTTATTGCCATTGCTTTAAATATTTTGTGATTAGTTAATTAATTCATTCTCTTTTAAACCCCGATTTTTCCTTTTGTTATTTTTGACCTTAGAAAGATTATCAGTCCCTGTGGAATCGACCCTTTGCCACTATTCTACAAAATAGTTGGTTTAGGTATTTTTTAATTTTATTGACGCGTTCGGCGCACGTCACCAAATGTACAAAAAAGAAAGTTCATAGACCAAATGTATACTAATAAAAGTTCAGAGACTAAAAACATAAAAGTCTCAAAGTTTAAGGACAAAAAAATATCTTTTTGCCTTTATTTTAGTTTCATGAATATGCTCATCTAACATACCTTGTTAGTAGTGTTAAAAAGTAATGTCAACAACCCAATTGACTGACAAAAAAAAAAGATGAGGTAGAACAACAGTTACAACACTAACACCAACGAAGAAGGAGAATTTTTTTTTTTTTTTGTCAAATAACTAAGAATCAATTGCACTTAATTGAGCACAATGGAAAAGTTTGATCCATGTAACCGACCCCAATTAATTTGTGACTGAGGCTATGTTGTTGTTGTTGTCAAATAACTAAGAAGAAGGCTTGATTCTTTTTTCAATTTAAATTCTTCCTTTTGATGTTCGTGTTCTTATGAATCTAGCTCTTTGATTGTGATTTATCCAAAAAACCATTACCACCTCCACCGTATCTGTTTGTAGGCTTCAAAAAAAAAAAAAGAGATCTTTGTTTGCACACCCTAGTCTTAGATGAACATCATGATGAGACAAAATGGATGTAGAGGCAAACTAAAATACATCTTAAAGTTCTAAAGCCACCTAGGCGCCAATCTAGCTCTTTGCATACTTATCATCTTCAAAAAAATTATTACCAAAAAAAACATGAAGTGGGATGTAAAGGCCATAATTAAAACACTTTCAAAAGTTTGATGATTTTCGTGTTGCAAAGTGAAGTTTAACAACTAAAGTATTACATAGTATAAAATTCAATGACCATATGTGAAATTAACCTTCTACAATTGTGAAGAAATTTTTTTTAATGATTTTAATTTTCAGATTTATAATGTATTTTTTGTATATACCATGTGAAAAAGTGATGGGGTAGAGAATCACCGTGGAGGTGAGGATTCCTCACTGGATAGGGAATAGTGGTCAAAATTTTCACAATGGAGCATTTCATGCGAGAATCCCCTCTCGCCATAAGTGAAAATGAGGATGAAGATTTCATTCTCCGCCTCGAATTTGCTCAACTTTCATCTCATACGATGCAGTTGAAGTGATTTTTTAATGTATATTTCACTTTTTTTTATAAAAATCGGTTGACCTTTAGCAACGAGATTCAACACGTGCCCATATTATACCTCAAGATGTGCACACACTTACTTGAGGTGTATCGCACGACATTGAATGGTTACATGACCAATCTCAATGCCTAAAACGATTACTTACTGCACGGTTTGGAATGGGTGTGCTGATTGTGGGAATGTGGTGTTAGGGAGTCAGGTTCATGGGGTTTCGATTCGAAGCTGCCGGAGGAACCTGAGTTGACTGGGGAGGTTGGGAGTGGTGAGGAGATCGGGAGTCATGTCTCATTCGCCGTCGAGAATTACGACAAGTTTGTTGACACTTTGAAGGTGATTTGAATGATTGAATCTCTCTAACTTTTGTTTTTAATCCTAAATTCGTTGTTGGATTGAATGCAGCTTTTGATTATTGACCTAAAGTTCCAAACTTTATAATTTGATAATGAATCCCTTTTATGCAGAAAAGTATGAGAGCACCAAATCCCCTTAACTGAGGTCTCGGGTTCGAGTATTGTGAATGGAAAAAATGGAAAAAATTGGATTAGGAGAGTCGCGCCGCTTATGGGGCCCGACTGTGCGGAAGTGTAGATTAGTCGGTGCACCACATGAGAAACCAAAAAAAAAGATAAGTATGATAGCGAAAGCGATGGCGCCTTCCATATTCGATAGCAAAAACGTTTACAATGTGTGCATTGTAATCCACTGTAGTGACAATGCAGGTTATATGGCTTTCATTGTAATCCACTGTAGTGACAATGCAGGTTATAATTTGACTTTGAAGGATCTAACAGGCTTTGCTTTCCATTGGTTTGCATTAGTTCAATAATTTTCTCTTTGCTTTTACTCCCCATTAATCCGTGCTCTGCAACAATAAATCTGAAAAGTTCCTATTGTATAAATCTAATCGAACTTCCTTTGTGCTGGTAGTATTGCTTTTACTGTTGATTATTTATATATTACGTAACTGAACTTAAATGTGCAGGAGAAAGGAATTAGGTTTCTCGAGTTTAGTATTGGGGAGAGGAGGCAAGGATTCTTCTCTGATCCAGATGGTTAGTGAAACTTTTGTTCTTTGCGCAACCTCAGTGTAATTTTCAATCGGGTGCTGATAGGTAAATTTTGATTGGATTAGGATTGTTTTGATACGCACCCAATGGTGATTACTCTTCTGATCTTGGACTCATAAGCTTTGGTGGTTTGAAATCTCAAGGGAAAAGAGATCATTAAATTTGGTTCAATCTTCCATAGAAACTTGCACATATAGCTAGTTCTTTCAGTTTGGAATAATGCCTTCTTATAATATAAAAGTTTATTCAATAGAGACATATAGATATTGATGGATATGTAATGCTTGTTTCTTTGTATATTTCATGCTTTTAAGTTTTAGCAACTGATTTTAGCAAGTATGGTACTTTGATGTGTCATCTGGCTTGATTTCCGATTTGAAAACCGCCATTATAAAGTAATACATTTTTTTTAATATGTATATCTTTATTTCCTATTTAAGATTTTTCTTTCCATATGTCATATATCTTTGTGTTTTAAGACTTGGACTTGCTATTTATACTTGAAATTGAAATTCTCTTTGAAGATCAGTGTAAGCCATTGCAGTAAGAGAGAAAAAAAAAAAGTGTCCAGATTCACACATATAGTCATATTGCGCATATGATGCAAAAATAATTTTCATTCAACTTTTACCCGCTTAACATCCAACATCTGAAGTCAATTTATCCCAAATTTGGATTAAGCTCCCTATTTTGGCAGAGAAATAAAGGAGCTAAACTTTCAGGAGCCACTTAGATTTTTTTTTCAGCTACACTAAGTATCTTTGTTTACTCAATTTTTATTTGGTAGTACGACTGTAGAATGTCTTGTATATTTTACTTTGTGCTTAGGGATGATTCACATTGATGACTGGTATTTTGCATCTATAAACTTCTTAAATGTCTTATTTTTTTGTTCAGCAGGAATGCATGATTAATTTATATTTTTGTTGCAAACTGTGCAAAAAAATAAAAATAAAAAATCAAAGAAAGTATCAAATTGTTGGTTTGAACTGAACTAAACGAAACTGTTGTTATTGGTATTATGTTGTTCGATTTTACATGTTTACTGGTTTGGTGCAGAATTTGCAAGAACCTCCAACTGCCTAATCTAGTTTAATTTTAGCGTCATTTCCCTGTTTATATTGGCAATTGTGCTGATGACTGATCATTATTAAACAATTGCTTGTTTTGATCAGACAGATGACTGCTTTTGTGCAGGTAACTGCTTGGAAGTGACGGAATCGTGAGGTCCACAAGTATGTAGAAGTGAAGTGATTGTGGAGCACTCTTTTTACACACATTTGTCACTGTTTTTAAATAGACTCCAACATTAACTGTATAACAGCATGTGTCAAAAGTAGCCCAATCGTTATTGCTTTTGTAGACAAGTCTTTGCATGTGTGAATTATGTTGATAGACAAAACTCGCTTGAATAACACATGTAATTAACATAAATTATGTTCCTAATGTTTTTATGACTGTGAAGGCTAGTTCATTGTTTGTTTCCTCACTTAACATGATCAGTTTTTTTGCAGATCTGTATTCTCCTTTTCAGAATCATGTTTTTACTTTTACTGAAATGTTCACAGGTAAAGATTGTCTTGCTCTTTGTTATTCTCAAGTGGAGATTTTTTTTATTTTTTTTTGGGTAAGAGCTAAGTTGGGTTGTACTTATATGTAACTGTAATATTGTCAAGGAAAATGCTTTTGTAACCCACTTTGGAATACCTATTTTTATTCCTTGTGGAAGCCTTATATTATATTACAATTACAATTCTTTTATTGAAATTAACTATAAACCAATCAATAGACAACATCACAAAGCATATTAAATGTTTTGTGTTTGATATAATATTTTGATGTTTTTCTTAAAATAAGAAAATGAAAGTTACCCTTTCTTTTAAAAATCAAAATCCAAAATTTGAACCTTCCTATTTGGGATCAAAACAAGACCACAAGTCTATCTTAAAACCAGAAAAAATGAAATAAAAAATAGGTTTAAGAAAAATTATGTTTATATTTATATGACATGAGTATAAAATTGAGGAAAATGAATGGCTCAACGACATCCCTGCACCACTGATCCTCTGAGCACTTATGGAAGAGCCTTCTTTACCATTATGTTTATAATTCTAGGTTGTGTGGAATATTTTTATATGACTTACTTAGCTTGCTATTTCATGGCAAGGAGCAACAACTTAAACTCATTGTGGCTTGCTCATCCACCATTTCGGGTTCATCATAATGCATCAGAAACAATAAAACTTAAGTGGGACAATGAAGATGCTAGCGAATCGAAGCAAATAAAACTTTCGTGACTGACTCACCAATCAAATGGAAACTATTTAGTTAAGGTAATTTTTCGTCTCTTTTGTCAATGAGGTAATATGTTGTTCGTGTATGTAGAATGGGTAAACAACAATATTGTTTCATTTGGCAACCTGTTTGTGTGCGCAATGTTGTGATACGCTCATGTTAAGTCTTAATATACTTCCCCTTGCATCTCAACTTATGGTTTGTTTCTTGTTATTGTCCTACAGATAGCTGATAATAGTTCATCTCGTCACGAAGTTAAAGTGACACCCTTAGATCAGAATGATTTCAGAACGGAAATTGATGGCTTAAGCATCAATATCAATTTAGCAGTTTATACCAAGGTAAGTTAGCTCATATATGCAATGTCTTAAAATTTCAGACGCTGGGAGTGTATTTAGAATAGACGTTTTCACTCGAGTTGCGTAATAGGGTTCCACAATTGCTTTCTCTTTCTAAAATTGAAAAAATAAAGAAAAGGGATTCATATTTGGTATGCAGATCATATTGGATTATGTTGGTGCATGCCTTGCAGCACACATCTAGAAGTTTTATTTCATATTATGCTTTGCGTTTTGGTTTTAAGTTGAATGTCTCATATAGAGGTTTAAAAACTATTACACTTTTTCCTTTTCTTCGTAATTACAAAATATACTAATTTACTTCTACCCAAAAAAAAGATTACTAATTTACCTTCAATGTATATAAATTTAGGGTTCTGAATGGTGCGTGCAGGATCGTACCAAGCATATTCATGTATTGCATGGTAAGCATCATCATCATTTCAGGGAGAGCAAGAAAATTCATTTGCCTCGTGACGATGATTCCAACCACGGGCCAAGTTTTGAGATGGCTTTCCATCCTCTTGGGACGGTCGTAGATCCAATGGCTGGTTTAGTGGTAAAAGTATTGGTGAAGGATGGGATGAGAGTGGGATGATTTACCTCTCTCCTTGATTCTAACTTATTCAAATGCTCTTTGATATCATGATTTTTTTCATTTTCAGCATGTTGTCAAGGCACCACGTTCCGACTATGTTCATCAGCTCAAAGTCAATACTGGCCAACAAGTTTTCGACGACAATGTGCACTTTGTTATCAAGGTATGTTTCCTCAACTACAAGTACTTTACGTGGAATTTAGCGTCTCACACATTCTTTTTTCGTTGTTTGAGAAAGATTGCATCCCCTCTAGACGTCTAGGTCCATAATGTATTGCCACATTATTCTCAAGAAAAACCATGCCCTTCCTCGATGTAACTAACTTTTATCAAAGTGAAAAGATTTACATTTAGCTTTAGAGGCATGACAATTCAGTTAGATGTACCTTTTGACAAAAAACCTAATCAAAGTCCATCATAATTTGCTCACATTTCCACTATTAATTGAATTTTACCCAACCTAATAGGTTCAACCATGGAATTGCATTACTTCTACTTCCAACCAATGTTTTTTTGCAATTCAAAATAATAATGATAAGAAAAGATACCCATAATGAGACTATTTTGGGTAATTGAATTTATCAGCTGGTTCAGAATGACATTTTCATCCTCAAATAGATTAGTTCGGTGTTGTTTTTCTTTTTCGGAGTACCTAACCTAAATTCTGACCAAACATCTACAGGGGTGTATTCAATTGAGATTTTAATGGACTTTTGGTTACTCTTAATGAATGAAAAAGTTTAGGTGTATTCAGTTAAAACTTTTAGAGAGTTTATAAAAGTAAGGTGTATTTAATGTGGACTTTTATAGACTCTTAAAAAGTCCACGTTTTAAGTATCCACTAGTTATAAATACATGTCCACTTACGAAAACCAAATTGAACTGATTAGGGTGGTTAGATCCGTTTGTCTATTTTTATTTTAATGATCTATTTCTTCGATCTTATTGCGCTCTAAATTCAAGTTTCAAGTATAATCCCATGTTTTTAAGAATGGTATGAGAATATGAATTATCATAACTTAGTGGACGAATTCGATCCATGCTTACTTTTTCTTTTTCTTTATGGATACTCCTTGTATAGGATGAGTAGAGTAGAAGCAGTTTCTCTCATGTCTTTACCCAACTGGACAATTTCCAGGAGTTGGTTTAGCTGAACCCACTCATAGAAAATAATTTCAGGAGATGCATTTGGTTGAATTCTCTATGTATTTTTGTGATTAGAATGTTGGCATAATAAAAGTTATCCTTGAAAATACTAAGAAATCATGTAAATCGTATTCTCCATCTTCAATTAATAAGGTATATCATAATGTCATTCTTTTTTGGCTCTCTATTATTTTTCGTCTTTATTTCCTGCTTTCAACTTCATGTTGAGGCATCTGCTGATGTTATCTCGACAATGTCTTTTTTTTTCTCTTTTATTATTATTATTATTATTATTATTATTATTATTATTATTATTATTATTATTATTATTATTATTATTATTATTATTATTATTATTATTATTATTATTATTATTATTATTATTATTATTATTATTATTATTATTATTATTATTATTATTATTATTATTATTATTATTATTATTATTATTATTATTATTATTATTATTATTATTATTATTATTATTATTATTATTATTATTATTATTATTATTATTATTATTATTATTATTATTATTATTATTATTATTATTATTATTATTATTATTATTATTATTATTATTATTATTATTATTATTATTATTATTATTATTATTATTATTATTATTATTATTATTATTATTATTATTATTATTATTATTATTATTATTATTATTATTATTATTATTATTATTATTATTATTATTATTATTATTTTATTATTATTATTATTATTATTATTATTATTATTATTATTATTATTATTATTATTATTATTATTATTATTATTATTATTATTATTATTATTATTATTATTATTATTATTATTATTATTATTATTATTATTATTATTATTATTATTATTATTATTATTATTATTATTATTATTATTATTATTATTATTATTATTATTATTATTATTATTATTATTATTATTATTATTATTATTATTATTATTATTATTATTATTATTATTATTATTATTATTATTATTATTATTATTATTATTGAAGAAGCCTTCCTTTACACCGGCCTATGAATCACACTTGCTTTCATACAGAGACTCAAACTCTCAACCTTCACTAAATTCTAAAAGTGAGGATGTTTTATATCTTTTTTTTTATTTAAGAAAACAATTTAATTACTACATCTTTGACTCCAACGTGAGTCGAACAACCAAACCTTGCCTTTGGTAAGTGAGGCCTTATACAACCCAATGACGCCTAAATTGTTTAATTTATTAAACTCAATGAAAAAGAGAAAAAAATATTTAAAAATTTCTTGTGCTCTTGATGCAATAAGGTAAGATTTAGATAAAGTCGTAAAACATATATTGATTAATGTAAAAGGAAAATGTACAATATCTTGTCCAACAAAATGCCTTTATTGGAAAGGAGACGGTGCTCGTGGAGTTGTATTGATTGGCAAAAAAAAAAAAAAGAGATTACATCCTGGAGGAACTGTGTACCCTCGAGTTAGTTTGTCTGATTGATCGATTTACAATTATGCATCAACCATGTAAAAAATCAACATCTTTGTCTAAACATAAACTACACCAAATGAAGTAGAAAAAATATGAAAAAAAATATGAAAGTCTATCTACAATGTTGTCCTCTCGTTTCTCCTCCACACGGACCAGGCCTTTCGCTCTGCATTACAATGTCTCTTAGGGTGTGGGTAGTAGTAGCTCATCTGTCTCGGTGTCAATTTCTGTGACCAACAACAAAGATAAGGGAATTAGGAAAGATTGATCACGAGAGGTAAATTTTAAGTTTATTTCAATGGTAATTGTAATATATATTTGCAAAATAATTTATATAAGTTAAACGTTGAGATGTTCACATGCGATGCACAGTTAAAAACAAATGTAGCAAATGTATGCATAAAAAAATGTCTCCTAATCATTTTCCTATAGACAAACCCCCCACAATACTAGAGAGACAATATATAAATAGATTTTAATATACTGATATCTTCAAACACTATATTGTGGTGACAAACCAAGCGAACATGAAAATGCAATAACAACTGCATATACATGCATCCCCCAGATTTGTAAACTGTTTAGCTTGAGGCGCGTTATTGTTAAGCCATCGGTCTCATGACTGCTATGAGTAATAAGATATTAGTGGGATATGATACACAAAAAAAAAACTTGAACACAGTGGTATTTATCGACCGCACATCTTGAGAAAAACAATAAGATGTACAATATCGTGTTCAAACACTTTGCATTTCGATTTGGAACTTACCAATAACTTACAATGCACAACATTAATTAGAATTTTTTATTTTTTAACTCCTGCAAAAGTCGAACCTACAATTTCCTAAACTTTGCATTTTAGCAAGTGATGCCTCATAATCCATCTCACCAAGGATGCTTTGGCTAAATACTCCCCACAAAATATGCGTTCATCACAACATCTATAGGGAGCAATACAGAGAATATTGTAGAAGCTGTAAGATCAATCTAACTAACAAGCATATTCCAACAAAATCATTGAAGTTCTCCTGCCTATGGTGAAACATGAAAATCAATACATAAAATTTTAAGATCCACCAAAAGTACAGAAGGACTTCCTTCTCAAAACAATACAAAGGATGTTCTCTTTCAGTCGACGCAAGCAATAGACATAGCGCTCTCTTGCCGAACAAAAGTAGTAGCACCCTTCCATAGTACATGAGCAAAATGAGGCGAAAGATGAAACACATACGCATGCTAATTTCGACGAGGCAACATCCTCAATGCCTATGTCACGAGCCTTCGCGAACTCACTGTTACATAGAAGAGAAATACTTTTACTATCAGTAAGTGCAAGAGATTAAATAAGGCTACATTCAACAAAAAATTAATGTCAACTGCCAATAAGAAATTATGTCAACAGATTGCTATAATGATAAATGAAAGGCAAAAACTATCAATGCATTATTATAGATCAATGTTTTAATCAATTTCAGATGGAGGACTGGACAAAGAAGAAAGCACCTTTCAAAAATGTGTTCAATTTCACATTTTCTCTTCAAGTCCACAGAATGAGACGGCAACAGAGGCTTGGCAAGTTGATAAGATTCTAATAAATCTCTCACATTCTTGTTCGGAACAAGATCGTCTGCAAGTATGTTTGTCGCTCCACAAGCACACATCGACTTCGAGATGATGCAGTCCCTAATACCTGATGATTATGATCCAAAAAAAAGTATATTAAGGTGACATATATACAATACAATCAAAATCAATACATGGATAAATCAAAAGAAGAAATATTATTCAATAAAATAGAACAGAAACTGATTAACACGACAATAGCTAGAACTTAACAGAAACCTCATAACTATATAACAAGAACAAAATGATCTAAGAAAATTACAAAACCTTGTATTGTTTGTGAACAAAATAGACGCAAGGATATGCAATGATTTTTTTTTTCTTTAAAAAAAACTAATTTAAACTTAAGCAAGGCATTATAGACAAGTTAGTGAAAACATTAGAAAACTTTTGCATGTGTAGTTAACATAAAGAAAGAGGACAATCATATTATTTTTAACATGAAATCCTTAATTAGCACTGTCTAGTGTACAATAAATAAAACACTTACATTTATCGCAGAAACTCCTATAGCAACATTTGCCCGTCATGACGGCATCTTTCATTACTCTTTTGCACAATGGGCAATGAAGTTCTGCTGGAATGTCGATGGCAGAGCGAGTTGAAGGTAATCCCTCTATTTCCATTTCAAAAGTGGCCCTATTTCATGCAAAAAAAAAAATGCCAAATGAATACCAGAAACTATAAAAAACCATATAATTCAGCCAAGGAACTACAAAAAAATCAAGCTACATGTAAAATTAGATTAGCTTACTCATCAGGCTTCAGAGCAGCAACAACTCCACCGGTTAATGCATAAGAGCCATCTGAAGTTGTCATGAGCATTGACTTCGGAATACCAGTTGGAAGCTTCAGCTTCTTAATGTCGTAATTAGGATCACCATTAGTCGGGCAATCCCGAATAAAATGCCCCGGAATATTGCACCGGTGACAAATATAGCTTGCAGGAGGTGCTCGGTCACTGGTACTCATTCTTCCATCCATAAATCCTCCAAAACACTGATAAGCTCTTGATGAGGAATCCTGAATTTGCCTGCAAGTGCATTTAAGTTTCACAATTCATTAGTAAAGGATAGAAAGGAATCCAACCAAACAAATAAGTTAGAATGACAACAATTGACCAGGCACTAATGTACTAACCAAGTATTGATTAAAGCCTTAATCTTCTTGTCCTCCTCAATTTTATTTATCATAGGGGCCAGGGGGGCATTTTGCATCGTATTGGTTGATTGTACTTCAAATGCATCAATGGTACACAAATCACCAAAATCGTGCCAGTCATTCTCCTCCATTTGCAAGACCATGGGTGGACCGCTTCTTTGATGATTGATCAAGATCCTTCTCCTTATTGTCTATAATGTTTGCCCCGCACCGCAAACATATATATCTTAGCAAAAATTTAAATCTTGCATTTTTAACCAAAAGCATCTGAAACACATAATCAGATTGAACTTAATACTAGTACAAGACTTAAAGGCCGAAATAATGACCCTCGAAGGAGGTTAATGACTCGCACAATATCAAATTGGGAAGCAAAATTTTTTCTTTTGGTTATATAAAAGAAGTAATTAAAGACTTGAAAATTGAAACTTGTACTTGTTTTTCGTTCGATTACGATAGGCTTGCGAAATCCTCTTGGAACGCGGTGAACTATAACCGAGTTATCCCTTGGGATCAAAGTAGCTTCATCAAGGTACTCTAGAATTGCATGGCAAAAAAAGAAGTGCTTAATATTTTATGAAAAAGATAATCCAGCCATGTAATGTATGTAGACAAATCAAATAAACTCCCGTATTCAAACTTTATACAATACTACTTCATAACAAGAAATATACGAAATAAATGCCGACACGCCTATTAATGATTTACGTCCAACCAAAGTGTTAGTAGTTAGGGAATGAAAAGTATGGAAAGAGTTATTCAGTATTTAATTTGAAGACTGATTTTCATGTAAACAAAAGAGCATCAAAATTACTGCATTCATTAGAAAGTCAGTAAAGCGTATAATATGTCCTCGACAAAGCACGCCATCAACAAGATTAGATTTTAATCCATGTAACAAGACTCGACTAATTGGCGGGGACTGGACCAACCTTCATTGGTCTAACGTCAAAGACCATGAGGATGAAATTAGCGCGCTCTTCAAATGCATGGACTCAACAATTCTTAGCTTCAAGTCCGCGACGGATATTGAAGGACCTTCAATGACCAAAGATTTATAATCTTTGGAGCTCTTATATTTGTAGTGCACAGCCATTATCTCTGTTGCAGATGATTCCTCTAGGTGATCAAATAGAGAAATCAAGGGTGTTTCTTTGGCTGGAATCTTCAAGTGACAAACTTAACTGTCCAAAAAACTGAACCTGCGAAGATGCAACTTTGTTATGCACTTGAACTAATTAAATTATAATTATGGATGAATAATAATTTTGCACAGTAAAATTTCAAAATTACAGCAGTGCCAAGAAATTGAATGTATAGATCAGAACCATCAGATTATATTTATAAACACGCTTTGATTAAGAAAAAGAAATTATTATCATGTTACATTCAAAAACTTCTTCACATTCAAAAGCATTGGATTTTGAATCTTTGATTGATTAG
Organism: Stephania yunnanensis; assembly: GCA_039657365.1. Classification (NCBI taxonomy): domain Eukaryota; kingdom Viridiplantae; phylum Streptophyta; class Magnoliopsida; order Ranunculales; family Menispermaceae; genus Stephania; species Stephania yunnanensis. The sequence goes on from CM077592.1 coordinate 11,846,197, forward strand.
AAAAACTACTTTCTTCACACATCTTCCATACGCCAATCAATTAATCAAGACAAAAGATTAGGGTTTGATATTTATGGCTGTGTGTGTGTGTGTGGATGGAGTAACCCGAAGTGGCATACAAGACCATTCGCCCCATTCAGAGGCCTCGCCTAAAGGAATTTCTTTAAATTTATCAAACCAACAACTTCATATCAATTATACTTACAAACCTTATCGATCTCTCCCTTAATTCCTCTGCTCTCAATTCTCTTTTTCAATCTTCCTGCTCTCATTCTTTTTAGTAAGTCTAAACGTATTTATATAGGCATGCCCGGATTTGGGTCGGTGGCCCCAAATAATAGAAGTTAGGGGTATATCAGTAATTATATATGTTATCTTTATTTTTTTTATTTTTTATTTCTCTCTCTCTTTCTCTACACATATCACGATCCCAAATCCAACGGTTTGTGACAAATAAAAGAATAAAAATAACGAAAATGCTAGAATGCAATGCACACCCCTTATTCAATCGTGTTTTGATTCTTAGAATGCGAATCTCGAGGTGAAAATAGATAGCGGATTAGAAAAGGTGTGCGTTCTGATGTGACTTGGTGCCATTCTATTATAGAAGAGCATCTCCAATGGGACTATAGATTGAAGTGAAAATCATCCATTTAGGATATAATCTACATCCAATCTAAAAAATGCTCTTCAATGAGATCATAGATTGATAATTTTTATTTCATGTGGCATGGAATCAAAATGGAGGGTGTCTACCACAATGTCTACTTCTAAAAATTACACCTACAAATGGATTATATTAAAATTTATTATTTTTTCATGTCTTTATTAATATTATGGATATTAAAAATAAAAAAGTGTCAACTCATCAATTCATGACCTAAATCTATTATCCAATGGAGACCATTTTAAGAGGTGAATGTCTATCTAGTACCACATAAAATAGACATCTTCTACACATTCATGATGTGTCATCAATCCATAGTATAAAACTCTTATAAATTATAAATTAATTATAAATTATAATAATTTATAATTTATAAGATAACAATATGACTGCCAAAGTAACAAAAAAAAAAAAAAAACCAAAATCAATCTGAGGTGATGGGCTTTCTCCGATCATGATTGAAGACATAAGCATTGATTACTGTCGCTGTGGGTGAAATTGTGCACCTCATATTTATAGAAAAGTTTTCTTAATTAGAAAATGGCAGGATTACAATTTTTTTTTTTTTAACTAGTTAGGATGACAACATAAGATAGACTTTAGTACTTTACTCGATCCAATGCCTTCTATCATTTTTTTGGGTGTAATTTGACTAATTTCTCCTTTGAGACGAGAAAATAAACCCCCATAACCCTTACTAGATGGACCGCACAATTCCTTAATCCTTAGCTTGGTGCTCAATGTAACTGTAATGGAAACTTCTAGAAGTACTACACCAACAACTGGAAGTTGGGATGCATGTTAATGCATCTCGAGGTACATTGCACGCACGCACATCAAAATTTTAATTGGAGATTAGAAAATAAACCCCTATTTCATCTTTACTATTATAATTTATAAGTAAGGCGTTTTGTTATTTCTCTATCCATGATGTTCTATTGGAGATGCTCTAAAACTCAAATTATTAACTTGCTCATCCTCTTTCACGCGTATTTTTTTTTTTCAAAACTCTCTTACTCTTATTAACTATCTCTATCTCAGCTCAAGATATTTGATCTCTTGCCCTCTCTGCTCACCTTCACCTAAGGATGTCAATGGGTAGGGTATGGGGCGAGTACGCCATACCCATACTCGCTCCATCGTATGAGCGTCCTACCCATACTCTATCCTTTTACCCTATTTTTTGATGGGTCAGGTATGGGTATTATCTGTTTGGGGAGCAAGGTACCAATGAGTATCCATACCCATTATTAATTAATATGATATAAAAATTTAAAATTTTAGAGGAGTAAAATAAAATATTTGAGCATAAAATATTAATAGAATCTACACATTATATTATTTCTATAATTATTACAAAACATACATAAAAATGTACATTGTCTTTAATAATTATTCTAAAACTTAAAATATTAAAGTCTTCATTTAAGTAAAAAAAGGTCTTCAATTTTCAAAAACTCTAAGAATGTATATTCAATCTTCGACAATAGACACATCCTAATAGCAAAATCAAGTTAATATATATAAATAAAAAATATAATATAAATGGGTAGATGGGGTGGGTAATTGGGTAAATGGGGCGGGTAGAGGTTAATACCCATACCAACGTGGGTATATCATTCATAAACCCATATCTTTAGCCAATTTATATCGGGTCGGGTATTACCCTGTCCATTAGCATCTAGTACCCTTGGGTACCCATACCCATGGGCCCAATTGCCATCCCTAATCCATGATGTGCTATTGGAGATGCTCTAAAACTCAAATTATTAACTTGCTCATCCTCATTCACGCATTTTTTTTTTCAAAACTCTCTCACGCTTATTAATTATCTTTATCTCAGCTCAAGATATTTGAGCTCTCGCCCTCTTTGCTCACCTTCACGTAGGGATGTCAATGGGTAGGATATGGGGCGGGTACGCCATACCCATACCCACCCCCATCGTATGAGTGTCCTACCCATACTCTACCCTTTTACCCTATTTTTTGATGGGACGAGTATGGATATTATCCGTTTGGGTAGCAGGGTACCAATAGGTATCCATAACCATTATTAATTAATATGATATAAAAAATCTAAAATCTTGCAGGAGTAAAATAAAATATTTGAGCATAAAATATTAATAAAATCTACACACTTTATTATTTCTATAATTATTACAAAACATATATAAAAATGTACGCTGTTTTTAATAATTAATCTAAAATTTAAAATATTAAAGTCTTCGATTTTCACAAACGGTAACAATGTACATTCAATCTTCGACATTAGACATATCTTAATAGTAAAATCAAGTTAATATATATAAATAAAAAATATAGTATAAATGGGTAGATGGGGTGGGTAATTGGGTAAATGGGGCAGGTAGATGTTAATACGCTTACTCTAGCCATACCCACGAGGGTATATCTTTCATAAACCCATACCCTTACTTAATGTATATCGGGTCGGGTATTACCCTGTCCATTAGGACCGGGTACCCTTGGGTACCCATACCCATGGGTCTAATTGACATCCCTACCTTCACGATCTTTCCATTGTTTCTTTCAATTGCAAAGTTTTTTGTCTTTTTTTTTTCAAGTATTCTTCTATCTAAATAAGTGTATATAGCATATTACTAAAAAGATTTTAGGAAAGCTCGTGTGCTACAATTTTTTTTTTTTTTTTTTGATAAGAAAGTCGTATTCATATTTCATCCAACACAGATCATTTAGTACAAACATACTTATCAAGAGGTTGATTTCAGACATTTGACCGTTCGACTAGCACATATACGGGAAAGTCGCGTCATTACATAAGTAACCTCATTCGCTTCCCTACAAACTCTAAACCCCCAAAAATCAAAATTTCTAATAAGGGAAGAAAATCAAAACTTCCAACTAAGGAAAAAAAAATCTAACACTTCTAACGAGTAAATAAAACTATATATTTAATAAAAAATACGTACCAATGAAAATAGCCACATATGCAAATCTACGATAAAAAAAAACGGCGGTAGCTCAAAAACTAAAATTACAAAAGAGACAAAAAATAATTTACTTACAATTTTGTTAACAAAAACTATAAATTTACTTCTTAAATATAAAAGCATGTAGAATTTGTAAAATCTTATAAATCTAAGAATAGCACAATTACATACAATACAAAATACTTTTACAAATCTGTATTGTTTAAAATTACATTGTTAAAACTTAATCAATATATAACTGATATATCATAATAAGTTAGTTTTGAAAACAATCAAATGTAATGGTTCAATGTTTTTCTTTACCAAACGTGTAACGGTTTATTGATAATGCAACAACCGACATATCTTTATATGCTTAAATTTGGTTAAAAATATCTTTTTATGTGTTAAATATGTATTTAATATATTTTGTTAATGTAATTACAAATAAACATTTTTTCCATATACAAAGATTGTTTAAGGTACCTGATTCTTGTACCACTCGATTATAATGGATTAAAAGCTACCTTAAGCTGGTGATTAGTGGTAATTTAAATCCTAATTAGAGTAAGGCTTGTGGTTAAGTCCGACGTACCTCAATTAGCAAGTGCGCGGGTTTATGTGATAGTTTGTGTTTGTTTGAAATGCTTAATGAATTTTATAAGTTGTAGTATAAAAGAGAATTTATATACATGCCTATAATTGAAAAATACATAATTAAATAATAAATAGTCATTATACTAAGTGCGACGAGGGGGTCGTGAAATGAATGTGGACACTCGAGAACACTCGTAGGCATGCTTGGTGAATTTATTGGCAAGAAAATACACGAAGTATATATATATATTTGATATATAAATATATATAATAAAACAATAAGTTTGGTTTAAATTATATAAATCGTTGGATCGCCTCGAGATGAGCGTGAGTGTTGATGGTGTCAAAATGCATGGCACTTTAAGGAGTGTCATTTTAACCCATCAATCACTTGATCATGCTCAAGATAGCGCGATGCGTATCTCGAAGAAACTCATATATATATATATATATCTAAAACCGTCAAACTTATCCTTAGAGTTTCAATTCGATCATTCGAGAGAGTGAGAGGAACCAATAAGCTAAGAGTTTGATATGGAGGGGATCAATCCAGGATTGATTTCTAGTAGAGTTAAGGTAATTAAACCACTGAGATTAGAGATCATCATCTTGGTAAGTGAAGTTTTGAGTCTCAAATTGAATTCATAAGTACGTGATGATTTCTCTATGAATTGTTATTGTCATTGATTTGAAAATAGTTTATACCTAACCAGAGGTCCTCATTGATGTATTAGGGGAGTGTTTAATGTCATTTTGGAGATTTGATAATGGAATAGTGGCTGCTGCCCAGTTTAGTATTGAGACAGATGGGGTGGAGTTCCAGTATTGAGTGAGGGAACACGCTCCCAGGTGGAGTGCGCTCTCCACCTAGCGAGAGTGAGTAGCGCTCCACACTCCCTCTCAGTGAGGGAACACGCTCCCATCCCGAGAAATAACAACTCACAAATGTAAATTACTTAAATTTTTTAAGGTCTTAGGTTTTAAACTTAGGGGATTAGACCTTTATTGATCACAAATAGTGGGTTTTCATCTATTATAGTTGGCCATCATTAAATAAACTATCGAAATAACTTCTTCATCTCTCCTTAATATCCTCCTCGAAAACATTTTGATTTTCGTCCTTAATACATCTTACATGACTTAGGTCTTGTTTCTTTTTATCTCTTAATTTGGCTAGCCTATATATATATTTTTCGCCATCTCTATTACCTAACTTTGAATATAAATCTTCCATGAAATTTGTTTTAGCTTGACTAACTACTTTTTTAGCTTGTTTTCTAGCTTCTCTATATTGATTGTACGCATCTTCATCTTGACATTTAGGTATTTTCCTATACATATCTCTTTTAGTCTTAATTGCTCGTTGGACATCCTCGTTCCACCACCATGTTTCCTTCTTTGTAGGTCCCAAGCCCTTAGATATACCTAATATGTTTGATCCCACCCTCCTTATGCAACTACTCATTTCTAGCCACATTGTATTAGCATCTAAGTCAAGATTCCAAACATTTTCCTTTAGTAGTTTTTCTCTAAACTCTACTTGTTTACTATGTTTTAGGTTCCACCACTTTATTCTAGGGTCGCTAACTCTTTTATTCATATTTTTCCGTTTTGTTAGCTTAATATCAAGTAAAACTAGTATTTGCTAAGACAACTCTGCTGTAAATTACTTAAAATTTTTTAAGGTCTTACGGACTGATTTAGGGGTTTTAAACTTAGGGGATTAGACCTTTATTGATCACAAATAGTTTGTGATATATGTTGAATCACCGAGAAAGCGTATGTCACCCGAAAAGTTAAAAATCTTGGAAACAGAGACTTAAGCAGAGGTAAGTATGGATTCGCTTATTTATCAATGTTTTCTAGTTATTTGAGGATATATAGTTTACGTAGTTTGTAACAACCCATTTTATTAAATTTGCTGACATGGACTCCGGCTCAGATCTATGTGGACGTCGCGGTACACTAGGACACACGAGGACTTCGGTATGCTAGTTATTGTGTGTTGGATGCTTATTTACAATGAAATTTATTGAAATACATCGCATGTGTAGTATGATGCATAAAAACGCGTGCGAGATTGTGTGAACTGTATTTGCCTCGATATGCGTGTCGACGCGGATATCGGGTAGTTGACGAGACCGAATATTAGGTCGAGGAAACTAAAACACACAAATTATATAAAAATGGCGAAGTAACTAATATTGAATGGGTATTAGGCGACTAGTGACGCGACGGTACGCGTATATCGAGGTTCGAATGCGAAACCAGGCCTCGAAACGCTCGAAAACACGGGCGAATGTCCCAGTTGTGTCACATTTTGGTGTCAAGACACAAAGTCAACATCACTTATCCTTATCTAAACCACACTCCACCACCTTTTCTCTCACCTCACAAACACACCCCACACACACACACATACACAGTCCAAAAATCGGGAGGCCGAGAGAGAGAGGAAAAAGGAACCGGAGGGGAGGAGGAGGAGGAGGAGAGAAAAGAAGGTGGAGACGTCATGATCGAGGTGAGTCTTAGTGGTATTTGGTTGTGGGTTTCGATGGTTGGCCGTGGTGGTCGAGACAAGGGTTCGATCGCGATGGTGATGGCAGGGGTGTCTCCCTTACCATCGAGTCCACCGGGGTTGGGGTGGAGAGAAACCCCAACCCGAACCACAGAAAAAAAAATCTGCTCCCGATCAAACCTCTAGTTCGATCAAGGAAGATGGTGCACACGCGCCCGCGTGCGCACGTGTGAACCCCCTGCATGGGTCGGGCCCAGAACGGGCCAGGCTCGACCCATGAGCCGAGCTTGGACCTGTTCTGGTCTGGGGACGGGTCGGGTCTGACCCATTTGGGTTGACCCGACCCAAACAAAATTTAAAAAAAAAAAAAAAAAAGAAAAAAGAAAAGAAAAATGAAAGAAAAACTTGGAAACAAACTTCAGAAAAATTGGGAAAATTTTGAAAAAAATATCTTTCGATAAAATAAATAGAAATTGATAAAGTTCTATGAAAATAAAATATGTAGGAATGTCGGACACGACTTTTTGCGGGGTTTTACCTCGAAAAGTGCGAAATATGCAATTTGGCCTAAAAGTTTTAGAAATTTGTTGTAAATTGTCATGTTAAATTAAATTATTGATAAATGGACATAGGTTGACACGGGTGATCAATTGGCGATCCAAGACTTAGTGGACTTGCACCCGGGGATTGATTACGAGGTATTGGAGTGCGTTGTGAGGTTTGTAAAACCCAATGGAAAAACTCTTGAGTATTTATTTTGCTTTGTAATTCCATTCAATTTCAGTATTTCCTTGTGGTCGTTCCTATATCTATATCTTGTCATTGTTTGCACGGTTGATTGAGTTACTCCCACCGGATTTCCCATTGTGTGTCTATGCATTCTAGACCATAGCATGTGTATCAAGAGTTCTCGGTGGATAATGACCCGAGCTATTGAACTATTACATGTGTCGGTGCGTCGTAGGTCTACGCCGTCCACCGAGAGGGATTAGGTGATAGCTAGTTGGGTGCGCCCACTAGTGGGATCCTAGAAGGGAATCCCGAATTATGGTTTAGTCTAATTGGAACAGGCGCACACATTTGCACTTTATTGTTATCTATGCATGTGATGCCCTACTTACAGTTGTATGTTTACATTCCACATGTTTATTTATTAGTATTTATTGACTTTCACTTATTTATATGAATGCTCGGAGGAGTTCTTTGGAATTTTACTGACTGGACTCGTCATCCATTTTCTTCTGTGATGATTGAGTGCAGATCCGAGTACAAGTAAAGGCAAAGGGATCTTAGGCGACTACCTCTGACTGCCTACCTCTGAGGATTACTTGTACGTGTGATTATTTTGATATTTTGATTCTTTTGGGAACTGGGGAGTGACATGGCATTGTACATAGATACGTTACATGGTATAGTCATCTACCTTTATACACAGTCACTTTTCAGGATTTCTCCACACTAGGTTTTGTTTAATTGATTCTTAATAATTTTTGCATTTATGTACGTCTTCCACTGAATATGTTATTTATACACTGTACACACATAAGTGGATACATTTCGAGACAGAAAAAGGATGGGCAGGTGTCGTACACGTGTAGTAGGGCCAGCTGGCAAGGAGTACACGAGGAAACATCACCCCGGGGTGGCGAGGGCTGCCAGAGTTGCTATTAGAGCATAAAGAGGAAGTCCTAAGATAATAAAACTTAATCAACAAACTTAGATGTGGAAAACCCGAAGTTAGTGCATTAGAACTTTAGTTGGGAAGTGATGTGAGGCGGGTAGAGTTAGAACTTATACACGTGTTATATGTTCATCTTATTATATGATATATGTATATACCTTGAGACTGATTCGGAGCGCATTCTCGATGCAAATCATGGACGAACAATCTGGTACGCTAGTTGAGACTGAATAGACTAGCGATGCGGTTAGGGATGTCCCGATTATGGCGAGTGTGGAGGATAGACTCTCTGCACAGGAGACACAGATGGCCGATGTATTACGGCTATTACGAGAGTAGACCGAAGTATTGGCGACACTCACTTCAGCTAGAGAGCCGGTAGCTGTGACCATACCAGCGGGGATAGCTGTTGTTCCGGTGGTACCCCCAAACGCCGGTTCAGGGGGTAGCAGTAGAGGCACCCACAGAGACAGCTACCGCAGTTGTCATTTCTTTAGAGACGTCAACTCTTACGCCTCCACCCACGACGACGGACCCGGCTACTGCAAACCCTACTGCTGATATTCCTACTACATCGGCATTCGTCCAAGCACAAGATGCAAGGTTATTGAGGGAGTTTTTGAAGTTTCAGCCTGGATTCTTTTATGGAGGCGGTGACCCTGTGGCTGCAGGGAAATAGATAATGTCTCATCATCATTTCCATAAGCTGATGAGGAACGATGAGACAGTACATGCACGACTTTCGGGAGCCTGTTTGAGAGGGCATGCGACAGTCTGGTGGACGACATATACGGATACTCATCCGGAACTGATGACATGGGCTGAGTTTAGGCAGTTGTTCTGCAATCAGTACATGCCTATGGAGGTTAGGTTGAGACTAAGGGAGGTGTTCCCGGCCTTGAGACTGGGTAATCGGACCTTGATGCAGTATATGGAGAGGTTCCGACATTTGCTTCAGTTCTCTCTATGTGTGGCCGGGATAGAGCGTTTACATATCTATTATTTCACCAGAGGGGTTGATGACGGGATTGCATCAGCAGTTGTCTCGATCGGAGCCACGACTCTGCAGGAGATCTTTGACAGGGCATTGGCCCATGAGACATAAATACTGCAGAGGGCTGACCGACGTGTGACTGGTAGGGAGGTATAGTCAGGGCAGAGTTCTCGGTCTAGTCAGAGGCATAAGAGACCGATGGATCGTCCAGATAGAGGCTGGAGAGATGATAGACGGGATAGGGGTCATTGGGACGAGTTTTAGGGTAGTTAGTTTCGATATGAGGAGCCACACCCAGTTCATGCTATCACCTCAGCACCAGTGGATCGATAGAGGGTACAACCACATGAGTATCGTTAGGGTCGAGATCATAGGGGACGTGACAAGGGTCAGGTAGACCGGGTTCAGGGTTTGATATCTGGAGACGGACAGACGAGTAGACTGGAGAGTCGTAGATGTCACCGGTGTGGGCAGATAGGACATTTGATGGCTGACTGTCGGACACCACCGTCGCCATGACGAGCGTCAAACCAGGCCAAAGATAGAGCGCATGCGTTAGCACAGCCAGATAGCAGGGCGACTAGGCAGCTTATTGAAGGTACATTACTTATATTTGATCACCATATGCATGTTATGTTTGATTCTGGTAGTACTTTATTGTTTCTTGTTAGACGTATTATTGGATTGTTAGGGTTAGTTACACAGACACTAGAGCCACATCTTGTCCTCAGTACGGCTGCTGGGGATAAGATATACCATAACCGAATATGTCGAGACGTGATGATAGAGGTAGATGGACATCATCTACCAGTAGATCTCCGAGTATTAGAGCACTTAGAGTTTGACACACTGCTCAGAATGAATTGGTTAGCATCTTACCATGCACGGATAGATTGTTACGACAAGAGGATAAAGTTTCATATTCTTGGAATACCGGAGTTCGTATTATTTGGATCGACAACTTACTTACCCATCACGAGAGGCCGACTAGCTACAACGCATGAGATGGAGGCGTTTGTGACGATAGTTGAGCCGGAGGTTCGAACGGAGGTCCGGATTGAAGACGTTCCGGTGGTTTGGGATTTTGTCGATGTATTTAAGATGATTTACCCGGATTGCCACCGCCATGAGCTGTTGAGTTCATAATCGAGTTGATACCAGGGATGCAGCCGATTGCCAATCGACCTTACCGGATGGCACCAATAGAGCAGGAGGAAATGAGGCGACAATTGGATGAGCTGTTGGAGAAGGGTTTCATTCACCATAGTATGTCACCTTGGGGAGCTCTAATAATGTTTGTGAAGAAGAAGGATGGTATGATGAGGATGTGCATCGACTATAGGAATTTGAATCAAGTAACTTTGAGGAACCGTTACCCACTTCCTAGGATTGATGATTTGTTTGATCAGCTGACGGGTGCCAGATTCTTCTCGTAGATCGACCTTTGCTCAAGTTATCACCAGTTGAGGATTCGAGAAAATGATATCCAGAAAACTGCTTTCAGCACGAGATACAGGTTATTTGAGTTCACAGTCATGTCGTTTGGGCTGGCGAACGCTCTAGCGATTTTCATGGATCTGATGCACAGGGTCATGAGGCCATATTTGGACAGATTCGTCATCGTGTTCATCGACGATATCTTGATCTATAATATGACTCGTGAGGATCACTAGGGACATCTCAAGATAGTCTTGACGACACTAAGAGAGCACCGACTGTACGCCAAGTTTAGTAAGTGTGACTTTTGGCTAAGTGCGGTGAGATTCTTAGGCCATGTCATCAGTGGGCAGGGTATCTCAATGGATTCGAAAAGACTCGGGCGATCATTGATTGGAAGATGCCTGAGTCTGTGGCTGATATACGGAGTTTCCTTGGACTGGTTAGATACTACCAGTGATTTGTGCAGGATTTTCCTCGATTGTAGCGCTGATGACGAGACTGACAAAGAAAGATGCCAGATTTGACTGGTCAAATGAGTGTGAGCAGGCCTTTTGTGAATTAAAGCGGAGATTGACATCTGCACCAGTATTGACATTGCCGGAGTCGGGCAAAACCTTGACAGTATATACAGATGCGTCGGACATTGGTCTTGGATGTGTGTTGATGTAGGATGGTGGACCAGTTGCCTATCTTTCTAGGCGATTGAGACCCCACGAGGGGAATTATCCAATGCACGACCTGAAGCTTGCAGTAGTCGTCTTTGCACTGAAGGCTTGGAGGCACTATCTCTATGGAGAGCGATTCGTGTTGTATACAGATCACCAGAGTTTACGATGCATTTTCACTCAAAGGGATCCGAATATGCGCCAGCGGAGATGGCTGGAGTTGCTGAAGGACTACGACTTCGCTATTGAGTATCATCCTGACAAAGCGAACGTCGTAGCAGACGCATTGAGCAGGAGTGAGCTCAACAATTAGATTGTTCTCGCGGCGATGTCACATGAGCATGGTTTATTACATGCATGATCGATTATATGCATGGTCGAGTTGTTGACTACGACGGAACAAAACATTTATTGTCAGATGAGGATACTGACCGTATCGATTGAACGGGTTGTCGAGTGTCAGAGGGCTGATGGGCTTTATGAGCGGGTCAGTGGTCTGTCTTGGAATCTGAAATGCACTGATTGGGCAGAAACCACAGATCGGTGTTTAAGATACCGAGGGAGATTTTGGATACCTGTGGATCAGGAGATATGGGACGGGATTTTGGAGGATACACACGATCTCGTTACACAGTTCATCTTGGTCGGACTAAGATGTACCATGACTTAAGGCGACTATTCTGGTGGTTAGGGATGAAGGCTGACGTAGGTGCATACATTAGGAGTTGTCACATTCACCAGCAGGTGAAGGCTGAACATATGAGACCTGGTGGATTATTACAGTTGTTGCCCATTCCACAGTGGAAATGGGAACATGTCACCATGGATTTCGTTAGTGGGCTACCGCAGACATCGAGGCATCACGATGCAGTTTGGGTAGTGATTGATAGGCTGACGAAGTCAGCTCACTTCATTCCAATCTCGATGAAATACACGTTTCCCCAGCTGAGCATATTGTTTGAGCGGGAGATTATTAGACTTCATGGGGTGCCAGTTTCCATTGTGTCAAACAGAGATCCCAGATTGACCTCGAAACTATGGGAGGCAATCCATGAACAATTTGGCACCAGGTTGCAATGTAGTACGACTTATCATCCTCAGACCGACGGACAGTCATAACGACTTATCCAAATTTTGGAGGATATGCTCAGGGCTTGTATATTACAGTTTGGGGCTTCGTGGGAGGATTATCTGCCTCTGTGTGAGTTTGCATACAATAACAGCTATCAGGCGAGCATTGACATGCCACCATTTGAGACATTGTATGGGAGGCCCTGTAGATCACATGCGTGTTGGGTAGAGCCGGAAGATAAAGTGATAGTATGACCTGAGATAGTTGTTGATCACACGGAGAAAATTCGACAAATTCGTCAAAAGCTGCGAGCTGCACAAGATAGACAGAAGAAATACGCGGATATGTATCGCAAGGGTCTGAGTTGTGACGATTGCGATATGGTATATCTGAAGGTTACTCCTTGGAAAAGTCAACAGAGATTTGACATTAAGGGAAGCTGGCACCAAGATACATTGGGCCATATCGGATTGCACATAGAGTAGGCACTATTGCATATCGGTTGGAGTAACCTGCCGAGTTAGCTGGGGTTTATCCGACATTTCACATTTCCATGTTAAGACTCGCTAGGTCAGGGCCGAGACCAACGATTGAGTTTGGACAGGTGGAGATACAGCCTAACGTGACCTACGAGGAGAGACGGATAGAGATCGTCGATTGTCAAGTACAAATTCTCTGGAATTGGGAACTCGCGAAGGTCCTGGTTCGTTGGCAGCATCATAGGACGGAGGGACTCACGTGGAGCTCGAGTCGACGATGAGGACGCGATACCCTCAGCTATTCTCTGGTATGGGACTTTAGTTACAGTTAAATTTCGAGACGAAATTTTATTTAGTTGGAAAGAAATGTAACAACCCATTTTATTAAATTTGCAGACATGGATGCCAGCTCAAATCTACGTGGACGCCGCGATATGATAGGACACACGGGGACTTAGGTATGCTAGTTATTGTGTATTGGATGCTTATTTGCGATGAAGTTTATTGAAATACATCGCATGTGTGTATGTTGCATAAAAATATGTGAGAGATTGTGTGAACTGCATTCGCCTCGATATGCGTGTCGACGCGGGTAACGGTAGTTGATGGGACTAAATATTAGGTCGGGCAAACTAAAACACAAAAATTTTATAAAAATTGGCCAAGTAACTAATATGGAATGGGTATTAGGCGGCTAGTGACAAGGAGATACGCGTATATCGTGTTTCGAACGCAAAACCAGGCGTCGAAACGCTCGAAAACACGGGCGAGTGTCCCAGTTGTATCACATTTTGGTGTCAAGATACAAAGTCAACATCACTTATCCTTATCTAAACCACACTCCACCACCTATTCTCTCACCTCACATACACACACCCCATGCACACACACACACGCAGAGTCCAAAACCGGAGGGGAGGAGGAGGAGGAAGGAGAGAAGAGAAGGTGGAGACGTCACGATCGAGGTGAGTCTTAGTGGTATTTGGTTGTGGGTTTCGATGGTTGGCCGTGGTGGCGAGACAAGGATTCGGCTATGAGGCCGAACCGGGTCACGGTGGTGATGGCGGGGGTCTCCCCTGCCATCGAGTCCACCGAGGTTGGGGTGAAGAGCAACCCCAACCCGAACCACAGAAAAAAAAATCTGCTCCCTATCGAACCAGAGGTTCGATCGGGGAAAATGGTGCACAAGCGCGCGAGTGTGCGCACGTGTGCACCCCTGCATAGGCCAGGCCCAGAACGGGTCAGGCTCGGCTGATGGGCCGAGCCTGGACCAGTTCTGGTCTAGGGCAAGGTCGGGTCCGACCCATTTGGGTCGACCCGACCCAAACAAAATTTAAAAAAGAGAGAAAAAGAGAAAAATAAAAAGAAAAATTTGGAAAAAAATTCCGAAAAAATTGGGAAAGTTTTGAAAAAAAAATATTTCGATAAAATAAATAGAAATTGATAAATTTCTATGAAAAGAAAATATATGGGAATGTTGAATGCGCCGTTTTGTAGGGTTTTGCCTCGAAAAGTGCAAAATAGGCAATTTGGCCTAAAAATTTTAGAACTTTGTTGTAAATTGTCATGCTAAATTAAATTATTGATAAATGGATATAGGTTTATTGATAAATGGACATAGGTTGACACGGATGATCAATTGGCAACCAAAGACTCAGTGGACTTGGACCCGGGGATTGATTACATGGTATTAGAGTGCGTTGTGAGGTTTGTAAAACCCAATGGAAAAACTATTGAGTATTTATTTTGCTTTGTAATTCCATTCAATTCCAGTATTTCCTTGTGGTCATTCCTATATCTATATTTTGTCATTGTTTGCACGGTTAGTTGAGTTACTCCCATCGGATTTTCCGTTGTGTGTCTTTGCATTCTAAACCATAACATGTGTATCAAGAGTTCTTGGTGGATAACGACTCGAGCTATTGAACTGCTACATGTGTTGGTGCGTCGTAGGTCTACGCTGGCCACCGAGATGGATCAGGTGATAGCTAGTTGGGTGCGCCTACTAGTGGGATCCTGGAAGGGAATCCCATAGTATAGTTTAGTCTGATTAAAACAAGCACACACATTTGCACTTTATTGTTATCTATGCATGCGATGCCCTACTTACAATTGTCTGTTTACATTCCGCATGTTTATTTAACATTATTTATTGACTTCCACTTATTTATATGAATGCTCGGAGGAGTTCCTTGAGATTTTACTGACTGGGCTCGTCATCCATGTTCTTTTGTGATGATTGGGTGTAGATCCGAGTATAAGTAAAGGCAAGGGGATCTTAGGCGACTACCTCTGACTACTTACCTCTGAGGATTACTTGTATGTGTGATTATTTTGATATTTTGATTCTCTTGGGAACTGGGGAGTGACATGACATTATACATAGATACTTTACATGGTATAGTCATCTACTTTTATACACAGTACTTTTCAGGGTTTTTTCACACTAGGTTTTGTTTAATTGATTCTTAATAATTTTTGCATTTATGTATGTCTTCCGCTGAATATGTTATTCATACACTGTACACATACAAGTGGATACATTTCGAGACAGAAAAAAGACGGGCATTTGTCGTATACGTGTAGTAGGGCCAGCTGGCAAGGAGTACATGGAGACACGTCACCCCGGGACGGCGAGGGCCGCCACATAGTTTATGGACTGAATGGGGAGACTATGTACACTATGATGTTTTTAATAAATAGAAAACGACGTTTAATGTGACCAATGAAAGTAACTCATGGTTTTGAGAATAGATTTATAGGAGATGTGTTACCTTCCCGGCCTATATGTAACTCTTCGCTCAATTCGATAGGTTGCGTGGATTACATGCTCACTAGAGGGTTTTAGATAGAACCATTAGACATTAATGGATTAACTAAGCAGAACATGGGCCAATGTGTTGGTTTGGCAATCACATTAATGGTGTCAGTGGGTAATTGACCATAGTTTTATTAATAAAATGGGAACCACATGATAAATAGTCTTGGAAAGTTAGATTTGAATATGTTATTTATTAAATTATATGCTTTTCATAATCCCGTTAGTTAACATTTGTGCATATCATTGTTGCATAATGTTCTTGATTATTATATGGAATGTTGATGGCTTTGTGAATCCCTACTTAATGAGCAAGTTGGAGTACTCGCCCTAATTAATATTTCAGAATAATTGACGAGCGCTATGACTACGAGTCAGAGAAGATTTATGAGTCTTGATCTTCTCTTCGGTGCATTGAATCTTTCCTTGTCTTATATATTTGTATTGAATTTAGTTTTGTAATATCACAAGGGATGAGAGATTTTGTAAAACCGAGGTTTATTCAAGTTTGATTTGGTATTATATATCGTATTTAATTATCGAAAAGTTTTTATTTTCGTTGTTTTTATTATTTGTTTCATATCGATATTTGATATATAGTGATGTTTATCAAGTGTAAGAGAAGAGGTTGCTGGCTCTATTTAAGTCTGGCTAAATAATCAATGCTTAATTAGGGTTTCAGGCCGAGTATCACTCTAATCGGGATAGGGGATGCTACACCTTGGTATCATAGCCTAAGTCTAAGGGTCTTTTTATAGTTAATAATTAACTTTGATATAGTTTGGTATCGGAGATTGGTCAGAGCCTACTCCAAAGCTTAAGGTAATTAACTCTGATACAGTGTAATATTAGAGTTTTCTTCTGATTATAACTTTATTACTTGGTAATAAGTGATAATTTGGATACAGTTTTGTATCGAAGTTTAAAGTTATTGACTTTGATATACCTTGATATCATAATCTAAGTTTACTAACTCCGAGAGTTGTTTTGAGTTACAAAAAGCTTAGGACGTAATAAACGATTTTTATTGTAATTTTGAGGGGTAACCAAAAGATAAAAAACCGAGATATGTTATTTGTTATAATTTATTATATCTACGCGATATATATAAGAGTTATGTTTTTCTTGAATGATGATAAGATGGTTCATGTCCATCGACTTCTCACGATATAAGAAAGCATTGAAGGTAAGAGTTCAAGAAAATCTTAACCTCGAGGAGATTGAAAAGGAAAAACATAAGAAAAATTTACAAAGATGAAATTAAACTCTTATCCTTTTAACTGTTTTCAAAAGTCTTTGTTCTTGTTGATGTTATTAGATAAATAATAGTAAGTGAGTAAGTATCTACTAGATCTAGAACTTGAGAGGTGCATTAGGAGAAGGAAATTCATGAAGTAATAGAATACTGAATGACCTTGGGTGGAACTCAAAGATGGTAGACCACTTTGAGATATGGTTTAATACTAGTATTGAGACTAGTTGAGAAATAATGGAAGTTATTCGATAAATAAATTAGTGGTTAATGATAAAAAGCCTATTTGAGGTTAAGAAACCATTAATGAAATTATAATTCATAAGTTATTATGAAGTAGAAATTTCAGTTATGGTGTAAATCCTTATTGGTATGACAAACAAGTTGTTGGATAATAAAATGTGTAATTGAGAATTTAAAACTAGAGGATAGTTTAATCCAAAGCATAGCAGTGAGTTGGTAAGATATTTCGGTCTAATGGTTTAGACTGGTATAGTCTAAATTGGGGAGAATGAGTTATCAATAAATCTAAAGATTTGAGGAATCCAAAGAATAATAGACACTAGTGGGAATGAATATTCATTGATCAAAATTGATAACTCATTCTGATAATAAGGTGAAATCAGTTGCTCACAAGAGTTACTTGAAATCTGGTTGTCACACAGGTATGATCAGAGTTAAGGATATATGTAAAGATGATTTCAGGTGATTGCCAAATCACTTTAAAGTATATGGTGGGAACCATTAGAACTTACTAGAACTCATGCTATGTTCATACATAAAGGGTGTCAAGTATAAAAATCATATTGTAATCAAGTTGTTATTATGTTATTAATAATAAGATGAAATCTTTGAAGACTTGGAGGATGCACGAGCATTACCATACAATAAATTATGATGGTAAATTGGTTTAGACCAGATTTTGCAAGTGTCAGTACTAAGTCTCAAAGGTTAATTAATTGTATGAGTGCTGAATATTAACAACAAATCAGGGGATTTAACTGTGATTGAGATAGTTTGGAATTGTTATATATTCAACATAAAGGCAAAATAGGAAAGTAAGTTTGAAATAATTAAATATTACAAACAATTGATCCAGGGATTTCTAGTATCATTGTGTAATTTATTTAGTTAACTCAAGCATGAGGATTGTTGTAAATTGAAATCAAATACAAGGATGCGTTATAAGAAAGTTGAAGTATAGTTGACTACAATGCTTACTTGATAATACCTAAATTGTGGAAGAAGTTAACGATTCATTCTAAGACTTCTTATTTAAGTAAGAATGTATGTTGACACAATAAAGCAAAATTATAGATTATACTTCTATATCAATATATATTTATATATATAGTTCCAGAATTATGAGAAGAACTATTGGAGATTGATAATCTTGAGATAACTATTTTGGTGATTGTAGCAAATCTGAAAAGGCATTACTTGTAAATAAAAGGAAAGATTTGTTGAGAATCTTTTAATTATTCTTAGAGGTTTGAGAATATTAGAAGAATCATTAAAAGATAACCTGAAAGTATTAAAACCAATGGATGGATTTAAAGTTAAAACAGTGAAGTTCAAACTGTGGAAGTTTGAGAAGTGAAATTATGAGAGTGATATAAATGGAAGGTGAGATTGATACCTTGGATTTCAAATGTTAGAAAACTCACTCTGAAGCGTCACTCATTAAGGTGATTATCTTGACAATGCCTTGAATAGAAAAAAGACAGTAGGCATAGTTACGATAAAAACATCTCAGCAATATCTCTTGAATGAGATGTATAGTGATGAACAATAGAAGTCCTGCACAGGCACATAATCAGCTGAGTTGTCTGGATTGGTAACTACAAGACTGCTTTTTATAGCTCTGATTGGAGTTGAGCTAATGATGACTAATTGAGTAATGTATTATGGAGAACTTGATTGAGATTGTATAGTAGGTTAAGGTTTGACTACTTGTTATTGATAATTTGTATGATAATCTCAAATAATAACATTGAGCATGTAAGGAAAGTTATTGGAACTCAAATAAAAAGTGAGGCAAGAAATTGATGAGAATCTCATCAATTTCTTTAAAAGATTCATTCAGGCGAGATCCAAAATCATTATGATAAGAATGAGTTGGTAACCTGGAATGAAAATTGACCATGTCAATTTCATAAAAAAAATATAAGATATATCAGTAGGTGGAAGCTGAATGATATTTACCTAGATGGTTATATTATTCTTTCCATATATGAATGGCATTTCATGCTCAGAAATTTTTTATGGATCGACCTAAGTTGTGATAACAACTGAAGGTTGTTGATGTTGTAATTGTAGTACTGATATAGTCAAAAAAGTTTTTGCCAGTATTGTGGTTTAATTCTTGTGGAAGCGAGATATATGTGTGTAGAAAGAGTTAAGAGTTATGGAGAAGCACGATTATTACTTCGGTAAGGAACCAAAAGTTTGCTTCTCAGTAGGGAAGAAATGTGTAATAGTTGGGACGGGTCTTTCTCAATCTTAACACAATATATCTGCAGCTGACCTTAGTTCCAGAGAATATAATTTTCGAGCTTGTGTAGCGACCTGTTACTTTAATCTAGTGATTAGCGTTAATTCAAATCTTAATTAACTCAAGTTAGATTCATAGTTAAGTGATGCACGCCGAATGTGTCAATAAAATAATAATACCTAAACCAACTATTTTGTAGATAGTATCAAAGGGTCGATCCCACAAAGATTGGTATTCTTCCTAAGGTTTAAGAAAAAGAAAAGGGTTTTGAGAAAATGAATAATATAACTAATCTAAATAACAATAAATTAACAAACAATAAAAAAGCTTTGAAAACAATTAATAAAAATAACTAGGTCAAGACATACAAGTTCAATTCGAATAAAAGATTGAATTTGGTCTTCGATTTATAAAATATGTAATTCAGAAACATCCTAGTGTAGCTCTAGAACAGGTAACGTACGCAGTTCCTCGCACTTCCTAATCTCGATAGCCAAGGTACGCAGTGACTATTTCTCTAGTCAATCGTATAACCCTATACTCAAGTGCGTTGGGTTTAACACAATGACCGCAATGTGTTTCATGAAGGCACTACACCTAGAAAATTGGATTACCAGTGTGTCCGATTTAGCCTAGATTCCTAAGGTATTCAACCCGATCCCAAAAGAGGTCAATCAATTGGTAGGGTCAATTGCCACTAATGTGGTCTTGTCACATAAGGTCGGATGCTTACAACTTACTGACAAGTAAATTAGAGTTTAAATATGAATTTAACTCTAATTATTCAAACAATACCATAGAAAATAAAATATAATGAAAAGAAATGCAATTAATATAAGTAAATATCACAAATCCATTGATAACAAAATGAAATCTTTAAAGACCTAGAAAACGCATGAGCATTACCATACATAAATTAAAATTGCGATGGTAAATTGGTTCAGACTAGATTTTGCAAGTGACAATACTAAGTTTCAAAGGTAATTTACTTGTATGAGTATTGAATGTTAACGACAAATCAAGGGATTTGACTGGAATTGAATCAATATGAGATTTTCATATATTCAGCACAAAGACAAAGAAGTAAAGTAATCTTAATATAATTGAATAATATAAACGATGGATCTAATAATCTTTCTATCGTTGCGTGATTTATTCAATTAACTCAAGTATGAGGATTGTTGTAAGTTAAAAAAATAGATACAAGGATGCCTTGGAAGAAATCTGAAGTACATTTTGACTACAATGTTTGCTTGATTCTACCTGAATGATAGAAGAAGTTAGAGGTTCATCCTAAGAGTTTTTATTAAGGTAAGAATGTGTGTTGACATAATAAAACAAAATTGTAGCTTATACTTCTATATATATGGTTCAAGATATTTAAGAGGAACTATTAGGAATTGATAATTTCGAGATAATCATTTTGGTATTTGTACCAAATATGAAAGACATCACTTGTAAATAATAGGGAAGGTTGTTGAGAGTCTTTTAATCATTCTTAGAGATTATTGAATAATCTTAGAAGAATCATTAAAAGACAACCTGAAAATATAAAGCCAATGGATTGCTGTAAGGTCCAAGTAGTGAATTTCAAACTGTGAAAGTTTGAAAAGGGGAATTGTCAGAGTAATAGAAGTGGAAGGTAAAATCGATACCTTGATTTTTTTTTTTTTAAATGTTAGGAATTCACTATGAACATCACTCATTAAGGTGATTGCGTTGATAATGCTTTGAATAGAAAAGAGGACAGGGGTTGTAGTTATGATAAAAATTACTCAGTAATATCTTTTGAGTGAGATGTATATTGGTGACCAAATTGAAGTCTTGCGCAGGCACATCATCAGCTAAGTTGTCTAAATTGGTAACTACAAGCCTGTTCTTGGAAGTTCAGATTGGAGCTTAGCTAATGATGATAATTGAGTGATGAATTATAGAGAAATTAATTGAGATTATCTCGTAGGTCAAGGTTTGATTACTAGTTATTGATATTTTTGATGTGGATAATTTCAGATCAGAATATTGAGTATGTAAAGAAAAGTTCTTGGAACTCAAAATAAAAAGTATGTCAAGAATGTTATAAGAATCTCATGGATTTCCTTAAAACATTCATGCGAAACCCAAAGTCATTGAGATAAGAATGAGTTTCTGGTGACTTGGAATGAAAATTGACAGTGTCAATTTTAAAAAGAAATATGAGATATATCAGCAAGTGGAAGCTGAGTGATATTAACTTGGAGGGTTATATTATTCTTTCCTTATATGAATAACAATTCATATTTAGAAATTTATGATGGATTAACCTAAGTTGTGATGACAACTGAAGGTTGTTAATGTTGTAAATGTAGGACTGATAGAGTCTATAAAATCTCTTGCCAGTATTGTGGTTTAATTCTCGTGGAAGAGTAACCGAGATATATGTGTGTAAAAAGAGTTGAGGGTTATGGAGAACCTGGATTATTATTTTAGTGAGGAACCAAAAGTTTGCTTCCTAGTGGGGAAGAAACGTATAATAGCTGGGAGGGACCTTTCTCAATCTTAACATAATATATATACAACTGATCTTAGTTCCAAAGAATATAATTTTCAAGCTTGTGACTTGGAAGGTGGTAGTTACTGGAAGAAATATTTTACTGTGTAAGTTCTCATGTATTAATATTATCAGGCTATAAACGATGGGATATTTCCCTTAAAAATCCATATGCTTTATTCCATCGTCAAAATCATGGGGGATGAGAAGTAATGATACAAGTTAATTTGAGCCGGAGTAATTTAGAACTACACAGAAAGATGTTAACAGACTGTCAGTATGCAATTACAACTCAGATAAATGGAAAGAATGAGTTGACAAAACAAATGCAATGGAGGATGCTTTGAGTAGGAAAAGAACAGACAGAGAGAACGTAACTATTGCTAGAACTTCTCAGTTTAGACTTAATGAGAAAGTGTTTGTGATGATGATTCGTGTAAGTTTAGCTGACACATTATCAACT
Source organism: Stephania yunnanensis (assembly GCA_039657365.1). Classification (NCBI taxonomy): domain Eukaryota; kingdom Viridiplantae; phylum Streptophyta; class Magnoliopsida; order Ranunculales; family Menispermaceae; genus Stephania; species Stephania yunnanensis. The sequence continues at coordinate 11,868,812 of CM077592.1, forward strand.
GATATAACTAATTTCAGAGCTACTTATTTGTTCTTCTAAGCTCAGATTTGGACTAAATCGGAGATGATTCAGTGGGTGAATGATTGTCGGGAAGCTAATCAAGATTATATAGTGCTTTAGAGATTAACGGCTAGTGTATATCATCCTTATTGGTCAGTTTCTGATGATGGTGCGTTACATTTCAGGGATAGATTAAGGATTCCAACTCAAGATCAGTTGAGGCAGGAATTGCTACGAGAATCTCATAGCACTTTTTACTATATTCATCCAGGTAACAATAAAATATGTTGCAATATGAGGCGTATTTATTGGTGGCCTGGGATGAAGACCGATATTGTTGATTTTGTAAAGAGATATGAGATTATGTCATTAAGTTAAGGCTGAACATATAAAAACCAGGAAGGCTATTGTGTTCACTGTCTATTCCTGAGTAGAAATGGGAACATAATCAATGAATTTTATTTTCGATCTACCTCTGAGTCTGCATAATCATGGCGGAGTCTTGAAACAATTAAGAAAGATGAACACCGATTGAAAACTTGGAAATTTCAACATTAATTCTTTAAAAATTTCAACCAAGAACCCTAAAAAAACATAATCTAAACCTCCAATTACTTCTCTTAATTTTCTTCTTCCGAATCTTTAAATCTTCTTACTCTTTTTTTGTTAGGTCTACGGAACTCCCTATTTATATAAGAAAAGATAAAGATAAGATAGAGAGGGCTTGGGCGACAAGTACAGGTCGATTATTATTGCTATAAAAATAAAATGAATCCTTCTATTTCTACCAAACGGCATATTGAGATTTTCAATGAATTCAACGGATTCAGTTATTAGATTTGTCTCTTTTTTAACTAAAAAAAAGATTTCTCTCTTTTTAATCACAGTGGTATCTGAACCGCCTCGTACCTTCTTAATTAAATCCGACTAATCAAAGCTAAGGCCTAGAAATACACCCCCCACTAACTCGAATGACAAAGGAAAATGATGTATAGGGATGCGAGTGGGGCGGGAAATCCCCGTTTCCCACGGGGATCACTTAGATGGGGCAGAAATTCCCTGCCAACTAGCCTATGGGGTTGAGGACGGGACAATTTCATCTCTATCATCGGGGGTAGGGCGGGAGCGGTATTACCCTCCCTACCATGGAGAATTCCCATGGGAATTGCCCACTCCACCTAATCGAGATTCCCCACAGGGATTTGAGTATTCCTTGTGAGAATTGAATCAAAATTATTAAATCTTATATTTTGTTGTTAAACTAACTAGGACTAAAGTAAGGAAACTAAGACAACGAACTATAGATATTGAACAAAAGAAGAAGTAGGTGAGAAATATGAGAACTTTCATTTCAACATAGTACACCTCATTACATAGGTGTGACCCCTTTATATAGGCTCTTAGTAAGACCAAATGGCACAAGTTACATTTTCATACAATTACATGAATAAATAACATTAAGGCTAAGTAATTACATGAATTAAAGTGGGTGTTACATCATGTGAATAGTTGGAATAATAAGAGGTGGAATATTTAGAGTTGTCAATCCATATTATTTACAACACTCCCCCTTGGATGACAACTTGCTAAGACAAAATATCTCGTTAAAACCTTACTGAGAAAAATCACGTGGGAAAAAAATTCAGCATAGGAAAAAAGTACATCATTCTCATCAATGTTGATATGGAGTATGACATTGATACGATTGTCTCATTAAAAACCTTGCTAAGAAAACTCAATGGGATAAAACCATAGTTAAGGAAAAAAGAGTACAATACACTAATCAAGTTTGATAATGAAGTATTAATATTGTTATGATCGCCTTGTTAAAAACCTTGCATGAAAAACTCAGTGAGATAAAACCATAGCTAAAGGAAAAAGAGTGTAATGCGCTAATCAATAACTCATGTTCACATAGGTGAGACATCTTATATTTTATTGCAACAAATCATTGCAAGTAAGTTAAAAATACAAAATCCTATATGAAACTTTAATGATGGAACATATGATTTTGCTACTCTTTTATATTCGTACTTATATCAAGTGATTGATTCATAACTTGTTGCTAATGAACGATCCTTTGAACTTCAAGTTCATATTAATTTGTATATAGATCATAATACAACAAATTTGATGTGTTTCAAGCAATTCCACATCATTCATTTTGAATTGGTTTTATATATCTCCACCTAATGGTGGAAAAATTGCTTTATCAAAGTTACAATTAACAAAAATTGCTATAAATATGTCCCCTATCAAGGGCCGAAAGCATCTTATAATATGATCAATGAAATGTTAAATCAATATAAGTCTCCATTGATTTTCCTTAAAAATCACCAGCTGATAAAAAAAGTTTCATAAAAGATGTCCATGCGAATTTATAATATTTTCGCATTATTGATGATTCTGGACAATCAAAAAGATCAGTCCACATTATGAATGTCATTAGATCACCTAATTTATTACGACATTCATTTTTATATGTCTTATATATTCTAGAATTTAAAGCTTGAAATTTATTCTTAAATTAAATCATAATCATATAGAAAAATTCTCTATTATTCTGAGCAAATTTCTTCTGGACAAGGCATTAAAAATATAAGTGTTGTATCATATATTGTATAAACATTAGCCTCCGCTAAGTTCAAATTCGTAAAATATTCTCTTTTATATTATGATGTGCATGCATATAGCACAATAAGCAAAATATAAATTCATCGCCTTTATTCAGCTCGTGAATTGAACACATATCAATGTGTCAATTTTATTGAGCCATTTTTTAAAATAAAATTCATACTTTTGCCTTTAATTTTGAAAGCATGGTAAAAGTCGCCACAATATTTGGGCATATGACAACATAAAATCAATATGGCTTAATAGCTTTTATACGTGACATAGCTTGTCACAATTTAGAGCATACTCATTGTGAATAACTTTACTCATTTATATTTCATGTGGTGCACCACTTTTATTCCACTTTTGGTGGAATTACTAATACTATATTTACCAGATCATTTCTCCTTTTCTACGTCCATAATTTTATCGTTGCAACCATATCATTTTATAACGCAACACATGCTTCATGAAGCTAGACCAATTGGATGTGAGTGATATTATATGTACAATATCTCGTTATTTTACTCAATTACCGTGAAACAAGAAATCAATTCATAATATTCATATTGAATTGATATATACACTCGATATTTTGTCACAATAATATATTGAGGCATACCACGTAAATTTTTTCTATCATTGCCTCATCGGTCGCATTTCCGCACAGCTTTAACCAAGAGGTAATTAAAATTGCGGAATTATTATTCATATTCATAGATTGTTAGAAAAATATAGAGAAAAGAAAAAATATCTTCATATGGTATTCGTAGATTTAGAAAAAGCATATGATAGGGTCCCTAGAGATGTTCTTTGGTGGGTTCTAGAAAGAAAAAAAGTCCATGCTAGATACATAGACACTGTTAAGGATATGTATGATTGAGTAGTAACGAGTATAAAGATATTTGGAGGAGCTACAAAAGAATTTCCCATTACGATAGGACTACATCAAGGATCGGCTTTAAACCCATATTTATTTATTTTAGTTATGGATGAACTAACTAGACATATTCAAGATGATATACTATGGTGTATGTTATTTGCATATGATATTGTCTTAGTGGATAAAACTAAAGATGGAGTGAATAGGAAATTAGAACTCTAGAGGATACATTAGAATCTAAAAGCCTTAAGTTGAGTAGGACTAAAACCGAATACATGCATTATGAGTTTAGAAACACTAGACATCGAGATGACGGAGTGGTAAAATTAGGGGAAATAGAAGTTCCTAAGGTAAACCACTTTAGATACCTAGGATCAATCATAAAAAATGATGATAACATTAAGAATGATGTCACACATAGAATTTAAGCTGGATAGAAAAAATGGCGGAGTGCAACATGGGTGATTTGTAATCGAAATTTTCCTACTAAGTTAAAAAGAAAAGTTTATAGAACCGCAATTAGGCCATCTACGCTCTATGGAAGTGAATGTTGGGCGGTAAAGCAACAACAATTACATAAAATTAACGTAGCAGAAATGAAGATGCTTAGGAGGATGTGTGGTAAAACTCGTAAAGATAGAATAAGAAATATAGAAATTCAAATACAAGTAGGAATAACACCAATTAATACAAAGATTAAGGAAGGGTCGTTGCGATGGTTTGGTCACTTGCAAAGACGGCCTACAAATGCTCCAACTAGAAAACTTGACTCAATAAAAACTGTAGAAACTCGACGAGGTAAGGGCAGACCAAAGTTAACATAGGATGCATTAATTAGGAGGGATTTGAATGGTTTGCAAAGCTCACCATCAATTGCACTTAATCGAGTACAATGGAAAAGTTTGATCCATGTAGCCGACCCCAGTTAATTTGGGACTGAGACTATATTGTTGTTTGTTGTTGTTTGTTATTATTCATATTCGACTGATATAAATATTGTAGCTTGAGTCACAATCACTCGTTTAGAGCTTTTTGAAGCATCACCAATCCATAAGGAGAAAAATAATTATAAAATAATATATTCACTTTTCAAATCTCTATAGAGTTGTTGACGAATAAATATTAGTGCTATGTGCGCACAACCTTTCATAGATGCTTTATTCATATAATTTTAGCATCTAATTGTCTAATTGAGAAGTAATTTTTTGTCAATAATATTATGACAACAAATTCAATCAAATATAATATTCTTTTTTTGAAAAAATAAATGTCGTAAATAGTTTTCTCCTTTTTATATAAATTGAAATACATAATATACGATTAAACGAATGTTCACGATTTGATTATTTTATACAAAAATATACTACTTGTATAAGTTGGTGGAACAACCTTCAGGTTGGGTGGCTAGACGAAGTCTACTTAACAACCAACCTCCTAAAATGTGATATTCCATCTCTTTTTCAATGTTTAGCTTTATCGGGGACAAAGCTTACCCACTATCAACTCAAACTTATAGCATTATTTGTATTATAAAAATCCATATTAGAACAAAATTAATCGTTAGTAATTTTGAGAAAAAACTATGCCGCGCACACACACATATACTTTTTATTTCAGTTGTAGAGAATCGTATAAGACGTAACTATAAAGCATACTTTCTTAGTTTATAGTATATAATGTATACGTAATATATATACCCATATTTTATAAAATATTTAATAATGGCGCTGTTAAACCAGTTGATGAACTTGTCTAAAGACAACTCAGAGCCAGTAGCCCCAAATCTTCTGGTTTTCAACCCATGTATTGTTATTATTTTATTTTTTATTTATTTCTTTAAAAAAAAATTGTGTATATATATATATATATATATATGAATGATACATATGATGAAAAATGCCACCCATAATAAAATGGAAATGAATTGAACCAATCATGGCCAAAACTAGGGGTGGGCAAACCGCGGTTTGGTGGTGAAAACCACCAAACCGCGACCAAACCGAAGGTCTACGGTTTGGTGATTTTTCAAACCACCATCAAACCGCGAACCACCAAAATCGCATCCAAACCGAACCGTGGTTTGTGCGGTTTGCGGTTTGGTTTCGCGGTTTTGGTGCGAGGCGGCGGTGGACGTTCGCGCGGTGGAAGGAGACGACGATGGCGATGGATTCGGCGGCGGCTGTGAGACGAAGAGTGAGGAAGATGAAGGAGACGGCTGGGGTGAGAGGAGCGCCGCGGGAGTGAGAGCGGGGAGAGGAGCGTCGGCGGGAGTGACCGGCGGGAGTGAGAGGAGAGGAGCGCCACGGGAGTGAGAGCACAGAGACGAGCGGGAGCGGGAGTGAGAGCGCAGAGAGGAGAGAGGAGTGAGCAGCGCAGAGTGGAGAGTGAAAGCGGCGCAACAGAGAGGAGAGTGAGAGCGGCGAGGAGAGTGAGAGCAGTGAGAGCGGCGAGGAGAGTGAGAGCTGTGAGAGCGGCGCAGAGAGGAGAGTGAGAGCGGCGCAACAGAGAGGAGAGTGAGAGAGGAGAGAGGAGAGGAATTTTTTTTGTTTTTTTGTTATGTTTTAGGGTTTTTGATATATGGTGGTTATTTACCAAAATGCCATCTGTTTTTCTAAAATTAAAACCGCGACCAAACCGCGGAATCGCGGTTTGGTCATTTTCCAAACCGCGACCAAACCGCGAAGTTTAAAAATCAAACCAAACCGTGCGGTTTGGGCGATTTTTCGAAAACCGCTGCCCACCCCTAGCCAAAACATATAAAATATAATTGGCTATAGAGATAAATTCAAACAATATTGTGGTTAAAAATATATAAGGAATTTATGAATCGTAATTAAAATGGCAAAAGCACGGATGATTTCATTGTGAAAAAGTAGTCTTTTCAGTACTAATCAAGGCATCATCGATCAATTAATAGGTCAATAAAATGTCAACTCTATGAGATAAATTCCAAAGGTCATGACCAAATGAAATAAAATACCAATTATTTGACAAAAAAAAACCAATTAACTTAAATTATGTAACCAACTTGAAATGGGTTACAAAAACATTTTTAACCGATTAATTTATTTTTTTTAATGGCACATAATCATATTTGAGAGGTTGAATTGATTGAATTAATAATTAATTGGCCGTTATCAAAATAAATAATATTATATATATATATATATATATATATATATATATATATATATATATATATATATATACTAGTTTCAAGACGTGCTACGCATGATTCCCCTGCTCGCTCAGCTCACGGGAATTAATTTCTAAGAATTTATTAACAAAATTTAAAATTGTAATTAAAATTTAAAAATTATAAATACAAGTACCTTTTTTAGCTTATCAATATTATCTAATGTGATTGAGATAAGATGTGAATGAAAAAATAAGCTAATCATGTTAGTACATTACTTCCTCAAAAAAAGTGTGTTGGATTGATGAGAATGAGTTCATGATTGATTTGGAGATAAAGAAAAAAAATGTGTAGTGGATTGATAAGGAGTTAGAGTTTGATTTGGATACAAAAGAAAAAGTTGATTTGGAGATAAAAAAAAAAGTTTGGGCAAATAGGTAAATTTCATTACCACTCAAAAATTTGTGATTCGTGCTTTTATATATATGATAGATATATTAAACCGCTGCACGAATGACATGAAAAAGGTCAAGTATAGCATGTCATATAATTATTTGCATTTTTGCATATATATATACTAGTTTTGTTACGTGCTTCGCACGAATGAGCCTGCTCACTACGCTCGCAGGAGTGAATTTAATTACAAAAGTATATTTAATTTATTCATAGAAGTATGATTTCCGTTTCTTAATATACATAAAAATATACATCAATTTCATCATAAAAAATATACATCAATTCTTCAAAACATAAATCTTCATATCAATAATCAAAACAATGTAAGACAAGTCCTAAAGTCCCTACCAATTGCCAATAACAATTGAGACATTCAATGTCGATTGAAAGCAATGTTGATTTAACACAATAAACTCATAGTAAAATTATATTAATATTAATAAATAAAATTAATCAAGACGTTTTCTTATAATGTTTGACGCATATGAGACTGTTGAGTCTTGGATGGCTACAAGCACCTTAGATCCAAGGAGATTGATTCCTCCAATGACACTCTTGAAGGTATATCTACATGTTGGGAGCTTCTTACATTCCATAAGAATTGAAATTATCAATTGATAATACATATTCAAATTTTAATGGATTAGAGACCTACCCTCACCCCTGCGCAACTGCATAGACCAAGAAGAGAGAGAGGAATGAAGACGTGAGAGTAATGTGCGAGCGATTTTAGGGAGATGTATTCATCGTGAGAGAGAAGTAAGGTTATTGGGTGATAAGGGTAAATGTGATATCTATTCGTGCTTTTAATATATATAGGTAGATATATAAATGTAGTTTTTTTAATTATTTGCATACTTTAATAAAAAAAAATTAGGGAAAAAATAATCCCCATGACATGCAAATAAAAATGCAACCCATAAAAGTGAAATTTTATAATTGGTTTTTGTCAAAATGGTTTGGAATGCCAAATATAAATTAATAGAATCGATAATCGGTGAAAAATTGATTCTAGCATAGAATAATATAATTTGAAAGAATATAGTAGAAAGTATATACCAAACAATTTTACAACATATTCTTTTTTTAATATAAAAAATAAAACAATAGCAAAAATCTTATGTATACAAATACGTAGGCTACTAAATCTTCATCGAAAATCTTTACCAATCAACTACAAAAAATTGTTGATCTCTTTACTTGATAGACCAAAAATTGAAACGATGTGGCCCAATAAAGTATTGGTAACCATTAAAACTAGAGTGGATTAAAGTATCTACAATTTTATTTTGTAAAAACTCGTCATAGAGATAAATCGTTTATCCAAGACTATATTGTGTAATAAAGATGTTAAAGAATTATAAATTTGTAATGAATCAAATTTAGAAGTATTATACCTTTCTAGCTTTTCTCGTTAAGGTTTTTTATCTTGAAGAATGTTGGCATGTGGAGCAACTCGCGCTCGGGGTTTTTCTAAAAATAGGGTGGGTATACAATTTAATTCACAAAATAGGGAGGTTTTTTTTTTTATTACCGAAGTAGGCAATAACGCCTTTTCAAAAGGCGTTATTGTGTGTTTGGTTTGATTGGCGGTGACGTGGCGTCGATTTGTACAGATAGCGCCTTTTCAAAAAGCGCTATCTATACATGTGGCCAGCCACATCACCGCCACCTCACCGTGACAAGCCACGTGTATAGATAGCGCCTTTTCAAAAGGCGCTATCAATACAAATCGACGCCGCGTCACCGCCACGTCAGCGCCACCTCACAAATAATAATTAAAATAATTTTAATTATGAAAAAAATTAAAATTGATTTATATAAACTGTAAATTACAGAAAATAAATTAAAATAGATAAAAATTATGGAAAAATTCTGAAATTTTTTTGAAAAATATGAAAAATAGGGAAAGCTAGAAAAAAATGAGTTCGAGGCTTTTCGGGCGTTTGGCGACCCCGGTATAATTCGAAAAAGGGTGCTAAAAACTTAATTTTTATGAAAATAAAAATGACAAATCTATAATCACATACTATAATTGCATTTAATGCGACCCTAAAATTTTAATTGGTATAAATGGACACCAGGAACGTTGGAGTCGGGTGTCGGGTGCGCAAATCGAGGCGTGAGCGGGACGTCTTGAGGACGAATTAAAAATTTCGAGGTAAGTAAACCAGTTAGAAATGAATTTTCTCTATTTTTCATATTTTTCGAGAATTTTTCCATAATCTTTATCTATTTTAATCTATTTTCTGTAATTTATAGTTTATATAAATCAGTTTAATTTAATTTAATTTTAATTATTATTTTATTAATGGGGGTGGATGTGCCCACGTGGATATGACACATGGATAGCCAACTCACCGCCACCTCACAAACTTCAAAAACAACCAATATTGAAAATTTGTGAGTTGGCAGTGAGGTGGCGGCTGAGTGGCAATGAAGTTGTATGGATAGCGCCTTTTCAAAAGGCGCTATCCATACAACCTCATACCACCTCAGCCGCCACCTCAGCTTGTACGCCCACGTGGACATGACACGTAGATAGCGCCTTTTGAAAAGGCGCTATCTATGTGTCCACGTCAGCAAAAAAAGTTGATATTGCCGCCACGTGGCGCCACGTCAGCAATAACGCCTTTTGAGAAGGCGTTATTGCTTAGTGTAGGGAAAAAAAAAACAGGCCCTCATTTTGAGAAAAAAAGTAAAATCTATTGTACTTTTGGAAAAAAATCACTCGCGCTCTCTAGCTTTCCTCCTTGAAAAACTTCTTCGCCTTCAAGGATTTCATTGTGTAGAACAAGTCGTGTCAATAACGTGTTGCAAAACTAACTAGGACTAAAGTAAGAAAAGTAAGACAATGAACTATAGATATTGAACAAGAGAAGAGGTAAGGGAGAAATAAGAGAACTTTCATTCCAACATAGTGTACCTAATTACAGATATGTGACTCCTTTTATATAGGCCCTTGGTAAGATTAAATGACACAAGTTACATTTTCATACAAGTACAAGAATAAATAATATTAAGGCTAAGTAATTACATGAATTAAATTGGATGTTACATCATTGAATAGTTGAAATAATAAGAGGTGGAATATGTAGAGTTGTCAATCCATATTATTTACAACATATTTCACATTTTTGTATGGTGAATGTTTCACGTAAAATTTGAAAATCGACATACAATTGGGGGTTAATTATACACATGGTCACAGGACTTTATACATTGTAACATTTTAGTCATTAAACTTCACTTTGTAACAAGAAAATCATCAAACTATTGAAAATGTTTCACTTGTGGTCACTTCAATCTTTTTTAAGCAACTTTTCTAATGATAAGTATGATGTGACGCTTACGTGGCATCAAGAACTATAAGATTTATTTTAGGGCAAAACCCATCATTTGGTACCTGAACTTTGTGTTTTTTATGCTTTTGTTTCCTAAACTTTTATTACTACATATTTAGTCCTTGAACTTTTACAAATATCTACATTTAGTCATTCCACTATTTAAAGTGTTAAACTTCGGCAACGTGGGTAATAAAAGTGACGTGTGACTAGTCAAGAAGTGTAAAGTGATTTATATTACTAAACCGAACCACTCACATTGACCAACAAAAGCCCAAAAAAAAATAATTTATTCCAAAAACATAAAAAAACTCAAAGTTCAAGGACAAAAAACATAAAACACTCAAAAGTTCAGAGACCAAATGTACAAAAAAGAAAGTTCATAGAATGTATATTAATAACAGTTCAGAGACTAAAAACATAAAAGTCTCAAAGTTCTAGGACCAAAAAACATGTTTGTGCCTTTATTTTAGTTTGATCAATATGCTCATCTAACAAACCTTGTTAGTAATGTTAAAAACTAATGTCAACAACCCAATTTACTGACAAACAAAGAGATGAGGTAGAACAACAGTTACAACATTAACACCAACAAGGAAGAAGATTTTTTTTTTTTTTTTTTGTCAAATAACTAAGAAGAAGGCTTGATTCTTTTTATCTGTGCATCCTTCACACATCATGCCTTGCAAGAAATACCAAATATTCATCAGATATTCATTTTTCCAACAAATTTGAAGAACTCAATGACATCATATCTTATTTTTCCAACAAATATGAATAACTCAATGACATCAGATCTTATTTTTCTAACAAATATGAAGAACCCTAATTTGCAAACTGACTAGAACCAAATTCCCAAAAGAAGTTCAACTAACCTTGTGACATCAAGCCTCATGACTTTTTTTTTTCTTTGAAGAAAATCGAGCCTCATAACTTTATCATTCAAAACACCACCATTACCACCTCCACCAGAAATCAACACAAGCGGCATCAACTCCCTTAAAACAACTCGGTCGAGACCTAAATCAATCAATCTCTCGTGAATCCAAAAAAGAGACACCACCATTGGCGACACATCCTAATTGACTTTCCCAATTTGAGTTTCTAGCTAAGAGTGATTTAGGTTTATAGAGATTGTGATTTCAATGAGAGAGGGTTACAGTTTGGGATAAGTTGGAGAGTTAACCCCAACTATTTGTAACAACGAAGATAGAATTAAAAACTCTACATTTTTCGACAATGTTGAAGAAAAGACTTGGATTCTTTTTTTTTTTTTTTTCAATTTAAATTCTTCCTTTTGATGTTTGTGTTCTTATGAATCTAGCTCTTTGATTGTGATTTATCTAAATAAAATTTATCTGTTTGTAGGCTTCAAAAAAAAAAATCTTTGTTTGTGAGTCTTAGATGAACATCGTGATGAGACAAAACGGATGTACAGGCAAACTAAAATAAATTTTAAAGTTCTAAAGCCACCTAAGCGCTACTGCATACTTATCATCGAAAAAAATACCAAAAAAATTGAAGTGACCATAATTAAAACACTTTCAAAAGTTTGATGATTTTCGTGTTACAAAGTGAAGTTTAACAACAAAAGTATTAAATAGTATAAAATTTAATGACCATACGTGAAATTAACCTTCTACAATTGTGAAGAAATTTTTTAATGATTTTAATTTTCAGATTTATAATGTATTTTTTTCATATATCATGTGAAAAAGTGATAGGGAAGAGAATCACCACCCTCTCCAACCACCTCGTCAACATCTACTCCAAACTCGACCTCCCCGACTCCGCCACTTCTCCGCCCATGCGCCGCCTCTCCATCCAACCCAACCACTTCACCCCTCCCCTCCACCCTCAAATCCTCCGGCGCCCTCCGGGACCCCCCGCCGGCCGCCAGATTCACGCCCTCGCCGTCAAGTCTGGATTGATTGACGATGTCTTTGTCAGCTGCAGCGCCTTTTGATGCGTACTGGAAATGCAGGTGTTGGATGAAATACCTGAGAGAAATGTGGCGACTTGGAACGCTTACATATCGAATTCTGTGTTTGATGGGAAGAGGGGGGGATGCGTTTGGCGCGTTTGAAGGTGATTTGAATGATTGAATCTCTCTAACTTTTGGTTTTAATACTAAATTCGTTGTTGGATTGAATGCAGCTTTTGATTATTGACCTAAAGTTCCAAACTTTATAATTTGATACTGAATCCCTTTTATGCAGAAAAGTATAAGAGCACCAAATCCCCTTAAGTCGTGAATGGAAAAAAATTAGGTTGGGAGGGCCACGCCTCTTATGGGGCCCGACTGTGCGGAAGTGTAGATTAGTCGGTGCAGTTGGTGTCAAACACCACATGAGAAACCAAAAAAAAAAAAAAGTATGATAGCGAAAGCGATGGCGTCTTCCATATGCGATAGCAAAAACGTTTACAATGTGTGCATTGTAATCCACTGTAGTGACAATGCAGGTTATATGGCTTTCATTGTCGGAATACCTCCTTCACATTCATGATTCAACCTGCGTCGTGCAATCAGCCAATGTAAAATTTGAACCTTGACAGGCACCTTGGTTTCCCATGAATTTAGCAGCGCCTGAAGCAGCTTGCATGTCATCCTGTCGGATATGGGCTCGACTTTGAGTCGATGAGTGTAATTGCTGCAAAGTGTAATTAGATGACTTTGGTTTGCGTTTTGGTGTTCACTAAAAACTTAATGTATTTCTGGATTGATTTTAGTGAAGACATGACTTTGAAGGATCTAACAGGCTTTGCTTTCCATTGGTTTGCATTAGTTCAATAATTTTCTCTTTGCTTTTACTCCCCATTAATCCGTGCTCTGCAACAATAAATCTGAAAAGTTCCTATTGTATAAATCTAATCGAACTTCCTTTGTGCTGGTAGTATTGCTTTTACTGTTGATTATTTATATATTACGTAACTGAACTTAAATGTGCAGGAGAAAGGAATTAGGTTTCTCGAGTTTAGTATTGGGGAGAGGAGGCAAGGATTCTTCTCTGATCCAGATGGTTAGTGAAACTTTTGTTCTTTGCGCAACCTCGGTGTAATTTTCAATCGGGTGCTGATAGGTAAATTTTGATTGGATTAGGATTGTTTTGATACGCACCCAATGGTGATTACTCTTCTGATCTTGGACTCGTAAGCTTTGGTGGATTGAAATCTCAAGGGAAAAGAGATCATTGAATTTGGTTCAATCTTCCATAGAAACTTGCACATATAGCTAGTTCTTTCAGTTTGGAATAATGCCTTCTTATAATATAAAAGTTTATTCAATAGAGACATATAGATATTGATGGATATGTAATGCTTGTTTCTTTGTATATTTCATGCTTTTAAGTTTTAGCAACTGATTTTAGCAAGTATGGTACTTTGATGTGTCATCTGGCTTGATTTCCGATTTGAAAACCGCCATTATAAAGTAATACATTTTTTTTAATATGTATATCTTTATTTCCTATTTAAGATTTTTCTTTCCATATGTCATATATCTTTGTGTTTTAAGACTTGGACTTGCTATTTATACTTGAAATTGAAATTCTCTTTGAAGATCAGTGTAAGCCATTGCAGTAAGAGAGAAAAAAAAAGTGTCCAGATTCACACATATAGTCATATTGCGCATGTGATGCAAAAATAATTTTCATTCAACTTTTACCCACTTAACATCCAACATCTGAAGTCAATTTATCCCAAATTTGGATTAAGCTCCCTATTTTGGTAGAGAAATAAAGGAGCTAAACTTTCACGAGCCACTTATATTTTTTTTTTCAGCTACACTAAGTATCTTTGTTTACTCAATTTTTATTTGGTAGTACGACTGTAGAATGTCTTGTATATTTTACTTTGTGCTTAGGATGATTCACATTGATGACTGGTATTTTGCATCTATAAACTTCTTAAATGTCTTATTTTTTTGTTCAGCAGGAATGCATGATTAATTTATATTTTTGTTGCAAACTGTGCAAAAAAATAAAAATAAAAAATCAAAGAAAGTATCAAATTGTTGGTTTGAACTGAACTAAACGAAACTGTTGTTAGTGGTATTATGTTGTTCGATTTTACATGTTTACTGGTTTGGTGCAGAATTTGCAAGAACCTCCAACTGCCTAATCTAGTTTAATTTTAGCGTCATTTCCCTGTTTATATTGGCAATTGTGCTGATGACTGATCATTATTAAACAATTGCTTGTTTTGATCAGACAGATGACTGCTTTTGTGCAGGTAACTGCTTGGAAGTGACGGAATCGTGAGGTCCACAAGTATGTAGACCAAGGAAAATGCTTTTGTAACCCACTTTGGAATACCTATTTTTATTCCTTGTGGAAGCCTTATATTATATTACAATTACAATTCTTTTAATGAAATTAACTATAAACCAATCAATAGACAACATCACAAAGCATATTAATTGTTTTGTGTTTGATCTAATATTTTGATGTTTTTCCTAAAATAAGAAAATGAAAGTTACCCTTTCTTTTAAAAATCAAAATCCAAAATTTGAACCTTCCTATTTGGGATCAAAACAAGACCATAAGTGCTAGCGAAATCCAAAATTTGAACCTTCCTATTTGGGATCAAAAATCAAAATCCACTCATTGTGGCTTGCTCATCCACCATTTCGGGTTCATCATAATGCATCAGAAACAATAAAACTTAAGTGGGACAATGAAGATGCTAGCGAATCGAAGCAAATAAAACTTTCTATGACTCACCAATCAAATGGAAACTATTTAGTTAAGGTAATTTTTCGTCTCTTTTGTCAATG
Source organism: Stephania yunnanensis (assembly GCA_039657365.1). Classification (NCBI taxonomy): domain Eukaryota; kingdom Viridiplantae; phylum Streptophyta; class Magnoliopsida; order Ranunculales; family Menispermaceae; genus Stephania; species Stephania yunnanensis. The sequence goes on from CM077592.1 coordinate 11,884,018, forward strand.
AGGTAATATGTTGTTCGTGTATGTAGAATGGGTAAACAACAATATTGTTTCATTTGGCAACCTGTTTGTGTGCGCAATGTTGTGATACGCTCATGTTAAGTCTTAATATACTTCCCTTGCATCTCAACTTATGGTTTGTTTCTTGTTATTGTCCTGAGATAGCGATAATAGTTCATCTCGGCTTGAAGTTAAAGTGACACCCTTAGATCGAATGATTTCGAACGGAAATTGATGGCTTAAGCATCAATATCAATTTAGCGAGCTTTATACCAAGGTAAGTTAGCTCATATATGCAATGTCTTAAAATTTCAGACACTGGGAGTGTATTTAGAATAGACGTTTTCACTCCAGTTGCGTAATAGGGTTCCAAAATCGCTTTCTCTTTCTAAAATTGAAAAAATAAAGAAAAGGGATTCATATTTGGCATGCAGATCATATTGGATTATGTTGGTGCATGCCTTGCAGCACACATCTAGAAGTTTTATTTCATATTATGCTTTGCGTTTTGGTTTTACGTTGAATGTCTCATATAGAGGTTTAAAAACTATTACAGTTTTTACTTTTCTTCGTAATTACAAAATATACTAATTTACTTCTACCCAAAAAAAAAATATTACTAATTTACCTTCAATGTATATAAATTTAGGGTTCTGAATGGTGCGTGCAGGATCGTACCAAGCATATTCATGTATTGCATGGTAAGCTTCATCATCATTTCAGGGAGAGCAAGAAAATTCATTTGCCTCGTGACGATGATTCCAGCCGCGGGCCAAGTTTTGAGATGGCTTTCCATCCTCTTGGGACGGTCGTAGATCCAATGGCTGGTTTAGTGGTAAAAGTATTGGTGAAGGATGGGATGAGAGTGGGATGATTTACCTCTCTCCTTGATTCTAACTTATTCAAATGCTCTTTGATATCATGATTTTTTTCATTTTCAGCATGTTGTCAAGGCACCGCGTTCTGACTATGTTCATCAGCTCAAAGTCAATACTGGCCAACAAGTTTTCGACAACAATGTGCACTTTGTTATCAAGGTATGTTTCCTCAACTACAATTACTTTACGTGGAATTTAGCGTCTCACACATTCTTTTTTCGTTGTTTGAGAAAGATTGCATCCCCTCTAGACGTCTAGGTCCATAATGTATTGCCACATTATTCTCAAGAAAAACCATGCCCTTCCTCGATGTAACTAGCTTTTATCAAAGTGAAAAGATTTACATTTAGCTTTAGAGGCATGACAATTCAGTTAGATGTACCTTTTGACAAAAAACCTAATCAAAGTCCATCATAATTTGCTCACATTTCCACTATTAATTGAATTTTACCCAACCTAATAGGTTCAACCAAGGAATTGCATTACTTCTACTTCCAACCAATGTTTTATTGCAATTCAAAATAATAATGATAAGAAAAGATACCCATAATGAGACTATTTTGGGTAATTGAATTTATCAGCTGGTTCAGAATGACATTTTCATCCTCAAATAGATTAGTTCGGTGCTGTTTTTCTTTTTCGGAGTACCTAACCCAAATTCTGACCAAACATCTACAAGGGTGTATTCAATTGAGATTTTAATGGACTTTTGGTTACTCTTAATGAATGAAAAAGTTTAGGTGTATTCAGTTAAAACTTTTAGAGAGTTTATAAAAGTAAGGTGTATTTAATTTGGACTTTTATAGACTCTTAAAAAGTCCACGTTTTAAGTATCCACTAGTTATAGATACATGTCCACTTACGAAAACCAAATTGAACTGATTAGGGTGGTTAGATCCGTTTGTCTATTTTTATTTAAATGATCTATTTCTTCGATCTTATTGTGCTCTAAATTCAAGTTTCAAGTATAATCCCATGTTTTTAAGAATGGTATGAGAATATGAATTATCATAACTTAGTGGACGAATTCGATCCATGCTTACTTTTTCTTTTTCTTTATGGATACTCCTTGTATAGGATGAGTAGAGTAGAAGTAGTTTCTCTCATGTCTTTGCCCAACTGGACAGTTTCCAGGAGTTGGTTTAGCTGAACCCACTCACAGAAAATAATTTCAGGAGATGCATTTGGTTGAATTCTCTATGTATTTTTGTGATTAGAATGTTGGCATAATAAAAGTTATCCTTGAAAATACTAAGAAATCATGTAACTCCTATTCTCCATCTTCAATTAATAAGGTATATCGTAATGTCATTTTTTTTTGGCTCTCTATTTTCTTCGTCTTTATTTCCTGCTTTCAACTTCATGTTGAGGCATCTGCTAATGTTATCTCGGACAATGTCTTTTTTTTGGGCTCTTTTTTATTATTTTTTTTATTTTTATTATTATTATTATTATTATTATTATTATTATTATTATTATTATTATTATTGTTATTATTATTATTATTGTTATTATTATTGTTATTGTTATTATTATTATTATTATTATTATTATTATTATTATTATTATTATTATTATTATTATTATTATTATTATTATTATTATTATTATTATTATTATTATTATTATTATTATTATTATTATTATTATTATTATTATTATTATTATTATTATTATTATTATTATTATTATTATTATTATTATTATTATTATTATTATTATTATTATTATTATTATTATTATTATTATTATTATTATTATTATTATTATTATTATTATTATTATTATTATTATTATTATTATTATTATTATTATTATTATTATTATTATTATTATTATTATTATTATTATTATTATTATTATTATTATTATTATTATTATTATTATTATTATTATTATTATTATTATTATTATTATTATTATTATTATTATTATTATTATTATTATTATTATTATTATTATTATTATTATTATTATTATTATTATTATTATTATTATTATTATTATTATTATTATTATTATTATTATTATTATTATTATTATTATTATTATTATTATTATTATTATTATTATTATTATTATTATTATTATTATTATTATTATTATTATTATTATTATTATTATTATTATTATTATTATTATTATTATTATTATTATTATTATTATTATTATTATTATTATTATTATTATTATTATTATTATTATTATTATTATTATTATTATTATTATTATTATTATTATTATTATTATTATTATTATTATTATTATTATTATTATTATTATTATTATTATTATTATTATTATTATTATTATTATTATTATTATTATTATTATTATTATTATTATTATTATTATTATTATTATTATTATTATTATTATTATTATTATTATTATTATTATTATTATTATTATTATTATTGAAGAAGCCTTCCTTTACAGGCCTATGAATCACACTTGCTTTCATACAGAGACTGGGCCTATGAATCACACTTGCTTTCATACAGAGACTCAAACTCTCAACCTTCACTAAATTCTAAAAGTGAGGATGTTTTATATCTTTTTTTTTTATTTAAGAAAACAATTTAATTACTACATCTTTGACTCCAACTTGAGTCGAACAACCAAACCTTGCCTTTGGTAAGTGAGGCCTTATACAACCCAATGACGCCTAAATTGTTTAATTTATTAAACTCAATGAAAAAGAGAAAAAAATATTTAAAAATTTCTTGTGCTCTTGATGCAATAAGGTAAGATTTAGATAAAGTCGTAAAACATATATTGATTAATGTAAAAGGAAAATGTATAATATCTTGTCCAACAAAATGCCTTTATTGGAAAGGAGACGGTGCTCGTGGAGTTGTATTGATTGGCAAAAAAAAAAAAAAGAGATTACATCCTGGAGGAACTGTGTACCCTCAAGTTAGTTTGTCTGATTGATCGATTTACAATTATGCATCAACCATGTAAAAAATCAACATCTTTGTCTAAACATAAACTACACCAAATGAAGTAGAAAAAATTTGAAAGTCTATCTACAATGTTGTCCTCTCGTTTCTCCTCCACACGGACCAGGCCTTTTGCTCTGCATTACAATGTCTCTTAGGGTGTGGGTAGTAGTAGCTCATCTGTCTCGGTGTCAATTTCTGTGACCAACAACAAAGATAAGGGAATTAGGAAAGATTGATCACGAGAGGTAAATTTTAAGTTTATTTCAATGGTAATTGTAATATATGTATATATATATATATATATTTGCAAAATAATTTATATAAGTTAAACGTTGAGATGTTCACATGCGATGCACAGTTAAAAACAAATGTAGCAAATGTATGCATAAAAAAATGTCTCCTAATCATTTTCCTATAGACAAACCCCCCACAATACTAGAGAGACAATATATAAATAGATTTTAATATACTGATATCTTCAAACACTATATTGTGGTGACAAACCAAGCGAACATGAAAATGCAATAACAACTGCATATACATGCATCCCCAGTTTGTAAACTGTTTAGCTTGAGGCGCGTTATTGTTAAGCCATCGGTCTCATGACTGTTATGAGTAATAAGATATTGGTGGGATATGATACACAAAAAAAAAAACTTGAACACAGTGGTATTTATCGACCGCACATCTTGAGAAAAACAATAAGATGTACAATATCGTGTTCAAACACTTTGCATTTCGATTTGGAACTTACCAATAACTTACCATGCACAACATTAATTAGAATTTTTTATTTTTTAACTCCTGCAAAAGTCGAACCTACAATTTCCTAAACTTTGCATTTTAGCAAGTGATGCCTCATAATCCATCTCACCAAGGATGCTTTGGCTAAATACTCCCCACAAAATATGCGTTCATCACAACATCTATAGGGAGCAATACAGAGAATATTGTAGAAGCTGTAAGATCAATCTAACTAACAAGCATATTCCAACAAAATCATTGAAGTTCTCCTGCCTATGGTGAAACATGAAAATCAATACATAAAATTTTAAGATCCACCAAAAGTCCAGAAGGACTTCGCTCTCAAAACAATACAAAGGATGTTCTCTTTCAATCGACGCAAGCAATAGACATAGCGCTCTCTTGCCAAACAAAAGTAGTAGCACCCTTCCATAGTACATGAGCAAAAATGAGGCGAAAGATGAAACACATACGCATGCTAATTTCGATGAGGCAACATCCTCAATGCCTATGTCACGAGCCTTCACGAACTCCCTGTTACATAGAAGAGAAATACTTTTACTATCGCTGTCAATAAGTGCAAGAGATTAAATAAGGCTACATTCAACAAAAAATTAATGTCAACTGCCAATAAGAAATTATGTCAACAGATTGCTATAATGATAAATGAAAGGCAAAAACTATCAATGCATTATTATAGATCAATGTTTTAATCAATTTCAGATGGAGGACTGGACAAGGAAGAAAGCACCTTTCAAAAATGTGTTCAATTTCACGTTTTCTCTTCAAGTCCACAGAATGAGACGGCGACGGAGGCTTGACAAGTTGATAAGATTCTAATAAATCTCTCACATTCTTGTTTGGAACAAGATCATCTGCAAGTATGTTTGTCGCTCCACAAGCACACATCGACTTCAAGATGATGCAGTCCTTAATACCTGATGATTATGATCCAAAAAAAGGTATATTAAAGTGACAAATATACAATACAATCAAAATCAATACAAGGATAAATCAAAAGAAGAAATATTATTCAATAAAATAGAATAGAAACCGATTAACACGACAATAGCTAGAACTTAACAGAAACCTCATAACTATATAACAAGAACAAAATGATCTAAGAAAATTACAAAACCTTGTATTGTTTGTGAACAAAATAGACGCAAGGATATGCAATGATTTTTTTTTTCTTTGAAAAAAACTAATTTAAACTTAAGCAAGGCATTACAGACAAGTTAGTGAAAACATTAGAAAACTTTTGCATGTGTAGTTAACATAAAGAAAGAGAACAATCATATTATTTTTAACATGAAATCCTTAATTAGCACTGTCTAGTGTACAATAAATAAAACACTTACATTTATCGCAGAAACTCCTATAGCAACATTTGCCCGTCATGACGGCATCTTTCATTACTCTTTTGCACAATGGGCAATGAAGTTCTGCTGGAATGTCGATGGCGAGCGAGTTGAAGGTAATCCTCTATTTCCCTTTCAAAAGTGGCCTATTTCATGCAAAAAAAAAATGCCAAATGAATACCAGATACTATAAAAAACCATATAATTCAGCCAAGGAACTACAAAAAAATCAAGCTACATGTAAAATTAGATTAGCTTACTCATCATGCTTAGAGTAGCAACAACTCCACCGGTTAATGCGCGCATAAGAGCCATCTGAAGTTGTCATGAGCATTGACTTTGGAATACCTGTTGGCTTCTTAAAGTCGTAATTAGGATCACCATTAGTCGGGCAATCCCGAATAAAATGCCCCGAATATTGCACCGGTGACAAATATAGCTTGCGGGAGGTGCTCGGTCACTTTGGTACTCATTCTTCCATCCATAAATCCTCCAAAACACGATAAGCTCTTGATGAGGAATCTGAATTTGCACTGCAAGTGCATTTAAGTTTCACAATTCATTAGTAAAGGATAGAAAGGAATCCAACCAAACAAATAAGTTAGAATGACAACAATTGACCAGGCACTAATGTAGTAACCAAGTATTGATTAAAGCCTTAATCTTCTTGTCCTCCTCAATTTTATTTATCATAGGGGCCAGGGGGGCAATTTGCATCGTATTGGTTGATTGTACTTCAAATGCATCAATGGTACACAAATCACCAAAATCGTGCCAGTCATTCTCCTCCGGCTGCAAGACCATGGGTGGACTGCTCTTTGATGATTGATCAAGATCCTTCTCCTTATTGTCTATAATGTTTGCCCTGCACCGCAAACATATATATCTTAGCAAAAATTTAAATCATGCATTTTTAACCAAAAGCATCTGAAACACATAATCAGATTGAACTTAATACTAGTACAAGACTTAAAGGCCGAAATAATGACCCTGAAGGAGGTTAATGACTGCACAATATCAAATTGGGGAAGCAAAATTTTTTTCTTTTGGTTATATAAAAGAAGTAATTAAAGACTTGAAAATTGAAACTTGTACTTTTTTAGATTCGATTACGATAGGCTTGCGAAATCCTCTTGGAACGCGGTGAACTATAAGCGAGTTATCCTTGGGATCAAAGTAGCTTCATCAAGGTACTCTAGAATTGCATGGCAAAAAAAGAAGTGCTTAATATTTTATGAAAAAGATAATCCAGCCATGTAATGTATGTAGACAAATCAAATAAACTCCTGTATTCAAACTTTATACAATACTACTTCATAACAAGAAATATACGAAATAAATGCCGACACAGTCTATTAATGATTTACGTCCAACCAAAGTGTTAGTAGTTAGGGAATGAAAAGTATGCAAAGAGTTATTCAATATTTAATTTGAAGACTGATTTTCATGTAAACAAAAGAGCATCAAAATTACTGCATTCATTAGAAAGTCAGTAAAGCGTATAATATGTCCCTCAACAAAGCACGCCATCAACAACATTAGATTTTAATCCATGTAACGAGACTCGACTAATTGGCAGGGACTGGACCAACCTTCATTGGTCTGAACGTCAAAGACCATGAGGATGAAATTAGCGCGCCTCTTCAAATGCATGGACTCAACAATTCTTAGCTTCAAGTCCGCGACGGATATTGAAGGACCTTCAATGACCAAAGATTTATAATCTTTGGAGCTCTTGAATTTGTAGTGCACACCATTATCTCTGTTGCAGATGATTCCTCTAGGTGATCAAATAGAGAAATCAAGGGTGTTTCTTTGGCTGGAATCTTCAAGTGACAAACTTAACTGTCCAAAAAACTGAACTGCGAAGATGCAACTTTGTTATGCACTTGAACTAATTAAATTATAATTATGGATGAATAATAATTTTGCACAATAAAATTTCAAAATTACAGCAGTGCCAAGAAATTGAATGTATAGATCAGAACCATCAGATTATATTTATAAACACGCTTTGATTAAGAAAAAGAAATTATTATCATGTTACATTCAAAAACTTCTTCACATTCAAAAGCATTGGATTTTGAATCTTTGATTGATTAGAAAAACTACTTTCTTCACACATCTTCCATACGCCAATCAATTAATCAAGACAAAAGATTAGGGTTTGATATTTATGGTCAGTGTGTGTGTGTGTGGATGGAGTAACCCGAAGTGGCATACAAGACCATTCGCCCCATTCGAGAGGCCTCGCCTAAAGGAATTTCTTTAAATTTATCAAACCAACAACTTCATATCAATTATACTTACAAACCTTATCGATCTCTCCCTTAATTCCTCTGCTCTCAATTCTCTTTTTCAATCTTCCTGCTCTCATTCTTTTTAGTAAGTCTAAACGTATTTATATAGGCATGCCCGGATTTGGGTCGGTGGCCCCAAATAATAGAAGTTAGGGGTATATCGGTAATTATATATGTTATCTTTATTTTTTTTATTTTTTATTTCTCTCTCTCTTTCTCTACACATATCACGATCCCAAATCCAACGGTTTGTGACAAATAAAAGAATAAAAATAACGAAAATGCTAGAATGCAATGCACACCCCTTATTCAATCGTGTTTTGATTCTTAGAATGCGAATCTCGAGGTGAAAATAGATAGCGGATTAGAAAAGGTGTGCGTTCCGATGTGACTTGGTGTCATTCTATCATAGAAGAGCATCTCCAATGGGACTATAGATTGAAGTGAAAATAATCCATTTGGGATATAATCTACATCCAATCTAAAAAATGCTCTTCAATGAGATCATAGATTGATAATTTTTATTTCATGTGGAATGAAATCAAAATAGAGGGTGTTTACCAAAATGTCTACTTCTAAACATTACATCTACAAATGGACTATATTGAAATTTCTTATTTTTTCATGTCTTTATTAATATTATGAATATTAAAAATAAAAAGTGTCAACTCATCAATTCATGACCTAAATCTATTGTCCAATGGAGACCATTTTAAGAGGTGAATGTCTATCTAATACCACATAAAATAGACATCTTCTACACATTCATGATGTGGCATCAATCCATAGTATAAAACTCTTATAAATTATAAATTATAATAATTTATAATTTATAATATAACAATATGAGTGCCAAAGTAACAAAAAAAAAAAAAAAAAAAACCAAAATCAATCTGGGGTGAGGGGCTTTCTCCGATCATGATTGAAGATATAAGCATTGATTACTGTCACTGTGGGTGAAATTGTGCACCTCATATTTATAGAAAAGTTTGTCTTAATTAGAAAATGGCAGGATTACAATTTTTTTTTTTTTAACTAGTTAGGATGACAACATAAGATAGACTTTAGTACTTTACTCGATCCAATGCCTTTTATCATTTTTTGTTGGGTGTAATTTGACTAATTTCTCCTTTGAGATGAGAAAATAAACCCTCATAACCCTTACTAGATGGACCGCACAATTCCTTAATCCTTAGCTTGGTGCTCAATGTAACTGTAATGAAAACTTCTAGAAGTACTACACCAACAACCTAACGTTGGGATGCACGTTAATTGCATCTCGAGGTACATCGCACGCACGCACATCAAAATTCTAATTGGAGACTAAAAAGATTTCGTTGCGTTTATTATTTGTCTCACATCGATATGTGATATACAATGATGTTTATCAAGTGTATGAGAAGATGTTGTTGGCTCTAGTTAAGTCTAGTTGAATAATCTGGGCTTAATTAGGGTTTTAGGCCGAGTATCGCTCTGATCGGGATAGGGGATGCTACTCCTTGGTATCAGATCCTAAGTCTAAGGGCCTTTTTATAGTTAATAACTCTAATATAGTTTGGTATCGAAGATTGGTTAGAGTCTACTCCAAAGCTTAAGGTGATTAACTCTGATACAGTGTGATATTAGAGTTTTCTTCATATTATAACTTTATTACTTGGAAATAAGTGATAATTTGGATACAGTTTTATATTGAAGTTTAAAGTTATTGACTTTGATATACCTTGATATCATAATCTAAGTTTACTAACTCCGAGAGTTGTCTTGAGTTACGAAGAAGCTTAGGACGTAATAAACGATTTTTATTGTGATTTTGAGGGTAACCAAAAGATAAAAATTGAGATATGTTATTTGTTATAATTTATTATATCTACGCGATAGATATAAGAGTTATGTTTTTCCTGAATGATGATAAGATGGTTCATGCCCATCGACTTCTCATGATATAAGAAAGCATTGAAGGTAAGAGTTCAAGAGAATCTTAACCTCGAGGAGATTGAAAAGGAAAGACATAAAAAAATTACAAAGATGAAATTAAACTCTTATCCTTTTAACTCTTTTCAAAAGTCTTTGTTCTTGCTAATGTTATTAGATAAATAATAGTAAGTGAGTAAGTATTTACTATATCTAGAACGTGAGAGGTGTGTTAGGAGAATGAAATTTATGAAGTAATAGAATATTGAATGACTTAAGGTGGAACTCAAAGATGGTAGATCACTTTGAGATATGGTTTAATACTAGTATTGAGACTAGTTGAGAAATAATGAAAGTTATTCGATAAATAAATTAGTGGTTAATGATAAAAATCCTATTTGAGGTTAAGAAACCACTAATGAAATTATAATTCATAAGTTATTATGAAGTAGAAATTTCAGTTATGGTGTAAATCCATATTGGTATGACAAGCAAGTTGTTGGATGACAAAAGGTGTAATTGAGAATTTAAAACTAGAGGATAGTTTAATCCAAAGCATAGTAGTGAGTTTGTAAGATATCCTAGTCTAATGCTTTAGACTAATATAGCCTAAATTGGAGAGAATGAGTTATCAATAAATCTAAAGATTTGAGGAATCCAAAGAATAATAGACAGTAGTGGGAATGAATATTCATTGATCAAAATTGATAACTCAGTCTGATAATAAGGTGAAATCAGTTGCTCGCAAGAGTTACTTGAAATCTAGTTGTCACACTGGTATGATCAGAGTTAAGGATATAAGTAAAGATGATTTCAGACGATTGCCAAATCACTTTAAAGTATATAGTGGGAACCATTAGAACTTACTAGAACTCATGCTATGTTCATAAATAAAGGGTGTCAAGTATAAAAATCCTATTGTAATCAAGTTGTTATTATATATGTTATTAATAATAAGATGAAATCTTGGAAGACTTAGATGATGCACGAGCATTACCGTACAGTAAATGATGATGGTAAATTGGTTCATACCAGATTTTGCAAGTGCCAGTACTAAATCTCAAAGGTTAATTAATTGTACGAGTGTTGAATATTAACAACAAATTTAGAAATATTATACTTTTCTAGCTTTTCTCGTTAAGGTTTCTTGATATTGAAGAATGTTGGCATGTGGAGCAACTCACGCTTTCTAGCTTTCTTCCTTGAAAAACTTCTTCGCCTTCAAGGATTTCATTGTGTAGAACAAGTCGTGTCAATAACGTGTTGTAAAACTAACTAGGACTAAAGTAAGGAAAGTAAGACAATGAACTATAGATATTGAACAAGAGAAAAGGTAAGGGAGAAATAAGAGAACTTTTATTCTAACATAGTGTACCTCATTACATAGATGTGACTCCTTTTATATAGGCCCTTGGTAAGATCAAATGACACAAGTTACATTTTTATACAAGTACATGAATAAATAACATTAAGGCTAAGTAATTACATGAATTAAAGTGGATGTTACATCATGTGAATAATTGAAATAATAAGATGTGGAATATGTAGAGTTGTCAATCCATATTATTTACATCATATTTCATATTTTTGTATGGTGAATGTTTCACGTAAAATTTGAAAATCGACATACAATTGGGGTTTAATTATACACATGGTCACTGGACTTTATACATTGTAACACTTTAGTCATTAAACTTCACTTTGTAACAAGAAAATCATCAAACTTTTGAAAATGTTTCACTTGTGGTCACTTCATTCTTTTTTCAGCAACTTTTCTAATGATAAGTATGATGTGACGCTTACGTGGCATCAAGAACTTTAAGATTTATTTTAGGGCAAAATTCATCATTTGGTACCTGAACTTTGTGTTTTTTTATGCTTTTGGTTTCTAAACTTTTATTACTATACATTTGGTCCTTGAACTTTCACAAATATCTACATTTAGTCTTTGCACCATTTAAAGGGTTAAATTTCGGTAATGTGGGTAATAAAAGTGACGTGTGACTAGTCAAGAAGTGTGAATTGAGTTATATTACTAAGCCGAACCACTCACATAGACCAACAAAAGCCGAAAAAAAATTAATTTCCTCCAAAAACATAAAAAACTCAAAGTTCAAGGACAAAAAATATAAAACACTCAAAAGTTCAGGGACCAAATGATAAGTTAGTATTTTATAGAAAATTAGTAGTCTATTTTAGTATATTATTTATTGAAAATATTTAAATATTATATTAAATAATATGTTTTTGTCATTTTTAGGTGAAACGGGTTGAATTCATGGCGGAAAAATACTCAAAATAGAGTATTTACTTGCAATATTCGGATGTCGGACAATTTGCCTCGAAATACGCATTGCGCGGTGCGTCGAATAGCAGACAGAATGTTTCAACCAATCAGAAGATGTCACGTCAGCGTGAAAATCCACTATGAACCAAATCAGACGCTGCCACGTGGCATCGTCTCACCGACAACCGCGTCACAGAGGTGATTTGGACCAATCGCTGCGCGCCACGTGGCATATAACGTCGTCCCCACCAATCACAAGTCGCCGCGTCAGCATGCCACAGGCCACGTCACACCGCCTTATCTTATCTTCGTTCAGTGTCCGTCGATTTGCCTCGGGATGCGTTCCCGCACAAACTCCCAGTATTTCGGTCGAGTCGCACGATTTCCTCCGAGCCACGTGTATGCCACGTGGCGCTCTCCTATTTGTCCAGACGCGTCACCACCGCTCACTCGACCAATCACTCTCCGACACGTTGCGCTGATTCAGCCACACACAGCTGCAGGTGGTCAAATCGCATTGCGACACGTGGCAGTCCTCTCTCTCTCTCTCACCAGCACGTCACACCAGTAGCCCTCCTCCAATCATCTCGCGGCAAGTCAGCGTCATAGCAAAACCAGCCAATCACGCACTGACACGTGGCATAGACAATTTTAATAAATAAGGGATCGACCGAGAGTATTAGACTGTCAATTTTGGACTGAATTTTGAAGGAGTTTTGGCAGTTTTGGTGGTGGGCTCCTCTCGGCCTCTCTGGCCGAGACCTCTACCACTCCCCCATTATGTATTTTTACTTGTTCTTTGTGTTCTTTTATGAGAGGCTAAAACCTCTAGCCTAGGCAAGACTGCGAGGGATGTTCGACTGCGCATATCAATGGATTTGTGAGATTTATATATTTTAATTTCAATCTTTTCATTATTATTTTATTTTCTTTGGTATTGTTTGAACAAATGAAGTTAAATACTTGTTTAAACCTTGATTTATGTGTCAGTGTGACGTAAGCATCCGTACTTGTGCAATAAGACCACACTAGTGGCAATTGACCCTACCAATTGATTAGTCTCTTTTGGGACCGGTTGAATACCTCAGAAATCTAGGCTAAATCGGACACACGAGTGATCCAGTTGTCTAGGTGTATGTAGTGCCTTCACAAAGCCCATTGCGGTCAACAAATTAAACTCAATTCACTTGAATATATGGTTATGTGTTCGACTAGGGAAGTGGTCATTGTCGTACCTTGGCCATCGAGATTAGGAAGTGCAAGGAACCGCGTACGTTACCGGGTCTATAGCTACACTAAGATATTTTGATTTGCATATTTTACATAAATCGACGACCAAATCCAATCTTTTATTGAACCGAACTTGTACGTCTTGACCTAGATGTTTTTATTAATTATTTTCAAATTTATTGCCATTGCTTTAAATATTTTGTGATTAGTTAATTAATTCATTCTCTCTTAAACCCCGATTTTTCCTTTTGTTATTTTTGACCTTAGAAAGATTATCAGTCCATGTGGAATCGATCCTTTGCCACTATTCTACAAAATAGTTGGTTTAGGTATTTTTTAATTTTATTGACGCGTTCGGCGCGCGTCACCAAATGTACAAAAAAGAAAGTTCATAGACCAAATGTATACTAATAAAAGTTCAGAGACTAAAAACATAAAAGTCTCAAAGTTTAAGGACCAAAAAATACGTTTTTGCCTTTATTTTAGTTTCATGAATATGCTCATCTAACATACCTTGTTAGTAGTGTTAAAAAGTAATGTCAACAACCCAATTGACTAACAAAAAAAAAGACGAGGTAGAACAACATTTACAACACTAACACCAACGAAGAAGGAGAATTTTTTTTTTTTTTTTGTCAAATAACTAAGAATCAATTGCACTTAATTGAGCACAATGGAAAAGTTTGATCCATGTAACCAACCCCAATTAATTTGTGACTGAGGCTATGTTGTTGTTGTTGTTGTTGTCAAATAACTAAGAAGAAGGCTTGATTCTTTTTATCTGTGCATCCTTCACACATCATGCCTTGTAAGAAATACCAAATATTCATCAGATATTCATTTTTCCAACAAATTGAAGAACTCAATGACATCAGATCTTATTTTTCCAACAAATAGGAAGAACCCTAATTTGCAAACTGACTAGAACCAAATTCCTAAAAGAAGTTCAACTAACCTTGTGACATCAAGCCTCATGACTTTTTTTTTTTTTTTGAAGAAAATCGAGCCTCATAACTTTATCATTCAAAACACCACCATTACCACCTCCACCAGAAATCAACACAAGCGGCATCAACTCCCTTAAAACAACTCGATCGAGACCTAAATCAATCAATCTCTCGTGAATCCAAAAAAGAGACACCACCATTGGCGACACACTCTAATTGACTTTCCCAATTTGAGTTTCTAGCTAAGAGTGATTTAGGTTTAGAGAGATTGTGATTTCAATGAGAGAGGGTTACAGTTTGGGATAAGTTGGAGAGTTAACCCCAACTATTTGTAAGAACGAAGATAGAATTAAAAACTCTACATTTTTTTGACAATGTCGAAGAAAAGACTTGGATCCTTTTTTTTTTTTTTTTTTTTTTTTCAATTTAAATTCTTCCTTTTTATGTTCGTGTTCTTATGAATCTAGCTCTTTGATTCGAAGCTGCCGGAGGAATGGATGTGCTGATTGTGGAATGTGGTGTTAGGGAGTCAGGTTCATGGGGTTTTGACGCAGCGGTGATCTTCCAAATCAGTTGAACGAATCCACGAACAACTCGATCTAGGTCAGAACTTAAGCCAAAGTTCAAAAATTCTTTTTTATTTCAACCAAAACTACGAATTACACCAAATAGATCGCTTAAATAGCGAAACCCTAAAATTGCCAAAAATAGTAAAAAGTCTAAAAAGCCCTAAACTGAAAACTAGACGAAAAATAGAAACAAACGCCGCAAACGGCAACAAAAACGGAAATTCCTAATGAAAGTTATAAGCAAAACAAAAGTTTCCTAAAATAGCAAAATTGCCGTTTCGGAGGGCGAAACGATGGAATTTAGCCGAAAAAAACGTCGTAGTCACAAAGATAGCTGTGAGTATTGATCTCCACGTCGTTTCCAATAAACCCATACCCCCGGATCGTTGCGAGTCATATCTTTCTAATTCTTGGACTTCATCATTATCCTATCAAGATTCATTATCCTATCAAGAATTTGCAAGCTAATTCTTGGACTTCATCATTCTCCCCAGGGTGGACGAGAATTAAGCCCTCGAATTGTCATCATCGACGTATCCCCATAGTTGGCAACTTCAATCTGTAAGCATTATGATTAATTTTCTCAAGAACCTCCACATGACCAATCTTCCGAACTAACAATTTGTTGTAATCACCCACAGAGAACCGGTCTTTAGTGAGAACTGTCCACATAAAGTCACCCACTTCAAACTCCACGTGACGCTTCTTCCGATCTGCATATTGTTTGTACTTGTCTTCAACTTTGTCTGCATAACTCCTCATGCTCACCGAGACTCATTCGGTAGTGTGGTTTATTATGTAGTGACGCACCAGGTTCAAGGTCAATCTGATGTTGAATATCACGCAATGGTGGCAATCCTTCTGGCATCTCATCAGGGAAAACATCACAAAACTCCTTCACAATAGGAATTGCGGCTTCAGGAACATCAACATCTCTATCTACCTCCTTTCCCATCAAGATGTAAACTACCTCAGAATCCTGTAATGCATCTTCAAATCTTGCCAAAGACAACAAACTGCTAGATTCTTTAGTAGGCTTAACTTCCTCCGGGTCCTTGGCGGGTACTAGCACAATCTTCACTCCTTGAACATAAGGGTGTATTTATTGGTTACTCGCCATCATGCACAACTCCCCTATCAAACGCCAAGGACGTCCCAAGTAACAAGTGACAAGCATCCATAGCCACAACATCACACCAGATCCGAATCCTTGTAGTTAGCACCAATAGAAAAAGCCACCAAGGCGCGACTTCGACACCTTCACCTCACCACCCTTCTTCACCAAGCTAGCTTGTAGGTGCAGGGTGTTGTTCGGTTGCAAGGCCCAACTTCGAACCGCTTCAACCGAGACGATATTCTCGCAATCGCTTCTGCATCAATCATGAACTCGCACACCTTGCCTAAGATGGTACACTTGGTGAAAGATGTTATTCCGCGTGCCACTCATCATCGGCGACGACTCTAGGAGTCATACAAGAACGCCTTACAACTAAGGCGTACCACATCTCCATCACGACCTCCTCTTCGTGTTGTCGAAGTATCAAACGCCGGTTCTGCAGTGATGTTGGCCTCTTCCCCTTCGTCTTCCTCTTCGTTCTCAATAAAAAGAGTCTTCTTCCCTTTACATTCTGACTTCCTGTGACCAACTTCGCCACAACCGAAGCATTTAATCCCACTAGTGCTAGGTCTGTTTGTGCGACTAGCAGGGTTAATTGCGACGATATTACCTCCGATTGGCCGTCCCAACACTAACATTACTGGAAGCATTACTCACACCCCGACGCTGTTGTTTCTCCACCAACAATGCTCGCTGATGCGCTGCAGATAAGGAAGCCGGATCAAACATGTTGACGACATCTTGGATCTGCACCCGCAGTCCACCAATATATCGCGCCACTAATTGGTCGTTAGTCTCCTGCAGTTCGTTTCTAGCGACTAACTGATAAAACTCAGTAGTGTAATCATCTACTGATTTTGCCCCTGTCTCGGTTCGCAACCTCTCGATACATAAGGCGTTGGAAATTGTAAGGCAAGAACTCAGCCCGTAAGTGCTTTTTCATCTTCTCCCACGAAGTGATCTTCGCCTTTCCATTCCTATTCCGCATCAACTTCTGCTGTTGCCACCAAGCCATGGCCCTGTTGCGGAATCTGGTCGCAACCAGTTGCACACGCTTGTCTTCGGGCACACCTTTGAATTCTAGGACTTCTTCAACTGACGCCAGCCAGTCTAAGAATTCTTCTGGTTGAAGAGTGCCATGGAATTCTGGGACATCCGTCTTCAACCCAGACTCCCACCGCCTGCGATCATCCTCAACTGCACGCGGCCTGTAGCGCCTCCTTGGTGCCTCAACATACTCATCCTCCCCTTCGGTAGAAGAATCTCCTATTGGTTCATCACCAACAGATTCCCTTCGATGGTTACGGATACCAACTGACGCAGCGGTGATCTTCCAAATCAGTTGAACGAATCCACTCCAGTATCATCTATGAAGTTATCGTCATCCATAGTCCTAACACCTTCTTGGTCATCCTCAGAATCCGCCCCGGCAACCGTATCCCATAGCTCCTTCATCTCGCGCTCGCGGTCAGGATAAATCGCCGACAAGCTCCCACCCTTATCAAACTCCTTATCCCCCTTCAATTTCTTCTCTTTCTTTCTAAACCCATCTTCCTTCGACCACTTCCGCTTCTGCGACGATGGCGGCTCGCTCGCAAACTCATCTCTCATGAACGCTGGTTCTTCATCTTCAATCCCAAAATCGGCGTCCTCTCTCTGTCCCCACTCTTCTTCACCAATCTCTTCCTCGGCGTCGCCTTCGAACCCGAATCATCGAACTCGTGAATCGGCGTCTGAACGGTCACATCATGTTGGCGTCCTTGCTCCGAACCGTGCCCTCCTCTCCAGTCTCTCTCGCTGAAAGACCCTTTGGTTGCACGCCGCCACGGGCATAATACTTCTCGTCGCCTCCCCGTAACGCGGGGCCTAAAACCGCTCTCCTCTTCTCGCACTCCTCTTCCCGCACGAGACGGCGCGCAACCCCCAACTGGACTCCTCTCGAAGATAATCGGTAACCGCCTTGCTTACTATGACTGAAGGTCCGCGTAAGTCCTCCGAACCCCAACGCACGAACTCTCTCGATCCGTGATGGGAATCCCTCCGTCTCCCCGCGGAACCTACGTAATCCGTCCTCTCGAAGGGGAGGATACGATCCATATGTCGATCCAACAACTGATCGATTCTGGCAGTTAATTGTTCTACCACCGCGACCATGTGTTGGTCAATTAATGGGCCAATTTGTCGATTCGATTGTTACGATCATACACCTCCTCGATACGCTTTGGTTCCTCTTCTACGGCATGATTTCTCCAATCACGCCGAGTGCTCGATACCAACTGACGCAGCGGTGATCTTCCAAATCAGTTGAACGAATCCACGAACAACTCGATCTAGGTCAGAACTTAAGCCAAAGTTCAAAAATTCTTTTTATTTCAACCAAAACTACGAATTACACCAAATAGATCGCTTAAATAGCGAAACCCTAAAATTGCCAAAAATAGTAAAAAGTCTAAAAAGCCCTAAACTGAAAACTAGACGAAAAATAGAAACAAACGCCGCAAACGGCAACAAAAACGGAAATTCCTAATGAAAGTTATAAGCAAAACAAAAGTTTCCTAAAATAGCAAAATTGCCGTTTCGGAGGGCGAAACGATGGAATTTAGCCGAAAAACGTCGTAGTCACAAAGATAGGCGTGAGTATTGATCTCCACGTCGTTTCCAATAAACCCATACCCCCGGATCGTTGCGAGTCATATCTTTCTAATTCTTGGACTTCATCATTATCCTATCAAGATTCATTATCCTATCAAGAATTTGCAAGCTAATTCTTGGACTTCATCAGGTTTCGATTCGAAGCTGCCGGAGGAACCTGAGTTGACTGGGGAGGTAGGGAGTGGTGAGGAGATCGGGAGTCATGTCTCATTCGCCGTCGAGAATTACGACAAGTTTGTTGACGCTTTGAAGGTGATTTGAATGATTGAATCTCTCTAACTTTTGGTTTTAATCCTAAATTCGTTGTTGGATTGAATGCAGCTTTTGATTATTGACCTAAAGTTCCAAACTTTATAATTTGATAATGAATCCCTTTTATGCAGAAAAGTATGAGAGCACCAAATCTCCTTAACTGAGGTCTCGGGTTCGAGTATTGTGAATGGAAAAAATGGAAAAAATTGGATTAGGAGGGTGTGCCGCTTATGGGGCCCGACTGTGCGGAAGTGTAGATTAGTCGGTGCACCACATGAGAAACGAAAAAAAAAGATAAGTATGATGGCGAAAGCGATGGCGTCTTCCATATTCGATAGCAAAAACGTTTACAATGTGTGCATTGTAATCCACTGTAGTGACAATGCAGGTTATATGGCTTTCATTGTCGGAATACCTCCTTCACATTCATGATTCAACCTGTGTCGTGCAATCAGCCAATGTAAAATTTGAACCTTGACAGGCACCTTGGTTTCCCATGAATTTAGCAGCGCCTGAAGCAGCTTGCATGTCATCCTGTCGGATATGGGCTCGACTTTGAGTCGATGAGTGTAATTGCTGCAAAGTGTAATTAGATGACTTTGGTTTGCGTTTTGGTGTTCACTAAAAACTTAATGTATTTCTGGATTGATTTTAGTGAAGACATGACTTTGAAGGATCTAACAGGCTTTGCTTTCCATTGGTTTGCCTTAGTTCAATAATTTTCTCTTTGCTTTTACTCCCCATTAATCCGTGCTCTGCAACAATAAATCTGAAAAGTTCCTATTGTATAAATCTAATCGAACTTCCTTTGTGCTGGTAGTATTGCTTTTACTGTTGATTATTTATATCTTACGTAACTGAAATTAAATGTGCAGGAGAAAGGAATTAGGTTTCTCGAGTTTAGTATTGGGGAGAGGAGGCAAGGATTCTTCTCTGATCCAGATGGTTAGTGAAACTTTTTTCTTTGCGCAACCTCAGTGTAATTTTCAATCGGGTGCTGATAGGTAAATTTTGATTGGATTAGGATTGTTTTGATACGCACCCAATGGAGATTATTCTTCTGATCTTGGACTCATAAGCTTTGGTGGTTTGAAATCTCAAGGGAAAAGAGATCATTAAATTTGGTTCAATCTTCTATAGAAACTTGCACATATAGCTAGTTTTTTCAGTTTGGAATAATGCCTTCTTATAATAGAAAAGTCTATACAATAGAGACATATCTTTTGATGGATATGTGATACTTGTTTCTTTGTATATTTTATGCTTTTAAGTTTTAGTAACTGATTTTAGCAAGTATGGTACTTTCATGTGTCATATGGCTTGATTTCCGAATTGAAAACCGCCATTATAAAGTAGTACATTTTTTTAATGTGTATATCTTTATTTCCTATTTAAGATTTTTCTTTCCATATGTCATATATCTTTGTGTTTTAAGACTTGGAATTGCTATTTATACTTGAAATTGAAATTCTTTTGAAGATCAGTGTAAGCCATTGCAGTAAAATCCAGATTCACACATATAGTCATATTGCGCAGTCAAAAATAATTTTCATTCAACTTTTACCCGCTTAACATCCAACATCTGAAGTCAACGTATCCAAAATTTGGATTAAGCTCCCTATTTTGATAGAGAAATAAAGGAGCTAAACTTTGAGGAGCCACTTAGATTTTTTTTTCAGCTGCACTAACTATCTTTG
This sequence comes from Stephania yunnanensis, assembly GCA_039657365.1. Lineage (NCBI taxonomy): Eukaryota > Viridiplantae > Streptophyta > Magnoliopsida > Ranunculales > Menispermaceae > Stephania > Stephania yunnanensis. The sequence continues at coordinate 11,904,908 of CM077592.1, forward strand.
TTTACTCAATTTTTATTTGGTATATATGATAACTGTAGAATGACTTGTATATTTTACTTTGTGCTTAGGATGATTCAGATTGATGACTGGTATTTTGCATCTATAAACTTCTTAAATGACTTTTTTTTATTCAGCCGGAATGCATGATTTTATATTTTTGTTGCAAACTGTGCAAAAATAATAATAATAATAATAATAATAATAATAATAATAATAATAATAATAATAATAATAATAATAATAATAATAATCATCATCATCATCATCATCATCATCAAAGGAAGTATCAAATTGTAGGTTTGAACTTAACTAAATGAAACTGTTGTTATTTATCTTATGTTGTTCGATTTTAAATGATTACTGGTTTGGTGCAGAATTTGCAAGAACCTCTAACCGCCTAATTTAGTTTAATTTTAGTGTCATTTCCCTGTTTATGATGGCAATTATGCTGTTGACTGATCATTATCAAACAATTACTTTTTTGGATCAGATAGATGACTGCTTTTGTGCAGGTAACTGCTTAGAAGTGATGTAATCATGAATTCCACGAGTATCTAGAAGTGAAGTGATTGTGGAGCACTCGTTTTACACACATTTATCACTGTTTTTAAATAGACTCCAACATTAACTGTATAACAGCATGTGTCAAAAGTAGAATCGTTATTGCTTTTGTAGACAAGTCTTTGCATGTGTGAATTATGTTGATAGACAAAACTCGCTTGAATAACACATGTAATTAATATAAATTATGTTCCTAATGTTTTGATGACTGTGAAGGCTAGTTCATTGTTTGTTTCCTCACTTAACATGATCAGTTTTTTTGCAGATCTGTATTTTCCCTTTTCAGAATCATGCTTTTACTTTTTACTGAAATTTCCACAGGTAGAGATTATCTTGCTCTTTGTTATTCTCAAGTGAAGATTCTTTTTTGGGTAAGAGCTAAGTTGGGTTGTACTTGTATGTAACTATAATATTGTTAAGGAAAATGCTTTTGTAACCCACTTTGAAATACCTATTTTTATTCCTTGTGGAAGCCTTATATTATATTACAATTACAATTCTTTTAATGAAATTAACTATAAACCAATCAATAGACAACATCACATAGCATATTAAATGTTGTGTTTGATATATATATATATATATTTTGATGTGTTTCTTAATATAAGAAAATGAAAGCTACCTTTCTTTTGAAAATCAAAATCCAAAATTTGAACCTTCCTATTTGGGATCAAAACAAGACCACAAGTTTATCTTAAAATCAGAAAAAAATGAAAGAAAAATAGGTTTAAGAAACATTATGTTTATATTTATATAAAAAAGAGTATAAAATTGAGAAAAATGAATGGCTCAAGGACATCCCTACACCACTGATCCTCTGAGCACTTATGGAAGAGCCTTATTTACCATTATGTTTATAATTCTAGATTGTGTGGAATATTTTTGTCCGATTTACTTATCTTGCTATTCCATGGCAGGGAGCAACAACTTAAACTCATTGTGGCTTGCTCATCCACCATTTCGGGTTCATCATAACGCATCAGAAACAATGGAACTTAAGTGGGACAATGATGACGCTAGCGACTCGAAGTAAATACAACTTTTTACTTTTTGTGACTCACCAATCATATAGAAACTATTTAGTTAACGTAATTTTTCGTCTCTTTTGTCAATGAGGTAATATGTTATTCGTGTATGTCAAATGGGTAAACAACTATATTGTTTCATTTGGCAACCTATTTATGTGTGCAACATTGTGATACGCTCATGTCAAGTCTTAATATACTTCCCATTGCGTCTTAACTTAAGGTTTGTTTCTTGTTATTGTCCTGCAGATAGCTGATAATAATTCATCTCGGCATGAAGTTAAAATGACACCCTTATATCGGAATGATTAGTGACAACATTAGATCAGAATGATTAGTGACACCCTTTGATTAGAATGATTTCGGAATGAAAATTGATGGCTTAAGCATCAATATCAATTTAGCAGTTTATTCCAAGGTAAGTTACCTCATATATGCAATGTTTTTAAATATCAGACGCTGGGAATGTATTTAGAATAGACATTATTTTCACTCCAGTTGCTTAATAGACTTCGAAAATCGCTTTCTCTTTCTAAAATTGAAAAAATAAAGAAAATGGATTCATATTTGGTATGCTGATCATATTGGATTATGTTGGTGCATGCCTTGCAGCACACGTCTTGACGTTTTATATCATATTATGCTTTGCGTTTTGGTTTCAACTTGAATGTCTCATATAGAGGTTTTAAAACTATTACAGTTTTTACTCTTTCTTCTTAATAACTTAATATACTAATTTATTTCTACCTAAAAAAATGATTACTAATTTACCTTCAATGTATATAAATTTAGTGTTCTGAATGATGTGTGCAGGATCATACCAAGCATATTCATGATGGCATGGTAAGCATCATCATCACTTCAGGGAGAGCAAGAAAACCCATTTGCCTCGTGACGATGATTCCAGCCACGGGCCAAGTTTTGAGATGACTTCCCATTCTCTTGGGACGGTCGTAGCTCCAATGGCTGGTTTAGTGGTGAAAGTATTGGAGAAGGATGGGATGACAGTGGCGGAAGGACAACCTGTCTTGGTTTTAGAAGCAATGAAAATAGAGGTGCAAATGATTTATCTCTCTCCTTGCTTCTGACTTAATCTAATGCTCTTTGATCTCATAATTTTCTTCATTTTCAACATGTTGTCAAGGCACCATGTTCCGGTTGTGTTCATCAACTCAAAGTCAATACTGGCCAACAAGTTTTCGACAACAATGTGCTCTTTGTTATCAAGGCGTTTCCTCAACTACAATTACTTTATGTGGAATTTAGAGTCTCATACATTCTTTTTCTGCAGTCTGAGAAAAATTGTATCCCCTTTAGACCTCTAAGTCCATAATGTATTGCCACATTATTCCCAAGAACAACCATGCCTTTCCTCGAAGTAACTAGCTTTTATCAAAGTGAAAAGGATTTGCATTTAGCTTTAGAGGCATGGCAGCTCAGTTAGCTGTACCTTTTGGCAAAAAATCTAATCAAAGTCCATCATAATATTTTCACATTTCCACTATTAATTAAGTTTTACTTAACCTAATAGGTTCAACCAAGGAATTGCATTACTTCTACTTCAAGCCAATGTTTTTTGGCAATTCAAAAAAATAATGATAAGAAACGATACACATAATGAGACTATTTAGGGTAATTGAATTTATCAGGTGGTTCATAATGATATTTTCATATTCAAATAGATCAGTTTGGTATTGTTTTTCTTTTTCGGGGTACCTAACCCGAATTATGACCAAACATCTACAGGGGTATATTCAATTGAGATTTTAATGAACTTTTGGTTACTCTAATGAATGAAAAAGTTAAGGTGTATTCAATTAAAACTTTTAGAGAGTTTATAAAAGTAAGGTGTATTTAATGTAGACTTTTATAAACTTTTAAAAAGTTTAGGTTTTAAGTATCCACAAGTTAGATAATTGTCCACTTACTAAAACCAAATTGAATTGTTTAGGGTGGTTAGATCTGTTTGTCTATTTTTATTTAAATGATCTATTTCTTCGATCTTATTGCGCTCTAAATTCAAGTTTCAAGTATAATCCAATGTTTTTAAGAATGGTACGAGATTATGAATTATCATAACTTAGTACATGCTTACTTTTTTCTTTTTCTTTCTAGATACTCATATAGGATGAATAGAGTAAAAAAAAAAACAGTTTCTCTCATGTCCCTGACCAACTACACAGTTTTCAAAAGCTGGTTTAGCTAAACCCACTCACAAGAAATAATTTCAGGAGATGCATTTGATTGAGTTTTCTATGTATTTTTGTGATAAGAATGTTGGCATAATAAAAGGTATCCTTGAAAATACAAAGAAATCATGTAAATCCTAATCTCCGTCTTCAATAAATAAGTTATATCGTAATGTCATTCTTTTTTGGCTCTCTATTCTTCTTCTTCTTTATTTTCTGCTTTCAACTTCATGTTGAGGCATATGTTGATGTTGTCTCGGACAATGTCTTTTTCTTGGCTCTCTATTATTATTTTTATTATTTTTATAATTCTTCCTTTACACTCGCCTATGAACCACCTCTGCTCTCACACAGAGACTCAAACTCTCAACCTTCACTAAGGTCTACAAGTGAGGATGTTTTTTGTTTTATTTTTTTTTTAATGTAAGAAAATAATTTAATTACAACACCCTTGACTCCAACATGAGTCGAACAACCAAACCTTGCCTTTGGCAAGTGATACCTTATATAACCCAATGACACCTTTATTGTTTATTAAACTAAAAAAAAAGGAAAATATAGTGAATAATTTATTGTGCACTTGATGCAACAAGGTAAGATTGAGATAAAGTTATGCAAAAGGAAAATGTACAATATCTTGTTCAACAAAATGTCTTTACACAATTATTATTATTATTTAATTTTAAATTTTTATTTTATTTTTTTAGGAAAAGAGACGGTGCTCCTAGAATTTTATTGATTGGCAAAAAAAAAAGAGATTACATCTCGGAGGGACTGCGTACCCTCAAGTTAGTTTGATTGATCGGTTTACAATTATGCATCAACCATGTAAAAATCAACATCTTTGTCTAAACATAAACTACACTGAATGAAGTAGAAAAAATATGAAAGTCTATTTACAATGTTGTCCTATCGTCTCTCCTCCACACGGACCAGGCCAGGCTTTCATCTATACATTACAATGTCTCTTAGGGTGTGGATCGTAGTAGCTCCTTTGTCTCCGAGTGAATTTCTGTGACCAACAACAAGGATAAGGGAATTAGGAAAGATTGATCATGAGAGGTAAATTTTGAAGTTTATTTCAATGGTAATTGTAATTTATATAGGTTTTTTTTTTGCAAAATAATTTATATAGGTTAAACGTCGAGATGTTCACATACGAAGCACGGTTAAAAAAAATTTAGCAAATGTATGCATAAAAAATGTCTTCTAATCATTTTCCTATAGACAAACCCCCCACAATACTAGAGAGACAATATATAAATAGATTTTAATATACTGATATCTTCAAACACTATATTAAGGTGCACATATTGAGGAGACAAACCTGGCAAACATGAAAATGCAATGACAACTACATACATGCATCCCTCAATTTGTAAACTGTTAAGCTTGAGGCACGTTATTGGTAAGTCATCGATCTCATGACTGCTATGAGTAATAAGATATTGGTGGGATATGATACACAAAAAGAGAAACTTGAACACAATGGTATTTATCGATCGCGTATCTTGAGAAAAACAATAAGATGTACAATATCGTGTTCAAACACTTTGCATTTCGTTTTGTAACTTACCAATAACTTACCACGAGCAACATTAATTAGAATTTTTTTTTTTAACTCTTGCAAAAGTCGAACCTACAATTTCCTAAACTTTGCATTTTAGCAAGTGATGCCTCATAATCCATCTCACCAAAGATGCTTTGGCTAAATACTCCCCACAAAATATGCGTTCATCACAACATCTATAGGGAGCAATACAGAGAATATTGTAGAAGCTGTAAGATCAATGTAACTAACACGCATATTCCAACAAAATCATTGAAGTTCTCCTGCCTATGGTGAAACATGAAAATCAATACATAAAATTTTAAGATCCACCAAAAGTACAGAAGGACTTAGTTCTCAAAACAATACAAAGGATGTTCTCTTTCAGTCGACGCAAGCAATAGACATAGCGCTCTCTTGCCGAACAAAAGTGGTAGCACCCTTCCATAGTACATGAGCAAAAATGAGGCGAAAGATGAAACACATACGCATGCTAATTTCGACGAGGCAACATCCTCAATGCCTATGTCACGAGCCTTCGCGAACTCACTGTTACATAGAAGAGAAATACTTTTACCGTCAGCAAGTGCAAGAGATTAAATAAGGCTACATTCAACAAAAAATTAATGTCAACTGCCAATAAGAAATTATGTCAACGGATTGCTATAATGATAAATGAAAGGCAAAAACATGCAATGCATTATTATAGATCAATGTTTTAATCAATTACAGATGGAGGACTGGACAAAGAAGAAAGCACCTTTCAAAAATGTGTTCAATTTCACGTTTTCTCTTCAAGTCCACATAATGAGACAACAGCGGAGGCTTGGCAAGTTGATAAGATTCTAATAAATCTCTCACATTCTTGTTCGGAACAAGATCATCTGCAAGTATGTTTGTCGCTCCACAAGCACACATCGACTTCGAGATGATGCAGTCCCTAATACCTGATGATTATTATCCAAAAAAATATATATTAAGGTGACATATATACAATACAATCAAAATCAATACATGGATAAATCAAAAGAAGAAATATTATTCAATAAAATAGAACATAAACTGATTAACACGACAATAGCTAGAACTTAACAGAAACCTCATAACCATATAACAAGAACAAAATGATCTAAGAAAATTACAAAACCTTGTATTGTTTGTGAACAAAATAGACGCAAGGATATGCAATGATTTTTTTTTTTCTTTAAAAAAAACTAATTTAAACTTAAGCAAGGCATTATAGACATGTTAGTGAAAACATTAGAAAACTTTTGCTTGTGTAGTTAACATAAAGAAAGAGGACAATCATATTATTTTTAACATGAAATCCTTAATTAGCACTGTCTAGTGTACAATAAATAAAACACTTACATTTATCGCAGAAACTCCTATAGCAACATTTGCCCGTCATGACGGCATCTTTCATTACTCTTTTGCACAATGGGCAATGAAGTTCTGCTGGAATGTCGATGGCAGAGCGGGTTGAAGGTAATCCCTCTATTTCCATTTCGAAAGTGGCCCTATTTCATGCAAAAAAAAAAAAAAAAATGCCAAATGAATACCGAAACTATAAAAAACCATATAATTCAGCCAAGGAACTACAAAAAAATCAAGCTACATGTAAAATTAGATTAGCTTACTCATCGAGCTTCGAGGCGAACAACTCCACCGGTTAATGCATAAGAGCCATCTCGAAGTTGTCATGAGCATTGACTTCGAATACCGGTTGGAAGCTTTAGCTTCTTAATGTCGTAATTAGGATCACCATTAGTTGGGCAATCCCGAATAAAATGCCCCTAATATTGCACCTAAGTGACAAATATAGCTTGCGGGAGGTGCTCGGTCATTACGATACTCATTCTTCCATCCATAAATCCTCCAAAACACTTGATAAGCTCTTGATGAGGAATCTGAATTTGCCTGCAAGTGCATTTAAGTTTCACAATTCATTAGTAAAGGATAGAAAGGAATCCAACCAAACAAATAAGTTAGAATGACAACAATTGACCAGGCACTAATGTACTAACCAAGTATTGATTAAAGCCTTAATCTTCTTGTCCTCCTCAATTTTATTTATCATAGTGGCCAGGGGGGCATTTTGCATCTTATTGGTTGATTGTACTTCAAATGCATCAATGGTACACAAATCACCAAAATCGTGCCAGTCATTCTCCTCCATTTTAAAGACCATGGGTGGACTCTTTTTTGATGATTGATCAAGATCCTTCTCCTTATTGTCTATAATGTTTGCCCTGCACCGCAAACATATATATCTTAGCAAAAATTTAAATCTTGCATTTTTGACCAAAAGCATCTGAAACACATAATCAGATTGAACTTAATACTAGTACAAGACATAAAGGCCGAAATAATAACCTTGGAGGAGGTTAATGACAGCACAACATCAAATTGGGGAAGCAAAATTTTTCTCTTTTGGTTATATAAAAGAAATAATTAAAGACTTGAAAATTGAAACTTGTACCGTTTTCGTTCGATTACGATAGGCTTGCGAAGTCCTCTTGGAACGCGGTGAACTATAACTGAGTTATCCCTTGGGATCAAAGTAGCTTCATCAAGGTACTCTAGAATTGCATGGCAAAAAAAGAAGTGCTTAATATTTTATGAAAAAGATAATCCAGCCATGTAATGTATGTAGACAAATCAAATAAACTCCTGTATTCAAACTTTATACAATACTACTTCATAACAAGAAATATACGAAATAAATGCCGACACAGTCTATTAATGATTTACATCCAACCAAAGTGTTAGTAGTTAGGGAATGAAAAGTATGGAAAGAGTTATTCAAGTATTTAATTTGAAGACTGATTTTCATGTAAACAAAAGAGCATCAAAATTACTGCATTCATTAGAAAGTCGATAAAGCGTATAATATGTCCCTCGACAAAGCACGCCATCAACAAGCATTAGATTTTAATCCATGTAACGAGACTCGACTAATTGGCAGGGACTGGACCAACCTTCATTGGTCCGAACGTCAAAGACCATGAGGATGAAATTAGCGCGCCTCTTCAAATGCATGGACTCAACAATTCTTAGCTTCAAGTCCGCGACGGATATTGAAGGACCTTCAATGACCAAAGATTTATAATCTTTGGAGCTCTTATATTTGTAGTGCACACCATTATCTCTGTTGCTTGAGATGATTCCTCTAGGTGATCAAATAGAGAAATCAAGGGTGTTTCTTTGGCTGGAATCTTCAAGTGACAAACTTAACTGTCCAAAAAATCTGAACTGCGAAGATGCAACTTTGTTATGCACTTGAACTAATTAAATTATAATTATGGATGAATAATAATTTTGCACAAGTAAAATTTCAAAATTACAACAGTGCCAAGAAATTGAATGTATAGATCAGAACCATCGATTATATTTATAAACACGCTTTGATTAAGAAAAAGAAATTATTATCATGTTACATTCAAAAACTTCTTCACATTCAAAAGCATTGGATTTTGAATCTTTGATTGATTAGAAAAACTACTTTCTTCACACATCTTCCATACGCCAATCAATTAATCAAGACAAAAGATTAGGGTTTGATATTTATGGTCAGTGTGTGTGTGTGTGGATGGAGTAACCCGAAGTGGCATACAAGACCATTCGCCCCATTCGAGGCCTCGCCTAAAGGAATTTCTTTAAATTTATCAAACCAACAACTTCATATCAATTATACTTACAAACCTTATCGATCTCTCCCTTAATTCCTCTCGCTCTCAATTCTCTTTTTCAATCTTCCTGCTCTCATTCTTTTTAGTAAGTCTAAACGTATTTATATAGGCATGCCCGGTTTGGGTCGGTGGCCCCAAATAATAGAAGTTAGGGGTATATCAGTAATTATATATGTTATCTTTATTTTTTTTTATTTTTTATTTCTCTCTCTCTTTCTCTACACATATCACGATCCCAAATCCAACGGTTTGTGACAAATAAAAGAATAAAAATAACGAAAATGCTAGAATGCAATGCACACCCCTTATTCAATCGTGTTTTTGATTCTTAGAATGCGAATCTCGAGGTGAAAATAGATTCTTAGAATGCGAATCTCGAGGTGAAAATAGATAGCGGATTAGAAAAGGTGTCCTAGATAGCGGATTAGAAAATATATTGAAATTTCTTATTTTTTCATGTCTTTATTAATATTATGAATATTAAAAATAAAAAGTGTCAACTCATCAATTCATGACCTAAATCTATTGTCCAATGGAGACCATTTTAAGAGGTGAATGTCTATCTAATACCACATAAAATAAACATCTTCTACACATTCATGATGTGACATCAATCCATTGTATAAAACTCTTATAAATTATAAATTATAATAATTTATAATTTATAATATAACAATATGACGGCCAAAGTAACAAAAAAAAAAAAACCAAAATCAATCTGGGGTGAGGGGCTTTCTCCGATCATGATTGAAGATATAAGCATTGATTACTGTCACTGTGGGTGAAATTGTGCACCTCATATTTATAGAAAAGTTTGTCTTAATTAGAACTGGCAGGATTACAATTTTTTTTTTTTAACGAGTTGGGTTGACAACATAAGATAGACTTTAGTACTTTACTCGATTCAATGCCTTTTATCATTTTTTGTTGGGTGTAATTTGACTAATCTCTCCTTTGAGATGAGAAAATAAACCCTCATAACCCTTACTAGATGGACCGCACAATTCCTTAATCCTTAGCTTGGTGCTCAATGTAACTGTAATGGAAACTTCTAGAAGTACTACACCAACAACCGAACGTTGGGATGCACGTTAATTGCATCTCGAGGTACATCGCACGCACGCACATCAAAATTTTAATTGGAGACTAAAAAGATTTCGTTGCGATTATTATTTGTCTCACATCGATATGTGATATACAGTGATGTTTATCAAGTGTATGAGAAGATGTTGCTGGCTCTAGTTAAGTCTGGTTGAATAATCTGGCTTAATTAGGGTTTTAGGCCGAGTATCGCTCTAATCGGGATAGGGGATGCTACACCTTGGTATCAAATCCTAAGTCTAAGGGCCTTTTTATAGTTAATAACTCTAATATAGTTTGGTATCGAAGATCGGTTAGAGTCTACTCCAAAGCTTAAGGCGATTAACTCTGATACAGTGTGATATTAGAGTTTTCTTCATATTATAACTTTATTACTTGGAAATAAGTGATAATTTGGAGACAGTTTTGTATTGAAGTTTAAAGTTATTGACTTTGATATACCTTGATATCATAATCTAAGTTTACTAACTCCGAGAGTTGTCTTGAGTTACGAAGAAGCTTAGGACGTAATAAACGATTTTTATTGTGATTTTGAGGGTAACCAAAAGATAAAAAATTGAGATATGTTATTTGTTATAATTTATTATATCTACGCGATAGATATAAGAGTCATGTTTTTCCCGAATGATGATAAGATGGTTCATGCCCATCGACTTCTCATGATATAAGAAAGCATTGAAGGTAAGAGTTCAAGAGAATCTTAACCTCGAGAAGATTGAAAAGGAAAGACATAAAAAAAATTTTACAAAGATGAAATTAAACTCTTATCCTTTTAACTCTTTTCAAAAGTCTTTGTTCTTACTAATGTTATTAGATAAATAATAGTAAGTGAGTAAGTATTTACTATATCTAGAACGTGAGAGGTGTGTTAGGAGAATGAAATTTATGAAGTAATAGAATATTGAATGACTTAAGGTGGAACTCAAAGATGGTAGATCACTTTGAGATATGGTTTAATACTAGTATTGAGACTAGTTGAGAAATAATGGAAGTCATTCGATAAATAAATTAGTGGTTAATGATAAAAATCCTATTTGAGGTTAAGAAACCACTAATGAAATTATAATTCATAAGTTATTATGAAGTAGAAATTTCAGTTATGGTGTAAATCCATATTGGTATGACAAGCAAGTTGTTGGATGACAAAAGGTGTAATTGAGAATTTAAAACTAGAGGATAGTTTAATCCAAAGCATAGTAGTGAGTTTGTAAGATATCATAGTCTAATGCTTTAGACTAATATAGCCTAAATTGGAGAGAATGAGTTATCAAAAAATCAAAAGATTTGAGGAATCCAAAGAATAATAGACAGTAGTGGGAATGAATATTCATTGATCAAAATGATAACTCAGTCTGATAATAAGGTGAAATAAGTTGCTCGCGAGAGTTACTTGAAATCTAGTTGTCACACTGGTATGATCAGAGTTAACGATATATGTAAAGATGATTTCAGACGATTGCCAAATCACTTTAAAGTATATGGTGGGAACCATTAGAACTTACTAGAACTCATGCTATGTTCATAAATAAAGGGTGTCAAGTATAAAAATCCTATTGTAATCAAGTTGTTATTATATATGTTATTAATAATAAGATGAAATCTTTGAAGACTTAGATGATGCACGAGCATTACCGTACAATAAATGATGATGATGGTAAATTGGTTCATACCAGATTTTGCAAGTGCCAGTACTAAGTCTCAAAGGTTAATTAATTGTATGAGTGTTTAATATTAACAACAAATTTAGAAATATTATACCTTTCTAGCTTTTCTCGTTAAGGTTTCTTGATATTGAAGAATGTTGGCATGTGGAGCAACTCACACTTTCTAGCTTTCTTCCTTGAAAAACTTCTTCGCCTTCAAGGATTTCATTGTGTAGAACAAGTCGTGTCAATAACGTGTTGTAAAACTAACTAGGACTAAAGTAAGGAAAGTAAGACAATGAACTATAGATATTGAACAAGAGAAAAGGTAAGGGAGAAATAAGAGAACTTTTATTCTAACATAGTGTACCTCATTACATAGATGTGACTCCTTTTATATAGGCCCTTGGTAAGATCAAATGACACAAGTTACATTTTTATACAAGTACATGAATAAATAACATTAAGGCTAAGTAATTACATGAATTAAAGTGGATGTTACATCATGTGAATAATTGGAATAATAAGATGTGGAATATGTAGAGTTGTCAATCCATATTATTTACAGCATATTTCACATTTTTGTATGGTGAATGTTTCACGTAAAATTTGAAAATCGACATACAATTGGGGTTTAATTATACACATGGTCACTGGACTTTATACATTGTAACACTTTAGTCATTAAACTTCACTTTGTAACAAGAAAATCATCAAACTTTTGAAAATGTTTCACTTGTGGTCACTTCATTCTTTTTTCAGCAATTTTTCTAATGATAAGTATGATGTGACGCTTACGTGGCATCAAGAACTTTAAGATTTATTTTAGGGCAAAATTCATCATTTGGTACCTGAACTTTGTGTTTTTTTATGCTTTTGGTTTCTAAACTTTTATTACTATACATTTGGTCCTTGAACTTTCACAAATATCTACATTTAGTCATTCCACCATTTAAAGTGTTAAATTTCGGTAATGTGGGTAATAAAAGCGACGTGTGACTAGTCAAGAAGTGTGAATTGAGTTACATTACTAAGCCGAACCACTCACATAGACCAACAAAAGCCGAAAAAAAATTAATTTCCTCCAAAAACATAAAAAACTCAAAGTTCAAGGACAAAAAATATAAAACACTCAAAAGTTCAGGGACCAAATGATAAGTTAGTATTTTATAGAAAATTAGTAGTCCATTTTAGTATATTATTTATTGAAAATATTTAAATATTATATTAAATAATATGTTTTTGTCATTTTTAGGTGAAACAGGTTGAATTCGTGGCAGAAAATACTCAAAATAGAGTATTTACTTGCAATATTCGGATGTCGGACAATTTGCCTCGAAATTCGCATTGCGCGGTGCGTCGAATAGCAGACAGAATGTTTCAACCAATCAGAAGATGTCACGTCAGCGTGAAAATCCACTATGAACCAAATCAGGCGCTGCCACGTGGCATCGTCCACCGACAACCGCGTCACTGAGGTGATTTGGACCAATCGTTGCGCGCCACGTGGCATATACACGTCGTCCCTACCAATCACAGGCCGCCGCGTCAGCATGCCACAGGCCACGTCACACCGCCTTATCTTATCTTCGTTCAGTGTCCGTCGATTTGCCTCGGGATGCGTTCCCGCACAAACTCCCAGTATTTCGGTCGAGTCGCACGATTTCCTCCGAGCCACGTGTATGCCACGTGGCGCTCTCCTATTTGTCCAGACGCGTCACCACCGCTCGCCCGACCAATCACTCTCCGACACGTTGCGCTGACTCAGCCACACTCAGCTGCAGGTAGTCAAATCGCATTGCGACACGTGGCATTCCTCTCTCTCTCTCTCTCTCTCTCTCTCTCTTTTTCTCTCTCTCTCTCTCTCTCTCTCACCAGCACCTCACACCAGTAGCCCTCCTCCAATCATCTCGCGGCACGTCAGCGTCATAGCAAAACCAGCCAATCACGCACTGACACGTGGCATAGACAATTTTAATAAATAAGGGATCGACCGAGAGTATTAGACTGTCAATTTTGGACTGAATTTTGAAGGAGTTTTAGGCAGTTTTGGTGGTAGGCTCCTCTCGGCCTCTCTGGCCGAGACCTCTACCACTCTCTCATTCTGTATTTTTACTTGTTCTTTGTGTTCTTTTATGAGAGGCTAAAACCTCTAGCCTAGGCAAGACTGCGAGGGATGTTCGACTGCGCAAATCAATGGATTTGTGAGATTTATATATTTTAATTTCAATCTTTTCATTATTATTTTATTTTCTTTGGTATTGTTTGAACAATTGAAGTTAAATACTTGTTTAAACCTTGATTTATGTGTCAGTGTGTCGTAAGCATCCGTACTTGTGCAATAAGACCACACTAGTGGCAATTGACCCTACCAATTGATTAGTCTCTTTTGGGACCAGTTGAATACCTCAGAAATCTAAGCTAAATCGGACACACGAGTGATCCAGTTGTCTAGGTGTATGTAGTGCCTTCACAAAGCCCATTGCGGTCAACAAATTAAACTCAATTCACTTGAATATATGGTTATGTGTTCGACTATGGAAGTGGTCATTGTCGTACCTTGGCCATCGAGATTAGGAAGTGCAAGGAACCGCGTACGTTACCGGGTCTATAGCTACACTAAGATATTTTGATTTGCATATTTTACATAAATCGACGACCAAATCCAATCTTTTATTGAACCGAACTTGTATGTCTTGACCTAGATGTTTTTATTAATTATTTTCAAATGTATTGCCATTGCTTTAAATATTTTGTGATTAGTTAATTAACTCATTCTCTCTTAAACCCCGATTTTTCCTTTTGTTATTTTTGACCTTAGAAAGATTATCAGTCCCTGTGAAATCGACCCTTTGCCACTATTCTACAAAATAGTTGGTTTAGGTATTTTTTAATTTTATTGACGCGTTCGGCGCGCGTCGCCAAATGTACAAAAAAGAAAGTTCATAGACCAAATGTATACTAATAAAAGTTCAGAGACTAAAAACATAAAAGTCTCAAAGTTTAAGGACCAAAAAATATGTTTTTGCCTTTATTTTAGTTTCATGAATATGCTCATCTAACATACCTTGTTAGTAGTGTTAAAAAGTAATGTCAACAACCCAATTGACTGACAAAAAAAAAAGATGAGGTAGAACAACAGTTACAACACTAACACCAACGAAGAAGGAGAATTTTTTTTTTTTTTTTGTCAAATAACTAAGAATCAATTGCACTTAATTGAGCACAATGGAAAAGTTTGATCCATGTAACCGACCCCAATTAATTTGTGACTGAGGCTATGTTGTTGTTGTTGTTGTTGTCAAATAACTAAGAAGAAGGCTTGATTCTTTTTATCTGTGCATCCTTCACACATCATGCCTTGCAAGAAATACCAAATATTCATCAGATATTCATTTTTCCAACAAATTGAAGAACTCAATGACATCATATCTTATTTTTCCAACAAATATGAATAACTTAATGACATCAGATCTTATTTTTCCAACAAATAGGAAGAACCCTAATTTGCAAACTGACTAGAACCAAATTCCTAAAAGAAGTTCAACTAACCTTGTGACATCAAGCCTCATGACTTTTTTTTTTTTTTTTTTGAAGAAAATCGAGCCTCATAACTTTATCATTCAAAACACCACCATTAGCACCTCCACCAGAAATCAACACAAGTGGCATCAACTCCCTTAAAACAACTCGATCGAGACCTAAATCAATCAATCTCTCGTGAATCCAAAAAAGAGACACCACCATTGGCGACACACCCTAATTGACTTTCCCAATTTGAGTTTCTAGCTAAGAGTGATTTAGGTTTAGAGAGATTGTGATTTCAATGAGAGAGGGTTACAGTTTGGGATAAGTTGGAGATTTAACCCCAACTATTTGTAAGAACGAAGATAGAATTAAAAACTCTACATTTTTTGACAATGTTGAATAAGAGACTTGGATTCTTTTTTTTTTTTTTTTTCAATTTAAATTCTTCCTTTTGATGTTCGTGTTCTTATGAATCTAGCTCTTTGATTGTGATTTATCCATAAAAAATTTATCTGTTTGTAGGCTTCAAAAAAATTATCTTTGTTTGCGAGTCTTAGATGAACATCATGATGAGACAAAACGTATGTAGAGGCAAACTAAAATAAATCTTAAAGTTCTAAAGCCACCTAGGCGCCACTGCATACTTATCATCGAAAAAATTACCAAAAAAATTGAAGTGACCATAATTAAAAACTTTCAAAAGTTTGATGATTTTCGTGTTACAAAGTGAAGTTTAACAACTAAAGTATTACATAGTATAAAATTCAATGACCATATGTGAAATTAACCTTCTACAATTGTGAAGAAATTTATTACTTTTCTTCGTAATTACAAAATATACTAATTTACTTCTACCCAAAAAAAATATTACTAATTTACCTTCAATGTATATAAATTTAGGGTTCTGAATGGTGCGTGCAGGATCGTACCAAGCATATTCATGTATTGCATGGTAAGCATCATCATCATTTCAGGGAGAGCAAGAAAATTCATTTCCCTCGTGACGATGATTCCGGCCACGGGCCAAGTTTTGGGATGGCTTTCCATCCTCTTGGGACGGTCGTAGATCCAATGGCTGGTTTAGTGGTGAAAGTATTGGTGAAAGATGGGATGAGAGTGGGATGATTTACCTCTCTCCTTCATTCTAACTTATTCAAATGCTCTTTGATATCATGATTATTTTCATTTTCAGCAAGTTGTCAAGGCACCACGTTCCGACTATGTTCCTTAGCTCAAAGTCAATACTGGTTAACAAGTTTTCGACAACAATGTGCACTTTGTTATCAAGGTATGTTTCCTCAACTACAATCACTTTACGTGGAATTTAGCGTCTCACACATTCTTTTTTCGTTGTTTGAGAAAGATTGCATCCCCTCTAGACCTCTAGCTAGGTCCATAATGTATTGCCACATTATTCTCAAGAAAAACCATGCCCTTCCTCGATGTAACTAACTTTTATCAAAGTGAAAAGATTTACATTTAGCTTTAGAGGCATGACAATTCAATTAGATGTACCTATTGACAAAAAACCTAATCAAAGTCCATCATAATTTGCTCACATTTCCACTATTAATTGAATTTTACCCAACCTAATAGGTTCAACCAAGGAATTACATTACTTCTACTTCCAACCAATGTTTTTTTGCAATTCAAAATAATAATGATAAGAAAAGATACCCATAATGAGACTATTTTGGGTAATTGAATTTATCAGCTGGTTCAGAATGACATTTTCATCCTCAAATAGATTATTTTGGTGTTGTTTTTCTTTTTCGGAGTACCTAACCCGAATTCTGACCAAAAATCTACAGGGGTGTATTCAATTGAGATTTTAATGGACTTTTGGTTACTGTTAATGAATAAAAAAGTTTAGGTGTATTCAGTTAAAACTTTTAGAGAGTTTATAAAAGTAAGGTGTATTTAATGTGGACTTTTATAGACTCTTCAAAAGTTTAGGTTTTAAGTATCCACTAGTTATAGATACATGTCCACTTACAAAAACCAAATTGAACTGATTAGGGTGGTCAGATCCGTTTGTCTATTTTTATTTAAATGATCTATTTCTTCGTTCTTATTGCGCTCTAAATTCAAGTTTTAAGTATAATCCCATGTTTTTAAGAATGGTATGAGAATATGAATTATCATAACTTAGTGGACGAATTCGATCCATGCTTACTTTTTCTTTTTCTTTCTGGATACTCCTTGTATAGGATGAGTAGAGTAGAAACAGTTTCTCTCATGTCTTTGCCCAACTGGACAGTTTCCAGGAGTTGGTTTAGCTGAACCCACTCACAGAAAATAATTTTAGGAGATGCGTTTGGTTGAATTCTCTATGTATTTTTGTGATTAGAATGTTGGCATAATAAAAGTTATCCTTGAAAATACTAAGAAATCATGTAAATCCTATTCTCCATCTTAAATTAATAAGTTATATCATAGTGTCATTCTTTTTTGACTCTCTATTATTCTTCGTCTTTAATTCCTGCTTTCAACTTCATGTTGACGCATCTGCTGATGTTATCTCGGACAATGTCTTTTTTTTGGGCTCTCTTTTATTATTATTATTATTATTATTATTATTATTATTATTATTATTATTATTATTTTATTTTTATTTTTATTTTTATTTTTATTATTTTTGTAGAAGAAGCCTTCTTTTACACCGGCCTATGAATCACACTTGCTTTCATACAGAGACTCAAACTCTCAACCTTCACTAAATTCTAAAAGTGAGTATGTTTTATATCTTTTTTTTTTATTTAAGAAAACAATTTAATTACAACATCATTAGTGAGTATGTTTTATATTTTTTTTTTATTTAAGAAAACAATTTAATTACAACATCTTTGACTCCAACATGAGTCGAACAACCAAACCTTGCCTTTGGTAAGTGGGGCCTTATACAACCCAATGACGCCTAAATTGTTTATTAAACTCAATGAAAAAGAGAAAAAAATATTTAAAAACTTCTTGTGCTCTAGATGCAATAAGGTAAGATTGAGATAAAGTCGTAAAACATATATTGATTAATGTAAAAGGAAAATGTACAATATCTTGTCCTACAAAATGCCTTTATTGGAAAGGAGAAGGTGCTCGTGGAGTTGTATTGATTGGCAAAAAAAAAAAAAAAAAAGAGATTACATCCTGGAGGGACTGTGTACCCTCGAGTTAGTTTGTCTGATTGATCGATTTACAATTATGCATCAACCATGTAAAAAATCAACACCTTTGTCTAAACATAAACAACACCAAATGAAGTAGAAAAAATATGAAAGTCTATCTACAATGTTGTCCTCTCGTTTCTCCTCCACACGGACCAGTCCTTTCGCTCTGCATTACAGTGTCTCTTAGGGTGTGGGTAGTAGTAGCTCATCTGTCTCGGTGTCAATTTCTGTGACCAACAACAAAGATAAGGGAATTAGGAAAGATTGATCATGAGAGGTAAATTTTAAGTTTATTTCAATGGTAATTGTAATATATATATTTGCAAAATAATTTATATAAGTTAAACGTTGAGATGTTCACATGCGCTTCACAGTTAAAAACAAATGTAGCAAATGTATGCATAAAAAAATGTCTCCTAATCATTTTCCTATAGACAAGCCCCCCACAATACTAGAGAGAATATATAAATAGATTTTAATATACTGATATCTTCAAACACTATATTGAGGTGACAAACCAAGCGAACATGAAAATGCAATAACAAATTAACAACTGCATATACATGCATCCCTTGATTTGTAGACTGTTTAGCTTGAGGCGCGTTATTGTTAAGCCATCGATCTCATGACTGCTATGAGTAATAAGATATTGGTGGGATATGATACACAAAAAGAAAAACTTGAACAGAGTGATATTTATCGACCGCGCATCTTGAGAAAAACAATAAGATGTACAATATCGTGTTCAAACACTTTGCATTTCGTTTTGGAACTTACCAATAACTTACCATGCGCAACATTAATTAGAAATTTTTTTTTTTTACTCTTGCAAAAGTCGAACCTACAATTTCCTAAACTTTGCATTTTAACAAGTGATGCCTCATAATCCATCTCACCAAGGATGCTATGGCTAAATACTCCCCACAAAATATGCGTTCATCACAACATCTATAGGGAGCTATACAGAGAATATTGTAGAAGCTGTAAGATCAATCTAACTAACAAGCATATTCCAACAAAATCATTGATGTTCTCCTGCCTATGGTGAAACATGAAAATCAATACATAAAATTTTAAGATCCACCAAAAGTAGAGAAGGACTTCGCTCTCAAAACAATACAAAGGATGTTCTCTTTCAGTCGAAGCAAGCAATAGACATAGCGCTCTCTTGCCGAACAAAAGTAGTAGCACCCTTCCATAGTACACGAGCAAAAATGAGGCGAAAGATGAAACACATACGCATGCTAATTTCGACGAGGCAAAATCCTCAATGCCTATGTCACGAGCCTTCGCGAACTCACTGTTACATAGAAGAGAAATACTTTTACTGTCAGTAAGTGCAAGAGATTAAATAAGGCTACATTCAACAAAAAAATAATGTCAACTGCCAATAAGAAATTATGTCAACAGATTGCTATAATGATAAATGAAAGGCAAAAACATGCAATGCATTATTATAGATCAATGTTTTAATCAATTTCAGATGGAGGACTGGACAAAGAAGAAAGCACCTTTCAAAAATGTGTTCAATTTCACGTTTTCTCTTCAAGTCCACAGAATGAGACGACAATGGAGGCTTGGCAAGTTGATAAGATTCTAATAAATCTCTCACATTCTTGTTCGGAACAAGATCATCTGCAAGTATGTTTGTCGCTCCACAAGCACACATCGACTTCGAGATGATGCAGTCCCTAATACCTGATGATTATGATCCAAAAAAAAGTATATTAAGGTGACATATATACAATACAATCAAAATCAATACATGGATAAATCAAAAGAAGAAATATTATTCAATAAAATAGAACAGAAACTGATTAACACGACAATAGCTAGAACTTAACAAAAACCTCATAACCATATAACAAGAACAAAATGATCTAAGAAAATTACAAAACCTTGTATTGTTTGTGAACAAAATAGACGCAAGGATATGCAATGATTTTTTTTTCTTAAAAAAAAAACTAATTTAAACTTAAGCAAGGCATTATAGACAAGTTAGTGAAAACATTAGAAAACTTTTGCATGTGTAGTTAACATAAAGAAAGAGGACAATCATATTATTTTTAACATGAAATCCTTAATTAGCACTGTCTAGTGTACAATAAATAAAACACTTACATTTATCGCAGAAACTCCTATAGCAACATTTGCCCGTCATGACGACATCTTTCATTACTCTTTTGCACAATGGGCAATGAAGTTCTGCTGGAATGTTGATGGCAGAGCGAGTTGAAGGTAATCCCTCTATTTCCATTTCAAAAGTGGCCCTATTTCATGCAAAAAAAAATGCCAAATGAATACCATAAACTATAAAAAACCATATAATTCAGCCAAGGAACTACAAAAAAATCAAGCTACATGTAAAATTAGATTAGCTTACTCATCAGGCTTCAGAGCAGCAACAACTCCACCGGTTAATGCATAAGAGCCATCTGAAGTTGTCATGAGCATTGACTTCGGAATACCAGTTGGAAGCTTCAACTTCTTAATGTCGTAATTAGGATCACCATTAGTTGGGCAATCCCGAATAAAATGCCCCTGAATATTGCACCGGTGACAAATATAGCTTGCAGGAGGTGCTCGGTCACTGGTACTCATTCTTCCATCCATAAATCCTCCAAAACACTGATAAGCTCTCGATGAGGAATCCTGAATTTGCCTGCAAGTGCATTTAAGATTCACAATTCATTAGTAAAGGATAGAAAGGAATCCAACCAAACAAATAAGTTAGAATGACAACAATTGACCAGGCACTAATGTACTAACCAAGTATTGATTAAAGCCTTAATCTTCTTGTCCTCCTCAATTTTATTTATCATAGTGGCCAGGGGGGCATTTTGCATCTTATTGGTTGATTGTACTTCAAATGCATCAATGGTACACAAATCACCAAAATCGTGCCGGTCATTCTCCTCCCAATTTGCAAGACCATGGGTGGACTCGCTTCTTTGATGATTGATCAAGATCCTTCTCCTTATTGTCTATAATGTTTGCCCTGCACCGCAAACATATATATCTTAGCAAAAATTTAAATCTTGCATTTTTGATCAAAAGCATCTCAAACACATAATCGATTGAACTTAATACTAGTACAAGACATAAAGGCCGAAATAATGACCTTGGAGGAGGTTAATGACAAAGACAACATCAAATTGGGGAAGCAAAATTTTTCTCTTTTGGTTATATAAAAGAAATAATTAAAGACTTGAAAATTGAAACTTGTACCGTTTTCGTTCGATTACGATAGGCTTGCGAAGTCCTCTTGGAACGCGGTGAACTATAACTGAGTTATCCCTTGGGATCAAAGTAGCTTCATCAAGGTACTCTAGAATTGCATGGCAAAAAAAAGAAGTGCTTAATATTTTATGAAAAAGATAATCCACCATGTAATGTATGTAGACAAATCAAATAAACTCCCGTATTCAAACTTTATACAATACTACTTCATAACAAGAAATATACGAAATAAATGCCGACACGCCTATTAATGATTTACATCCAACCAAAGTGTTAGTAGTTAGGGAATGAAAAGTATGGAAAGAGTTATTCAATTTAATTTGAAGACTGATTTTCATGTAAACAAAAGAGCATCAAAATTACGCATTCATTAGAAAGTCGATAAAGCGTATAATATGTCCTCGACAAAGCACGCCATCAACAAGCATTAGATTTTAATCCATGTAACGAGACTCGACTAATTGGCGGGGATTGGACCAACCTTCATTGGTCCGAACGTCAAAGACCATGAGGATGAAATTAGCGCGCCTCTTCAAATGCATGGACTCAACAATTCTTAGCTTCAAGTCCGCGACGGATATTGAAGGACCTTCAATGACCAAAGATTTATAATCTTTGGAGCTCTTGAATTTGTAGTGCACAACCATTATCTCATGTTGCGATGATTCCTCTAGGTGATCAAATAGAGAAATCAAGGGTGTTTCTTTGGTGGAATCTTCAAGTGACAAACTTAACTGTCCAAAAAATGAACCTGCGAAGATGCAACTTTGTTATGCACTTGAACTAATTAAATTATAATTATGGATGAATAATAATTTTGCACAAGAAAATTTCAAAATTACAAAGTGCCAAGAAATTGAATGTATAGATCGAACCATCGATTATATTTATAAACACGCTTTGATTAAGAAAAAGAAATTATTATCATGTTACATTCAAAAACTTCTTCACATTCAAAAGCATTGGATTTTGAATCTTTGATTGATTAGAAAAACTACTTTCTTCACACATCTTCCATACGCCAATCAATTAATCAAGACAAAAGATTAGGGTTTGATATTTATGGTGTGTGTGTGTGTGTGTGGATGGAGTAACCCGTGTGGCATACAAGACCATTCGCCCCATTCGGAGGCCTCGCCTAAAGGAATTTCTTTAAATTTATCAAACCAACAACTTCATATCAATTATACTTACAAACCTTATCGATCTCTCCCTTAATTCCTCTCGCTCTCAATTCTCTTTTTCAATCTTCCTGCTCTCATTCTTTTTAGTAAGTCTAAACGTATTTATATAGGCATGCCCGGATTTGGGTCGGTGGCCAAATAATAGAAGTTAGGGGTATATCGGTAATTATATATGTTATCTTTATTTTTTTTATTTTTTATTTCTCTCTCTCTTTCTCTACACATATCACGATCCCAAATCCAACGGTTTGTGACAAATAAAAGAATAAAAATAACGAAAATGCTAGAATGCAATGCACACCCCTTATTCAATCGTGTTTTGATTCTTAGAATGCGAATCTCGAGGTGAAAATAGATAGCGGATTAGAAAAGGTGTGCGTTCCGATGTGACTTGGTGCCATTCTATCATTGAAGAGCATCTCCAATGGGACTATAGATTGAAGTGAAAATAATCCATTTAGGATATAATCTACATCCAATCTAAAAAATGTTCTTCAATGAGATCATAAATTGATAATTTTTATTGATGGCCGCTAAGGGCACCCCACCTATTAATGAAGGCACCCAAATTTTTTGTAAAAATTCCAACAAAACTTGAAAAGACCCTTTTGCCCATGTATATATAATGATTCAAATCCCACAAATTATTTTGACAAAGAAAAAGGGAACCCCACCACAAGGTTGAACCACAAATTCACACTGCGTTTGTCGACTTTTTATCGATTCTTGCGGATTGACATCATCCGACAGCGAGTTAACAATGTTTGACAACCATATGATAGTTTATTAGAACTGTTTAGTTGTGAAAAACAGTGAAAATGATGATTTGTTTGTCAACGTAGAGATTGGTAATTTGCTCAATCCGAACTTGTTTCCACTATATAATGGAGGATTGTACTGCTACGGTGTAAGAGGAGGTCGAAGTTGAGGTAATTTTGCAAATTTATTGTGTTTTTTTTGCGGTTATCCGAAGTTTCTGTCGATGTGCGCGATTGTATCGGCCTCGCAGGACCGAGATGTATGGTGATGTCTCGGTCCTAAAGGACCGAGAGGTGTACTTAGGTCACGGTATGGTACGTCAGTGTACAACCGAGAGTATGAGCACATTCTCGGTTGTACACCACCGACACCACATTACCTACCACTAATTGTAGCTCTCGTCATGTCTCGGCCGAGAGAACTAGAGTACTCTCGGCCATGCGTAACCGAGACACTGTGAACTCTTCCGCCTTTGTGGCCGAGACTTTGAGTTCCAAAAATGTAGCTCTGTCTCGGCCATGCGAGGCGAGACAAGATAGTGCGCCTCTCGGCTCGTGTGGCCGAGAACCGCGAATTCTCATTTCTTTAACTATTCAACCGAACCCTAACTTGGAGACGAAATCGGCTCACGCCACGACCCTACGAACTGCAAAAAAGCCGTAAACCGAAGGAGAAACACAAGGCGAGACACGAGAAACACGATTTCGGGGATTCCTCTCACTGGTCGGTTCAAACCAAATGGGTTCTTGCACAACAGTTCGGTGAAGGTGGTGGTGGGGGTAGTGGGGTGCTCGGGGTTCGGTGAAGGTGGTGGTGGGGGGGTGGTGGGGTGCTCGGGTTCGGTGAAGGTGGTGGTGGGGGTGGTGGGGTGCAAGGGTTTTTTGCATGAGGGGTATTTTCGATATTTTCGGTTTAATTTTTGAGTGCCCCAAGTAAATCGATTTGTGCCCACATTAACTGGATGCCTTCATTAATAGGTGGGGTGCCCTTAGCGGCCCTCTTTTTATTTCATGTGGCATGAAATCAAAATGGAGGGTGTCTACCACAATGTCTACTTCTAAACATTACACCTACAAATGGATTATATTAAAATTTATTATTTTTTCATGTCTATTAATATTATGAATATTAAAAATAAAAAATGTCAACTCATCAATTCATTACCTAAATCTATTGTCCAATGGAGACCATTTTAAGAAGTAAATGTCTATCTAGTACCACATAAAATAGACATCTTCTACACATTCATGATGTGTCATCAATCCATAGTATAAAACTCTTATAAATTATAAATTAATTATAAATTATAATAATTTATAATTTATAAGATAACAATATGACTGCCAAAGTAACAAAAAAAAAAAAAACCAAAATCAATCTGAGGTGATGGGCTTTCTCCGATCATGATCGAAGATATAAGCATTGATCACTGTCGCTGTGGGTGAAATTGTGCACCTCATATTTATAGAAAAGTTTGTCTTAATTAGAAAATGGCAGGATTACAATTTTTTTTTTTTTTAACTAGTTAGGATGACAACATAAGATAGACTTTAGCACTTTACTCGATCCAATGCCTTCTATCATTTTTTTGGGTGTAATTTGACTAATTTCTCCTTTGAGACGAGAAAATAAACCCCCATAACCCTTACTAGATGGACCGCACAATTCCTTAATCCTTAGCTTGGTGCTCAATATAACTGTAATGGAAACTTCTAGAAGTACTACACCAACAACCGGACGTCGTGATGCATGTTAATCGCATCTCGAGGTACATTGCACGCACGCACATCAAAATTTTAATTGGAGGCTACCCTATTTCATCTTTACTATTGTAATTTATAAGTAAGGTGTTTTGCTTATCCTCTTTCACGCGTATTTTTTTTTTTCAAAACTCTCTTACGCTTATTAACTATCTCTATCTCAGCTCAAGATATTTGATCTCTTGCCCTCTCTGCTCACCTTCACCTAAGGATGTCAATGGGTAGGGTATGGGGCGGGTACGCCATACCCATACTCGCTCCATCGTATGAGCGTCCTACCCACACTCTATCCTTTTACCCTATTTTTTGATGGGTTAGGTATGGGTATTATCTGATTGGGGAGCAGAGTACCAATGAGTATCCATACCCATTATTAATTAATATGATATAAAAAATTTAAAATTTTAGAGGAGTAAAATAAAATATTTGAGCATAAAATATTTATAGAATCTACACATTATATTATTTCTATAATTATTACAAAACATATATAAAAATGTACATTGTCTGTAATAATTATTCTAAAACTTAAAATATTAAAGTCTTCATTTAAGTAAGAAAAGGTCTTCAATTTTCAAAAACTCTAAGAATGTATATTCAATCTTCGACAATAGATATCCTAATAGCAAAATCAAGTTAATATATATAAATAAAAAATATAATATAAATGGGTAGATGGGGTGGGTAATTGGGTAAATGGGGCGGGTAGAGGTTAATACCCATACCCAGGTGGGTATATCGTTCATAAACCCATATCTTTAGCCAATTTATATCGGGTCGGGTATTACCCTGTCCATTAGCATCTAGTACCCTTGGGTACCCATACCCATGGGTCCAATTGCCATCCCTAATCCATGATGTGCTATTGGAGATGCTCTAAAACTCAAATTATTAACTTGCTCATCCTCATTCACGCATTTGTTTTTTTCAAAACTCTCTCACGCTTATTAACTATCTTTATCTCGGCTCAAGATATTTGATCTCTCGCCCTCTCTGCTCACCTTCACGTAGGGATGTCAATGGGTAGGATATGGGGCGGGTACGCCATACCCATACCCACCCCCATCGTATGAGTGTCCTACCCATACTCTACCCTTTTTCCTATTTTTTGATGGGACGAGTATGAATATTATCCGTTTGGGTAGCAGGGTACCAATATGTATCCATAACCATTATTAATTAATATGATATAAAAAATCTAAAATCTTGCAGGAGTAAAATAAAATATTTGAGCATAAAATATTAATAAAATCTACACACTTTATTATTTCTATAATTATTACAAAACATATATAAAAATGTACGCTGTTTTTAATAATTAATCTAAAATCTAAAATATTAAAGTCTTCAATTTTCACAAACTGTAACAATGTACATTCAATCTTCGACATTAGACATATCTTAATAGTAAAATCAAGTTAATATATATAAATAAAAAATATAGTATAAATGGGTAGATGGGGTGGCTAATTGGGTAAATGGGGCAGGTAGATGTTAATACCCTTACTCTAGCCATACCCACGAGGGTATATCTTTCATAAACCATACCCTTACTCAATGTATATCGGGTCGGGTATTACCCTGTCCATTAGGACAATGGACAGGGTACCCTTGGGTACCCATACCCATGGGTCTAATTGACATCCCTACCTTCACGATCTTTCCATTGTTTCTTTCGATTGCAAATTCAACGTTCTCGGTTTTTTGTCTTTTTTTTTCTCAAGTATTCTTCTATCTAAATAAGTGTATATAGCATATTACTAAAAAGATTTTAGGAAGGCTCGTGTGCTATAATTTTTTTTTTTTTGATAAAAAGGTCGTATTCATATTTCATCCAACACAGATCATTTAGTACAAACATACTTATCAAGAGGTTGATTTCAGACATTTGACCGTTCGACTAGCACATATACGGGAAAGTCGCGTCATTACATAAGTAACCTCATTCGCTTCCTTACAAACTCTAAACCCCTAAAAATCAAAATTTCTAATAAGGGAAGAAAATCAAAACTTCCGACTAAAGAAAAAAAAAATCTAAAACTTCTAACGAGTAAATAAAACTATATATTCAATAAAAAATACGTACCAATGAAAATAGCCACATATGCAAATCTACGATAAAAAAAAAGCCGCGGTAGCTCAAAAACTAAAATTACAAAAAGAGACAAAAAATAATTTACTTACAATTTTGTTAACAAAAACTATAAATTTACTTCTTAAATATAAAAGCATGTAGAATTTATAAAATCTTCTAAGAATAGCACAATTACATACAATACAAAATACTTTTACAAATCTGTATTGTTTAAAATTACATTGTTAAAACTTAATCAATATATAACTGATATATCATAATAAGTTAGTTTTGAAAACAATCAAATGTAATGGTTCAATGTTTTTCTTTACCAAACGTGTAATGGTTTATTGATAATGCAACAACCGACATATCTTTATATGCTAAATTTGGTTAAAAATATCTTTTTATGTGTTAAATATGTATTTAATATATTTTGTTAATGTAATTACAAATAAACATTTTTTCCATATACAAAGACTGTTTAAGGTACCTGAGTCTTGTACCACTCAATTATAATGGATTAAAAGCTACCTTAAGCTGGTGATTAGTGATAATTTAAATCCTAATTAACCCGAGTAAGGCTCGTGGTTAAGTCCGACGTACCTCAATTAGCAAGTGCGCGGGTTAATGTGATAGTTTGTGTTTGTTTGAAATGCTTAATGAATTTTATAAGTTGTAGTATAAAAGAGAATTTATATACATGACTATAATTGGAAAATACATAATTAAATAATAAATAGTCATTATACTAAGTGCGACGAGGGGGTCGTGAAATGAATGTGGACACTCGAGAATACTCGTAGGCATGTTTGGTAAATTTATTAGCAAGAAAATACACGAAGTATATATATATATATATATTTGATATATAAATATATATAATAAAACAATAAGTTTGGTTTAAATTATATAGATCGTTGGATCGCCTCGAGATGAGCGCGAGTGTTGATGGTGTCAAAATGCATGCCACTTTATTGAGTGTCATTTTAACACATCAATCACTTGATCAGGCTTAAGATAGCGCGATGCGTATCTCGAAGAAACTTATATATATATATATATATATAAATCCAAAACCGTCAAACTTATCCTTAGAGTTTCAATTCGATCATTCGAGAGAGTGAGAGGAACCAATCAGCTAAGAGTTTGAATTGGAGGGGATCAATCCATGATTGATTTCTAGTAGAGTTAAGGTAATTAAACCATTGAGATTAGAGATCATCATCTTGGTAAGCGAAGTTTTGAGTTTCAAATTGAATTCATAAGTACGTGATGATTTCTCTATGAATTGTTATTGTCATTGATTTGAAAATAGTTTATACCTAACCAGAGGTCCTCATTGATGTATTAGGGGAGTGTTTAATGTCATTTTGGAGATTTGATAATGGAATAGTGGCTGCTGCCCAGTTTACTATTGAGATAGTACAGGGTGGAGTGCGCTCCACCTAGCAGAGGAGTGCGCTCCCTTAATCAGTTGGGATGAACTCAGCTGATGTATAGCACACTCCCTCAAGTGAGGGAACACGCTCCCATCCCAGAAAATAACAACTCTGCTGTAAATTACTTAAAAATTTTTATTGTCTTAGGGACTGATTTAGGGGTTTTAAACTTAGGGGATTAGACCTTTATTGATCACAAATAGTTTGTGATAGGTGTTGAATCACCGAGAAAGCGTATGTCACCCGAAAAGTTAAAAATCTTGGAAACAAAGACTTAAACGGAGGTAAGTATGGATTCACTTATTTATCAATGTTTTCTAGTTATTTGAGGATATATAGTTTACGTAGTTTGTAACAACCCATTTTATTAAATTTGCTGACATGGATACCGCTCAGATCTACGTGGATGTCGTGGTACACTAGGACACACGAGGACTTCGGTATGCTAGTTATTGTGTGTTAGATGCTTATTTGCAATGAAATTTATTGAAATACATCGCATGTGTGTATAATGCATAAAAACACGTGCGAGATTGTGTGAACTGTATTCGCTCGATATGCGTGGACGCGGATATCGGGTAGTTGACGAGACCGAATATTAGGTCGAGGAAACTAAAACACACAAATTATATAAAAAGGGCCAAGTAACTAATATGGAATGGGTATTAGGCGACTAGTGACGTGATGGTACGCGTATATCGAGGTTCGAATGCGAAACCAGGCCTCGAAACGCTCGAAAACACATGCGAATGTCCCAGTTGTGTCACATTTTGGTGTCAAGACACAAAGTCAACAACACTTATCCTTATCTAAACCACACTCCACCACCTTTTCTCTCACCTCACAAACACACCCCACACACACACATACACAGTCCAAAAATCGGGAGGCCGAGAGAGAGGAAAAAGAACCGGAGGGAGGAGGAGGAGGAGGAGAACGATAGAAAAAAGTGGAGACGTTATGATCGAGGTGAGTCTTAGTGGTATTTGGTTGTGGGCTTTCGATGGTTGGCCGTGGTGGTCGAGACAAGGGTTCGGTCATGGAGGCCGAACCGGGTCGCGATGGTGATGGCAGGGGTGTCTCCCTTACCATCGAGTCCACCGGGTTGGGGTGGAGAGAAACCCCAACCCGAACCACGCCCTACGAACCTCGTTCGATCGGGAAGATGGTGCACACGCGCCCGCGTGCGCACGTGTGAACCCCCTGCATGAGTCGGGCCCAGGACGGGCTAGGCTCGACCCATGAGCCGAGCTTGGACCTGTTCTGGTTTAGGGCCGGGTCGGGTCTTACCCATTTGGGTTTACCCGACCCAAACAAAATTTATAAAAAAAAGAGAGAAAAAGAGAAGAAAAATGAAAGAAAAACTTAGAAACAAATTTCGAAAAAATTGGGAAAATTTTGAAAAAAAGTATCTTTCGATAAAATAAATAGAAATTGATAAAGTTCTATGAAAAGAAAATATGTAGGAATGTCGGACGCGACTTTTTGCGGGGTTTTGCCTCGAAAAGCGCGAAATATGCAATTTGGCCTAAAATTTTTAGAAATTTGTTGTAAATTGTCATGCTAAATTAAATTATTGATAAATGGACATATGTTGACACGGGTGATCAATTGGCGATCAAGGACTCAGTGGACTTGGACCCGGGGATTGATTACGGGGTATTGGAGTGCGTTGTGAGGTTTGTAAAACCCAATGGAAAAACTATTGAGTATTTATTTTGCTTTGTAATTCCATTCAATTCCAGTATTTTCTTGTGGTCGTTCCTATATCTATATCTTGTCGTTGTTTGCATGGTTGGTTGAGTTACTCCCACCGGATTTCCCATTGTGTGTCTATGCATTCTAGACCATAGCATGTATCAAGAGTTCTCGGTGGATAATGACCCGAGCTATTGAACTACTACATGTGTCGGTGCGTCGTAGGTCTACGCCGGCCATCGAGAGGGATCAGGTGATAGCTAGTTGGGTGCGCCCACTAGTGGGATCCTGAATGGAATCCCGAATTATGGTTTGGTCTAATTGGAACAGACGCACACATTTGCACTTTATTGTTATCTATGCATGTGATGCCCTACTTACAGCAGTTGTATATTTACATTCCGCATGTTTATTTATCAATATTTATTGACTTCCACTTATTTATATGAATGCTCGGAGGAGTTCCTTGGAATTTTACTGACTGGACTCGTCATCCATTTTCCTCTGTGATGATTGAGTGCAGATCCGAGTACAAGTAAAGGCAAAGAGATTTTAGGCGACTAGCTCTGACTGCCTACCTCTGAGGATTACTTGTACGTGCGATTATTTTGATATTTTGATTCTTTTGGGAACTGGGGAGTGACATGACATTGTACATAGATACGTTACATGGTATAGTCATCTACCTTTATACACAGTACTTTTCAGGATTTTTCCACACTAGGTTTTGTTTAATTGATTCTTAATAATTTTTGCATTTATGTATGTCTTCCTCTGAATATGTTATTTATACACTGTACACACATAAGTGGATACATTTCAAGACAGAAACAGGACGGGAAGGTGTCGTACACGTGTAGTAGGGCCAGCTGGCAATGAGTACACGAAGAAACGTCACCCCAGGGCGGCGAGGGCTGCCAGAGTTGGTATTAGAGCATAAAGAGGGAGTCCTAAGACAATAAAACTTAATTAACAAACTTAGATGTGGAAAACCCGAAGTTAGTGCATTAGAACTTTAGTTGGGAAGTGATGTGAGGCGGGTAGAGTTAGAACTTATACACGTGTTATATGTTCATCTTATTATATGATATATGTATATACCTTGAGACTGATTCGGAGCGTATTCTCGATGCGAATCATGGACGAACAGTTTGGTACGCTAGTTGAGACTGAATAGACTAGCGATGCGGTTAGGGATGTCCCGATTATGGCGAGTGTGGAGGATAGACTCTCTGCACAAGAGACACATATGGCCGAGGTATTACGGCTATTACGAGAGTAGACCGAAGTATTGGCGACACTCACTTCAGCTAGAGAGCCAGTAGCTGTGACCATACCGGCGGGGATAGCTGTTGTTCCGGTGGTACCCCCAAACGCCAGTTCAGGGGGTAGCAGTATAGGCACCCACAGAGATAGCTACCGCAATTGTCATTTCTTTAGAGACGTCAACTCTTACGCCTCCACCCACTACGACGGACCAGGCTACTGCCACCCCAACTGCTGATACTCCTACTACATCGGCATTTGTCCTAGCACCAGATGCAAGGTTATTAAGAAAGTTTTTGAAGTTTCATCCTGGATTCGTTTATGGAGGCGGTGACCCTGTGGCTGCAGGGAAATAGATAATGTCTCATCAGCGTTTCCATAAGCTGATGTGGAACGATGAGACAGTACATGCACGACTTTCGGGAGCCTGTTTGAGAGGGCATGCGATAGTCTGGTGGACGACATATATGGATATTCATCCGAACCGACGAGATGGGCTGAGTTTAGGGAGTTGTTCTACAATCAGTACATACCTATGGAGGTTAGGATGAGACTAAGGGAGGAGTTCCCGGCCCTGAGACAGGGTAATCGGACCTTGATGCAGTATATGGAGAGGTTCCGACATTTGCTTCAGTTCTCTCTATATGTCGCCGGGACAGAGCGTTTACATATCTATTATCTCACCAGAGGGGTTGATGACAGGATTGCGTCAGCAGTTGTCTCGATCGAGCCACGACTCTGCAGGAGATCCTTGACAAGGAATTGGCCCATGAGACATACATACTGCAGAGGGCTTGACCGATGTGTGACTGGTAGGGAGGTACATTCAGGGCTGAGTTCTCAGTCTAGTCAGAGGCATAAGAGACCGATGGATCGTCCGGATAGAGGTCGGAGAGATGATAGACGGGATAGGGGTCACTGGGACGAGTTTCAGGGTAGTTAGTTTCGATACGAGGAGCCACAGCCAGTTCATGCTATCGCTTCAGCACCAGTGGATCGAGGGTACAACTACATGAGTACCGTTAGGGTCGAGATCATAGGGGACATGACAAGGGTCGTAAACCGGGTTCAAGGTTCGATATCTGGAGACGGACAGACGGGTAGACTGGAGAGCCGTAGATGTCACTGGTGTGGGCAGATAGGACATTTAAGGGCTGACTGTCGGACACCACCATCACCACGACGAGCGTCAAACCAGGCCAGAGATAGAGCGCATGCGTTAGCACAACCAGATAGCAGGGTGACTAGGCAGCTTATTGAAGGTACATTACTTATATTTGGTCGCCACATGTATACTTTATTATTTCTTGCTGGATGTATTATTGGATTGTTAGGGTTACTTACACAGACATTAGAGCCACATCTTGTCCTCAATACTGCTGCTGGGGATAAAATATACCATAACCGAATATGTCAAGACGTGATGATATAGGTAGATGGACATCAACTACCAGTAGATATTCGAGTACTAGAGCACTTAGAGTTTGACACACCGCTCGGGATGGATTGGTTAGCATCTTACCATGCACGGATAGATTGTTACGGCAAGAGGATAGAGTTTCATATTCTCGGAATATCGGAGTTCGTATTATTTGGATCGACAACTTACTTACCTATCACGAGAGGTCGACTAGCTACAACGCATGAGATGGAGGCGTTTGTGACGATAGTTGAGCCGAAGGTTCGAACGGAGGTCCTGATTGAAGACGTTCCGGTGGTTCAGGATTTTGTCGATGTATTTCCAGATGATTTACCTGGATTGCCACCGCCATGAGCTGTTGAATTCATAATCGAGTTGACACCAGGGACGCAGCCGATTACCAATCGACCTTACTGGATGGCACCAGCAGAGCAGGAGGAAATGAGGCGAAAATTGGATGAACTGTTGGAGAAGGGTTTCATTCACCCTAGTATGTCACCTTGGGGAGCTCCAATAATGTTTGTGAAGAAGAAGGATGATATTATGAGGATGTGCATCGACTATATGAAGTTGAATCAAGTAACTTCGAGGAACCGTTACCCACTTCCTAGGATTGATGATTTGTTTGATCAACTGACGGGTGACAGATTCTTATCGAAGATTTACCTTTGCTCAAGTTATCACCGGTTGAGGATTCGAGAAAATGATATCCAGAAAACTGCTTTCAGCACGAGATACGTGTTATTTGAGTTCACAGTCATGCTGTTTGGGCTGGCGAACGCTCCAGCGATTTTCATGGATCTGATGCACGGGGTCATGAGGCCGTATCTGGACAGATTCGTCATCGTATTCATCGATGATATCTTGATCTATAGTATGACTCGTAAGGATCACAAGGGACATCTTAGGACAGTCTTGACGACACTAAGAGAGCACTGACTGTACGCCAAGTTTAGTAAGTGTGACTTTTGGCTAAGTGCGGTGAGATTCTTAGGCCATGTAATCAGTGAGCAGGGTATCTCAGTGGATTCGGAAAAAACTCGGGCGATCATTGAATGGAAGATGCTTGAGTCTGTGGCTGATATACAGAGTTTCCTTGGACTGGTCAGATACTACCAGTGATTTGTGCAGGATTTTTCCTCGATTGTAGCGTCGATGACGAGACTGGCAAAGAAAGATGTCAGATTTGACTGGTCAAATGAGTGTGAGCAGGCCTTTTATGAATTAAAGCGGAGATTGACATCTGCACTAGTATTGACATTGCCAGAGTCGGGCAAAACCTTGACAGTATATACGGATGCGTCGGGCTTTGGTCTTGGATGTGTGTTGATGCAGGATGGTGGACCTGTTGCCTATCTTTCCAGGCGATTGAGACCCCACGAGGGGAATTATCCAGTGCACGACCTGAAGCTTGCAGCAGTTGTCTTTGCACTGAAGGCTTGGAGGCACTATCTATATGGAGAGCGATTCGTGTTGTATACAGATCACCAGAGTTTACGATGCATTTTCACTCAAAGGGATCCGAATATGCGCCACCGGAGATGGCTGGAATTGCTGAAGGACTACGATTTTGCTATTGAGTATCATCCTGGCAAAGCGAACATCGTAGCAGACGCAGTGAGCAAGAGTAAACTCAACAATTAGATTATTCTACAGCGGATGTCACATGAGCATGGTTTATTACATGCACCATCAGTTATATGCATGGCCGAGTTGTTGACTACGACAGAACAACACATTTATTGTCAAATGAGGATACCGACCGTATCGATTGAATGGGTTGTCGAGTGTCAGAGGGCTGCTGGGCTCTATGAGCGGATCAGTGGTCTGTCACATAATCCGGAATGCACTGATTGGGTAGAAATCACAGATCGGTGTTTAAGATACCGAGGGAGATTTTGGATACCTGCGGATCAGGAAGATATAGGACGAGATTTTGGAGGATGCACACCGATCTTGTTACACAGTTCATCTTGGTCGGACTAAGATGTACCATGACTTAAGGGGACTATTCTGGTAGCCAAGGATGAAGGCTGACGTAGGTGCATACATTAGGAGTTGTCACATTTGCCAGCAGGTGAAGGCTGAACATGTGACGACCCCAATTTTCCACAAATTGGGCCCCGCTCGGCCTAAGCCCACGTGGACCCCCGAGTCCGTCTCGCAAGGTCAACGCGGACCTAGTCAGGCTTCCGATCCATCATTTTTCACAAATTCAACATTTTACAGTTGAGTTATTAATATTTTTCGAGATTTACAATTTTAGCGGAAGCAATTACTACAAATAAAATAACTCAACCATAATTTCAAGGAGTTAGGCAACCTAATTGTGGAACCCAGTAAATATTATCAGAGGAGAATAATTATAAAATATACAAAAAAATTCACCTAGCTATGAAGCTTTCCCTTCGCTACTCGTCATGCATGCGCCGCACTCGCCAAACATAAGAATGACGAGCCCAGGTAAGTAAATCCAGTAGGACATATATACAACATTTCACAATATCCAAAACAACAGTTCACGATATCCAAAGCAGTCGAATTCATGCAAATAGAATAAAAGGAAATCAAGAACGCATGAATATACAAGACTGTAAACAACTCATCAATGAATGATGCCTCGGTACCTCCAAGGTAGATGTATATGAGCACCACACAGGACATCTCATATACATCTTCTATGTTCCCCCCATATATGCACGTGGCGCCGTACGCCAGGAGGAATGGACACTCCTCGAAACGAAGGGTACATCTTTTACATATATGGGCATAGTACTTCCAAGGTAGATGTATATGAGTACCACACAGGACATCTCATATACATCTTCTATGTCCCCCCATATATGCACGTGGCGCCGCACGTCAGGAGGAATGGACACTCCTCGAAACGCAGGGTATATCTTTTACATATAGGGGCTTAGTTTTGCAGTGAACAACAATAAGTTATCACAAAATAGTAAATAACAACAGTCAATGGATAAACATGAAATACTGTATAGGTCCATAACTGGTTTACTTACCTCGAAATTCGTAACTGAAATCAAGACGTCTCACTCGCGTCTCGATTTGCGCACGCGACACCCGACTCCTAGTCCCTTGTGTCCCTTTAAACATTTTAGGCATATTTTACATAAAATCATGCAAATCACAGCCAAATAAGGTGAATAAACCTCACCTCCATCCCGTCGTCGCGATTTCGTCGAAATCGCGCATCGGACCGGTCAATAACGCGCCACCGCGCCGTTCACCGAGCCGCCGCCGCTCGGCTGCACACCGCGCTCTCCGGTCGCCGGCACCGCCACCACCGGCTGGCCGCCGTCCTCGCTGAGATCGCGTCGCGTCGCCGCGCCGGAGCCGTTCGCGCGTCTGCTGGAGTTACTTGCCGGCGTCGCCGCGTTGCGCCACCGAACCTTTGCACTTCCCGGCGTTGTCGGCCATCACCCTCGCCGGTTGCGCTTCGCTGCAGACTGCTTGCCATCGTCCGCGTTTCTCTCGGCGTCCCGACGGCCGATCTCCGCGTCGAAGCTGCTATGCCGCCGCGGCCCTACGCGATCACCGCCGTAGCCGCATCGCCGCTAGTCCACCGCACCGTAGCTAGTTCGCGCGGCGTTGCGCCATGTCGCGCTCCTTCGCCTGCGCGAGCGCCGATCACATCCATCTTGCCAGCATTGCAAGAATCGCTGCACTGGCTGGCCGACCGCTGATCTCGCTGTCGTCTTCTTTGGGGACGCCGCCGGATCCTCTCTCTCTCTTCCCGTTCTCGCCCTCTCTCGTCGTTTCTTTTTTTCCTTCCCATCTTTTTTTTCTCTCTCCTCTACGTTTTTCTTCTTTTCTCTCTTCTTATCCAAATCAACTCTTTTTTTCTTTATATATATAATATATATACATACATATATATATATATATTTAGACATTTTCTTTTTATCTTTTTGATTTCAAATCAAAAGTGTTTCGACATTCGTGCAACACGAATCTCGAGGTAAACTCAACAATCGAGCAGCGCGCATCTCGAGGCACCAACCCGCCTCATTTTCAAACTCTCGATACTCGCGCTACACGCGTCATGAGGCGTATCCCACATCGGCACGCAACTCGAGGCGCGTCCCTGTTCGTGTTTCGGCTCACCGAATTCCTCGCATAGTTAGCATATCATCTTAAATTGAATTCGGATATACGTATTTCGACGAGTGGGTCCCACTTACGACTTTGACTTGACACATGTGACAAGTCAAATTTTCGGGCCATTACAGTATTCCCAACGAATTAGAATTTCGTCCTCGAAATCGAAACACATCTTACGGGACAAAGGTGTTTTAGGAATAAAGACTCAAGGCCATACCCGCCCAAGGCCATACTCGCCCAAGGCCATACCCCCATCTTACTCTGTAGGGCTGGGCTCCTTCGCGACAAGCCGGGCTCCTCCGCGACGAGCTGGGCTCCTCCGCGACCTCCAAGCAAAGAACACACCATCCGTCTCTTCCCATCAATATATGCCAGGGCAACATCCTCGCAACATATATTGGAAATACAAATGAACATTTTAATTTCATGATCCACCGTCACCTACATACGTATATCTGATGTATGCCCGCGAGAAATGTAACTCAGTCTCACTACTCGAGTGAGTTTCAACCCAACTCGTACCCTTTATCAGGTTACGATGGATAGTAGTCGGACCTGACGTGACAATAGCATGCCTTACTCTGCTATACCTGGGTGTCCATACGCCCATGCAGATACGTTGAAATCTCGCTCCAACTGGAACATGTCCATTTCCTTTCCCATGTGCACGACTAGATCGCTGTCCCTATCTGTGCACTCGACTGGATCTCTGACCCTGTCTCTGGCCACTACCTCTGCCATCAACCCTCTGATGGTACTTATGCTACACTAGCGTATCTCTACGATGAACCAACTAACTTTGGTGCCGTATATGCCTCATATGGCAGAAACGCAATACGTTACGAGGTTGCTCTCGTGTGCTCCCACACTCTCACTTACCATAACATCAACTGCACTCCAGAGCGTCCACATCGATGCCACCGTAGTGCACAACCAAACGTCGGCCTCGCAGAACAACGAAACTGACACGATGCTCGACCTTACATGATTTGGTGTGGCCAAGACGTCATGAATATTTGTTGCTCCGAGATTCATACCACCGTGAAACTTTTCCGAGTGATGCCGCTAAAACTCGTGAGACTGCCTCGCCTGAGTCTTCACTCTACTTCCCGTATCAGTTGGCGCGCTAAGCATCTCCTCATGTAAGCACGAGTTCAATACGTTTACTCCAACGCGTTCACTTTTTGACTTTCAAAGTAAATGTGTCCTCGAGATTCGTGCGACACGAATCTCGAGGCACCATCTATATGTGTGACCACAATTGTATCAAATCTTGCAAATTACGTATTTCGAGACACCTCTATAACACTGAGCTGGACCTAATCCAAATCTAATGTGTCCTCGAGATTCGTGCGGCGCGAAACTCGAGACACATTAAAACATATCATCACATTGTTTGTTTGTTTGTGTTCTTTTTTTCTGCACGGGAACTTCTTTCCTTACGTTTACTAATGCATCTGAACAAATTTTACAATGTGATCAGTCTTAAGATGGACAATCTCGTAAGATTTATACTTTGATGGCCATTAACTGTTAGAACGATTCGCGGACTCTACCTCAGCTCGTAACACTTCATTCATTTATAAGTCCCTCAAGGTGGCGGTCGACTTCACCAACCCTGAGACTATAAATGTATAGTGTCACTCAAGTGGAGTTACTTGGGCTTCTGATGCAACAGTCTTACTCCAAAGCTTTCGTCGAAGCTAAAGGAGTCCGTACATGATGTAATCGTTAGCTCTCAAGTCATCTCAACACTTTGCTCATTTTGAGTCTGCTATTCGTTTCTTTTTTCTTTTTTTCTCACTTTACGTTCTCGAATGTTCCTTACATTCGATGTTCCTTACTCGAATGTTCCTTACATTCGAATATTCATTCATTTCACGAATGAGCCTTTCTCGAATGTTCCTTACCTTAATTGTTCCATTCGTTATATATTATCCAACAACATCAATTTCCTTTATCAATTCCACACCATTTAGAGACTCGAACTTCCGTTTCAAATCTCACTACTTATAGGAAATTCTCAAATTCAGTACTAACTGAACAACTTGAAATGAATTTAATGAACTCTTTTGAGTCCTAAATAAGATCGAAATTCCTCTAAATAGCTTGAAAATCAATTCACAAGTTTGTTTGAGTCGTACATTTTGAAATCATATCATTTGTCATACCAAAATCCTCATTTTACGCAAAATGAATTGTTTCATTTTTCATTGGCTTCACCAAACCAACCAAGCTATTTACCTCAATTTCTCAATTGAACTAACTAATCCTTAAGCCACTATCCGCGGAGCCGAATTGCATTTAAACAACTCCCGCATTTTCAAGGCACAATTACTTATCCATGTAGTTCCACTATTCCCGAATACGCCACAATCACCAACATTGTCACATCTGATCCGTGCATGAAGGCAATGTCATAACGACCTCATATCAGATGGAAATATAACTCCTAAACTTTTTCTTTCTTTGGGTTTGTACCTTTAATTTACCCCACCAAAACTCATGCTGATTATTATAGACCAAATTGAACATATAACCAAAGAATTCCATCAAAAATTCTGACTAGAAAAAATCATTTGGTCACTCGTCATGGATCCCCAACTCGGCTCAAATGAAAACAAGGACTATACCAAATTTAACTCCAACTCGGCTCAAATTTAACTCCAAACCATTTAAATATAGTTTAAGCGTCTCTGCAGTACTCTACCAAATTTACATGAAATCCTTTCACCTTTACCACGGATTAGATTCCCGTATCACATTCCAATTTCATTAATTATTTCGAGCGGATCCTTTAGAAATACGTGCAGGGTGTTTTCCTCAAGAAGAAATCAAATGTGTCATCGAGATACGTGCAACACGAATCTTGAGGCACCCATTTGTCCACAATGTTGTAAACAACTGAAAAAAAACTGTTGATTTACCACAAATGAAATCAAGTATGCCAATGAAACATCAATCACTTACTGATTCCATTTACCAATTATCATTACCATAGTCACGATTCCTCGAATCATTATCGACATCGTATATAGTATATAACATACCATATATTATATATATACGCCAGGGGTACAAGCCCACCTCGAAACGCATATAAAAAAATGTTATAAACATTTTCCATTTTCCATTTGCCATTTCTCATTTACCATTTTCCATATCCGCCAGGTGTTCTACCATTTTCCATTTTTCCAACTCCTCACTTTCCAACGAAGACTCAAGTCAGGATCATAGGGTTCCACTCTAAGTTCAACCATTCCTAACTTCCGCTTGTTTTGTGTCTTAATTTATTTTGCTAATCAAGAGTCGAGTTCTTTAAAACGTCGGCTCTGATACCAACTGTGACGGCCCCAATTTTCCACAAATTGGTCCCCGCCCAGCCTAAGCCCACGTGGACCCCCGAGTCCGTCTCGCAAGGTCAACGTGGACCTAGTCAGCCTTCCAATCCATCATTTTTCTCAAATTCAACATTTTACAGTTGAGTTATTAATATTTTTCAAGATTTACAATTTTAGCGGAAGCAATTACTACAAATAAAATAACTCGACCATAATTTCAAGGAGTTAGGCAACCTAATTGTGGAACCCAGTAAATATCATCAGAGGAGAATAATTATAAAATATACAAAAAAATTCACCTAGCTATGAAGCTTTCCCTTCGCTACTCGTCAGCGGAGCTGCACTCAGTCAAACATAAGAATGACGAGCCCAGGTAATTAAATCCAGTAGGACATATATACAACATTTCACAATATCCAAAACAACAGTTCATGATATCCAAAGCAGTCGAATTCATGCAAATAGAATAAAAGGAAATCAAGAACGCATGAATATACAAGACTGTAAACAACTCATCAATGAATGATGCCTCGGTACCTCCAAGGAAGATGTATATGAGCACCACACAGGACATCTCATATACATCTTCTATGTTCCCCCCATATATGCACGTGGCGCCGTACGCCAGGAGGAATGGGCTCTCCTCGAAACGCAGGGTACATCTTTTACATATATGGGCATAGTACTTCCAAGGTAGATGTATATGAGCACCACACAGGACATCTCATATACATCTTCTATGTCCCCCCCATATATGCACGTGGCGTCGTACGCCAGGAGGAATGGGCACTCCTTGAAACGCAGGGTACATCTTTTACATATATGGGCTTAGTTTTGCAGTGAACAACAATAAGTTATCACAAAACAGTAAATAACAACAGTCAATGGATAAACATGAAATACTGTATAGGTCCCTAGCTGGTTTACTTACCTCGAAATTCATAACTCGAAATCAAGACGTCTTGCTCGCGTCTCGATTTGCGCACGCGACACCCGACTCCTAGTCCCTGGTGTCCCTTTAAACATTTTAGGCATATTTTACATAAAATCATGCAAATCACAGCCAAATAAGGTGAATAAACCTCACCTCTATCCCGTCATCGCGATTTCATCGAAATCGCGCATCTGACCGGTCAATAACGCGCCACAGCGCCGTTCACCGCGTCGCCGTCGCTCTGCGCGTCATTGCCGCCGCTCGCCGGCGCGGCGCAGCCACGTCTGCTCAGCCGGCGCGCCGATGCTCTCCGGTCACCGGCGCCGCCACCCGGCCGGCCGCCATCCTCGTAAGAATCGCGTTGTGTCGCCGCCGGAGCGTTCGCGCGTCTGCTTTGGAGTTCTCGCCGCGTCGCCGCGTTGCGCCAACCGAACCTTTGCACCCCGCCGGCGCCGGCCATCACCCTCGCCGGTTGCGCCACTCGCAGCGCGCCATCCATCGTCCGCGTTCCTCACCGGCGTCCCGATCGGCCGATCTCTGTGTTGGAGCCGCTGGCCGCCGCCGCCGCCACTGCGCGATCACCGCCGTTGCCGCATCGCTGCTAGTCCATCGCACCGCAGCTAGTTCGCGCGGCAGTGTTCTTTGCCATGTCGCTGCTCCTCGCGCCATGCCGCGCTGATCGCCACATCACCACTGCTGCAGAATCGCGCAGCTTCCAGATGGCTGGCCGTCCGTCGATCTCGCCGCCGTCTTGTTGGGACGCTTCCGCCGGATCGCTCTCTCCTCTTCCCGTTCTCGCCCACTCTGTCGTCTTTTTTTTTTTCCTTCCCCATCTCTTTTTTCTCTCTCCTCTGCGTTTTTCTTCTTTTCTCTCTTCTTATCCAAATCAACTTTTTTTTTCTTTATATCTATACTATTATAATAGCAATCCCCAAACGGTTAACCGTGAAGCTTTTTTGGCTAAATCTCCCAAGTATGCCCTTATTAACTTAAATGAAAACAATTCAAAAAAAGGATAATTTTGTAAGTTAATTATCAAATCTAATTTAATTGACGGTTTCACATAAAAAAAACCCTTCAAAATTGGCAGTTCCGTCGAATTGAAAAACAAAATGGTCCACGCCTCTTCTTCCTCTTCCACGCCTCTTCTTCCTCTTCGCTGATTCGCCCAAAAAAAAAGGAAAAAAACAACTCCGCGACCGCCGTCTTCGATTTCTTCTTCTTCCTCTTCGCCGATTCGTCTTCTTCATCGTCGCATCGCGACCGCCGTCTTCGTCGATTCGCCGAAAGAACAGGGACAAAACCAGAGTCCTCTTAGCCGATTCGCCGATTCGTCTTCTTCATCAGATTCCTCTTCGCCGATTCGCGATCTAAGCGCAGAAGAATACATCGCAACGGCGGCCACACCACACCGAAGAGGCGTTCGTCGCTCCGATTCGACAAAGCGTCTCGCTAGAAGCTCGACCTCGCTCGCAGATCTCTTGCGCGCCGCGGATCGGTAATTGTTCCTTTTGTTTCCTTCTCGGTCCTAGGGTTTGAGAAGCGTATGAGAATGTTTGAAAGGTCTTTGTTTTCTTATCAGTGTTTGTAGATCGGATGGATTTATGCTTGATTGCTTATCTTAGGGGTTTAGGAGGGTTTGAACCGTGATACTTTTGAATTTGAGTTGGGAAGTTGCGATTTTTCGTCTAATTGTAGGACATCCTTACAAAAAAAAAAAAAAATCCAATTGAATCTACAACGTCAAAAACTGATTTTTTTTTTGAATCCCACATATTTAGCGATTTTATTTGAGAGTTTCTAAAACTGGTTTTTTTTTTGAATCCTTTATATCCACTTTTGATGGAACGGTAACTTATTGTATCTTTTCCTCTTCTACTTATTCCCGTTTTTTTCCAGATTGATCTGCATCAACTGCTCCAACAGTTTCTGGCCTTGCCAATCAATCTAAAATTTTTTTGTCAAAAACCCAAAAACAAATCAAATCAGCGTGGATTCCACCACATATTTCAATACAAACTACGATTTCATCGGTTCTTTCTTCTCGAATCGGATAATTCTCGGATCCGATCGAATTTTCATGCTATTTTTTCACAATTACCCTAGAAGTTGAAATTGAGCGAGAGATAGAGAGGACTTACAGTGAAAACGCATACTTCGGTGAATCGCATAGTTGACGAGGCTACAATAGGTGAGGTAAGTGTATAATTTTAATTTTTTCCTATTCGGTTGATTATCTTCTTCATTTCTTTAATAAATTTTGAAGTATTTTGTTAGATATACATACTTTTACAATCTAAAAGATTCCTCCATGTAGACCATTTCATTATATTGATCAACAAGCTTAGGCCCTCAACTGATCCTGCTTATTCGAAATGGGGCGAGTGTAAGCCTATCTATAAAGATTACTTGCAAGTTTTGTCAATCGTTTTCTTAATTCAGGGTGGTTTATAAGCATTACTATGATTTATGATTACTAATTATGATTAAACGCACCACCTACTACGATTAATGAATATCTGTAGTCATGATATGTAAGCTTTAAATTTCATTAACATTTTTGGATCTTTGAATGTGAGCAACTTTGCTGCCACCCCAAGTTTAATCTCTTTCATGTCATTCATAAGTGTGGATTTTTGTGATATGCTTTATGTAGGCCATCATATTGCTTCATATTCATATTGTACGTGTTCAATGCAGAAATGTCTTTGCACATACTTCCCTTTGATTTGATCATGTAGGGTCATCACCCCATTACCTCTCTTATCTCACTTTCATCAATTCTACTACTAATCAATTCTCCACCCATGCATGATGTACGT
This sequence comes from Stephania yunnanensis, assembly GCA_039657365.1. NCBI lineage: Eukaryota > Viridiplantae > Streptophyta > Magnoliopsida > Ranunculales > Menispermaceae > Stephania > Stephania yunnanensis. Next base: position 11,949,422 of record CM077592.1, read on the forward strand.
ATATCTGATCCTTAAATTAAGGGTGTTGAGATTCCTAGCACTTCAAGGCCCCAAAGTTATACGATCACTACAATTCCGCAAATGTAGATCCTCTTATTTTTTTATCTTTTTCCCTTAAAAATGACTACAATGGGGAATAATTACTAAAGAGATTTGTATGAGAAGACTAATAGTCTTTTATTTTTTTTTAAATGGTATGAAATGATATGTAAGTTGAAGTTTGATTGCATTGGGAGGAGAGTAATGGTAGCTCTTCAAGCATGTGAGCTATCTTGAGGAATAAAAAAAAATTGATTGATGAGGTGGAAGTTTAGGTGTCAAAACTTTGGTGTGTGAAAGAGGGCATAGGAAGGTGTTTATCATCATTAATTGAATTCTAACAACTGGTTGTGAGACCATAAAGCAAATTTGATTCACATTTAACAACCTCAACATACTGGGGATACCTTATTAACTAAAGTAGTGGAAAAGCTTTAAATTATATTTGTTTTGAAAAATCTAAAATCAACCAATTCTTTTTGAACAAAAATTGAAACAAATTTTTTATTTATAGAGCAATATTAGAGCATAGTACCATAGGCGATCATTTTTGAACAAATTCAATTAGCGAATTGCAAGAATATATAACCGTGATAATTCCATAACCATAGTGACAAAAGGGCTTCATCGATAAACACATTAGACTCTATCATTTTTTTTTTAGATTTTTGTTTTTATCAATACTATGGCTATTTTATGGTACATTAATAGGTAAACTGTTGACATAAAGTTACATCAAAAAGTCTCCACTAAATTAAGAGTTCACATAATAACCATTGATCTAAAAAAATTGTATGATCTAAAAAAAATAAGATGTATTTTGTTAGAAGTAATTGTAATAAATTACTCCATGTAAACCATTTCATAATATTGATCAACAATTCAATAATATAGTTGCTACCATGAATGAACAACGGAATCGTCGTCGTTTATCTCAAAGGCAACGACGTCAAAATATGTCAAACTCAGCTAGAGATCACCTACTCGCAGCTCGACGAAATCAAGAGACTCCTGAGACTATTGAACAAAGAAATGTTCGACATCAAAGATATTTACAATGCTACAATTCCATAGAAGGTACATACAATTATATTCTTAATTAATTTATTCACTACTTCTTTCATATGTTCTTACTAATATAATACACCATGTTAATTATAATGTATTTTATAGGTACATCTACAAGTACTTTTGCAAAATATAATACAACCACTTCAAGGTTGACGCACATTCGTCAAATTGCTAGGTCAAGGTCTTCCGAAATGGAAGGTACCAATTAAATTAAATTTTTTCTCCAAATATAATGAATTATTTTATTTTCCTCGGTTAACTTAAATTTTTTTGCTTTACAGTACCTCTACCAAGAACATTGTCAACCATTCAAGAACCTTAAGATTATCATGTATTCGTCAACAAGCAAGGTTACTTTGCAACCAAATAGATGGTAATTATATGTTACAAGTCATTTACTATATTTAAAATTATGCTATTTCTATTAATATGATTAATTGTATACAAATTTTAATTTCATGTAGGTTCCATTACTACTACGCAAAGCAATCAAAATTTAACGTTGCTTAATAATTGTCGAGTACCATGTTCAAGTTCTTCTAACGCTAGACCATTTCCTAATAGGCATAATAGTGGTAGAAATTTCCCACATTACAACTTCCAAACTATAATACTTGAACAACCCAGAATTTGTTCATATTATGGAGCCAGATTATTTGTTCATGAGACCTTAGATTTGTGTTGCTCCAATGGAAAAATAAATTTACCAACACCCGAAAATCCACAAGAATTAATAAACATATTCCTAGATCAAACTGATGAAGGTAAACATTTTAAAGAAAACATACGTTCTTACAATCATGTTTTTTGCTTCACCTCTATAGGAGTTAATATAGACGAAAACTTAGCAAGTGGCAGACAAGGAGTCTTTACTTATCGTGCGCAAGGATCTATTTACCATAGAATAGGAAGTTTATTACCAATAAATGAATCAAGACCAAGATTCTTACAAATGTATATATATGACACTCAAAATGAAATTGAACACCGACATCAAGAGCGAAACATAACACGACCAAGTCTATTACATAAATTAAAATTAATATTAGATGCACACAATCCTTATGTTCAAGTATTCCGTCAATTAGGTAGACGTGAGGATGTGATGAACTGTAGACTACTAATACAAGAAGTAAGGGTTAATCGACATATTCATGCTTTACCTTCAACACCACAAGTTGCGGCAATACTAATAGGAAATGATTCTTTAGAAGATTTAAGAGAAAGAGATATCATAATAGAAACTCAAAGTGGTAGCCTTCGTAACATTGTCTTGACACGGCCGCATACTACGATCCCTTACAATATCCTCTTTTATTTCCTTTGGGGCAACACGGTTGGCATTTGGAATTGTGTAACTCAAATCACGGAAGAATCACCGCAGACAATACTACTCCTATGTTCTTCGTGTACTATTATCGCATTTTACTATATATCGTAATAATTTAATTATTTTATAATTTTATTTATTACTTTTATTCCTACAAAAATTAATTTGTTTCAACAAAAACTAACTTCTTTCATATTAGTTTCGCCCATTACGCATGTCACTACTTCATTACGGTGGACGTCTTTTACAACAATATGTGGTAGACATGTATGTGAAAATAGAAACAATGCGGTTACGATATCTAAAGACAAACCAACATATCATTCGTTCCGAACTATATCAAGGTTTACAAGATGCAATGAATTCAGGAGAAACAACTGCAGGTTTATATGAATGTGATTTTAATATATTATGTATTCATTACAAATAAGTTTATTATGTTACTGTAATTTATAATATTTTTACTTTATTATTTTGAAGGTAATATTGGTAGAAGAATAATTCTTCCTCATCATATACCGTGATCCAAGAGATATGTATAACCGCTACCAAGATGCAATGGCAATCGTCGGAGGTATGGAAAACCCGACCTTTTTATTACCATCACTTGCAACACTAATTGGTTGGAAATTACCCGAGAACTATTACCTGGACAAAAGGCTCAAGATAGACCCGACGTAACAACTAGAGTTTTTCGATCAAAACTAGAAGAATTGAAACATGACTTATTTGTTAGAGGTGTGTTAGGTAAAGTAATAGCTCATGTACATGTTATTGAATTTCAAAAGAGGGGATTGCCACATTCACATTTGTTGCTAATTTTAGAAGAAAGTGATGAGTTAAATTGTCTCGATAATTATGACTCTTTAGTTAGAGCGGAAATTCCATGTCCTTTAACCGAGTCTAGGTTGTATTCTATAGTAACAAAACATATGATGCATAACTCATGTGGACCGTTAAACACTAACGCAATATGTATGAAAAATAATAAATGTACAAAATCATATCCGAAAGCTTTTGCTGCATCTACGTCACAAGGTAATGATTCATACCCTATATATAGGCGGCGCGACGATGGAAAACAAGTCACAATAGGTAATAGAACTTTAGACAATCGTTGGGTGGTTCCATATAACTCTTACTTACTTTTAAAATATAACTGTCATATAAATGTAGAAATTTGTTCAAGCATAAAATCCGTCAAATATTTGTACAAATATGTCTATAAAGGTCCAGATCGCGTTGCTTTTGGAGTATCTACACATACAAGTAGAGATGACGAGATAGCTCAATTTGTTAATGCTAGGTGGATATGTGCTCAAGAAGCTTTGTGGAGAATATTCAAATTTCAATTGAACGGAATTTCACCTTCTGTAGTTGGACTACAAATACACTTACCTAATCATCAACAAGTCCAATTTAATGTAGATGAGTCTATAGAAGACATATTAAATGATAGTGATAGATCAAAAACTATGTTGACAGAGTTTTTTAAGAAAAATGCTATTGACTCGTATGCAAGGCAATACTTATATTACAATTTCCACAAAAATATTGGTGGAATCAAAGACTTAAACAAAGTGGACTAGAAGACAAAATATTCGTAAGGTAGTTGGTAGAATGTACACTGTTTCACCATTAGATAGAGAACGCTACTATTTAAGATTATTACTCAATCATGTTAGGGGACCTATATCTTTTGAAGATTTGCGTACGTTGATGGATTTACATTTGAAACATTTAAACAATCATAAAAAAGAGGTTTACTAGAAGATGATGATAGTGTCACTCAATGCTTGCGAGAAGTTTGCAAATGTACATATGCCACGTTCTTTAAGAAGACTATTCGCTACTATTTTAGTTTTTTGCGAACCAATTAGGGTACGTGAGTTATGGGATGAATTCAATACGTATATGATTGAAGATTACAAAAATGCAAATAAAAACGACCACTCTCTAGATGAATCTTTCTTTCTAAATTGTTGTCTTAAAGATTTAACCAATTATCTCTCACAACATCAAAAAAAGATTACTGATTACGATTTACCCCAACCAACTTATGAATCAATAACCAACATCAACAAATCTATAGTTGAAGAAAAATCTATTAAAATATCAAAAGAAGATTTAGATTCAATAAGAAAATTAAACAGTCAACAACAAAATGCATTTGATAGTGTCGTCCATAGCATCGATAGTCATGCACATACAATTTTTTTTATAGATGGACCTGGGGTACAGGAAAAACCTTCTTATACAAATCAATCTTAGCATACATACGTAGTAAAGGATTAATTGCATTGGCTACAAATACATCGTCAGTATTGCTTTGCCATGTCATTGCCGGGGTCGATCTTGCACATTCAAGATTTAAGATCCCTATTCTATTAGATTCCACTTCAACATGTTTCATCAAGAAACAATCGGACTTAGCAGACCTAATACGACATGCTTCTCTCATTATTTAGGATGAAGCAACTATGGCTCACAGGCACGCTTTAGAGGCTTTGGATAGAACACTACGAGATATTACTTGATATAGATGATTTTTTTGGTGGAAAAAACATAGTATTAGGAGGCGACTTCCGACAAGTATTGCCGATTGTCCCAAATGGTACAAGATCTGAAACCATAGACGCCTCTCTCATTAGAGCACCATTTTGGAAAAACGTAATAAAAATAAAATTAATGAACAATATGCGTGCTATAAATGATTGTTTGTTTGCTGATTTTTTGTTGCGAATAGGAAACGGAGAGGAAAATTCTATTAAAGAAGATATGATTAAAGTACCCGATGAAATAAATATTCCTTGGCGAGGAGATCAAACAATACATGACCTAATAGATTTTACATTTTCATCATTACACGAGAGTTCTAATAACAAAGAATACATAATCAATAGGGCTATACTAACCCCAACAAATGAATTAGTTGAACAAATTAATAATTTAGTTGTCCAAAAATTCTTAGGTCAAACATATATTTATTATTCATTTGATAGTGTAGAGGACGATACCTTACATCTTTATCAACAAGAATATTTAAATTCTATTTCTCCAGGAGGATTACCACCTCATAGACTAATACTAAAAATAGGATGTCCAGTAATTTTACTTAGAAATCTAGACCCACAAATAGGCTTATGTAATGGAACCCGTTTGATTTGTCGAGTTTTTCATAGAAATATTATAGATGCCGAAATAGCTAATGGACCTTTTAAAGGAACTAGAGTTTTTATACCACGAATCCCACTTAAACCTTCGATAATGTAAAAATGCCTTTCAAACTTATTCGAAAACAATTTCCAATAAAACTAGCATTCGCTTTGACAATTAATAAATCCCAAGGACAAACTATACCCAACGTAGGAGTTTATCTTCCTGAACATGTTTTTAGTCATGGCCAACTATATGTAGCTTTATCTCGAGGTGTGTCTTTAAGTCAAACCAAAATTTTAGTTAAAAATGGCAAAATAGATAGACATTTAGGTACATTCACAAAAAATGTGGTTTATCGCGACGTCCTCCACAATTGTACGTAGCTAAGTAAAATCATAACATATAATATATGAAAATAATCTATAATATAATAATTGTTTACAATTCTTTGCGTCTAATACGATACTGCTTCAATGGATTACGTGACAAGGAACGATGTCTCTATATAACATACGACAAGGTTAGATTTTTTGTTATTTGGAAAAATAATTACATGGTGGAATTGTTTTCGATAATTTTTATTTTTTTATTTTTAATTCATATTCCTTATAATATTTTGATGAACTCTAATAGCCATGGTGGTGAGGTTTTTGTTTGAAGATGTGGTAGCAGCGGCGTCAAAAACATTTTGACATAGGCTCCGTCCGTGAGATATTTCAGAAGTTTTCATAGTTGGTGTTCACGGTTTATCAAAAGAGATGAACTCACTGACTAGGTAAGTCTTTTAAGGTTTCGTCATTTTTAGTCATTTTACTGTTACTTATTTTTGCAGGGAATATAAGGAATATTATTGATGCATTTTGGACATCACTACTTGGTTGGGATCTTACACGGAGTTGATTGCGTCTTGATTTGGAGCCACAAATTTCTTCAGGTAAGAGCCCTTATACGATAGAGTTGAACTGCCCTTGATTTTGTAACTTTGTGCATTGTTGGAGGATTGTGATTGGTGTTGTTGGCATTATCTTCATTTTTATATTTTGTAAGGTCTTGGCTACTCCACATCTGGTTGCAACGTGGATGATACGATGAATGACTTGAGGTAATGCATTTACAGTAGTTTGTACTCCACATGTCTTTCCTAGCTCATCCATTTATCTTTTTACTTCTATATCACTGGCGGTGTTATTGTTTATACCTCACGCGCGTGCCCATTGAAGTAGTTGAACTTGGTTATGTTTTATTTCGTTCTTTCTTTTCTTTAACTGTTAGTTGGGGCAGTATTATGTCTTAAATGAAAACTATGTATTGAGTTATCTGAATGATTGACATGCATCACATGAAAATATTTTGGGTTTCAATGTTCAAGGTCGTTTGTGATACAAGTATTAGTACTTGAACAGATAGATGTCAAGATCTGAAATCAGAATGGTATCATTTTGAACATGTAAAATCAAACTGAAAGTAGGGATTGAATTGTAAGATGAAGTTGATGAACATGGTTTAAATGTAAACAAAATAACAAGATGAAAATGAGATACAAGGACTGATTGTTTCTCAAGTTTGTAGTACAAGGCGATCGTCAAGATTGCAGTTGAAAGCGTCTGAAACAGATCGCAAGACGGGAAGAAGAACTGATCCTGTTCGGATAGCTGCATTGTCCAAAGAAGAAAGCGAGGAATTGAGGGAGAAATCGACGCCTGTAGTCGAGGGAAAACAATTGCTCGCCTATCAGATTGTTGCAAAGACTAGCAGATAATAAATGGCTGAAGAGTATGCATTAGACTTGAAAACAATTGCTCGCCTTCAGGTTTGTTTGGCTCTGTACTCTGAATGCGTTCTTTTACTGGTGTTTTATATGATGACATACTTAGATTATTTTCTGTTATTGCAACTGCATGAGTGTGCCCCCTCAAGGGAAAACAATTGTTCGCCTTCAGGTTTGTTTGGCTCTGTACTCTGAATGTGTTCTTTTACTGGTGTATTATATGATGACATACTTAGACTTTAAATATGGAACCTTCAAAGAGTTTGAGATGCATTAACGCGATCCATAAATTAGGTTTCTTTTCGTTGCTTTTGTTTTTCTTTTTTCATTTGGTTATAGAAACCTCTTTTTATTTGATAGAGATAGAGATGTTCCACACACTAATATTTTCTTTCATATAGTTCTATTAATTTAGTGGCTATGTTTTACACATATATTGATCTCATGCAGACACCTATATTTATCTACCTAGAGCACAATCGAATAGATTGAGTTTGAGGAGGAGAAGAGATGATCTGCTTTGGCATATGGAATTCAATCCAAGGTTGTTGCTTTTGTTTTTATTTTTTCATTTTTGTTTTTTGTTGCTATTAGGTACTACCACAGGAAGATTATTTGACATCAAGCATTAGCTATGAGTTTCTCCTGCAAAGAGGCCATCTCATCACTGAAATGGTTTTATGTTAGTATATAATTTTCCACTATCGATGATAGTATATTATTGTTTTGACCTTGAGTTCACATTGCTAAAAGATTTCCATACAACATAATTGAATTGGAGCTTTATTAATTGTAGGGATCGGCAAAAATGCTCCAAAGAGAGATTACTCCCTTAACCATTCGAATCGATGCGAGTATTCGATGCATTTTCTTCCATCTCCATTTTAGCTACAATTTTTGGGAACGGATACTTGCCGAGAAATTCAAGTACTACTCCTGGATCGAGCTCTTACTTTATTATACTAATTATAATTTAACCATATAAGATTTAAATTTCTTAACTACAACATGCATGTGTTCATTCAGCCACTCTTGCTCCCCCAACTACCGGAAAGATGGTTAAAGGCCTTCGATGTGTTACATTGTGATATTCTTTACATTCTACTCCTCTCTTTGTTTCGGTTATTGGACGTTTGGCAATATCTCAGTAACACATTGAATACATTCCTTGCAATATCTCAGTAACACATTGAGTCATGACTTCATCAATTTTTCCAAAAACAGAATCAAAGGTTACCTTCCGTAAAAATTGTTCTCATACCGATCAAAATGCACACTGCGAGGCTTAGCACTTCCACAAGCATATGCCCCTGCTCCCTCTATTAATCGAGCCTATGTAATGGCCATTGTACTTGGTTCAATACTCATATTCTTAGTTCTATTATTTGGATTTTTTCTGCTCCTTGATATTATTATTTTTTTACTTAAAAAATTCATGTCGTATAACTGTTGATTAATTTATATTTCTCTCCTATATAATTTAGGTTTGATGATCACATAAGTTTGGTTGAGATATTTGTCATTTACTCCAAACTTCTACACGAAACACCTACACATGCAACAATAAAAAAAAATTATACTTTAATTTTTTCTATTGTGGTTTTTCTGAAAAATAAAAGTTCTCAAGTGTTATCAGAACATCTCTATTTGCTTCACGTGCAACGCACGTGCCCGTTGACTAGTATATAATATATATATATATATATATATATATATATATATTTATACATTTTCTTTTTATCTTTTTGATTTCAAATCAAAAGTGTCCTCGACATTCGTGCAACATGAATCTCGAGGCAAACTCAACAATCGAGCAGCGCACATCTCGAGGCACCAACCCGCCTCATTTTCAAACTCTCAATACTCGCGCTACACGCGTCACGAGGCGTATCCCACATCGGCACGCGACTCGAGGCGCGTCCCCGTTGGTGTTTCGGCTCACCGAATTCCTCGCATAGTTAGCATATCATCTTAAATTGAATTCAGATATACGTATTTCGATGAGTGGGTCCCACTTACGACTTTGACTTGACACGTGTCACAAGTCAAATTTTTGGGCCGTTACAGAACACATGAGACCTGGTGGATTATTACAGTTGTTGCCCATTCCACAGTGGAAATGGGAACATGTCATCATGAATTTTGTTAGTGGGCTACCGCAGACATCGAGACGTCACGATGCAGTTTGGGTAGTGATTGATAGGCTGACGAAGTCGGCTCACTTCATTCCAATCTCGATGAAATAGACGTTTTCCCAGCTGAACATATTGTTTGAGTGGAAGATTATTAGACTTCATAGGGTGTCAGTTCCATTGTGTCAGACAGAGATCCCAGATTGACCTCGAAACTATGGGAGGCAATCCATGAACAATTTGGCACCAGGTTGCAATGTAGTACGACTTATCATCCTCAGACCGACGGACAGTCATAATGACTTATCCAAATTTTGGAGGATATGCTCAGGGCTTGTATATTATAGTTTGGGGGTTCGCGGGAGGATTATCTGCCTCTGTGTGAGTTTGCATACAATAACATCTATCAGGCGAGCATTGACATGCCACCATTTGAGACACTGTATGGGAGGCCCTGTAGATCACATGGGTGTTGGGTAGAGCCGGAAGATAAAGTGACAGTATGACCTGAGATAGTTGTTGATCACAGAGAGAAAATTCGACAAATTCGTCAGAAGCTGCGAGCTGCACAAGATAGACAAAAGAAATACGCGGATATGTATCGCGAGGGTCTGAGCCATGACGATGGCGATATGGTTTATCTGAAGGTTACTCCTTGGAAAAGTCAATAGAGATTTAGCATTAAGGGAAGCTGACACCGAGATATATTGGTCCATACCGGATTGCACAGAAAGTAGGCACCGTTGCATATCGGTTAGAGTAACCTGTCGAATTAGCTGGGGTTTATCCGACATTTCGCATTTCCATGTTAAGGCTCGCTAGGGCAGGATCGAGACCGACGATTGAGTTTGGACAAGTGGAGATACAGCCTAACGTGACCTAAGAGGAGAGACCGATAGAGATCTTCGATCGTCAAGTACAAATTCTCTGGAATAGGGAACTCGCGAAGGTCCTGGTTCGTTGGCAGCATCATAGGACGGAGGGACTCACCGGGAGCTCGAGTCGACGATGAGGACGCGATACCCTCAGCTATTATCTGGTATGAGACTTTAGTTACAGTTAAATTTCGAGACGAAATTTTATTTAGTTGGAAAGAAATGTAACAGCCAATTTTATTAAATTTGCAGACATGGACGCCAGCTCAGATCTACGTGGACGCCGCGGTATGCTAGGACACACGGGGACTTAGATATGCTAGTTATTGTGTGTTGGATGCTTATTTGCGATGAAGTTTATTGAAATACATCGCATGTGTGTATGTTGCATAAAAATATGTGAGAGATTGTGTGAACCGCATTTACCTCGATATACGTGTTAACGCGGGTAACGGGTAGTTGACGGGACCAAATATTAGGTCGGGCAAACTAAAACACACAAATTTTATAAAAATTGGCCAAGTAACTAATATGGAATGGGTATTAGGCAGCTAGTGACAAGGAGGTACGCGTATATCGTGGTTCGAACGCGAAACCAGGCGTCGAAACGCTCGAAAACACGAGCGAGTGTCCTAGTTGTATCACATTTTGGTGTCAATATACAAAGTCAACATCGCTTATCCTTATCTAAACCACACTCCACCACCTATTTTCTCACCTCACACACACACCCCATGCACACACACACGCAGAGTCCAAAAATCGGGAGGCGGAGAGAGAGGAAAAAGGAATCGGAGGGGAGGAGGAGGAGGAAGGAGAGAAGAGAAGGTGGAGACGTCACGATCGAGGTGAGTCTTAGTGGTATTTGGTTATGGGTCTCGATGGTTGGCCGTGGTGGCCGAGACAAGGATTCGACCATGAGGCCAAACCGGGTCACGGTGGTGATGGCGGGGGTGTCTCCCCTGCCATCGAGTCCACCGGGGTTGGGGTGAAGAGCAACCCCAACCCGAACCACGAAAAAAAATCTGCTCCTTATCGAGCCAAAGGTTCGATCGGGGAAGATGGTGCACAAGCGCGCGAGCGTGCGCACGTGTGCACCCCCTGCATGGGCTAAGCCCAGAACGGGCCAGGCCCAGACCTGTTCTGGTTTAGGGCAAGGTCGGGTCCGACCCGTCCCAAACAAAATTTAAAAAAAGAGAGAAAAAGAGAAAAATAAAAGAAAAATTTGGGAAAGTTTTGAAAAAAAAATATTTCGATAAAATAAATAGAAATTGATAAAGTTCTATGAAAAGAAAATATTTGGGAATGTTGAACGCGACGTTTTGTGGGGTTTTGCCTCGAAAAGCGCAAAATAGACAATTTTGCCTAAAAAATTTAGAACTTTGTTGTAAATTGTCATGCTAAGTTAAATTATTGATAAATGGACATAGGTTGACACGGATGATCAATTGGCAACCAAGGACTCAGTGGACTTGGACCCGGGGATTGATTATAGGGTATTAGAGTGCGTTGTGAGGTTTGTAAAGCCCAATGGAAAAACTATTGAGTATTTATTTTACTTTGTAATTCCATTCAATTCCAGTATTTCCATTCAATTCCAGTATTTATTTTATTAAATTATAATAAAACGGTTGTCTTGGATTTTTTTTTTAAAGAAAAATGCTAGGCGTAAATCACCAACGTAGATTATGTAGATTGCGTTCTGATGTGCGTGCAATGCTTCTCGAGATACGCGTGAATCATACCCCGAGGTACATCACATGTACATAAAAAAATACTATGCGTTGTGATGTACGACTAGTTAGGGGTGGCAAAATGTGCTCGAACCAGTTTTCATAATTTTTTGAAAATTAATATGGGTCTGAACATGTTTTCTTGTTTGTTTTAAAAACGGATCCGGTCTAGACAAAAATTTTTTAAAAACGGGTACCCGTTTCGCGATTAATTTAAATAATATTTATTTATTTATTTATAGTAGTGTTTTGAAACTTTCATAATGTTTGAATTATAATTTTACTAATGATAATGTTATTTTTATATGGAAACTTGTAAGACTTGAATTTTGAATTTATAACATTTTTTTTGTAGTGATGGAAGGCAAGACAATATAAAAATTATGTATTTTTGTTAATAATTAAGTGAAAAAAATTATTTTATTTTATTAAAAAATGAGTCCGAACAAAAAACGGGACTTGTATATTTTAAAAACATACGAGTCCGGACAAAAAAAATGCCAATTTCAAAAATGGGTACAGGTCCGGACACTATTTTAATCGTTATTAAAAGGGGTGTCCGGTCCCGTACTCATTTATACCCCTTTTTTGCCACCTCTACGCCTAGTTGTGCCCTTTTTTTAAGGCGGGCAACTAGTTGCAGGTGACTCATTTCGGACACTTAAAATTAACTTGTTCACGTCCTTTAAGTTCACATCGACTTATTTTTGCACAAACATAGGTGCACAAATTAATAGACACTATTAAGTGTCCAAAAACAAGTAACCCAATTATTTTCCTTTTTAAAAAACAATATTTGAACGGACGACTCCTTTGGAATGGGAATTCTTTATCATATTATGTCATCATCCTCTTTAATCTCAAGACTAATGTCGGATTTTTTTTTTATCAAGAACTTAATTAATGTTTTCAACCTAGTATATATACACTAATTCAATTATTATTTGAATCTGAATTTGTTCAAAGAATAATTCAAGGGATTCATATATATAGTTAGATCTAGGTGTATTTATTTGTTGGTACTAGATCCAAATAAAATAAAAATAATGTGCTTTGACAAAAAAAGTATCAATGTCATGAAAATATCATTTTAGAACCATTGAATTTTGATTTAATTGTTTTTTTTTTTTTGTTAACATACTTGTAACGGCCCATAATAAATTTATAGACGTTGACGCCAGGTCAGACCCACGTGGACGCCGCGGTAGGCTAGGACACACGGAACTTTTATGTAAGGATGTTTATGGTGTGTTGGTTGCTTATTTGCGGTATAATTTATTTAAATACATCGCATGTGTGTATGTTGCAAAATCACACGTGTGAGGGTGTGAACTGTAATCGCCTCGATATGCGTGTCAACACGGTTATCGGGTAGTCGACGAGACCGACTAGTGGATCGGGAAAACGAAAATGCACAAATTAAATAAAAATTTGTCACGTAATAGATATTAGGTTATGAATGGCGCGGCGGTGCGTGAATATCATAGTACGTACTCAAAATCGAGTGTCGAAACGCCCCGAAACACGGCGAGTGTCTTAGCTGTGTCACAAGTGGGTGTCAACACACCTAACAACATCACCATTTGTCAAGCTACATAAACACTTGGCAAAATCCAGGCCATGTGTCAACCCCATCCCCATCTACACCTAATCCACCACACACCACACACACACAACAAACACACAACCGATCAAATCGAGGAAGAAGAAGGAAGGAAATGAGAGGAGGAGGAGGAGGAGGAGAAGACGAAGGAGAGTGAAGAGATCACAATTAAGGTGAGTCGTTACGGTTGTTGTTGTTGGGTGGCCGAGAGTGGGGGTTCGACCTCCATGGCTAACCCCATGGCGTGGTGGTGATGGCAGGGGTGCCTCCCCTGCCATCGACTCCACGGGGGTTGAGGTGGAGAGCCACCCAACCCATCACCGGAGAAGATGAGAGGAGAAAAAAAATTTTGTTGCTCCCGATAGAACCAGTCGATGGGCAGAGCCTGGCCCATTCTGGGGCCCTGGCCCGCGTCGGGTTTGACCCGTTTGGGTCGACCCAACCTGCACTCCAAACAGTAAAAATAGTAAAATAATAAAAAAGAAAAATAAAAGAAAAATGAAAGAAGATTTGGAAAAAATTCCGAAAAAATTGGAAAACAAATCCAAAAAAAATATTTCGAAAAAATAAATAAAAATTGCTAAATTTCTATGAAATGAAAATATATGGGCATGTCGGACGCGACTTTTTGCGGGGGTTTGCCTCGAAAAATGTAAAATGAGCAATTTGGTCTAAAAATTTTAGAAAATTATTGTAAATTATCATGCTAACTTAAATTATTAATAAATGGACATAGGTTGATACGGTGATCAATTGGCGACCAAGGACTCAGTGGACTTGGACCCGGGGATTGATTACGGGGTAGTGGAGCGCGTTGTGAGGTTTGTAAAACCCAAAGGAAAAACTCTCGAGTATTTATTTTGTTTCGTATTTCCATTCGTTTCCAGTATTCCTTGTGCTTTTAATTACATTCATATCTTATCATCTTTTGGACGGTTGGTTGAGTTACTCCCACCGGATGTTCTGTTGTGTGTCTATGCATTCTAGACCATAGCATGTGTATCAGGAGTTCTCGGTGGATAACGACCCGAGCTATGGAACTGATACATGTGTCGGTGCGTCGTAGGTCTACGCCGACCACCGAGAGGGATTAGGTGATAGCTAGTTGGGTGCGCCTACTAGTGGGATCTTGAAGGAAATCCCGAAGTATGGTTTAGTCTGACTGGAACAAGCACACATATTTTGAGCTTTATTGTTATTTATGCAGGCGATGCCCTACTTACAGTTGCATGTTTACATTCCGCATGTTTATTTAACATCATTTATTGGCTTCCACTTGTTTATATGAATGCTCGGAGGAGTTCCTTGGGATTTTATTGACCGGACTCGTCATCCATTTTCTTATGTGATGATTGAGTGCAGATCCAAGTACAAGTAAAGGCAAGACTTTAGGCGACTACCTCTGATTGCCTACCTTTGAGGAGTACTTGTACGTGTGATTATTTTGATATTTTGATTCTTTTGGGAACTGGGGAGTGACATGACCTTGTACATGCTTAGTTTTATATGGTACAATTATTTACCTCGTACTTTTCAAGGTTTTTCCACACTAGGATTTGTTTAATTGATTTATGAAAATTTTTGCATTTAAATACGTCTTCCGTTGAATATGTTATTTACACATCGTACACACAAGTGGATACATTTCAAGACAGAGTAAGGACGGGCAGGTGTCGTACACGTGTAGTTGGGCCAGCAGGCAAGGAGTACATGGAGACACGTCACCCCGGGGCGGAGAGGGCCGCCACAATTGTTATAAGAGCCGATATTGTGACACCAACGCTACGCAGTTGGTATCAGAGACCAGGTTGGCTTAAGATATTGTGACACCAACGCCACAGTTGGTATTAGAGTAAAGAAGAAGTCATAAGACAATAAAACTTAATTAATGAATTTAGATGTGGAAACCTGAAGTAATTGCCTTAGAACTTTAATTGGGAAGTGATGTGAGGCGGGTGGAGTTCGAACTTATATATGTGTTATATTTTCATGTTACTATATGATATACGTTTGATCCATAACATATTCTCGATGGAGATTATGGACGGAAAGTCTGATACGCCGTTTGAGACTGTACAGACTAGCGATGCGACGTGGGATGTCCCGATTAGGGCTAGTGTGGAGGATAGACTCTCGGCTCAGAAGACAGCTGATGTTCAGGGGATACCACAGACACCAATTCAGGGGGTAGCGGCGAGGCACCAACAGATACAGCTACTGCAGTTATTCTTTTGGGGACGTCAACTCTTGCTCCTCCACACATGACAACGGACCAGGTTACTACCACGATCGCTGCTGACACTCCTTCGACATCATCATTTGTTCTGGCGCCAGAGGCGAGTTATTGAGAGAGTTTCTGAAGTTCTAGTTTGGATTCTTTTACGGCAGCGGTGATCCCGAGGCTGCAGGGAGATGGATAGTGTCCGATCAATGTTTCCATAAGCTGATGATGAACGATGAGACAGTACAGGCGCGACTTTCGGGAGCCTATTTGAAAGGGAATGCGGCAGTCTGGTGGATGACATATACGGATACTCATCCGAAACCGACAACATGGGTTGAGTTTAGGGAGTTATTCTACGATCAATACATACCGATGGAGGTTAGGTTGAGACTAGGGAGGAGTTCTTGGCCTTGCGACAAGGAAGTCGGACTTTGATGCAACACGTGAAAATGTTCCAACATTTGTTGCAGTTCTCTCTAGATGTTGCCGGGACAGAGCGCTTGCAGATTTATTATTTTACCAAATGGGTTGATGACAAGATTGCGTCAGCAGTTGTCTCGACCAAAGCCATGACATTGTAGGAGATCTTTGACAGTGGATTGGCTCATGAGACGTATATACTGCAGAGGGCTTGCAGACGTTTGACTGGTAGGGAGGTACAGTCAGGGCATAGTTCCGGGTCTACTCAGAGGCAAAAAAGACTGATAGAGTGTCCGAATAGAGGCTGGAGAGATGATAGATGGGAGAGGGGCAGCCGGATGATTTTCAGGGTAGTCAGTTCAGATATGAGGAGCCACAACCAGTTCATGTTATCACCTCAACACAAGTGGATCGACAGAGGGCACAGCCACAGGAGTAACATCAGGGTCGAGATCAGAGGGGACATGACAGGGGTCAAGAAGACCGGGATCAGGGTCCGAGATCAGGAGACGGACAGACGGGTAGAGTGGAGAGTCGTAGATGCCACCAGTGTGGGCAGAGGGGACACTTGAGAGCTGACTGTCGGACACCACTATCGCCATGACGAGCATCAAACCAGGCTAGAGATAGAGTACATGTGTTAGCACAGCCTGATAGCAGGGCGACTACGCAACTCGTTGAAGGTATATTACTTATATTTGGTCTCCATATGCATGCTATGTTTGATTTTGGTAGTACTTTATTGTTTCTTGCTGGACGTATTGTTGGATTGTTAGGGTTAGTTACACAAACACTAGAGCCACATCTTGTTCTTAGTACGATTACTGGGGATAAGATATACCCTAACCGAATATGTCGAGACGTGATGATAGAGGTGGATGGACATCAGCTACTTGCGGATCTTCGAGTATTAGAGTATTTAAAGTTTAACACACTGCTCGGGATGGATTGGGTAGCATCCTATCATGCACGGATAGATTGTTATGGTAAGACGATAGAGTTTCATATTCCTGGAATATCGGAGTTCGTATTATTTGGATCGACAACTAAGTTACCCATCACGAGAGGCCGACTAGCTACAACGCAAGAGATGGAGCGTTTGCGGCGATAGTTGAGCCAGAAGTTCGAACGGAGGTCCAAATTGAAGATGTTTTGATGGTTTGGGATTTTGTCGATTTATTTATCCAATGCACAACTTGGAGCTTCCAGCGGTCATCTTTGCACTGAAGGCGTTGAGGCACTATCTCTATGGAGAGTGATTCGTGTTGTATACATATCACCAGAGTTTACGATACATTTTCACTCAAAGGGATATGAATATGCGCCAGCGGAGTGGTTGGAGTTGCTGAAGGACTACGACGCCGCTATTGAGTATCACTCTGGCAAAGCGAACGTCGTAGGAGATACATTAAGCAGGAGTGGACTCGACATTCAGAATGTTTTGCAGCAGATGACACATGAGCATGGTTTATTACATGCAGCATCAGTTATGTGTATGGTCGAGTTGTCAACTACGGCAGAACATCACATTTGTTGTCAAACGAGGACACCGACCATATCGATTGAATAGGATTGCCAAGTGTCAAAGGGCGATGGGCTATATGAGCGGGTCGGTGGTCTGTCACGGAATCGAAACACACTGATGGGTCAGAAATCACAAATCGGTGTTTGAGATACCGAGGGAGATTGTGGATACCCGTGGATCAGGAGATACGGGACGAGATTCTAGAAGATACACACCGATCTTAATATACACGTAGGGCCTGACATAGTTGTTGATCACATAGAGAAAATTTGACAAATTCATCAAAACTGCGAGCCGCACATGATAGACAGAAGAAATACGCGGATAGGTATCGCGATGGTCTGAGCTATGACGAATGCGATATGGTATATTTGAAGGTTTCTCCTTGGAAATGTCAACAGAGATTTGACATTAATGGGAAGTTAGTGCCGATATACATCGGCTATACCAGATTGCACAAAGAGTATGCATTGTTGCATATCGATTAGAGTTACCTGCCGAATTAGCGAGGGGTTCATCCAATCTTTCACATTTCATGTTGAGACTCGCTAGGTCAGGGTTGAGACCGACGATTGAGTTAGGACAGGTGGAGATACAGCCCGACGTGACTTATGAGGAGAGACCGATAGAGATCGTTGACCGTCGAGTACAAATTCTAAAATAGGGAACTCGCGAAGGTCTAGTTTATTGGCAGCATCATAAGACATAGGGACTTACTTGGGAGCTCAAGTCGACGATGAGAACGCGATACCCTCAACTATTCTCTAGTATGGAACTTTAGTTACAATTAAATTTCGGGACAAAATTTTATTTAGTTGGGAAGAACTGTAATGGTCCATAACAAATTTACAAACGTTGATGCACAGCTCGGACCTACGTGGACGCCGTGGTAGGCTATGACACGGGAACTTAGGTAGGGATGTTTATGGTGTTTTGGTTGCTATTTGCGGTGTAATTTATTTAAATACATCGCATGTGTGTATGTTGCAAAATAACACGTGTGAGGGTGTCAACTGTAGTCGCCTCGATATGCGTGTCAACACGGGTATCGGGTAGTCGACGGGACCGACTATTGGATTGGGAAAACGAAAACACACAAATTAAATAAAAATTTGTCGCATAATGAAATATGGAATAGATATTGGGTTATGAACGGCGCGGCGGTGCGTGGATATCAAGGTTCGGACGCGAAATCGAGCGTTGAAACGCCCAAAATACGGGCGAATGTCTTAGCTGTGTCACAAGTGGGTGTCAACACACCTAACAACATCACCATTTGTCAAGCTACATAAACATTTGGCAAAATCCAGGCCATGTGTCAACCCCATCTACACCTAAACCACCACACACCACACACACATACACACACACAACAGACACACAACCAATCAAACAGAGGAAGAAGAAGGAAGGAAATAAGAGAGGAGGAGGAGGAGGAGGAGGAGGAGGAGGAGGAGTGACTGCGCCGGGAAGGAGAGTGAAGAGATCACAATTGAGGTGAGTCGTTACTGTTGTTGTTGTTGGGTGGCCAAGAGTGGGGGTTTAGCCTCCATGGCCGTGGTGGTGATGGCAGGGGCCTCCCCTGCCATCGGCTCCACCGGGGTTGGGGTGGAGAGCCACCCCAACCCATCACCGGAGAAGAGGAGAAGGGAAAAAATTTCGTTGCTCCCGATCAAACCAGTCGATCGGGAGGAAGAAGATGACGCGCGACGCAGGCCGAGCCTGGACCATTCTGGTCCAGGGCCGGTCGGGTCTGACCCATTTGGGTCGACCCGACCCGCACCCAAACAAGAAAAACTGTAAAATAAAAAAAAAAAATGAAAAATGAAAAGAAAAATGAAAGAAAATTTAGAAAAAATTCTAGAAAAATTGGAAAAAAATACGAAAAAAAATATATTTCGACAAAATAAATAGAAATTGCTAAATTTCTATGAAATGCAAATATGTAGGCATGTCGGACGCGACTTTTTGCGGGGTTTTATCTCGAAAAATGTGAAATGAGCAATTTGGCCTAAAAATTTTAGAAAATTATTGTAAATTATCATGCTAACTTAAATTATTAATAAATGAACATAAGTTGATACGGTGATCAATTGGCGACAAAGGAGTCACTAGACTTGGACCCGGGGATTGATTACGAGGTAGTGGAGCACATTGTGAGGTTTGTAAAACCTAAAGGGAAAACTCTCGAGTATTTATTTTGTTTCGTATTTCCATTCGTTTCCAGTATTCCTTGTTCTTTTAATTACATTCATATCTTGTCATCTTTTGGATGGTTGGTTGAGTTACTCCCACCGAATGTTATGTTGTGTGTTTATGCATTCTAGACCATAGCATGTGTATCAGGAGTTCTCGGTGGATAACGACCCGAGCTATGGAACTGATACACGTGTCGGTGCGTCGTAGGTCTACGCCGGCCACCGAGAGGGATTAGGTGATAGCTAGTTGGGTGCGCCCTTTAGTGGGATCCTGGAAAGAAATCCTGAAGTATGGTTTAGTCTGACTGGAACAAGCGCACATATTTGAGCTTTATTATTATTTATGCAGGCGATGCCCTACTTACAGTTGCATGTTTACATTCCGCATGTTTATTTAACAATATTTATTGACATCCACTTGTTTATATGAATGCTCGGAGGAGTTCCTTGAGATTTTACTGACGGACTCGTCATCCATTTTCTTATGTGATGATTAAGTGCAGATCCGAGTACAAGTAAAGGCAAGACTTTAGGCGACTACCTCTGATTGCCTACCTTTGAGGAGTACTTGTACGTGTGATTATTTTGATATTTTGATTCTTTTGGGAATAGGGGAGTGACATGACCTTGTACATGCTTAGTTTTATATGGTACAGTTATTTACCTCGTACTTTTTAGGGTTTTTCCACACTAGGATTTGTTTAATTGATTTATGAAATTTTTGCATTTAAATACTTCTTCCGCTGAATATATTATTTACACATTGTACACACAAGTGGATACATTTCAAGACAGAGTAAGGATGGGCAGGTGTCGTACACGTGTAGTTGGGCCAGCAGGTAAGGAGTACATGGAGACACGTCACCCCGGGGCGACGAGGGCCGCCACATACTTGTGCGGTGTATTGTCATACACGAGTCAGAGTCATTAAATGTTTGACAACACATAAAACATATTTCCTATCACATAAATCGAGGCATTTTGAGATAAAACCACACACCTATAAAAATTGAAAGGTGGTCAATTGGGGACAATATCGGTATTGGCGGAGATCATATGCTCGTGGAGAAGTGTTGCGGGCATGAAAAATAAACATGTTATCAAAGCCTACGGTTCGATCGGAACCTGTCGAAAAAAAAAAAAAAAAAACCCTTGGATAGATTTCCGTCTATGGTGGAGTGTTGAGATGTGTGGACCGAAATAATAGTCACTCATCAGATAATTGAAACTTCATAATGATGTATATAAGTGGTGATCTCCTCTTAAGTAGTACCGAGGCCTTCCCATAAAATCCCACACCTATAAAAATCGAAAGGTGGTCAAGTTGGGGATAGTATCGGTACTGGTGGAGATCATAGACTCGTGGAGAAGTGTCGCGGGCATGAAAATCAACGGATTATATTTGAGCTTCATTGTATAATTACCTGACGCGCGCCGAACGCGTCAATTAAATTAAAAATACCTAAACCAACTATTTTTGCAGAATAGTGGCAAATGGTCGATCCCACATGGATTGGTAATCTTTCTAAGGTCAAAAATAGCGAAAAGGGAAATCGAGGGTTTTAAATAATGAATAAATTAACAAATGTTTAAAATAAATAAACAAAACAATGAAAATAATTTGAAAACAATTAATAAAAACACCTAGGTCAAGACATACAAGTTCAGTTCGAGAAAAGATTGGATTTGGTCGTCGATTCATATAAAATATGGAAATCAAAATATCTTAGTATAGTTATAGAATCGGTAACGTACGCGATTCCTCGCACTTCCTAATCTCGATAGCCAAAGTACGACGGTGACTATTTCCCTAATCAAACGTATAACCCTTTACTAAAGCGCATTGGGTTTAACACGTTGACCGCAATAGGTTTCGTGAAGGCACTACACCTAGACAACCGAATCACTCGTATGTTCGATTTAGCCTAGATTTCTAAGGTATTCAACCGGTCCCAAAAGAGACTAATCAATTGGTAGGGTCAATTGTCCACTAGTGTGGTCTTATTGCACAAGTACGGATGCTTACGACTCACTGACAAATAAATCAAGGTTTAAACAAATGTTTAACTTCAATTATTCAAATAATACCAAAGAAAATAAAATAATAATGAAAAGATTGAAATTAAAATATATAAATCTCACAAATCCATTGATATGAGCAGTCGAACTTCCCTCTCAATCTTGCCTAGGTTAGAGGTTTTATCCTCGCATAGTTGAAGAACACAAAGAACAAAGAAAAATAAAAAAATAGAATGGGGAAGAGGACCGTCCCAAAAGAGGCCGAATAATAAAATAAATAGGAGTCGATCATTTTTTTTTTTTACTCCTTTCCTTCGTGCGCTCCTATTTCGTGCATGCCTCGCCAAAAATTCGGTCAGTTTCTATATCTCAATTCCCTTCCCATATATTATATTATATTATAATATATATATATATATATATATATATATATATATATATATATAATATTCCTATTAAAACCAAAACAAAGAATTATTCCTAACTTATATCTTTAAATCATGCAAGCACCAATGGACACATGTATGCCTAGTTGTCCGCCACATCATCTCTTTCTTGTCTCGCGTGTGGGCCCAACCAAATTCGTACCGTAATGCGTGCTAGCGATTTTCGGTGTAAAACGGATCCAGACATATGAATACTCGATTTTGCGTAGTTTTTCGCTCGGATTCAACCACGCACTCCAATAACCCTGAAAATAATAAATAAACGCAATTAGGCTATTATTTTGGAGACTTGACAATAAAAATATATAAATAACCTATATATAATATTACATAATTAACGACTCAACAAATACCCCCAAACTTAGGACTTTGCACGTCCCGAGCAAATGTGTAAATGACAAACACGCAAATAAACTAGACTCATAATATAGATATGTACAGACTCAACTAATCTTATACCCATTTAGAATTCATGGAGTTCATTTGGTTTATATAGTTGCCAAATCAACAAGCCACTCAAGAAATTTCGGAATTAAGATTTTTCAAGAACCGCAACCCAAACACAATTAAGATAACAATTTAAAGACAAAGACTCGGTCAAGACAAAAGCCATCAACTCGCGGGTTTTCTTGGTCTATTCATTCAAGCACGCAAGTTTACAATTTTACTTAATCTAGCTATAAGCACTCGAGCTAAATCTTTTTATTTGAGGAGTTTCCATACACTTCCGCCTTTATTCATTTTATATGTATACTCTATTTTTTTCTTCTCCAATTTTTTTTTCAAATAATACGTTCTCAGTTGCTCCATTTCCTGTGGACTGATTTTCTCGCTTTTTCCCACCACAAGTTTCCCTGCTCCATTTCCTGTGGAAACTTGTGGGACTCTCTATATTTTGAAAACTCATGTTAGCCCTTCTTACTTTTATTATAATTAAGCAAATTCCCCAATGCGGGTTAAAGTCCATCACTTGCACAATTTCAACCGTCTACCCATTTTGGTATCTAGCACAAGGCTTAACAATCATACTAAGTCCCTAATCATGAAATCATAAAAATGCTAAGCTCCGAACTCGAGTGAGTATTTCTCCTACTTTTTCCTAAGTTTCAAGTCAAAAATGCAACCATAATGTACTCATCCACAACCAAAGGCATGAAACAAAGTTTTGGGTGACTCTAAACAATATAAAAATGAAAACTATGCTAAACAAATGCATGAAAGTGTATCAACTCATAATGAAGTGAGATAGATGAGTATGGAGGGAAAAAAAATGGAAGAAATGAGTGAATAAGAGATATCAAACACCGTCAATACCATCCGTCAACCACATGTAACCGCATATAATTGAAAAATTTTAAACGATCTCACATGCGGTCTTTCGTAAATAAGTCCATCCAACTCAATCCACAAATCCTAAAGTACCCCCAAACTTATTCCGAACCTTGTTCTCAAGGTTCAAAACAAGTCAAGGAATCCATGCAACAAAAAGACAAAGAATAGTGGTGAAAAAAATATGGATAAAATAAGAAGATGCTACAAGTGCACGCATAACAAAAGTCTCCAAAAACTAGTGAATGCTCAAGTCTCGCATGTCTAGGTGATTAAGGAAATTATGAAATAAAATTATCATAATAAGAGCAAGAACTAATAAGCATGAGAGTTAACTCAAATGATTCCTATCAAATCTTGCGAGCCCGAGTCTTTCAAGTGCGGGTGAAGTCAACAAGATGATGGAATGAGGTTTTGGGTTTTGGGTCTACTTAAAGACCCGCCACTAATATGACAACTTAAGTTGGATATGTCCCAACCAAGTCTCAAAACACCTAAAACTCTAATAATATGTTAATTCATAAAAAAGAATATGCTCAAATTACTCCAAAAACAATGTAATCCATAGTCAACCTAGCAAAACTTAGGGGGTGGTCTAGTGCCATCAGTGCTCATCAAACATTCATTACACCTGTAAAAATCTAAGAGACCAAGTTAGGGCTTTATTAAATATAAAAAACTAAAACTAAAGTAAAATTGAAATAAATGCAATAAGAAATAAGAAACAAAGTTGGGCTGCCTCCCAACGAGCGCCTTTCTTTTAAGTCTTTGGCTAGACTTATTATGATTCATCACGTGATGCCCTCTCCTTTGGAGATGTCAACAACAAATGGCGCATCAACATATTTGGGCAATGCGTTAGAATTGGGAGCTCATTCGGGACCTCTAACACAAACGAATCTGTCATATCATGGTCATCCAACACAAAGGTGTCAAAAGTGTAGAAAATCTGCGAACGCTCATTTACTTCCACCCCGTATAAGGTTTAACAAATATGCATGGGAAGGTGGGTGGTTTCACCAACACCAGAGGTTGGTCTTCCTTGCTCTCTATTCGCGGCTCCTCTGACCTTTTTGAAATGACTCCAATTTCTATCGCAACTTCATCATCGTCATTCTGTGCAATGGAAATGTTTGACTTAATTTGAAGGACTTCAAGTCCTTGCGTTGTTTCGCACCAATAGTTCTCCACCGGTGTAACCTCATTCACCTCAACATTCCTCAATGTATCAACATTCACATTCTCCTTTGAGTAAGAAGTTGGTTGTGTATTACACAACTCTTTTCGTCAAGCATATTCTGGAGTATGACATTCACTTGAATAAATTGAGTTTCCAAGTTTTGCAAGCTTGAAAACTCACGCGAAAATTGTTGAAGCTCTTCATGAAACCGTTGTTGATCATCTAGTAATTTTTTCATCATATCTTCTAAAGAGGTGCTTTGTTGAGGAATCTGTGGACTTGACATGAGCCCAAAAAAATCGGGTTGTGGCGATGCATAGCTAGGATAATGATAATTCTCATACTTTGGATAATACGGACAATCATATGTGGAATGAGAATAATCTTCACAAATTTCGCAAACCTCGACCTGTTGCACAAAAGAATGCATGTTAGAAAATTGATGTCCATTATATAACATACCTACCTCATTCACATTATAATAATGTGAGTCTTCGAATCGACCATAATTGAAGGGGTAAGAGGCCATCGCGGGGTTGCCTGCATACATGTTAAGAACAAGGGACTAGATACAAAATAATAAAATAATAATAATAATAATAAATAAATAAATAAATAAATAACCAAGGAAAGAAAAAGGCCAATCCTCGGCAACGGCGCCAAAAATTGACGCATGCCGAACGCATTAATAAAATTAAAAATACCTAAACCAACTATTTTTGCAGAATAGTGGCAAATGGTCGATCCCACAAGAATTGGTAATCTTTCTAAGGTCAAAAATAGCGAAAAAGGGAAATCGAGGGTTTTAAATAATGAATAAATTAACAAATGTTTAAAATAAATAAACAAAACAATGAAAATAATTTGAAAACAATTAATAAAAACACCTAGGTCAAGACATACAAGTTCAGTTCGAGAAAAGATTGGATTTGGTCGTCGATTCATGTAAAATATGCAAATCAAAATATCTTAGTGTAGTTATAGAACCGGTAACGTACGCGATTCCTCGCACTTCCTAATCTCGATAGCCAAGGTACAACGGTGACTATTTCCCTAATCAAACGTATAACCCTTTACTTAAATGCATTAGGTTTAACACGTTGACCGCAATAGGTTTCGTGAAGGCACTACACCTAGACAATCGAATCACTCGTGTGTCCGATTTAGCCTAGATTTTAAGGTATTCAACCGGTCTCAAAAGAGACTAATCAATTGGTAGAGTCAATTGCCACTAGTGTGGTCTTATTGCACAAGTACGGATGCTTACGACTCACTGACAAATAAATCAAGGTTCAAACAAGTGTTTAACTTCAATTATTCAAATAATACCAAAGAAAATAAAATAATAATGAAAAGATTGAAATTAAAATATATAAATCTCACAAATCCATTGATATGCATAGTCGAACCTCCCTCGCAGTCTTGCCTAGGTTAGAGGTTTTAGCCTCGTATAGTTGAAGAACGCAAAGAACAAAGAAAAATAAAAAATAGAATGGGGAAGAAGACCGTCCCAAAAGAGGCCGAATAATAAAATAAATAGGAGTCGGCTGTAAATTAAGTTGGGACTTGCTAAGAACTAGAGAAAGAAATAGAAGACTAAGAACTTCTACTACTAAAAAGGAGAAGAAAATAAATGAGATAGTTGGAATGAGAAGTTTTCATTCAACTTGGTGTGTTCTTACAATGAGGTTAGCATCCTTTATATAGGCCATTTGGTATGATGAAAAATGTGCCTTAGCAATGTGGGACAATTAACATATACACCCCATGTCATACAATACTTTACGAGTAATCAATGTGGGACAATTAACACATACACCCCATGTCATACAACACATTACAAGTAATTTGACAATACATGGAAGAGTTGGTGTACATTGGAAATGACAATACAAATTACATGACTACACAATATGTAGTACATTATTCTCATAAATATTAAGACGGGCATAATATTGTTAAGATTGCCTCATTAAAAATCTTGCTAGGAAAATCCAATAGGATAAAACCATAGCTAAGGGAAAAAGAGTGCAATACACTCATCAATAACTCCCCCTCATATGAACATGGGTGAAACTTGTTCAGTTTATTTACTTGCAATGTCTTAAGTTTACGCAAGCCAATACCATATGTAAGCCTTTTAAATGTCTTAGTTGGTAAGGCTTTTGTGAATAAATCAGCAAGATTATCATTCGATCGGATTTGCTTGACATCAATTTCACCATTCTTCTGAAGCTCACGCGCATAAAAGAACTTTGGTGAAATATGTTTTGTTCTGTCCCCTTTTATGAATCCTTCACTTAATTGTGCAATACATGTTGTGTTATCTTAATATAATATGGTTGGAGAATTTTTTATTGAAGACAATCCACATGATTCTTGAATATCTTCAATCATGTTTCTCAACCATACACATTCACGACTTGCTTCATGAATTGCAAGTACTTCAGAATGGTTGGAAGAAGTAGCAACCGTAGTTTGCTTTACAGACTTCCATGATATAGTAGTATTACCACATGTGAATACATATCCCGTTTGAGAACGGGCTTTGTGGGGATCAGATAAAAATTCAGCATCAGCATAACCTTGGAGATTCAATTTTACCCCTCTTGAGTAGAATAAACCCATGTCACTTGTTCCTCGAAGATATCGAAAAACATGTTTAACCCCATTCCAATGTCTTCGAGTTGGTGAAGAGTTATATCTTACTAGTAGGTTGACAGCAAAAGCAATGTCAGGTCTTGTACAGTTTGCAAGATACATAAGTGCACCAATTGCACTTAAATATGGTACCTCCGGACCAAGTAGCTCTTCATCACTTTCATGAGGTCGAAATGGATCCTTATCCACTTCAAGTGATCCGACAACCATTGGAGAGCTCAATGGTTGCACCTTGTCCATATAAAATCTTTTTAATATTTTTTCAATATAATTTGATTGATGAACAAATACTCCACTTGAAAAATGTTTAATTTGCAAACCAAGACAAAGTCTTGTTTTTCCAAGTTCTTTCATCTCGAATTCCTTTTTCAAGTATTCAGATGTTCTATCGATGTCGTCGTGGTTTCCCACCATATTTAAATCATCAACATATACAGCAATAATCACAAATCCCGTTGATGATCTTTTAATGAAGACACATGGGCAAAGCGGATTATTTACATATCCTTCTTTCAGTAAATAATCACTAAGGCGTTTGTACCACATTCGTCCGGATTGTTTCAATCCGTACAAAGACCTTTGTAATTTTATAGAATACATGTTATGAGGTTTTGATTTTACTTCATCGGATATTACAAATCCATCAGAGATTTTCATATATATCTCACTGTCTAGGGATCCGTACAGATATGTTGTAACGACATCCATTAAATGCATATCAAGCCCTTCAGAGACTGCAAGGGTTATCAAGAACCGAAATGTGATTACATTTATAACAGGAGAATATGTTTCCTCACAATCGATGTCAGGTCTTTATGAGAAACTTTGAGCTACAAGTCTTGTTTTGTACCTTGTAACTTCATTTTTTTCGTTTCTCTTTCGTACAAATACCCATTTATATCCAACAGGTTTTACGCCATCTGGCGTTTGGACAATCGGTCCAAAAACCTCTCGTTTCCTTAACGAGTTTAGCTCTGCTCGGATAGCATCTTGTCATTTTTGCCAATCAGGTCGTTTTTGACATTCGTCCACTGATCGTGGTTCTGGATCATCATCATTTTCACATATTTCAATGGACACATTGAAAGCAAATATATCATCATGAACAATTTCATTTCGATCCCAAATCTTACCAGAGTTTAAATAATTTATTGAGATCTCATTATTTTCATCTTTTTCCTCTTTTTCTAGAGGAAGTTGTTCATCATCAGAATCAACTTGTTCTGACAAACCCTTATCAAAGGATTCTTGTTCTTTCTCATGAGTATTTTGATTTATATTTATTTTTACTCTCGTTTTCCTCTTTCGAGGAATTGTATCCTTTGAACCAACCGGTTTTCCACACTATAAGCGTTTCGTTGGTTCTTGTGCATTTTGTTGCACAGAGACATCAATTCTTGCAAGAGCATTTACAGCTGGAATATGTGATTTTGTCACTTGTTTTGCATCATTAAATGCATCTGGTAATTGATTTGCGATTTGTTGCAAATGAATGATCTTTTGAACTTCAAGTTCACACTGATTTGTGCGTGGATCATAATGTGATAAAGTTGATGCATTCCAAGCAATTTCGCGCCATTCCTTTTGAATTGACTTCTTATCTCCCCCTAATGGTGGGAAAATTGCTCCGTCAAAGTGACAATCAGCAAAACGTGCAGTAAATAAATTCCCTGTTAAGGGCTCAAGGTATCTTATAATGGACGATGAGTTAAATACAACATAAATCCCAAGTTTTCGTTGTGGACCCATCTTAATTCTATTGGGAGGTGGTATAAGAATATACACTGCACAACCAAAAAGTCTCAAGTGTGAAATATTTGGTTGTTGACCTAAAATGAGTTGCATGGGGGAATGTTCATGGTATGCAGTAGGCCTATAACGAATAATAGATGCTGCATGAAGGACTCCATGTCCCCAAACTGAAGTTGATAACTTAGTTCTAATGATTAAAGGTCTGGCAATTAATTGAATGCGTTTGATCAGAGATTCTGCCAAACCATTCTGGGTATGCACATGTGGAACAGAATGTTCAATGATAATTCCTATATGCATGCAATAATTTTTAAATGCTTGAGATTGAAATTCTCCGGCATTATCAAGACGGATGGTCTTAATTGGGTTGTCAGAGAATTGTGCTCTTAACTTAATGATTTGTGCTAAAAGTCTAGCAAATGCAACATTGCGGGTTGAAAGCAAACAAAAATGTGACCACCTAGTTGATTTATCTATCAAAACCATGAAATATCTAAATGGTCCACAGTGAGGATGAATATGACCACATATGTCTCCCTGAATGCGTTCTAAGAAAACTGGGAATTCCACAATAATTTTAATTGGGATGGTTTAACTATCAATTTACCTTGAGAACAACTAGCACAATTATAATCACAAGCTGAAAATATTTTGTGACTCCTTAAAAGATGTCCATGCGAATTATTAATTATTCTTCGCACCATTGATGATCCTGGATGACCAAGCCGGTCATGCCATAAAATGAATGTCTTTGGATCATTAATTTTCTTATTCAAGACGACATTCGTTTCGACATGCCTTATATGAGTAAAATATAATCCAGAGGATAAAGCTGAGAATTTTTCTAACACTTATTTTTTCCCATTTAAAACCAATGTGACATAGAGAAATTCTATATTATTTTCGTTCGCGGTTTCAATGTGATATCCATTTTGTCTAATATCTTTAAAGCTCAGTAAATTTCTTCTGGATTTTTCAGAGTATAAGGCATTGTCAACATGAATTGTTGTTCCCTCAGGCAACATAATATTTGCTCTTCCAGAGCCATTAATCAAATTGGAGATGCCAGATATTGTTTGAACATTAGCCTCAACTAAGTTCAAACTAGAGAAATATTCTCTGTTTTTAAGGATTGTGTGCGTTGTAGCACATTCAGCAAGACATATATCGCTCTTATTTGATTCATGATTTGAACACATGATTTGTTGATCCATCTAGAAAAATAATATTTGGCAAATTAGAAAAGAGTCATATTTCATTGATAAAAATTTATAATATTTTTCCTTTGATTTCGAAGGCATGGTAAAGGTCACAAAAATTTTCGGGTATATATATGACAATATTTAGGCAAAATAGCCTTTCATATATGACCAAAAAAAATGTCGCAATTATGAGCGCTCATTGTCAATAATTATTTATCATTTGTAGCGATGCACCACTTTTGTTTCAACTTTTGTTGGAATTGTCAATCGACCTTTACATGATATTTTCACATTTTCCACGTCCGTAAACTTATTATTGCGATCATGATCATTATATGCAACATATGCTTCTTAATTTGAAGCAGAATAAATTGGACGTGATCGATATTATATTTATAATATCTCATTATTTTACTCAGCTACCATGAGACAAGAAATCAATCCTTAATATTTATCGGATTGACATGCGCACTCGATATTTGTTGCAGCTATAAATCGAGGCGGGCCACGTGACCTTCATTTTATTGTCTCATCAGTCATATTTCCACATAGCCTCAACATAGATGTAATTAAAATTGCGGAATTATAATTAATATTTGACTGATTAAATTTTGTAGCTTGAGACTCAACTGCTCATTTTGAGCTTTTGGAGCATTACCTTTTTTTGGTATTTATATATTTATAACTCCATAGGGTGAAAATATATATGAAATATTCACTTTTCAAATCTCTAAAGAGATATTGGCAAATGATTGTGTACAACATACAACCTTGCATAGATGCAAGCTTTATTCATAATTTGTAATATCTAATTATCATGACAAGAATTAAAATAAGGTAACAAATTCAACTATGGTTGATTAATATTTTGAAAGTAAATATAATATAAAATAATTTTTTTATTTTCTTTTATGTAAAAAAACATAACATATGATTAAGTATATGTTCACAACTTGATTCATTAATAATCAATAGTACTATTCGTATGAGTTGGTGGGACAACCTCCAGGTTGGGTGGCGAGACAAAGTCTAGTTAATGCCATGCCTCCTCGAACGGGATAACCTGTCTCCCTTTCAATGTTTAGCTTTACCGGGGACAAGGCTTACCCACTATCAACTCAAACTTATAGCATTATTTGTATTATAAAGTCAAGAATAGAACGATAATTAATCGTTTGTAGTTTTAAGAGAAAACTAGTTATGTCACATATTGACTTTTGATTTCTGATGTAGAAGATTGTACAAGACGCAACTACAGAGCATACTTTCACAATCAGTGACGTTATAATGTATAGTATATGAATAAAGTATGCATATAGAAGTGATGCATGTAATAAAAGGAAGCAACCATAATAATATATAAATAAATTGAACTTATTTAAATAACAAAAGTTATACCTTCCTAGCTTTGTCTCCTTAACAAGCCTTCTTGAACTTCAAGATCTCCTTAATGCTAGAGCAAGCTCGTGCTGATAACGTGTTCTAAATTAAGTTGGGACTTGCTAAGAACTAGAGAAAGAAATAGAAGACTAAGAACTTCTACTACTACAAAGGAGAAGAGAATAAATGAGATAGTTGGAATGAGAAGTTTTCATTCAACTTGGTGTGTTCTTACAATGAGGTTAGCATCCTTTATATAGGCCATTTGGTATGATGACAAATGTGCCTTAGCAATGTGGGACAATTAACATATACACCCCATGTCATACAATACTTTACAAGTAATCAATGTGGGACAATTCACACATACACCCCATGTCATACAACACGTTACAAGTAATTTGACAATACATGGAAGAGTTGGTGTACATTGAAAATGACAATACAAGTTACATGACTACACAATATATTGGTGTGCATGCATGGTCATCCACACTTCACAACAAAGTGGATCCTTTTTTTTCTCTTCTTTCCTTCGTGCGTTCCTATTTCGTGCATGCCTCACCAAAAATTCGGTCAGTTTCTATATCTCAATTCCCTTCCCATATATTATATTATAATATATATATATATATATATATATAATATTCCTATTAAAACCAAAACAAAGAATTATTCCTAACTTATATCTTTAAATAATGCAAGCACCAATGGACACATGTATGCCTAGTTGTCTTTCGCCACATCATCTCTTTCTTGTCTCGCGTGTGGGCTCACCAAATTCGCACCGTGATGCGTGATAGGACGATTTTCGATGTAAAATGGATCTAGACATATAATACTTGATTTTGCGTAGTTTTTCACATCGGATTCAACCACGCACTCTAATAACCCTGAAAATAATAAATAAACGCAATTAGGCTAGTATTTTGGAGACTTGACAATAAAATATATAAATAATCTATATATAATATTACATAATTAACGACTCAACATTACCCTTATTTAATTAATCGATCATTTTGTTTTATTTTGTTTATAGCCATCATATCTTTTATAAAAATCTTTTTTTTCATAAGAAATGAACTTAATTTTGACCATTCAAATGTCAGAGCATCTAAGATGGACGAGGTATATCATTTGTCAAAATATAAAATTTAGAGAGATCGTAGGCTCGACTCCTGCTGAAATCATAAAACAAAAGTTTCAACCATTCAAATTTGTATTTTGATAGCCCTATAACTTCGTGGGAATAGTTAGATTCGTCTAGATAACTACGGATATATAAAAGGTATGTACTTTAGTATACTCGAACCTTCAGGCTAGCTCTTATATTAGTAACTACATATCAAATCATTAAGCAGTATCACTTAAAATGTTTTTTTTTTTTTTTTTTTTTTTTTTGATGAAAGTATCACTTAAATTGTTGACATCATATGATTGTTTAAAGTGACAGTGTGATACATATGTTCCTTTCGCGTAGTTAAGCATTAAATTCTTTCTGCTCATGACTTTGGTCCCATTCAAATGCAATGAAAGTCCAAGTACTTATTTGATCAATGTAGGAGAAAAATGTGAAGGTTTTTCTTTTTGGGCGACAAGGCCCAGTTCTCCATTTCATTTGATTACTTGGTTATATAATCCGCGATTTTAGAGCATCTCGAATGCAATATGGGGATTGTGGCTATGGATTCATATCACTGTCATTTTCGTGGTAGGAATGTCCATCATAGTGGAGCGCTATGGATTTCACCTTCTTGAAATAAAAGGTCTGATCCACAGTGTGGACATTTTTTTTTATGTCTATTCTATCTTAAATGTTTCACATCTATCCCCGATCAACATTCCATTAGAGATGGGTCTTGACACCCAAAACTATCATTAACAAAATAAAAAGATTGGTGCAAGTTCAACTCGCTTTAAATCGAGCAAAGTGAAAATGTTTAGTGTAAACCAGTTCTATCTAATTTGAGATTGAGGTTTTGTTATTTATGTTTGTTCTCGAATTATTCTGAGAGGACATTAGATGCCCCACCTTCTTTAGTGGTCGAGTGGGGAAAGCTATGTCAAAGAACTATGTATATACATAGCGATCAAAATCATGTCACGTATACAAC
The DNA here is from genome assembly GCA_039657365.1 of Stephania yunnanensis. Lineage (NCBI taxonomy): Eukaryota > Viridiplantae > Streptophyta > Magnoliopsida > Ranunculales > Menispermaceae > Stephania > Stephania yunnanensis. Next base: position 11,983,585 of record CM077592.1, read on the forward strand.
AACAACAACAACAACAACAACAACAAAACGACAACAACATAGTTTTATAGTTCCAAATTAATTGGATCGACTATATATGGATCCTATTTTTTCATTGTGCTCGATTAAGTGCAAAATTATATCACCTATATATAGTACAAATTAATTGACTCCACCATGGAGTCAAATGTGATCAAACAACTCACCAACTTGATGAGCACACAAAACAAATACATATGTATGATGAAAATGACACAACAGCCTCTCTTGTTGTGGTCCAATTCTATGAATACAGAAGCAAAAGTGGTCCTACAATGCTAAATGGTCCTCTCTCATTGTGCTTCTATGAAAAGATCGAAGCAATATGGTCATTGATGCAAAAACCTCTTCACACTTATAATGGTGACAGCCTGCATAGAAAAATGAGGGAAGAGTGTATAGGTGATAGTTATGTTTGGTCTTTTAAGTACCTATGTATCAGTAGTGTGCGCCTAATGCATGCATTCCTAGAACCTAGAACTAATTATACTATAGCCTAATGTATGTAGATTTATAGATTATTTTTTTTAGGGGCAAAAGCAAGCGTGAGCCACATATAAGGCTGCCTAGGCTATAGCCCAGGGTAACTTGGTGTGAACCCCGATTAGTGAAAAAAAAAAATTGAAAATATGTAAACTAGCCCACTCGTCAAACACTATATTAAAAAATATTTTTATAAGATCTAAATATATTCTTATATTCTATGTTTTTAGAACTTATTTAATATGTAATCAATGTCCAACAAGACTATTTATAACTAAGAAATTAATGTGTAATGATATATAATTTATTAAAGTTTTTTGTTTTATAATATTTAGTCAATTGTTAATAACTATTTTTTTCATTAATAATATTAAATTATATATTAACTTAAAATTTAATAAGTTTTAATAACGTATAATATAACACCAAGATCTGTAATTTTTTTTCTTTTTTGTAATGAAAGTAATGCTTAAACTACCATTGATATAACTTATGAGAGCTTGAAATTCTAGCTCCGCCCCTGCAAAAGAGAAAGGAAAGTGCTAGAATGACATCCAAATTAAAATGCACACTACTTATATATAGGTACACCTCTGGTTCTCTACCACATCCACCGTCGTCTTCACTTCAAGATGCGAGCTTATGCATCTTGAGATTGAAAACATGGTTAGATAGGGGTATGTGTTCCGATGTGGTTCTCGGGGTCTCAGTCTAACATTTGAGAAAGGTATCAAATTCAAAAGTTGATATAACTTAGAATATTTTTTTTTTTAAAAAAAAAAAAAAAAAAGATATAACTTTGATATCTTATACTCCCAAAATTAGTTAAGATCGGCTATATACATGGATCAAACACAACTATTGGATTAATTAAGTGCAATTGATGATGTATTTTCTAAATCATTCAAATCGCTCGTAAATAATTTGTCCCAAGTTAAAAAAATTTACAAGAAAAAAAAAGAAAGCAAAAGAATTTCATGGTTACAAGCAAAATGATCAATCCAACACCACAACTTTCGGGATTTGTTGGAATGTTGTGTGGCTTGACTTCTAAGAGCACGGGAAGGATAATATGCCAAGTTTGCACTAAATAGCACAATAGAAGAGTTTGATACTTTAATCTATTAGCGGACCCTAACTAATTTAGGATTGAGGCTATATTGTTGCTGAGTTTGTTATTCCTACATTAGTAATTTATTCTATGCCTCTATAACTTGATAGGTATTGACAACTGTTGACTATATTATCATTGACTAAATGTTAATGAATAAGATTTTATATGCACAATACATTTACTTTTTTCTTTTTTATTGTTGTACCAAGTGCCAACCATAAATGGTCTAGCTAAGAAAGCAAATTATGAATGCAAAAACTACAAAACCCAAGGATGGAAACAAAAAAGAAAACAAATAAGAAAATTATATGAAATATAATAATTAAATTTAGGATTCAAGTCATTCAATCGACCCAAGCCATCTCTATCAGTTCTTTTATAACCAACACAGTCATCCCGTTTTGTCCAATCAAAATTTGATATCCACAAGAGAGATGAAACAATAATCTTCTCACAAGTTTACATTCATTCACTGTGGCAGCGTGTCTCTAAACAACACAAGCCATCTCTATCAGTTCTTTTATAAACAACACAATCATCCCATTTTGTCCAACCAAACTTTGATATCCAGAACAGACAAGAAACAATAATATTCTCACCAGTTTACATTCAGTGTAGCTGTAAACAAAGACAAATTATTTTTAGAGAAAGCCAATCAAAGGTTATGAAAGCAAGAACATAAGTCTTTTAATGGGTCAAACAATTACTAATACGAAAATAAGAACCAACTTTCAAACCACTTTTCCCCCTTTTGTCATTCCATGCCTGCAATAGTAGTAAGTGAAAAATTGTCCATAGACTATATTATAGTTTCACATTCACATTTACAACAAAACTTGATAGCAACACCACCACCACTATGAAATGATTCTCAAAAAACAAAACCAACAAAAAAGAGAAGCACACATAGTAAATAGTTAGACGGACACAGGGGCGGAGCTACATACAAGGTCGTCCTAAGCTATAGCCCAAGGCACACCTTGATGTGACTCCCTATATAAATAGTAGATTAGTAAAAAAAAATTAAAAATATGTAGGCTAGCACACCATTCAAACACTACATTAAAAAATATTTTTATAACATCTAAAAATGTTTTTATACTCTACGTTGTTAAAACTTATTTAATATGTAATAAATATCCAACAAGATTATCTATAATTAAGAAATTAATGTGTAATGATTTGTAATTTTAGTGAAATTCTTTGTTTCATAATATTTAGTTAATTATTAATCACTATTTTTTCATTAACAATATTAAGCTATATGTTAATTTTAAATTCAATAAGTTTTAATAACATATTATATAACTGTTAGTCTATCCTATGAGAGTTTGAAATACTAGTTACGCCCCTGATTTGAGCTTACTCTATTATAATGTCTACGAATTTGAGCGCCGAAGAGATTGAGCTTTCAAAGTTGCTAGTAAGCTTGTATGTTGCTCCCATTTGGCCTCGAGCAGTATCTGAGGAGGTCGAGGACCCTACTACTTCCCTCGAAAAAATCGAATGTATAGCACACTTTTTTTTATGAATAGGAGGCAGTACTCCTTGAAGGTGTCGCACACTTTTTTATTTATTTATTTTTATGAATAAGAGGCATCACTCCTTGTGTAATATATATATATATATATATATATATATATAAAAGTACGAATACCAAATTTTTGAGTGGTAATGAAATTTACTTCTTTCTCCATATATATTATCATATTTACTTCTTTCCCCATATATATCTATGATATATAAAAAAAAAGTAACTATATATCTATCTATATACGCTACCTCTTCAACATCTTGAACACTGCCTCTTCAAATCGATCAACAACTAGCGACTCTCCGACCTTTTCAAATTAATCAACAACTTAACTGATCAACGACTTTCCTTCCTCTTCAAATCATTCATTCTCTGCTTTCCTTCATCGACTCTTTCGTTGCTTTCCTTTGCTCTTCGATTCAAATGTGAGTTAATCCACATTTCTTCTCCAATTCTTTTTTTTTCAAAGAAGTTTGATTCAAATTTGAGTTAATCATTTGGTCTATATGGTTCAATTTGATTCATGATTTTTGAAAGAAATTTGGGTCTAATCCACCCTTGATTCAATGTTGAATTTAACACAAAAGCATTCTTTCATCTAGTCTATGTGGTTCAATTTGATTCATCGTTTTTGAAATAATACCTTGGAAGCTAATATGATCAACCCTCGTTCATTGTATGGTTATTAGAATTCATGGGATACATATATGTTTGACTATTTGTATTGAGCGATTTCTTGAAGACACTAAGCCGAAACTGAATTGGGCTTTAAGATCTTGAATACTAGGTGTTTGTTGAAATACCAAAATAATCTTCATCTTCTTCCTTTATATAAGAAATATATAGATGTTTGATTTTGTCTTTTTACAAGTTGGAATTAAAAAATTGCATCTTTTATATTAGCATACTTGAAAAAAAGGACATGAAGTAATTTGAATCTTCGTTTGTTGAACTTGTTGTGTTGTTGGCAACGAACTAATCTCTTGGTTCATTAATTCCTACACAAATGAATGTAAAGTTTTTGTGCTCATTTGAGATAAATGAAAGCATCCAATAAAAGCATGTAGAGATGGAAAGTAAGCAATGAAATTTTTGTGTCTTTTTATCTATATCGAACTTGTGGTCGATATTTTTTGATTTTTTTGCTAAATTATGTTTTTTATGTCTTGTTGAACAAGCTCTTCGAAGTAATCTTTGTGATACATAATTTATGGTGTATAATTCTTTTGAGAGATCACAACCACAATACATGCTAATCCTATTATAACTTGGAACTGAATTTGAACTAAAACCACAAATTGTCTCCAAATTATATTTTCAATAATTGTGGTTTATCATATTATAATTTGATATCGAGGAGCAAAGCCTATTGCATTTGCTCGATTATGAAACATAATAATATATGTTCGACACTCTCGTATGCATACACTATTTGATTGCAGTTTTCAACCGATCGGTTAATTTCCATATGTGCAGAAATACCATCTTAATTCATAGTTAAGATGAAATGATGGACCATCTTAGTTTTACAATTATGCTTGTCTACCATCTTAATTTTACAATTATGATTGACACGTTCTTCTTTGGTTTTCTGTTTCGGTTAATTTCCTCAAAGTAGGTCTTGACAATAAATCGAATAAAGGAATAATAAAATAAGAATAATATGTAACATCAATTGAAGTATAATGAGAGAGCCCCTTATTGAGGCAGTTGTCATCCCTCTTTCCATTTTTTCTAGATTATTCTCGAAGTATCCTGGGATTTGCCCCCGTCAATTTTGGACTTGAGGAATGTAGGACTACAATAATTTGCAAGAGTTTTAAAGCTTTTCTATTCCTAGAGTTCTCATCCATCTTTTCACCCGATTTATATTTTGAAAATGTGTTCGTAAGCAATTCTTCTCAGTAATCCGACTTCGAAAAACTCATGATAAATCTTTTTTAATAGGTAATATGATCTCGAACTTGTAATTTGCTCTTTGTATAGACCTACTTCCATTTGGTGAAGTTTTAAATATCTAATTAAGTTTTAATGTATTTAATGTATTTAAGTTTTAAATGTCTAATTAAGGTAAAGTTACACATAAGAAGTTCAATCCTCCAATGGGTGGCTTAAACTACTTGCATTTGGTGGCGGTAGTTATAACTTAACATCAGAAAATTGAAAGAGTTTCTTCTAGATTGAGTTAACTCATAAACAATAATTCCATAATCTTTTGTTTTGATAAGAAGCCAACTTAATTAGATACAACATACTTGACTCCAAAACGAGTCAACCCCCAACCTTTCCTTTGACATCAGCATCAATATTAATTCATCTAATTAGAGATGCTTTGACATAACTCTCTAATCTTTCCTTCTTGCTTTCCACTTTATTCATCAAACAAGTCCAATTTGTAAAGTTGGTCATCTTTCAAATTTTAGGCTATTGTTTCTTTTTTTTTTTCTAGAACAAATAATTAAACATTATAAAAATTAACAAGACATATTTGCGAGTTGATCAAAAGTCTATTGTATAGTTATATTTTTTTTCAAAAGAAGATATTTGCGAGTTGTGTGCTAATCTTTTGGAGGACTAGGGAGGACTAACAGTCAAAAGTCATTAACCTCAGGGCTAAATATTGATGTATAGTTCTATTTTTTTTTTTTAAAAAAAAGATAGTATTTAGATGAGTGGTTCATGTCGTCAGTATATTTCATGTAATGTTTAACAATGTTTATAGTATATGTGTCCACAATTGTGAATTCAATTTTGTCACGTCTTTTGCTTTGATATTTCGTTCCTATGGGTCCTTTTTTTCCTTTCTATTTTTTTTTTTGCTAAATAATGCTTCTTGAATTGCACTTTTACTTCTTACGTATTCAAATTATGTACGTTTGGATTTTATATTACATAGTTTGTTCAAACTCATACATATTATTTAAATTTAATTTTATATTTAGTTGCATATTAAATTAACATTATTTATTTTTTTAATTACTACTCTAATGTTTGTTTCATTAGAGTGTAGTTTAACAATCTCATCTAAAAATTCATTACGTATAACCATTTTACCTTGCATTAGCGAGTTACCATGGTTAAAAACTTAGGAGTTATCAACAATAGTGAATACGCCGTAAGAAAAAAAATAAATACTAATCGTAGGGAGGTGGATAATTTGAAACGTAAATTTGCAATTGAGGAAGAAAAAGAAATGAATCGGGCTCGCCAAAGACAACTAAGGAGTGAAAAGAAAGAGTTGAATGATCACATTACGAATTTGAAACTTCACAAAATATTCTATGAAATATTGAGTAGGGTAAATGCTATGAAGCAAAATGAATGATTTTAATTAATAATTTAGAAATTAAGTTGCCTTTATTTTATTTTTATGTATAGGTCCTCGGAATGCAAAATCACGTTATGTCGCTATGGGTTTTGAGCATGTTGCAAGTTCAGCAGATGTGTTACCATCTGTAAACTCTTGTCGAAATTGTAGTGCGAAGAGGTTTTTCATGAATCTAATAGTTTATGTTGTTCAAACGGTCAAGTAACACTCGTTTCTAATGTTATCCCTGAAGAAATGGTCGACCTATTCACTTCAAACACTGAAGACACACGTGAGTTTTTTTATGTACATCCGTACTTATAACACCAATTTTGATTTTACATCTTTTGGTGTAAAGTGCGAGAGAGAGTATGCCAAAAGTAATGTGGGTGTATATACGTTTAGAGTGCAATGCCAAATTCATCATTTTATAAATAATTTACTTCATGACAAGGAGCATCCATCTTTTTTGCAACTGTACTTTTATGATACTGATCATGAAGTACAAAACCGAATGCATTGCTCTGATAGGATGAAAGAGACAATTTTGGCAAGGTTAATTAGTATGCTTGCGAAAAATCCATATGCAAGTTTTTCCGCACTTTACAAAATGAGGAAGATTTAGAAGATCATGTTGTTTAATTAGTTTCAAGTGTTAGTCACCTTAACTTATTTGTTTTTCATGTTTTCTATTAATTGTAGTGGTTCTTTTCAATTTTGGTTAATTAACTAAAAATTAATTCCCACGAGCGAAGCGAACGGGTCAATCGTGCGTAGCACGTCTTGAAACTAGTATATATAAAAGCACGAATCACAAATTTTTGAGTGGTAATGAAATTTACCTTTTTGCCCATACTTTATTTGAGTGCTAATAAAATTTACCTCTTTGCCAATACTTCTTTCCCTTAAAGTAATGAAATTTACCTTTTTGCCCATATTTTATTTGAGTGCTAATTAAATTTAACTTTTTGCCCATACTTCTCGTGCCTTTCCTTAAAATTAATAAATTAATTCAACCTAATCCAAATTGCACAAATTTTTGAGTGGTAATGAAATTTACCTTTTTGCCCATACTTTATTTGAGTGTTAATAAAATTTACCTCTTTGCCCATATATCTCGTGCTTTCCCTTAAAATTAATAAATTAACTCAACCTAATCCAAATTGGATGATGATAGAGGAGTCCGACTTAAATTAAAGATCAACAACTCAACGACTTGAGAGAATGCTACCTCTTCAATGTCTTGAACACTACCTCTTCAAATCGATCAACAACTCACCGATCAACCACTCTCCTTCCTCTTCAAATCATTCATTTCATGTTTTCCTTCATCGATTCATTCACTGCTTTCCTTTGCTCTTCGATTCAAAGGTGAGGTAATCCACCTTTTTTCTCCAATTTTTTTTTGCTGTGTTGATTAGATTTGGTATTGAAAATTTTAGATACCCATGATCGAGACTTTTTATAGAACTCTGTAATTCTTTGTTCTATGAATTCTATGTGTTTGATGAATTATCTAAACCATAAAGTCAACGTTTGGTTGTTTTGAATTTCAGTGTTTATGCATTTTATGTGTTTGATGAATTGTCTAAACCATAAAGTCAATGTTTCGTGAAATGCCTATGAGAATATTGAATGTATTATTCCATTGCCAACAAATTGAACCTCTGATTCTATATATGCAATTGATGAGTAGTTAATTAGCACTATTTTATAAGGTGTTTAATTAAATTCAAATCAATATCAATGGATACCCAAGTCCATAAACTGTGTTACAATAAATCTATCTTATCTTTCAATCATTTTTTTTAATAAGAAAGAGGTATATGTATATATCAAGATTATCAAAAAGTGTACAAAAAGAATTTTGCTTCTACGCATTGTTCATTAATCTTTGTTTTGTACCTAATAAAATTTTCAAAAAATTACCCAAAATAGCTAATAAGATTTATAGTTTTGAGCTAATAAAATTGCAAGTGCTCCGAATCACCCCTGCACATTGTTCTCTTGGTGCTTTCATGCATTTTTACCATCTCCAAAAGTTGGTGTATTGTCCATTCAGAAGCCTCACAATTCCATGTGATGGCATAAGTTTTTGTTTCACCTTCCCCTTCATAGATCATTAAATTCTTTCCCTCCTTCTTTTTTTTAAAATTGCATTTTGTGTATATTTCTGGGGCTATACATTGATATGTGTTTTCCATGGGAGCATTAATAACATGGTAGATTTCTCTGGGGTGGTTTTTTTTCAACTTATGCTTCTTCTATATTTAATTATGCACAGTATGCATATTTTTATTTGATTTACGCGGTCATTTCTTACAGTTATAGTGAGGAAATTGTCTCTAAAATTGCATGAATTGACCGGACTCCAGTTATTTGATAAACTTTCCTTTCCAATCTAAGCAGGTAGTAAGCAATAGAATTCATAGCATTCTTGTTACAATACTTATGGCCTGTTTGGTTCGTGGGATTAGCTCGGATTAGCTACACTGGACTAGTTAATCCGCTGTTTGCTTAGAGGATTAACTAGGCCAACGGACTAGTTAAGAGGCATGGTAGTGGATTAAATAATACCACCATTTTTTGTGGGATTAGCTAATCCATAGTGGGTGGTGGAGGAGATTACCACTTTACCCCTCCCATTAACACAAACACCAAACAACAATTTTCACAACTGAATCAATCGACCTCCCTCACTGTTTTACTCATCTTCTTCGCGAGACCTGAACCACCGCGACCGCGACCTGTTGCTCTTCTTCTTCGTTCTCCCTCCCTGTTTTGCATCGACGGCCGAAGAGGAAGCGAGGAGGAGGAAGGCGGCGCCCTTAAGAACCGCAAGGCGCCGATTTGTGCGAGAAGGAGAGGAGAAACCTTAAGCCGAAATCGAACAGGCTCGACAGCTTTCGGCCGAAATCGAACCAGGCGAAATCGATCATTTTGAGGTATTCTTCTTCAGTTCTGTCGATCATTTTAAGGTATTCGAATTTTTCTTGCTCAATGTTCTCTTTATCTATATAAAATATATATCTGTGATTCTGTAGTATTTCGATAAAAACGGCTCATCTGTTATATTCCATGACTCAAAACTATTCACCTAATCAAAAGTTTTGAAGAATTAGCCATTTACGGTTTCCTGGGATGTTAAATTTTTTTTGCTCAATGTTCTCTTTATCTATATAAAGCTACATTTCAATCATACGCAACCTGCTTAGCCAAGTTTAGCTAAAAATTGAAGTAGGTAATTTAATAAGTTAATATACGCAAAACATTTGAGATATTGCAGTTGTGATTAAATCGCTCGTAGAATCAATGTAACACAATTCGTGACGAAAAACAAAATTTCTGAGACATATAGTACATCATGAGGTACACCACAAATTAGTGATTGCAAGTGTAATAAGCACAAAAGGTGTATTAAGTGATAAAAACTGCATAACGACATTTTGGTAAAGAGATGAGAAATGTGTGAAATGGGGGGTTTTGGTGTTTTTTTTATCTAAAGGGTATTTTGGTAAATGTACATGTACAACCTCATTTAATCCCAACCTTAAAACTCTCAACCAAACAAGATACACAAATGGGACTAAACTATCTAAACCCATGTGTTAGTCCCATCACTAATTAATCCCATGTGTTTGGATTCGCTAAAATGTGAACCAAACAGGCCATTAAGTCTCATGTTAGTATCTTAAATTTGAACTACTTTCAAAACTAAAAGGAACTTCTTTTTAACTTCATTTGACAAAGCATATTAATAAACCAAAATTAGTTTATAAGTACATTCATATGTATTCTGATGAAAAAGTGTATCTTGCAAAGAAGAGAGTAGTTAGTCACAAATCAACTTTGAAGTTCAGTGGAATATTAAATTTCTGAAAATTCCCTCTTTTTTCCTCGCTTTGAATTTTCCACCTTTCTAATAAAAATTCTTTAAGTATTCCACTTATCAATTAAACATCACGTGATTGTTTGATCTTGTCCTGTAAAAAGAAAAATATGATGTGGAAGAGCATTTTATTAATTTAAGTTATTCAAGTGAAAATATATAATTCTAGCTTAATATCAGAATAATATTAAATGATGATTAGTTTACTAATTTAAGTTATTCTTCATAAGAATAAATCAATATTATTTAGTTAATATAAGAATAATAATAGTTATTTTAGTATTCTTATAATATTAAATGTTGTGAAATTGATAAGTTTTGATGGATAGTTAAGCTAGCCAAATTTGATCCACAAATTCATTCTTTTTCATTTAGATGACATTTTATGTATTTTAATATATTCAATTCAAATGTGAGTTAATCATCTGGTCAATACGGTTTAGTTTTATTCATTGTTTTTTAAAACAATTAGGTTATATAACAATTCAAAGTGAATATGAGAAGAGACAGATCAAACTCTTAAGATAAATAGGATGTGTTTCTAGGTGGTGTGTGTGAAATGTAATCAAATAAAAACTAAATGAGACTATTGTTTTCAATAGATTAAGGGATGTCAAAATTTTCAAATTGTGTTTTCCCCAACTTCAGAGATACATGGTAATTCACATACAAGGGTATTTGTTTAGCATAATTGTTGCTCATTAGTTATTTAAGCATCTACATAAAAGGTTTTTTTTTAGCATAATTGTTGTTTATTAGTTATCTTAGCGTCCACATGTAAGGTTATTTTAAATTCGGGATTGTTAGTTACTATTCGATTCCCTGGCCGGATAGTCTTTGCTCTGATGGACTCCCACATTGAAGTTCAGTTGATAATTGTAATCTTCAAAACTAAAACCACGGCTAAATATGACAAGAGCGTACGCGCAATCTTTGATCAATATAGTTTTGAGCCTGAAATGTAGAAATGTAGAAACTATAGTGTAATGGTCTCCTTATTCAAGCGAGGATGAGCTTCTGGACCAGGTTATAAGTCTTTTATATACTTATTTTTTTAAAACCCTTTTACTAATATCTATTATTTTTGGAATGATGAATGGCTAAAGAATATTTGAATTGCTTATACAATAACAACAACAACAACAACAAAGCCTCAGTCCCAAATTAATATTTGAATTGCTTATATAAGGATGTAATCAATTTGAGATTCATAATGTAAGTCCCTCAGTAAAGTCGACGATGCAAGATAATTTTTGACTTGGACTCATAAAACAGTAGTATTTAGTCTTGGAAAACATAAATAATCATCATGTCTTCTTTGTCTTTAATTCATATCTTTCCAGGACCTTGATGCTCTAAACATATATGATATCCTAGAGCCGTGTTACCATCAGAAGATGCTTGTGCGTTGAGTCATGCTTTTAGATGACAAAGTTGGTTTATAACTTTTATTATTGTCTCATTGTGATAATGTTGTTTGATTTCTTCAATACTTTATAATTATTTGATGTACCTTGCTTGTATTTAGGACTACAGGTGCTTTCGACAATGCCAAAGGGGGAACTATTTTGCGAGAGTCATGCTTTTAAACAAAGTTGGTTTATACCTTATATCCTTGAAGATAACTTATGTACTTTGTATTTCTACGATGATCTTGTACATATCCTTGAGATCTTGTTCTTAAATGAGCCTTGCTTCTTCACAATCTCTGTTGTAGATATTCTCAAAGCAAATCCTATGCATGTCTATGCAAATTATTTCATCTTGCAATCAAATTTAATTTATCACTTCTCTCCTAGCATTAACTTTCACTTTGCTACTTATAGACTAAAGCAGGACCAGTTTTACTTGCGATGAATTTGTTCGAAGGGGCTAAAGTACGTGGAAATGAGTTAGTCTCTGGTTGCGGGAAGAAACTTAGAGTTTCTCCTGACATCTATTATTGGGCTAAAGATGCCTTCATTACCATGATGAATGGTGAATATAAACTTTTTTTTTTTTTGTTTTTTGTTAGACTACTTGTTAAAAAATGACAGATGATTTCATTCTCAACTATATATGCCTTTTTTATCTCAATATTTTGCTACTTGCAGATGAAGTAAATCGGTCTGTTATCATTAGGTATGTATCTCCATCTTGATTATTCTTCTTGTAATCGCCTTGAGTCTTTGTCTCTGCACTTCAAAAATTCTTTAGTGATCTGCTGAGATTTGTAGTTTTTAACTTGACATAGTATCATCTCGGGAATCATATTTGAACTTATAATGCAGCGGTGAAAATGGAGTTGGAAAAACTCAAATAGAAAAAGTTATGGCTGAATGTTTGACTAACCTTGGCGGTGGGAGTGCCCTCGAGGAAAAGCTTTGGCACACTCATGTGATCCTAGAGGCTTTTGAAAATGCAAAAATATCCAAAGAGGCTAATTATAACCAATTTATATGTCTTTTATGCCCACATGATGAATAGTCCTTTTGAGTTTTACAAGATGAAAAGTTTAAGCTATTAATTCTTCAACAAGGTAGTTGTGTTCAGATATTTCCACATTTTGATGTTATTTTGAATGTAAGATGCATCTTCGATATTATGTTTCTATGAAACGGAACAAGTACCATGGTGCATTTTCTGTCAATTTGCATTTGATAAACCTGATGTATAATTCTTTATGCTATGCATGGAAAGCTTATTGATATTCATTTTAAGCCAACTGGTAAAGTTTTTGGAGCAAAGATTCAAACTTATAAGTTCCATTTAGATTTTAAGGTATTTAGCAACACAAATTATCAGTCAATTCATGTTTCATATTTTTTACCATGATGTTTGACATGATGCATTTTAACTGTGCATATCAAACTCTTCCTACAATGCTTTGGTCGGTTCTACTTGAGAAGGTATTCATTTCTTTGAACATACATTTCAAATTCTTCTATTAACTTATGGCTAATCTTGAAGATTGTTCTAATGGTTTGAGCAGATGAGAGTGATTCAACATGCTAAAGGAGAAATATCATTTCATGTTTTTTACTAACTATATTATGGCGCTCTATCTTCTCTCAAAGGTTGTATTCTGCTTATTGATGTGAGCATTCATGACGAAAAGCAATAATTTTTTTCATTCTTACTTTGATTATTTGGGATTGAGGCCATGTTACTTCAGTTTCTTTTTGTTGATCTGGAGCACAAACAATTTGTTTTGATTTCATACTTTGATAAGAATATTCATCTGCATGATTTTTTTTATAAGAATATTCATCTGAATGATAGAGAAGCATTATACTGGAACGAAAAGATTTTGCATAAATAATGAAAAACAATTTACATTTACTTGAATTAGATTTTGATCATCTAATAATATATCTTATGCATTGATGTCTAGCCAACTCAATTTGTATCACAATCATAATGCATTTTAACCTTTCTTCTTTTAGAAATGACCCACTATTCATCATCTAGCTCAAGCTTCTCAAGAGGTATTCCACTTCTTCATTTTAGTTTCTCTTAACAACAGTTGAATATTGAAATACTAATTCGAAGGGGAAAAAAACTTTCCCTCTACTCTTTCCACAGGAAGTCAATCAGATGTGGGCAGGTCTTGGTTATTACAGATGAGCTCGTTTTCTATAGTAGGTGATGTTCATTTCTTTGTCTACTCTCAATTTGTGAATGAATTACATGTTGCTTCTGTTTCTTGAGATTGTTTATGTCGAAGTTGTTGAATTACATCCGAGGCTTTTCGGACGCAGTTTGAGAACAAGATGGGCCGAACTCAGCGAGAGCCTTGGGTCATTCATAGCTCTCAAAACTGTCAAATTTGTCATTAGATTCATTAAGATACTCTCATCCCATAAGAAATATCAGGATTTAAAGTAAGTAAAGAATCAAGACTGCAATTCCATATTTCTAAAGATCATGCCTACAATCATGAACAAGCACACAAGTTATTGTTTCACAGTAGCATAAGGAAATAAAGTTCTTTTATGATGCATAATACGTAATTAGGATAATGAGTGTATTCCTAATAATATGATCATAATTCTTTTGGAAGGAAATGTATTTTTACATGCATGCATAAGGTTTTACATGATATACAAAAGCCAAAGAGAGATGCACCAAAAATAAGAAAATAATGGAAAGAGATCAACTAAGGCAAGGTCGTTTATGTGGAAGATGTGATTACAGGACTACAAAGTTCACATGGTACATGAGATAAGGTAATACAACCTCTGTTCTAATATTTCTTTCTTTTTTTCTTGGTCAGGTGTCTAAAGCTTTAATCCCAACTAATTCAATTATTTACATTCATAATTTCAAAGTAATCCTTTCTATATATAGAGTTTGAGGTAAAGATTGAACTTTACGTACAATTATACGGAATCTCCACAAGAAAGTGTTCACAAATTAATGGGTCAAACCACTTCTTTTTTTTTTTTCCTTATTTTCTTTTTTTTAGGAAGTAATGGCCTAGCATGACTAGCTTATTTTTTCATTCACATCTTATCTCAATCACATTAGAGAATATTGATAAGCTAAAAAGAGTACTTGTATTTCTAATTTTTAAATTTTAATTACAATTTTGAATTTAAATTAATAAATTCTTAGAAATTAATTCTCACGAGCGGGTCAATCGTGCGTAGCACGTCCCGAAATTAGTATATATATATATATATTCAAAAAGTTGCAGATTATAAAGAAAAGTATGTCCTAATTGACACATAGGAAAACCATTCGTCCGTACAACAAGAAACCCCTTTAGCAGACCCAATAACCGATTGTAGTATATCCATTTCAGCCGGAAGTGATCCCAGAGCCCCACCACCCCATCAAAACAACAGTCGCACTAGGGCTGGTAATTTGGGTCATGAAACGATTAACACGACACGAAACGACACGTAATAAATATGTCGTGGGCTTGGCTTAAGTGGGTCTGGGTCATAAACATGTTAACACATTTATACGCAGTTAATAAACAAGTCAATAACATGTCAACTTACTTAACTCGTTTATGACTCGCTTAACACGACTAAAAAATAATGTATAAATAGTAAATATGGTAGAATAAATAGATTGGTACAAAATTCATCCATTTGAATGCATGTCAATAGCATAATTTATTTATTTTATTTATAGACATCTTTTATCATATTTTATTTTATATTTGAGAGAAAATATTCATTTTACTTTTAATATATTATTTATGTTTTAGATTTTATTAATAATTATTTATTAAAAAAATAAAACTTTTCACCAAAGTAAAATTTAGATATTTTTTAGATGATTCTTATAATTTTGTTTATGTTATTATTATGAGTCATTTTTGCTTTATTATTAAGAGTAATAAAGACTTGAATGAAAAAGTAAAGTAAAACTAACTACTATATGCAACCACATTATATTTTATTAGTTATTTTAGTATGTTTGTTCGAATTTAATCATTTAGATATATTTTAAAAAAGTAGTAATCAAATTATAAAAGTTTAAATAAAATAAAATTTTTAAATATAATAAATGGGTGACACGAATACACGACATGTTTAACACGACCCACTTAAACACGAAAACGATTAACACGATTAATAAACATGTCATGTAATGGGTTTGCATTATATGGGTCATGACTTGTTTATGAGACGACGCGTTTACGACTTACCGACATGAATTGTCACCCCTAAGTTGCGCCCAACTCATTAAAAATCCAATAGGTTTCTTGCAAACCAGATGTAGAGCCTCCATATATCGAGAGAGGCACCTCACAAAAAAACCAAAACCAATAGGCCACTATCCATTGAACACCCCATATAAAAGCCATATATATTGTGTCCTACCACTGTCCATCCACCAAAACCTCCAACATCAGTGCATCTTCAGAACACAAAAACGGAACATAACGGTCAGTTGACAAATAACCTTACTAGTGGCGGTATTAGAAAGCAGGTTGGGCGCACTCAGGGACGGAGCCACATACAAGGCTATCTAGGCTATAGCCCAGGGCAACTTGGTGTGAACCCCGATTAGTGAAAAAAGAAAAAAAAAAAATGAAAATATGTAAACTAGCCCACTCATCAAACACTACATTAAAAAATATTTTTATAACATCTAAATATATTCTTATATTCTACATTTTTAAAACTTATTTAATATGTAATCAATGTCCAACAAAACTATCTATAACTAAGAAATTAATGTGTAATGATTTATAATTTATTGAAGTTTTTTGTTTTACAATATTTAGTCAATTGTTAATAACTATTTTTTTCATTAATAATATTAAGTTCTATATTAATTTAAAATTTAATAAGTTTTAATAAAATATTATATAACATCAAGATCTGTAATTTTTTTTTTAATAAAAGTAAAGCTTAAACTACCATTGGTATAACTTATGGGAGCTTGAAATTCTAGCTCCGCCCCAGGGCAAAAGAAAAAGGAAAGTGCTAGAATGACATCCAAATTAAAATGCACACTACTTATATATAGGTACACCTCTGGTCCTCTACCACATCCACCGGCCGTTTTCACTTCAAGATGCAAGCTTATGCATCTTGAGATTGAAAACAAGGTTGATAGGGGGTATGTGTTCCGATGTGTGTTCTCGGGGTCTCAGTCTAACATTCGAGAAAGGTATCAAATTCAAAGTTGATATAACTTAAAGTATTTAAAAAAAAAAAAAAAATCGATATAACTTTGATATCTTATACTCCCAAAATTAGTTAAGATCGCAATATACATGGATCAAATATTAAGTGCAATTGATTATGTGTTTTCCAAATTATTCAAATCGCTCGTAAATAACTTGTCCCAAGTTAAAAAAAATTACAAGAAAAAGAAAGAAAGCAAAAGAATTTCATGGTTACAAGAAAAAGGATCAATTCAACACAACTTTCGGGATTTGCTAGAATGTTGTGTGGCTTGACTTCTAAGAGCATAGGAGGGATAATATGCCAAGTTTGCACTAAATAGCACAATAGAAGAGTTTGATACTTTAATCTATTAGCGGACCCTAACTAATTTAGGATTGAGGCTATATTGTTGCTGAGTTTGTTATTCCTACATTAGTAATTTATTCCATGCCAGTATAGCTTGATAGGTATTGACAACTGTTGACTATATTATCATTGATTAAATGTTAATGAATAAGATTTTATATGCACAATACATTTACTTTTTTTCTTTTTTATTGTTGTACCAAGTGCCAACCATGAATGGTCTAGCTAAGAAAGCAAATTATGAATACAAAAACTACCAAACCCAAGGATGAAAACAAACAAAGAAAACAAATAAGAAAATTATATGAAATATAATAATTAAATTTAGGATTCAAGTCATTCAATCGACCCAAGCCATCTCTATCAGTTCTTTTATAACTAACACAGTCATCCCATTTTGTCCAATCAAACTTTGATATCCACAAGAGAGACAAAAAACAATAATCTTCTCAAAAGTTTACATTCATTCACTGTGGCAATGTGTGTTGTAAACAACACAAGCCATCTCTATCAGTTCTTTTATAAACAACACAGTCATCCCATTTTGTCCAACCAAACTTTGATATCCAGAACAGACAAGAAACAATAATATTCTCACCAGTTTACATTCACTGTGGTAGTGTGGCTGTAAACAAAGACAAATTATTTTTCAGAGAAGGCCAATCAAAGGTTATGAAAGCAGAAGAATAGAAGTCTTTTAATGGGTCAAACAATTACTAATATGAAAACAAGAACCAACTTTCAAACCACTTTTCCCCATTTTGTCATTCCATGCCTGTAACAGTAGTAAGTGAAAAACTGTCCATAAACTATATTATAGTTTCACATTCACATTTACAACAAAACTTGATAGCAACACCACCACCACTATGAAATGATTCTCAAAAAACAAAACCAACAAAAAAGAGAAGCACACATAGTAAATAGTTAGACGGACACAGAGGCGAGCCACATACAAGGCTGCCCTAAGCTATAGCCCAGGGCACACCTTGATGTGACTCCCTATATAAATAGTAGATTAGTAAAAAAATTAAAAATATGTAGGCTAGCCCACCATTCAAACACTACATTAAAAAATATTTTTATAACATCTAAAAATGTTTTTATACTCTACGTTATTAAAACTTATTTAATATGTAATAAATATCCAACAAGATTATCTATAATTAAGAAATTAATGTGTAATGATTTGTAATTTTAGTGAAATTCTTTGTTTCATAATATTTAGTTAATTATTAACCACTATTTTTTTCATTAACAATATTAAGCTATATGTTAATTTTAAATTCAATAAGTTTTAATAACGTATTATATAACTATTGGTCTAGCCTAAAAGAGTTTGAAATGTTGGTTACGCATTTAGGCGCACTACCCTTGTTGAGACTCCAACAAGAGCAACGCACAGTTGGCCCTCCAACTCGTGTTTCATCGTTGGGAACGAACACAATCATCCATCGATA
The DNA here is from genome assembly GCA_039657365.1 of Stephania yunnanensis. Lineage (NCBI taxonomy): Eukaryota > Viridiplantae > Streptophyta > Magnoliopsida > Ranunculales > Menispermaceae > Stephania > Stephania yunnanensis. The sequence goes on from CM077592.1 coordinate 12,002,370, forward strand.
ACATCAAAAGAATGAGGACCAATTCCCATGTCGTTGTTGCCACGATCATGATGTAAACTCTTTGTATCCATGCGTTCATAGTGCTACATTCCTTTTTGTGGATTCCCACCTTCCTCCCAAGCATTGTCCTTCTCTTTAAAAATTCGTTTTTTTCTAAAAACTTTTTTATTTTCTATTTTTAGAGAAGAAGTAGAGGCTCTTACCCCTATCCACGAGCATCACATCACGATCGCCTCTAAAGGCGAAGATATCATCGAGGTCCCCCCTGAAGACGCAGTTATCATTGAGGTCGATTGGGGGGTCGCAGTCGATCTGAGTGCGAGGGGGTCACAGTTGCCCTTAAAGAAGTTGATTTTCGAGATACAAGAAGAGGTGTAGCATTTCTGGCTGCTATATCTGCATCCATATTAGTCGTGTCGCAAGCGTTGGCGCAAAGAGGAAAGTAAAGACATGACTCATTTATTCGTCATCAACTATGTCCTTGGTGTCTTCAACACTGTCTCACATGTATGAAGTTTTTTTTATCAAAAAAATACCCCATACTTGGGTTGAGTCCATCTCGAGTTGCTTTTATTGTGGCTCTCATAACGACAATTGCTTACAACATTTTCGTGCTAGTTACTTTCCTCCCAACATTACTAATCAAAGATTACAAGGAGCGGACCGCTATGATTGTCATCAGTGGTATTCTCATATTAATTTTAATGGGAGTTGCTGGTATCAAGAACTAAAAAACTTCTTACCACTTATGTTGTTTAGTTTCAGGTCGTTTCTCTTAGTATTTTCACATAACACTAAATTGTATCCAATTTGAGCAAACATTTTCACGGTCTGGATGACTCTATTTTGTAAAGTGACTAAATGGTAGGATATAATTATATAGAAAAGGAAAAATATTAAAAATAGTTTTTTAGATCAGTTTTATTTTATCTTTTTTTAAGTCTTTTTTGCCTGAGAATTTGCAACGTGATATGTAACGTGTTTTCACCAATTCATTTAATTAAACGTCACAACCACACCACCACTTGGTCCACCTTATAAGCCCCAAATACATCTTCATTAGGAAAAAAAACTACCTCAAATTCCCTTTCTACCCTTACTTAAGTAGCTCCCAACCAACCAAAACAACAATACAAATAGTGCACCATCAGATCCCAACCAACCATCCCTCAAACTTTCTTTATAAAAAAAAACATTCTACTTAAACCCCAACATTGAAACTTCCTTTATCCAACAAAAAAACATACTACTTAAACCCCAACAATATGTAACCAAACTCTTATTTGGGCAGCTTTAACAGCTGCATTAGTCATGTTAAGGTTGGAACAAAGACGCTTGCAAGTTCCAAGTGCAGAAAACTCAGAATTACTCATGCTAAAGAGTTTCCAAGTCAAAGGACGAGGCATAATGAAAGACGACGAAGATGATGTTATTAATCACGACGTGTGATTTCGAGCGTGGTTGGTTGGACGGATAAGATTGAAGCCAAAGATTGATTGATTGATTGATTGTGATCAACAATTTGGGATTTTAAACTCGGTTTGTTTCAATTTACCGAATTGATGTGCTGATCTTGATCTAGACTAATGGCGGACCTAGCTATAAAGCCCAAGGCTGACTTGAAAAATAAAGTATTTTTTTAGTGTTGTTTAAGCATACAAAGTAAAAGTAAGAATAGCCTACCCCAAAAAAACTTTCTGCCCCACCTTTTCATTAGAGCCTTATGAAGGAACAAAAAAAAATTAAAAAAAACGAAAAGAAAACGGAAAAATAAAAGGCATGATTTGACAAGTGGGCTACTTTATAAAAAAAAAAAAAACTATTAAGCCAGAAAGATTATCATTATAATGCCACATGTTGACAAATTGACGTGTTTGACTTGTAATTAAAACTTTTGATTAGAAGAAAAGGAGTTTTTCACAAAATAAGGTCACATTAGTTTTTTATTCATCAAATAAGGATGATTACTTTAAAATCACAAAAGTAATGTACGTCTCCTTTTTCAAAAAGTAGTCATTGATGATGATGTAGATGCATGAGTTGTACATTTTGATGAGGTGGAATGAATGGCTCATTTTGAAGAGGAGTCATCTATAATGAGGTGAAATGAATGGATCCTTTTGAAAAAGAGTCATCTATATTAAATACAAAAAGCTCTTAATTACTCATTCTTAAAAGGAATAATTTGTTCAACTCGAAGTGATGAACTCATGCAAACCACATGTGTGTATCGAGATGGACAAGCCGAGTCACGTACGTATCTCGAGATGGACAATCCGCGTCACGCACGTATTTCAAAGTAGACAACTCATGTAAAGAACACGCACGTATCTCGACGTGGACAACTCATGCAAACGTCATGCATGTATCTCAAGGTGTAGAAGTCTCATGCAAACGTCATGCATGTATCTCAAGGTGGAGAAGTCATCCAAACGCCATGCTCGTATGTCGAGGTGGCCGACCCATGCAATTCATGCGAACGTCACACACGTATCGCAAGGTGTGCAACTCATGCAACCTCGTGCAATCCATGCAAACATCGCGCACGTGTCTCGAGGTGGACAACTTATACAACCTCGTCAAATCAATGCAAACCGTGCAAAGGTCATGCACGTATTTCAAGGTGGGCAACTCATGTAATCTCGTGCAATCAAAGTAAACCATGCAAACATTACATGCACGTGTCTCGAGGTGGACAACTCATGCAAACGTTACGCATGTATCTCGAGGTGGGCAACCTATGCAACCCATACAAACCATGCAACCCATTCTTAAAGTTTTGTTTTATTTATATCTCGTGATCATAAGAAAGATATGTAGATGAAAAACTCTAAAGGCCAAAACCACGTTATCTCTTTGTCTAGAGTTTTAAATCAAAACAATAAGGAAGTTTTGAAAGTATGATTTCATTCCATGAAAAAGCTTGTATACAACTTCATTCACCTAAGATATAAATTGAAAAAAAAATCACTTAGATATCCAAAAAAACTTATCATACAGGTCTATCGACGGTTACATTGATGTTGTGCTATGTGATGCAAACTGGACGTACTTTATGTCGAGTTGGACATTATGTTTGTACATCCGATTGAGTTTGTTGAGGTTGTTGATTTTGCATTGAATTTTATTGAGTCGATTGATGTTCTTCATCTGGTTGACTCGACTCACATCTAGTACTAACGTTCTAAAAATAGGAGGTTGAACCGTTCCAAAATAATGACTTCCTATAAGTGGTTGGTCGAAAGGAACATGAGGCAGCGTCATGCTTAACAGGTTCATGAATGAGCCATCTCTACTATATGACATATTGTAATTATAACATGGTGGAGTAAATAGACTCGGCATGTATTGAGGCAATGAAGGATACATAAGATGTCTAGGCATTTCATAGTCCATATATGAAAAGGACGGTCTGGGTGCATAAGGATCAAAATTGTAAGGAGGAAGATTCATGATCGGTGCGTTTGGTACAAACATTTGAGGTTTTGATTGTATTGGGGACAATGTAGGAATGTACCCATAAGAAAAATGATGTGGTGGGGATGAGTGTTGGCTACTGTGACCAACAGTCTATGTTTTTCTCATTCTCGAACGAGATCAACGTGGTGGATGAGAACATATGTTACTCTCAGCAGCAGTTTATGTCGACGAGATGGTCGTGGTGGACGAGGACGTCTAGTGCTCCCACCCACAGTCTGTGTTTGTGTTGTTCTTCTTCTCCCCTCTCTCTTTGTTTCCCCTTGATCATCTTCTTCATCTTCTTCTTCGTTCTCCTCATTTATGACATGTTCGACATCAATTCCACTATTCCATATAGTAAACCTTTGCCTTTTATCTTCATCTAAAATTTTGATGCCTTCATCAAACGCAGCAAGACCTTGCTCGTACTTATCCTCAATGAACACTTGTTGTAGTTGACGCACCAAGTTACACTAATATAAAAAATAGGAGTTTAGTACACGTAATTTAAGATGTAAATCGTGAGGAAAACAAAAAATAGTTTAAAGGTTACCGAATAGTCACGTAAAGCCCCGTCATGTCCAATGAATCTTCTAGTGACTGATTGATACCACGTCATATAGTCTTGTTGATTGTGTCCTTCTTCTTGTTCCGTTGTGACTATGATGTCACCACGATTTTCCCATATTTGTATATAGTTTGCATGAAATGCCACCCAATTTTCTTAAACACGCCTCGCATCTCGATGCAATGCAGTCGGGTGTCATAATCACAGTTTGGTGGCACAGCCTGTATCATTCCCAATTGCCTCAAAACTCTTTCACGTCGATGCCACTCGACTATGTGGAAACAAATTAGGGGACACGTCGATAGCCAATTATCGTGATCGTCAGTACAATATTCGGGAAGAGACCCGATGACTTCAGCATAAGGTTGCCACACAACGCATCCTCATTCTGCTAGTCGAGTGCATCACGAGTAAGCTGATAAAACGTGTGTCAAACTCTAAATAACCAAAAATGCATCGATCAATCTGTATAGAAAACTATAAATTAGTAAAATGAAAATTTAGTTAATATTATAGAAATTACGATATAACATTTGTATTACCTGTGTCCCAAATGGACGTCATTAAACATCTTTTCTCCATCCATTGTTTGAGGTTGAACTCTAGGAACACCCAGGCGCATTGGTTCTATGAATGAAATCTATCACATAAGAATTGACGTGCATGCAACCTCATGTGCACCTGCGCAAGATTCGCGACACAACTCTCTATACAAAAAATCCAAATGGGTGTTCCACCAACTATATTGTCCAGCTGTTTCAAAATCCTCGAGCAACGGTAGAAACGTCGAATGTACATATCGATTTGAGTTGTCGGCGAATAGACAACTACCGATAAGTTGGAGTATGCACGATTGAACATAACGTCGCACCGATTCCTCATAGCTGTCGTCATGTATAGCTGGTACGTTACGTTCAAGTCATTCGACTTTAAGTTTATTTCCATGAAAGTCGTCTCCAATAGGAACTCGACCAAATAGCCTTACACACACCTGAACATAGTCTGTATCGGTGGTTCCCATCATAGGCATACCTTCAATAGGTAAATCGAGCTATACTGTACGTCCTATAGTGTAATAGTGCACTCAGCACATTGCATGTGAAATGTATGGCGTCATCTCTCAACGAATGCAATAATCAAAGCCCAATCAAGGCTAAAAAATAATACGCGTGAAATCCCATAAAACCTTCTGGAATGTAGATATGAGAACATTTGAGAATGATACTCCACCATTTGATCAACGACACCACATATTTGACGCATGTGCACTGTTTCGTACACCTTATAATTGAAAATGAGATGTCAATATATATATATATATATATATATATATATATATATATATATATATATATATATGTATATTATACGTTTATTCATGAACATTGGATGTGTCCATCTTAAAAAGTTTACTAATCCCTCCACACTCGCGAGGAAATGTGTGTAGATTGGAGATGTAATAGTGAAAGATCTGATGGACCTTGATCCATTAGTGTACAAACTACAATTTGGTGATTTAAAAAATTAGTCTTGTTGTTCAAAAAGTCACCGCAATTTATTATTACAGGTTCAAACAATAACGAATACCTAAATATATCATGACAAAAAATTTATGGATACTTCAAAAGATTCAATATAATCAAATTACATACTTAAACCATTAAAAAACAATATAGGAAGGAATTATTGGTTTTGATTGGAAGATTGAGTTCTGGTTGGACAATTTTTTTTTTGTTATGTCTCTTTGCATGACAAATGTTGCATTGGTTAGGGATTCGATCACGGTCTTTATTAGCACATGTTGTTCTTCTATGTCATTCTTGATGGCATATGCCACATCACAAGGCTCTTGAAAAATTAGGAAGATCCATCTCATTTTGCCCTCGCGTTCCCTTTGGTCTCTCTCAGCCACGTCAGCACTTTGGGTCCGATATGATCTTCGTCGTAAAAATCGGCCAATATTTCTCATCCGGAATGGCGTTGATATTAGAGGAGTAACATTGCGCGTACACATCTATCTGGTAGTATGGCTCAATAAATTGCTAGTAGCTCACTCGAATAAAGGCACATGCAACTAAAACGGGTGAGCAAGGGAAATCAAACGATTGCCATTTATTGCAACTGCACACGCGGTCTTTCAGATGACGACTTAGGTATTGGTGCCTTTATGCATGCGATCTCCATGTCGTCCAATCAACACTTCAAACTCACATATGTCGTGATTTATCAAATTGACTTGATGTGTCCTCGCAGATTGTTCATAATGTATGAGTTTATCCATGACATATTTTATGTACGATTGACCGTTTAAGATTGCTTCATTGATTTCTTATTTATGTCGATCGTGGTATGTCTCCAATCTATAATAAATCATTTGAGCCATTGTTGTTATTGGCAAACAATCTATAGTTGGGCATGACCGCGTTCTACGTCAGGATTTATATAGGTATACAACAAGTCTAATTGTGTAATCTCATAATTGTGTTTTCTTTCGCAAACAATCACAAAGACGCCACATGCACTCGTCTTGCACACTTCGCACTTAATCGCCAAAAAGTTGTAGTCGATTCCATAACATGATATTGATAACGTATCTTAACATGTCACACTTTGATGACATGTTGTAAGTCTTTCTTGTTGTCAAATCACATCCCTATTTCCAAATCAAAATTAGACATGTCCCCCGGTCTGTTGATGAGAATTTTGGGTCGCAGTGGAGTTAGCCACCTCCCAATCGATTTCATTATACACTAACAATGGTTGGTAAGCTTCATCATCAATTGTTTCCTCCATGAAATTCTCTTCATCGATAGCAAATTGTTCATTATGTTGCACGTTTTCTGCCCCTGGAGGTTCATACATTGGGTCATCTGTAACAACATTTAGGTTTTCCCAATTGACATATGGTGCAACATCCCCGGGGGAAGAACATCCTCATTTGCATCATTAACGTCATCATCGTCGTTGGGTTCATCATCACCTTGTGGTGATTACATAAGCAATCTTTCGATTATCGATCTAGTGTCTTACGTGCTAACATCTTCATCTTCTAGTTGTGAATGAGTTGTGTGATTTTGAAAATAGTCCATTGGCTCAAATGTTAAATAAATATTTACCCTTGAAGTTAATGGTAGATTGGTCACTGTCGCCCACATCAAGTCAAAGTGCGTTGCATCTTCCAGCAATACGGGGACAAAATACTATAAACCATCGGAGAGGATTATTGTGTGACGATAAGTCATCCTTAATATAGTTTCTATAGATGAGATATTGAATGTGTTACATACGTGATCCATCAATTGTTGTCTACTCATTCCAAACTTAAACATCAACACTGTTGATGGGGTGCGTTGTACCTAATGTCATTCCTACCATTTACAATTTCACCATTCGCATAAAAGAGAAATGAGATGTTCCTATGTTCTATGACCTACATAATTTATTGAACACTGATGTTGTAAAAAATTGCATATATATATATATATATATATCAAACGTCATTCGTTGATCAAATTGAGGATTTAAATCGCAATCAAACTTTCTGATGTAGAGGATCGCCTTAATAGCGCAACTACAAAGCATACTCATTCGTTTGCATGAAGTACCAATTAGTAACTCATATTTAAATCGCAATCAAACTTTTTTTAATTAGGCATATGTTAAAAAAAACTAACTCAGCATAAGATTATTTTGTTTTAACAAACAAACTCTACATAAAATAATTTTTTTTAACAAACAAACTCCACATAAAATTATTTTTTTAACTAAAATACCAAGTCAAACATAATGAAACTTAAATAAATAAATTTTTGTACTTACTAATTTCCTTTTTTTTCTTTATCTTCAATTTGCTAATCTCTGAAAAAAATAATAAGTTAGCTTTTATTTATATAAATATTACTAACTACAATGCTATTATTTAAAAATAAAATAAAAAAAAATCCGAACCTCTTAATTTTTAGCCACCTCTTCAACCACGAGAAAACCCGCCAATTATCTTGATCTTCTATTTGATATTCAACAACAACAACAACATAGCCTCAGTCCCAAATTAACTAGGGTAGGCTACATTGATCAAACTTTTTCATTGTGCTCGATTAAGTGCAATTGATGGTGAGCTTTGCAAACCATTCAAATCCCTCCTAACTAATGCATCCCATGTTAACTTTGGTCCGCCCCTACCCTCGTCGAATTTCTACGCTTTCTATTGAGAAGTTTTCTAATTGGAGCATTTGTAGGCCGTCTTTGCAGGTGATCAAACCATCGCCACCGCCCTTCCCTAATATTTGTATCAATTGGTGTTACTCATACTTGTCTTTCAATTTCTATATTTCTTATTCTATCTATACGAGTTTTACCACACATCCACCTAAACATCCTCATTTCTGCTACATTCATTTTACATAATTGTTGTTGCTTTACCACCCAACATTCACTTCCTTCTATTTGATATTCCTTGAAATAAAAAAATTAAAGTTAGCTTTTATTTAAATAAATATTACTAACTACAATGCTATTCTTTAATAATAAAATAAAAAATATGAACCTCTTCACTTTTAACAACCTCTTCAACCACAAAAAACCCCAACAAATCTAACTTTCTCACAACTCAACTAACCAAACTCTATCACTATCCAACCCACAACTCACCCAACTCTATTACTACCCAACCCAATTAACACTATCAAAATTTGACAAAAAAAACCGACCCAACCCACAACCCAACCCCTCTCTCTAGCTCATGGTCTACCCACAACCACCAACCTTCTCTTTTCTTTCTCTCACAACCACTCTCTCTCTCTCTCTCTCTCTCTCTCTCGTTCACTCACAACCACCAAGCATCTCTCTCTTTTCTTTCTCTCACAATTACTCTCTTTCTCTCTCTCACGGTATTTCTCTCTCTCTCTCTCTCTCTCTCCCTCTCTCTCTCTCTCTCTCTCTCTCTCTCTCCCTCTCTCCTCTCTCGTTGCTCTCTTTGTTGCTCTCTCTTTTGCTTATACACCCACGAATTACACCCCACTAACAACCACCATTAAATAAACCCCATTCAATGCCTCTGACGGTCTGACCCCCTGCCTAAACCCCTAAATAGTGCCCGTATCCTCGAGAACGCGGGAATATACTCCATGCGTTCTCGAGGAAGAAGGACAGTCACGGACAAAACATAACACGAATGGTGCATTCTCCAAATGCGTCATTCATGTTATGGAACAATACAATGGATTGTTCCACAATATGGCGCATTCTCTGAATGCATATATATATATTTCTCACAATGACTAATTTGGATGTAATGTACCATGTTTGATCCAGTTACTTTGATTTCGTAATTATTATTATTTTGACTTAAATTATTTATTATTATTATTATTATTATTATTATTATTATTATTATTATTATTATTATTATTATTACTACTATTATTATTATTACATAAACAATTTATTTAAAAAAAAGGAGATCAGGGCATGAAACTTTGTGAAATTCGATTATATATATATATATATATATATATATATATATATATATAACGATTAGAAATTAATCATCAATAGGTTGTCTAACTGATTAAGTATGTGTGGCAAGAGATGAGAACTTTAGTTTTAAAATGTGATTGATTGAGTTGGTCATGAGAAAATGAAAACTAACTAGGATGAAATCTTCTCTACCAATACTTATAAATCACATTCAACTCGAAAAAGTAAGGTTTCATTTTAAAAGGTCTTGATAATATAGTTGTTTAAAATGTTCTAATTTGATTAGGAGTTGAGTTTATGTAAGTCTATAATTGTCATGCATTATATAAAGAAAGAAACAAGGACTAGTTAGAGCAATTGGCAAAGGCATTTGTTTAATCAACTTTGTTGGTTATATGACTTAGGAAATCTTCTTTTGTGAATCTACACTCTTGTAAAATTAAGAGTAAGCCTAGGAGGACAACAAAAGATAGATAAATTGATTAGGGTATTTTGAACAAGACTGGAGTAATTGTAATGGGATTAATATTATTATTATTGTATTGTATTGAACAAGTAGATTATTATTATTATTATTATTATTATTATTATTATTATTATTATTATTATTATTATTATTATTATTATTATTATTATTTTTTTTTTTTTTTTTAAGACTAGTAGATTAAGTTTTAAATGTTCTTATTATACATATAATGATTAAACAATACAGTAATTGTAATGGGATTAATATTATTATTTTTTCTTCATTTTACAAATTAATATAATTATTCTTCAATTCAACAGATATAGACACTGCATTGAGTTTCCAAATATAAATACGTATCAATTAAATGACAATCACAATTAGTAAACATTATAACAATATATATAAGTTATAACTCAATAAGAACTCATTGTTAGTTGGAAATGCATGCACGACCAAGCAATAATTTATACAATTCATTGTACTTGTTGATACGTTGCTGTATTGCAACAGATTGTTCAGTTGTTCATTTGTTGTTGTTTAGCGACAGATTGTTCTGACGTTGATTTGTTGTTGTTTAGCAACAAAAATTGAGTTGTTGATTTTTTGTTGTTTAACAACATACGGTTGAGTTGTTGATTTGTTGCTGTTTAGCAACACAGTGTCGCGTTGTCGTTATTTTCAAAGGCGTATAAGATCTTGATATGTAAAATGAAACCATAGATATCCAAATTTCGGTACGCATATGGAAACAAAAATCAACCAAAAGCTCAAAATATATTTTTAAGAAAATGCAAACTGCAGATGATTCCCAAAACTCAGTCAAGGAGAAGCCGAGGCCGACCGGTGACTGTGGAGAAGTCGGGCCGAGCGGCGACGGAGGTGGAGCCGGGCTGAACCAGCAGAGGGGGAAGATCGCGGAGGCGACCAGTGCGGGCGGCGGGTGCAGGGAGTCCGAGCTTATGCCGGGCAGCGGAGGCGCGACGTCTGAACAGCGGCGGCGCAGGGTCCGAGCGGCGGATCTAGAGAAGGGGGAAGCGACGGCGGCGGATCTACGGACGGGGGAAGCGGCGGCGACGGTGGTGGCGCACCGCGCGGTCGAAGAAGCGGGTCCGCGAGCGCTGCGATGGTGCGCGGCGGCTCACTGACCGACCGGTGATGGTGGTGGCCGCGATGACGACGGCGAAGGTGGTGGCGGGGACCGAGCGGCGACGGTCCAGCGGCAGCGATTTTCGCGTGGGAGAAAAAATGTGGCGAAATGGTTTGCGGGGAGGAGGAGGAGGAGAGCAAATGGTTTGTTAAAACCATTTAGAAATTAGTGACAAATCGCGACATACTAGTCTCTGTTGCTAATTTGTTGTTGTTGTTTTGTTGCTGATTTTTTTGTTGTCTTTGTTTTATTGCTGATTTTTTGTTGCTGATTTTTTTGTTGCTTTGTTTTGTTGGTGATTTTTTGTTGTTGTTTTGTTGCTGATTTTTTGTTGTTGTTTTGTTGCTTGATCAGTGACATTAGAAATAGATCAGCAACAGACTAGTCTGTTGCTGACAATCAGTTGTTGATTTGTCGCAGATCAGCAACAAACTATATGTATATAATGCATTTGACTTGCATTATATTTCGTCACTCCGACACGCCAAGATCTCTGCCGCCGCACTATCGCCGAAGAGCCGCCGCTGCATATACCTGTCGTTGCCGCCGCCACAACCGTCGCCGCTACATGTCCGTCATCTGCGACCGCGAGTTGCCGCCACCACCGTCGGCGCTCGGTCCATTGGGTGGGCTCATGCAGCGCAGGGTCTATTTTTTAAATCCTTTTAATAAGGTAATCTTAGCTGTGAGACCTCGAAAAAAAAAACGAAAAATTCAAGACAAACTTGGAGATTTGGTCAGGTTACTTAGATTAAGACAACTTCGACCGAAAAAAATTATTCAAGAAAAACTTAATTAAAGGGAAAAATTAGCTTCATTTGAAAAATAATTGATTGGAGAAGAAACAATTATATATGCACATAATCCCTTGAAAATTCACGAATTAATCAAAATCATGATTTTTCAAATTTATTTTAGGGAAACACATTGTTTCCGGCTTTGCACATATTACTTTTGCTGGCTATATAAAATAAAATCTCGTTCATATCATAACTAAAACAAAAAGAAAAATCTTCGAGTGCTCTTGGAATATCTACAAACACGCAATACGATCAAGTCAATATATCAATTGAAATTTAGAGATATCTTCAAATTAATTCAAACTATAGACCATATATAATTTTTTTTATGAGAATTGAAACTGCTATACTAATTACCTATAGCCGTAGCAACAATACTAATGATCATGAAGAGATTTAAAAAATATTTTGAATATTAATTTTTAAAATTCGAATTGAAATTGGATAATACTGTCATATATATATATTCAAATTGAAGTTCGAGCCGGATCTAAACAAGACCCTATAAGCCTCATACCAAGCCCAGATTTCAAAAGATTTTACATTGAAAATATGTCGTTATACATTGTATAATTTATAAAAAAAAAAACAACAATAAAAATAATAAACTAGGTACGTAGCACATATAGAAATGTACTATATGTGAGTTAATTATTTATTGCGAGTTAATTATTTTTTAGTCACTTTATACAATATATATATATATATATTATGCTTGTAAGTGTAAAAATAACTGAGACTTTCTTTAATGAGTTTCTTAAACTTGTTGCTTCATTTTACCACCCCGCTGAGTGACAAGCTCGTTTTGTGTTCTCTCACATTTGCAAATAAACAAGTCGGATAAAACAATGATTACATTCAGAGTACGTGAAATTTTAAGGAAAAAATAATTTAATATGTTATGTCACAATTTTTTTTAATTTTCACAATTTTTTTTGAAGTTGAAAAATCATGACAATATTTTATTTTGAGGAGGAGAGCCCCTAGTTTGTAAAAACTATTTAGGAATTAGTGACAGATCAGCAATAGACTAGTCAGTTACTGATCTGTTTGTTGCTAATTTGTCGCTGATCAGCGATGACGTGTAATGGGAGTTTGTGAGTTCAGCGACAGATCAGCAACATAATAGTCTGTTGCTGATTTGTCGCTGATCAGCGACATATCAAAATCAGTCGCTGATCTGTAGCAGATCTGTCACATATTTAGCTACAAATCAGCGATAAACTAGGTTCTGTAGTTGATCTGTCGCAGATCTGTCACAAAATGAGCGGGAAATTAATGGCGGGAGAAATCAGTGACAGATCAGTCGACAAAATACAATTTGTCATAATTTTTAGATCCAATTAGTGATAATTGGTACTAATTGGACTGATCTGTGGATTAGTGCAATCCGTGTGCACCCTTAGGTGTGGCAAGATTGTTTGGAACACCGCGATGTGCTCAAGCTGATTGCATGCAATAAGGCTTTGTGAGAATAATCACGCTAGCATCAGATATTAAAATTTTTAGACACTTTTTAGCAGGCATTTCCGGAGGTACGCGCTCTGGCGTTTAATCCCAACGGGACAATAGCGGAGGTAGCGGTACACGGGGAGATAGATGAAGGGGGAGGGTCATGGAACATTGAGTTAAGACGAAGATTGAGAGGGCGAAACTTTCGACCTGCTACTCCCTAGCACAAGGGAGGACTCTAGTATGGAAGTGGGAGAACACAGGCGAGTACACTGTAAAATCGGCACTTCATGAGCTATGTAGGACCGATGCCATTCCTATTAGGCAAGCTCACAAGACAATATGGAAAACTCCAGCAGCGATGAAAGTGAAGGTGTTTGCATGACTAGCATGGTTGGGCAAGATCCACACCATGGATGTTTTACAAAAAAGATGGCCAGCTAAAACCTTATCCTCCTCCCGGTGTGAACTGTGCACGCAGGCGGGCGAATCCATCGACCACATATTGATCTCGTGTACAGTTTCAAGTCGCGTATGGCAAGACTTGGCGCTCGAGTTGGGCCTGGTGTGGATATTCCCGCGCACCCTTAAGGAATGCGTGGAGACATTGCCCCCACAAATACGTGGAGTGAAGAGACGATTGTTGTGGCAAGTAGGGACCCTTTTACGTCATTTGGGCTCCATGGGCGGAAAGGAATAACCGAATTTTTCACGAGCGTCTTAGAAGTTGGAGCGAGGTGTGGGAATGTGCTAAAAGAGGAGCGGCAACAGTCCTATTTGGACATAAGGAATTTAAGGGAAGACAATGGTCCAATCTTGCAGGGCAATGGAATTTATTGTTGGTGTAATTTTGGGTGTAGCTGTGAAGCAAAGGACATGGGGGGTGGGAAGGGGATACAGTGTACGAAATTATGGGTGTTTTTGGTGAAGATGTAGCAGGAGACAAGTCACTTTTACTTTGTAGTGAATGAGCCAAGATTATGGCAGCAAAACTAGTATAAATGAATGATGTCTGATAGTTATTTTTATTCTTTATTCTTAATTTTTTTGGTATGATACTGATTGGCTGGTGCAGGGTGCTTAGGTGGTGATTTACAACCAAATGGGTTCTATGTTTGTTTGTGTGTGGCAGGTGTGTGAATGGCGCATAGGTGCAGAGCTCGCAGTGGCGAGGAGCTGAGTTGATGACGGGAAGGGAGGCGTCGTGGAAGGGGACGGTGACAAAGATCAATGGTGCTATACGGGATGCTTGGAAGCCACTGAGGTCTGAGGAGCTGGAACACATTTGGAAAATGTGTGCTTGGTGATGTTTGGTCTAATGAGTATTATTTATGGTTTACATGGTTTGAGGGGTATTGCACATTGGCTAGCTTCTTTGCTTCATGATAGCTTGCCAATGGTTTTGAGTATGGCTGATTATTGGTACTCGGGTGGGTAATGACCCAATCTTTTTCTTTGTAGTCTCTCTCTAAAGGAGTTTAGACTCTAGTCCATCTGTGGTGGTGGGGAGGACTAGAATTTGGAAGCTTTGGCTTCACTTTGGCTACGGCCTCTATTGGAAGATGTGAAGGGATTCATATATTGATGGGAGGAATACTTTATGAGACCCGGATTGTAGAGTACAAATGTGCTTATTACCATTCTTTTGTATAGATGCGTTGGAGGGTACATAGCCCCTTCTATGTATATATTTTTTAAGATACAGTAACTTTCAAGAGCTTGCCTCCTATTTCTCAAAAAAAAACATTTATGAGACTTAGAATACAATTAGGTGATTGAAAAAAGCACCAGCTAGGATTTCCAATTATATATTTCTCCATTAGCTATAATTGACTTACGGTGAGAAATAATAATTCTCTAAACAACTGGGCTATTCCATCTTTCTCTACAACCAAATGGCATATAGTATTGCTTGTTACACGTGGTCGCAAGCTAAACATGCTTTTCCATTTCTTCTCTAGCATCCTTTCAAACTATTTATATGAATTCATAATTACACAACAAATTTGCTCAGCTGCATGTCCTAATAACCATAAATATCAATTTCATTTAATTGGTATATATAAAAGTTGATACTTTCATAAACGCACTGTGGAGAAAATTTTGGTTAAGATTTTGATTGGATATTAAATTTCTTCGATTCTCTAAATAACTAACACACACATACAGGGCGGAGCCAGCATTTTAAACTTTCATATGCTACCAATGATAGTTTAAACATTTATTTCACTATAAATGACCTTTTACAATATTTAATCTTGTTATTATATAATAATTATTAAGCCTTATTAAATTTAAATTGACATATAACTTAATATTATTAATGAAAAAATAATGATTAATAATTGACTAAATATTATAAAGCAAAGAACTTCACTAAAATTACAAATCATTACACATTAATTTTTTAATTATAGATAATCTTGTTGAATATTAATTACATATTAAATAATTTTTAACAATGTATAGTATAAGAACATTTTTAGATATTATAAAAATATTTTTTAATGTGGTACTTGACGGGTGGGTTACCTTACATGTTTTCGATTTTTTTTACTAATCTACTATATAATAGGGTCACACCATGTACTATAGCCTAAAGCATCCTTGTAGCTCCGCCATTGTACAAAATAATCATGCAAGGCAATAAGTTGAAAAGACAAAGAATAACCCTCAAATGCAATGTCATACATTTATTAAACAAGAAGAAGACCATTTATATATAAGAAATATTCTCTTTCTATTTGTCATTCACTAGTGAAAATATTTAGGTAAGACTTCATCTTCAAATGTATACCTACTACATCATGTTTGCTTTATTTGATATTTGTTGGTTATGAAATGAACAAGTTTAAACTTTCTATAGCTATTAACTGAATAAAACTCAACGTGATATCAGAACATAGCTATATGAAAACCTATCTTGCAAATTACATAAACATCATGAACAAACCATTAAAAGATGTTAGTTTCTGAATGGAATAAGTTTATTGTATCTTTACTTGTATACATAGTACCCTATTTATATAGGCAAGTCTAGAATACAAGAAAGGAAAGTAATCACAAAAGGAACCTACGAGATATCGGGGATACTAGTTTCCTTAACAGCTGGATACAATATTCAGTTTCCTTAACACCCTCCCTCAAACTCAAGTTGGTTCAACTTGAGGTTGTCGATCGAATCGGTAAACCTGACAGATCTAAGGTTCGTTGCGGAGCAAATCAACAACCACCTAAGACCAATCCAAGGTTCGTTGCGGAACGGAGCAACGACTACCGAAGACGACAATCTAAGGTTCGTTGCGGAACGGAGCAACGACTACCGAAGACGACAATCCAAGGTTCGTTGCGGAACAGAGCAACGACCACCGAAGATGACAATCCAAGGTTCGCTGCAGAACGGACCAACGACTACCAAAGACGACAATCTAAGGTTCGTTGCGGAACAGAACAATGACTACCGAAGATGACAAGCTAAGGTTCGTTGCGGAATGGATCAACGACCACCGAAGATGTCAACCTAAGATTCGTTGCGGAACGGATCAACGACCACCGAAGATGACAGGAAACAGATTCTGATATGGGAGAGTCTGAACAACGAAACTGTAGAACAACTGATATCAGAGACGACGGAGTCGACGACGGACAGATAGCAGAGTCGACATAATCAACGACAGGCAAACGACACAATCGGCGGATGTGTAGCGGCGGAGCAGGCGAACAGATTGTTGTGTCTCGCACAACCATAAGTTAAACAAATTGTTGTGTCTCGCACAACCAGGGGTCAAATAAATTGTCGTGTCTAGCACAACCAGAGGTTAAACAGATTGTTGTGTCTCGCACAACCAGAGGTTAGACAAATTGTTGTGACGCGCACAACCGGATATTAGACAGATTGTTGTTACTCGCACAACTAGAGGTTAAATAGATTGAATAAACTGGAGGCAAGCTGAATGGTGAGTTCGAGCAGCGACGGAGCGACAACGACAGCGTACAGGTTGCGAGGCGTAAAGAGCAGACAAGAGGTCACGCTGCGGAGATCGAGATAAGGCGATGCACAGAATAGAGCGTCGAGATAAGGCGGTGCACAAAGCAGATCAGGCAACGACTCATTCTCACTGACTCGCTTGTCTTCTCCACAATGAAGAAAAAAAAAATCCAGTCTCCGAAAGGACCAAACTACCCCAAAAACAACCATCCAAATCCCTATCACGTCCCCCACCTCCAAGAAGCCCCACTACCGTCCGATGCAGAGGTGCCAACAACGGCAAGGAGGAGCGGGAACGGCGGCGGTGATCCCGACGACGCGGTAGTAGCGGGCAGGTGGTGGAATCTGGTGGATCTGGAGCAGCGGGAGGCGCGGCGGGTAGGAGCGCGAGGCGAGAGCGATGGTGTGAGCGGGAGATCGGGAGGCTGCGGCTTGTGGCGGGCGGCGGATCTCGCAGGACGGCACGGGGTGGTGCGACGAGCGCGAGTGGAGGGGTCTTGATCTCATGGCGGTGGATCAAGGATCGATGCGGGAGGCGCGGACGGCAAATGGAGATTTTTGTTGGCGGTGAGCAAGGACACCCACCAAGACTGCAAGACTGGCGGCTAGCGACAGACGAGAGTTTTGCGGAGGCGGCGGTGGGAACGTAGCGACGGTGTAGTGGGTGGCGGGTCGGTCGAACGGCGGGTGGTGGCAGATCTGGTCGGCACGAGCAGACGCGACAGAAACAACCATGAAGCGGTCGTCGACTCAGAGAGTCGACCGACCTAAAACTAGAAACCAAGCTCTGATACCATGTTAGTTTCTGAATGGAATAAGTTTATTGTATGTTTACTTGTATACATAGTACCCTATTTATATAGGCAAGTCTAGAATACAAGAAAGGAAAGTAATCACAAAATGAACCTACGAAATATCAGGGGATACTAATTTCCTTAACAGCTGGATACAATATTCAGTTTCCTTAACAAAAGAAAAGCAACAAAACTTGGGCTTTCGGATTTTTTTTATTTAAAAAGTAATGGAACCATCATATCAAGTCAAACATTTTCCAAATGAAATAGCAATTAATTAGTTGTCAACTGAATAAATACTGTAAGAGAATCGAATAATTAATATATATTATTATGTACTCAATTATAAATATTTATGTACTAATTTTTGAAATATTTAGTTTGTTATTATGAAGGCCCCACAAGACACAGGTCCTCCGTAAGGGCAAGCAAAAAGTGGGAGAGGACAGAGGACATAGCAGATGAGGAAACGAGATCCGTTGGTACTTCATAGGGAAAGGAAGCTATTCACGGTAGATCATCTGAAGAACGGGGCTATTAGAATTAATGAGTATTCGTCAAAGCAGACATATACAGTATTGATCGATTCGAGGGCAATTACTTGGGTGGTTGGAATCTTAAAGCGGGCAGGCACTTAATGGGACTGAAGAACTTGCCTCTCCACGGTATTAGCATGAGGGGATGATTACATTTTCCCTTCAACGCGTGAGTAATGATAGAGATGCAGTTATGAAACTGATCAAATTAAACGGGAACGGAAGACAAACAGTCCTCATCCCTGAAGGCGAGAACAAGCTAGCATGGGGAAAATTGCTCGACGTGCTACTAGATAGAAACGAGGGAGCAGGTGATGGGGGGTAAAGAGGAATGCCCGAAACATCAATGCGGGAAATGGTGCGTCATCCTCGGTAGTTAGGGGGGACACTGGCGATGGGACGAGGGGATTTGGCGAGGGAAGACACACTGCCTCCGATCCAACGAAGAATGGCGCAAAGGCGCAAAGAGACGAATGAGAACCGGTTAAAATGACAAACGAGTCTAAAGCCGATCGAGGATGACCGAGCCATTTTGTTTTGTGTTAAGAAAACTACATTAGTTGCTATAATTCTATAGTTTAAGTATTTAAAAAGTTTTTTATATTTTGATATTTCGATAGTTTAGGTAGCTTTTTTTATTTTATGTTTTGTTCAGCTATATAAATAAGAGCACCATATTATACTCAATTTGACCACATTAATGCAATATTCTTATATTCTTCTTTGAAATATATCATGATATCAGAGCTTGGTTTCTAATACTAGGTCGAGCGACCTTCGAGTTGACGACCGATTCGTGGTGTTTGCTTTCGTGCTTCTGTTCTTGTTCACTTGTCGTTGCTTCCATTGATGCTCGTTTCAGTTTTTTTCTTGTCCTTGATCTCTCTCTTTTATGATTTCTTTGTGATGTCCACTACTCTGCTTGCTTTGTTTGCATGTCGTCGACTACGTCGACTCTGCTATCTGTACGTCGTCGACTTCGTCGACTCTCCTACTCTGCTATATGTACGTTGTCGACTTCGTCGCTCGATATCCGCTATTCTACAGCTCCGTTGTTCTGATTCTGCCACATCTAAATATGTTCTTGCCGTCTTGGGTGGTTTTGATCTGCTGTGCAACTAACCTTAGATTTGTCAAGTATACTGATTTGATTGACAACCTCAAGTTGATTTTCATGAACCAACTTGAGTTTGAGGGAAGGTGTTAAAGAAACTATAATAGTTGTTATATTTTTATAGTTTAAGTATTTATAAAGTTTCTATATTTTGATATTTCGATAGTTTAAGTAACTTTCCTTCAGAAATCGGCGTAATCGGGGGCGATTTAGTTAATGAGGCAGTTCCATAGAAACCAGAGTTCCATTGGAAAGATTACAAATAAGGAGGTGTCAATTGTTGGGCATCACTCGCCTATGGAACATGGATACGTTTTGGCTGCTCGGCGAAAGATTTGGGGGACTAATAGAATTGATCAGATGCTCGAAGTCGCTGGAATCTCGAGAAGGAGGTCATTAAAGTTAAAGGACGCCTTAAGGGGTTATTTCCTCGGGAAATTTCAAATACGCTTGAGAATAATTTCCAAAAATACTAATTTATATAATTGTTTCAACTAGTCAATTTGGGGTAACTTTTTAACCTTTAAAACTTCAATATTTATCATGATGACCAGAATGAAACTTCTAGTAGTCATGTCCTACTTTTCATAGAGTCCAAAAACACCCAAATCGAATCACTAACAGAAAAGTTATGAATTTTCCTATTTGACCTATCAACTATGCAAACTTTAATTATTTTAAACTGAACAACTTCTCCAAATAAATATTTTCGCAATTAAATCCTCAAAAGTCAACAATAAATGTCATGACACTACTCGATACCGACACCAAAATATCTTCACAGTTCGTGGAGTCAAATTGTATCAAAATCAATAATCAATTCATCCATAAACGCAATATAAATCAATATCAACAATTAAAACATCTCAAAAATAGTTATCAACAAAATTCAATTAGTTCACCTCATCAAAACCCTAACCCACGACGGTGTAGTTTATCTCAAATTAACGCAAAGTGCAATATATCTCAAATTGAATTTTGGAAAATGAAAGAAATTGAAAAATCGCAAGAATTCAAATTGAGAATTTATCGATTGAGAATTTATCGAATTGTGGGTCGAATACCTCGTTTCCTCGAATTGACTGTATCAAGATGCTTACAATTTGTGGAAAGAAACCAAACAAAAATCGAACATAAGGAGATCGCAAAACAAAAGAGCGGGTTGAGGGTTCCAGAGAACAAACGAAATGTTCGTTGTGTTTTAACTAAAATGAATCGAATTCTTTTTTTTAATATATATATATATATATATATATATATATATATATATGTATATATATATAGGTATATATATAAACCTTCAACTACTTATTAGCAGCTTAATTTTTTTAATTATTAATTTCAAAAATCTCTATTTTGGACATATTTTGGCTTTCGGCATTCATTTTCGATCCGATTTTTCACCAAATTGAACCAAACTCTCGACAAAATAGTTCATCTTCATAAAACGTCCATAACAATAATTTTAGTCACACTAAAACCCCAAAATTTTAATTTTGTCTATAATATACTAAACTCTTTGGTGTAAACCTTTCCTAATTTTTTTTTTCAAATTTTTGTTGAATTTTCTTGAGTTTTCCTGATTTATTACATTTTTCTGTTATTTATTTCATTTTTTCTTTTTTCCCATATTTTTTTTTATTTTGGGGCCCTTTTGGGCCCCTCCATATTTTCCTGAGATGGCCCATCCCATGGGCCTGCCCAGCTCGGCCCAGTTCGCTAGGTCCGATAGCTGGACCAGCCCAGGGCCTCTTTCCCCCTAATTTCTTCATCTCTTTAACGAAAGATAGGAGAGGAATCACATAGGCATATGCCTCTGTGTTTCCCTCTATTTGATGATTTTTTTTTGTTTTTCTGGGATACAATTCCATACTTACAACAATAGGGAGATCACTTTCTTGCACTATCTTCTTCTTCCCAATTTCATCAAAACTCCATTACAACAAAAACATCCCAACAACAACATCAACTCAATTCATGATTTCTTGAAATAAATAAACTATGCTAATGGAGTTATCTTGCTTGATGAACTTCTAAACTTGATGTCCAACCTCCCTGAAATGTTTGATCTCCACTTCTCTTCTCTCCTCCTTCTTGCTAATCGTTGTGAGTGAGTGAGTGAGTGAATAAACTTGTTGAGTTTTATATATTGGATGAAGATTGAACCATAGCCACACATCCATTTATGCACACGCATCTCAAGAGATATGTTAAGGGACCACCTTCACTCAATTATTAACCAAGTCATACTCAAATGACTCACAAGTTAACTCCATTGGCCTCTTGATTTGTCAATGCGCGTCTCGAGATACATCATGTGACCATTTTATTTTTTTCCCACATTAGCCACCAACATAAATTCAACATTAACCTAAAATAATTTTGCTTACCTCATATGTCGCTACTTCGACTCCACGTCGATACGCGACTCAAGGTACGCCTCTCCTTGTCTCTATTCCATATGCATCAGCTATTCGATCTACATGCATGCCATGTTATGCACATAACCTGATGTATTATATGCTTTAAGCGGCAACAAGCAGATATTAGTCTGATCCCGGTGAGAGTTACTAGATAGCAGCAAAAAACATTTTTAAGTAATTGAGAAGGACTAAAAAAGTGACTTTGGTTTACGAAAGTTTGGAAGACAAGCTTATTGTAAATGGTTACATAGATGCAAGTTTTCAAGCTGAGATGAATTCAGATCGCAGTCTGGATATGTGTTTACTTTGAATGGAGACGTAGTGAGCTGGAAAAGTTCAAAGCAAGAAACTGTAGCAGATTCTACGATAGAAGTTGAGTATAATGCGGCGTTCGATGAAGCTAAGGAGGCAGTTTGGATAAAAAAGTTCATTTATGAACATAGTGTGGTTTCTAGTATATCTAACCTCGTTTGCTTGTATTGTGGCAATAACGGGGCGATAGCACAGTCCAAGGAACCAAGATCACACCATCGATCCAAACATATACTTAGACATTTTCATTTCATTTGACAAATCATTGAGAGGGGAGACGTGAAGATTTGCAGAGTTCCTACAAAAGACAATGTTGCAGATCTTTAGATAAAGGCTTTTCCACAAGCGAAACATGATGGTCATGTTAGGTCATTAGGTATTAGATACATGAATGATTGTCTTTAGTGCAAGTGGGAGATGTTGAGGCATGTGTTGTAGGTAAATCTACAAACAGTGTTTATCTTATAATTTTAGTTAATAAAATTAAGGTTTTCTTTTGTTGTTTTATTATAAGTGATTGCATGTTTAACTTATAGTAAGATCCATGAGTATTTGTTGAAATGTCCTAAATGTCTTTAGTTAATCATTATACTAGGAACTATAATGAATTGAGACTAGTATGAATCTTGATTAATGGTCATGTGGTGATCATGCGTATAGGGATATGAATCGAGATCATGAGTACTTGTTAGGAGCAAGGTATTGAACCAACCCGCTATGATAACATAAGATGGATTAAGTTATAGGTGTAACTCATGATAGGTATATCATTTAGTCCTTCGACTTGAAATTAGCATAAACTTCAATATTAGGAGCATGATAATTTGACACAATCAAACGTTGTCTTTAACCGAACAATTATAAAGATTGGGATTTGTTACCTTTTGAATAATATGTGAAGGTATGTAATCAAGATAAAAATTTTCACTCTCATATATAGAGATATCAGTGAATCCCTCGATAAGATAGACTAATAATGTAACGGCCCATTTTATTTTAAATTTACGAACGTGGATGCCAGCTCGGGATTTTTGCATTTAAAATACGACTTCTGCTGAATATCTTAACCTACACAAGTAGATATGAAATTCGAGACAGAGTAGGACGGGTAGGTGTCGTACACGTGTAGTTGGGCCAACAGGCAAGGAGTACACGAAGGCACGTCACCCCGGGGTGGCGAGGGACGCCACAAATAAATAGCCAAGTCCATGTGGATTGATATGATCAATGTCATTTGGATGTTTTTAGTTTACCTAAAGATCGAGACTAGTACGATTAAACATTAAAGGTGACTTTCCTTGCTTTATATTTAATTATAGGATATCGCACGACAAAAAAGATATGATATATGTTATTCATTAGATTGTATCGATTTTGATACTCATGCTACTTGGATAGTCATAATAACTTGCTAGAGACCACTTATGACTTATGTACCAAAATGATTTTGGTTTAGTGTCAACGTTGCATGAACCTATTGGGTTGCACAAAAGAATGGCTTTGCACAATTTTAATTAGTCCAAAGTAATGAATTTTATATGATAAAATTCATGACATAAAAGCCCTTATGATTTGTTATATGATAATATAGTTGTATTACGAATACGATTTTAAGTGAGGGCTTATCACACATATAAATAAAAAGTAAAACTCTAAAACGAAATAAGATTTTTCATTTTTTGCTATTTTCAAGTTCTCTAGATTTTAGAAGAGAAAGAAAAATGTTTTCAATCTCTTTTAGGGATAACACTTCAAATTGTGGTCGTGCGTGATTTTTAATAGAGGACGGACGCTTGAACGTCTTGGAGATCGAACAATCAGATAAGAAAATCATGGATTAAAGTATGGTTTACTTTTATAGATGTAGTTTAATGGAACCTATTTTCGATCATGTTAGGAGTTTTTCAAAAATTGTTTTGAATTTTTCGTTGCGTATGAACCCCAAAACCCAACAGGTGCTGCATGACCGACACACTTCGCTATGTTTCGGTACCTTGTCACTGAAACTTTGTATAACCCATTACATCCCACGATCAGTTACTAATGACTTAGACTTTCTTTTCTAATTCAGTTGTCGTCCACCAAAACGCGAACACACGTTCTCGGTCCTCTATTATCGAAACAATCGTGTACATGTTATATTCAGAAATGGGAAACCCTAAACACAAAGAAGCTTCAAAACTCACTTCACACTGTCTTGATTCACCCCCACTTGTTGTGACATCCAAGAGTTTTATAAATTTGATTAGGCGGGTAATTAAGTATTTTCGGATTTAATTTGAAATTTAGGTATCTGATGTGGTACCCACGCGTTACGGATCGGAGATCGTAAATGTAATATTATTTTTATGTGCCTATTTGACATATTATACACTATTTCGACGCGAAATAGGGTCAAGTTGAAGTGTATGCACGGTGTCTATGAGTTTCGGAGCGCGTTGGAGAGTTTTCTCCAATTTTGATAGCTTTGGGGTATTTTTGGAACTTAATATGGACCTAAATTGAAGAGATAATTTAAAAATTAAATAAAATACTAAATTAATTGGTGGGCGCCTAGTGACAAGCTGGGTCGAGGGTGGCACGCGTTGGATGTACAATACTGTGAATGCCCAAAGGTAGTCATTGGCGCCCATGGCAAATTTATAACCGCGAAAATAGATAGATGCATATATATATATAAACAAATCTTATAGTTTGGATTAAATAAAAGTATACATTAGATTTGCTTTGAGATATACGTAGCATGATTATCGAGGAGTTGAGATCGTTGAACGTTACTGTTGAGATGTGTTCATGCCTCGAGATGCATGTTGCCCAATCTCGATGAAGATCAAGTTAAATAATGAAATAGAATCATTAGATTTACCTTGAGATTCATGTGAGGTGAATCTCGAGGAAATTAAATATATATCTTCACAAAAAATAAAACATACACCACCTCATTCAATCTTGTTTTCAGAAAAAGACTGATCTCGAGATACGTAATATGTATCTCACGGAAGATCAAATCTATCTTATGAAAATGTAACCATTAGATTTGTCACGAGATTCACGCGATACGAATCTCGAGAAATCTTTATGTATGTCTCAAAAAAATAAATTGAACCTCCTTAATTTTTTGTGTTTGGCAGAGATGGTTTGAGAAAGGCTGAGAGAGAGGGATCGAAACCGAAATGGTTGGAAAGGAGATCGGCAATGTGGGGATTAGGGTAAGCTGTTGAGTTGTCGATTTTCGTTGATCGTTGATGTTGTTATATATTGTTGATGTTGGCTTGTTAATAGAGGTTGAGATAAGTTGGGGATGGGAGGCTCGACCTATCAAGGAAGGAGACGATAAGGGGTCGTCTCCCCTCCCAAAGAGCCTTACAAACCCAACCCAACAACCAAATAGAAAAGAATAAAAAAATTTACTCAGCTGTTGAAAAAGGGGTTGTTCAATGATTACAGTGAGCAAGTGAGGAAGAAAAAGGGGAGGTTTAGCCCAGATCGGATCGGACTGAACAAACATGTCCGGTTATGCCGGTCCGATTAAGGGATTAAACCACCCCAATTAAAAAAAAAAAAAAAAGAAGAAAATAATAGAAAAGATAAAATTTTGAAAAAATTCAAAAAAATATATTTGAGCCAAATAAATTGAAATTGTGGATTTTAATGAAAATGAGGAATTTGGGATTTTTACTGGGGTTTGCATCGTAATACGTGTTACGATACCCGAAAATATCAAAAATTGTGAAAATTATTTTAAAGACTAGTCAAAGTTAATTTTAGATTCTAAACCATGATTTGGAGTCAAATTTTGGATCTAAACATTCGAGGATAAGATTTGGAGTGATTTCAGGGTTTTCGAGTTGAGGTAGGACCGATAAAAATATAAAAAAAATCAAAAAAATCATATTTAAGCCTAAACAATATAATTTTCGATGTCGAACAATAGTTTGAGTCAATAATGAAATTCGAGCATCAGAGAATTTATTTTAGAAGTATTTTAGGGGTTTCAAGATGCGATTGGCCGATGTAACTACAACTAACTGAAAAACGATTAAAGAATTGTTATGGAAACTCACAGGACAAATAAATGAATTGTAGGAAAATGATTGGAACCTCTGTATAGACTAGCTTACCGACTCGGAGCGCAAGAGAATTTCGATATCGCGTTTGAAAGGTTAAGTAAATCCATAGTAACCTTTACATTATATGATTATAATTTCATATAAATTACATTGATCCTTGATATTGTATTTTTATTGTACATGCATGCACAAGTAGGGAGGATAAGGTCGATTTGAGTCTCCTTATAATGTCTACTTGCCTGTGTGTAGAGCTATATATCGTCTACCTGATTGTACGTAAAGGGTATATTAAACTTCCTGACTATGTATATAAGGTAGAATTATATAGTTTCTACCTGAATGTGTGTATAGGGTAGAACTATATCATGCTTGAGGGTTAAAGTCACTGATACTTTGCATCACACGGTTATCATGAGATCATGTTTAACTAGATCATACTTTGATAGACTCGAGAATAAGACTCGTTTGGCTAATCCTCTTTGGGCATGAGTCCTTATTATTGTTTACTTACTACTTTCGAAAAACGTTATCTAATTATGGTTAGATAATAAAAACGGGATGGATTCATAGTTGTATTTAAATTCCTTGGATTATATTGTTCGTTTAATTTCTTGGGTTATTATGCATTTGATTATTACAGGTGCACTGGATAGTGTGAAATTTAGTTATCTGACATTATCGAATTTTATAATTGGATAATGACAGGTTCTAGCAGCAACAAGGAAAAGGGAAATCTTTCCGACTACATGTGACTTGCTTAGTTCTTTTTCTTTCTAAGTATGTATTGTTGTTGAATATATTATATTTGTATAAATGAGTTTTTGGGTTCAAGTATGAATATGATCTCATTTGGTAGAACGGTTTTGGGACGAATTGAGATAATTTTTTAGTTAAGTTAATGTTAGTTTAAGGTTTTTAATACTTTAGATCAGGTTAGAATGAGTATATAGTTTTGTTAATATAATATATATATATGGTTATAGGTGGATTGTGAGTCTTCGACATTTTCACCAAACTAAGTAGATTTTATTGAATAATCTTGAAGGTTGGGTATTTCGGTGTAGGCTTAGAAATAGAGGAAGTGTTGTCAAAAGATTTTAACGAAATTTTGAGAATTATTTAATTCATCCAAACGAACAATGAGATTTAAGATTCACTTTAGAATCCTATGTGGTTAATAAATTTTTATAATTGATGATTAAAAGATCTTAATCTTAATTTTTTATTGATGGAGATGTTAATGCTATTAGATTATCAAGGGATTACGATAATATAAGCCGATCAGATGCTCTAAGTAGGTGGGGTCTAAAACTTGTGTCTTGTTCATCCATTGCAAACTAAAACACTTATGATTCACGCCAAACCCTATATGTCAAAGAGAACTAATAAATCAAACCCTCATTGTCAACATCAAAACCCACCAAAATACACTAAAACCCATGCTTTAAATTATAAAAAAGGAAAAATATATAGATACCAACCTTTTATGCACTCTTTAATCAAGAACGTTGTGTCCGACCGCCTACGAAGAAAATGGAATCAGTTAGGGATAACTAGAGGCAGTGGACTTCGGTTCTTTTAAACACTAAAATGGAGGGGTGCCCAAAGTTGTGTTTTTTTGTGAATTTGTGTTGGAGGGCATATGAGTCAATACACATATATTTAGAAATAAATGGAGTACCCCGAGTAAGTATTGGGGTGCACATAGCGCGATCCTTTTTGCAAACTAGTTAGGATGACAAGTTTAGGAGACTTTAATACTTTACGCGATCTTTCGACATTTCTCGACGTCGATGAGCTTTGAATATATGCACAAGCGCATTGGGATCGCCTCTCCAATGCCTTTTATCATTTTTTTTTGGTGTAATTGACTACTTTCCCCTTTGAGACGAGAAAATAAACCCCCTCACCCTTACTAGGTGGATCGCACAATTCGTTAATCCTTAGCTCGGTGCTCAATGTAATTGTAATGGACACTTCTAAAAGTGCTACATCAACAATCAGACATCGGGATGCATGTTAATCGCATCCCGAGGTATATCGCATGCACGCACATCAAAATTTTAATTAGAGACTAAAAAATAAACCCCTTCATCTTTACTATTATAATTTATAAGTAAGGCGCTTTGTTATTCCTCAATCCATGATGTACCATTGGAGATGCTCTAAAACTCAAATCATTAACTTGCTCATCCTTTTTCATGCATTTTTTTTGTCAAAACTCTCTCACGCTTAGTAACTATCTCTATCTCAACTCAAGATATTTGATCTCTTGCCTTCTCTGCTCACCTTCACGATTTTCCAATGTTTCTTTCGATTGCAAATTGAATGTTTTCTCAGTTTTTTGCCTTTTTTTTTATCAAGTATTCTTCTATCTAAATAGGTGTATATAGCATATGACTAAAGAGATTTTAGAAAAGTGCATGTGCTATAATTGTTTTTTTTTTTTATAAATGGTAGTATTCATATTTTATTCAACACAGATCATTTAGTAAAAACATAGCTACATCATCAAGAGGTTAATCATACATTTGGTTGTTTGGCTCGCATATATACCGGAAAGTCGCATCGTTACATAAGCAACCTCATTCTTTTGCCTACGAGCCCTAAACTCTCCCAAAAATAAAATTTCTATTAAAGTAAAAAAATCAAAACTTCTAACTAAGGAGAAAAAATCTAAAACTTTTAACGAGGAAATAAAACTATTTATTTAATAAAAAATACCAAACCTACGATAAAAAAGAATGGTGGTAGCTCAAATACTAAAATCACAAAAAAGAGCCAAAAATAATTTATTTACAATTTTGTTAACAAAAACTATAAATTTACTTCTTAAATATAAAAAGCATATACAATTTATAAAATTTTATAAATCTAAGAATATCACAATTACATACAATACAAAATACTTTTACAAATATGCATTGTTTAAAATTACGTTCTTAAAACTTAATCAATATATAATTGATATACAATAATAAATTTTTAGTTTTGAGAAAATCAAATGTAATGGTTCAATGTTTTTTACCAAGCGTGTAATGGTTTATTGATAATGCAACGGCTAGCATATCTCTATATGCTAAATTTGCTTAAAAAATCTTTTTATGTGTTAAATATGTATTTAATATATTTTGATAATGTAATTACAAACAAATATTTTTTCCATATACAAAGATTGACCTCCTGAGTCTCATACCACTCGGTACTGACAAATAGTTTGTAACTTCATCATCAAAGGAAATTTCTTTAAAATTAATTTATTTACAAAACTACAAGATCAATTACAAGACCATGGAAGATGGCACAAACTAAACAAGATCAATTACAAAACCATAGAAGAGGTCACAAATTAAACTAACATCATAATATAAACCTTGACATCAATTACAAAAGCCTAAAAGATGGTTCCTGCTCTCAATTCTCTTCTTCCATATTTTTTTGGTAAGTCTACTTTCTAGGAAAATGGTTCGCTAATCTAATTTCGTGGCCCACATTCGACACCGAGCTGACGTGGCTGGCATGAGACCCACTTTTTTTTTTTTTTTCTTTATGTATGTCAGTAGCCAGAGCGTGTCGAGGAAAATAAAATGAAAATCAGTTAAAATCAAAAACTCAAAAATAAAATAAAAATTAGTCATTCGGTATGAACAACTGACAAAGTATCGTCAGTCTTTCAAATCGACTAAGCATTGAATGTGACAAAAAATTTTCAAATTTCTCTCCATTTTTTTAGGATAAAATACTAAAAAACCGAGGGAGTGAACTACAGAAAATCTGAAATTCGCCTCTTCTGCCCTCCTATTGTAAAATTCCGAAATTTTTAAATCGGTAATTACGGTTAATCCGAGATTAAGGAAGTTTGATTATGATTTTGACCGCGAGTCGGGAATTCAACACCGGTGAATTTAAGATTTATAATTAGTTTTATTAATTTGTGATGTTTGCCTAGTATTGTGTATTATATATTATTTTATTTTACAAAATTAGGGTGATTGAGTAAATTTGAGATTCGCGGCGTTTTGTCTCGAGATACATGTCGAGATGGGTGCCGAGATAGTCAAACTATTGACGTAAATATTAGTTTCAAATTTTGCAACAAATAATTGAATTTAAATTCAAAATTCAAAATTTGGACCTTAAATGGACTTAATGAGCTGACATGGGTATTTGCATCGATTTGCGTGTAAGTCAGAATTGAAGGTAGTGTGAAATAAGACGAAGTTGTGTGAGATCTTGTTTTGAGTTTGGTGTCAGTTGACAGTAATCGAGGTTGAGATTTGGTCCAAACTGGTGTAAGTTCGGATAAGTATGGCAAGATAATTGGTCCATAAGGGCTCCGTATGACATTGACCAAGTTAAAAATTTTGGAGTTTTAGTGTGACCAAAACTAGTGTTATGGACATTTTATGAAGATGAACTATTTTGTCGAGAGTTTTGTTCAATTTGGTGAAAAGTCAGATAAAAAATGGGCAACGAAAGTCAAAACACGTCAAAATATGGATTTTTGGAATTAATAAATAAAAAGTAGTTAAGATGCTGACAAGTAGCTGATGGTTTCTATACAAATCAAAAATCAAAAATCAAGAAAATCAATTGATTCCTTTTATATTCAACAGAACGTTTGCTCCTAACCATCTTTATTCGATCTTTTGCTCAGTTTCTTTCCGCAAAACCGTAAAGCATCGCGAGACGGTTAGTTCGAGCTAAGTTTATGCGGTAGAAATGAGACATTCGGCCTGCAATTTGATAAATTTTTAATGCCAAGAACTTTTCCTCAATTCAATTTGAATTCTTGCGATCTTTTGATTTCTTTCGCGGGGTTTTCATAGAAATTGGTTGAAATTGTTGTTAATTGGTATATTGAATTTATATGCGTCAATTTGGGATAAATTCCACCGACATGGGTTAAGGTTTTGATGAGGTGAACTAATGCAATTCAATTGATAACTATTTTGGAAATGTTTTAATAGTTGATATTGATTATTGATTTTAATTCAATTTGACTCTACGGGCTGTGAAAATATTTTAGTGTTGGCATTGAGAGGTTACGTGGCATTTATTGTCGAGTTTTGAGGATTTAATTACGAAAATGCTGATTTGGAGACATTTTTTTTAGTTCAAAACAAATAAAGTTTGCCTAATTAACAGACCATATAGAAAAACTCATAACTTCTCCGTCGGTGATCCGATTCGGGTGTTCTTAGAGTCTATAGAAAGTAGCACATAAGTATTACAAGTTCCTTTAAGGTCATCATGACAAATATTAAGGTTTTCAAGGTTAAAAAGTTACCTCAAGTTGGTTAGTTGAAAGCTAGTTGAAATAGTTATATAAATTAATATTTTTGGAAATTGTTCTCAAATGTACTTTTATCTTGGTTTTCATTGGGCTTCGTGATATCGTTTCACTTGAAACTTGACCCATAATATAATTGGGTATGGAGGGAAGCTATTAGAACCATTTTCAAGGTGATCCGACGCTCCGGGAACCTTGAAAATTACGCTTGAAATTGACTATTCGTAAGGTTAAGTAAATCTTATGGTGACTTTTACATTGTATGATTATATTTCGTATAAATTGCATTGATCCTTGAGTTGCATTTTTGTTGTACATGCATACACGCTTTGGGAGAGTAAGGCGTTACGACTCTCCTTATAGTGTCTATATCAAGGTTATTGAACATTATATTAAGCTTGAGGGGCTGAAGTCACTGATATTTTGCATCACGTGGTTTTCATGAGATCACGTTGAATCAAATCATACTCCCATAGTCTAGAGGAATGAGACTCATTTAGTTATTCTCCACCCGCATGAGTCCTTATTACTGTTTACTTACCACTTTCGGAGACCGATCATTTGATTGTGGCCGGATAACATAAATGGGATGGATTCACGGTTGTATTTAAATTCTTTGGATTATATTGTCCTTTTAAATTCCTTGGATTATTATGCATTTGATTACTACAGGTGTACTGGATAGTATAGGATTTACTTATCTCACATTATCTAATTTTTATAATTGGATAATGACAAGTTTTAGCGATGACAAAGGAAAGGAAAAGCTTTTTGATTATTAGTGACTTGCTTAGTTTATTTCTCTCTATGTTTGTATTAATTTTGAATATAAAATATTGTATAAATAGGTTTTTGGGTTCGTATGAGGTTAACATATCTTTTGAAAGTGTTGAAATGGTTTTGAGAAGGATTGGAGTTGTTTTAATGGTTTTCGGATGGATTGGAATGCTGAGAAGTTAAGGTATTAATGATTTAATAATGTTGAAAGTCTGAGATAGGTAAGAATGAATAGATAATCATTATTAATGCGATATATTTTGTTATGGGTTGGATTGTGAATCTTTCGGCATTTTCACCAAACTGAGTAGGTTTGTTGAAGAGTTATGAAAGCCGAGTTTTTTGGTGTAGGCTTAAAAATAAAGAAGATGTTGTTGAAGTTTTTTTACTAATTTTGAGGATTATATAATTAATATTTACTGAACTTTAAGGTACAAGATTCATTTTAGAACCCCTTTGTGGTTGATAAAGAATCATATTTGATAATTACTCTAATATATTTTTAATTATTTATTAAATGAGAGGTTAATACTGCTAGGTAATCTTGGAATTAAGGTAATCTAGGTCGGTCAGATGTCATAATTAGGTAGGGTCTGACACCCCTATTCTTCAAAAAAAAATTAGGGTTTCATCTTCTATCTACAATCGATTAATGAGTGTTTAAGCCTCGGTCAACACTATCGACTAGTTTGCATCACTAAGTTATATCCTTACCCTGTTTCCTTTTCTGATTTGTACAAATTGAGGGGAAGATTCTTGAGTCTTTTGAGTTATGGAGGACCACCATCTCCTTTTAAGAGTGGCAAGAAGACAACACAGCTGCCGAGCAAGATTCCTTGCAAAGTCATATATGTAATTGCCATTTCATTCATGTTATTTACAATCATTATGTTTATCATAGTTTGTGAGAAAAAATAGGTATGCACGTGTTTTTAGGGTTTAAGCGAGGGCAAGATAATTAGGGTTTACTATGTAAACTCAGCTACTTAGGTTGACTGGGTAGACTTTTTATTTGGTGGTTTAAGGGTTAAACATTTAGGATTTTAATCTATGATGTTCCCAAATGATATTCCTAAATTGCATATGACTAAACTTAGTTTTTAGTGCAGTTGGGTGTCAAAAACTAGAGTTTCACTCTATGAGATTAAGGGTTGGACATTTACATGAGATCCTTGTTTTTATGTGCATAATGTCAAAAATTAGAGTTTCCACTCTTCTTTGGTTCCTTTTACTAATGGAAATTGTACAGGTGAATATGTTGCCAAGTCATGGACATCACAACCTTCTACTCTTTGGCTACCCAAATCAATGCCATGTGAATGTTCATATGCAAGCACAGCTGCTAACCTCGACCCAACTAGTGTAATGATGACTACCATATTGCATTACAATAGGCTATCGAGTAATGGTCTGGTGATGGATCTGGTCTTGCCATAAGAAGTGACCACGACCTTTATTACAAGTTGAAAAAGGACAACTCTTGTTTAGGCCTTCCTTTTTTATGCGTACTTTGAGCAGTATTATCTTGATGGGTAACAATTCTCGAAGTGGTTATTGCTACAGTAATTCGAACATCGTCCATCGTTCGGTAAAGACATCGTTTGTTAAATGTGTTCAACATGTTTAGCTGACAGGAAATTTTCAAAATTACATGTATAACAAGCTAAGAACCAAATTAGCTGACAAATTTATAATACTAGCCTAACCCTAAAACAACTTCACCTTAAACACCTTAAAATGACTCAATTAAATAGACCTTACATCCCAACTACAAATTAAACCCAATCCCAACACCAATTCGAGCAAATAAACTATTACAAGAACATGTTGTTGTTTACATACACCTCAAAAATCAAAAAGAGAAAACCCTAAACGAATATCAAAACAAAATACAAAAATCAAAAACCAAAACACAGTTGAAAATAAAATGGGAAAAACGAACTTGAAGAATGACATATTTTCCGCATCGAAATGGCTCTCAAATGGGTAGCCTTCTCCTCATTCTCCTGGATTGGTGATTCGAGCTTCTCTGGAACTCTAAAATCATAAAAAATTAATATCTAAGCAATCAACTTTATGGCACCACGAAAATACTTGCCTC
The DNA here is from genome assembly GCA_039657365.1 of Stephania yunnanensis. NCBI lineage: Eukaryota > Viridiplantae > Streptophyta > Magnoliopsida > Ranunculales > Menispermaceae > Stephania > Stephania yunnanensis. The sequence goes on from CM077592.1 coordinate 12,037,151, forward strand.
TTTGAAAATATTGTAAAATCACTTGGCTTCTTCTTGAAGAGAGGTGATTTTTAATCTTTTTTCATGTCGATTATTTTGGTTTCCTCCAAAAAGGGCGATTATCTATGTCATTGTGCAAGGTAGGCCCCAAATTAGAAACATAGTAATGCAAACCATTCAATAATGTTGTCTGAGGCTTAAATATTCATTAATCGACTGCAGGTAAAAGATGAAGCCCTAAATTCTTTGGAAGAACTGGGAATAGCAGAAGAGGCAAGTTTCAAATCTTTTATGCTTCACTCCCTCCATTTTTTGTCATTTTACCCAAAAAATGGAGAAAAATTAAAAAACATTGATCACATCCAATGCTCAATCAGTTTAACAGACTGATGGTACTTTGTCAATCGGTCATATCAAATGAATAATTTTTATTTCATTTTTTAGTTTTCAATTTTAACTGATTTTCATTTTACTTTCCCTAACGTGTTCTGGCAACCGACAAACAAAAAGCAAAAAAAATAATGGGTCCCACTCCAACCACGTCAGCTCCGTGTCAAATGTGGATCATGAAACTGGGTTAGCAAAGCATTTTCCCTATTTCTATTTCCGTCCTTACTTATGCACTTCGAATTTTTTTTCTATGCGCTTAACTATTTCGATTCTTACTTTTGCAACTTATTTAGCAAATATATAGAGATATAGTTTGAAATCTTCTCTCTCGTGCGTATATATGTGTGTGTGTCTGTCCGAATCAGTAAGGCTTGGGTTTCACCTTCTGTTATATCCAAAATGGACTGCATAGTTTGGTTTTTTTATTAATTGAGTCTTTAAAGGTCTACATGAGGGTGTGTCCAAGTAGATGTTCAAAATTTTCAATAAAGGAGAAGAGAAGAAATGAGATAGTTGGAATGATAAGTTTTCATTTAACTTGGTGTGTGAATTACAATTGGGTTGGCACCCTTTATATAGGCCATTTGGTGATGATAATAATTGTACTTATACAATGTGTACAAGGTATACATACACACAAGTCATAGAACACATCATAAGCAACATAGACAATACATGGAAGAGTTGGTGTACATTTGAGAGGATTACAAGTTACATGACAATACATAGATAAGTGATTATACATTGGACTTGAATACAAGTTATGTAGAGTGTACAAGTTACATTCAATGTAGAAGTCATGCTTGATGTTACAATTCAATGTGAGAGTCATGCTTGACAATGTGATCATTCATAAGCTTGGTTAAAGGGTTATCCAATTTACAACACTCCCCCTTGGATGACACTTGCTGAGAGAATATGCCTCGTTAAAACATGTACTAGAAAAACCCTGTGGGGAAAAATCTAGTCTAGGAAAAATAGTATAATGTTCTCGTCAATCTTGATTTGTAGTATAATATTATTGATTGTCTCATTAAAAACCTTGCTAGGAAAACCCGGTGGGACAAAACCAAAGCTAAGGAAAAGAGTGCAACACATTGATACATTTGAGAGAATATATATGCCTCATTAAAACCTTTTACTAGAAAAACCATGTAGGAAAAAAATCTAGTATAGGAAAACGAGTACATTGCTCTCATAGATTTTTTTATACAGAGTATAATAATGTTAGATTGCCTCTTTAAAAACCTTGTTAGGCAAATCCAGTTGGGTCAAACCAATAGTAAAAGAAAAATAGTGCAATACACTAATCAACCTTGATGAAGAGTTTTAATATTGTTAGAATTGCCTCATTAAAAACTTTTACCAAAAAAACCCAGTGGGATAAAACCATAGCAAAAGGAAAAATAGTGCAATACACTAACCAATAACACGTTTTGATTCTCCCCCTCATGCTCACATGGGTGAGACATTTTGTGCATTTTGTTGCACATGGACATCGTTTTCCATATGAATCATTTAATGTTGAAGCATATGATTGCCACTCTTTTGTATATAGTACTTGCATCAAGTAATTGATTCATAACTTTGTTACTACTGAATGATCCTCTGAACTTCGACTTCATATTAATTTATACATGGATCATAATACAACAAATTTAATGCAATTTGATGTGTTTCAAGCAATTTCACGTCATTCCTTTTGAATTGGCTTATATCTACCCTTAATGGTGGGAAAATTGCTTCATCAAAGTGACAACTAGAAAAACTTGCTATAAATAATTTCCCTATTAGGGATTCAAGGCATCTGATTAATGGAGAGTAAATCAATATACGTCTCCTATTGATTTGCCTTGAGATAATATCCAGCTGAAAAAAATCCAGTTCGATAAAGGATGTATGTGCGAATTTATGATATTTTCGCATTATTGATGATTATGAATAATCAAATAGATCTTTCCACATTATGAATGTCATTTGATTTATGACGACATTTGTTTTAATGTCCCTTATATATTCCAGAAGTTAAAGTCGGGAATATTATACTCAGATTAAATCATATTCATATATATAAGTTTTCTATTATTCTGAGTAGACTTCTTCTGAACAAGACATTAATAATAAAATTGTTATACTCTATATTGCCTGAACATTAGCCTCCGCTAAATTTGAATTCGAGAAATATACACTTTTATATTATAATGTACATGCATGTAGCACGATACATAAAACATAAACTCATCGCCCATATTTAGGTCACGATTTAAACACATCTCGATGTGCTTGTTTTATCGAGCTATTCTCAATGATAAAATTCATAATATTTTGCCTTTAATTTTGAAGGCATGGTAAAGGTCACAAAAATATTCGGGTATATATATGACTATATTTAGGCAAAATAGTCTTTCATATATGACCAAAAAAATGTCACAATTATGAGCGCTCATTGTCAATAATTATTTTCCCTTCGTAGTGGTATATCACTTTTGTTCCAATTTTTGGTGGAATTGTCAATACGACCTTTACCTGATATTTTCACTTTTTCCACGTCCATAATTTTATTATTGCGATCATGATCATTATATGCAACATATGCTTCTTAATTTGAAGCTGAACTAATTGGACGGGAGCGATATTATATTTATAATATCTCATTATTTTAATCAGCTACCATGAGACAAGAAATCAATCCTTAATATTTATTGGATTGACGTGTGCACTCGATATTTGTTGCAACAATAAATCGAGGCGGACCACGTGACCTTATTTTTATTGTTTCATCAGTCATATTTCCACATAGTCTCAACATAGAGGTAATTAAAATTATGAAATTATAATTAATATTTGACCGATTAAATTTTGTAGCATGAGACCCAGCCGCTCATTTTGAGCTTTTGGAGCATTACCATTTTGGTATGTATATATATATAACTCCATAAGGTGAAAAGATATATAAAGTGAAATATTCACTTTTCAAATCTCTAAAGAGAAATTGACGAATGATTATGTATAACACACAGTATTGCATATATGCTTTATTCACAAATTGTAGTATCTAATTGTCATAACAAGTAATTCTTGTCGGTAATATAATAAGGCAACAAGTTCAACTATGGTTGAATAATTTTTGAAAATAAATTTAATATAAAATAGTTTTTTTTTCCTTTTTATGTAAAAACATAACATATGATTAAATATATGTTCACAACTTGATTCATTAATAAACAAAATATACTATTTGTAATGAGTTAATGGGACAACCTCCATAGGTTAGGTGGTGAGACATAGTCTACTTAATACCATACCTCCTCGAATGGGATAACTTGTCTCCCTTTCAATGTTTAGCTTTACTAGGGACAATGCTTACCCACTATCAACTCAAACTTATAGCATTATTTGTATTATAAAATCAAGAATAGAACAATAACTAATTGTTTGTAGTTTTAAGAGAAAAACTACATGTCACACATTGACTTTTGATTTCTGATGTAGAAGATCGTAAAAGACACAACTACAGAGCATACTTTCGTAGTCGGTGACGTTACAATGCATAATGTATGAATAAAGTACATTCACATAATTAAATATGCATGTAACAAAAAAGAAATTAACCATGATAACATGAAAATAAATTGAACTTATTTAAATTAATAAAAGTTATACCTTTTTAGTTTTATATCTTTGAAAAGCTTCTTGATCTTCAAGATCTCCTCTTGTAGAGCAACTTCGTGCTGATAACGTGTTGTGAATTGAGTTGGAACTTGCTAAGAACTAGAGAAAGAAAATAGAAGACTAAGAATTTATACTACTACAAATTACTACTACAAAGGAGAAGAGAAGAAATGAGAATGAGAAGTTTTCATTCAACTTGGTGTATGAATTACAATTGGTTTGGCACCCTTTCTATAGGCAATTTGGTGATGATGATAATTGTACTTATACAATGTGTACAAGTTATACATACACCACAAGTCATAGAACACATCACAAGCAACATAGACAATACATGAAAGAGTTGGTGTACATTTGAGAGGATTACAAGTTACATGACAATACATAGATAAGAGATTATACATTGGACTTGAATACAAGTTATGTAGAGTGTACAAGTTACATTCAATGTAGAAGTCATGCTTGATGTTACAATTCAATGTGAGAGTCATGCTTGACAATGTGATCATTCATAAGCTTGGTTAAAGGGTCATCTAATTTACAACAAACCAATCATTTTCCTAATATATAACATGTTGTGAAAATAATATTATTTAATTAATCACATATAATCACGAGCTCCAACTGTTAACATAACATGATATCACTTAATCATACCTAAGAAATTTATCGAAAAAAAAAGTTTTTTTATATATTAGGCTTGCCTGCGAGGCCGTGGATTTTTGCTAATACTAATATTTCCTCAACTAAACCACTTTCAACTCATATGGGGCTTTAACTTAAAAGCCATATGTACTAATTAATTAAGGTGAGAGTTACACTTATACCCTTCATTATGAAGTCATACAATATTTAAATAGTATACGAGACTAAACATTTCTACTTAACCACCAATGTGGGACTAAACATTTCAGATAGATACTTAATCAATATGGGATTAAACATCTCGGTCCACATTTTCAACAATTTTTAATCATTTTATAGCCAAAGAAAAGGGAGAAATAATTAATTTGCCCAAAAAATGGAAAATAAATTGAAAATATTAAATTCCAACAAATTTAACTCTTGAAAACAGTTTTGCTCTCTCTCTGTTTTTAAGGACACACATTAGCAATAAATAAAGAGGGTGACTATTTTCACCCATTTATGTGCTTTTAGCACCCATACTTTGATTCACTCAAATATTTGTTAATTCACCCATAAATTTAACCCTTAGTTTCCTAAAATACCTTCATTAATGCAATTTCTCACCATCAAACCATTTGCTTTGCCCACCCATTTTCGACATCTCCTTTCAGTCCATTCATTTATGTTGCGGTCTAGCAGTCCATTTCTTTATAGGTCTCTCATCTCTTTGTAGATCCGCGCATGATCATTAGTGGTATCTGAGCTCTAAACCTTTAAATATTTTCACGCTACCAATTAGATCCAACTAGGACTATGAGCGAGAAACCCGGTTGACTATTACTTGACTTTAAAGCTCGAGTTCGGTTGGATTGAACTGATATGCCTCTATGTTTCCTAGTCACACATGACTGGTACGAATGATGAAAAAAAAAATGTGCAACATAAATTCGTATCTTAACCAGACAAACAACATTTTCATGTCTTTCAAACTTTAATGGCCTGCTTAATCTTAACTAAATTATTACTTACAGATTAGGACTCGTAGCTCGAACTCATATGGATATCGCAGAAAAGTTTATGGCACGCCAACCAAGGTATAAATAGTTATTTTTGTGTGATCTTTGTCAATTTGTTGTATTATTACTCGATAATTCACGTCGCACTAGCTAGGGTTTCTATTGGTCACGTTATGCCTGTGTACTGAAGAGAGTGTAGGACGTCGCAGGGTGCACGAAACATAGGTATATGAGGGAGTATAAGGGTTAGAGAACACTTAACCACTTACGATGTGACAACACATCACCTACCTATTACATCATCTCATACCTCACTTTTCTCTTTTCCCACCTTTCTCTCTCATATACAAACAAAACCTACAAAACTTCCATCCCTCCCCAGTTATTTTCTTCTTCATCTCACCCCATCTCATTTGTCTCCCTCACTAAGATCTCTTCACATCCCACAGTCCCTAGGGTTCAATAGCCTCTCTCTCAAAGTTCATCCCTCTTTGTGGCATCCGGCAGCGACTTTCTTTGACCAAGGCGAGTGGTGGTTGTTGTTGTTGAATTTTAGAGATAATTTGGGAGCTTAAATGGTGTTGTTGTTGTTGTTGTTGTTGTTGTTGTTGTTGTTGTTGTTGTTGTTGTTGTTGTTGTTGTTGTTGTTGTTGTTGTTCTTGTTCTTGTTCTTGTTCTTGTTGTCTTTGATCATTGTTGTTTATTGTTTTAAAAAGAAAATTACAAAAAAAGATAAAACGTATATGGATAGACAAATTTGGAGGGGAGATGGATGTAACGAGGTGGGCCGGGCCTGGCTACCCCCAGACGGGCTGGGTTCGGCTGCCCAGGATCGACGAGTCAGATCGAGCTGGCCCAAAACCTAGATGGTCTAATTGGGCCTAGCCGGTCCCGGTTCAGGCCTGACCTTAATTAAAATTTAAAAATATAATTTTAAATAAAAATAACATATAGGAAATTATAAAAAATTCCAGAAGAATCAAAGAAAATATGATAAAATTAGAAAAAGTTTGAAAAAGAGTTTCGAGGCTTTTTCGGGCGTTTGGCACCCCGATATAACCCGAAAAGTCTTCCAAAACAAAACTTTGGAATAAAATTTAAAATTTTTGGTATTACATTATAAACTCACTTAATGTGTTGTGGCATAATTGCATCATTTAGAGACTATAGTGGAGTTTCGATGAGTAAGCAGGACATTTGAGGGCGATTTACGATTGTTTGAGCTAAGTAAACCCACGAGAAAATTATTTAGAATTCATCTATAAAACTTGATTTATTATAAATTTTAATTATTCTATCGTGTTATTTATTGCTACCCACTTATTTCTCATACACTCCCACGTGTATATGTGTGTTTATCGACGGGGTCGGGCATGGCATGGACTCACAACCGAGGCTAGCTACCCTACGTTGTTCTAGTAGTTACCCATGTCGGGGCTATACGGTGACCATTTCCCACAAGACCCGCTAGGTTGAGAGAAGTTTGATGAAAACTTAAGTCTTTATCATGAGTTTCCTCCTGAGAGATGTTTGGACGGGGTTCTACCATTCATGGGTTCCTCTCATTCAACCGTAAGATGTTTGGCGAGATGATTGTCATGGGTTCCTCTCAGTTTAGCTTAAGTCGATTCCCGAATGTTGAACATGACTTTTGTCACCTTGCATTCGTATCCAATTTCTTCTTTGCAACTTATTTTCATGTGATCACCTTATTTTCTATTCCTTATTTAAATTGCATGAATTGTAATCATTTTTATTGAATTTCGTGAATATTAACTAACTTTCATTGGGATTTACTCACTAGGATTTGTCATTATTTTTATGACAAATGACAGATCATATGACGAGCGGGGCAAGGGAGTATTTGACGACTACCTCTGAGCTAGGAGAGCCTCATCGGCTTTTTGCATAGGTGTTTGTATATATTTATTTACTGCTTTTATTGAATTTTGGGAGGACTTGTGCATCAGATAGATGTATATGACCATCTTTTGTATTTTTGTCGCTTTCCAATATACATGATATCTCACGCCGAGTTTCCATTTTATGTAACAACCTATTACCTTAAGCCAGTGATTCGTACTAATCAAAATCTTAATTAACTCGAGTTAGGCTCGTGGTTAAGTCCAACGTACCTTGATTAGTGTGTGTGTGTCTATGTGTGTGTGTGTGTGTGTGTGTGTTTGCATGTTGAATTGTGTTTGTTTGGTTTGTTTAACAAATTTATATATAGGTTGTAGTATAATAAAGGATATAAAAGCCTATAATTGAGAAAATTCATAATAAACAATGAATTACTGGTATATCAAGTGCAACGAGGAGGTCGTGGAAGTAATGTGCATGCCCGAGTATACTCGTAGACATGTCCAATAATTTATTGTCGAGAAAATACACGAGATATATATATTTATATATTTATGATATATATATATAAACATATATATTAGAAAATAAAAGAATAGTTGAATTATATGGATTATTTTATCATCTCGAGTGGAGCATAAGTGCTTGATGTTGTCAAGTTTCGTGTCATTGTAAGAAATGCCACTTAACGCATCCACTACAAGGAAAATGAAATTTAGAAACGGAATTAGCAACGAAAATAAGTTCCGTTGCTAAAAAATTAGTTAGAGACGGAATTAAGACAGACTAATTCAGAGACGGAATAGAGACGAATCAGAGACAAAAATAGAGACGGAATTAATTTCGTCTCTAAAAAATGGCGCCAACATTCCCACCAAAATTTTCATTTATTACAACTGTCCGTTACGTCTCGAGATTCGTGCGTGCTTCGATCTCGATGATTCAAAAATGGGTACCAAAATCTCTATCCCTAAAATCTCTCTCCCTCACCGCTCTCTCTCACCGCCACCGCCGCTCCCTCTCACCGTCACCGCCACTCCCTTCTCTCTCTCTCACCGTCACCGCTCTCTCGCTTTCTTTTCACGATCCACTGTTCTCTCTCTCTCTCACCGTCGCCGCTTTCTGCTCTCTCTCTCTCGCAGCTCTCTGCTCTCATTCTCTCACCCTCTCTCTCACCGCTCTTTGCTCTCTCTCTCTCTCTCTCATCGCTCTCTCACCGAAATCTCACCGCTCTTTCTCACCGAAATCTCTTTCCCAAACCCTAAATCTTTGTCGGACGAGGCCGTCGGGTCTGCCGGTGGTGGTGATAGCGATGGAGTTTTTTCAGGCCACATTGGACAAGCCGGTGGCCGTGGCGGTTGCTCCCTTTATGGAGGCCGCGGTGGTGGTGTTGGTGGTGGTGGTGATGGAGGCCGTGGTGGCGGCAATTACTCCTCTTATGGAGGCCGTGGTGGCCGCGGCAATTACTCTTATGGAGGTCGTCGTGGTGGTGGCGGCCGCGGATACAGTGGAGATGGCGCCGGTTGTGGAAGAGGAAGAGGTGGATCGTGGCGATCCGACCTGTACCAAGCGAGTTTTTCTTCCGACGTCGAAAGGAAGCTAGAACAATTATCTCTCAAACCAGAGGAACAGCTTATACGCTTCTTTTCTCGGCCTCCTCCCGGTATTATTGGCGAGAAGTTTCTGGTGAAGACGAATCATTTTCAAGTAGAGATTGATTCATCTCTCAAAGAGTTTTTTCACTATAACGTGAGTTGGTTGGTTCATTTTGTGAAATTTGGATTTTTTTTCATACAAGCTTCTCACACTCATTGTGCATATTTAATTTCTCTTGATTAGGTTTCCATTACGCCTGAGGTTTTGTTTTCCAAAGATTACCTAGTGATCATGGAAGAATTGCGCAATTTGTATTTAGAAACTGATATGAATGGGGAGCCATTAGCTTATGATGGTCGGAAAAGTTTCTATACACGCAATCGATTGCCATTTGTTTGTAAGGAGTTTGGTTTCTCTGTGAGGAATAAGCAATATGTTGTTGCCATTAGTTTGGTTGCGGTTATCGAATTAGGAGACTATCGTTTGTTGTACGATGAGGACAGTGGCAGAGCATGGTGAAAGCTCCACTGATCACCAATTGAAGACACTCCCGCGCTTCCATGCGAACCTGAAGAATCGCATGTTTTACATTTAATGCAGCGAAGATGGTAAATCTAACATATATATGAACTTCGTTATCTATTACGGTGTTGCTACTACTTGCGTGTTGCGATGGAGACTGAATTGTTGATGAACTTTGAATGTCGAGTGCTATTGTTGTGGTTGTTGGTTTGTATTATTTCAGACTGAGCTTCTTGATGTTAACAAACTATGTGGATTTCTCTAAATTGTTGTTTGGCTTGTTTGTGTGGAATTAATTGGTGATTATCATCCCTTCCCTTCTATTTTTTTTTCTAAATGTCACTGTCTGATTGTGCTTTTGACACTGATTGTATGGTTAAATTTCCAAGTCCATTTAATTAATAAGCGTGCTATTAGCTTGATTGAAATGTGCTTAATATAGCATCCCACAAGCATACTCTGTGTTATCTATTCTGCTTATTCAACTAATTATCAACATTTCCCTCTTTAAGCTCAAAAAAATTGCATAATAGTTTGATTCAAATGCCCCTGCCAAATCTACTTCAGAAATATAATATCATTTAGTCTTCATTTATATGGCGTATTTAGTCTTCATTTATATGGCTTACATCCTTAATAGAACCCATATTTTTGTAATTAGAGATGACACTCTTTTCTGATGGGCTAATTAATTGAAATGTTGGCTTGCAGAGTGCTCGTAGTGGCGGATTCATGCCGAAGCATCTCTGGTAAGATGGACGAGCCATCAGTTGCCAAATGCAAGATTGGGGGAGGTTGAAAGTTCAACTCATGTTGGAGTCAAGTTGTTGGTTTCTTATCAAAAGGAAATAGTGGCTGATTCATCAGGGTATTCTCTATATGTTCTCTTGACTGAAGTAGTTGTATGTTCATCCAATAGTAACTGCTGTAGTTGTTCTTTGATGAATATTATATCATGAGTTGGTCAAGTAGTTGGGATTTGAACCTATGATATTAAGGCTTGCATGTTATGTGCTCTATTCAAACATATGTGATGTTACATAATTACATTAGAGTGCATTGGTGCATCTTATTTTCTTTCTGGATACTTCCTTTTGTTCTTGTATTCTATACGACTATTGTGTTCTCAGTTTCCATCTTCCTAACAAGAAAGTAAAAAAAAACTAAAACAACATACTGTTTGGTCATATATGCATGTTCATATTACATTATCTCATTTATGCTCTATACTTTTTGTATTTATCTGCCCATATGATATGTGAGATAAACTGAATAAATGGTTTTGAAAGCTAGCCAATTATTATTTTTTCTGATATTCTGTAGTTCTTACGTCTTTTTACATCAATGCAAACATGAATGAAAGCAGCAAAGAAGTTTTTTTTTTAAGGTTTTTTGTGCTTTTGACATTTTACATCAATTCATTACTTATTCAGTTTAAATAAAGTGTGATTCAGATTGATTGTCTTTCACATGTTTTGCAATTCAGGTTGATTTGGGTTGGATCAAATCATGAAATTATAGGAGCCACCATTTTGATTAGAATTCTAATAATTTGGCGGTAATGGTTATTCATCTGAAAGGAATATCATGAACTGTTCTTTGATTATGATTGGCAACCTTTATTTTCTGATGGTATATTGTCTTTGCTAGTTTTGTTGATTTCCTTGCTTATGGATTTTTGACTTAACTTACCATTCGGGATTTTGAACAGTATTCAACAATCCAAGGCAATAAAGAAGGGCAATCAGGTATAGACTTATCTGACTGCTTGATTAAGTTCTCTAAATTTCCATCATAAATTCATTATATGCAATATATCTAGTGGAACTTGCTTTGTTAATGTTATCTTACCATCTTTGCGGTACAAAATGGTTTACTACGCCATTATATTACAATAATGTCCCAATAGAGATTAGTAGGATTATTATTTGAAACTGGAATTTGTGGAAAAATAGGTCATAGAGGAAGTAAGACTGATAGCTATCTCTATGCTCGACTAATTGGTTACATTCTTCAGTTTCGTTTTGTCTACTTACTACTGAATGTATAATTTTGAAAATGCATATTTTAAAGCATGAGTGGTCGGCAAGGTGGCAAAGCTTTGTTCCTGACTTGGTTTCAGCTGCAAAGACTAGTGAAACAATATGCGAAAATTGCATGGCAATAATGAAAGTAACTAGCATCTCTATTTCATTGAGCAGGTAGCCTTTTTTATGGTTCAATTACGGGTAGCACTGATGCTGGTCCTATCTCAAGCTATTACGATTCATTTTCATTTTTTTGTTTTTTTACAAGACCCCATATTTCTAAATCCACTAATTTTCTTGCTGAATTGCAAATTTGTAGGCTTTCTGTTATAATCAGTGACTCGAAAGAAAAATAGTAGGAGAACGGTAGAAAATGTAATTGCCACATCCGAAAAAAAAAAGAAAAGGCGCAAGCACAAAATTCAAAGGACTCAAAGCAAAGTTAAATCTCTTTAGCTTCTTGTTACTCTTATTTAGAAAGTGCATGCAACTACTGAAAAATTACTATTTTGCTTATATTGGTTTTAATTTATGCTTACATTTTTATTTGGTATTGCTAAAACGTGCTCCACTTAAAAATAAGAAGAAAAAAGAAAGTGGAAGAGGACTGATTTAAGCCTTTGAGGACATGGGGGAACCATGCAAGCTCTAGAGGCTAAACAAGTAAATATATATAAATATATGAATTCTTATCTTTTTATATGAAATAATTCATGTATATTACCGGAGTTCCTTACTTAAAGTAGTTTATTTTTTTAGGTATATAGTGACAACATCTACAATATGAAATATACAATATTCGTGGCGTTTCGTACGTTTAGGCTTGGTTATCAAACACCATCAAGCTCAGAGAAAGTAAGTTGGGTTTTAAATGATTAATTGATTTTTATTTTCTTTTTAGATTCTTTTTAATTTTATTTTTACTTTGTTCTTTGAATATTTAGTTACTTGAATGGTAGGTTTCAAATACCGAGAAGTACATATTAATGATGTGGCGAACTTATTTCCATCATTAGTTTTAGAGGTGCATGACATTGGATTTTGATGAATATTCCAGTCTTGCTTGATTATTTGTTGGTTCTTACTATGATAGAGATTTATCTATAAATAAGGTGTGAATTACATATGTGATATTGTGCGCGTGTTTGTACGAACTTTGGTTGAATATGGAGATGAGGATGGAGAATTGTGAGTGACTAAAGTGTTTGGTATGAAATGGTTACGGGGATGATGGATTTGGATTTTCTTTTATTATACTAAAAATTGCTTGAGCTCGTGAATATAAATATAGAAAAGATATTACTTTTAAGACTATATACAATATAAATAGTTTGGAAATCAATTGTTGGCACTCCCCATCCTTTCCATGTAGGCTATCCAATATGATCTTGCTTCAAACTCCCTACAGAATCAACATGAAAGCAACCAAGTCATGAAATTGAGCATTGTCTTTGAACGATCTAAAGTTGTCTATACGATCTCTAGAAGTGGTTCCTTTTTTTTTTCATTTGACTAAAAAATTGAACCAACTATATGGATCAAAAGTTACATGACGTGGACTTAGTTTCTCCTTTTTGCAACAATGGTGTCAGAAAGGCTTTTCTTAACTTTTTAACAAAAAAGGTTATAGAATGCTAATTCTGTTTAAATTTGTGTGAGTGAGAACAATCACTAGAGTTATTTGATTATCATTAGAAGAAAAAATATGCAGAGTTGCATCCTCTCCATTAGCTTCTGAACTTTATTCGACGACTGACATAGCAAAAATGGCATTTATTGTTCAAGAAATGTTGCCATGATTGTTAACAGTAGTTTCAACCATGGAAATTAAGCAACCAATTAATGTAGTGTTTTTGAATTTGCTTTCCTACTCTATTTCGCTTTATTTCTGTTTTTCTTTTTCATGTGCTTGTTGACAAAAAATTTTTTTTTTTGGGGGCTTCTCTTAGAGAAAATAATGTACCGTGACTAATTACTTATTTGCACCCTATAAACTTTACTTATTCCTTACAACTTTCCTTCCATTTTTTGTGGACAGCTGAATCCCTTATTGCTGATCAGAATCTGGACTATGTTTTCTTCTTCTAAAGCAAAATATATATTTATTTTGATTATGGAAAACTGAACTATAAATACATATAGCATAAATATCTATGGTTTTGATTTATTTAGCTTGTTATTGTTAATTTTTAATTTGTCATTAATATTCTGCTTATGTTTTGTTAGAGTTTCATTTGGTATTTACCTAGTGTTACTTCTATTTGAATGAGTTTCTCAAGTTTTGAGATGATTAGCTCGTACATACTTAATTTGTTATTGTTCATGAATCATGAATTCGAATTATAAAGAGGAGGGACTCGTGAATCTTATAGTACTTCTATGTGAATGAGTTTCTCAAGTTTTTCTATTCGGCTGGCTTTCATGTATCCTTTTTTAATTTTCTTCCATTTTTACCTATCCACTAATTCCAAATTTTATAATTCTTGGATAGATCATTTATTTGAAGCACAATCTGTATTGAGTTCCTTCATTCTCCCATAATTTTGTTTATATTCCTATTATTGTTTGTATAATTTAGTGATTTTTTTTCTTTTTGATCTTTTTTCAGGTGTTTTGTACGAAGTCAAGTATTTTTTGAAGCACAATCAACTTTATATTATCTCTGAACACTTCATTTTTTTTTCATTTAGAACAATTTTTGCTGTTACTTTTGTAGAAAGATACGATATAGAAATTTTTTAGATTGTTTTTGTTGTTTCGTGTACAGTACATTGAGAAAAGATAATGTTAAGGATATGTTAAGTTTATATAAATTGTGCAATATCAATATATTATTTAGCTATGATTTTTATTATATATTGGCGAGTTAAATGTGCTTGACCGAGACCTATATGATCCGTTGCTAATCGAGACTTTAAAAACTAAACAAAAATGAAAATTAGAGACGGAAATAGCAACTAATCCGAGAGATTCCGTTGCTATTTTCGCCTCTAATTTTTTAGGAATAGATACATGAATCGAAACGGATCAAATTCGTCTCGATCCGCCTCTCGATTAGCAACGGATCAGAGACGGAAAGAATTAGAAACGGAATTTATTCCGTCTCTAATCAGAAACGGAATTTATTCCGTCTCTAATCAGAAACAGAATTAGAGAAAGAATAAATTCCGTCTCTGATCAGAAATGGAATTTATTCCGTCTCTGATCAGAAACGGAATTTATTCCGTCTCTGATCCGTCTCTAAATCAGAAACGGAATCACATTTCCGTTTCTGATTGAATTAGCAACGACGATTTTAGAGACGGAATTTATTCCGTCTCTATTCTGTTGCTGATTTCAATTAGAGACGGAATTTATGCAAATCAGAGACGGAAATTTCCGTTTCTGATTTGCTGTTTTTTTGTAGTGATCAACCACTTCATCAATCTTGAGATAGCGCAATGCGTATCTCGAGAAAAATTCATATATTTAAGCTAAAACTCATACTTATCTCTTCATTCGATTGATTAAAGGAGTTGGAGAGGGTTTAGGTTTGATTTCAGATTATGATAGATTGTTCAGGGAGCTAAATTAGCATTGATTGAGGAGCTTAAATGCATCAACAACTAGAGATCATTACTTTGGTATGATTTGTTTTTATGTTGGTTAAAGTTTAATTTGATGGTGATGATAGAATCTCTGTGAATTGTGTTTTTGATGAGTGATTATGGTTTGTTACCTCACTAGAAGTCCTCCCTGATGAATTTTGGGAGTTTATATTGTTGTTTAGCTTATTTGTGGATGGAACGGTGGTTGTTGCCCAATGTTGTGTCGAGACAGTATAGGGTGGAGTGCCCTCCATCTAGTAGAGGAGCGCACTCCTTTCATCAATTGTTATAAATACAGATGCTAGAGTGCGCCCTAACCACTGATAGAGCATGCTCCCACCCTAGAAAACAACAACAATGTTGTGATTTGACAAGGATTTCTAGAGGACTTAGGAAATGGATTAAGGGTTCTAGTTATAAGGTATTGGATCTATATTGACTACAAATGGTCTATGATAAGTGTTGGATCCTCGGGAAAGCTTGAGTACCCAGAAAAGTTGGATTTTTGAACGGAAACCTAGACCGATGTAAGTACGGATTCGCAATTTATTAATGTTGCCAAACTATTATAGTATATGTAGTTAATGTAGATATTGGACTAAAATGGGGGACTATGTACACTGTGATGGTTTTCAATAAACGGAAAATGGTGTGTAATGTGACCACGACTATAACTCATGATTTTGAGAATAGGTTTATAGGATGTGGGTTCCCTTCCTAGCCTATATAACTCCTGCTCAATTCGATAGGTTGTGTGGATTACATACTCATTAGAGGGTTTCAGATAGAACCATTAGGCATTAATGGATTGGCTACATAGCATATCGGCCAATATGTTGGTCTAGTAATCGCATTAATGGCATTGATGAGTAATCGACCCTAGTTTTATAAATAAAATTGGGATCATAGTGTAATAGTCCATGATAACTTGCTTTATATCCATTATTTATTGAATTTATATGTTTTACATATTATTGTTAGTTAACATTAGTGCATATTGCTTATTGTGTAATGTTCTTGATTATTATATGGAACGTTGATGGCTATGTGAGTCCTTACTTACTGAGCAAGTTGGTGCGCTCACCCAAGTCTAATATTTCAGTTTGCAACCCAGAGCTTCAGCTAAGGGAAATGAGAAGATTTAGGCATATTATATCTTCTCTACAATACAATGAACATTTTTGTACATATATAATCACTGTTTGATATATTTTGTTGTATATAAATAGGGTTTGGAGGTTTATAATCAAGGTTTTAAGTTTTGGTAAACTCTGTATTACATTATATTATTATATATCAAAAAAAATTTAAGTTTTTCGCTACATATATATTAATTTGTTTATTTGATATTAATATATAGATTGAGTTTATCAGGTACTGACTGAGAGGCTGCTAGCTCTAGCTAAGTCTTACTGGGTTATCGAGGCTTAGTTAAGGTTTCAGCCCGAGTATCGCCCTAATTGGGATAGGGGACACATTGTATGATTGTTTATAAATGCAAATCTTTTATTGTTACGATATTTGCATGCTTCAAAGACTTCCATTATGATACTTAACTTATAATGATTTCAAAAGTCGTGAACAACTTAACTTAGTTAACTTATAGTAAATATTCATAAATACATGATAAATCTAAGTTAATGTGAATAAAATACAAACGAAGGTTTAAGTCGCGGGTCGTCAAGGACAAGTGTGCGGTGACGTGGCATGCTGGGTGACGTGTTCAGTGACGTAGTGGTACCCAATTTGCCTTGGAGTTTAGGGCAGTCACACAAATTTTCTTCAAAATGAAATTTTGATTCCATCATATGCCAAAACAAGCAATTGTTATGCCCTAAACCAAACAAAAAAATTCAATAAAAAGTTTTGAAAGAATTTAGAACTTATTGGAGAATGTTAAGGTAAAATTCTATGATTGTCAATATTTGTTACAACTCGAGTATGGTAAGCAAAGGAAATAAAGTAGAATGTACACATCTAACTATTCCTAAGTTTCTTTCATAGGTTGTTCCCACATGACAATCAATTTTTGGCCATAGAAAACTATCCTTGATAATTTCACTGAAGTTATCATAAGATCGACAGAATGTTAGTTGGACCTATCATCAAAAAGTTCCATATCCTGCATCTTTGACAATTAATGGGATACATTTGTCATGTCATTCATGATATAAACATGGAGAGCAAGAATGGAATGCATAAGATGTCAAAGGATATGTGATTGGAAGATCTTTACATATATGAAGATCTTGATTGAAGAAAAGATGGAAAGAAAGATAATTACAGCAGCAAATTAAGGAAAGAAAGATATATCACAGCTATACCTTGAAGAAAAATTAGAGAACTTTCATGTTTATACAATTTATGATTTTCTATATAATTAAGTAGGTAATCACATGAAAAAAAACAACTTTTGTGATATTGATTTTCATAGTAAGTGAAATAGAGTAAGCAATTTTCTTTTTCTGTTTTCACACATACCTAGCTTAGCCTTTTCCAAAAGGACTTGGGGTTTGAATGTGCAGGGTCATTGTAAGAGAATATAGTGAGAAGAGTGTCAAGATTTGGTGAGAAATCAGTGATGATAAACATTGTGTAATTCTGTAATATGTTTCTCTTTGTGAAGCTTACACTGGCGTGGCCTCGAAGACATAAGACAGGAGGTCCGAACTTCGTAAACAATTTTTTGTGTTCTCTATTTACTGCAATTTATCTTTATTTGTCACCTTTGTATTTACGTCAAAAGACAAACAATTTTGTATATGTGACCGCATACACAATATATACAAATCTGTTGTTTGTGGCCACAACAACATTTTGTTTGTAGTTTTGTATCTGTGACCATAGACAACACATACTAATTTGTTGTCTATGGCCACAATAACTTTCAGTGAAATAGAAATATTGTTTCGTTAGAGAAGATGATAACATGACTTACTTTTGGATAGTTTTATTCTTCTAGTCGTTAGAGTTTCATCGAAAATTTATCGACAAAGCGATTTAATGAAGAATGAAGCAAAATTAGAGAGTTAAGGTTCATCTAAAATTTACCACCTATTTAGGATAGTAGATTATATTAAGGTTAAAATTATCAATACAAATAAGAGTTTTTCGGTCCAAAGTTTTATTTTTTTTATTTTAGGGTGTTGAAAGTACATAAATGGGTGAAAATATTCGCCCTCTAAATAAAAGTACAACAATTCATAGAAGATCATGACTATCATAAGTAGGCGGCAAAAAGAAATAAATGACGGTTGGTCCGAGTGGTAAGGAACTCGGTTCCTCTTAAGCAAAGTCTTGAGTCTGAGCCTTGTGATCAATTGAAAAAAAAAAATTAAGTTAGAAGGGCCGCCTCCCATATATATAGAGAGAGAGCTCGACGGTGCTTGAGTGTGAATTAGTCATCATTGTAGCTGGCGTTAGACACCATGTGAGAAATTAAAAAAAAAAAACACAGACACACATACACAGGTGAGTACCCTATATATATACTAATACATATTTTGTCAAATGCTAATACCTTAAGAGAGTATATATCCAGACTCCTATATATCTATTTTGAAAGTAGGAATTTATTTTACCTGAAAACATATAAATAAATTAAATTAAGGTAGTTAAAGTTGATGACAGTATTGTAGTAGTTAGCCCATTGAGATCTGCGTATTGATAATAAGTTTATATCGTTAATACTTACAACATTTATTTGTTCTCTTCATTGAGAACTACGAAGATTGGGTAAAATGCTTTGATATAATCCCACTACTAGCTAATGACTACGTACGTATAGATATCTAATTAGGTGTTGTAAATTACACCCACAGTTATTCAACTTTATAAATATTACGTTGTAACACTTTGGTCATTGAACTTACATTAATTTTTAATAAGGAAAGTTGTTTTTTGACATTTTTTTGGTACATATATTTGCTACAAAATATTATAGATTCCCTTGGAACTCGTGTGACGTACATCCCAATCAAATTTACACCATTATGTAGCAATTAAATGTATGTCTCCCATAATGTTAAATTAACATCTTCCTTATAACAATATGCTCACTCAACTTTGCAAGTTTGTAATTATAATATACTAGTCGCTGAATTTTAATTATAAACTATAACATGAAATTCATTCAATGCTTTCGTTTGGAAGTTCATGAGAGTTCACATGAGATGCCTAGTGGCCTCCTCTCTAGCTCGCATAGTTAAAGTTTGGTGACTTTGGGTGCAATGTCACGTGTGTGCTTTTATCGAATCTCCAACTAAAAAGACACGTGAGATATGTGCATTGGAATTGGGCATTGGAGAGAGCTTCCTAAGTATGTTGGTATGACCAATTCAATTATTCAAAATCGGTCAAGCTTACATTACAAGGCCGATAAAAAAGATCACATGTCAGGTACGCATGATTGCCACCGATGATGTTTTTGGAGGATTGCCATCAGCCATGGCAGTAAGTTGAAACTTTTTTTATTACCAAGAAAGTGATATGTTTTTTCTAGTTTGGATTACTAATGTGATTTAACTTAATGAATGATTACGACACATTTTGGATTTACAACATGAGATGGTCTGTTCTACAGACCAATGTTAATCGAGTGATGACCATATGTCCTCGTTATGATATGCTTAGGATACAAATGTTATTGTTGAGGTAACAACGTTTTGGTATTACAATATTTTTTTTCATTCTCATTGATGGTGGTGTTGGGTGTTCGTCTAGTCTTGACTTGATCTAATGAGGTTGCACCATTCTCATAAACTTAGATGCAGTTGAAAGTCGGGATAGAACCGAAACATTTTGTTACTTCCATTAATGTGAGTGGCTATAAAAAAAAAACTTCTTTGTCATAACATCCCTCGATTTCTAACACGACTTATGTGACACGTGTCGATCGTGACCCGCCACGCGATATTTGTTTATGCGTAAGTTCTCGCCTAAGTAACCGGGGAGGAAATACAAGAAAAGTGTGCACGTGACGGAGAAAATACGGTCGATGAGGTAAGGTGAGTCCGGAACCCAGGGGTTAAGGTTGGGGACTTGTGGGTGGGTAATGCACACCTAGGATCCACCTCACCATAATGGTTTCAAGTTCAAACAAAAACCAACTACCCCACCCACTCCCCACTCACACCTAACACCCCCACTCATTCACCCCACTCACCCACCACTCATTCTCTCTCTTCCCATTTTTCTTCTCCCCACATCACACTCACTCCCCACTCATTCTCTCTCTCTCCTCCCGATTTTTCTACTCTCCCCACTTATTCTCTCTCCTCCCAATGATTTTTCTTCTCTCCCACTCATCTTGGTCTTCAAACCTCTCTCTCTCACGGTCTCTCATCTCTCTCTCTCACTCTCTCTCATCTCTCTCTCTCACGCCTCTCTCTCCTCACCACCGCCGCCTCTCTCTCGCCTGACCGGATCGGGACGCCGGAGGAGCCGCCAACCGAGGTAACACTCTCACCTCGCTTTATCTCTCTCTCTCTCGCGTTTCACTTCTCTCACGGGCTCTCTCTCTCTAGGTTCGCTCATCATTCGTTTGGCCGAGACCAAGCCGTCGTCGAGGTCCCGTGGTGGCGAGGAAGGTCGCCGAGGTCTCACACTCTCTCTCCCCGGAGCACTCGACCACTCTCCCTCTCCTCACGGTTTGCTCTCCCTCGGCTCACGGTTTCTCTTCATTGTCACTTTGTTTTTGTTGTTGTTCGTCACACTTGTTACGTGTGCATGTGGTTTCCGTGACAAAGACCGAACGTGTCTCCGAGACCCCACCAAAACTCGGCCAAAAACAGCTTTTATAGGTGCAAAATCGAAATTCCAGAGAGGAATTAGCGCGCTAATAGCGAGAATTAGCGCGCTAACATCCCCGCGACCGAAAAAATTCCGAGAGGAATTAGCGCGCTAATAGCGAGAATTAGCGCGCTAACAACCCCGCGACCAAAAAAAATTCCAGAGAGAATTAGCGCGCTAACAAACATTATTAGCGCGCTAATGTCGTGTACGTTGGGAATAATGTTTAAACCTAAGTGTTAGTGAATGACTCGACCTAATAACACGAGCTTCCGACCTTGTCGTAACGGAAACTTGAGGATACGCGTTAGGAGTCGCGGGAGTTTTACGTGGATTACGATAATCTCGTAAGTACACTTGCCTTAAAAAGCATTTGTACGTTAGTAAGCCACTAAGAAGATATCATGTGATTCATTTTCACTTTTCTTGTGTTCGTTATTATCCCATCATTGGCATTCCATTCTATGTTCTTGTATGTGTGTTCTTGGCATAAGTACGTCTCGAAGGTACATGCGCCCGCACTAGAGGGATAAAACGCGGCACTCGAGCGCACGAGTGTGTGACCACCCTTAGTGATTGTGTGATACCATGTACCGGATTGTTGGATGGTCAGGTTTGTTGTTGGGTATTGTTGTGGAATATGGACTCGCTTATTGCCTCTCTTGACTCTGAGGACACGCATGTTTCGATTGCTAACATTTCCAAATTGTCTATCATGCATTCTTGCTTATTTATATTCCTACATTTCAAGCATCCGCATGATATTTAGACTGCCTTGTTTGTCGTTTCATGAATTATCGTTATATTCTTCTCGCTTTACTTTCAATTTATTCAGCTTGCTCACCGTCTAGTTTGTGACGGTGGGTGCAGATAAGACGAGAGCAAGAGGGCAAGGGACCGTGTCTAGAGACTTTTTGTGAGCAATGACGCGAGGTACCGAGATGTAGGCTCGTACCTATCCTTTTTGTATGACGTTTATGTATATATATATATGGTTGTTTTGGAACCGGAACTAGGTTGGAGGTGATTTCCATAATTTCATTTTGTTGACTTGGATATGACTGTCTTGGGGGTTTCCACATTTATATAGATTCCTAATTTCCTTGATTGAGTTATTTCCCATTATTTGATTAGAATATGATTTTTGCTTCCGCTCGTATTAAAACCGCAATAACTCTTTCATAAACCTTAAAATTTTGATAAGTCGAGGCCGACTAGGCTCGTCCCAGCTCACCGAGAAACGACTCGGACTCCGCACGGTCTAGGCGGCGTACTCCAAATGCATTGGGAATTTGGGGCCGTCACAATTGGTATCGAGCATAGGTTTAGACGAACCTACGAACCTGTGGAAAGTTTTGAAAATCTCATGGTTTAAAGCATTGTGATACCAACATCACAAATTGGTATCAAAGACCACAGTTTGGTTATATAGACCCGACTCATGTTGTAAATTCATAAAACACAAGCCATTGAAACCAAATGAAGTTAGAACGGTCAAACCGAAAAGTGGAAACCCTAGATCCCGTAGAAACTTAGTCTGGGGAAGTAATCAAGCGAGTCAAATTATTTTAATACATATTATGATTGCTATGTATATTATTGTAGTATACTAGCTATAGACGATTCGAGAAGTTCGCTTTCTTGATTCGACGACGATGACGATCGACCTGGCCAGGGACGATATATAAAGACATCCGCACACGATATGCCAAAGGCGACGATGTGCATGCCTTGACTCGTAGAGTTGCGACGCAGATTTGCAAATACAGAAATGTTACGATCTGTTGAGGACACTGTATCACCTACCGCTACACCATCGACTCCGACTACACCATTGCCACATACTACTACTCGAGGGGCGAGACCCCGATTGCTACAAAAAGATCCACGCTCCGACTCCGCTAGAGGCGACTCGAGGAGCCGTTGTTGCGCCGCACACGCAGAACGAGGCGCAGGGCACACCTTTAGTGACAAGATAGCTCGAGCGACAGAGGCACCAAATGCGCCAAGAATCAATGCAGAGGTCACTCCAGCTACGACCCATCGAAGAGTCCGGAGCCACCGCCGAGGCGAAGCAAAGGAGGGAATTTAAGAGACATGATCCCATGAAGTTTTATGGCGTACGATGTTAAGACATCGAGTTGTTTCGAAGAATCATGAGAAGATTCACTCGACCATCGCCACGAGAGACCACATGCGAGCGATTATCTCTTCGTCGATGTTACATGGAGAGGCGATGATTGGTGGACGACGATCATTACTACCAGGGGTATTCCGAGAGACCGGATCGACTTCAAGACCCGCTTTAATCGAAATACTTTCCACCGATTGTACTTCGAGCAAAGAGGAATGAGTTCATGACGTTGAAGCGGCGCTAAGAGAGCCAATAGATGACTTGTTAGAGCCGGGCTTCATCATCCCGAGTATGTCGCCTCGGGAGCACCAGCTCTATTTGTGAAGAAGAAGGATGGAAGCTTGAGGCTATGCATAGATTATCGTCAATCGAACCGAATCACAAGCTGAAGAACAAATATCCGTTGCCGCGCATTGATGATTTGTTTGATCGCTGACAGAGCAGCAGTGGTTCTCGAAAAATAGATCTCACGATCGTGCTATCACCACCAGATTAGGGATGAAGATCGAGAAAAGACGGCGTGCTCAAGACGAGATACTGGCCATTTTCAATTTACAATATGCCGTTCGGCTTTGACTAATGCACCGCAATGTTCATGGATCTCATGCATCGTGTGATGAGGGAATACCTTGATCGGTTCGTGATTGTGTTCATAGACGACATCCTCATCTATTCCAGACTCGTGAGGAGCACGAGGGGCATCTACGAACAAGTGTTGCAGACTTTGAGAGATCATCGATCGTTTGCCAAGTTCAAGCAAGTGCGAGTTTTGGTTGTCGGAAGTCCGATTTCTCGGGCATGTTGTTGGAGCTACCTGTTGCCGTTGACCCGCAGAAGGTTAGAGCAAGCTGATCGAGTGGCCTACGCCGACTACCGTTACGCAAATTCGCAGCTTTTCGGGGATTAGCGGGATACTATCGCCGATTTGTGCAAGACTTCTCCAAGATTGTCGCTCCGATGACAAAATTGACTAAGAAGAATGCAAAGTTTGATTGGGATGAGGAGCAGAACATGCATTCAACACTTTGAAGCGTAAATTGACTACCGCGCCCGTGTTAGCGTTACCCGAGATCGGGAAAGACTTAGTGGTGTACTCGACGCGTCGAAGGTTGGTTTGGGTGTGTATTGATGCAAGAGGGCAAAGTTATCGCCTATGCATCTCGACAAATGAAAGTACACGAGAGGAACTACCCGACACACGACTTAGAGTTGGCGCAATAGTGTTCGCATTAAAAATATGGAGGCACCACTTGTATGGCGTATGTTTCGAGTTATTCACGACCACAAGAGCTTGAAGTACTTATTCACTCGTAGAGAACCGAACCCGAGACAGAGACGTTGGCTGTAGTTCTCAAGGACTATGATTTCTCGTTAGAGTATCATCCGGGAAAGCTAACGTGGTTGCTGATGCTTTGAGCCGTAGGGGATCTGATGCTGAGGTGGTCGTATGTCAGATGACTCACGAGTATGGTCTTCTTGAGGCACCCGAGTTGAGGAGTTCTACGACGTACTCGGGACTACCAGATACGATTTGTGGTCGATGAGGTTGCAGACCGTTTCACTACCGATCGTTCTCGAGGGACAAGAAGGCGATGAGTCGTACCAACAATTCAAGAAGATGGTCGACGCTCGAACATCCGATTGAGCCTGGCCGACGACTCTTGTTTGAGGTATCGCGGGCGATCGTGGATTCCATCGCGCCGACTTACGCACCGAGATACTCCAGAGGCTCACCGTTCTCGATTTTCTCGTGCATCCGGTCGAACCAAGATGTATGCCGATATGCGACGTCTCTTTTGGTGGCCAGGGATGAAATCGATGTGTCTGAATTCATTAGAGCGTGCGAGATATGCCGCCACAGTGAAAGTTCGAGCATCGACGGCTCGAGGATTGCACAGCCTCTACCTATTCCTCAATGGAAGTGGGAGCACATTGCTATGGATTTTGTCAAGCTGGCTTGCCCCGATCTCCTCGTGGTCATGATAGCATCCGGGTAATCAGGATCGATTGACGAAATCGCGCTCATTTCATACCCGTATCCACTACACACCGAGTTGACAGACCGAGCGTTCTTTACGAGCGTGAGATTGTCGACTACACGGAGTTCCGTTGTCGATCGTGTCGATCGAGGAGCGCAGCTTACTTCGTTATCGCGGCAGAGCATGCAGCTCGCTCGGACTAGACTAGAGTCGAGTACGGCGCTCCATCCACGTACGACATCTGACAAATCGAGAGGTTGATACAGTGTTGGAAGACATGCTCGATGTGTGTTTTGGAATACGGCGGTCGTGGGAAGAATATCTTCATTTGTGCGAGTTTGCTTATAACAACAGCTATCGTGCAAGTATCGGTATGGCACCGTTTGAGGCGCTCTATGGCAGCCTTGTAGATCACCTTCTTGGCAATGGCCGAGCTGCAGGATGTTGTGACTGTTGGTCCCGAGACCGTTGTTGATCACACCGAGAAAGTACGGCAGATACGTCGAGGCTTAAGAGTGCTCAAGAAATGCGCAAAAGAAATACTATGATCGCATCACGATGAGCTTCAATACGACGCGGGGGACTATGTATACCCGAAAGTCTCGCCTCTCGGGGGTCACAAACGATTCTAATCAAAGGGAAGCTTGCTCCTAGATTTATCTGGTCCCTTCAAAGTTGTGAAGAGGGCCTGCAAGGTTGCTTACCGCTAGAGTTACCGCCACCGCCGCTTTGTGTTCACCCAAGATTTCACATTTCAATGCTTCGACTAGATAAATCAAAGCGAGGCGACGACCTACCGTGGACCCGAGTCGATCGAATTGCAAGACGATGCCACGTACGACAACAAATAATTCAAATTGTCGACCGTAAAGTCAAGATATCGAGGAACAAGGAAATCCCTTCCGTTCTCGTGAAATGGCAATTCCACGGGGACGAGGAGTTAACTTGGGAACTAGAGTCATACATGCGAGAACATTTTCCCTATCTATTCGATTCCTATGAGTCGAAGTTTAGTTTACTTATTAGTAAATTTCTGGGTCGAAATTCTAATAAGTGGGGAGACCGTAACATCCCTCGATTTCTAACACGACTTATGTGACACGTGTCGATCGTGACCCGCCACGCGATATTTGTTTATGCGTAAGTTCTCGCCTAAGTAACCGGGGAGGAAATACAAGAAAAGTGTGCACGTGACGGAGAAAAATACGGTCGATGAGGTAAGGTGAGTCCGGAACCCAGGGTTAAGGTCGGGACTCAAGGGTGGGTAATGCACACCTAGGATCCACCTCACCATAATGGTTTCAAGTTCAAACAAAAACCAACTACCCCACCCACTCCCCCACTCACACCTAACACCCCCACTCATTCACCCCACTCACCCACCACTCATTCTCTCTCTCCCATTTTTCTTCTCCCCACATCACACTCACTCCCCACTCATTCTCTCTCCTCCCAATTTTTCTACTCTCCCCACTTATTCTCTCTCCTCCCAATGATTTTTCTTCTCTCCCACTCATCTTGGTCTTCAAACCTCTCTCTCACGGTCTCTCATCTCTCTCTCTCACGGTCTCTCATCTCTCTCTCACTCACGCCTCTCTCTCCCTCACCTCTCACCGCCGCCTCTCTCTCTCGCCGGACCGGATCGTGGACGCCGGAGGAGGCCGCCAACCGAGGTAACACTCTCACCTCGCTTTCTCTCTCTCTCGCGTTTCACTTCTCTCACGGCTCTCTCTCTCTAGGTTCGCTCATCATTCGTTTGGCCGAGACCAAGCCGTCGTCGAGGTCCCGTGGTGGCGAGGAAGGTCGCCGAGGTCTCACACTCTCTCTCCCGGAGCACTCGGCCACTCTCCCTCTCCTCACGGTTTGCTCTCCCTCGCTCACGGTTTCTCTTCATTGTCACTTTGTTTTTGTTGTTGTTCGTCACACTTGTTACGTGTGCATGTGGTTTCCGTGACAAAGACCGGAACGTGTCGAGACCCCACCAAAACTCGGGCCAAAAACAGCTTTATAGGTGCAAAATCGAAATTCCGAGAGGAATTAGCGCGCTAATAGCGAGAATTAGCGCGCTAACAACCCCCGCGACCGCTAATTCCAGAGAGGAATTAGCGCGCTAATAGCGAGAATTAGCGCGCTAACAACATTACGACCAAAAATTCCAGAGAGGAATTAGCGCGCTAACAAACATTATTAGCGCGCTAATGTCGTGTACGTTGGGAATAATGATTTAAACCTAAGTGTTAGTGAATGACTCGACCTAATAACACGAGTTTCCGACCTTGTCGTAACGGAAACTTGAGGATACGCGTTAGGAGTCGCGGGAGTTTTACGTGGATTACGATATCTGTGTAAGTACACTTGCCTTAAAAAGCATTTGTACGTTAGTAAGCCACCTAAGAAGATATCATGTGATTCATTTTCACTTTTCTTGTGTTCGTTATTATCCCATCATTGGCATTCCATTCTATGTTCTTGTATGTGTGTTCTTGGCATAAGTACGTCTCTCGAAGGTACATGCGCCCGCACTGAGGGATAAAACGCGGCACTCGAGCGCACGAGTGTGTGACCACCCTTAGTGATTGTGTGATACCATGTACTGGATTGTCAGGATGGTTGTGGATTGTCAGGTATTGTTGTGGAATATGGACTCGCTTATTGCCTCTCTTGACTCTGAGACACGCATGTTTCGATTGCTAACATTTCCAAATTGTCTATCATGCATTCTTGCTTATTTATATTCCTACATTTCAAGCACCCGCATGATATTTAGACTGCCTTGTTTGTCGTTTCATGAATTATCGTTATATTCTTCTCGCTTTACTTTCAATTTATTCAGCTTGCTCACCGTCTAGTTTGTGACTGGTGGGTGCAGATAAGACGAGAGCAAGAGGGGCAAGGGACCGTGTCTAGGAGACTTTTTGTGAGCAAATGGACGTGAGGTACCGAGATGTAGGCTCGTACCTATCCTTTTTGTATGACGTTTATGTATATATATATATGGTTGTTTTGGAACCGGAACTAGGTTGGAGGTGATTTCCATAATTTCATTTTGTTGACTTGGATATGACTGCTTGGGGTTTCCACATTTATATAGATTCCTAATTTCCTTGATTGAGTTATTTCCCATTATTTGATTAGAATATGATTTTTGCTTCCGCCGTATTAAAAACCGCAATAACTCTTTCATAAACCTTAAAATTTTGATAAGTCGAGGTCGACTAGGCTCGTCCAGTCATTGAGAAACCGACTCTGGACTCCGCACGGTCTAGGCGGCGTACCCAAATGCATTGGGAATTTGGGACAAATGGTGAGTTTAGAGTCAGACCCCCAGTAAAGCATGCATAATTGGGTACAACAATCAATTCGCTCAACCGGTAGGCTCAACCCATGCATTAAATGTTTGAAGCTATAAAAACTATCTAACAAATAGTTGTTTTCGGGTAAGATGTCTTTACAGAACTGCAAGACTTCATCATATTATTTCTCAAAGATATGGTGATCCACCTTAATTTTCAATAAACGCGTCATTGCTGAGAATTTTGTTACCTTCTCATGGCCACAACTCCTTATTCGTAGAGTCAATCATTGACAAGTCAGTAATTAGACATATTTTATAGCGTAATTTTGGTTGATTTTATATTTTAATGATTATATTACAATGTTATTCTCTTGTTTTTGTGATTTTAGGTTTTAAAAAGAAAATAAAGAAATGGAAGAAAAGTGAAAGAATAGCGAAATAGTCAGCTGAAAAAAAAAAGCCCAGTGATTTAAAATAACACTAGAATCACCACCTAAATCGACAGTAGGAAAAGGCTAGCGAATCCACAACAAATTGAAGAATGAACTAGAAATTGCCAGCTGAATCGGCGAAGCACAGAGAGCTAAACTCACTAATTTACTCAGCTATTTGTGTATAAGTTAGGAATCGTTGACAAATCGTTGAGGTTTGTTACGAGTTTTTTAGATTAATATGAAATATTTGAGTTTATCTAAGATGTGTATATGTAGGGACATTATAAAAAGGCCAGAGAGCTTTGAAACAACTCTCTCTTTTTGCTTTCCTTTTGCTCTACATTAGTTTTATTGTCTATGTTTAAAGATACATTAAAGCTTTGATTTATATTAAGATATTTATTTATTATTATGTCTTTTAATTATATTATACATTGTTTATTTCCAGCATATATAAGTAAGTAGTCTATCAATCTAAACAAACCATAGACATGTAATATATTTTAGATTGTTATATAGTTATAATTATGGAATCAAATACTTAATGCTTTAAATCTATTCATACACGTCAATCCCAGATTTAACAAGTTGTTTTGTGTATTAAAACTAAAGAAGATTAGTATTGCATGCATAATTGCAAATGTGTCATGTGATATTTTGATTATGATTATATGTCTATAGTTATTTACAACAATGATAGAAGTAGTAACTAAGATCAACCTATAGGGCATTTTCCGAGTGGATGTTCTGGGTGATGTGTTCTAAGTTGTTTATTATGTGGCTTCGGTAATAATATTGGTTTAGATTGGGCCTGATTTTCATTGAACTTAATGTTATCGTATTTCTATGGTGTTGCGTTTTATCCATTGGATAAATTTACAATGATAAGAATGTGGCATTTCCATTGAATTTAGGAAAACTGGTGACTAGCTAAAGGCTATCAACATATTATGAAGTAGGATTTATGATTCCAAAGTTTCATGTTTTATGAATATAACTATAGTATGAAGTGATGTTATGTTATAGTGTTTGAAAACAATCCAAGCATATTATATTGTTTAGTGGGAGTTTGTTTAGATGTTTGTTAAGATATTTGAATTATATTTAATTTTAGTATTGTTTATTTCATTTGCATTTGAATTGTTTATTTAACATTTTAATTCCTATTTAATTAGATTAACTAATAAGGTTAGTTTGATTAATTAAGTTAGTATTTATAGTTTTCAGTTATTTAACATTTTAATTCTCGTTTAATTAAACAAGAATTATATTTAATTTTAGTATTGTTTATTTTAATTAAGTTAGAATTTATAGTTTTCGGTTATTTAACATTTTAATTCCCGCTTAATTAGATTAACTAAGTTAATAAAAACAAGAAAAAATACATTCCTTTGAGATTGAAAAATCCATGTGGAGACGATATCTCATTTATCACTACTACAAGCTAATAGTAAAATACGAGAAATTATTATGCACATTCAACACGTGTCAATCATGTTGAATAACTTTTGGGGTTCAGGATTCTGCTCCTCCTCACAATTCCAATCGAAACTCGACCCCGCATGGTCGTGTACCATATCATGATATGACATCGAATATTCGGCGACGGAATCATCATGATTGTCCACATCGTGTATGAGTTCTTCCTCCCTGTGTTCGGTCCAATGATAATAACCGAGAATGAACCATCGACTCACTAAATGAAACTCTAATATATTGACATCGTGGAATGTCAAATTAAGACATTTTGCGAGAGTGCATGGATATTGAATATTCTCTTCGCTGTGGAAATTAAGTAGTACAATGGAGCTTGGCGAGCTCTATGAACTTCTTCATGCCAGTTCTAAACTCCATACGAATGTAATCGTTTTCAAGGCAGTTGATCATCCAATCTCGAGATAAAGACATCTTCTAAACCATAGAAAACTCCAAATAATGAAAATTAAATATACATTTGATCTAGCGAATTGTAACCATAGTTGAATTGTAACCTTAATTAGTCGAGTTGGTTGCATTTGCACGTACCTTAATATAAAATCGACCGAGTGAGCTCTCTTAATACCTTATATGCGTTGGTGAATTGAGTTGCTTGTATTTTCATGTAACTTCATTGAAGTGTGTATTTTAAGTGTTGCATGGTAACTGGTAATATCATATTTTTGTGGTAAGTGTTATAAAATCATCATTCTATATATATATATATATATATCGATTATTTGTTTTTTAACAATATTATATATCTTTGATTTTTTTTTCGTAATAGTATCTTATCAAATATTTTGTATAATTGCTTAATCACTTGCTTGAAGTTTTCTAGTAATATATTAGCATAATTTCTATAAGTACTACAATTATTTATCTCTCTATATACAATATATTTTCAATTATAATTTTTTGAAGTAACGCATTAAACATTTTTAACTTTTTAAAAATATTTTTTTTTTTTTAGCTTTATATAATACAACTAATTCTTATATAAAGAATTACTCTCATAAATTTTAAAAAATATATTTAAACCATTATCGAATATTTTTACTAGTTTTATAAATATATATTTATATTTTTTAATCTCTTTATATATTAAAAACTTAAGTAAGGTTGCAATTTTTTTTAATAATACTAATAAGTATTTAAACTTTTTTGTAGCTTTACCTATATATTAAATAGTGCTTTATTTTTGTTCAAATTGATATTATTTTTAAAGTGTATGTTGTGTTTTAATTTACCAAATTATATATTGAAAAAAGTTTACAAAATATTTAACTATTTTGTTTATAATTAAGCTATACATGTTATACATACGTTATTTTTTAAATTTTTCATTTTCCAAAACGAACTTTAATCATAAATGAAATGAGATATATCAACCAATATGCATATTAAAATATAATTTATCAAGACTAACATATAAAAATAAGTACAAACAAAATAATTGCATATGTATGGACAATATTAATTTAATCCACACAAAATAATACATTACACTACCCATTACAACTGTTTTTATAAACAATTTTTATTTAAGATATTTAAAAAAAATTATCAACAAAAGAATTGAATTGATTTTTTTAAGGGAGAACTTACCTAGTAAATAATTTTTCATTAACAATTACAGTCATACAAATTTCAGAATATTGAAATAAATACATTAAAAATGTTTTTAATTTAAAAACAGTATATATGCACCAAAAAAATTAAAAACATTTTATTTTGATTTAACATATAAAAAAGCAGTTTATTTATAGCAAAAAAATTAATCAAAGACCAATTTTCATCATACAAAAAATACAGCTTATAAAAAAATCGAAAGACACTTGCCTACTATGGAGGGTGGCACTGGGGAGAGGGTAGTGGCGATACTGGTGGCGACACCAGCGAGCAAACGACGACAACAACAAACAACAAAAATCAATAACAAAATTCAAAAATCCCTGATAAAAAACAACAAAAAAACCTAAATCAATATTCATCATACATTTTTACCTATTGTGGGACGCGGCGACCGGAAGGTGGACAGGGCAGTGGTGGTGGTGGCGGTGTAGTGAGCACGACGAACGATGCAATGGCGGTGGTGGGGCAGGGAGATTAGCGAGGAGGTAGTAGATCGATGGAGGCAAGGCTTGATGAGGAGGTGGTGGCGCATGGAGATCGAGTGTAGCATCACCTATCCCGATTAAGGTGATACTTGACCTGAAACCCTAATTAAGCTCTGATTCACCAAATCAAGCCTAACTAGAGCCAACATCCTTGTCCAATTGTACTTGAAATCACAACCTGTATATCGATATCTAAATAAGAACATAAATTAAAAGCAACAAACAATTTAAAACTTTTTAGAAATATTACACGATATATAGAACTATTAAAAACTAGAATACCATCAGTTAACAAAACATTCCTAACCCAGTGATATTATAAAAACCATATCTCAAATAGTATATATTACATGAAAGGAGTTATTACTTAAAGAGAAGACTATGTAGACTCGGGTGCCTTCCCCTTTCCTTCTCTACAATGCTAAATTGCGAACCTAAAATATTAAGAAGGGTGAGTGCTCCAACATGTCAGTAAGTAACTCTCATAGACGCATCAATTATCAGCTAGTAACAATGAACAAATGAATAACAATATATGAAACTAAACAATATCTATTCAGGCATAAGAATTGATATAACAATAAATAAATGATACTAATCATAGGTAAACTGCAACTGTATAGGTGACTGTTAATTTGAGTTTAAAAATAGAGTCGTACACTCGCATCATTCGAGAATACAACCACATAATCCACACGTTGCGCTACGTGAGATTTTGTTGCTTTATTTAAGCTTAATCGAGTTACCTACTCTAATTGGACAGTATCAACTAAGGTAAGACTCCGATTTACTGAGAATGAAAGGGCGAAATCCATTTTTAGACGTACATTTTCCTTTTATTAGGATAAAGGGCGAAATTTATTTTCAGGCATACCTCTCCAACCTCAGTCCTAATCCGCCTTATCTCACACTTTCGATCATTTTCACATTTAAAACATTCCAATCACAGTATGTTGTTCCCCATTCGTAGCCCATTATGCTACATTAACTAAATATACTAAATACATTGCATAATTGATAAGAATACGAGTCTCACTTACCTCGACCGGAGTTTCCCAGCCATGTAGGGCCTCTCGAGCCTCCTAGGAACTTCTAGGTAAATCTACATTCAAATATGTTCATTTGTTAAGTTTGGTTATTTTTGCAAGTCATACAGCGACCGTAAAACCCCGTGAAATATTTTCTAGTTTTTTCCTTTATTTTGATCAATTTTGAGTTTAATCCGATTATTTCACGCTTTATGTGGTGAAAACCTAGTATAAAGTCTCGAAAGAATCCCAATATACTCATTTTTATAGAAATACATCAATTTCTGTTTATTTGGTCAAATTATTATTTTTCTTAATTTTTTTTGATTTCTTAATTTTTTCTTAATTTCAAAACATTTTTCCTTTTTTAAAAAAATTTGGGTCGGGTCGACTAATAGGTTTGACCCGACCCTGGCCCAGCTCATAGAAGGATGCACACGTACGATGCGTGTACGTCTTCTTCACTAGATGAACAAATAGTCGAGCTCTCTGTTCATTCTAGTGAAGTTAGTTTAATTTTTTTTATTTGAACTGGGGTTGGAGACTCAACCCCGGCTCGATTGAGGAGAGGAGACTCCCCTGGGTCGTCTCCTTCCTCGGACAACCGAGATCCTCTCCATCACTACTCGTCATCTCCAATAAAACACCACAGTGACAACAACAATCAGCAATAACAACATAACAACACCACAACATCTCACCTACATCGTCCCCATCACCTCTTCCACAGTTTCTTCTCCTTTCTCTCTTTCTCTTTTTTTTTTCATTTGATCGATGGGAAGAAAAGTGAGGCGGTTGTGTTGAGTCTGAAGATAAATATAATTTTTTTTCTCGAGATTTGTACGCATGAATCTCGAGGTCGATCTAAAGGACAATAATCAAAATAAAAAATCCTTAATGTGGCACCAATATTGGCAAATGCCTATACATGCACATTATTTTCCTTGAGATGTTCTCGAGGCATGGATGATACCAATAACCCACCCTATCCACTTTTAATTATACTATTCATCGCATCGACCCAAACATGTCATGTATCTCGAGGTAAATCTAATGTATAATTTTATTTTGATTCAAACTATAGAATTCATTTTATATATTTATATATTTTTATATATACTTATATATATATATATATATATATGTACACTTATATTTCCACACTTATACTTTGTCCAACCGCGTCAACGAGTAAATTCGAGCGTGCACATTACCTCGTAACCGATGTGTGTCACTCACGACCCACACATATTATTATCGACCTCACTAATTTATCAATTTTTCATTTTAGTCAACTTAAAGCCACATAATTCTAATTAATTCAATAAATAATATTACAAACCATACAAACACAAATCGGTACTCACATACTAATTGAGACACGCCAAACTTAACCATGAGCTAAACTCTGATTAATTAGGATTTGGGTTAACACTAATCACCTAGTCAAGGTAACGGGTCGTTACATCGAGGGAGAAATGGCCAGGTGCAGTGGCCAATGAAGGTGTGGCAAGCAGTATGGCGGGTGGGGGTTAGGGTTTGGTGAGGCGAGGAGAGAGAGATTGTAATGGCTCATTTTATTATCGTTGTTATTTATTTAGTAATTTCATATTAGGGCACCAACTCAAATCCACATGGACGACGTGAGTAGGTTAGGACACACATCGACGTAAGTACACTAGACATTTGTCTGTTGATTGCTTATTTGTGATGCATATTTATAAGTTTATTTGATAATATATACATCGCATGTTTATGTGGTATTGTTATATCGTGCGAGATTATGTAACGAGTATTTGCTTCATAATGCATGCCAACATTGGTATTGGGTAGGCAAACTACGAATACATTAATTGATCAATTAAAAGGGGCAATATAACCATATGTTAAGTCAATTCAATCGTGCGTCGAGATATGCACCTTGAAATGCACGCCAAGACGCAAGGCACTGAGTACCGGGTAGTCGAGGGTTGGTGAGACCACAAATTTGTTAATAATAGAGTATAAATGTACCAAACATAATCAAATTGTATAGCTAAGTTAACTATTTAAATAGTTAAATCTAATTTTCCTATACTTATAAGGAAATATTCTAAGCCATAGATGTACAATGAGAGGATCCTAGATTTAGTAATACTAAGCTATTAAGTGGTTCAATGAGTCATTATTCTTTGTGTTGCATCATTAATAAGGACCACAAGGTAGTCCTCGAGATACATATAGTACATTAGATCATAACAAAACATATATATAGCAAATGAGCGGGACTTCCTCATCTCCACTAACATAAATTCATGCAAATCCGAAGAGAAAGATAGGAGGTGATAGATCTTGGAGCTAGATTTCAACATTTGGAGGATAAATTGAGGGATCAAACTCAAGGTAATCATCTTCTTCACCTCCTACACATGAAAATGAGCTCAATTTGGTATGTTTTGGTGTCAATTCGAATTTGAGGATTTGATCACTGTTTTGATGAATCCTTAATAATTTACAAGTTTAATTAACACTGTAATTAAGATTGATAAACTTATTTTGATGGAAATTGAGAAAAGAAAAAGTAGTAATTGCATGAATTTGATGATTATGATTGAATATTTGTTGTTTCTGTTGTTGTTAATGGTGTTATGGAGTCCCCATGGAGTGGAGAATAAGTTGACAATGCTAGGATAGCCAATTGGGGTATTGGGACAAAATTCTCGAGTTGAGAATTTTGTCACCCGGCATAGATAGCGCACTATGCAGTCTGGATGCCCAACTATTCTTCGAAATGGAGAATAGAACGCACTAGACCGACTCCCTAACGCGCTATATACACCTAGCACACTAATGAAAGATAAAAACTTAATTTAAAGGATGTTTTGAGTAATTTTCGACTTAATATATATTTAAACACTTGTAACCAATTTAAGCACTTAAATTAGACATCAAGGACTTAAGGGACAGTAGCTCGTGTACCGGATAGCTAGGCGGGTCGGATTCAGGAGTTCGGGGAAGTCGAAGAGCGTGTTTGAGGTTTGTAAAATCCATAGGTGATAAGTCGGTATTTTTATATATTTAGTAGTTTATTTAAGTATATTTAATTATTTAAAGTATTTAAAGTATATATTTAATTATATTTTTGGTCACTTTTAGGTGGAACGGAGTGCGCGGTTGAATTCGTGGCAGAAAATACTCAAAATGGAGTATTTACTTGCGGTGATCGGATGCCGAACAGTTTGCCTCGAAATACGTTGTGCTATGGGTAAAATAAGAAACAACATATTTCAACCAATAAGGAGTTGCCACGTCAGCGTTTGACCAATCGGATGATGACATGTCAGCGCCACGCGTCACATCAGCAGCCCAACAGCGCGTCACTCATTTGTTCTCCTCCAATCGCAAACCGCCACGTAGCGTGTCTACATCGTCTCTTCCAATCACGCGTTGTCGCGTCAGCCAGGACAGACCACGTCACACAAGCAACATTTTCTCATCGTTTTAGCTACCGTCGATTTGCCTCGGGATCCGTGCTCACACAAACTCCCAGAGACTCGCAAGAGTCGCACGAGTTTTTCTTCCGCGGTTCTTCGTCCACGTGGCGCGCTCTTATTCGCCAGAGTCACATTGATGTGTTTCGGCCAATCACGTGATGCCACGTGTTGTTGAGTCACCACACACACAACATAATGCACGCACAGTTCTCGACGAATGATGCGCAACAAATAAGTGGCGGTGATTGGAGCGGTCCAATGGCGTTCCGACACATCAGCGCAACAGGAAAAACTAGCAAATCGCGTGCAGACACGTGGCAGAGTCCGATTTTTTATTTAAAAACATCCCTACGATGCTCATCTGCATGAGTCACCTACCTAACCCTAAAATTAGTATCCGAGTACAAATTAGAGTACTTTTATATATTAGGAACCTATGTATTATTAGAGAACAATTAATTAGTATTTTTTTAGAAATCAATTATTAGTTTTTAGTATAGATTTTTGAAGATGATGTCCGGCTAATTAATTTCTTGCCTAAGTCGAAGGGGAAGCAAGTCGGAATTATGGATTCAAAGCATAATATGTGAGATCTTTTATTTTATTATTTAATTAATTTAATTTCTCATATTTCATTGTTGTTGATTTAATGATTATGATTTAGATCTATGGTATGTATGAGGCCGGTGCATGCTTTTAGATGGACAATCTATTGTTATTTGGAATATTAGTATTTGTGTAATTGTGTTTTTAGACCAATAAAGTAACAAACATTCACACGTTTGCCGTAAAACCCTTTCAGTTCTTGAATGTACAACAATTGAATCTATTTAATGTTATGCCATTAATGTTATGTCATTATCTATTTACGAGACTTGGTGCTTCCATTAATGTTATGCCATTATCTATTTATGAGACCTTGCATGCAGGCCCATTGGAGGAGACCGGTATTGTCATTCAGTTAGTAGACCATTCCGTTGTTAGACCTGTCGGTGTTCTCGAGGACGTTCTAGTTCGAGTGAACGAGTTTGCGTTTCATGCTGACTTATATATGGTCGATACGAAAGAGGATCCATTCCCCAATGCTTCATCAGTACTCCTTGGACGCCCATTTTTGAAAACGGCGAAGATGAAGATAGATGTTGATGATGGATCTCTTACCATGGAGTTCGACGGTGAAGTCATCAAGTTTAACATCTACGATGCGATGCGATACCCCAAAGATGTGTCTTCTGTGGTGCGTACCATGGACTGTGTGGATCCATTCGTTGAGCAGACCTTGCTCACGAATGGCGATGATGAAGTTAAAGTAGTGTTAGAGAATCATCTCGACACTACTCAAATCCACGAAAGTGATCTAACCTTCGATACTTACGTCGAAGATCTTGTTTTCGAGTTCGATTCAATCCAACCCCTGCCCCCAAGCATCCATTATTTGGAATTACCTACTTCTGACTCTGAACTTTCTCCTTCCTTGGTTAAACTCCCACACTTGAGCTGAAACCATTACCTGAGAACTTAAAGTATATGTTTTTAGGTGAGAATGACACACTCCCTGTGATCATCTCAGCCAAACTTATACATTTAGAGGAAGAGAGGCTCCTTCGAGTACTACGAAAGTTTAAACAAGCTATTGGGTGGACCATAGCGGATATCAAAGGTTGAGCCCTTCCACTTGCATGCATCATATATATATGGAAGAAGGGTCGAAACCTACGAGAGAAGCCCGAAGAGGCTCAATCCGTTAATGATGGATGTAGTGAAAAAGGAGATACTAAAGCTCCTTGATGCTGGTGTGATTTACCCCATCTCTGATAGCAAATGGGTAAGCCCTATCCAGGTGGTTCCTAATAAAACGGGAGTCACGGTAGTCACCAATCCACAGGGTGAGTTGGTCCAACCCGTATTCAAAATGGATGGCGGGTATGCATTGACTACAGGAAATTAAACGCTTCCACCAGAAGGATCACTTCCCCTACCATTCATTGACTCGTGCCACGTGTCAAGTCAGGCCGTATGACTCGCGAAATACGTATTTAATGCGTCGAGTTCGCGTCGCACGAATCTCGAGGACACATTAGATTTGGATTAAGTAATGCGAGTTTGAAACTTGGGATTCTCGAAATTTTCATTCGATACAATTGTGGTCACGCATAGATGTGGTACTCGAGATTCGTGTCGCACGAATCTCGAGGACAATTTACTTTGAAAGTCAAAAATGACTTTCGTGTTGATGTTGGGGAGACTCGCCGGTCGTTTTATCGCTGTCTTAACGGTTATTCCGTTTGGCACTTTTGCGCCATCTATCGGCGCATGCCCTTTGGGTTATGCAATGCCCCTACCACCTTTCAAAGGTGAATGGTGAGTATCTTTTCAGATTTTGTTGATCATTTCATTGAGGTCTTCATGGATGACTTTACCATTTACGGTGATTCATTTGATAGTTGTCTCAAAGAATCTGACAAAAGTTCTCAGCAGGTGTATCGAGAAGAACTTGGTTATGAACTATGAAAAGTGTCATTTTATGGTGGACCAAGGTCTTATTTTGGGACACATTGTCTCAACCAGAGGCATAGAGGTAGACCAAGCTAAAATTGATGTTATCAAGAAACTTCCCTACCCTACGAATGTGCGGCAGATTAGATCTTTCCTTGGACACGCTAATTTTTACCGTCGTTTCATCAAGGACTTTTCAAAAATCGCATAACCTCTATGTCGTCTACTTCAAAAGGACATACCTTTTGAGTTTGATAAGGCATGTAAGAGTGTATTTGATGCACTGAAAGACTCACTTACTAGCACACTAATGATTCAGGCCCCTAATTGGGAGCTTCCATTTGAAATCATGTGTGATGTTAGTGATTATGCGGTGGGTGCAGTCTTAGGATAGAGAGTCGGGAAAGCTTTACATGTCATATACTACGCTTCTCGTACTCTAGACGCTGCTCAGATTAACTACACCACTATTGAAAATGAGCTCCTTGTTGTTATCTTCACACTTGAGAAGTTTCGACCTTACCTTTTGGGAACCAAGGTTATCATTTACTCTGATCATGCTTTGAAGTACCTGATGAGAAGAAAAGGATGCCAAACCTAGGCTCATTAGATGGATACTCCTACTTCAAGAGTTTGACATAGTGATCAAAGATAAAAGTGGTGCAGAGAATGTAGTCGCAGACCATCTCAGCAGAATTAAAAATAGCGAGAGTCCTACCCCTCTTATGGATGATTTCCCTGACGAGCACATCTATGTTGTTATCGACGATCTCCCCTGGTACGCCGATTTAGTAAACAATATCACTTCGGGTGAGCTATCTCATTACCTTTCGAAGGCTCAGAAGAATAAAGTAAGGAGCGATGCTAAGTACTATGTATGGGATGACCCATACTTATGGAAATTTTGCTCCGATTAGGTTATCAGGCGTTATGTCCCTCAGACCGAGAGTCATTCCATATTGACTTTTTGTCATACTTACGCCTGCGGAGGCCACTTCGGTCCCGTCGGACAGCTAGGAAAGTTCTTGAGAGCGGGTTTTATTGGCCCACCATTTTCCATGAT
The DNA here is from genome assembly GCA_039657365.1 of Stephania yunnanensis. Lineage (NCBI taxonomy): Eukaryota > Viridiplantae > Streptophyta > Magnoliopsida > Ranunculales > Menispermaceae > Stephania > Stephania yunnanensis. The sequence continues at coordinate 12,077,718 of CM077592.1, forward strand.
TCATACATGTTTACCAAGACTTGTCTTAACTATCAGAAATCTGGTAATCTTAGTCATCGAGACCAAATGCCACTTACCCCGATTCATATTTGCGAGATATTTGACGTTTGGGGTGTAGACTTTATGGGACCGTTTCCGTGTAATTTGGTAATGTTTACATACTCTTAGCGGTGGACTACGTGTCTAAGTGAGTGGAAGCTAAGGCTACGCACACTAATGACTCCAAATTGGTATTTGAATTCCTTAAATCGAGGATTTTCACAACATTTGGTACCCCACGAGCCCTGATCGGTGATAAAGGCACTCACTTCTGTAACTGTATGGTTGAAAGTCTTCTGAGGAGGTATAATGTCAATCATCGAACGTCTACAGCATATCATCCCCAAATGAGTGGCCAGGCAGATGTCTCTAATAGAGAGATCAAATCCATCTTGGAAAAGACGGTGAATCCTACTCGTAAAAATTGGAGTGCACGTCTTGATGATGCGGTTTGGGCTTACCGAGCGGCGTTTAAAACGCCAATTGGGATGTCCCCATATCGCCTTGTGTTTGGTAAAGCTTTCCACCTGCCAGTCGAGCTTGAGCATAAATCCTACTGGGCCGTGAAACAGTTTAATATGAAGCTCGATGAAGAGGAAAAGAGAGAAAGCTCAATCTCCATGAGTTGGAGGAAATCATGAACAACGCGTATGAAAATGCGCGGATTTATAAAGAAAAAACTAAAGCGTTTCCATGATAGCAATCTCTCTTGGAAATCTTTCCATGTTGGTCAAAAAGTGTTTTTATTCCAGTCACGTCTAAAGATTTTTGCAGGTAAGCTGAGATCGAGGTGGACAAGACCATATATTGTGACTGCGGTGTATGATCACGGAGCAGTGGAGATTCAGAGTATGAAGACTGGTAATGTGTTTAAGGTGAACGGCCATAGATGGAAGATCTTCTATGAAGACTTCCCGAGTCATGATGTGGAGGTCGTCTCACTGGCAACGCCAGTCTATATTGATTGACAGACTTCGACCAAGTCGAGACAACGACTTTAATCAAAAGCGCTATTGGGAGGCAGCCCAAACTTTGATAAGTATTATTTAGTTTATTTATTTCATATATTTTTTATTATTTTGCATGAATTTGTATCATTTCATTCCTTTTATTTTTATCATATTTTTTCACCATCTTGTTTGTTTTATATGTGTGAACCTCTTGACTTGTTTTGAACCTTGAGGACAAGGTTCGGAATAATTTTGAGGGTGTTTTAGGGATTGTGGATTGTTTTGGATGGATTTTTTGCGAAAGACCGCAGGTGAGATCGTTTAATTTTTTTATGCGGTTATATGCGGATATTGGATGGTAATGGTAGTGTTTTATATCATTTCTTTCATTTCTTGTCTATTCATATTCCTTTCTCATTTCATTAGGAATTGATGCACTTTCATGTATATATTTGGTATGTTTTATTTTTAGAGTCACCTGAAACTTTGTTCATGCCTTTGGTTGTAGATGAGTAAATTACAATTGCCTTTTTTACTTGAAACTTAGAGAAAATTAAGAGAAACACTTAATCAAGTTCGTAGCTCAGCATTTTTATGATTTCATGATTAAAGACTTAGATGAAGGTTAAACTTAGTGCTAGATAACGAAAATGAGTAGACGGTCAAATTTATGCAAGTTATATTATTTAACCCACATTGGGAGATTTGCTTGATCATAGTGAAAGTGAGAAGTACTAACATGAGTTTTTCATAAAAATAAAAATAATAAAAAGAGTCCCACAGTTTTCTCCAGAAATGGAGCAGGGAATCTTATGGTGGGAAAAAGTGAGAAAAGCGGTCTACAGAAAATGGAGAAAGGATCGTACTACTTGAAAAAAGAAGAGGTTGATGAAAAATAATGAAAAAAAAAAAAAAAAAAAGGTGGAAGTTGTAAAACTCCTCAAATAAAAGATTTAGTTCGAGTGCTTTCACTATATTAAGTAAGATTTTGAACTTACATGGTTTAATTGTATAAACCAATAAAACTCGTGATTAGTTTATGGCCTTTGTATTGACCGATTCTATTTTTTGAAAGTGAGATCTTAATTGTGTTTGACTTGCGAGACTTGACATATCATAACTCTGAAATTTTTTGAGTTACTTGTTAATTTGGTGACTATGTAAACCAAAGGAACTCCATGAATTTGGGTCGGGTATAGGATTAATTCAGTAAGTGCATTATTATATTAGGAGTCTAGTTTAGTTTGTGTTGTCATTTACACCTTTGCTCGGGACGTGCAAAGTCTTAAGTTTGGGGGTATTTGATAAGTCGGTATTTTTATATATTTAGTAGTTTATTTTAGTATATTTAATTATTAAAAGTATTTAAAGTATATATTTAATTATATTTTTGGACATTTTTAGGTGAAACGGAGTGCGCGGTTGAATTCGTGGTGGAAAAATACTCAAAATGGAGTATTTACTTGCAGTGATCGGATGCCGGACAATTTGCCTCGAAATACGTGTTACGCAGTGGGTAAAATAGGAGGCAACATATTTCAACCAATAAGGAGCTGCCACGTTAGCGCTTGACCAATCGGGTGATGACATGTCAGCGCCACGCGTCACAACAGCAGAATAAATTTCCAACAGCACGTCACGCATTTCGTTCTCCTCCAATCGCAAGCCACCACGTAGCGTGTCTACATCGTCTCCTCCAATCACGCGTTGTCGCATCAGCCAGGACAGACCACGTCACATAAGCAACATTTTCTCATCGTTTCAGCTACCGTCGATTTGCCTCGGGATCCGTGCTCACACAAACTCCCAGAAATTCGTAAGAGTCGCACGAATTCTTCTTCCGCGGTTCTTCATCCACGTGGCGCGCTCCTATTCGCCAAACGGGTCACATTGACGTGTTTCAACCAATCACGCGATGTCACGTGTCGCTGAGTCACCACACACACAACATAAGGCACAGTTCTCGACGAATGATGCAACGACAATTAAACGGCGGTGACAAGAGCGGTCCAATGGCGTTCCGACACGTCAGCGCGGCAGGAAAAACCAGTGAATCGCTGCAGACACGTGGCAGAGTCCTATTTTTTATTTAAAAACACCCCTATGATGCTCCTCTGCGCACAAGTCACCTACCTAACCTCTAAAATTAGTATCCGAGTACAAATTAGAGTACTTTTATATATTATGAACCTATGTATTATTAAAGAACAATTAATTAGTATTTTTCTTAGAGATCAATTATTAGTTCTTAGTATAGATTTTTGAAGATGATGTCCGGCTAATTAATTTCTTGCTTAAGTCGAAGGGAAGCAAGTCGAAATTATGGATTCAAAGCATATATGTGAGATCTTTTATTTTATTATTTAATTAATTTCATTTCTCTTATTTCATTGTTGTTGATTTAATGATTATGATTTAGATATATGGTATGTATGAGGCCAGTGCATGCTTTTAGATGAACAATCTATTGATATTTGGAATATTAGTATTCATGTAATTGTGCTTTTAGACCAATAAAATAACAAACATTCACCCATTTGCCGTAAAACCCTTTCGGTTATTGAATGTACAACAATGGAATCTAGGTTAAATCGGTAGCGGTTGCGACCCGGTTATCTAGGATTAGTGTTCCCATATATCTATATTACCGCGGTTAGTGTGTTAAACCTGATTGGTGGATGTCTAGGGTTATACATTAATTAGGGAAATAGTTAGTGGCGGATGTCCTGACTACCGAAATTAGGGGAATTAGGATATTCTGGCGGATGTCGATTTTCCAATGCTAATCTAGGAGAATTAAATTAATAATTTATTTGGGAAAGATTGAGGACCATTGAATGCTATTGAATCTTGATTCCGATTTGTGAAACTGGAGATTTAGGTGATTTTTCATTATTGATATTAATTTTTGAGAACTTTTTATTTTGTTAGTTTATTTAATTATTTTATTGAATTTTCTTAAAACCCCATATTTTTAGTTAACTTGGAGTAAACTCAAGTCCTGTGGATTCGACCCCGTATTTACCACTACTACACCCTTGTGGTTGGTAACTCGATTGCGGGTTATATTTGGCACGCACGACACGTGATCAATAGGGACATCATTTGAGTATTCAATTGTTGTTTTCATATTGTTTCTATCCATTCTTGCATAACGTTCTATTCACACTATTTTGGACTGTTGGTCGAGGTTACTCCCACCGGATATATTAGTTGTGGGTCAATGACACGCTAGACCATTGCATGTGTATCAGGAGTCCTCGATGAATGACGACCCGAGCTACTTTGTCGATACACATATCGGTGTGTCGTGGGTCTATGTTGACCACCGAGAGAACCAAGTAATGGGCTAGTTTGGTGTGCCTACTGGTGGGATCCTATGGAATGAATTCGAAGTATGGTCTAGTCTAGACCAGGACGGGCATACACATTTGCGTTTTATTGTTATTTACGCATGCGATGACCCATTTATAGTTGCATGTTTACTTTCCGCTTGTTTATTTAACATTATTTATGGATTCCTTTACTTTATCCTATGAATGCTCAGTGAATCTTTTTTGAATTTTACTCACAGAACTCATCATCTGTATTTTGTGACGTCTAGTGCATATCCTAGTACCAGTAGGGGCAAGGGGATCAGGTGACTACATCAGATTGCCCGTTGTCGAGGACCTACTCGTACATGTTTATTTTGATATTTTGTTTTATTTTGGGTATTTGGGATACTAGAGAGACATTGTACACTGTACATGTATATATATATGTCTTATGGTATTGTCGCCTATATACAGAGTATTTTTTCAGATTTTTCCATAGTATGACATGCTCATATGAACGATACTATAAATTATGATGATATTTATGTCTTAATTACTCTAATTAAGACTTCCACTATTTATTGTTAAATGTAATTAAGTTTTGACTCATAAAATATGAACCACTAACACGACTAAGACCTGAAAAGCTACAAACAGTCAGACTTAAGGAATCCAAAGACTTAAGGAAATAACTTAAGAACAATATGAATAACTGAATAGTTAAACTAATAACACGAGTGGACACAAATATCGAGACTCGAGATGACGGGTAGCTTCCAGACATGTGTAACTGGGCCCATCTGACGAGGAGCACACGACATTGATGACACATCGGGGCGGCCACGTGGCGCCACAAAAGTGGCATATGGAGAGGGAGATCAAGGGGGAGTGGCTAGAGACGTGGTTAGAGATCGAGAGGTGTTAAGGTTTTATGAGGGATCAAGAGGTGAGGGTGGCTGGAGATCGAGAGGTGGGGTTAGGGTTCGGTGAGGTGGGGCAAAGGGTGGTCGGGGGGTTAAGTTTTGGGAGAGGCAAAGAGCTTGGGGAGATAAGAGGGGGTTTGGGGAGATGGAGGGATTGAGGGAGGCTTAGAAATGGTTATGTGAGGGAGAGTGTCATTTGGCCTTCTTGTTGGGTTTTGGGGTTCATAAGCAGCGAAAAATTCAAAATAAATTTTGAAAAACCCCAACAAGATCGAAAATAAGTTTCATTAAACTAAATCTACGAAAGTAAATCATACCTTATTTTATGATTTCCTTTTATGATTGTTCGATTTCCAAGACGTTCAAGGACGCGTCCTCTATTTGAAATCCATACACGAACGGTGACCACAATTTGGAGTGCTAGCCCCAAGAGAGATTGAAAACGATTTTTCTTTCTCTCCCTAAATCCAAGAGAACTCGAAAATTGTAAAATAAAAAATTTTATTTCATTTTTAGGGTTTCACCCTTTATTTATATGTGTAGATAAACAATCACTTAAAATCATATTCGTAATACAACTATTGTATTTAGGCAATTTAAGGAAATTACACATACGCCCCTATTAATAAGTTATCACATAACAAATCGTAAGGACATTTATGCCATGAATTTTATCATATGAAATTCATTACTCTGGACAAATTGAAACTGTGCAACACCATTCTTTATATGTGACCCAAAAGGCTCATACGTCGTTGGCAGTGAACCAAATACTATTTTGATACACAAGTCATAAGCGATCTCTAGCAAGGCATTATGACTACCTAAGAAGCATGAATATCAACATCGATACACATATATCATATCCTTTTGTTGTGTGATATCCTTTGATTAAACATAAGACATAGAAAGTCACCCTTAATGTTCAATCGTACTAATCTCAATCTTTAGGTAAACCGAAAAACATCCAAGTGACATTGATCATATCAATTCACATGGACTTGGCCATTATCAATCTATCTTATCGAGGGATCCACTAATATCTCTCTCTATACGAAAGTGAAAATTATATTTTGATTACACGCCTTCATATATTATTCACACGGTAACCAATCACAATCTTTATAATTGTCCAATCAAAGACAACATTTAATTATGTCAAATTATCATGCTCTTAATATTGAAGTCTATGGTAATCTCAAGTCGAATGACTAAATGATATACATATCATGAGTAACACCTATGACTTAATCCATGTGGTGTTCTCATAGCGGGTCGGTCCAGTACCTTATTCCCTAATGAGTACTTATGATCATGATTTGTATCCCTATACGCATGATCATCACATTGTTGGGGCATGTGCCCTAGGTCAATCCATTAACTGTCTTTATGAATACTTTTAGCTAATAAAATAGAGGATTTCATTTGCAGTTTATTGTAATTAATTTGCATGTTTACATTATAATAAGATCCATGGGTATTTACAGAAATATCCTAAATGTTCCTAGTCGATCATTATACTGGGAACTATAATGAATTAAGACTAGTGTGAGTCTTGATTGATGATCATATGATGATTATACATATAGGGATACGAATCAAGATCACAAGTACTTGTTAGGGAACAAAGTACTGGACCGACCCGCTATAAGAACATCACATGGATTAAGTCATAGTTGTTTCTCATGATAGGTATATTTTTCAGACCTCTGACTTGAGATTACTAGAGACTTCAACATTAGGAACATAGTGATTTGACACTATCAAATGTTGTCTTTAACCGGACGATTATAAAGGTTGTGATTGATTACTGTTTGAGCAATATGATGAAGTTGTGTAATCGAGATAGAATTTGTCCCTCTCATATAAAGAGAGATATCTAGTGGATCCCTCGATGTGTTAGACTGTTAAAAGGCCTAGTCTAAGTGAATTGATATTGATCATTGTCACTTGGATGTTTTCAGTCTACCTAGAGATCGCGACTAGTACGATTGAACATGTTGGATGACAATTCCATGCCTTATGTTTGATCAAAAGGATATCGTGTGACAAAAGGATGTTATATACACTATTGATTAGGTTGTATCGATTTGATATTCGTACAACTTGGGTAGTCATAATGTCTTGCTAGAGGCCGCTTATGACTTGTATACCAAAATGTGTTTTGGTACACTGCCAACGTTGTATTTGGGTCGCACACTAAGAATGATTTTGCGAGATTTTAAGACGGTTCAGAAAAATGAATTTTACATGATAAGATTCATGACAGAAACGTCCTTGTGGTGTATTACACTTATACTTCTTTAAGTAGGGGTATATGTGTAATTTACTTAACCGTCTATATACAATGGTTGTATAAATAGGCGCTTTAAGTTAGAATACACGTACAAAAGATTAAAAAGGCCGAAACTTTATTTTCGTTTTAGAAATGACTTAGGGTTTTTGGTATGCTTTGGATCATTTTGGAGAGAAACAAAAGGTTTGGTATTCTCTCGGAGCTAGCACTTCGAATCTCCACCGCCGTTCGTGTGTGGACTATTGGTAGAGGGCGTTCGTCATTGGCAGCCCCTTAGAGATCGATCAACCTTCAGAAAAGGTATATTGCGACTGATGTATGATTAAGTTTTTCATGGTTTAAACGTTTTTAATGGAATTAGATTCGGATCCTGTTGGGGTTTTTGTCAAAATTGTTTTTGTAATCTCCGCTGCGCATGAACCCCAAAACCCAACACACATGACCATCAATCAAGATTCACACCAGCAAATAAAACCTTTATTTTTTTTAACTAAAATCATAATATAAATAATTTTTGTAGATTGACATATGGCACATGCCTTAACATCCCCCCTTGCACTAAGGCTAATCATTCATGTATCTAATACCTAATGACCTAACATGATCATCATGTTTCGCTTATGGAAGAGCCTTCGTCAAAAGATCTACAACATTGTCTTCTGTAGGAACTTTGCAAATATTCACGTCTCCCCTCTTAATGATATCTCAAATGAGATGAAAACGTATAAATATATGTTTGGATCGGTGGTATGATCTTGGTTCCTTGGCTTGTGCTATCTCCCCATTGTTGTCCCAATACAAGCAAATGGGGTTACCTATACTTAGAACTACACTAAGTTCTGAGATGAACCTTTTGATCCAAACTATCTCCTTAGCTGCATCAGACTCTGCAATATTTTCGGCTTCTATCGTAGAATCTACGATAATTTCTTACTTCGAACTGTGCCACCATTCAAAGTAAATACATATCCAGACAGTGATCTGAAGTCATCTATATCAGTTTGAAAACTTGCATATGTGTAACCACTTACAACAAGCTTGTCTTCCAAACTTCCATAGGCCAAGAACACTTCTTTAGTCCTTCTCAAGTACTTAAGAATGTTCTTTACTGCTATCCAGTGACTCTTACTAGAATCAGACTATTATCTGCTTGTTGCGCTCAAAACATATGATACATCAGGTCGAGTGCATAAAATGGCATACATGATAGATCCAATAGCTGATGCATATGGAATCGTATTCATGTGCTCTCGCTCATCATTAGTCTTCGGACGTTGAGTTTTGCTGAGATTTATACCATGAGACATTGACAATGACCCTCTTTTAAAGTCTTGCACACTGAACATATTCAGTACCTTATCTATATAAGCATTGTGACTTAGAACGATCGGCCTTTTAGATATATCTCTGTAGATCTTAATCTTAAGGATGTAGGCTGCATCTCCTAAGTCCTTCATTGAGAAACATTTCCTTAACCAAGACTTAACACTCTGCAAGGTTAGATGTCATTTCCAATGAGTAATATATCATCAACATTGAACACCAGGAAAATAACCACCTCTCCCACTGACCTACTGACCTTCTTGTATACACGAAGCTCATCTTCATTTTTAATGAAACCAAATTCCTTAATTGTTTCATCAAAACGAAGATTCCAGCTCCGAGAAGCTTGCTTTAATCCATAAATAGATCTTTGAAACTTGCACTCATTCATAGAAGTCTCAGGATAAACAAACCCTTCAGGTTGTATCAAATACACGTCCTCAAATAACTTTCCATTTAGAAAAGTTGTTTTGACATCCATTTGCCATATCTCATAGTCATAATATGCGGCTATGGAAATTAGAATTCTAATGGATTTAAGCATAGTTATAGGAGAAAAGTTTCATCATAATCAACATCTTGAGTCTGTCTAAAACCTTTTTCTACTAGCCGTGCTTTATAAGTATGTACATTGCCATCCATGTCAGTTTTCTTCTTAAAAATCAATTTACATCCAATGGTATTACCACCTTCAGGTAAATCAACCAAGTTCCAAACTTGGTTATCATACATGGATTGTATTTCAGAATTCATGGTACTAAGCCATTTATCTACCTCAGGGCTAGAAACAACCTCTTGATAAGTAGTAGGTTCATTTTGATCTATAAGCATAACCTCACTAGTATCAGTAATAAGAAATCCAAATCTCTCAGTTGTTGTCTTACCCTATCAGACCTACGATGGCCTTATGATACCCGTGGAGAATGAATTAGTTCAAAACTTAGTTGATCTCCCACTGGTGCTCGAGTGTTTATTTATGGTTCTTGAATTTCTTTAAGACGTACTTTATTCCCACTATTGTCTTTTAAAATAAACTTTTTCTATAAAGACATCATTCCAAGCAACAAACACTTTGTTCTTAGCCGGATTATAAAAGTAGCATCCTCTAGTTTCTTTAGGATAACCAACGAATACACACTTAGTAGATTTGGCTAATAATTATTTTGAGATTTGTCGTCATACGAAAACCTCACAACCTCAAATATTAAGGAAAAACAAACTTGATCTTTTTACAAACCACATCTCATGTGATATTTTATCAACCGCTTTAAAAAGAACACGATTTAGTATAAACGCAACGTAGTTTCTAATGTATAACCTCAAAAGAAAATATGGAGATCTGCATTACTCATCATAGATCAAACCATATCCAATAAAGTCTGATTTCTTCTCTTAAAAACACCATTCCATTATGGAGTTGATGGGGGAGTTAACTATGAGATAATCCCACGGTTTCTAAGATGGTCATCAAACTCTTGGCTCAAACATTCACCACCTTGATTTGATCGAAATGTTTTAATAATTTTACCAAGTTGATTTTGCACTTCGTTCTGGAAATTTTGAAACATCTCAAAAACTCACCTTTATGTTTCATGAGATATACATGACCATATATATCGAAATCACCAGTGAATGTAATGACGTACTAATAGCCACCTTTAGCCATTGTGTTTATAGGACCGCATACATCAGTATGTACTAGGCCCAATAAATCACTTGCCTTTTCACTGTGTCCAGTAAAGGGACTATTTATCATTTTGCCTAGCAGACAAGATACACATGTTTCATATGATTCAAAATCAAATGAATCTAAAAGTCCATCTTTATGGAGTTTAGAAATGTGTTTATCATTAATGTAGCCAAGACGACAATGTCAAAGGTATGTTTGATTCAAATCATTTGACTTGAATCTATTTATATTTACGTTAAAAATGGGAGTATATGTGAACCTTTTCATGTTTAGAATATAAATCCCATCACACAAATCAGCATTCGCATAGAAAATGTCTTTACGAGAAATTTAGCTTTATTATTCGCAAAATGAAATTAAAACCATCCAAATCCAAATATAAAACTGAAATGATGTTTCTGCTAAAGACAGGGACATAATAACAATTATTTAAAACTAAAACAAGTCCACTAGGTAAATTTAACTCATAGCATCCTACAACCAACGCAACAACCTTTGTTTCATTTCCAACTCGTATGATGACTTCTTATTTCTTTAGCTTTCTACTTTTGGTGAGACTCTGCACACTAATAAAAATGTGATATCCACATCCGGTATCCAATATATATGACTCACTAGTAGACAAGTTAACTTCAATAACATAAATACCTGAAACAGTAGTCGCACTACTTTTCTTTTTCTTTAGATCTTCAAGATAAAACTTGAAATTTCTGAACCAACGTCCAGGTGCATGGCAGAAATGATAATTTCCTTCTTTTTTCTTTTGCTTATGGGACTGTGAAGTAGAAGCAACATGGAGCTTGACTTGTTCCCTAGGCTTTGTGACACTCACAAAAGCCTTGGTAACTTTAGTCTTATATTTGCCATTTTTCTTCAAAGCCTTTCCTTATCAATGCACTAGCATTGGGTTTCTTGACATTCTGCTCGTAGTTTTAAGCATCAAATGCAACTCTGAGATAGACTTCTCCATGTTATTAATGTTATAGTTCATCACAAATTATGAATAACTATTAGACAATGAATTCAGGATCAAGTCCGTATCCAACTTTTGGCGTATGAGAAACCCAAGTCTATCAAAATGGTCAATATAGCCCTTCATTTTTAGAACATGAGGACTAACTGACGAACCCTCAGCCATTTTGCAAGAATGAAGGTTTTTGACTGTCAAATCTTTCTTGCCTAACTTGTTGTTGGAACATTTCCTTCAGCGTCATAGCCATGTCATAAGCTTTCATGTGTTTCATGCCCTTCTAAAGTTCAGGAACCATGGTTGCCAACATAATGCATGCAACACCAGTTGAGTCGTTGACATGCTTAGTATGTGCATTTTCACGACTCTTAAAGTATTGGCTGGTGGTTCCTCAGGAATAGGATCATCCAGGACATCAACTTGCGTTCATCCTTAAGAACAATTATCAAGTTTCTGAACCAGTCAAGAAAGTTTGTCCCATACAACTTATTATTCTCACGGATGATTCGCAGGGACAAATGATTAATGTGATTTGAAAAGGCTATAGATCTACAACAAAGATTATGCAAAAGTTCATTTTAGTATAGAAGAATAAACTCCCACTAAATTAACAACTCTCCTTAAAAATGCTATGTTAATTTAGGAGACTAAAACCCATGTTTCACTCAAATCCAAGACAGCTAAGGCATGACACTTTGAATTAGATTATTTAGGTAGGTACCAATTACCTATTACATCATATGTAACTTTTAGTTATTTTATGAGATTATAACATCTAATGTCTTAGCATGTTTTATCTCATTTAGTGTCTAAAGCTCAAAACCGTTTTGATAGCTTTATCAAGTCTAACCATTTCAAATAATAGAGTAACCGTTACTCAACTTGCCTCACCAAGATAACATAATACACTTTGTGGAGGCAGATCCATATTGATGTGATCAAAGCCTCGATAAGTGTTCGAGAATGGATGTCACTTGATTTAAAATTTGAAAGAGGTATTTTTTGTTTGTTGTAGTAATGATAATTAAATAAGATAAATATCATATATTACAATGCATGAATAATCACTAAAAAGTTAGGAAATCATACTAATATTGACTATTGTACGAATTTTTTTGGACGCTACGAAAAGTTAATGACGGTCTCGCTGGCTGATTAACGATGGGGGGTACAGGGGGAGCGCCCCCATTTTTTTAGACAACAAATTTCAATTTAGATAATTAAAAATCACTTAAAATTTCTCATAATTTTAGTCAATCCAATCAACCAAAACTGGCCCTTATTTTAATTCTGAAAATATTAATTAAAATTTTTAATTATCTCGAACCCACTATTAACTTAATATCTTATCCTAATCCAATTAGAATTTAAGATAATTTGAATCTTATCCAATTAGGATTTGTTTTATATCTCACCTATCTTATAGAATTTGTAATTCTAATCCAATTACAAGTCTATCTTTTATCTTGTAGGAATATAATAACGGATTACTTACAATGAGATATATGATCAAAATCAATATCGAGATATTAATCATGCATTCAACATCAGAATCATATTATATTAATCATATTAACATAATCATGATCTCTATTATGGAGACATACATAATTATTGAACAAAACGAAATATGTGTTCAAGATTAGAATCATATTAACCTAAACATGAAGTATACCATGAACATACAAAATTCACATCATTCAATATAAAAATATATGTTAATCAAAATATTCTAAACATGAATACTATCATTGAATTATATCATGCGATGTATCAATATATATAAATTAACAATATGCTTTAAAATCAATTCTTGATAATAATTATCACAGAATCTATATGTATATCATATATACATTAATCAAGATTATGTTTTCACATATATATCATATATAAATAAAAAAGAAAATATGTAAACATTTAATAGAACCAAGCCTAATGCTTTGATACCACTGTTGGGTTTTTGGGGTTCATATACAACGAAAAATTCAAAACAAATTTTGAAAAACCCAACAGGATCGAAAATAAGTCATTAAACCAAATCTACGAAAGTAAATCATACCTTATTCCATGATTTCCTTTTCCGATTGTTTGTTTTCAGACGTTTAAGTGCACGCCCTTTATCAAAATTCACACACGAACGGTGACTACAATTTGGAATGCTAGCCCCAAGAGAGATTGAAACGATTTATTTTTCTCTCCCTAAATCCAGAGAACTCCAAAATTGTAAAACGAAAAATCTTATTTCTTTTTTAGGGTTTCACCCTTTATATATATAATATATATATTTATAGATAAGACTTCACTTAAAAAAACTCACGAGATGCACTTAATTGGGATTTAAGCCTTTTCTTTGCTTTTTTATCAATTGAGCTTGGGTAAGAAAAAAATTTAAGGATGGGCTAATTTGGTGGTTAGGGACATGGTAGTACGCATATGTCATGGTTCGGGACGCCAAATCGAGCGTCGAAACACCCGAAATACGACTTTTTAGGTTAAAGACAAGGGCATGTGTGCCATTTGTGTCATATTTGGAGTCATTAGAGGTTGGAAATGGAGCAAATGGTGTTCATTGGATTGCCTTGAGGTGCACAAGTGAGGAGAGATGTGTTTTCAACTATAAAAAGTCAATTGACTTTAGTTTCCACCACCTTTTCTCTCTCCTTATCACAAATCCGAAAATCGAAGAAGAAGAAACAAGGGTTTTGGAGACTTAAAGTGATCATTAGAGGAGTTTGGAGTGGTGAAATCATCAAAGCAATGTGAGATTCACAAACACCTCAACTTTCTTCATCTTTTGGTCTAGATTTTTGAGGTATTGGTGTGAATCCAATAGAGATTGTTAAGTAGTTGTTTTGGTAGGTTTTAAGTGCTTTGAAGTTTAGTGGTTTGTGTTGTGGTTTTTGTTGGTGGTGGTGGTGTTGTTGGAAACCCGGAATTGTCAGCAAAATCCGTTGTCCAAGACACGATTAGCACGCTAATGAGGTCATCTAGCGTGCTATATGACAATTAGCTCGCTAGGCAACAATATAGCGCACTAATGTTCTTCCTAACGAAGAACGTATATCTGCCTAGGAATCTAGCACGCTAATTCCCAAATCCAACGCTCTAAATATTGCAGATTGTAGACTATTTTTACTAAGTAACATAAAATACATCCAATTGACTAAAAATCAATTATAAATGGAAATAGGTCATTTCGGGCGGTAATTTGGATATCTGGGATTTGGCAGAGTCGAACCGGGGGATTATTTAGTAGGGCCATGGGAATCCTAGGTGACTACATCTGATTGTCCACCGTTGAAGACCTACTAGTACGAGTTTATGTTGATGTTTTGTATTATTTTGGGTATTGGGAGATTGGAGTGACACTGTACTTGTATATATACATTGTTTTATGGTATTGTCGCCTATATACATAGTATTTTTCCAAGTTTTCCACAGTAGGACATGCTCTTATGAATGATGTTTATCATACTAATTTAGTACTTTATTTGCATCTATTATGACTTTCGCTGACTTAATTTTAACTTGTAAAATACAAACTACTAACATGACTAAGACTCGAATAAACTACAAATAGTTGAAGTAAGGAACTTTAATTACCTAAAGAAATAACTCAAGAAAATTTGAATAATCCACTAACTATATTGATAACACACGTAGACACGATAATCAAGACATAAGGTGGACAGGCAGGTGTAGAACACGTATAGTTGGGCCTATCGAGTGAGGAGCGCACGACACGATGACACGTCGGGGCTTCAGGGCCTGGAGCCGCCACACACATCATGATACATTTTGGTTATGTTGGGATGAATTGTGTACCTGGATCTCTGAGCCTCCTGAAGTATACCATCGCGTAACTCTGCCACTGCCGAAATCTACAATCTATCTCGGTGTCTCAAATACTCATCAACAAAATTTTGTCAATCTGGGAGACCTAGACTCTATGCCATCACTACAAAAAAATCGCAAATCAGAAACGGAATTTTCCGTTTCTGATTTGCGAAAATTCCGTCTCTGAATGAAATCGAAACGAACGAGATCGAACGCGTTCGTCTCTCGAAAATCGTCGTCGCCGATACGATCGAAACGGAAAATGGATTCCGTTTCGATTAGAGACGAATAGAGACGGAAATTATCCGTTTCGATTAGAGACGGATTTAGAGACGAAATTAGAAACGAACAGAGACGAACAGAAATGGATTTTATTTCGAAATGGTACATTTGTAATTGCATTCGTCTCGATTCCGTTGTCGATTAGCAACGAATCGAGACGAATTAATAAATTTATGAATTCCGTCTCGATTCCGTTTCTAATCGCAAACGAATCGAGACGAATCGGAGACGGAATGCAAAGAGTCCGTCTCGATTCCGTCTCTAATTAGAAACGGAATCGAGACGGATTATTCCGTTTCGATCTCGATTCCGTTGCTAATTAGAGACGGAATCGAGACGAATTAATATTTCCGTCTCGATCCGTTTGTGATTGATAGAAATATTTCGGAAAATTAGAGACGGAATAGCAACGGAAAATTTGAATTCGGTTGCTAATCCGTCTCTAATTTTCTCGTTTTGTTTAAATATGGCACGGATACATAAGCCAATCGATTCTCCAACCTAAAAATCAAAATACAACCCGATATGACATACTCCATCGCCGCACCCTCCAACAACTCCTTGAGGGTGCTAACATCCCCCAAAGAAGCCAAATTGCGCATCCATACATCAAAAATATATATCAACAAAAATTCAAAAGAGAAAGAAAAAATGTGAAACTCAAAATTAGCCCAAAATTTATATATCCACGGAAAGTTGTCATGTATTACAAAAGCTCCAAAATTTGGAAGTATACACAAAAACCAACCAATCCTATCGTTCAACAAGCAAAAAAAAAAGAACACTCACAAAAGGTCCAAAATTTGGAAGTATACACAAAAAGGACTTCATCTAATAAGTAAAACGCAGCTTTGAAGCATTTCTGAATCTCCATCTGAGGGCAACAACCAGTGAGTATGCACCTGAAAGAAGTAGGCAAAGGAGAGATTAATTAGTTTGAGGTCCCTGCAGTTAGCGCGCTAATTCCAGTATTAGCGCGCTAATTAGCCACTGCCAGATATTCTTGACTTTTGGAAATCAAGCTTTAAATTTGAATTTTTGATTTCCTGGAATCGATAATGGAGGTATCGAACCACGACCTCGACCGCCACGACCTCTATGGACCCCTCCTGTGGCCTGACCACGAGGGCCAGTTGGTATTTCGCCGCCAGATGTCGGTGCCGCACCTATTCCGCCTCGGACGATGGCCTCCTAATGGCAAACCTCGACATCCCCTACGACCACGTCCGGCCATGATACCTAACAATATTCACGAGTAAAACATCATAAAAGAAGGGCATACAAAAAGTAGAAATTCAGTCTATATTATTGGACTTAATAAGAACAAAATCCATGCAAATAAAAGTAACTACATTATTGGTCGTTAACATATCATATACAAACTTTATTCGCTATCATCCGTTTCAAATTCACTCTCATGAGTAGAAGGTGATGATTCTTCTTCGATTCATCTCCACTATAAACTTCATCGCTTGGACCCGCTTCAACAATGAATCGAGTCCCGATCGGAACATCCAGATTGTTGATATCGGCGTCTCATCATCGACTACGCACGTGGTGGGCATCCCATCTTGGAAAGCAATCTCTGCCGAGCCCTGGTCATTATCGTCTTTGCTAGTTTCCTCGTCGGCGAATTTTGGTCGACAAAGAACAAACTCGCTAGCCATTCTTGTCGATCGTTCCGCATAGAAGGGTACGAAAGGTAGTAGACTTGAGTGGCTTGCATTGCCGGTACAAATGGCTCGTAGTTGTTATATCGTCGACTTCGTTGAACCTCTACCAATTGAAGTGTTGGGTGAGTCCTCACACCATGATTCGGTGTAGGGTCATACCATTCGCACTTAAACAAGACCACACGTTTGAGGCCGGTATACTCAATCTCCACAACCTCTTGCGACTCCATAATAGTTATGGGAAACATCGCGTAGTTTGAACCCTTCACCAAAACACCGCCGCTTCTCTGCGTCGATCTATTAACGTCATATGTTGTGGAGTGGAACTTATACCCATTAACAAGGTAACCAGGGTAGTAGACAAGTACATGATCGACTAGGACCAACAAAGATCAACGAGCGTCTCGTCAACTATAGAATTCCGAGCCTATTCGTCAAAATTAGAGATGCAATATGACACATTAGTTATGGGAGAAACATTTGAATCTATAACGTACAAAAGTAATGCCCTTACATATGTTTGAAACCAAATGGGGAAGTTGTGCTCTAGACTACTATCAACTTGCGACTCCCTCATTGCTTGAGTGATTTCATCGACGAATATCCTAGAAGAAACGAACGTGTAAGTCGGATGTATTTATAATGTATGAACAATGAATGTACTGCATTAATGAAAGAAAGTGATGGACATACGAACGTAAGGAGCGATCTCTCGGACAATTGAGCAAGATGTACGAATGAGCGGCATTATACTCCCCGCTTCGTTAAGTACCGCTCCTTCGACTTGCCCATGGGTCGACCAGGATAAGTGAAAATTGAGAAATTGCCAACGAAGTTCGGTGTGGGCCCGAGATCGCCATCGTCGTTACGTGGCACTTTGTCATGCAACGTAAAGACGTGATCTTCGAAGTAGTAAGAACAAAAGGATGTGACCTCTTCGACCAAATAAGCATTACACATGGAGCCCTCAACCTTCGCTTTGTTTCGCACATTGTTCTTCAAATGTTTAAGGTACCTATATGAATGTTATAGGAAATGTTGATATAAAACCTATTGAATGGGAAAATAATATCAAGGGCTCAAGATAGTACCTCTCAAATGGATACATCCATCGAAATTGAACGGACCGCCCGACGGGCCTCGTAGGCCAAGTGGATTGGTAGGTGTTCCATATAGTCAAATAAGCTTGAGGGAAAATTTTTTCCAACTTGCAAATGATTTTTGGTATTTCGACTCTAAGACCTCCATATCTTGGATATCTTGACACATTTCGCAGCAAGGGACCGGAAAAATAGGCTTAATTCGCTAATTGCAACCCAAACCGGGTTTGGGAGAAGTTCTCTCGAATGCAATTGGTATCAACCGTTGCATGAATATATGACAATCATGGCTCTTCATGCCTAACATTCGCAGCTTTCTTTGGATCTACACATCGACCAAGATTCGATGCGTAACCATCAGAAAACGCAACTTTTCAACCCACTCGCACAATTTTTGTCTTCTTGATGTATCAAGAGCATAGCACCCAAGGACGTAAGTATTTGTCGCCGAATCAATGTGTAGAGAAGGTCGGTGACAATATTCACGAATATCTTGCCTCGATTTTGCATTGTCCTTACTCTTGCCCTAGTACACACATAATAGTGTTGAAAATGTTGTCAAAAACATTTTTTTCGATGTGCATGACATCTAAGTTGTGGCGGATCAAGTTTGTCTTCCAATACGGCAAGTCCCGAGAATATGCTTTTCTTCCTCCATCCCGAATTCTTAGCTATCCGCCCATTCACGTATTCGGCGCGATTTCGTCACCTTCATCAAGCCAAACGATTCAATTTCGCCAAAATTTCTTCACCAGATCAAAGCGGGCGATCATCGCTATGACCATTTTGCCCCTAATGAAATTTTTTTGTCTTTCCTTAATGGTGATGACTTCTCCAAGAAACGACGATGACAAATCAAACCACGATGTCTTACCTCCATTTCGCAATTGAAATGCATTTGTATCCTCCATACAATATGGACAAGCGTACTTACCGTGTGTGCTCCAACCGGACAACATGCTATATGCGGGGAAATCACTAACAAATCCATAAAAGGGCAACTCGCATGACAAAATTTGTCTTGGTGGAAACGTCGTATGTAACCACCCCATTGTTCCATAAATCTTGCAACTCTTTCACAAGCGGTGAAGGAACACGTCGATTTTCTCGCTTTGGGCTGGTCGGTCCAGGAACGATAACCGTTAAGAACATAAACTCGATTTCATGCACATCGACGGTGGAAGGTTGTAAGGAGTCAAAATCACGGCCACGAAGAGTACGATTTCCTGAAATCCCAAATACTTGAAAACCATCGGTGCACAATCCTAAACGAACATTCCGAACCTCGGCAAAAGTCTTTATTGACGTCATTAAAATGTCTCCAAGCAATCGAATCGAACAGTGTTGCATAACATCTTCAGCGATGAATGATCTCCATGCCATCGCATATGTTTTGCGGTTGACTCAGACGCATACAATCGTTGCAACCGAGGGCCCAAAGGGAAGTAGTACATTCTTTCGCAAGGGCGGTTTTTTGTGTTCCGACCACGACCTCGTCGATGTGCAAAGTATCGTGATTTCCCACAAAATTTACATGACGTCAACTCAGAGTCCACTCCCCAATAAATCATACATTGGTCCTCACAACAATCTATTTTCTCAACAGTAGACCTAGACCTCGCATTAGTCTTTTAGTGGCATAAAAATTCTCAACCATTGAGTTGTCATTTGGCAAACAATCCTTCATAAGTTTAATGATTTCATTATACCCTCGTTCGATATATGATTTTCGTACTTGATCGCAAGTAATCTTGCCATTGCGGACAACGTTGTCATGGTTTCGCAACCAGGCCACAATTGTTCCCTACTTGCATCAATCATATCATATAGTTGGCGTGCTTTGGGGTTTGGTGATTCTTCCACGACATTCCAATTGAAACTTGGACCCGCCACGTTGTGTAGCATCTCGCGGTAAGGTGTCGGATCGTAGCCTCGAACATCGCATCATCAATATGGCAATCCATTGCGTGAAAATTTTGCGGCCCTTCATCTCCGTTCTCACCATGTTCGTACCAACCGTGATATCCCCGGACAAATCCATACCTACATAGGTGGTGCTCAACCGTTTCGACGTCCGTGTACGGAACAAGTCGACATTTCTTAAAATTGCACGGACATCTAATCTTCCGTTCACTTTGGTATGTAGGACAATGTTGTTTTGCAAATGATATGAATTCTTTAACCTTCGCCGCGAATTCAATTCGAACATAACCGTTGTCGAGCCGGTTGTACATCCAAATCTCTGTTTGTAGATGACATTCCTAGTCGAACGTAACCCTTGTCGAGCCGGTTGTCTATTCAAGTAATGAAATAATAATGATTAAGATGATAAGAAGCCTCCAAAATGGAGAATATTGTAAATCGGAAATGCGATCTACACCATCTAAAGAGAAGAAATTGATAGCTAAGTGAAAGAACGAGGTTCGCACATTAAACTCATGAATAGAGAATAAATTGACAAAGTTAGGAAGTCATTAATGAGTCATCACAATCTAAAGAGAAGGAATTGATTGAGTTATGTTGTTTATGTAAGAAGCTTGGGCATTATCAAAAGGATTGTTGTAAATGACTCATAATAAACATGTATAACATGTATTATAAGTTGGTTAGGTCCTGGACGAGTTTAAGGGTCGCTAACACAAAGGGATAAAATAATTTTTTTGAGTTCCCTGCAGCTAGCGCGCTAATTCCAAAGATATTAGCGCGCTAATTAGCCACCGCCATATATTTTTGACTTTTGGAAATCAAGCTTTACATTTGAATTTTTGATTTCCTGGATTCCTAACACGGCTATAAACGGTCATATTGGAATTCCTATCATGATAAAACCACCACAAACTTGGTTGTAACATAAGGGAGAAGAAACACATTTCAAAATTCAAGATCTACAAAGAGAAGAAATTTGATTTTTTAGAAGGAGCAATAGGAGATCTTTGTGGTCGTTCTTAAGTCCTCAAATCCAAAGACCTTTGAGGCTTTCAAAGGAAATGCGATCTACACCATCTAAAGAGAAGAAATTGATAGCTAAGTGAAAGAACGAGGTTCGCACATTAAACTCATGAATAGAGAATAAATTGACAAAGTTAGGAAGTCATTAATGAGTCATCACAATCTAAAGAGAAGGAATTGATTGAGTTATGTTGTTTATGTAAGAAGCTTGGGCATTATCAAAAGGATTGTTGTAAATGACTCATAATAAACATGTATAACATGTATTATAAGGGTTGGTTAGGTCCTGGACGAGTTTAAGGGTCGCTAACA
The DNA here is from genome assembly GCA_039657365.1 of Stephania yunnanensis. Classification (NCBI taxonomy): domain Eukaryota; kingdom Viridiplantae; phylum Streptophyta; class Magnoliopsida; order Ranunculales; family Menispermaceae; genus Stephania; species Stephania yunnanensis. The sequence continues at coordinate 12,099,382 of CM077592.1, forward strand.
CAAAGGGATAAAATAATTTTTTTGAGTTCCCTGCAGCTAGCGCGCTAATTCCAAAGATTAGCGCGCTAATTAGCCACTTGCCATATATTTTTGACTTTTGGAAATCAAGCTTTACATTTGAATTTTTGATTTCCCGGATTCCTAACACGGCTATAAACGGTCATATTGGAATTCCTATCATGATAAAACCACCACAAACTTGGTTGTAACATAAGGGAGAAGAAACACATTTCAAAATTCAAGATCTACAAAGAGAAGAAATTTGATTTTTTAGAAGGAGCAATAGGAGATCTTTGTGGCTGTTCTTAAGTCCTCAAATCCAAAGACCTTTGAGGCTTTCAAAGGAATATAAGAGTCTCTGCAAAGCTGATCTCTTTTGTCATCCTCTTGGTTGTAAGGAAATCCTTGATATAAACTCTTTCTTGTGCTTAATCGACATAGTTTTGTGTATTTGATTTGAAAATCAGTTTGATGTGTGTTTGAACAGCTTTCATCCCCTCTTGCACTTAAATTAAAATTTTCAAGACCCTAAGATTGCAAAAAGAGACCACCAAAAGAGTCCGACATTTAGTTGTGTGGGGAATCGAAGTTGAGGCCGTGCGCCTAACCTATATCGATATCGAGGCATACAAATACCACATAGTATCAACGCGTCTACTACTTGTTCACTCATACGTCCTTAAGGTTATAGGTTTATTCCATTCTCTAGAAATGTAATGTGAAACAAAGAACATTCACTAAAAGAGTAATCCTAGTGTTTCTAACCCTAACTAGTAGTAGAAATTAAGTAATTATAGGTATTATTCAATCGTAACCAACAACACCTAACTAATCAATCATCCATAGCAAGTGCATGAATATGAAATTACTAACAACTATAACATCAAACGACAAAGTAATTACCTCAAGACATGATTCTAATGTATTATAATGACTCTCATGACATGCTTTACCGATAAAATAAACATGGAATAACAACCAAATACGGATGACATGCTTTACCGATAAAATAAACATGGAATAACAACCAAATACGGAATCAATATAAATCTTGAATTGCTCAATTAAAAGGTTGAAATGAAATAGTACATATTAATAAACCTAAAAATAGAACAAGCATAACCTCAAAAACTATGCATGTAAGAGAAGAAAGCGAACAAAAACTTCTAAACCAAACAAAAGACACAACATTAACTTAATAGATCAAGTGAAGAACACCAACTAATGCACAATCAACCAAGGAACAAATCAAATCACTCAAGAACAGCTTAAAATAAAACCTCATAAAGTAATAACAATTATAAGAACCGAACTCTTAAAATATGTCACCTGATCAAGAGTTTGTTCCTTCACAGCTCATAAACAATAAGGTAGTACTATAACACGGCCAATTGCCAAGGCAATTTACAAAAATAAAATGGATTCCATGACCATAATAGCTAAGACCTTTCAAGAAAATAATTTTTTTATTTAAATCCATTTATTCGACTAATATAGTCCGAGCCGCTAAGAAAACCTAGTATACACAATGGTCACCACATTATGTTCATTTCCTATATTTGAACATCAAGGCATATATATGATCGCCTTCCCTAGCGATATAGCTTCAGTTCAAGTGAAAATCTATAACATATTTCATTCATGAGCATAATATTTGCAATGCTAACAAGTATTACGACTTTAATATTCCTGGATGCCGCATATAATGTACGTAGGAACACCGGACACCCCAAATATTTATTGATAGATGGAAATTTATGAAGTCTGCATGCTTAATTTAAATTGGAAAATCTTTCTAGATAAAATAGCTTCTTGCCTTCAACTCCGATGTTTACTAGAAGATCGAACTATCAAATGAACCATAGCGGAAACTTAAATAATTCTCATGTCACCCGACGGATTATTCCATAAATTTTTTAAATTAGATAAACAAGGGGACTAGAACGCCAACCCGACAGACGCAAATTTTTAGCGAAAACACCAAGCAAGTTCAAGATTTCCTCAAAACCGTCACGAGGTGAATGATCTCTATGAAAGCCAAGAGCTCTTGATCATGAGTGTTGCTCGCATTATAAAGAACAATAAAAAACAAATAAGAAATGAAGATTGTAGTAAGACTCCAAAACTACAAATTCCTTGCTAACCGGATCCGAATCGAGACCGAGAGAGAAGCGAGAGATATCGGCGATGACGAGACCGGCGCGACGAGACGGAGAGACCAGAGAGACGGCGAGACCAGAGACAAGCAGAGAGACCAGGTAGCACGACCAGACGGAGAAACGGAGACCACCGCGACCGAGACGGCCGAGCGAGCACCGAGAGACCGACCAGCTCGCACGACCAGACGGAGAGACGAGACGATCGAACGGGATGGACGTCGGGGACGAGACGATCGACCGGCGCGACGAGACGAGAGACGGATTTAGGTTTTTGGGGTTTTTTCGTGGGAATGATTTGGGGATTTGTGTTTTGTTGCCGGGGGGGGGGGTGCGGAAGGAGAAGAGGCGCCAGATCGACAAAATACAAATCTCAAGGAATGATGAACGGCCATAAGAAATGAAGAATTTGGCGGGAATGGTGGCGCCAAATTTCGGAGACGGAATTTAATTCCGTCTCTAATTCCGTCTCTAATTCCGTCTCGATCCGTCTCAAATCCGTCTCGAATATTTCCCCGTCGGTTCGCTTCGCTAATGTTACATTTAGAAACGGAACTTATTCCGTTTCTAATTTCGTTTCTGATTTAGAAACGGAAATAAGTTCCGTTTCTAATTCCGTTGCTGATTTGCTGTTTTTTTGTAGTGGCATGTCCCTAAACCTCTGATACATCACATAGGCTCTTTGACACTCCAAAATGCGTAGGATAGATATTTTTGGTACTCACATATGTCCGCAAATATATGTCTCTACAGTATCTAGAACCTCTAACAAACTCATAGCTACTTCCGCCTCGAGTAAATTAAACTCGTGTGGTCATCTGGCAAACCATCGTCTCACAGTCTGGTTTATCCTGCTAAATGCATCTGCTACGACATTCGCCTTCCAAAGCCGATACTCGATGGCGAAGTCGTAGTCCTTTAGCAACTCCAACCACTTTTGTTGTCTCATATTCGATCCTTTCGAGTTAATAAATACTTCAAACTCTTATGATATGTATATTGTATGAATCTCTCACTATAAAAATAGTATATTCACACCTTCGGTGCAAATACGGCTGCTGCAAGATCCAGGTCGTGCACTTGATAGTTCTTCTCATGGGTCCTCAATTAACGTGACAAATATGTTATCACACCATCTCCCTGCATTAATACCTATCCCAATCCGGTGTTACAAGCATCCATGTGAACTGTCAACTTTATACTCGATTTTGGCAACACTAAAAATGGTGTAGAGGTTAACTTCTTCTTCAACTCTATGAAGGCTACCTCGCACTCTCTAGACCATTCAAAAACACATCTTTCTTGGTCAATCTAGTCATCGGCGTTGTGATCCTAGAGAAATCATATACAAACCACCGATAATATCCTGCCAATCCCAAGAAGCTCTTGATGTCTATCACACACTCTCGTGTAGGCCAATCGATGATAGCATGAATCTTACTTGGGTCCACTGATATCCCTATGTTGCTGATTACATGTCCCAAAAACTTCACCTCAAAAAGATAAAATTTACACTTACGGAACTTGGCATACAATATGTGCTCTCTTAGAGCCCAACGTCTCTCTGAGATGCCTTTCGTGGTCCTCACGAGTCTAAGAGTAAATCAAGTTGTCATCAACAAACACTATCATAAACCGATCTAAATACGGACTCAAAATTCGGTGCATCTAATCCATAAATACGGATGGCGCATTTGTTAACCTAAATGGCATGATAGTGAACTCAAATAACCCGTAACATGTGCTAAATGTTATCTTGGGTATATCCTCTTCTCTGATCCTCAACTGATGATATCCTGATCTCAAATCAATCTTGGGTAAAGGATATCTATTCTCGAATGTCACCTTATTCAACTTTCGATAGTCTATGCACATCCTCATGCTAGCATCTTTTTTCCTCACAAATAGAACCGGTGTTCCCCAGGGTGACATACTCGGGTATATGAAGCCCTTCTTTGATAAATCATCTAGCTCAGCCCTCAACTCCTCGTGCTCTGACCGTGACATACGGTACATTATATGTTGTGTGTCTAGCACTAAATCAATCATAAATTCTACCAGTCTGGGCAGGGGTAATCCAGGAAGATCCTCAGGAAAAACATCTAGGAACTCATATACTATTAGGACCTTCTCAAGTCTGACCATTGGCCTCTCCTTTGACTCTACTATCCCTGCGAGGGCCTTCCATCTCCTAGGTGGTCGCTTACCTACCTCCAGTGATTGGAAGTGATATCGTGACTCTGATGAAAGTAAACTCAGGAATCCATGGTATCGAAAAAGTGACGGTCTTCTTAAAACAATCTAACTGGGCATGGTATGCCGGCAACTAATCCATGCTTAAGAATATATCGAACTCTATGTACTATAATACTCGGAGATCTATGGGTAATTGATGACCACCAACCTCGATTGAAAATCTCTACAAATTCGATTAGGGTATACTTATCCCCACCATCGTGGGTGTTAATGCTCTTAGGTGTCAAACCCATATCTCATACCATCAATCTCGAGATAAATGATAATGTACTACCATAATCTATCAATGTATGCATAGGACAACCAAAAATAACCAACATACCCTCGACAAGTTATCGAGACACGTTACGGTCTAGTGCGACAACTGCACACACCTGCTCCTTCGCCTGCAATAGCTGAGTTGCTAATGGTCGCATTGGCTCCCTAGTATACTCATTCTCTTAGTGCCCCTTCTATTTACATCTAAATCATGTGACATGTTGCCTCTGCCTAGAGCTTTGACCCTGCTGTCAACTGGCCCTATGGCCCTGTCCCTGCCACGACTAACTCTCGTTTCGGCCCCTTTAGCCCAACCCTGAGTCTGTCTCTACGGCTGCTAGACTGCCATAACATCATATGGCTGGACAGTATGGCTATGCAGGTACACAACATGAATGTTGATCGTCTGACCCTCATCATGTCTCTGCCTCTGTTCCTCCGATCTCTCTGGTCGCGGTTCCTCTTGCCATTCCCGTCTATCCTCCCTTAGCTCTTACTTTCCCATGCACTGGAGTGGGAACGATGTAGCTCCACATCAAGAATGACTCGTGGAACAATGCCCTCTCATAGACATCATATAATGTTTTGGCCTCTGTCCCCAATCTATGGTCGGAGTTCTTTAATAAAGTAGTGGACCTGAAGTTACTTGGTCGTAGCTACATCTATCACAAACTAAAGTAGGTATTTGAATCTATCCATATAGTAAATCATCGTCCAACTACCCTACCTCAGCATCAAGAACTCCTCTCTCGGTCTCAGGTGAACCTCGATCGGAATATACTAGTCAAAGAAAATCTTCTTGAACTCTGCCCTAGTACTCGGCTTTCCGTGTTAGGGCATGTGCCCTAGGTCAATTTACAAAAATTGTTTATCTTATAATTTTAGTTGATAGAATAGAGGTTTTATTTGTTGTTTTATTATAAATGATTGCATGTTTACCTTATAGTAAGATCCATGGGTATTTATTGAAATATCCTAAATGTCCCTAGTCAGTCATTATATTGGGAACTATAATGAATTAAGACTAATATGAATCTTGATTGATGGTCATGTGATGATCATATGTATAAGGATATGAATCGAGATCATGAGTACTTATTATGGAATAAGATACTGGACCGATCTGCTATGAGAACACCACATGAATTAAGTCATTGGTGTTACTCATGATAGGAATATCATTTAGTCATTCGACTTGAGATTACCGTATACTTCAATATTATGAGCATGATAATTTGACACAATCAAATGGTGTCTTTAACCGGACAATTATAAAGATTGTGATTGGTTACCTTGTGAATAATATGTGAAGGTGTGTAATCAAGATAGAATTTGCCACTCGCATATAGAGATATATCAGTGGATCCCTCGATAAGATAGACTGATAATGGCCAAGTCCATGTGAATTGATATGATCAATATCACTTGGATGTTTTTCAGTTTACCTAAAGATCGAGACTAGTACGATTAAACATTAAGGGTGACTTTCCATATCTTATGTTTAATCAAAAGATATCGCACGACAAAAGGATATGATATACATTATTAATTAGGTTGTATCGATGTTGATATTCATGCTACTTGGGTAGTCATAATGTCTTGCTAGAGACCGCTTATGACTTGTGTACTAAAATGGTTTTGGCTCACTGCCAACGTCGCACGAACCTATTGGGTCGCACGCAAAGAATGGATTTGCACAATTTCAATTGATCCGAGAGTAATGAATTTTATATGATAAAATTCATGACATAAAAGCACTTACGATTCGTTATATGTTAACTTATTAATAGTATGTGTAATTTGCTTGAACTGCGTAAATATAATAGTTGTATTACGAATAGGATTTTAAATGAGGGCTTTTCTACACATATAAATAAAGGGTGGATCCTTAAAAAATGAAATAAGATATCGTTTTACAATTTCGAGTTCTCTGGGTTTAGGGAAAGAAAGAAAATTCATTTTCAATTTCTCTTGGGGCTAGCACTCTAAATTGTGGTCACCGTTCGTGTGTAGGTTTCTGATAGAGAAAGGGCACTTGAACGTCTTGAAAATTGAACAATCAAAAGGAAATCATGAAATAAGGTATGATTTACTTTCGTAAATTTAGTTTAATGAAACTTATTTTTCGATCTTGTTGGTTTTTCAAAATTGTTTTGAATTTTTCGTTGCGTATAAACCCCAAAATCCCAACACTCCATAGGCGACTGTGTGGGTGGTCCACCATACCACTTCATCTCCCTTTAACATGAACCCAAAAATCATAACCCGTATGCTTTCGTGAATCATCAAAAGTCTATGGAGTATCTCATGCGAAATGACCCATTTCCTAGCTACCTCTGATCTTTGGCTCCATAGTGGTAGCCTGGCTGAAAACGAACGAACTCCTTAATCAGATTCGCCTCAGCTGATAAGAAGGTCTCAAATGTGATCTCCTAGGCCAGAATCGGTGTAGGTGTCACGGCTGGTGTAATTAGTGGTGAAGTGACTACTGGCAATATCTCAGTAGTAGTGGTCGTGAGCGGGATCACCTGAACAGTCGGGGTGACGACTGTCGGCTCAATAATAGTGGTGGCGACAAGTGTGGAAGGGACCAGGTGGGTTTCGCCTACATTCAGAGCAATCGAAGGATCTCTTCAAGTTGTAAACTGTGAAGTGCGACCGTGTCGCGCAAGATCTGATCCGAGTCGGTGGGTGTCGAGCCGCTCATATGGCTCATGTCATTTGTATGAAGAACTAACGTGTCGCAAGTCAGCATCATAATACGCGTATATAAATATTACAATCAATATATACACATATAGGTCCTAGCACTACCCACTCATTTTTCTTCTCAACTAAAGTTTTAAGTTAGTATCTTCGGGTTTCCAAATCAAATATTTGTTTGTTAAGTTTTATTCGGGTGTATTAAATTTTCCCCTAGGTTTGCGTGAACCTAAGCTCTGATACCAACTGTGACGGCCCTAGATTTTAAGGCAAATCGAGCACAGCCATGCTGCCGGATACGTCATCAGGTCATGCCACATCACCTACACATATGTCTATGACGGCCTGCGAACTAACCATCTTATACCCCGACTTAGTCAATTTCGATATTTAAATGATTATTTTGTTGAAATATACTAAGTTGTAAAATTTTATAACTTACTAGTTTTGATTTATTTAAGTTATTTTAGTAGCGGAAGCCTTAATAATATGCAAATAAATATTGTAAACGAGTTTTGCATTAGTTAACAACCTATGGGGTGGAAACCCGGCAAAAGTCGACAAAAAGTATATTAAGTGTCAATATACATGTATCATATAGTAAGTCTCTGAAATGATCCCATAAATAGTATATATATAAATACAAACACCTACGAGTGAAGCTAGTGGGGGCACACTAGGTCAAAGGTAGTCATCAAGCGTCGCCTTCCCCGACTTGTCGTAAGATCTGCAACTTGCCACAAAAATAATAAGTTCTAATTAGTAAATCCCAAAGAAATTCAGTTAGTATTCACAGGAAATCTAATAAAAATGGCTATAATTCATGCAGATAAAGTAAATAAACGAAAATGTAAAGCATGAATATAAGTCGCTGAGATAATCAAGAATATGGAACGCGAGTATGGTGTATAGCTGTCAAGCCCTGGGACACGATACTAAACCGAGAAGGCCCTGGAAGGAAAGGTAATCCGCGCCCCCTCTTCACGGTCGAAATAAGGAACTATGTTGGTCGAAAAGTAGATTTTCGCCCAACGCCTTAAAGGAAATGAACTTTATGCGGTGGCGAGCCTCGTGCCAACCCACTCTCGAGATCATCGACTCGCGGAGAGAAATCTCATGCATAGTCTAAGTTATGACCAACATCGTAACAATAATGGAATCGTCATATACAAGAGAGCGGAAATGGGTTATATCATCACTTCGACTATACACAGACACACGCGAGAATAGAGTAAACATGCAAGTCAAACTGGCGAAAAGTAAAGTGAAATAAATAAATTTACAAAAGTAATAAGAAAATTATAAGTTGATTTTCTCGTGGTTTACTTACCTCGAGAAATCCATAATAATCCCTTCAAAATGTCTCACTCACGCTCGAGATGTGCACTCGACTATGGTCTCCTAAGTCCCTAGTGTCAAATCATACAATTTTATTTATTTTAGAGTCACATTAAGTGAGTTTATAATGTGGGACCAAAAATTTAGAATTTTATTCCAAAAAGCTTAGTTTTTGCATACATTTCGGGTTATACCAGGGTACCAAATCCCCAAAAAAATCTCGAAACTCATTTCTAGCTTTTCTAATTTTTTTATTTTCTTTGGAATTTTTCATAATTTCCAGCTATTTTTATCTATTTTTATAAATTTTTCTATAATTTATTTTCATTTAAAATCATTTTTATTTAATTTTTATTTATAAATTTTTAATTTATAAATGGGTTGGGCCCAACCGGGCTCGGTTCGACCCCATCGATCACCTGGGTTTAGGCGGCTTAGGCTCTACCCTCCTGCTTGGGCAGTCAGGCCCAGCCCACCTAGGCTGCCCCTCTCCTCCAACAATTCTTCTCTTCCAAAGACGTTAATATTTTTGTAAAAACAACAACAACAACAACAACACAACTACGCAATCACCATTAAAGCCATAATATTTCCACCAAAGATTTACAAATCAACAAACATTCACCTCGATTTGAAGATCATCACGAGAGCCACCGAGAGAAGAGAGCACCGCGAGATATGTGAGACCAAGTTGAGAGAGTGATAGAAAGCTTGGTGATTGAGAGTGGGAAGAAGAAGCTTAAACAAGAAAAATTGAGAGGGAGAGAATAGAGGGTTCGAGTAGAGAGGGTAAGAGGAAAGATTCTCTTTTTTTATTTAAATGGGAGAAAAGATAGAATGTGAGGTATGGGTGTAGGTATGAATGATTTGATGGGTGATGTGATGTGATGGGTGATTTGACATCTAAATCCCTTACTACCTTATACATCCGCATTACGCTCACCCTGCAATGTCGTACATTTTCGTTGCTATACGCGCACGACGCGACCAAATGTAATTATTAACTAGTGCGACGCAAATTATTAAATAATAATAATAAAATAAACAAACACACACCATATAAAAATAACAAAATTAACCTCGTTAAGCGTGTCATAGATTTTTCCGCAACTTTCACGTTAGTCTAAGCTTAGATCATAACATGTAATTTACCAGTTAATCGAGATTAATTAAAGCGGTTGTTACAACTAATTAATCAAGATGATGTCTACACTATATATATTTTCATTATGAAGTCATATAGATACTTATCCAGTGTGGGAACTAAACATTTCCACTTAACCATTAATGTGCAACTAAACATTTCGGACAGATAGTTATCAATGTGGGACTAAACATTTCGATATGTACATCTTCAACAATTTTCAATCAATTTTTAGTCGAAAAAAGGGAAAATAATTTGACTTTCGTGTTACAAATTAATTGTAAAGTTCAATGAAACAAAAGCAAGGATCGAGAGGCAGAATGTGGGATGAGATAAAGGCATCGGCAGGGCTATATGCATGGTTAAAATGTGATCATAAGTTCAAAACTTGGGATCGGCACGTTGCAATGAAATTAGGCGAATATGTATGTTTTATCTTGTGTTTTATTAGGTCTTTGTATGTTCTTTTGTGGAATGTATTAGTGAGATTTTGAGTGTATATATGGTATATTCTCTAAAGCGCATCTCCATCCTGAAATGTATTTGATGTCAGTAGCCTATTTGTGAATCGATACACATTAGGATGGGGAGTTTGATATGTGTTTTAATTATCAATAAAATCTCGATCGTACCGCTTCCCTCCCCTAAAAAAGTGTTAAGTTTAGTGATCCAAATTGTAGAGTTAAGTGATCATATAATGCTACAAATTATCATAATTAAGTTTAGTGACAAGAGTGTTACAAATTATAAAATTAGACGATGACCATGGGTACATGTAATTAATTTTCCCTTCTTTAGATGTGCATGAATAATGAATATGTGCACACATATCGATACGTATCCGGGGTAGAACTAGAGGGGGGAGGGGGTCACCTTCCTCGGCTCCGGGACCCTTTTGTAATACCCCTGCCCCGTTGCCCCTCGACTCCTCTCTCGCCCCTCTTACGCTTAATACACTTCCTATAGATTATAAATGTAGTCTAAATAATATAAGAGCTCATACGAACGAGTTGGAGGGTATTGGGTGGATAATTTATCATTTAAAATAATGTAAACATTGTTCAAACCAAAAAAGTAAGTTAATTTCTTTATTTTTGAGAAATATTGATTATGAAATCAATTTTGAGTTGTGGTTAGAATGATATGAAAAAAAAAAAAAAAAAAAAAAAAAAAAAAAAAAACTCAATTATTTAAGGACAAAAATTATAATTACAAAACATCCCTGAAAATAAAATTCTTAAAGCTCTTTGCCTCATTTTTATTGTTTTAAGCCTTAAATAATCAAGAAAAAACTTGGGAGAATGAGAAATTATTAAAAAGTCAATTTAATATATATATTTTTCTTGTTTTTGCAGAAAACGTATAATTCAACTCTATTTTCCTAAAACTTTGCAATATCTTGTTAATTTAGGGCCTTAATTTATATTGCAAATCTTATAATTATTAGTTTATTATCATATCTATAATTTTTAATATAATTTATTTTTATTTGATGCAAATCTTATTTTATGTGGTCCACTTAAGCTCAATACAAGTCGAGCTTAGTTGGGTTTAAGGAGGCTTAATTCAAACCTTGCTTTCAATAATTCATTTTTTAAGTAAAAATATCAAAATATTTTGTCAATTTCATGAGGGCGGTCCGAGCGTAAATGTAAATTAACTTAGACAATCTATATATGCATTAAATTATCGCATTAAGTGTTCTTGGATATGATCGAGTCTATATATATTGTCTTTTTTTATAGCTCAAGTGAGATCCACAATGTTGGGCGCATGTATCGGACGAGTATCTAAACTTTCGAATAGATTTAGGTAAAGTTAGCCTCCTAATTAAATTTTCTCGTTCCGCGCTCGTACACATCCAAGGTTCCAACAATGCGTACCAAATGTATGCATGCAGTACTACTGGCCTCATCCAACCAGTAGCCATTCATGACAACGACGTTGCATCAATTTTGTGAACCCAATCCTATCGCGCGTGATGAGCGTGAATGGTCACCCGGCCAGTCCGCGCATCAACCACCCGTGACTCTCATAAACCTGTTTAATATCACGTACCTGGTACACATGCATATAATATATGCATCTACATTGTACACTATTTTATTTTGTTTTTATTTATACATGTACTGTTGTACACTATATATTGGAGTATTAAGTTTAACCATACCCCTCCAGTGTCACTAGTAATTTACTGGGCGGGACCTGTATATACGTGCATATATGGACACGCTTAATTCTCTGTAGCATTTTATAATGTAACATGTAGTTGGTTGAGATGTCAATTTCACAAGAAAAAACAATATTGTTTAGTGCTGATATTCCATCGATATCTATGATTCTATATTATGGTCTTGGCATTGAGATTTATGGAATACAGAGATAGCTAGACATCCATTATATATTTGTCTCTCTCAAGAAAAGCCCACATAACCACACTACAATTATCTATAAATTAAAAATAAATAAATAAATTATACGTTCATCATGACTTGAAACTATCAAAAAGAAGACAACCACATGAACAATCACTAATCGGATCTTTATTATATTTTATTCAATTAATCAATCCCCCGATCTCCTCTCATGTCTTTTATATGTTTTTATGTTTGTAATGTCCACGTTGAAGAAATAGACTGATTCCACAGTCAACGTGTGGATCGTGAACACATCTAGATAAGAAAGTATACCGTGCGACTATTGGTATTTCTCAAGATCTTATTTATACTAATAGTCTAATACCAATTTCAGGGCCTGCAGGCTGTCAAAAAAATACCAATTTATTTAAGGATGTAGGGTCTACAAATGTAATTATTCTTGGATTTATGAAAAAATACATTATACATTAATTTTTAAATCCTTTAGACCATATTTAATTACAAAGAAAATATTTTATAGGAAAATAATATTTTCTTAAAAATGTTTTCCTTATTAGTAAATGTTTAAAAGGAAATTTTCCTATATGTGTTTAATTGCACGTATAAAATTTTTTTTCCCTCAAAACTCACCCACAACAAATTTTGAAATAAATATGAAAACTTACCATATATATATTAAATATTTTAATTCTCATATTTAAAATATAAATTTAATGTGTTCTAATATGGAAACACACATTTTCTCAATAGAAACTCAATTTCCTCACGATAATAGATGAAAAATATATGAGTCTTAATATAAAAAACCGACAAGTGTGAAAAAATGTTTCGTGAGAAAATTCTGGCTATCAAACGTATGAAATGTCGTTTCCCACTGAATTTATTATTTTTCTTAAAACATTTTTTTTTCCATCCAATCAACATTGCATTGAAAAACATACTAAGCATAATCTCCAAATTAAATCTCCACTATTAATTTTATGCTTCATATATAGACTAATTCCAAGATTTATGCATAATCAAAATGAGCACATAATGGACCATTTATATAATTTAATTTTTGATAAACATAACGGACCTCTTAATTTGATTTATCCCACGCTTTCAATGAACAAAACGCACTTTACATTTAATCCCACCCTAATTATCTACAATGATTTATGTGAAGGTTTCAAATAAACCTAACTATCCACCTATTAAGCCTCCCCGTCCACGTGTCACCCCTAATTGACAGCTAATAATCACAGCTAAGCAAAGCCACGTGCGTAACGGCCGTCCGTAACCACTCGCGCACCTCTCCCGCCGACCATAAACACCGAGATACGCGACGGCCAGCTTTCTGTGCACACGCGGCAGTGGAGAGGGGCCAGTGCGTTAATTTTAAACCGTTTAGTTTTGCGCGACGAGAGAGGGAGAGAAAGAGGGGGAAGGGACCCCACCACCAATAATAGCTTTATCAATTTTTGTTTTGGCGTTCCCGCCTCTTGTGTTTGGTTTTCTCCTCCTCTCTTCTTCTTCAGTGATGGTGTGTTGTTGTTTTGGTTGTTGTGGGGATGGACTCGCCGGAGCGGAACCAGATCGGGACTCCCATGTCCATGCCCATGTCCAAGTTCGAGGTCTACCTCTCTCTCTCTCTCTTTTTTCTTTCTATGCTTTTGTGATTTGCGAGGGTTTTGTGTGGTAATTCGAAAGGGAACCGTTGGTTTGGGGGTTTATATAGTTTTGATATGATTTTGGTGAAGGATTTTTAGGGTTTTGATTATTTTTACTAAATTTAGTACAGAACAAGGGTTTTGTTCTAGACTTTTCTTTTCTTTTCTTTTTTTCTTTTTTGGGAAATTTGTTTAGTGTGAGACTTGGAGTGCATACTCAAGGGTGGTAGATTTATGATTTCATTCCAGAATTGTCAATTCGTGGTTTGAAAACTGCGAAAACCCTCACACTCTGTTGTCTATTTGTGGTTTCTGAGAGGGCCTTATTACTCTAACAAAGGCAGAGGCGACATGTTCGATTCGCGATAACTGCAATATTTCTCCTTAGACATTTGGGTTAGTGGTAAGGGTGCCCTCCTAGTTCCTAGTTCCTGTTGGATTAGTCGGACCTTAATTAGGAGGGGTTGAGCTGGTTCTGACACCCACGTTAATAAAAAAAAATCGTAAATGATTTTTTCATCATATTTTTTTCCCCTGTATGAGTTCTTTTTTGTGCATGCCCATAAACAATTTTCTACTATTTCTTCCCCTAAAATGTGTTTAATTGAGAAAATTAATGTTTGGTTCGTTATATTTTATTTAAATTATATAAGGAATTGGCATGTTTAAGATTTTGTTGTCTTAAAGTTATCTACATCAGTGATCTGTTGTTTTGCATTGAATCGTCATGTGTGCTCAAACAGATATGTTTTCGATTGCAGGATTCCTCCATTTATAACTACATCGATAGTCTTTCTCCTATCAAACCGGTTAAATATGTAGATACTACTCGAAGTTTTAATTCACTGAGTTTTGCATCCCTTCCGTCCGTCTTTACTTCGCCACATCTTAATTCCCAAAGAGAATCCAGATTTTTAAGAAGGTAAATATTCGTTACTTGTTCATTCGATGCGCTATAATAGTTGGTGGTTGTGTGGTTGTGGAATTAAAGGTGAAGTTGTTCTTTTGATTGTAGGCATGATTTCTCAGACTTGCCAAAGCTTGACTTTATGCATGATGATCAAACTGAAGGCCGTGGTGCTCTGAATGATGGTCAGAATTTAGATTGTTCTGCTCATACGGAGAACGGTTTTGATCATATTAATCCAGAGCTTCATGTTGAGGTTTCACAAACATTTAAATATGATTCGGGCAGCTCGGAAAGTGCATCTATTTCTCTTCCTACACAAGGCATTGAGACTGGTTGCGTGCTGGAAAATACTGGCATGCCCGGGACCCTTAATCAGTTTGTCGAAGAAGCCTCAGTTGACAGGGACCATTCATTAGATTCTGAAGTGGAGTTGCAAAATGTATTCTACAATGAGCCAAGAAAAGAGGAAAGAATGGGATGTGAAGATGAGAACTGGATTTGCGATGCGTCAAATCTCTTAATATACGATTCACAAACTGCCTTGCAGGCTCCTGATGAACAAGATAAGAAACGGGCGAACCATGAAAATAACTGCTTTACTTCATTTGTGCCACAAATGCCACAGAATGGAATATGTGATTTGCTACATGCCAAAGAATCAACTTGTGAATTTAGTTCAGTTGTGAAGCATGAAGTGGAAGATCTTACAGGTCAGGTTGGGGAAAATGATCAGAATGGGGAGAAACACCAAACTATGGAATGTGGTGGATCTTCAAGTATTTTCCACATTAAACAAGACTCTACCGATCTGAGTGAGAACATCAACAAGGAAGCAGGGATTCACTTTCCACTAGGTTGTAAGGTGAGCTACTTGGCTTTCTTTTTTTCTTTTATTTCCAATCTAAGTAGATTTAACTGAATCCCTGAGTGTAGGTTTGCAATTATTAATTGATGTTATTGCAAAACATGTACTGTTGGTTTTGCTCAGTAATTTCTAACTTGGTTAACTTATTGCACTTGCATGTTTCTTAATCTACCAAGTGATCAAAACCTTCAACAACGAAAGTAAGAAGACAAAAAAAAAAAAATAGGAGGAAGAAATTTCTTGCTCTTATATTCTATGATAGTTTGACAACATATATCAGTTTTCTTTAGAGGAAAACGCAGAAGTTAGCGAACACGACTTATCCTGTTTTAAATCAAGGGTGATTGATTTCTGATTCTGCTGCTTTAGGTGATCATTTAGTTTTCTAATGTATATTTGCATTATGATCTGTTCATACGGTCTGATTCTTAGCAGCCGGGTGGTGGTCTGCCAAGGCGCTGCCTAGTCTTTGAAATAGGTGGAACTCAAAAAATGAACTTTGGTAATAGTTCTTCAGTTGCATTTCAATGCAATGAAGATTTTTTTCCTGATGAAAAGAAGTTGATTCCTATCAGTCCTACAATCAGTTCTTCCACAAGGCCGCTTCCTGCAATTGGTCTGCACTTGAATGCTCTTGCGGCTACTTCAAAAGAATGCAGAGCTGTGAAACATGAAATTTCGACTTCTGGAAACCAATTGCCGTCGTTACCAAGTTCTGTTAAGTCTTTTAGCTCTCTGAAACCCGATCGAGAACCTGGAAATAAATCCTCGGATGTGGAAATATTGTCCGCTCCAGATGCCAACGGTGTTCAGGTTGAGAAAGATGATTCACAATCTGCATTTGCAACTAGTGAGGAGCTCAATCAAAGTGCACTCAAGAAGAAGAGGCATGTATATCTTTGACTAATCTGAGTGGTTGGAATCTTTGTTTTTCCTTAAAACAATCCTTTTTTCTGCAATCATTTGCTGGCTGGTTTTTGAATTTTAAGATTGAAAAATGCAGGCGCAAGGTGGAGCATGCTGAAGAAAGTGGTGCCTGCAAGCGTTGTAACTGTAAAAAGTCGAAATGTTTGAAGTTGTAGGTTTCTTCCACTCCCTTTGTTTTGGTTATAGAATTTTTTTTTCTTTGAGCTTTTTGCACATGATTCTCAGCGGTAAGCAACCTGCTTCTGTCGGGTCCTTGCAACATTTTTTGAATTGTTTGCTTCTTTTAATGCTCGACAAAGATTCGCATGGTTAGCTGTACTTTGGGTCTCTTGATGCATCCCAAATTTCAATTCGTGCATCTTGTTGGTGCATTGAATGAGTGTTATGCTACAACAACATATCTTTATCTCTATTTTTGTATCTTTTTCAAGTATGAAGACCAAGGAGTAAGATCATGCGTCTATTAGAGGAAATTCTCAATTAATACTTGCAACAGAAAGTACAAAAGTAATAATCAGTGGACTGCTATTACTGCATTATTATCCCTCTTTTTAGTTTTGGCATTGCTATTTAACTCAGCAGTTTTTAAATTGCTCACCATTTATCATGATGCTTTTCCACCGGAACGCTTTTGCCAGTCGTCCTCTTTGATTTTCCACACAATGAGATTAGTTTTTATTTTTTCATGGTTCTATATAGTGATTGAATTCGGGTTGAAATTATTGTGCATTTATTCTCATGTCAAGTTCTACAATGTAGATACTGTGAATGCTTTGCTGCTGGACTTTACTGTGTGGAACCTTGCTCATGTAAAGACTGCTTAAACAAGCCTATTCATGAAGACACTGTTCTTGCGACTCGCAGACAGATTGAAACCCGTAATCCTCTTGCATTTGCCCCCAAAGTCATCGCTGGTTCTGAATGGGGTCTAGAAACTGGGGTAAGAAATGCCACATTCACTTCGCAATGATCATTTTCCGAGAACCGATGGAAGGAATAGATTTTAACAATTCTATGTGTCCGTCCATGCAGGATGAATCGAACAAAACTCCGGCTTCATCTCGTCACAAAAGAGGGTGCAACTGCAAGAAATCAAGTTGCCTAAAGAAATATTGTGAATGCTATCAGGTTTAGGATCTTGGTTTTTGCTTTGTTGTTTATGTTGTTCATCCTTCTGATTCTGATATGCTTTTTTTTTTCCTACCAAAGGGTGGTGTCGGTTGCTCTATTAATTGCAGATGTGAAGGGTGTAAAAATACATTCGGTAGGAAATATGGTTAGTATCTTTTGGCTGGTTTCACTTTCAAGGTTCCATCACTTTCTTATGCATCCTATTATTCTTTAGTCACTAATGGCTTCTGGAGTTTTAAAATGTTTTTTGAGACCATTCTTATCTCCTTTGCCGTTCTTTATGTTTCTCACATTTTGATCAGAATTTTATCTATTTTGAACATTTTTCTTACGAATAGTGCTAAAAGTTAGCATAATTCAACCTTTCCCATGCTAATACTTTTGGATATCCTAGTGCCACAACATGAAATGAAATTTAGAGTGATCCAAAACTATTGATGACTGAATAGGCTGAATTACAATTTGAATGTCATCACTTTAGCATTTTACGTTTTAATTTCCACATTCCTTAGCCTTTGCTATGCTCTTCTTTGGGATAATGAAGTCTTTATATAGTTTATATCTCATTCTTATTAATAGCTTCCATTTTTCTTTTCCGGTTCTGTTAACTTCATCAGGAGCAAATGATGCGGAGGCAGAAGAGGAAGAATCTGAAAGCTATAATAAGTTAGCTGAAGAAAAAACTTCACTAACAGATAGAGGCCAGGATGACAACGAAGACAAATATCCAGAAAACATCCTTCCTGAAACGCCTTCATTACAGCTTTGCAGGTATAATATTGTTAACTACTTTTCTTGGAGTTTTAAGCTGTTTGTGTTGTGTACTTAAAAATTGATGGTTGCTTTATTTATTTATTTTTTTTCAGACAATCAGTCCAGGTGCTGTTTTCTAAGGCGAAGACTCCCCAGTCTTTTGTTTTTTCCAGCGAATCATCTCCTAAGTTGAGTTCGACTAGCCAAACACTCGAATCAGATTCTTTTCGACCTCATCCTAGATTCGGAAAGCATTTCCTCATTTCAAATGGTGAAACTCCTGAAATTCTTAGAGAGAAGTGCTCCCCCATTAAAACTTTTAAGTTAGCTTCACCAAATTGCAAGAGAGTTTCACCCCCTCACGCCGAGTTAAAGTTGACACCCAACCGAAAGCTTACTCGAAAACTAGTACTGCAATCGATCCCTTCTTTTCCTCGTCTTGAAAAAAATTGCAATGACACTCCATGAAAAATGAGTTATCTATACTAGTTGCTGGCATTGCTTGTATTTTAGTATTTATTCTCATTTAGTTGTTATATTTCCACTATGTACATAGACCATCGCGACCCCTCTCATTATATTCGATTTCTTTTATTTATAGGGATTTCCCATCCAAAAGAACAAAAAAGTAAGAATGTAAATTGTCCGATTTATTAAGTTGATTTTTTTTACTTCTTATTTCTCTTCTCCTGCTCCTCATTGTTATAATTTAGATTGAAATCCCTTGTACTGTATCCTCTATGCCATGCGCATGGTATTTATTACATTTTCACTGACTTGCCATATCAATATTTGTTTTGGCTTTGGCTTCACAGCCCTAGCACTGGGGACTTTAGAAAATGTGTCCACATTTCCCCCAACACAATTAGTCTCTGTAAAATATAAATCCTTGTAAACCTCTTCTTGTAAGCCGATTTTCGAGGATGAATAAGGTTTATGAACAGTATCATTTGTCATTGGAAGTTTGGAGCTAACCTAAAAGGTTGCCAAGTTGCTATTATTATTATTATGAGAGTCTGTATTTTTTTTCTTCTTCTCTTTGAGCCTGTACTTGGGCTCCATATGGATTCTTTGAATTTGGTCCAGTCCAATTATTAAGCTTTTTTGATAAAGAAATTCATCTAACTTTTGTGCCAGACTTGCTAACTCTCATACCTTATTTTGTTAGAGCAGTGACAGCAGTCTTTTGTGTATGTTCAAGTAGTTCAACCCTATATTGTTTTTTGAGTGTGGTTGGGACCAGTTAGTTGCTCACCTGACCTTTTTAAGGTTGAAGGTTCAAATCTTCTATCATGGCCTGAAGAGTAGGAATAATGATCTCTTTTTTCTTTTTTCTTTTTTTAGCAAACCTAACAAAATCTTATGAGACAAATTTTGCTTGTCAATTAATTATGCAATGTTTTGGTCTACCATTTTCATGATGAGTTATTAACTTTGAAGCATGAAGCCAGTAGTCTAGTAACACAAAATTTTAAATAGGGAGATTTTTTTTTTTTTTTGAAAATTTATAAACCCTTGTTGCATTTCAAGTCGCAAATCTGTTTGAGACCGTGCGATATACAATGATATGCGTGAGCATATGACATCTTGATGTGTTTAAGCTCAAGTAGGCGTGGGACTTTGATAAAGTTGTTTTAGCACTGTCCTTTAAATTTTGACATCTTCATGTCAATATCATAATTTCTTCATATATGTGGAAGAAAATGGAATGACACAACTGATTCTATACTCAATGTTCAAACCGATTTTTATTTCCTTGTTTATCTTAACAGATTTCAACTTACTTTGAGTTGACATTTCAAATTTGATTGCAACCACACACCAAATTGATGTGGGCATTCAACAGAAAACAAATTTGAGACCTTTTTTTTTTTTTTCATCAACAAATTCGAGACCTTGAAGTGGGGCTTTTGGCACAGTTAACACACTATACATAAATAATTTCCAATCCAATGCACTTGTGAAAATATTTAAAAACCTAACATCTATGGCTGAGGTGGCAAGCCACGTAGGCAAGAGAAGTTTTATGAGATTTCTAAAAATATATATCCATTTATTTTGAGCACCGCTATGGGCACCCCACCAATTAATGAAGGCACCCATTTTTTGTCATTCTCCCCTCTAAATTACACTTTGATGTAAATGACACTATTGCCCTTCATATAAACTCTCTCCAATCTCACAACTCATTTTCAAACTAATTTTGGGGCACCCCACTACATTGGTCTCTCATCTCTAACCTAAAGCCACGTATTTGTTTGTCGGGGCGTGTATCGATTCTTACGTTTTCACATCATCCGATAGCGAGGTAACACTGTTTTACAACCATATGAAGATTCAAATGAACTATTTTTTTGTTCAAAATAGTGAAATTGATGATTTAGTTTGTCATTGTAGGGTTTAGTAAATTTGACCATTCCGAACTTGTTTCCAGCTTAAAATGGACAAATGTACTGTAATGGTGCAAGAGGAGGTACAAGAAGAGTTATTTGTTGATATTTATTTATTTTTTCTGGTTTTTCATGTTTTCAGTCGAAGTTGCACGGGCGCGCGATTGTTTCGGCCTCACAGTACCGAGACTTATAGATAAGTGTCGGTAATAAGACACCGATACTTATTCGTAGGTCACGGTCATGCTATGACCGAAACACATGGAAGAGTCTCGGTCTTTTTATACCGAGATTATTCCATATCTCTCTGTTCTCAGTGAACAAAAGTTGGTTTCGAGTCGCGGACCTGTACTACCGAGAATGTGGATTTTAGGGTTTGTGGTGAATTTGTTGTGCATTGTTATTGAGTCATAATGTTACAATGTATGTATTGCAGGTAATGTCGGTTTCAACTTTATTTCCAGACTACAAGGATGCGTTTGCTCCTTGTAGGCCATTCCCATCTAGAGAATCGGCTATTTCATGGCTTCAAATGATCGGTCGTGAGAACAAGTTTGTGTTAGTAACGAAGCACTTTGATGCCGGAGGGATTAAGCGCAGGGGAAAAGTCAAACTTGCGTGTGAGAGGTTCAGTACATTTAAGGGAATGCCACAAAGAGTAGGGAAAACCAAAGCGGCAAAACTTGTTTTGACACCAAGAACTGAAGAGGAAGAGGAAACGGGAAGGACTCAAATTGGTACAAAGAAATGTGGATGCCTTTTTTATTAACATCAAGGAAAATGTTGATTCTTTGTGGTATGTCATTGTCATGTGTGGGAGACACGATCACGTCCCTGCCAAAAACTTGGACGACCACTCATTTGCAGGAAGATTGGATAAAGGTGAGCAGGTGGTTGTGGTGCAGATGACTAAGGGTAATGTGAAGCCAAGAGATATCCTCAACACGTTGAAGCAAAGAGATGTTAAAAACATATCGACAATGCAAACAATATATAATGCACGACAAAAATTCCGAATTGAGGATGCGGGTGGGAGGACTCAAATGCAACAACTATTGCACATATTGGAGAAGAATAAGTGGATGGCGTGACATAGGAAGCATCCCGATACGAATATCGTCACTGATTTATTTTGGTCACATCCCGATTCAATTAAGTTGCTACGATGTTTCTCGTCGGTTATTTTGATGGATTGCAGTTAGAAAACAAATAGGTATCGAATGCCGTTATTGGTGATTGTTGGCATCACTTCGACGCATTTAACGTTCTCAATTAGGTTTGCTTTCATATCATCGGATACTCATGCGAATTATGTTTGGGCATTTGAGAACTTGAGATCCATATTGGATGGGTGGCCTAAACCTAACGTGTTTGTTACGGATCGGGAGTTAGGCCTTATTAATGCCATCAAAGAAGTATTTCCATCATCGTCTCACCTTCTTTGCTCTTGGCACATCAACAAAGTAGTATTGACTAAGACTAAGAAAATGTTTGGGGATAACGAAGGTTTCGCTCATTTCATGTATAGGTGGACGAGCGTGTTGTATGCTAAGTCGGAGGCTTTATTTGAACTTAGGATGAATGACTTGCGTTGTGAGTTCGGTCATGTGAAGAGTCTTACTGATTACTTGGATAACATATGGGTGAAGATATACAAGGAGAAATTTGTACCGGCATGGACATATCGAATTATGCACTTTGGGGAAACAACAACACAGAGGGTTGAGTCTGCGCATTCCACTTTGAAGCTACATATTGGCAACAGTTAGGTAAATCTTGAGACTTTGTGGAGTGTGGTTGATGGTTTTCTTAGGATTTAACATAACAACATCAATGCATCATTTGAGCTCAGTTTGAATGTGGTGCAACATGAATATTTTGATGGGTTTTATCGCCGATTGCGTGGTTATGTCTCTCAAAGGGCGCTTAAGTTAATTAGAGATGAATTGGAACGTGGAGAGGATATTGGACATGACTCTACTCGTTGTGGTTGTGAGATACGTACCACGCATGATCTTCCTCGTGCACACGAGCTAAACTTTCATAAATTTGCTGGTTCACCCATCCCTTTCGAGGACATTCATGTTGTGGCGGCCCTCACCGCCTCGGGGTAACATGTCTCCGTGTACTCCTTGGCAACTGGCTCTGCTACACGTGTACGACACATGCCCGTCCTTTTACTATCTCGAAATTCGTAACCACTTGTGTGTACAGTGTATAAATAATACATGCAGCGGAAGTTGTACTTAAATGTAAGAAATATTAATAAGCAATTAACAAATCATATTGTGGAAAAACCCTGAAAAGTGCTCTGTATAGAGGTAGACGACTATGTACAATGTAATGATACTCCCCAGATTCCCAAAAGAATCAAAATATCAAAACAAAACACACGTGCAAGTAGTCCGCGATGGTAGGCAATCAGAGGTAGTCGCCTAAGATCCCTTTGCCTTTACTTGTACTAGGATCTACACTCAATCATCATAGAAGAAAATGGATGACGAGTCCAGTTAGTAAAATCTCAAGGAACTCCTCTTAGCATTCAAATAAACAAGTGGAATTCAATAAATATTTTTAAATAAACATGCGGAATGTAAACATACAATAGTAAGTAGAGCATCGCATGCATAGATAACAATAAAGTGCAAATGTGTGTGTGCCTATTCCAGTCAAACTAAACCATACTTCGGAATACCTTTCCAGGATCCCACTAGTGGACTAGCTATCACCTGGTCCCTCTCGGTGGCCGGCGTAGACTTACGATGCACCGACACATGTAGCAGTTCATTAGCTCGGGTCATTATCCACCAAGAACTTTTGTTACACATACCATGGTTTAGAATGCATAGACACACAACGAAAAATCCAGTGGGAATAACTCAACCAACTGTCCAAACAACGAAAAGATATAGATATAGGAAAGACCACAAGAAATATTGGAATTGAATGGAAATACAAAGCGAAATAAATACTCAGAGTTTTTCAATTGGGTTTTACAAACCTCACAACGCACTCCACCACCCCGTAATCAATCCCCAAGTCTAAGTCCACTGGGTCCTTGATCGCCAATTGATCACCCGTGTCCACCTATGTCCATTTATCAATAATTCCAATTTAGCATGATGATTTACGACAAATTTCTAAAAGTTTAGGCCAATTTGCCCATTTCGCGCTTTTTCGAGACAAAAACCTCCAAAAATTCGCGTACGACATTCCCAAATATTTCTTTTTTCATAGAAATTCATCCATTTCTATTTATTTATCAAAATATAATTTTTTTGGAGTTTTCCTCAATTTTTTCAAATTTTTTCCCAATTTTTATTTCCTTTTTCTTCTCTTTTTCTTTTTTTTTTTAAATTTGGTTTGGGTCGGGTCGACCCAACCGGATCGGACCCGACCCTGGGCCAGAACCGATCAAGCAGGTCCATGACTCTCGGCTAAACAGGTCTGTGACTCATGCATATGTTTCAGCATGCAATAACAGGCAATTGGCCAAACTTCTCGGTATGATACTCCGGAGAGAAGTGTTTCGCTATGATATGTTATGGTTTACAGAGACGACTCGTTGACCCGTGCACGACCCAACTGGAGAACTCTTGGTTCCTCCTATGCGAAACTAAACATTTAGTTTCGTTCACGCATAACCGAGAATTTCACCATGGTCGATACCTTACTGAGACTACTAGATTACAACATGATATAGCCAAGAATCTTACCATGGTCTCGGTTACTACATACCGAGAATATAAAAAAAATCATGCAATCAGGTCACCTCACGGTATGCTGGAACCGATATTATGGCATTATTTTCGTCCCTAATTAACCGATTTGGGATCGATATTTTCGTTCATATGTAACAGAGACATTATCAAATTACGTTGTCTAAATAACTCTCGGTTAGTAGTCAACGAGGCTCATGTAAAGCTCTCAGAGATACATACTCAAAAGTTATGTGAACGTTTCAGACATTTCCAACCGAAAGCTCGCCAAACTGTTACATTGCACATATAACTCGGTGACATATGTGCATAAGTGCAACAACAGTTTCGGCCTAAGGCACCGATAATTTCATATCGGTCTCATCCCTGAATAACCGAGACTCTTTCTGATTACAAAATGAACATGTTTGTAAACCAGAATTATTACAATACAAGTCTCAATACAAACAATAGCACCAAAACATAGATAACAGTCAAATATTTAATGTAAGACAATAAAGTTTTATAATCCAACATTCAACATTCAAACAAGTCCAACATTAAACAAGTTCTTTAATCCAACATAAACTAAAACAGTACAAGTTCCATAATCGAACATTCAACAAGTCCCTCATTGCTTTGGTTTCTTCAAATTCTTTCTACTGTATTCCTTGCCATGCATTCTCTTTTGGGGCGAGTATCGACCGTTGGCGGTGGAGCATTAGCCAGGGTGGAATGTGTAGAAGTGCTATCTTGCTGGGATTGCCTAGGGCCTGCTTGGGTAGGGGCTGATGTGTCAGTGGCGGTGGCGGTGGTGGTGGTGCCGACTGCGGTGGTGGTGGTGGTGCCCGGCTGCGGTGGTGGTGGTGGTAGGACCGAGACTCCTCCCCGAAAGAAATTTGACGACGTCACTCGCCATTTTCCTCACATACTCGAACGTACACAACTCCGACAGGGAGTCCATCCATCGTAATGCCACGTCCAATGCATGCCTATTATGCTGATGAAAACAAAAAGAAACATGTTAATGTAAAAAATTACGGGTTTTCGAGAAATGTCATACACTTTTACATAACACTTAAAACATATTCAATACCTCTAATAACTCATTGTCGGCGATGGTTGTGGCAACCATGTTTTATCTTCATGGTTCGGGTTGGCGATCACTAGGTGAAACACTTTAAGGAACCAAGGTAGATAGTCCGGTGTAGCCAAAAACTCAAACTGTGCCTTGTCACCGCGAACTTTGGGAGACAACAAATGGTTACACCAACGCTCCCAATTGTCTTGTTGGAACCCATACTTGACAGAGTATTTGAGTGCAGATGGGCCTCGATGTGATTTCAATTGGCGGTATGGAGGATCTGGTATAGATTGCACATGGCCAAACTGTCTCAGAATCCTCTTCGGATGGTAGGGCTCCACCACATCCATGTACTTCAATATGCCACTATAGAAGGCCATCGCGGCACAACTCCATTATCCATGTAATTTACATAAGGGTCCCAAGTGACCTAATCAAACATAAACAACCATAATTAGTAACCATAAACTAACTTTAACATTTACCAACAAGATTGGCTAAGTAACTTACCTCGCTTGGTCGCAACCTCTCCAATGTTCTCCTAATAGACCCAACCTTGTCAATATTCATCACGGTCTCGTGCTTTTGAATCCATCTACAGATACGAGGTTGCACGTAGTCCATGTACTTTGCATTTGGTGTGACGAGCTCGAGTTTGAAATGGTCGTACACACATCCCTGCAAATACATACAATGTTAGTGGGAAAAT
The DNA here is from genome assembly GCA_039657365.1 of Stephania yunnanensis. Taxonomy (NCBI): domain Eukaryota; kingdom Viridiplantae; phylum Streptophyta; class Magnoliopsida; order Ranunculales; family Menispermaceae; genus Stephania; species Stephania yunnanensis. Next base: position 12,125,734 of record CM077592.1, read on the forward strand.
GCAAAACATAATTCTAATTATTCAGAAAACAATGCAAGTTGATTTAAAAATATACCTCAAGTAATGTGAGGTAACCGACAATCTGAGATACTTGTACTATGGCGGCAGACCCCAAGTGTCGATACAAGTAGGATAATGCAGCTGCACCCCATGCATACTTTCCCATGTCATCCAAATCTTCTAGAAGCTTCAACAACGTAATAGATACCCGAGATCCACTCTTATCCGCAAAAGGGTGCAAGAAAATAGGTACAACAAGTACACCCGGGCTGTGCACTCCATGGGGGATAAGTAGTGTCACTCGAACAAGCTTTGGGGCACCATCGACTCTTCAACCATCATTTTCGCACTGTGCGCCCCTTGCTGATGTTCACTTCATCCTTAGCATCTTCAATGCTAACCCCAAGTAGTTTGGACACCAACTTAATCGCATCCGAGCGAGATTCCTTAGTGTACCTCACAAAGTTCTCAACTGCAACCGTTTTGCCCGTCACATGAATCTTCAAAGAATGCTCACATCCTCCAAGGAGATGGACATTTCGCCAAATGGTAAGTGAAATGTGTTCGTCTCCGGCTGCCATCACTCCACAAAGGCAAATATAACCTCCTTGTTAGCCTTGCGGTATGAGCAGTCTATCAGCGTATTCAACCCAGACCGCTGGATGATCCTCTGAAGGCCCTCGGTGTTAGGGTGGCACGACCGTAAGTCCCATTCTTGGATCTGAGCACTATTATTGATACATTTGAGTATCGGGCGCTCCTACAATAACAAAAAAAAAACATTTCATCAGCTATATGAAAACAATAAGTTTTTAAGTACTCCATTCAATGAAACTTAATATACCTCATTGCACCAAATCGCTAATGCGACATGATCTTTAAAGCTCTTCAGCAATGATCCATCTGAAGGACCACCGGGGAAAGGAGCACATATTTCCAATTGCTTTTGTGACTCCCCTTCATTATGACCACCTTCAGCACTAGTACTCCTACCCACATTATGATCGGTACTAGTGGTGTATGCCGGTGTTGAAGAGTCCCTACTACTAGACTCTGATGCATGAGCCTCATCTTCGCCTCGGGCAACTACAAGATCTTTTTATCGACGCGTGTCAATGTTGAAACCCTCATTGTGCAATTGAACATTCTTTGCACGATTCCCAGTAGTCTCTTCCTTTTCCTTCACATCCACCTTCTCTTTCGCTTTCCGATAAGATGTAGTCGGGGGTCTCCGGCCGCCACGCCCATGGTTACCCCTCGACACCTCAACACCAACCTCCTCCCTAGTCACCGGGGTTTTTGAACAAGCCATACCTGATATGACTACAACATGTAAGCGCCTGGAGCAGAAACAGAAGTAAAATTCAAAAAAATAAGAACATAATCCTCCATTTCTATAGTCTCGATCAAGCAGGTTTGAGAAAACAATTACAATCTCGGTGACGTGTGACCGAGATAAAATAATAAGTCTTGGTAATGGAAAATCGAGAAAATTGGTTCATTCTCGGTTGTACATCACCAAAAGGAAAGCAATTATACACTCTGAATTACTCTCAGTATGCAGTGACCGAAAGGAATCGCAGCGTTACACTACCTAAAACAATAATATATAAGCATAATCTCGGTTATGGACAACCGAGGCAACAATGTGTCCTTATTACTATGTAATCGAGACTTTAAGTGCAACTAGCCTTAAACTTAAATCTTGGTCATTGTTAGCCGAGATTGTTAGCATCTTCTCTAACCTGTGTGGCCGAGAAAAATGGGTTCGCAAATTTACCAAACATAATCTCGGTTACGGTTAACCAAGACAAAAATGTGTCTCTCGTTACTATGTAACTGAGACTTTAAGTGCAACTAACCTTAAACTTAAATCTCGGCCATGGTTAGCCGAGATTGTTAGCATCTTCTCTGGCCAGTGTGGTCGAGAAAAACAGGTTCACAAATTTGTCTAACTTAGCAGACGAACCACACAAAACAAACAAAAATCGAACTATAATCTATGAAAATCGAGTTCAAACATACCTATAAGCTGCCGAAAAAACGCCTCCTGTGATATTGGAACCCCAAGATCGATCCCTACAACGTACTCATTGCAAACAACACGAGATCTCTGAATATGGAAAAACACCCATACTTGAATGACCGACAAAATAGAGGAGATGCTTAAACTGGTGACAGATCGATGCTCAAACCCCTACTTGGATTTGGTGGTGGGGTGCACTTGGGGGCAATTTCGAGATTTCATTCAAATGGTTTGTGTGCCTTTGGTAAACAACTTGGTGCCTTCAATAGTGGTATGCCTTCATTAATTGGTGGGGTGCCCATAGTTGCGCTCTTTATTTTGCACACACCACCTCTTACACACACCACCTCTAAGTACCCTCCACCGCCCACCGCTCACCGCTACTTGTCGTTGCTGCCCACCGCCGACCTCCCTTTCTCTATCTTTTCTTTTCTTCCCTTTATTCTTTCTCCTTCCCTCCTTGACTTCCAGCCGCGAGATCTGGCCGAAATCTAAGTCTAACCGACTTAAATCTGGTCGGATCTGTTTTCGAAAGTCAATGAGGGAAGATGGGAAGAGGGGAAGAAAAAAAGAAAAAGGAGGTCAGTGGAGGCCGTGGCGGGAGGCAATGGAGAAGCGGTGGCACGACAACAACATGGTGGCGGAAGGCGGCGGGCAGCAGCTGGTGGCGTTGGTCAGTGGAGGGTACTTAGAGCTGGTGTGTGAAAAATAAATGGATGTGTATTTTTAGCAACCCCATAAAACTTCTCTTGCCTACGTGGCTTGCCTCCTTAGCCATAAATGTTAGGTTTTTAAATATTTTTCACAAGTGTGTTAGATTGGGAAATATTCATGTCAAGTGTGCTAATCATGCCAAAAGCCCGAAAAAGTTGGGGTTTGTACCCTAAATTAGGTGTGTCAATTTTTCAGGTCTAGATGGGTTCGGGTCTAGGTCCAGGCCTCCTTCGATATTAACGAGCATTTGCATTGTCCAAACCTGCCTCGGTTGTAAATTCGGATAAGTATGTCTTGCCCCGACCTGATTTACTTTTAATCCGAGTTGTCCAAATGTTTGGGTTTGTCGAGTTTTTTTAAAAATATTTTATGTTTAAAAGCATTTTTAATCATTAAAGTCATTGTAAATTCTTTGTAATATAATCTTCTCTGACATAATTTTATAAATTAATCTTTAAGTAGTATTTATTATTTTAAATTACAAGACATTATAATATTTTTTGTTAAAAAACAAAACATATAATGTTATCTCAAGCAATTTAGCAAGTCTCGAAATTAAAATGGTACATTTTGTATACAAGCTATGTAGTTTTCTTATTTCCATTGTTGTTTTTGTGAATTATACAATGTATGAAAGTATATTTTCAAAATAAGATATACATATTTTGAAATCCGGGCCAGGTCCGGGCTTAAAGGGTCTTGTCCTGATCCGGTTTGAATTTTAATTTGGACATCAAAGCCTTGTCCTTACTTGCCTCGATTTGAAAAAGTAGTGTCCAAACTCTTTTTTTCCAAGCAAAACAAAATTGAGCCTGGGAGGCAAGACAAAAAACTGACACCCATACATTACCATAAATCCAAATTTTAATAAATTTGAGACTTAAACAACTTTTTGAGAAACGTCTCTTATTGGGTGGATGTGATTCCTATGATATATATATATATATATATATATATATTGTTATATAGGTGTTAAGTACGATGGTACCCGCTAGCTGCACTTGCGGAAAGACAATTTATTACTATAAAACTTGATTGAACAATTGGTATTCATTGAGAGATCTGATAGAGATAAGAATGTGAGCACATCGAGTGAGGTATTTGAAAAAGAGAGCAAGTCGGGAGAGAATTGTGAGAGAGCAAAGAAATCGAAGGAAGAAACATATTAAAATTTGAGTTAGGGATAGAGAAGCTAAGAGAGAGGAAGTGAAATTAGGGTAAAAAAATATAAATCCTTATTTTCCCCAAGCTCTTAGGAAGTGAGAGATATTAATTTCCTAAAAAAAAGTGATACATTTTTTTTGGAAAGCTGTGATTTATTTATGTACTTATGTGAAGAGAATCAAGAGATTGATTTAAAAAAAGGCAAAACTGTAAGAGAGTGAAGAAAGCAATATGAAGGGTAAAATTGTAATATCAATTGACGGATTAAAATTTTAACATTCGTAGTTATTATCTTACTTAGATACATATAAATATATATATATATACACACACAAAATAATGCAAATATTTCCAAGAAAATGGTTTTATTAAACCAAAAAAAAAAAAAAGTTTCATTCTTAGTGAAACTTTTACAAACAAAATGTCATCAATGTAAGAACTCTGAAAAGAAAAAAGGTGAGATAAATAAAGCTGAGGACTTCGTGAAAATACAACACTCATAAGTTACTTTTACAAAAGTAACACAATTGAAAAAACATAATAATGTTTACACAGAACTTTCATAATTTAAAAATAAAAATAAAAATGGTGTTTTGTTTGATCTCAAAAGTAATGAAGACATAAAAAAGAAGGTTTTGAGGACACCCTGAAAAAAAGAAATCAGTAGTACTATTCACAGACAATAGAGAGGAGGCTCAGATCTCCGGAAAAAAAAAAAAAATTGCATGCATGAGAGCAAATGAGAGGGTCCACAGCCTCACATGCCTCTGTGATGGTTTGATAGCTAGCTTTACAGAGTGCCCATTATGTCAATGAAGTGTTTCTGCCACTCTTGCTTGCACTTTCATCCAAGAAAATAAAGGTTTTAATAGTGCTAATTGCAGTAGATGGGCTTTTGGAATCTATGGAACATATGGCCATTGTTGGCCACCTCCACAAGAAACGAAAATATGATTTGGATTAGATCTTCCTAGGTGCCCCCATCTTGTATTCCACCAATTTTATGAGGTTTGCGCGTAAGTATGTACTTTTTTTTTTTTTTTTTTTTACTTTAGTAGAAGTCGAACACACAACTTTTTTAAAATTTATCTTTTGACAAATAATGTCTCATCAATCTCAGCGAAAATGCTTTGAAAACCCTAAGTATATATTTACTCGCTTATTTTATTTTGAAAAATATACACTTTAGCTTTAAAACTCTTTCGGCAATTATAGAGAAGCACAAGCTTAAAAATGAATGACAAACATAGTCTATACTTGTTGCTATTTGATTGTGAAATCTTCAAAAGATATGGACTTATGCCATAAGAGAAGGAGATATGCTAAAAATGTATACAAGGGCAAACCTCAAGGGATTTTTATGCTTTTGATAAGTTACTTTTATTTATTTTGATAAGTTGCTTTCTTGGTATTGTGATTGAAACCAAAAGAATTCCAAAGTCATAGTAGTGGTTGGGAGAGTGGATGGTTTATGGGAGGTAGATGTGGTGTGTTGAATGTTAGGGTTTCCATTGGAACTCCATTTCAAGACATTGAGAGCACTCATTCTTCTAGTTTCATGTTCCTTTCATACATATCTAAGTAGGGCATCCTTTTTTTTAAAACCAATTACTACATACTTTTTTTTAACCAATTACTACATCCTTTTGACTTTGAAGCACACATTGGCTAAGCAGTAGAGATGTACGTCCACATATCGAAATGCATAAATCAATGGTCTCTTAACAACTATGTACCTGATTTGTGTGTCAAATTAAACTCAAAATTATGTCAAACTTAATATACAACATGTACATATACTTTTAATTTCGTTTTTTTTTTTCAAAATTTTTATTTTTTGATATTAAAACAATTATATGGGGCCAAACATGCCCTATATATATAAAGAGTGTTAACAAACAGTCTCTACATAGGCATGCGAGGTTTGATTAGAGTAAATGTGAAGTTCGACAAAAAGGACAGTTTATTGGACAAAAACATGTATAGAAAAGTTGTAAGCCGACACATGAGGTATATATTTACAAATCTTATTCTTCAATGCGTCATGTGTGATGTGTGACCGTGAAAATGATTTATAGCCATAACTTTAATTTGCGTGCCAAATTATATTGATGACGTATATTCACTAATATAAAGTAGTTGTATTGGAAATTCATTTCTTTTGCTGGCAAGTTTTTTAAATTAATTAGTTTTGATCTATTTTGAATTTTCGACTCATTAATTCGAATTAAGCTTTAGATGAACCATCATAAGCTTCATATTAATTTCATTATTTCACCTACTCAAAAGCCTGGTTGACGCATTCTAATCTGAAATGAGATTTTTTTTTTCTGGCCAAAGATCGATGATTTTTTGGTTAATACATTTGTTGTGGATGTGAACATTGAAAAATAATTAGATATTGATTAAGAACAAATTAATTTTTCTTATCATTACAAACTCATCATTTGAACAACCCAGTCCCATTATGAGATATTTATGTATCAATTGCAAGTTTATTAGCGCTTAATGGACAAAATTAACCTGCCATAGTAGACTTATACAACTTAGGTGGGTCACAATGAACCCAAAGAGCCTAAGCGAATTTAGGGTAGCCAATGGGCCTATATATAACTATCAAGATCCATAGTGGACTTAGATTATTCTACTAAAATCTTTTTTTTTTTTCAAAGCACTAAGATCCATTTTTATTCTATCATGATGGATTGAGGGTTATACAACATTCTGGAGCATGATTCCATTCCTAAAAAAAAAAGATCCATGATCGACTTGATTAATTAAATATCAACTAAGATTTAGCATTTCTTATGTATTTTACAAGACTCAACTCTGATTATCTCGGTGGAAATGCTACATCTTTAACCTTTATATCTACTCTAGATTGGGTTAGACAGAACAAATTAATTAGATTGAACAATTCATATATTATAATATGGTTCTCTTTCCAAATAATACAACTTTTTTTTTTTATAGGAAAAAATTAACTTTTGCACCCACCAAAGTTTGAAGTCATGACATCTTATTTTCAAATCTCATACCAAATCATTTCGTCATCCAATTGGTTAATAATACAACTTTTTTGGAGTATATATTCCTTACAAAGTTAGGTCTAACCAATGCCTAATTAAGATATTCGTTGTGCCTTGATTTCATTTGAGATTATATTTGTAAAGTAATTCAAACAATCGATTTAACAAAAAAGAAGATTATACAAGCAGAATAAAAAACATTCAAGAAAACAGGTAGGTGTACAACTACAAATTGGTTCAGTGACTCCTCAAAAAAGTAAGGATTGAAAACAAAGACACGTCCAAGAGAGCAATTTCATTGCTTCCCTATTGTCAACATCTTGGCCCCATAACTTCTAAACCACTGTTCCTTGCCATCATATTATACATATCCCCCACAAACATATGGATAAAAATAAATTCCTATCACAAGCACACTCTTAATTAATGAATTCAAGTTCATTTACTTTCATCTCCCAGGATTATTCTTGCCTAATCCGACAAGGAGATACTCACCTCTCGAGAAATATGTATACCTCGAAAAATTGAAGGATACAGATTTATAACCTCAAAGAGGCACAAGTGAGTTAATTAATGTATGTACATATTGTGCTAAGGTCGGTAATTCCAGCTTTACTAAGAGCAACTAATCCAATGGAAAGCTAAAATAGCGTTCCCTCAACTCCAACCGAATGCAAAATCTTCATGTATTTCAGCTTTCTGCTAACGCTAAAATAGCGTAGCATTTTTTATTTTTTTATTTATTTTTTAAACTTTTTAAATGTTTAAATTTAGTATATATATTTATTTCAGGGTTACAAAATATTTATATATTTTTCTGATTTTTTATTAGTTAAATAATTTATTAAAGTTAATGTAAATAAATAGTAAAAATGAACAAAAATTAGAAATAGAGCTTTGGGAAAGAAACATGATTGGAGAAGAAATGAAGTTGGATGCTACAAAACTGTAAATAGAGAAAAAAATAAAGTTTTGTGATTAAGTAGTCGAACTTAATTATATTATTTTTTATTTCCTTTTTAATGATATCTCTATAAATTAACAAAACAAAACACCAAAGGCGAAAGGATGCTCAAACAACTTTTCTTTAATTTTAACCCACTTCTTTCTTTTACCATGCAAAACATATAAAATGTAAATTTAAAACCCTCTTTTGATGTAATGAGACTATGAGTCCTTTTTGTCTGTATCAAGTGGTTGCAAAGGCTCAACCGTTACTTTACGCTTGCTACTCCAAGCAGTGCACTACCTTGTCCTACATATATATTTCACAAGTGACAAAGACCTCTCAGCGGTAGTGCTGTCTCTTCAAGGCTCAATAATTGTGACTTTATCAATTTGCGAATATATGTATGCTCGAGTTACAATAGTAACTGTGTTTTGCAGCAACTATTTTATATATGTATAATGTATGTACACATATGTTTGTATTGTAAAAAAAAGAAGGGGAAAATATAAAGTACAAGTAATATTCGATATCAAACAAGTAGAAAAGATAGAGGCGTTTTAATGAGGCCATGCATGTGGTCCAACAAATATATAAAAATCATGTAGTATTTAAAAAAAAAAAGATAGAGCTTATTCTTATTTTCTCATTTCTTTTAGGGTAACAATTTGTTGTGAGATGAGTCTAAATTAATATATCGAAACTTTGTTGTGCATAAGTCATTGAAGCAGCTTCTCTTAAAGAACAATCCCTGCAAAAGCAGAAAGGCAATTTAATTTTTCATTAGAAACACAGGAATTAAGTATGCATTCAAGAGTTGAACTCATTGTGAATGATTAAGTATATTTATTACTTCATCGGGTGCTTGCATGTCAATCATTTCTCTGTATTTTGTCAGCACGTGCATCGATGTTCCTGTGGTCTCCAACGCATGTCTCCACCTTTCCAAATGTACCGAACAACACAGAGCATGCATAAAGAAATGGAGGTAAATATACTCAAATTGTAATTGTAATGTTAAAAAATATTAATTACCTATGACCAAATGGAGGAGGTGGAAATAATTCTTCATTTTGTATGATGTCATCTCGAAGGTGGTTTCCCATAATTGGTGCGAGAAAAGGCAACCTATCACATGCCCACAATTGCAATAAGATGACCGGTCCTGCTATCTCTGCTCCATCAATGTCAGCTGCAAGACATAATTGTCTATATAGGTGAGCCAGAGTTGCACTACCCCAACTGTATTGTCCCGCCGCCTCAAAGTCCTCCAAAAATTGCAAATACGTGATGTGAACGAGATTGTTAGACTTGTCAGCAAATAAAGTTCCTCCAAGAAGTTGTAGGATGTACGCTCTAGCATAGCGTTGCACTTCCACATCATCAGCATTATTTGGAAGGTTTGTTAGACTTGACAGTTGGCGAATTTGAATCCGCCCACCAGTCCTGTTATTTTCGGGGAATGGGAAGCCCATTTGTGTCAAGCATAAGGCATTGTAATCTTGCTCTACACGACCAGTGATAGGTAATCCATCGACGGGCAACCCTAAGATGATTTGTACATCTTGAAGGGTAATAGTCATCTCGCCAACAGGAAAATGAAACGTGTGAGTTTCTGGCCTCTACCTCTCTACAAGGGCAGTGATTAGATGCCAATCAATTGAGATGAAACCTATTCGCGCCGTCCCATAAAAGCCAGCTGCGTGAAGATGCTCGACAATTCGTTCATCCAGTTGGACCAACCGATGTAGTGCAGCTGAATTACGCCTGATAGTCAATATACTAGGCTCCTATGAAAATATGAGATATAAGTTACATTAGTTAAAATATAGATACGAAGATATAAAAACAGTTACGAGTCTATAAAATCATGCAAATCGGCAAGAAGTCCTACCGGTCCATTCCAAACTCGGGTAGATCTATGGAGAGCTTGTGTAGTCAAAACCGAGTCATCTATAGGGCCAGGATCCATATCGCGCTTCAACCCCAAATCATTACCAATAAAGGAACATGAGAAGTAGCAATACATACTCATATGCAAACTACCAATAAATGCAACATTCATAAGTAGGAAATGTTTAACAAAATTATGGAAATAAATCATCAACTACATTGACACTACTCATGAAAATATATCAAATGGTAGTCATTAAATTGACCCTCAACGGTAAGTAGGCATAGCTTAACTAAATGTCAGAGTACTTGAATGAGCCTGTCGCTATGAAGCACTCGGTGGTTGTTGCTGACGACGAGAGCAAGCGCGTCTATTGTGTCCATCCTGCTTACACAAACTACATCGCAGCGTGGTTGGGGTTTCTCTCCATTCCTGCTCTCGCTGCATATGACGTGGCTGTTTCTGGTTGCTTCTCCAATCCATCTCTGTGCGCAAATGTCGTTGTTGAGGACGACCTTTTTTTACTCTCTTTCGAGATGGATCAGCCAGCAACGAGTGTGGAAGTCTAGCGTTTGGCCAATAATCTTCGTGAGGAATGGGTTGGAAATTCACAGCATAACATTGACTGTACACAACCAATCTGTAGTATGACTCAATGTACTGATGAGCATCTATGGCAACACTGGCGCAGACTGCTTGAACATGGGAACATGGAATGCCAAAGCACTGCCATTTCATACAAGTGCATCTACGAGCCTCCAATTTCACTACTTGCTTGTTAGACCCTTTTCTCAAATGATAGCCACGTGGCGCAGTGACGACTTCAAATGTACCATTCTCGCGATTCACTAATGTCTCATTGTGACCTCCAGAAAACTTTCCCCAATGTGACAACTTCTTCAATGCGTAACTTATGTACACTTCGCCCCTTCCTAAGGCTGCACCTATTTCGCCTCGCCTTTTGTTGAAGTACTCAAAGACACGATAGAATGTCAGTTGCACTAAAGCGGTGATGGGGTAAAATCGCGCGCCTTTAAGGACCCTGTTAAAGCATTCTACAGTAGTGACAAAATATGCATATATGTATTAGCTTCTAAACGTAATAAATCAAACATATTAAATAAATAATGGTAACAAATTATAGACACAATGAATACCAGCTAGATTTGTAGTCATCCATCCGTATCGATATCCTTTGTCGTATGCGTTCGTCCATTGTGCTCGATCAAGGTCATTAAACCATGCAATACATTCCGCATTCATTTCTTGAAGTTTTGTCATGACTGCCTTAAATTTTCGTGGTTGATGTTGTGCACCAGCTAAGTACACCATATCCTTTAATTCTTTGCTCCCGAACCTCATGTTAAAATTACTGCATATGTGACAGAGACAAAATCTGTGGTGAGCTCTTTCACGGATCCATCCATTTTGAGGATTGTTCATTGCCAACAATATACCGGGGTGTCGATCAGAAATGACACATATACCATCCCTATCACTCACATGATGTCGCAAGCAAGCCATAAACCATCCCCAACTGTCTTGACTTTCCTCATCAACAATGGCAAATGCTAAAGGAAATACATGACTATTACTATCAACAACAGTGGCTATTAGGAGTTTATGTTTGTATTTTCCATACAAGAATGTGCCATCAATCTGTATCATTGGTCTGCAATGTCTGAAGCCTGCAATAGAATGTGCAAATGCCCAAAAAACCCATTTGAATATAACCTCATTGTTGGCATTAGGATCGCCATGCCGCCATTCCACACGTGTCCCTGGATTGCTTTCTTGAAGAGCAGCCATCCACCGCGGCAACATTTTATACGATTCTTCCCAGTCTCCAAAGACTTTAGCAATTGCTTTCTTCTTCCCCAACCACACTTTCTTATAACGAACGTCATAACTGAATTCGTCCTTGATCATCCGATGAAGCACTGGAACTGAGATGGACGGATCTCTTCTCACCACATTTTCAACTTCACGACATATAACGGTGGAGTCCAAATGCGCATGATATTTGGACAGTTTGGCGTAGATGCATGTATGTGGTCCTGCATATTTACTATTCTCAAACATTCCATGCGATTTTCTTCTCGAACAACGCAACCTCCAAATGCATCCATCTAAATATTTCTTACAACGAACAATCCATACATTAGGTGTAGAATGAGTCACCACAAATCGCCTGTGTCATTTGATGTTATACAATTTCACGGCATGCTGGATATCTACTTTACACATGTACCGCATGCCCTTCTCAAATTATGCTGCCTCATTCCATAAAGACCTAGAAGGGATCATAGCATTCTCATGGAGGGGTTGCATTGCCTCACTACTCAATTCCATAAATGCAGGAGAAGGTACGACAAATTCACCTACACCCGCGTTCGCACCATCAATTCCAGCAGCCTCTTCATCGAAAAAAATCATCGTTCCCAATTTCACTCATAATTGGAGGACAAGATAATGAGCCATCATCGGTTATGACTCGATTTAATGTGTATCTAATCATGCCATCATCAACATGATGAGCATCAACCCCATCATCGTCTACATCATCATCGCTACTCTCTTCACTAGTATCTTCGTCGCTACCGCAATAGTCACCATCTTCACTAGTATTCAAATCATCACAGGAACGAGGATCCTCGTCCATTTCGGGATTTGCAGTCATCAAGGGCGATGCACAATGACTATGTTCATAAATTGGTTGAGTGCTAGGTCCAGCTACAGAATCTAACACCATATTACAGTTTGAACTATTATACGATTGCCTCGGAATTAAATCGATATAAAGCTCCATGCACTTTGGTGGTGGTAATTCTGCCACAATCTCCCAAACATCTTTGAGACTCGACTCATCATCTATTCGCACAGGGACGTAGTTGGCAGTTCCACTACCAATGTACGCTGGATATTGATATGTGATGTTCAATATCATCTTTTCATTGTCTATCTCCAATGAATTACAGATAAAACTCATAAATTCCTCGTACCCTAAACCCATGTTCGATCTAAGATGTCGAACAGGCGGTTTCGTGTACGAAATCCCTGATGGTCCATCGACCATGTCTCCATTCATATAGCACAACAAACTTACTCTTCGATCAACCATTATTGAATCTATATATGTAGAATACAAAGCATGATCAATAGAAGTGATAATAACTAATACACTCAATTCGGGCATGTAAACATAACAAGCTCCATCGTATACACTCAATTTCACGTGAAACATGCATGCCTCATCTTAGTGAATTCAACACTATCAACATTTTAAAAAGTTTAGTTTTTCATACTAAAAACAGTTACGAGTAAAGTTAAAAAAAAAATAGATTTTCAGGTTCCGCGAATGCAAGTCTGCATAACACTAGGGTTGCCAAAGGCTTTATAATTTGTAATTACGACCACATCTTAGTGAATAGCAATATGAAAACATTTATTCTAAAAATCTTGATGTTCCAATTTTTCTAATTGGGCTTTACTTATTAGGCCTCTATTATTGTTTTTCAACTAAAAATAGATAAACAGACTAGAAAATGTCAACATTTTCCAAATTTATCAAATTTGTAATTAATCCCAAATATCACAACATGAAACTAACAAAAGAATATACCGGCGGGAAGGTGAGTAGTGATCGGCGCGAGTGCCTGAGGGAAGGTGAGCAGAGAGAAGGAAGTCAAGGACCGGCGAGGACCAGCGAGCAGAGAGAAGGCAGTCAAGGACCGGCGAGGGACCACCGAGGGACCAACGAGCAGAGAGAAGAGGGCTCGGCGAGGGACCTGCGAGGGCTGCGAGGACGGTGGAGCTTAAATACTATCAACTAATAGCGTTAAGTGAAACTGCAATATTCCATTATTTTAATGTAACTGAATTCATGCCAACCACATTTCCTGAACTTGGGTAGCTCAATTGTATAGTATAGATATATTATTAATTAGGTAAGAAATTGGGAGTTCCAACCTAATTAATAGTTTAAAAACTGACTATGTCGCACTAAAAAAAATGTGATTTCTTCCTTATAAAAAAAATTGACAATGTCACACTAAAATCGACTATATATAGTTTAAATAAGCATTTTGAACATACTATAAATGCAATATGATGGGAATAGATAAAACTCATATATAACCAAGAGGTTGTAAATCTAGATGGGTTGGCTCAATGTTAAGGGCGAGCTTGGAATTATGTGGGTTAAGCTTATGGTCCCAGATTTGATTCCCTGTTGCATCAAAATTGTCCGGACCACTAAGGTACGCTCAGGCCGATTGCATCAGGGCCTTTTGAGAATAATTAAGCTCGTTTGGATACCTACGGAAGCGTAAAAAAAAAAAACAAAACAAAACAAAGAGGTTGAATGTCAATGGAGCAACCAATTGTAAATTTCAATTACTAATTTTTCATCTTATAAAAATTTACAAATTATACTATGCTACACGAGATGAGCAGTGGTCTCTGCAAAACTGTTCAAACCAAATGGTCTGGTCTGATTTTTTAAACTAGCGATTTGGGGTAGTTTAAAAAACTTGAAAACCGCGATTCCCTGGTTCGGTGGTGATTTTCATTTATAGAAAACCGCGGTTGAACAAACCACAAAATCACCCACAAACTTGGAATGGAATGGAATATAATTGAAGCATTTTCATGTTGTTTTAACTTTTGAAATGAACTTTTCGATAGAAAAAAAAAAAAAAAAAACTTTTGAAATGAACTTAGATTCATAATTTTGATTGAGTTCGCGCTCATTATGTTTTTTTTGGATGATCACGTACGGTCATATGTTTTGTTGATTGACTTGTATAGATTTTAGGACTATTTTTTGTTAAAAATGTGTCGTAGAAAAATTACAAAATCAAACCGACCAAACAGTGTAAATCGTAATCGGTTTGGTTGCGATTTTGAGGATTCGCGGTTTGGTGGTGATTTGCAAAACGGTCAAATCGTGAACTCTTTTGGTGGCGATTTGATGATTTTCACTATCAAACCTTAGTTTACCTACTCTTAATGCTAATTATTACTTTTAGTAAGGGAAATGTTATAGTAACTTAAAAACTTAACTCTATGCAGCAGCCATATCAGCTTGCACACCCCTGAGACGCATCACACAGCGTGCGGACAGATGGGTTGATTATTTCACAATTGATTAGCAGGAATAATACTTTTTTTCCTAACAAGAAAAGCTTATTAAGATATGCATGTAAGAGCTGGAATCAGTCGATCTCGTGCATATATAAAGTGGTTTGTTTTATCAAAAAAATAAGTGGTTTGGTCAAATCATATATTAACTTAAAGTAATTTCTTCGATCGTAACCCCTTAAAGCTAGTGATTAATGCTCTCTCCTCTATTTTTAGATGAATGGAGTGTAAGTTATGTGTTACGTTTTGTGTCTGACGTTATGGCGCCAAGCTCAGCACCAGGCACAAAAAACTCATTGTTTTGGGGTCGGCGCCTCAACGTCCAAAATGAAAAGTTGCGTATTTTGATACTTATTTTGTCCGTTTTTTTTTTTCTGTTTCTTCGTACCAATTCACACCAAAACTCACCCCTTTGTAGATAGGCATTAAGTCTCATAGTTTTCTATAAATTAAAGAACTCTAGTACGTACAATACATATTGAAATACATTGAAACACAAATGATTGTTTGAATCAAAGTGTGTTCTTGAGTCATAGCATCATTCTCCCAAAAGTTATTCAAATAGTGTTCTTGGTTGGAGCTGTGTTAGACACACATCATCCAACAACCATTAGAGACTTGATTGTTTTCTAAAGGCAAGTTTCGATTTTCCCATTAAGTATACGCGGTTTCGATCGGTATAGAGAAATCTTGTCTAAAAAAGAGTTATTACGCGCCTCAAGTCACTGTTTGGTTATTACATTCTCATCTTGTTTTTCTTGTCCGAAGTTATTTGTCCCAACAATTTTTTAGACAAGAATTTTCTTTATTAATGGTTTCTTTGACTTTGGACAGAATTGCTCAAGCGAATGGGAATTGTGGTTCTTTATTGTCCTCCAAATTCGATTTTAATGGCGCGTTCATTCCTCACTCCATACAAATCATGAATCATGATTTGAACCGCCTCAAAGGTTCGACGTTAGTAACTTCACTCGATAGCAAGAGAAAGTGATGTTCTTTCTCATATCTCTCAAGTTTGCACACATCCTTGATGATGCGCTTGAGGCCCTCCCTGAACCAACTCATGATGACTCAAACAAAGTAGTGGATCGACGTGTCGCAAGGAAGGCATATGACTATCTTTGTCAAGGCTACATCCTTAATGCACTCTCCAACAATGTCTATGCGGCGCATCGAACCATTGAGTCGGCGAATGAGTTATGGACTGCGCTGGACACCAAATATCGAATTGAGGAGTCTAGCAATCATAAGTCTTTTAATTTCAAATTATCTAGATTTTAAGATGACCAATGACAAGTCACTAATTACTCAAGTTCATGACTTGCAAAAGATCGTTGGTGATCTAAAAATGGTTGGAATCTCTCTTGAAGAAGAATTTCAAGTAGCTAGGTGTAACTATTTCCAAGTTGCATACGAATTGGAATAATTGCAAGAAGAAACTCATTCATGAAGAGAAGAGTTATACTCTTGAATCCATTCAACGCCATCTTCGAATTGAGGAAGACATTCGAAAGAGAGATAGGGTTGAGACGACTTGACTTTTCAATCCGGTTCAAGGCAAATTTAGTGGAATCTCACCATTCCAAGAAACTTAAGGCCAAGAACGATTCAAAATTCAAGAGATTTGCCAATGAAAACACTTCAAGTAAGAAAAGGAAGTGTTACTATTGTGACAAATCGGGACACTATTTGTGACAGCCCCAACTTCTAAATAGGGCATCGCCCGACCTAATCCCATAATCAAGCCTTAATCAAAACTATATAAGACTTAATTACGTATTAGTCAGCCTTTTGTCCCTATATTCTTCAAAACACATATCCAGGTCTTATTAGATTTAAGAGTTACTTTTTATCATTTTAATGATATTACATATTTTAAAGATTATGCAGAAACTTTTATTATTCAAAATCCTAAGAGCGGAAAACCAGGATAACACAACATCACATACATGTATATATGGAACTATACACTCAACCCAATGTACAACCCCAAAAGTACAGTGACATAAACAATAATAATAATACAATAAAAGTTGAGTCATACAAAATGGGGTTAATTTCTCCGATGGTCACTTAAGTTTGCAGTTTGTAACACTTTGGTCATTTTCATTTGTCCCAAATATATCACTCAACTTTACAAAACGTTTCAACAAAGTCACTCAGGCCACTTTAGGAAAACTAGGATAACGTGGCGCCACGTGGGACAACTTGTTAAGTGATGACATGGCATGCCACATACACACCTACCCACCCACCCCACCCCACCCTTAGTTCACCCCACCACCATTAATAATCATCCAATATGTCTACTTCCAAAATTTCTGACCAAACAACAACTCGAATTTATTAATTAATTAATAGCTACAACTCAAGTTAAAACAAAAGGCCCACTTATCTTACAGGGATGTAGCAATCCCTAAACAATGGAGCGTTTGTGACATAAACCCATCAACTAATAATTCATTCATTGTTAACATAAGGGGTACTACTAAGTTACAAATTACATTGGGAAATTCGACAAGTACGTACCATACCCAACAAAAAAATAGCCAATTGAGAAAAATATCATCTAGAAGAGTTATCAATATGAATTAAGAATAAATCTCTTACATTGAAACCTTGCCCTGTTAAGTCGAGGCCAATTGGTTACGTAGGATCGAAGCTCGGCGAGACAGAGACCTTGCTCCACGAGACAGAGATAGAGATGTACCGCGAGCGAGAGAGCACGGGGAAGAAGACGAACCACCGGTGGGAGGGGAAGAGGACGACCGCGCGACGGGACGACCGCACGTCCGCACGACCGCGAGAGAGCACGGCGAAGAAGACGAACCGTTGGGGGAGGGGGAGGGAGAACACAACCGAGAGAGAGAGAGAGAGCACGGCGAAGAAGACGATCCAGGGGGTGGAGAGCACGAGCGCCGAGGAATCGCGAGAGAGAGAGACAAGCCGTTTCAAAGAGGGAAAAAAATAGGGGTCAGAAAGAATAAAATTGGTTTAATGGTGGTGGGGTGAAATTAATGTGTATTGGCATGCCATGTCAGTAACAAGTAATTCCCAGAGAATTCTATGCGCACATTTTTTTGACAAAATATGACTTTGAATGGTATTATAAAAATGCAAGTTAAATACAAACCGAAACTTAAGTGACCATCGGTGAAATTAACCCTACAAAATGAGATTGTGCTGAAACTTCTCCTTCCCCGATCTACTGCAAGTAAATAAACTAAACGGTGAGTAAATTAATATTTAAGTAATAATTAGAGAATTCTATGCCACATTTTCAAAATATAAGAATGGTATTTAAAAGCATTAAATAGCGAAAGAATTGTTGAAACAAGTAATGCAAGTAAATACCACAGTTAAGAATGTATAGACTGACACAGGCTAAGTCGAGATGATCTACGTCCGGTCGGCGGTGAGAACTATCACCTAACATTTCCCACTACTATATGGCGTTGTGCTTAACATATTCAACACCAATAGCGAAGATGCGCTCTACGTTTATACAATATCAATCTCATTCTTGTTGACCACCCCGAGTCCCATAACTCGTGTGTCGCGCAAGTGTAGTGGTGAATGCCGGAACCCGGTTAGACCCATGTTCTCGTGAACCTTGCATCTCTCGTGCAATGGACACTAGATAATCCATACTTTAGTTTTTAAAGACAAATAACTCCAAATCTCTAGGATTCCAAAACTAGATATGCTACAAAGCCAAAAGAAATAGAATACAAGTCAAATCAAATCCAAATTATACCCAATAGCATGTTTTTATCAATTATCTATCAAGAACAACATCAAGAGTGGGAATTGGGATCAATCAAACACTTCACAAGGCATCATGTCACAATATTCAATTACGAATAGACACAAGAATAACATGATGTGAGATTACAAGTAGTAATGTCTACAAACAGACCAATAAATGATAAGATACAATGAAATGAAATATAAATTTTCACAGCTTTACTTACAATTTACACATTTGTCCTAGTCTATCCGATATCTCGACACTCTGAAATGCATTCCCAAACTCTCGAGATCTCTCCTTAGTTCCTTAGAGTTGTTTGATAGGTTTTAGAGTGAATTTGGACCCATTTATAGTGTTTAAAACATGTTTGGACTTTGCTGATTTTTTGTACTAACGAGAGCGAATTAGCGCGTTATTTTACACCTCTAGCTCGCTAATTAAGATTAGCGCGCTAGTTTTCGACATTAGCGCTACTTCACATATCTAGAGCGCTATGTGCAACAGAACCCAGAATTCTACACTTCGAATTCTGAGTTTGTGCGACATATAGGCCTTGTTATCACCTTAGGGACCCTCATACACATTACAAGAGGTCCCTAACACCCATCCCAACACAAAATAGCAACAACAACATCAACTTCATGAATTCACAAAGTTCATGGTGTGGAGAAGTTACCTCACTTGATGAACTCCTTCTTCCTCACTAAAGCTTCACTGATTTGCACACTTCTCCTCCTCTAAATTCACACCAGCAACTCTCTTCTTTCTCTTCTCCTTACCTAGCAACGATTTAATGAAGATAAGAAACCAAAACTTGACTTATTTTCTCCATTTGACCATGTTGATATGTTTGAACTATAGCCATTGATCATTGTGTGCACATGTATCTCGAGGCTCAACTCATGGACCACCTTGTCCCACTTGTCCCTCATGTCACCATTGAGTGACTCTACATGTTGACATCTTATCTCTTGATAGGTGAATACGTGTCTCGATACACATCTAATGCTTATTGTTTTATTTCACCAACTTTAGACACATTAATGTTTTATATCAAATGTGACCACATTAAGCCACTAAAGCCACTTACAAAACCAACATTAACTCAAATTAATTAAGCTTACCTCATACGTCGATACCTCGGTTCCACGTCGACACACGACTCGAGTTACGTCCCCGCTCGTCTCGACACTTATACACCCGTATAAAATTGACTTACTAGTCTACACACATACAATACACTAAGCATACATCACCACAAATATAAAATATACCTTGGCCCTTACCTTGGTCAATGGGCATATCACGATGTGGGTCCCACAATATGGGTCATTGATCCTGTTTAAGGAATTAAATACAGTTAGAGATTTTGGGTCGTTACACTATGCACGAGAGTGTCATTCCAAGAAGAAATTCTTAAAGAATAAGGAAGTGGTCAAAGAAAGTCATAATGTGGAGCACAAAGGCATGGAGCTCATAGCAACGATTTGCCAAGCCAATTTGATTGCAAATGAAGTGGTCAAGGAAAGTCACAATGTGGAGCACATGGGCATGGAACTCATAGCAACGGTTTGCCAAGCCAATTTGATTGCAAATGAAGTGGGGTGGTGGCTGGATACCGGTACAACCATACATATTTGCAAGGACAGTAGTCTTTTCAAGACTTACGAAGATCTTGCTACTAGTGAAGAAGTGTGTATGGTGAACAACAATCGCATCAAGGTGGTTGGCAAATGAACGGTTGATATCAAGCTTAATTTGAAAAATGTTTTACATTTAATTAATGTTTATTATGTACCTTAAATGTGTAAGAATCTTGTATCCGGTGACCTCCTAAATAAGAGAGATTTTCGTCTTGTCTAAAGTCGAATAGGTTTATCTTGTCTAAGGGTGGTGTTCCTATTGAAAAAGGTACTCATGTAATGGTATGATAAAGTTGAATGCAATAACAGTGAACTATTTTTCTTATATCGTTGACTCATTTTCTTCTATTAATGATTCATGTTCATTGGGGCATGGTAGATTAGGCCATGTTAATTTTCGTTGCATTAGAAATATACATGACTTAGGCTTGATTACTAATTTTAAGATTGATTATGATACTAAATGCGAGATATGTGCACAAACAAAGATCACAAAACAATCGCACAAATCAGTTCAAAGTTTTTCTTAAATTCTTGATTTGATACTTATTGATATACATGATTTGAAAAGTCATGTTACATTAGGAGGAAATAAGTATTTTCTAACTTTTATATATGATTTTTCAAAATATTCCTATGTTTATCTTTTGAAAAACAAAAATGAGTTTTATAAAAAATTTCTTGTTTTCAATTCCGAAGTTAAAAATCAACATAACAAGAAAATTCAGGCTATGTGCGCCTTATACACCATAACAAAATTATGTAGTGGAAAGGAAGAATATGATTTTAGTAGAGATGGTTAATTCCATGCTACTAAATTCTAACTTGCCTTTGAACTTATGGGGGAAGCCATTCTTTCAGCTTGATTTATATTGAATAGGGTTCTATTAAAGAACACTACTATCACCCCATATGAGTTATGATTCAAGCAATAACCAAATTTCAAGAGACTTAAAGTTTGGGGTTGTTTAGCTTATGTAATGAA
This sequence comes from Stephania yunnanensis, assembly GCA_039657365.1. Lineage (NCBI taxonomy): Eukaryota > Viridiplantae > Streptophyta > Magnoliopsida > Ranunculales > Menispermaceae > Stephania > Stephania yunnanensis. The sequence goes on from CM077592.1 coordinate 12,147,028, forward strand.
ACTGGATCCAAATTGGCATAAATTGGGAAATATTACTTACAAATGTGTTTTTATTGGTTATTCAAAGCATAGCGTGACATATAGATTCTTGAATTTGGAAACTAATGATATATTAGAATCTATAGATGTGCAATTCTTTGAACATTTAAATAAAACACATTACATGCGTTTGCATTCTAATTTTGAGAATCTAGAGGAGTTGCCTCAAAACGCTTCTAATGAACAAAGACATTAGAATCTAGAAGATTTACTTTCAAATTTTTTTAATGAACAAGATAATCCTCCTACTAACGATGGTGAGACTGTTGAAGTAAGGAGAAGTAAAAGGCAAAAGATAGATAAATCTTTGTCTCGAATTTTATAACCTATTTAGTTGAAAGAAATAGATGTGAAATTAGGAACAAACAAAATTTGTCCTTAATGTTGATGATAGTCCTATTTTGTTTAAACAATCAGTTTCATCAAAGGATACTTCATTTTGGAAAGAAGCGATCAATGATGAGATGAATTCTATTTTGTCAAATCAAACTTTGGTACTTTCTGATCTTCCACCGTGATCAAAGGCAATTGGGCGCAAATGGGTATTCAAAAGAAAATTAAATGCCGACGAAACAATAAACAAGTTCATATCGTGTCTAGTAGCTAAGGGTTATAAACAAAAGCATGACATTGATTATTTTGATACATACGTACCAGTTGCAAGAATCAAATGCATTCAGATGTTGATATCTATTGCTTCTATACATCATTTAGCTATCTGTCAAATGGATGTAAAAACGGTTTTTCTAAATGGTGATCTAGAGGAAGAAATATATATATATATATATATATGGAACAACCGGAAGGTTTTGTTATGTCATGTCAAGAGAAGAAAGTTTACAAATTGGTAAAATCTCTCTATGGCTTAAAGCAAGCTCCTATGCAATGGCATGAAAAGTTTGACACGGTTGTGCAATCATTTGGATTTAAAGTGTCACGGCCCAAATCTCTAACTCTCGTTTTAATTCCTTAATCAGGATCACTGACCCTTGATGTGGGACTTACACCGTGATACATGCACCGACCAAGGCACGTGGCCGAGGTATATTGTATTTTTTTATATTGATGTATACCTAGTGTTATATATTATGTAGACTTACTAAGTCGGTTTGTACAGTTGTAGGTGTCGAGACGAGATGGGGACGCGCATCGAATTGCGTGCGAGCAGGGGAACCTAGTAGTTAGCATTTTGGTAAGTCTTATTTAATATTAATATGAATTTAGGAATTATTTATAAGCCTATGGTTGTGTTTATTAATGTAAATCAAATTAAAGTCCTATAGTTTTGGTTTAAAAATCTACAACACTTCGACTTACCTCGGGATACACGCTAACACACACTCCCATGATATGTGTGTCAATATATTGTGTTAGTGAGATGGAATTAGTAGGTTAGTAGGAGTGAATGAGAGCCACAAGATGTCATGGAGATGGGTGGTACACATTAGATGAAAACTCTAACATATATAAATCCACCTTAGTGCATTCTTCTCATTTTGCATGTTAGAAACAAAGGAAATAAAATACAGAGCTGCTAGATCTAGTAATTGTTGGAAAGTTAGGAGTTTGAATGGGTGTTTTCATCATCAAGAGTTGGAGAATCAAACACCCAACAATAACTACAACCTAGGTAATGTGTTCTTCAATTTTATACATCAAAATTAGGGGTTTTAGGGTTTTAAATCATGGGGTTTTCAATTATAAACTATTTCTAAGTCTAGTTTCACACAAAGGACGAGTGTGGGTAAAGAAGCTAGTTCAAAACAAACACGAAAAAAAAATCATAAATACGGACACTAGATCTTTTAGACAAAATAGAAATAGAAAAGGAAAACAAATACAAAGGGGAGAAAAAATTCGTTTAGAAACATGGAACATAGGAACACTTATGGGGTAGTCAATAGAACTAGTAGATACCATGATTAGAAGGAGAATCAATATTGCTTGCCTCCAAGAGACAAAATAGGTAGGAGAAAATAGTAAAGAAATAGGAAGCACAGGGTTTAAATTGTGGTACACTGGTATAGATAGAAAATGCAATGGAGTAGGAATTGTGGTGGATAATGATTATAAGGATAAGGTCGAAGAGGTTAAAAGAATGGGGGATAAATTGATTCTAATTAAATTAATTATTGGAGATGAAAAAATTAACATACTTAACGCCTATGCACCACAAGTAGGATTAAGCGAGAGCATCAAATGCAAGTTTTGGGACGATATGGATGGATTTATGCAAAGTATACCATTAGATGAAAATGTTTTTTATTTTAGGAGATTTAAATGGGCACGTCGAGGCGAGTAACGATGGGTTTGAGAGAGTTCAAGGAGGTTTTGGTTACGGTAATAGAAATGAATAAGGATAATCAATCTTAGATCTGCTTCAACATACGGTCTTGTTTTAGCAAATATTAATTTTAGGAAGAGGGAGTCGCATACAATTACTTTTAGTAGTGGTCATAACAAGAGTCAAATAGATTTTCTTTTAACAAGAAAAATCGATAGAAAAATATGTAGAGGTTGTAAAGTAATACCTGGTAAAGCACTTACTACCCAACATAAGTTAGTAGTACTTGATATTAAGCTAACACGATGACATAATATGAATAGAGTTAGCGACCCTAGAATAAAGTAGTGGAACCTAAAACATAGTAAACAAGTAGAGTTTAGAGAAAAACTACTATACAAAATGTTTGGAATCTTGACTTAGATGTTAATACAATGATGCTAGAAATGAGTAGTTGCATAAGAGAGAGTGAGATCAAACATATTAGGTATATCTAAGGGTTTGGGACCTCCAAAGAAGGAAACATGGTGATGGAACGAAGATGTCCAACGAGCAATTAAGACTAAAAGAGAGATGTATAGAAAAATACCTAAGTGTCAAGATGAAGATGCGTATAATCAATATAGAGAAGCTAGAAAAAAACTAAAAAAAGTAGTTAGTCAACCTAAAACAAATTTCATGGAAGATATATATACAAGGTTAGGTAATAAAGATGGCGAAATATATATATATATATAGGCTAGCCAAATTAAGAGATAAAAAGAAACAAGACCTAAGTCATGTAAGATGTATTAAGGGCGAAAATCAAAATGTTATAACGCGCGAGGAGGATATTAAGGAGAGATGGAGAAATTACTTCGATAGTTTATTTAATGATGGCTAGGGCTGGCAATTCGTGTCGGCGAGTCGTAAACGTGTCGTGTCGTAAACGTGTCGTGTCATAATTATCCTAAACCCGCACACGACACGTTTATTAAACGAGTCACTATTTGTAAACACGACACACGACACGTTTAATAAACATGTAACCTATTTATGACACGTTTAACACGTTTATTAAACAGATCATGTTTTAACCTGTTTAACTCGACTCGTTTATGTACCTGTTTAACACGTTTATTAAACAGGTCATGTTTAACCTGTTTAACTCGACTCGTTTGTGTACTTGTTTATCAACATGTTAAACATGCTACTAGATTAATGATATCTCACTACAAAATCAATACAAACAACATAAAATATAAAATTATAAACCCATCTAATACAAGGAAAAATTGAAAATACAATATTTATAAAAATTAAAATCAACAACACAAACACAATATTTATAAAAATTCACGAAATCATATATCCCTAATTAAAAAATAGTTGGTACAACTTGGTAGGAACAAAAAAAAAACAAGGCTATATATATATGATGTATGTCAAAAGAAACTGAGAAATTATGAACTATTCATTTAATGAAATGGCCGGATAGAAGAATTAAAAAAAATCAGTTACATAGCTGATGAATCAAGTTTCTTTTTTTTATCAAGAACCAATCAGTTACACGATCTCTCTCGCAATCCTCAAAACCCCATCATCTCGATCACTGTTCTCCTCTCCGAAACGAGCCGAATGCACAACCGAAGACTCCTCACATGGTTGGTCCCGACCAGAGCCAAGGCAAAGGAGGTGGTACTCGGGACCCCCTCGGTGGCCGCCGAGAAGGGCAAGTACAGAGAGAGACAGAGACAGAGAGAGAGAGGGAGATAGAGAGATTCAGAGATTGTTGAACAATCGATTGAAAATGTGATATGAACCCAATCTCATCCCGTCCATACATCTCTAACCACACGATCTCTCTCGCAATCCTCAAAACCCCATCATCTCGATCACTGTTCTCCTCTTCGAAACGAGCCGAATGCACAATCGAAGACTCCTCACATGGCTGGTCCGGACCAGAGCCAAGGCAAAGGAGGTGGTACTCGGGACCCCTCGGTGGCCGTCGAGAGGGGCAAGTACAGAGAGAAAGAGAGAGAGAGAGAGAGAGAGAGAGAGGGGTGAGAGAGATTTTGTCACCTGAGGCAATCTCCTTCTTCCTTGTTGGCTCTTCCGCGTCGTCATCGTCGTCGTCGACCAGCCGAAGTGGTGGAACACTGGAGTCTGGAAGTGTCGAACAGCCGAAGTGGTGAAGACAACTTTGTTTGGTTTTGAACTTGTGATACTTTTTAGTTTTTAGGGTTGGAAATGAAAAATTTGTATTTATATGTAAATAATTACGCGAGTCATAAACGAGTCACACGGGTTAACACGTTAACGACTCGTTTATTAACCGTGTATAAACAGGTTAACCTGTTTATGACCCACATACATTTTTGCCAAACCCAAGACATATTTATCAATTGTCGTGTCGTGTCGTGTTAAATGTTTCATGACCCAAATTGCCAGCCCTAATGATGGCCAAGTTGATACTATAATAGATGAAAACCCACACCAAGAAAGAAATATAAACTATACACGCAATATTAGAATTGTAGAAATTAAAGAGACATTGAAAAGAATGAAAATAGGGAAAGCATGTGGCCTTTATGAAATACCCATAGAGGTTTGAAAATGCTTAGGAGAAATTGGATTGACTTGGCTAACAAAACTTTTTCAATAAAAGCTTAAAATCAAAACGGATGCCAATGGATTGGAGAATAAGCATGCTTGTGTCAATCTTCAAAAATAAATGAGACATTCAAAGTTGTTTAAACTACCAGGGAATTAAATTTATGAGTCACACTATGAAACTTTGGGAGAGGATAATTGACAATAGGCTAAGGAGAGAAACAACAATATCAGAAAACCAATTTGATTTCATGCCTAGGAGGTCAACTATGGAGACGACTTTTCTTGTAAGACGATTGTTAGAAAAATATAGAGAAAATAAAAAAGATCTTCATATGGTATTCATAGATTTAGAAAAAGCATATGATAGGGTCCATAGAGATGTTCTTTGGTGGGTTCTAAAAAGAAAAAGAGTGCATGCTAGATACATAGACACTATTAAGGATATGTATGATGGAGTAGTAACGAGTATAAAGACATTTGGAGGAGCTACAAAAAAATTTTCCATTACGATAGGACTACATCAAAGATCGGCTTTAAGCCCATATCTATTTACTTTAGTTATGAATGAACTAACTACATATATTCAAGAGGATATACCATGATGTATGCTATTTGCAGATGATATTGTCTTAGTGGATGAAACTAAAGATGGAGTGAATAGAAAATTAGAACTCTGGAGGAATACATTAGAATCTAAAGGCTTTAAGTTGAGTAGGACGAAAATCAAATACATGCACTGTGAGTTTAGAAACACTAGACATCTAGATGACGGAGTTGTAAAATTAGGGAAAATATAAGTTCCTAAGGTAAACCACTTTAGATACATATGATCAATCCTAAAAAATGATGGTAACATTGAGAATAATATCACACATAGAATTCAAGCTGATGGAAAAAATGGCAGAGTGCAACATGGGTGATTTATGTGCGAAATGTTCCTATTAAGTTAAAAGAAAAATTTTATAGGACCGCAATTAGGCCAGCTATGCTATATGGAAATGAATGTTGGGCGGTAAAGCAACAACAATTACATAAAATGAACATAGCAGAATGAGGATGCTTAGGTGGATGTGTGGTAAAACTCGTAAAGATAGAATAAGAAATATAAAAATTCAAAGACAAGTAGGAGTAGCACCAATTGATACAAAGATTAGGGAAGGGCGGTTGCGATGGTTTGGTCACTTGCAAATACGGCCTACAAATGCTCCAACTAGAAAACTTGACTCAATAGAAGCTATAAAAATTCGACGAGGTAGGGGCAGACCAAAGTTAACATGGGATGCATTAATTAGGAAGGATTTGAATGGTTTGCAAAGCTCACCATCAATTGCACTTAATCGAGCACAAAGGAAAAGTTTGATCCATGTAGCCGACCCCAGTTAATTTGGGACTGAGGCTATGTTGTTGTTGTTGTTGTTGTTCTAAGTCTAGTTTCACTGATTTTAAGCCTTTAATACATTGAAATCAAATCTCAAGTCTCTTTTTTGGATTTTACAAGTTTTTGCTCAAAAATAAGGTTTTCAGGGAATGAAACTAATTTTGTGAAAATCAACCACGTTAAGGTGTTTGTTTGCAAAATTTAAACCCATTTTCGAAATCCTTGTCGAAAAACACTAGGGATAGTACTAGTGCCTTCAATTTCAGTTTCAAAAAATTAAAGTTACGAATTTTCTCAAGTTCGAATGTTTTTGAACAAATGCATGGCATGCATTTTGAAACTCATTGATTTTGATGAATTGCAGTTTCACTGCAGAATTTTGCCTGCAAAATTATGGCCTACAGAATTGAAGAATTTTGATATTTTAAATTGCAGTTTCACTGCAGCAAAATTCTGGCATACATAATTATAAATTTCTAGCCCGCAGAATTGCAAAATTCTAGCCAGCGGAATTGAAGAATTTTGATATTTTGAATTGCGGTTTCACTGCTGAAATTTTGCCAACGAGATTCCGGTCTATAGAATTGCAAATTTCTGGCCAGCAGAATTGAAGAGTCTTGATATTTTGAATTGCAGTTTCACTCCAGAATTTTGCCTACAAAATTCTGGCCTGTAGAATTGTAAGATTTTGGCCTGCGGAATTGCAAAATTTTGCAATTCTAATTGCAGTTTCACTACAAAACACATAACCTAACTTAGACCCATTAACTAAGTCTAACACATTATCTCGACCTAAACTCACACTAAACAGTCTAAATACACTCTAAGACATACTTAATCATACCAGGAACTTAAGGAAGGTTCTCGGGAGTCCGGGTGCACGCATTGGAGTGTTGGGCGGTCGGACTTGCTAGGGGATTTGTGTGATAAGTGAGTATAACCAATGGAAAATTTACTTAGTATTTCATTTCTATTAATTGTTGTCCTTCCATAGTCCTTTTGACTATTTTACCTTTGTATTCTTATATCATGTGTTCTTTATGTCTATGCTCACTTGATAAGTCTAGTTTGCATGATATCCATTCATTTGATTTGATTCATTGATTCTATCTCATGCTATGTCTATTCTTGTTGTTTTAAATGTGAATTGAATGATAAATAGCATGTTATTAGGCTAGTAAATATCTTATAAATGTTTAAGAAGACTTGTATTCCTTATTTTTTTAGGTGTGTAGATGTACTTATGCCTTGACAATCTATACTTGGTATTTCTTGAAAATTAAAAACTAGTTTTTGCATTTAGGTCTCATACTCGATCGAGGTGTGCGCAACTCACTGGGTTAGAGTCTTTGGGGATGTCGACACATGTTACCTGACATTGTATGACACTCGGGTTAAAGTCCCTGAGGTGGCCTACATACTGGGGTTAGAGTCCCTGGTAACACTTGAGTTAGAGTCCCTTGTACTATATGATTATTGAGTCGAGGTGACATGTTTCACTGCTGACCAGACTTAAATCACCACTACCTAGCCTAATGTTAGTATCACTTGTTTAACTCTGGTATTTACTCGCATATGGTTTATTTTCAGTTTTCCCATTTATATGCTTTTAAATGTCATTTGAATATTTGGAAATGCAAATTAAACTTGTCATCGGGGATTACTATTTTATTTTTGTACTCACCGTCCTTTTTATGACGGTGGGTGTAGAGTCGTCTACCAACAGGTCGGCTAAGGAGAAGATCGGCGATTATCCCTGAGCCCACGGCGCGTCACTGCATCGATTGTAGGTCTTCTTTTAGTATTTTGATTGTATATGTTATATATATATATATATATATTAGATACTATTTATGGTTGTATATTTGGTGGAGTGTTAGTTCCCCTACTTGACTTAGACTATTTTACTGTTTCACTGCATTTTGAGGACTTTATATATATGATGTCATTTTTTGGTTTTTCACACTTAGGATTTTATAAATGGCTTTCGCATAAGTTACTAATTGCTTCCGCATAATCAATAAGATTTTCGTTAAATAATTAATTTAATAAAAAGTCTTAATTAACTCAAGATTTTATAAACTGGTAAGACTAGTGTATCACCTATCCTGAATATGAGAAAAAAGGCGTTTAGGTTGTAAAGGCTGACTAATATGTAGTTGGGTCCTTCGTGGATATGATTAGGGCTTAATTACGGGATTAGGCTAGGTGGTGCCTTAGATTAGGATAGGGGCTGTCACATAAATTCAATGATGTTGATAAATGTATTTATAGTAAATTTGACAATGATGTTGGTGTCATCATATGTTTATATATGGATGTCATGCTAATATTTGGGACTTCATTTGCCTTAATTGAAGAAACTAAGTAGTTATTGTCTACTAGCTTTGACATTAAGGACTTAGGAGAAGTTGACTTAATTTTGGGAATCAAGAATCTTACGACGAGATAATGGTCTTACATTATCTTAATCTCATTATATTGAAAGACGTTTGAAGAAATTTGGTCATTTTGACCAAAAAAATCAGTTTCTACTTTTATCGAGCCTCATTTGAAACTAGTAAAGAACATCGGTATGTGTTTATCACAACTAGAGTATTCTAGTTTGATAGGAAGTCTCATGTATGTTATGCATTGCATAAGACCGGATATAGTTTACGCGGTTTGTATGCTATATCGATTCACTGGTAATCCAAGCAAACAATATTGGAATGCGGTTGCCAAGATCTTTAGATAACTGAATGGGACTTTAAATTATGGTCTACATTTTAATGGATATTCCCCAGTCATGGAAGGTTACAGTGATGCTATTTGGAATAGTGTGGAGTCAAATTTCAAATCAATTAGTGGATGGATATTTGCACTAAGAGGAGCGGCTGTTTCTTGGAGCTCAAAGAAACAAACATGTATTTCCAATTCAACAATGACATCATAAATAATTGCCCCAGCAGATGCAAGCAAGGAAACGAAATGGCTTAGGAATTTTTTAATGGAGATACCATTATAGAACAAGCCACATCGGCTATATTAATCGAATTGTGATAACAAGGCAACTCTTTATAAGGTCGCAAACAAGACTTATAATGGAAAGTCTAGACATATAAGTCTAAGACATAATCTTTTGAGACGGTTACTCAAAAATGGGGTTGTCACAGTTGATTACGTAGAATCTAACAAGAATTTAGCAGATCCATTTACAAAGGGTCTTGTTAGAGATATGGTATCTCAGACATAAAAGAAATGGGACTTTGTTTGCTTAATTCGATCGTCACTTGATGGGAACTGTCACGGGGCTATTAAGAGAGAGGTTTTATCTCAAGGAAATTTTTTTCACTCAATCAAACACGTGGCACCTAAAGGCCACCTTAGTTAATCACAACCAACACTCAAAGTAAAGAAACAACAAGTAATAGCAACAAGGAAACATTTTACTAGCTCTCAATTGGGAATACAACACCGGAACTGTATGTTTCCCCAAGCTTAGAGCCTTTGGCTTTATAGACCAACCAACAAGTAGTTATATAACCAACTAGGACACCCTTCTGTGTACATCGATCCTTAGACCAAGTAAAACTCCACTCCTTGTGGTCAAGGCAGTTACCCAACTGCCTTGCTCCCTTCCTGCCACCTGGTTCTATAACCGCCTCCACTACTTGGTCAATTAGCACATGCTCCATGTATTCGGGACATTCTTGGACGTGCCTTGGTCATGCCAGTGGCCATGACCAAGGTAATTACCCTACCGCTTGGAACTGCCTTGACTTTGTCCATCCACGTCTCGTGCCAAGGCGCGGCCTTACTCGTGTCCAAGGAATCTGTCTTGCTCGTGCCTAAGGAACTTGCCACGGCGCGGCCTTGCTCGTGCCCAAGGAACTTGTCAAGGCGCGGCTTTCCTCGTGCCAAGGCGCGGCCTTGCTTGTGCCTAAGGAATCTGCCAAGGTTTGCCCGTGCTTGCGCCAAGGAACTTGCCAAGGTTTGCCCGTGCCTGCGCCAAGGCATGTGCCAAGGCGCAACCTCGCTTTACGCCCAGGCACCGTGCCTTGGCGCACGCCAATGCGCGACCACCTTCACGCCTATGCGTTGTTCCGCATGTTATCCCGTGATCAAACCTTATGGAACCATTCGAGCCCTCCGTAACTCGATCATTTGATAGGTTTCTTGCTGCCTATCCCAGCCTACTCGGGTTACGCTATTGAGGGGCTGACAAACATCCCACCGCCGAAATGTTCGATGCCCTCATCGAACTGCTCGGTTGATGCCACTTCTGGTAGTCTACTATTTCCTTCTCAAACTGCCATAGAGTAGTATCTCCCTCTCAAGTAGGTTCTTCTTCAACATCAACCCACTTGGTCAAGAAAAATGTTCGCCTATTTTTCTTGCTTTGGCCACGCGTCTCGTAGCTTAGAATATGCTCGATTTCTCCTGCAAACTCTTTCGTATTAAGGGTGGAGCCCGTCTCGCTGTATTCTCTCCCCGGATCTGTCTCATCAGAGTGGAAAGGTTTAAGATAGCTCACATGGAATGTAGGATGTATCTTCAACCTCTCTGGTAGTTTAAGGCGATAAGCCACCCTCCCGACTCGTTTGACCACCTCAAATGGTCATTCGTATCGCTGTACCAGGTCCTTGTGTGTCTCCTTCTTGTTGAACTTCTTCAAAATCTGAGGAGCGATCTTCAATAAGACTATATCTCCCTCCTAGAACTCCAAGGGTCTTCTGTTCTAGTCAGCATACTTCTTCATCCTCCAGACGGCTTTGGCCAAGCTGTCATGAGCTGCCTCTTTCAGCTCCTGCTTGTTTCTCGCAAAGCGGTAAGCCATTGGAATCGATCCCATCGACTTTGATTTGAATACCTCATGTGGAGTGGCCGGTTGTTGTCTCGTTACCACCTCGAATGGACTCAGCTCCGTAGCCGAGCTTTTGTGAAGATTGTAGCAAAATTGGGACGTATCAAGTAAATCCACCCAGTTAGATTGACTTGCATTCACGTAGTGTCTGAGGTAGTCCTCCAGCAATGCGTTGATTCTCTCCGTCTGCCCATCCGTTTGGGGAATGGTTTATTATGGAAAACTTCAACTCCGAGCCCAACAAATTGAATAGGGTCACCCAAAACCTTCCAGTGAACCAAGCGTCTCGATCATTGATGATGTCCTCCGATATTCCCCAATATTTCACCACATGCTTCAGGAACAACTCCGATGTTAGGTCCGCATCGCAATTCTTCGGAGCAACTATGAATGTAGCATACTTCGAGAATCGATCTACCACCACTAGCACGCTGGTCATCCCCTGCACCTTAGGAAGACTAGTAATGAAATCCATAGATATGCTTTGAAAGGGCCTGTCTGGTACAGGCAAAGGCTCCAGCAACTTTGGTGCCTTCCTCCTTTCTGTCTTGTCTTGTTGGCACACAAGACAAGTCCGCACGTACTGATCCACGTCCTCTTCCATCTTCGGCCAAAAGAACGAACGTGATAAGAGGGCATAGGTGCCTCCATGCTCAGCTGTCTCGCCCACCGAGCATCATGTGTCTCATTTAGAAGTTGTCGCCTTAGTCCGCCAATACTAGGGACATATGTATGTCCTCGTTTAGCATAGATGACTCCATTTTCGCACCGAACCTTTGAGTGACTCCCTCAGCCACTAGCTTCATCATCTTTACGCAAACAGGGTATTTGCTCGTCTCCTCCTTAATGCGAGGCAAGAACTCACTTTCCAGCCTCACCACTGCTGATATTATCCCAGCCACCACCTTGTGACTGAGAGCATCCGGGACTGAGTTAAGCCTCCCATGCTTATGCTCGAACTGCACATCGAACTCTGCTAGGAAATCTATCCATTTCGCATGCTTTTGATTGAGCTTCTTTTGGCTCATGAAGTAGGTGATAGCCGCATTGTCCGTCCTCACCACGAAACTCGTCCCCAACAAATAGTGCCTCCAAATATGGAGAGCATGGATCACAACAAACATTTCCTTCTCGTAAGCCGGGTACCTCTGCTCTGCTTCCTTTAGTTTTCTACTTTCGAAGGCAATGGGGTGTCCCTCCTGGACAAGTACCGCCCCCAGTGCTTAATCGAATACGTGTCAGTGTGCACTTCGAAAGGTATGTCGAAATTGGGCAGCCCCAATACTGGTTCAGAGGAAATGACTTGCCTCAGTTCCTTCATGGCTTGATCACATCGATCCGTCTACGCCCAAGCTCGATCCTTCTTTAAAAGGTCTGTCAGCAGTGCCACTCTCCTTGAGTATCCCTCCACGAACCGCTTATAATAATTCGCCAATCCCAGGAATGACCACAAATCCTGCACCTTCGTAGGGTTTGGCCACTCCATAATTGCCCGCACTTTCTCCGGGTCCATCTGCAGTTTACCCTCGCCTACAACATGACCAAGGAAAGAGATTGTTTCCACCGCAAAACTCACATTTCTCCCTCTTTACATACAAATGGTTAGCCCTCAAAGTAGTCAGAACCATCCGTAAGTGATCCATATGATCTTTGAGGTTTTTACTATAAATTACAATATCGTCAAGATAAATTACCACAAATCGATCGATGAACTCCCTCGGTACATCGTTCATTAAATTACAGAATGTAGCAAGGGCATTTGTCAAGCCAAATGGCATGACTAGGTATTCAAATGATCCATACCTAGTCACCATGGCCGTCTTAGGGACATCTCCAGCTGCAATTCGAACTTGATAGTATCCCAAACTCAAGTCCAACTTCTTGAAATAGGCTGCACTGGATAGCCGATCGAACAAGTTTGCCATCAACGGGATAAGGTACTTGTTCTTTATCGTCAGCTTGTTCAGTGCCTTATAGTCCACCCACATCCGAAAGATCCATCGTGTTTCCGCCGGAACAGGACCGGTGCTCCATAGGGTGCCTTAGACGGCCGAATAAATCCAGCCTCCAACAACTCCTGCAACTGCTTCCTTAGCTCCTCCAACTCCTTTGGAGCCATTCTATAAGGGGCATGTCTTGGGGGGTTTTGAGCCAGGGATCAGCTCAATCTCATGGTCAATCACCCTTTGTGGGGGCAATTGCTTTGGTAACTCCGAATGCATCACGCCATTGAAGTCCTCCAGCACTTCAACAACCGCATCAGGGAATTTCCCTGCCACGTCCACCTTAGTTTCCATCGGGTCACCAAGAATGTTGGTTCACCCTTCTGTAGTCCATCTTTCATCCTGGATGGCTAAAAGGTGTGACAGTTTTGAACTCTCCTTCCCTGAAGTCGTGTTAGCCGCAGGGACAAAGCAAGGATGGGACTTGTTCATCACAAACAATCCCCTCAAAATGGCATCAAGGCAATGTTACCCAAATATAGAAAGTCATTCCCTAGGTTGACATCAAAGTCATCCAAGGGAACTGCCTTAAGGTTGATCTTTCCCTCCCAAGATCCAACCTTAAGATTTACGTTAAATGTCGTACCTTGAACTCATTTTGCTTTCGAGTTTATGGTTTTTATTCGGTTAGAATTCTCAACCAAAGTGAGCCCCAGCTTCTCCACCATGTGTTCTGCCACAAATGAATGTGTTGCTCTCGAATCCACCATCGCCAAGACTCGTTCTTGGTTCACCTCCGCATCTACGTACATCAGCCCCTACGAAGGGCTAGTCTTGGCTTGTTGAATGACATTCAATAACTGCAGTGGGTTCATTCGGGGCTAGCCATCATCTTCCGCGATCAAGGCCGAGAGCTTCTCCTTCTTTGGGCGGTCTCGTGCCCTGTGAGAAGCCGTTGCAAATGAAAAAACCCTTGTATGAGGAATTTGTCGAGGGCTTAGTATCTGCTTTCGGGACTGACTTCGAGTTCACTTGCTTAGGAGGGATGGGCTTCTTCTCGCCTTTCTTGCGATGGTCCTTGAAAGGCTTCTTCTCCTTGCTCTTCCCCTCGTTCGTGAAAGAACTAGTCTTTAAATCTATAAGACTATCAGCCGCAGCAATCGCTCTAGGTAAGTTCTTCACTCATTGCCTCCTTAGCTCGGATTGAGCCCATGACTGCAATCCATTGGTGAAGTTAAAAAGTTTATCCTCATCTGACATGTTTTTGATGTCCAGTAAGAGGGAGGAAAAATCCTTAACGTAATCTCGAACCGACCCCATTTGTTTGAGCTTGCGCAAGGCCTCCCGCGCTTGCCAAGCTGCATTGGTATGAAGGAATTGATCTTTCAATTCCCTCTTTAGCACCTCCCAATCCACGATTTTGGGTATGCCCTCAGCCGCATCATCGTCTACGCTGGTTCTCCTCCAGAGTTTAACATCACCTTCTAAGTGCATAGAGGTCAAAATGACCTTTTGGCTCTCCTCCGTCCGAACCATAGCAAAATATTGCTCCATATCCCAAAGGAGATTCTCAAGCTCCTTTGCGCTCCGCTTGCCTGAGAATTTCTTTGGTTCCGGTACCTTTGTTCTAGGCTTTGCGGCAACTGCAACCTCCGATGATTCGCCCACGGCTCGCTTGAGCAGGCTTACCTCCATAGCCATGTTCGTGGATGTTTCAGTAGTGAGTTCTCCCACAAAACTCACATTTGCTACAAGTTCCTCAAATTTGGATTCTCATATCGCTATCATGGCCTCTTGTGACTCTCCTCTAGCCATCAAGGAAGCCACCAACATTTCCAAGCCTTCAAGGCGTTGTGCCATCCTTGAAGACTTCGTTGTGTCCGCTGGGACAACCATCGTTGGCATCATTTTTTCTAGGTGAGCTACCCTCTCACTTAGATCACTCGCTGCTCGGGTCACCATCGTCTCCACAACGGGGCTATGATACTAATTGTCACGGGGCTATTGAGATATGGGTTTTTTCTCAATGAAATTGTTCTCACTCAATCAAACCCGTTGTACCTAAGGGCCACCTTAGTTCAGCACAACCGACACTCAAAGTAAAGAAACAGCAAGCAATAGCAACAAGGAAACGTTTTACTAGCTCTCAATTAGGAATACAACACTTGAACTATATGTTTCCCCAAGCCTAGAGCCTTTGGCTTTATAGACCAGCCAACAAATAGTTACATAACCAATTAGGACATTTGTCCTGTGTACATCGATCCTTAGACCAAGTAAAACTCCACTCCTTGTGGTGAAGACAGTTACTCAACTGCCTTGCTCCCTTGTTGCCACCTGGTTCCATAATCGCCTCCACTACTTGGTCAATTAGCACATGCTCCATGTATTCGGAAATTCTTGGACGTACCTTGGTCATGCCAATGGCCATGACCAAGGTAGTTACCCAACCGCTTGGAACTGCCTTGACTTGGTCCATCCACATCTCAAGCGACGTGGCCCATGCTTCTCTAAGGGACAGGGACTGCTCGGTGGTGCCTGGCTGCACCCAAGCACCTCGAGTGCTAGTCGGGGCTCGGTCGAGTCCCATCGGCTCGGGGTGATCGGACCATGGGTCCGAGGGTCTTGCCTTGGCATGGTGCCCAAAGCATGCTCGAGGGTCCTCCTTGCTTCTTTTCCCATGCCGCCCTTGGGAGAAAACACACATCTCCCTATAGTAGATATTAAGTCGTTTCCTCAGCTCCCATAGGAAACACCCAAAATGAGACCAAGCGTACTTTGACTTGGTCAACGCCCAAGTCAAGATTTGTCAACCATTGCCAATATATGCCTTGTACGTGCCAAGGCGCGGCCTTGCTCGTGCTAAGGCATGACCTTGTTTGTGCCAAAGGAATCTGCCAAGGTATCGCCTTGCTCGTGCCAAGGAACTTGCCAAGGCGCGGCTTTGCTCGTGCCAAGGTGCGCCTTACTTGTGCCCAATGAATATGTCTTGCTCTTGCCCAAGGATCTTGCCAAGGCGCGGCCTTGCTCGTGCCTAAGGAATATGCCTTGCTCGTACCCAAGGAACTTGCCAAGGCGCGGCCTTGCTCGTGCCTAAGGAATCTTCCAAGGTTTGCCATTGCTTGCGCCAAGGAACTTGACAAGGTTTGCCCATGCCTGCGCCAAGGCACAACCTAGTTTGCGCTCAGGCACCATGCTTTGGCACGCGCCAAGGCGCGACCTCCTTCACACCTATGCGCTATTCCGCATGTTATCCCGTGATCAGACCTTATGGAACCATCCGAGCCCTCCGAAACTCGATCATTTGATAGGTTTCTTACTGCCCAGCCCAGCCTACTCGGGTCGCGCTATTGAAGGGCTGACAGGAACCCAAATTAATTCTTGAAAATACAGAATAAGTTCAATGTGGTACTAATAAGTCAAGTGAAGATTACAGAACACTAAAAAAATTATATTATATGGGTGTAGAAGTGTGACCACTTCTTATGAGCCTAAACGACTCTAGATCAATCAAGAAAGACAGGATTTGCATAAG
Organism: Stephania yunnanensis; assembly: GCA_039657365.1. NCBI lineage: Eukaryota > Viridiplantae > Streptophyta > Magnoliopsida > Ranunculales > Menispermaceae > Stephania > Stephania yunnanensis. The sequence goes on from CM077592.1 coordinate 12,163,648, forward strand.
GCCATAATATGCAATCAACATAACACTCTTACTTACATGAAATTGGCATGTGTGATATTTTCGATTTGTCGCGAGGGTTCTTGATTCAAGATCCATTCACCATAGTACTTGATGAAACTTTGAAGTATTTAAACTGAGTGAAAAGTTCAAGTCCAAATGACACTTCTCATTTATGTATCAATTTCGAGATAATGTTATATTTTTTTGGTCGTGTTATTTATAAGTGTAATTTTCAATTTATATGTCCATATAAGTTGAAAATAGGGGAAATTGCAAGTTTTGTGTCTAGCACTGTAGCGTCAAGCTCAGCGTCAGGCACGAGAAATTCACTATTTTTGGGTTGGCGCCTCAGCGCCCAATTCACACCAAAACTCACCCCTTGATAGATAGACACTAAGTTCCTTAATTTTCTATAAATTTAAGGACTCTAGTACGTACAATACACATTGAAATACATTGAAACACAAAAGATTGTTTGGATCAAAGTGTATTCCTGAGTCATAGTATCATTCTCCTAAAAGTTCTTCAAAGAGTGTTCTTAGTTAGAGTTGTGTGACACACACATCATCTAACAACCATTAGAGACTTGATTGTATCCTGAAGGTACGTTTCGATTTTTCATTGTGCATACGTTGTTTCGAACGACAATGAGAAATCTTATATAAAAGAGAGCGATTATGCGCCTCAAGTCACTGTTTGGTTATTACATTCTCATCTTATTTTTCTTGTCTGAAGTTATTAATTCACCTCTTATCATTTTAAATTAGTTTCTTGTACACAATTACTATTCATTAAGTGAAACATGAATAAGACCATAAATAATGAGTCAAGCTATGCGCACCCCGCATAATGATCAGGGTACTCAACCAAAATTTAGTAAAAATATATTTAATGAGAAATGTCAAAACTGCCCCTGCATAATGATCAGGCACCCAACCAAGTTTTGTAATAAATTGGATTTAGGGAGAAATATCAAAACCGTCCTCCCAACCCAACCGAATCACTCACGTTCCAAACTCTTCATTCTCGCACACCCCACCTTCGATCTTCCAAATTTCTTACAAGTGTAATCGATCCCTCACCGGCTGGAGTGTGCATTTGTCGATCAAAAGGGGCTTCTGGACATTATAGTTATTTCTAGTTTTTCGGTGGTTGAATGAACTCAGTTGATCGACTTTAGACTAGAAAATAATGTGGGTTTTGTGGGGTTGGTAAAATTCGGTGTGTTTGCATCACTATTAACGAATAATAGGTGAAGAGAAGGAGTGGAAGGATATAATAATGTGAGTTTTATATTGCATTTTTTTTCATTTTCCAAACTGTACATGGGAAGCGAAGTAATCGGCCACACAGGACCGGGACATTATATAGAGTCTCGATTGTATCTAGTCGACACTCTTGCATGAGTCTCGGATTAAAGCAATCGAAACCATATGTATGTACTATGTGGTACTAGTCACGGTTATTGGGTACCGAGACTTGAGGAATAGTCTCGAACATGTGCAACTGAGACTGCATGTTGTTTTTCGAACTTATGAAGCCAAGACAATCGGGGTGCCTTGAGAAATAACCCGGGTGCCTTGATCAAGCGGGGTGATCGTTTTTTAACAAATGGGTAATTTGGGAAACTTAATGGGGTGACCTGAGAAATTGATTGGGTGCCTCGATCATTGGGGTGCCCTGAGAAACAATTGAGGTGCACATAGCCGCACTCTACATAATTGCATACAAAACCCTACTAAAATAGTAATAATTATATGTTGATTAGATGAAAATTAAAGAAGATAATAATGAATATCAACTGGTGCATTATCATGAAATATATTCTAAAACTGTATCCAGCACAAAATCCAAAACCCCAAACCTTACCCTTTTTTTATGCATGCCTTTCTTCATGCCAACAATCCAATAATTATTTTTATGTATAAGGTGAGCGCCAAAGTCCAAAGCCATGCATATCATTATTCTCCACTAGCTAGGGTCATGGCTTGGACTTATATGGAAGTCATGACCTAAGCTGTACTGTTTTGTCCTATCCACCTTGATAAGACTATACACACATTTTCCACCACATTTATATAGTTTTAATTTTAACTATTAATATATATATATATATATTATATTTGATGAAAATATAATAATTTTACAAGGGTATATTAGATTATGATTTTAATAATTTTTTGGTTACTTTTATAAGTGATGACTTTTCTAAAGTTTATAGATTTTAGTAGACTTTTATAGACTTTGATAAACTTTTATGCAGAATTCATTTTGATGACTTTTATTAACATTTAAGATTTTCAGTGACTTTTGTGAACTTCTTAAACATGATTTTGATTGATATTAACAATTTTTGTGATTTTTATAATGAAACAAATATTTTACCCTTTATTATAAAAAAATTAGATAAATAATTATATTTCTTTTCTTAAGAATTATTACTAATTTTTTAATAAAAAATATATAAATATATTAATGAATTACGATCATAGTAGTAGGATAAAAAATAAGTAAATAAATATCAACAAAATAAATAGGTAAGTAAATCATCTTATAATGGCAGAAAAGAATCAAATAAAATCATAGCAAATGTTAGTGCAAAAACTTTGCACTTTAGGAAAAAAAATATTATATTTTTTCCTTAAGAACTATAGTTTAAGTTTCTGAAAATGCACTTTTTGCATTTAAAAAATACAATTATTTTCTCCAAAAAGAATAATATTACACTTTTTGATATTATAATAATACACTAATAAATGAAACTTCATTGTAAAAAAAAAAAAAAAAAAAACAAAAAATGTACAGTGATGCAAGAATAAGATCTTCTTAATAATGTCATCATTTTCATTTTCATCAACATAGATATTAGAGTATAATGAGTGAGCAATGAAATCCATGAGTTGTTTAGTGATTGGAGAAGTTGATAAAAACAATTAATTAGAAAAGATCTTCTGAACAATGAAGTTCTTTTTGAAGAATAAAACCAACAAAAATTAGAAGTCTTTAAAAGTTTTTAAGTAGAGATGAGGAAGAGTTGAAGATTTATTTATGTCTATTTTTATACAAAAAGTTTATAAAAGTCAAAATTTGTAACCAATCCACAAAAGTTACCTAAAAACTGAATACACATTACTTTTATAAACTCTCTAAAAGTTTAAATTGAATACTCCAAAAAATTTTATAGACTTTTTAAAAGTTTATAAAAGTTCATTGAATACACCTTACTTTTATAAACTCTCTAAAAGTTTTAATCGAATACACCTAAACTTTTTTAGTCATTAAAGTTATCAAAAGTCTATTAAAATTTTAATTGAATACACCCTTGTTAGTTTAATCAGCAAGCATCCATTATTTTTTCTTAAAAATTTAAAAGTTTGAATTAGAAGACTTTGACACAGTATAAAATGGAAAGAATTAACGTAAGATATATATAAAATGCATTAATATAAATAATTTAGAAAATGCATCATCAATGTCATTGAATTATACTAAGTGGACGTGTAGCTGATCAAACTTATGTGGGACTGCACCTTTGTTATATTTTTTTTTCTCTCTAACACTTAATTAATTATACAAAATTTATCGACTTTTTACATTTTTTCATGAAAATTGACTTTTAACTGATTCAAGATTCAACTTTGAAAAAAAGATATAAATATGACGATTTATATTTTGTTAGGAAAAAAAAAAAAAAAAACTTTGGCTGCATGTTCATAACGAACCTCTTCAATTCTAAAACAACAACCACAACAACAACAACATAGCCTCGGTTCCAAATTAACTGGCCTCGGTTCCAAATTAATTGGGGTCGGCTACATGGATCAAATTTTTTCATTGTGCTCGATTAAGTGCCAATTTTAAAAACAAATAAGGTATAAATAATTAATTTCTAATTTAATCAAGAAATCTTTGCCTCATGTTATGTCATAATTAGATTTCTAAGTTTGTTATTTGCAAAAATAAAAATAAAGTTTAAAAAAAAAACTGATTTGTAAACTATCAATATAACATTAATTAGAGATGCTAATAGCAATGAATAGATTAATTTTGACTGTGAAGCCAACAATAATAACAAAAAATAGTATTTTCTTCATATTACATGTCATATTTGAGTTTGTGTAGAAAATTAAGGTAATGATTGAAAGTCTTAAAATGTTAAGTATGAAATTAAATTATACATCATTAATAACTTATTTTCCTCAGCACTCTCAATTGACATTAATGATATAAATTATGGGTAAAATTAAAAAAAATTATAAATATATTTTTAATTTTTAATGTGACACATATTATGAAATAAGAAAAAAAATTTAATGTGACAAATAATATAGAACGGATAGAGTAATTACTTTTAACCAAAAAATATAAAAAATAGAAAATTAGTAGTGAAGTGGGAGAAGACCGGAAGAGAATTCTGATTCACTACTCTCTGTCCTGTCGGTGCATTGTGTACCAATGGTGGTGGGCCCACTTCTAGACCAGCCTAAATGTGGGTTCACCACCTACAGATCAACGACTGTCCTTTAACTAGAAGCCACGTGTGAAGTGTAGAAGCTTTGTATCTGTGGGCCCCATGTAAGACCATTGGACCAACACAGTACGGCAGAGCGTACGTGCATGCGACAGAGATCCAACCGTTCAAATAGGCACGTGTGAGAATCATGTTGGGTTCTGCCATTGTGTGTCCAAAGTATGTTATATAAGAGTCTCAGTTTTAGAAGTGACGTGGAGAGTGAGCTTTACCTCGCGAGTTTAATATTCTAATTGAGAATCTGATTGGTCGGTTGAGGCGGCGGTGAGTCACCGCCCAGACGGCGAAAGCAGCCGCCGCCGCCGACGACTTCAATATGCCAAAGTTGTTGTATGGGACTTCAACTCATTTCATCATACCTCTATAATTTGAATTTACTACAATGTCCCTCGATTTTTTTTTTTTTTTTGTCCCCTTGATTGGTTGGAGTAGGAGGTGTCGATTTGAGTCATGACGCTATTAACTCGAATACGACACGACACGTAATAAAAATATCATAAATTTAATATAATTGGGTATGAGTCATAAATATATTAACACGTTTATATACGATTAATAATCAAGTCATTAACTTATCAACATGTTTAACTCGTTTACAACTCACTATACAAAGCAAAGAATAATGTATAAATAATAAATAAAGTATAATATATAGATTAATATAAAACTCACTCATTTAAATACTATGTTCATAACATGATTTATTTTTTATTTATCGACAACTTTTATCATATTTTATTTTATTTTTAAAAGAAATATTTATTTTACTTTTAATAATTTTTATATTTTAAATTTTATTAGTAATCATTTAATTATTAAAAAATAAAATCTCTTACCAAAGTAAAAGTTAGATATTGTTTTAGAGGATTATTATAATTTTGTATATGTTATTTTTACTAGTCATTTTCCTCATTATTATATAAGAGTAATAAAAACTTAAATAAAAAAGTAAAGTAAAACTTAAGATTATATTCAACCACATTATATTTTATTGACTATTTAATCATATTCGTATAAATTTATTCATATAGATATATTTAAAAAATCGTAAACAAATTATAAAAGTTTAAATAAAATATTTAATAAATAGGGTGACTCAAATACACAACATGTTTAACACGACCAATTCCGACCCTCAATAGGGGCGGCCAGTGCGGAGGCACCAAACCCCTTTTTTTAGTGGGGCCCAAGTTTTTTAGAAAATTGTTATACATAATATATCTATATTAATATATATTATATGTAGATGAATACTTATTAGTACATATTTAATATCTGATGTTAAATTTTAGGAATGTATGCATTACTTGGGAATTTACACGTTTGCAAGTTTTTTTTTTTTAATATTAATATTATTATTATTATTATTATTATTATTATTATTATTATTATTATTATTATTATTATTATTATTATTATTATTATTATTATTATTTTATTTAAACGTTTTTAAAATTTAAGAGAGATTTGAATGGTTTGCAAAGCTCACCATCAATTGCACTTAATCAAGCACTTTTGATCCATGTAGCCGAAAATTTAAATGTTTTTAAACTAGTTTCTATTTTTCTTTCCTAAACAACGAAACAACAAAAGGCAATTATTGTTTCTTAACAAAAGAAATACGAAACGATACGAACGAAAGAATCGCATCACTCTCGACTCTCTTTGTATAATCGCACTCTAGGCCGGACTTTCTATTCTTCAATCAAGTTTTTTTTTTTGAAAAACGTTGGTTCATTCTTCAACCAATTTTTTTATGGAGCATGCGACACGCCAAATTTAAAGATTTGGTAAATCCATTTTCAAATTCATCTCTAAATTTGAGTGTTTCTCAAGTTGGTATTATCTAAACTCGAGGATTTTTGCTTTTCTTTTCATCTAGCTAGATTTGCATTATTCTAGTTTATTATGTAACTAATTTTTTTCTTATCAATGCATCACATTTTTTTCTTTAACTTGTTTTGATCTTATGTGTTCTAGATATTTTTTTTTAGTTTAGGGTCTTTATTTTTGTTATAATTAAATAGATATGGGTCGCAAATATAATTTTGGACATACAAAAAGACAAAAAAAGAAAAGAAAAGGTCGGATGAGTTAGTGATAAAAATGATTTGAGAAAAAATAATTACAACAAAAATAATAAAATCAGTCCGGCTATGTGCACCCCACATTTTACTTCATACAAACCACGTTTAGATTTGGGCACCCCTCAAAAAAATTTCTTTCCCAAAATGCCCCTGTTGTGTGCACCTTACAACATTCGAAATCTTTGAAGAAGAGTTGACTTTCCCTGTGAAGAAGAAGAAGAGAACCTTAAATTATTGATCAAATCAACTTGGTGAAGCATCCACTCGGTCTATATTCGCTCTTCGTTCTCTCCTCTTCCCTTGGTGTTCATTCCAAGTGGTGGTGGAGTTGGTTTTGTTCCAGGCAATGGTGGTGTTTTTGTTCGTGTTGGTTTGCGTCACAGTGAAACTAGGTCGAATACGGTTCCCTAAAGGTATAATTTTGTTTAATTTTCGTTGAAATTTGTATTCTTATGTGTTTGTTGGGGTGTATGGTCGAGTTTCAATTAGGTTATTGATTTGATTTGCGAAACTAGGTTGAATGCGATTGTTTTTTTTTTTTTTGCGTTTATTATGGAATTCTATTTTTATTTTACAATTTTCCTTGTCGTGTATGTATGTGTAACTATTTTTTATAGAACTTGTTGGACGATTTGTTGATATTTGATGATTTTAAGTAGCTCGGTAACACGGATCGAATTAATTTGCACTGTTCAATTTCTGTGACCGAACAATGTTGGTTTAGTTGACTTTGGGTTATCGAACTATACATGTGGTATATGATTTATTTTGCTCGATTTGGAATGATTGAATTGTATTTTTTACACTCGGTCTATTATAACCGAACAACAAAATATATTATATAAATTGGTTGTTCGATTGTAGTTGACCGAACAACGCTAGTTATTTTGTAAAATAGATTGTCCTAGGTTATTCACTCAGTTTTATATTACTGAGTGAAAGTTGTTTGTTCGATTACCTTTAAACGAGCTGTAAATTATAGTTCGGTCATATCAATCCGAACAGTCGTATTTAGCGTGGTCAGTATCGATCGAACAATGTATTTTTTTGAAAATGTCATAAAATGATTGAGTATTAATGTTTAGGTAATATATGTGTTACTTTAATAGGTATGACACGTACAAAGACGACAGGGGCGCCCAAGGAAAGTGAACAAGAGAAAGAAAACACTAGTAAGATGGGTGAGTAAGTGGGGAGGAGAGAGCTCAAACGACTTCTCACATGAAAGAAAAGGAGCTGCAAAGGGGTGCGGGGGCAAGTCAAACCGATTATGAGTTAAAAGAATGAGCAAGCAAAGATGACTCAATGAATTTTTCAGGCCAATAATTGGCAATTCATATGAGCAAAGCAAATGCAGTGGAACCATCTTCTTCTGATGCAACTGAATCAGATAGGGGAGAAGAATGAGAAGGTAATGAGAACTAAGATTCTGACGGAGAAGATGGAGAAGGTGGAGAAGGAGATGAAGAAGGAAGTGGAAGTGAAGGAACAAATGGAAGTGGAAGTGGTAGTGGGTGTGGAAGTGAATATGATTCCACTGAAAAAATGAGGAAGGAAGTGCAAGTGAGGGAAATAATGAAGGAAGTGAAGGTGAAGAGGGACAAGATTCTGAAGAAGTGGTGGAAGTGAGGCCTAGTGCTAAGGCACGCGATAAAGCTAAGTCGGGGCTATCCGACAAAGTGGCGGTCGACGACATGTCTAAACCCTTTCCTGATGGGCCAATTAATCATGAGTTATTGACGAGCTTCAACAATCACGTTGTTGCTGCCATATGGAATAAAAAGGTATATTTATGAGACTTTGTCACAAAGTATGTTTATTTTGTACATTGCGTTCAACTATATTTTTGATAGTATGTTCTCAATTGGGTGCAAATCAATTCGGTTCGGTCACCAATGACCAAACAAGTTGAGAACACTTAGTCAACAAGGACCGAATTTTGATTAGTTTTTCTTGCCATTTCAGGAGTGCCCATTGCTTAGATATCCGAATCATGACCTCAAGTTGTCACAGTGGGATTTAGACAAGTGTCACCCTAACCATAGCCGACTAAAGAGTATTGTTGAAGCATCTTGGTTGAGTGGACTATCCAATTGCTCCTACAAGCAGGCACACAAGATGCTTATATCTACGTTTGTGGAGAGTTTGTAGCCGGAGACCAACACATTTCACCTACTATTCAGTGAAATGTCAATCACACTCGAAGACATGTGGATGATGTTGTTGAATATTCCCATGATGGGGAAACTTGTTGAGTGCCACACCATCTCCCGGTCTGAAGCGGTGGAGTTGGTGAGTTTGGCTCTCGACGTGCCGGAGAAGGAAGCCGACCGACAACTGAACAAAGACTTGAAAGTTAACAAAACCTAGCTAAAAGACAAATGGGGACGTAAACTAACGTCATTTTAAAAGGGAAACAAAAAAAGATGGTAACACCCAAGGTTCAGAGCATGGCTAGAGCGTACTTATGGTACTTGTTAGGATGCACACTTTTTGTTGACAAGACCTCGAATTAACCTTCTCAAGCTCATGGAGAACTTAGATGAGATTCATGCATATGCATGGGGCACAGGGGTGCGACTTTGGCTTACTTGCATCAGCTACTTGGATCGGCGACTCGGGACAAAGTATGCCAGATCGTGGGGTATATGACGTTGCTCGAGGTTTGTTTTGTATATTTTGTTTAAATCCTTTAAGATTTGACAACTTTAGTTTAACTGACTTTGTTTTTGAAAATGCTTTGCAGGGTTGGGTGTACAAGCATTTCGATATGCACTTTCATGAAAAACGGCGGAACTACGGTATGTGGACACCGTAACGCATGTATCTAGGTGGGATGTGAAGGCGGAGCAAGGTCTTAATGTTGAACATGGCTAAAGGATACGCCGAGCCCTGGATAAATGTCGTTCGAACATGGTTTGTGTTGTCTCCCTCACGTGTGATTTACTTTCGTATAATATCATAATTCTTTTTTTTTGGGTTACATGGTGATTTGTTCTGTTCGGTTGGTGGGCACCGAATGAACACCACTAGCTCGGTTAGCCCTAACTGAGCGAAGTGGTTTAGTTCGACAACAATTGACCGAGCAGGTATGGTTTTCTAGTGCTTTCTGATATTGATAGCTAATGTGTTTTGTAGGTTACATGGGACCCATACTCGACTATACGTTCAAATGAGGATGTTGTCGAGTCAGCCTTCTATAAGGAAACAATCAAATATTTCATGATAGTTAAGTCATACAACTTGGATAGATTCTTGCGGTAAATGGGTCACATGCAAGGAATCCCTAAGAAACCTTATACTCTAATTCGAGCCCAAAGAGGTAAGGTGACCCAAAGTTAAGTCGTCAAGTACAGTTTCCAACCCGAGAATTGGGAGTCTTAGCAATATCACTTATTTGCGGCCAGATCGAGGGGACCACACGCAACAGTTCCATGGGATACAATTGATGATTACATGGTCTGGTTTAATGACATCTCCTACCCATTCATTGAAAATCCAAAGAGGAGCATAGTCGGCGACGAAGAAGTCGACATCTATGATGTGAGTTGTTCATTTGTTGTTAGAAGTTAAGTACGTCTGAGCTTAAAAATCTCATAATGCACAATTTTTACTTGAAATAAGTCTTATTCCATTGCTTTTGTAATGCATTCGACACGCTGTTGATGTCATAAAGGCTTGGAATGCCTTGCCGCCTTGTGAATCCGATAAGGCAACTGCGGTGAAAATGGTAGATGAGGCGTTGAAGCTCTAGAATGTTTGGTTCTCTTACTCCCTCCTAATCCAATAGCACACCAGCCGAAGGTGGTTCTTCTTCGAACTGGAAGCCAACGGCATCGGTTCCCTCACCTTCGCAACAAAAGGGAAATAAGGCTAGAAAATGAGAGTTTTTGAATATTTTTAAACAATTTCATTGCATATGACTAATTTTTTATTTTGTTTGGATTGCAATGACCGATTAAACATTTTTAAACAATTTCATTATATATGACTAATTCTTAATTTTGTTCAGACTGCAGTGGTCGATTAAACATTTTTAAATAATTTCACTGTATATGACTAATCTTTGATTTTGTTCAGCCTGCAGTGACTGAGTAAAAATCTTCTCATTGGTTATCATGTACCGAGGCAATAAATGGAACACGATTGGTAGTTACCGATTGAAAATGTTGCTTAAATATACACGATTTGCTCGGCCTCTGGTATCCGAGCTTTAGTTGTTTACCCATATTGGGTTGACCGAACAGAAGAAAATGTAAATGGAATAAATAAATGGAACACAATAACAAATATGTATTTCATTACTTGAACTGCGATACACCAACTAGTGACATTTACAAATATACGTCATGCATCGGAAGTGCAAAAAATGAGTGTGTCCGATATATATGATGGATTACATATTCTTTACATGATTATAAAGACTTTTCCATACATGATTATACGACCTATAATATGATATACAAAAAACCAATGCTATTTGGGAAAAAGGTAATCTCAAGGTGTACCCAAGTCGATGGTAATAGGAGGCCCGTCTAGGGAATGTACACGTGAAGGTTAGTCTTCCTAATTCATATTCTCAACCCATGGTAATGCCGCTTATAGTATATTTTTAGCCCACCCCGGGTACAATTGAGGAAAACGAGCATGTGGCTTGAACAATACCTGTACGAATTAACAAAAAATCAGTAAATAACAAATAAACTAGGATACTAGTATGGAAGGGAATAAAGTTAATCACTTTACCATCATAAAATGATTTCCATTGACATGTGTAATCCCAATGACAACTTGGTCTGCTATATTCCATGGTGGTGCGTCCCTAAGTGGACGAAATGTCATACTGCCTGATGGTGATATAGACACTACTATGACATTGTATGTTGTAGCAATCACGAGACCTATTTTAGGCATACACATCCACTTGTACAAAGGAGCATCCTTGGTCTCGTCATACCATTGGATGGACATGAAAATTTATCAAAGTGATCGCTCCCGATGATTGAGCGCCAAAGATCTTTGTGGTCATGAAGCTCCTAGTATAGATCATTCTGGATTTGTATCCATGCACCGTCTTCATTATGTCTTAAACCCGCTGAGACAACGCGGTAACGACAATTGACATATCCCATAACATCATCAACCCTCTAAATATAATCAAGATATTTTTAAGGGCGACACCACGATAAGTCTCCTTAGTAACATTTTACATACAGTTACGAGTTCTATATACCTTTTTAGACACTTGCAGCATAGGCTTAAGCGGTATCAAATCAGGCCGGAGGACATAATCGTGGTGGGATGGATTTCTCTTAGTGAATGCATAATTCTCGTCAGTTGTAATCACCTTTTTATTTTTGGATGGTTGTTATGCATTTCGTGCTTGTTTTGATGCATTTCTTCCCCGCGTCTTAATTTTCTCCTTTGGCACCATCAATGACGAAGATAAGGGACAACTAATCTCATGGAGTTGTTGCATAATCCTCATTCGCGAGTCTTCATTATCCACGCTTGCAAACCTCTCGAAGACCCCTTTGAATTTCCTCCTTAAAATTGTACTCCGTTCGATTCACGGCTTGCTCGGGATTCATGCTCAACTTTTATCAATGTAGGTGAACATCTTTAAGTAGTATTAGCGAACCCTCTAATTGATGACTTGAATTTCATGAGCACATGGAATACCGTATGTCATGTGCAAAACACAACCACATCTTATCGGATCGGTACCAATATTTTCAACGCATATTGCGAAATAAAGCCTCGCAACATATAGTACAATGGATGACTAAACCCTTGTTGCATGACATTCAGACTTGTCTCAAAATACGCCTTGATATCATTATGTTGCCCTTCAACCAAACTATTAGTAGCTCGCCACAAGTCTTTAAAATTCCTTAGAGAGTTTCCAAAACGTTTTTTAAGGGCATTATGTGCACTTTCAACTCTTTCGATCGTAAAATGTCCAAGGTGCATTTATGGTATGTTCATGCTTTAATAAGATTTTCTTTGTATTCCTTAACCTATGTGTCCATTAAGTAATCAAGCAATCCTTGTAGACAAGCATACTCGGCGGCCAAATTAGACATCATCATGTTAAACAAATCTTCGAAGTGGCGTTCATCAAAGTATTCCATCGAGTCAGGAAAAGGTTGAAGTCTTCGTTCCGCTTAAAATATTTTTTTCCATTCTCTGCTACACCCTTATTAATGTGCCAAGTACATAGAAGATGAGTCGACGTGGGAAATATCATCTCAATTGCCGCCATCAATCCCAAATCTCTATCAGTAAGTATCACATATGGTTTCGACCATTCATCCATAAGGTCATTAACGTTCTTCAACACCCAAATGTAGTTGTCTTTCTTCTATGATGACATAAATGCAAAACTAACGGCAAACGATAACCCAGTCGATGTCACACCAATGATCTCTAGCAAAGGCATCCATATCTATTGGTCTTGTACACGGGAAACATCTTAGTAACTTGATGGAGTCCGGATGAGCCCAAAACAAGTCTGTCACCACATCCATTCCCTCTAGTTTTCTATACCACTAGATATAATCTTTTGTGTCAAGCAAATGCAAGAATTGTTGTATTTGTGATCTCCCGCCAGCCTCATTAAACCTAGTTTTTTGTCTTGCATTTTATATCGTACGCATAGTTGATAAATTTGGTATTTTCATGTTCTTTGCCCTCTTATTTATTGTGTCCCAAATCTCTCAAGACTTCGCATTTCCATCCATCATTTGTACCACCACCTCATGTTCTTCCGATTTTAATCGATCGTTTTATAATGACCCATTTTCCAAATGGACTACCACGGGGGCCAATGCGGGCCCACAACCTGGCGTACCGGTGCCAAGTTGTGTCCTACATGCCAACTCATCCATAATTTAATCCTTATTAACCTCAAATTACAACAATTTACTGTTTAAATTGTTACTGAATTCAAGTCATCTATTTAGATCATTTTCAACCTAAATAAAACACAGTGGAAGTCATGCAATTAACTCTGATACCTAGTGTGAAAAACTCATATATCATATGTACCTCAATGTATCAAAATATAAACAGTATAAAGTCCTAGTGTCTCATAAAAATTTTAAATCCTAAAATAAAACGAAATAAATATATACAAACGTACAAGCCTGGTTATACATCTCTGGTATTCCGGCAGCTTGCCCTTGCCCCGCTTGTACTAGGATCTGCACTCAAACCATCACAAAAAGAAAAATGACGAGTCCAGAGTGAGTATTCCCAAGGAAATTAAGTGAGCAATACTAATCAGTCTGACCCCTATGTCTCGAGTACCCGTCTGACCCTTCAGACCACTCATTGCACCCTGGATCCTAAGCCGACCCGGCCACTGATCCGCACATATATGTCATCAGCTCTCTACAACTTAGCTACCCACTCTAGAGACACTGTAAGAACTCGCATCTAACAACAAATTTGTAGCTCAGCAATAGCCTCTATCAAACACAACACCGACGCTACCTCAAGTAACCCATACTCATGTATCATATGCCGCAGTACTGTCTAGCTCTCAATGTCGCTCCTGCTTAATGCATCAGCTACGACATTCGCCTTACCTGGATGATACTCAATGGCGAAGTCATAGTCCTTCAGTAACTCGAGCCATTGCCTTTATCTCATGTTCAGCTCCCTCTGAGTGAAAAAATATCTCAAACTCTGATAGTCTGTGCACAACACGAACCTCTCACCATATAGGTAATGCCTTTAGGCCTTTAGTACAAACACACCCGCCGCAAGCTCCAAGTCGTGAACTAGATCGTTCACCTCGTGAGATCTCAATCGTCAAGATAAATAGGCCACTAGGTGTCCATCTTGCATTAACACGCCACCTAACCCAGTGCGAGATGCATCCGTATAAATGAAAAAGCCTTTACCTACCACTGGTAAAGCCAAAACTGGTGTCGAAGTCAACTTCCTCTTCATCTCTCAGAAAACATCCTCACATTCATGTGACCATTCAAATCTCACATCATTCTTTGTCAGCTTCCTCAACGACGCTGCAATCATCGAGAAGCCCTGCACAAAGAGCTTGTAATATCATGCCAAATTCTAGAAACTATGAAAGTCAGATACAGACTTGGGTGTCTTTCAGTCAATAATCGCCCGAATCTTGTCACCATTAACTGATATGCCTTGACCACTGATGACATGGCCCAAAAACTTCACCTCTCTTAAATCTTGCTGAACTTGGCATACAATATGTGATCTTTCAGCGTCGTCAATACATCTCTGAGATGTCTCTTGTGCTCCATACGAGCCTTATTGTAGATCAGGATGTCATCAATTAACACAATGACGTATCAATCAAGGAATGGCCTCAGCACCCTGTGCATCAAATCCATGAAGATCGTCGGTGCATTCGTCAGCCCAAATGGCATGACTATAAACTCGACGGGCCATAACGCGTACTAGACGCAGTCTTCTCCACATCCTCTTCTCGAATATGCAACTAATGGTATCTAGATCATAGATCGATCTTCGAGAAGAACTTGACCCTAGCCAACTAATCAAATAGGTTGTCAATTCTCAGAAGTAGGTAACGATTCTGAATCGTCACCTGATTCAGCTTCCGGTAGTCCACACACATACACATCGAGTTGTCCTTCTTCTTCACCAACATAACTGGAGCTCCCCAAGGCGACATGCTAGGGTGAATGAAACCCTTCTGTAGTAAGTCCTCTAACTGAGTCCTCAGCTTCTCGTGCTCCGATGTCGACATCCTATACGGTATGTTGTAGATTGGCTGAGTCCCCGGGATCGGCTTAATAATAAACTCCACAACTCTCAGTGGTGACAAACCAAGTAAATCATCAGGATATGTCTGGAAACTCGCAAACGATATGGACAACCTCAACCGTAAGCATCGTCTTACGTTCCGGTTCAACCATAGCCGTGTACGCCTCCATCTCTTGCGATGTAGCTAATCTGCCTTGCGTGATAGGTAATGCAGATGGAACTTCGACAAATGTAAACCTTGGAATCCCCTCGATGTCAAACATCACAGGCTTGCTGAAATAGTCAATTTGTGCATGATAAGATGACAACCAATCCATCCCAAACATCGCGTCGAACTCCAAGTACTTTAACACTCTCAAATCAGCCGGTAGCTGATGTTCCTCAATCTCAACAATATAATTCTGGCAAATCCGGCTATGGTAAATCTTATCCCCAGGTGTCGTGATAAGAACAAGATGTGTATCTAAAGTTTGTGCATGTAATCCTAACTTTCCTACAATGCGTCCTAAAATAAAAGACAAAGTACTACCAGAATCCATCATGACATGCATAGGAAAACCACAAACAAATAACGTACCCTCAACTAGTTGTATGGTCGTCTCCTTGTCCGTCTGCGCGATCCTAAATGCTGTAGACTGAGCCCTATATCTGGTTTGCTCCATCTGTGGTTGTACTGGTGTTGGTCTAGTTATATTGCCACAATATGCCCTACTTGACCACAACGACGGTAGCATGTGTGAGTCTTCGATCTGCCAGAACTCCGCTGACTCGGCGTTTGACTCTGGCCTCTTGGACCTCTATTTTGCCTCTGTTGCCTAGACCGATCAACGAGTGGAGAAGACGTAGAATATTCCAACTGAGGGTCATCACGTCGATCTCTTGTCCTCATGACGGTTTTTGTCACCTCTGCTACCCTGACCAGACTGCCAATTTCCTTAGTGAGGTCTCTGACTCTGACTCTGTCTCTATCGGTCTTGATCCCTCTATCTCTTCGACCTCTGATCAGACCGAGATCTTGATGCCTATTGACTTTACTAACCTTGCAGCGCAGCCTGAATCGCTCGTCGACTGGCCCTCTAAACCATGTAGGTCTCATGTACGCGACACCTATCGTAGACCTCAATCAGTGTACGAGCTCCGCTAGAGACCACTATACTCGCTATCCTCTCATCCATACCTCAAAAAATAATATATATGCAGTCGGTCGGTACCCGCTATGTCCATGGAGTGCGAAAGCAGATATCAGAACCTCTCCATGTAGACGGTGACCGACATATCACCCTACACAAAGGACATAAACTCATCCCTCAAGCGAACCTTGACCTCCATCGGTATATACTCATCCATGAATACCATCGAAACTCTGCCCAAGTAGAAACAACATGATGAGTTGCGGTGTAAGTAGTCCACCAGATCGTTGCATCGACTCTCAAACAAAAAACTAAATAACCTCGTCCGATCGCTTCCTCAAACCGCAACAATTCATGTAGCCTCTCATGTGACAACAACAACCTCCCGACTACCTCAAGATCTCCGACTCCATTAAAATATCCAGGAGAAAACTTGAGAAAGTCCCTCATATTCTTAGCCTCTAATGTCATCTTACCCCAAAAATCGATGCCATTGCTGGCTGCTCGGTTGTAACAGGTGTAACCACCATTGCAGCCTCCACTGGTCTTATGCCTGTGTAGCCCTCTCTGTCACTACACGACCACCTACACCTAAACCTCAGCCGAAATAGGCGCTACGACTGTCTGAGTAGTCGTCGGTGCAGCCATAACAGTAGTAGGAGCAATAATAACTTCCCTAGCTCTCAACATATCCATAAGCATGGCAAACCTATCGTCCATCGTTCGTGCCAGCAACTCCAAAGTCACGGTCGGTCTCGTCGGATCACTCATATCTCCGACTTTAGGCTGGATATCGGATGACCGTCTATCCATTGGTATCTACATCGAAGAACGTGCACCCAATCAGCCTCAATACCAATATACGTGTAACGTACATATATATAATACACTCAAAATGTAACATGTATATACCTGATTTCTACCCAGCTCTCCTCTCTCCCAACTAGGAATCTAAGTAATTCCTTTGGGTTTTCACATCTATAATTTATTCATCGGGTTTATCCTCAAGCGGGACCACAAGGATAATTATATCAGAGTTAACTTCCAAGTCCTCGAGGTTCTCTAGCCTCACTCTTATTCCAAAATGTAACAACCCATTTTTCAAATGGACTGCCACGGGGGACGATGTGGGCCCACAACCTGGCCTACAAGCACCAAGCTGTGTCCTACATGTCAACTCATTCACCATTTAATCCTTATTAACCTTAAATTACAACAATTTACTATTTAAATTGTTACTGAACTCAAGTCATATGTTTAGATCATTTTCAACCCAAATAAATCACTGCAGAAGTTATGCAATTGACTCTGATACCTAGTGTGGAAAACCCATTTATCATATATACCTTAATGTATCAAAATATCAAAAGTACGAGTCCTAGTGTCTCACAAAAATCCTAAATGCCAAAATAAAATAAAATAAATATATACAAATGTACAAGCCTAGTTACACGTCTCTGTATTCCGAGCGCCTTGCCCTTGCCCTATCTTATACTAGGATCTGCACTCAAGTCATCACAAAAAGACAGATGACGAGTCTAGAGTGAGTATTTTCAAGGAAATTAAGTAAGCAATACTGAAAGTAAGTACTGAAATTGAAACAAAACTATTAAATAAACATGCGAAAAAAAATACAGTCAACCGTGCTTATCGCATGTAAATGCAATAGTGAAAGCTCAAAGTGTGTGTTCCTAGCCCTTAGGGTTAGACTAGCGCCATACTTCGACTCTTCCACAGACTACTGCCGGTGAGTAGCAATAAAGCAAGACCAATATGGATCCGCTAGGTGGTCGGAGTGGAACCTATGCCGCACCCACACATGCCCATCACTATCTCGGGTAGCCCTATTCACCGAGATGGCACACGTGATATGGCCTAGTGGACGTACACACATAAATGGCATGGAAGGAGAGTCTAAACGTCCGTCCTTTATACACATACCAGGAATAGAGTAATGAAAGACATAAATTGAGTTCAAAATGCAAAAGTATATATTGCTCAAGAAATTTCAGTTGGGATACTACACACCTCACACCGCACTCTGTATACCGTCACTAACCCCCGATCTAGCTCCGCCTAGTCCTGGATATCCCAAATTACCGCTCGTACTGACCTATTTCCATGTATAATTGATATTGAGTCATTTGTATGTGTTTTAAATCAATTCGCACAAATTATGTCAAAACAGGGGTGCATTAGCGCGCTAGGTCTGAGCCTTAGCGTTCTAAATGCCCAACCCATTAGACGTTCTTAGCCCATACGAAAATTAGAACGCTAATCACGTTCTGGATAATAAAAATGCCAAAATATTTGGGTTTTTTTTTCTTTCCCAACAACCCAATAACAACCATAACACCAACAACAACACTTCAAAACACACATTTTAACAACAACTCACCAACCTCCAAAACATCACCAACATCTCTAAAATTAAGATCAAAAGATAGAGAAAATTCAGGTGTATGTGATTCTCACCTTGGATTGATGATTTACACACTTCAAGCTCCTTGAAACACCAAGTTTGATCCTCCAAAACTCTGGTTTCTTCCTCCAAATTTTGGATAAGAAGTAAAGAGAGAGAAAATGTGATGGAACAATAAGTCAAAGTGACTTATATATCTTGATTTGTTATCATCTCTCACATGTGCATCTCCAGGAGATCCAAAGCTCTCCATTTGCTCCTATTCTAACCCCTCATGACTCCAATTGATACACATTTGGCATGCTCACCCTTGTATGTAACTCAAAAAGTCCATTTTCGGGTGTTCCGACGCTCGCTTTCTTGTCCCAAAATGCTACATATACTCGTAGTACCATGTCCCTAACCACCATCTATACATTCCATATTACTTATTTAACCCATTTTTATTCAATTTGTGTATTATTTCCCCCGTCCTAGTCTTAAGTTGGTTAAACTACACGGTACCCGCGTCCACATGCATATCGAGGTTAATACATAACATTCGGTCTCGCACGACAAATGTAATATACTAACACACATTGTGATGCCATATATGCTATTTCAAGATAAACATCGCAAATTAAGCAATTCAACACACAAAAGTACTATTTACCTAGCTCCTGGTCACGCAGAAGCCTAACTGCGGTCCCACGAGCGTCTAAGCTGTCAGCTATGTCTGCAACACGTCATAAATAACGGTGAATTATATTCAAGCCGTTACAACCTACGTATGCCTCCATATGAGAGCCTATGTCGTGGTTATGATGCTCACACGCCATTATCACACGCCATAACTGATCTCCGTGTTCCTTGATATTTATTGCAAATGAACAACCACATTTTTTGGTCCCACATTTGGGCTTGTTGTCTCCTTTAAAGCATCCCCTTGTTCATCACACACAATTCTTTCTTTCATAATGTTCGCATCTCTACTAGCTTTCAATTTTCCAACTCTTTGGACATCACCTCTATAACTACCCGACCTCTCGCACCCCATCTTCACCCTTCCACGATGACGACCATCACCCCCTGAATCAAACCCTTTCGTGATAATAACGAATCCTTTATCATATCCCTGACTTTGAACCCATCTAATCGACTCAACCATACTTCCAAATTTCATGTCTGTTGTCAAGTCGTTGATGTAGTCAAAATAGGTAGCATAATTCAAATTTCCTTGTCAAATAGTAAATCACTATATTAAATTATATGCTTAAACAAGTAAAACAATAAAATTTCAAAACTTTCACAATTTACGTCGATCAGTCACATCTGACTCAATAAAGTCCTTATGTTCGGTTGTATATGAAAAAAAAAACTAATTAGCTCGGTTGGTATAGATCGAGTATTATCTTTTTGATCGATTGACACTTACCGAACCAACATTTCCAAACCTTCTATTATCATTCGGCAAGTACCTGACCGAACAGACGACATTTGCTCGGTCTTGCGTGGCCGAACAAAAGCGAAACTTGGGTTTCAAAATTTCAGAAAATCGGTTAATCACTCAACAATTACCTCTCCTCCATGTTTGAAATCCACTTCTCTTTCACGTCCACCCTCCATTACTTATGGTAAATCGCCAGCACCAATGCAAACAAACAAATCCCTATCAAATTACAAAGATTTGTTCAAACACTATCAATTCCATTACAAAAAGACCTAAAACACCATATCCCAACATCAACTATAACGAGGAAGACTTACAATGCTCTGATATCTCAATGTTTGCTTCGCTGGTCGTCCTCGTCGGTTGTCGAAGGGGATCGTCGAAGTCAATGTTCGATCAATTTGGAGTGCACAACGATGGCAAAAAATGGCAAGAAAGGTATTGTGAGAATGGTGAGGGTAAGGAAGTCATTTCATTTAGGGTATATTGCAAATACAATCAAAAAATTTCAATGGTTTGCACATAGTAAAATGTGGGGTACACATAGCTAGGCCGTAATAAAATTGATATTGATATTGAACAAGATGATAACTTAAAAGATTTAAGAGATGAAAGTAATTTGAGTATGAAATTGAACAAGTTGATCATGAAATCAATAGGCATGTTTTGGAAGAAAACTAATTGGATACTCAAATAAATATTTATGATCCGAAAAGGAATAGTGGAAAGGTTACATAAAAATATTGTAAAGACTTTATTTAGTCATATGAAAAAACTCATTAATATTATATATGTATAAAAAAATAGGGTCCCCGTATTTGAATCTCGCTCGGCCCCTAAAAACTTAGGAATGGCTATGAACATGACCTATTAGAAATGAAAAAAGATTAATATAATTAATAAACGTGTTACATGTGATGAGTTTACATTATATGAGTTAATTATGACATGTTTACGACTCGTCAACACGAATTGTCACCCTTAAATTGGAGTAAGTTGGAGGAAGTAAGATACCTTACAGTGAAGTTGAAATTAATCTTGTTTGGTTGACATTTTATGTGAAACTCCCATTGAAGTTGGCCCCCAACTTACACTGCATAGGGGAGATAACTCCATATAACTCCTTTAATTATGGGAGGTTGATGGAGTTATCTCCCTTAATTAGGGAAGTTGAGTGTTATGACCCAATTGTCCCTTCTTAAATCTCTCTTTCTTTCTCTCTCTCTCCTCACTCTCACTCACTCTCTCTCACTCACTCTCTCTCTCTCTCTACTTTAGTAGGTATTTTTGTTTTACTTAAGAATTCAACATATTTAAGAATTCAAACATTCATCAATATCAACTTGTTATTACATTTGTTCGATCATTCCTACTAAATCCATTGGAGCTGAGTTTCATTCTGTCTCACACTCATGAAGTTGCGAAAGCTTTGCCAATTTATGGGTAACCTTGTTTATTTCTTTGAACATTCATTAATATGTGATCTTTGAACATTCATTAATATGTGCTTTTTGCTAATTGCATGCTTCACTATTTTAAAATTATGTAACTCCCAAGAGTTTGAAGTTGAACCAAAAAAAAAAAAAAAAAAAAAAAACTGCCATGAAATTTTTTTATTCATGAGAGTAAAAACTACCATGGAAGAAAACTTCTTTATAAGTTTGAGAAAATTAATGAACTAAACAATAAATAGGATTCGAACCTACAACCACCTCGTCTTAAACTTTAGCTTTTTACATGTGATGTCTCATCCATCTCATCAAAGATACGTCGACGATTTTTTTTATTTTTATTTTTATTACCTCTTAATCAATAAACTCTATCTAGATAAAGAAAAATAAATATCTTATGCTAGTAGGTTTCATAATAGAATAAAGGAGTAGGGCTTCAAATCTCAATAAAGGAGTTTGTGGTAATTTGACAACTAACGTAAGATTTTTGTCACTTTTTACGAAAATAAATCAAATATATATAAGCTTTAGGGTACCTAAGCTACATGTTGCATCAAACTCAAGTAGAGTGAAAAACATAACTTTTTAATTTCTCAATAAAATAATATTTTTATTACATTATTAATATTATTAATATTTGTATTTATCCTTAGTTAAAGGTAATTTAGCTCAAATAAAATGTGTATACTTCCTTAACCTTAAAGGACCATGAAAAATGAATTAATTTGAATCCATATGTTGTAGGAGAATTTACAAATTATAGGTAAATTAGTTCATCGCAATAATTAAACTGGTGAATCTCGATTCTCTTGTGACAAAAAAAAAAAAAAAAAAATTCTCAATTCTCAAGAGGAAATAGAGAAAGAATTTTATATCTCAAGAATATAATATCCTTACTTTCTTACATAAAATTAATAATACTCCTAGATTCTCCTACAGTCCTACTAAACCTTAGGGAGGAAGAAGTTTATAACAGCCAAAACACTATTTTATTTTTTATTATTTGACTCTCCAAGTTGATTCAACATTTTGAACTCACCTATATTCTTTTTTGATCCGAGGTGATTTCAATAACATCTTTTCCTTTTCTTATCAAGTAAATTTCAGAAATGTTCAGGTTTGATGAAATAGTTGTCATGGTTATTAGATTCACTATCGACAACAATCGCTTCTCTCATTTTTTTGAAAGACTCTGAGTGGATTTGCATTTATGGGGTTGATATTCGTTACTAGATTTTGTTTTATAGGTAGTTGTTTCTTTCTCTTGTTGGAATATTTAGATTGTCTTATTTTGTTGAAAGTTTTGTGTTCATTTCTCTTTGTTGAAAGTTTTATTTTTTGCTATATATAGGTATGAGTGATTTATTTGTGTATTATTGTGTTTTCCAAACGTTTGTCGAGAAAATAATTACTAATTGTCAAACTATTTCATTGTTACTGTCGTTGTTCATAAAATTTAACTTTATGACGGTCGAATGTTTTTTTGAACAATTAAGATTAGTAAATCGATTTGATGTCTAATTGATTTTATGATTTATCGTACTCCATTCAATGTACTGAGAGTCATTGATTATCAATGAAACTTTTATTTTTTTTTTTTTAAAAAAAAAATCATACGGAGGAAGAAAGGCACGTGTACGTGTGTTCTTGATTGATGCTTAAACATATATAGTCATATCATTAAGTGCACATTAATACAAATTTAATATGAAAACCGAAATAAACAATACAAAAAGTCCGGACTCAAACAATCAAAAAGACATAAAGACCCTTAATTTAAATTCATTATTAGTGTTTGAGGTAGAGGGTAATTAGGTCTTTTACTTAAGTAGATATCTTAAATTGTTAACAAAAAAATTTTTGAGTCCGGACTCAAAAACGCCCAAATAGATTTTTTGATACAAAAATGAAAGGGAGGGGTTTTTTAGGTATTCCAGTGTTGTCCTAACGTTAGCTCGTTTTCCGTTACGACAAACCAAAAGAACGCTTAAATCAAGAGATTATGCGTTTTTTGGAAACTGAATTTAAAATGGAAAATGCTGGAATGCCTCCTAACCGCACACCACAACGCACCATTGAGCCCTCCCTCTACCAACTTATATGCACTAAGATTTATAAATCCATATCTCGAGGCACAAATGGAGGCTCTTACCATCTAACGTGCAATCTGATGTGCGTTGATAATTTCATTCTAGCTGCGTTCCATTTTTTTTTTTTTTTGTAAAGACTACCTGCGTTCCCTTTAAATAAAATCTTTTACAACAGAGACACGTACACGTAGGATTTCAACTTTCATGTACTCCGTATTTAGCATTGTTATGTTACTCCCGCATCAACCAACAAGATGAGAAAAAGTAAAGTTGACGGACTAATTAAATGCTTAATACTTAGTTAGGTTGCAGGTTGTCCGCATTTTTATAACGTTACATTAGTGGAGGGGTTTTTAATTATTGCAATAATGTCGAGCTATTCCAGGGACGGTTGATATCGAAAAAGTTTGGAAATCTCAATTCAAAATGTATTATAATTATATATTGTGAATAATTGTACGTTATAAGATATAGTTTCAAATTCAGAAAATAGATGCTGATATTGTTTGGATATACCCCCACACAATGGCTAATCATAATTAGTCTTTAACCAAAAAAACAATATATATTTTGAAAAAGGAAATGTTCTATAAAAAATATCATTTTTTAATAAAGTTTTTCCTAATAAATATTCAAATGAGAATGTTCATTTATATGTTTAATTACACATATAAGAGTTTTTTTTTCCCTTCAAAACTCAGGTTTAATTTCTCTCACCATTACTCAAATTTATGAATTATAACATTTTAGTCACAAAAAATTATCTTTGTAACACAAAAGTCACACACCTTTTAAAATTTTGCAAACGCGGTCACCAAAACCTTTTTTCGGTCAATTTTTCGGTGAATGTTCAAACGTAACAATGATGTGGTGCCACATGACAATTATGGGTAAAAAAGACCACTCTAAATCGAATAACTTTTTCAATTTTGTAAAATAATTTTGGAAACCCTTGACCCAAAAGATTGCAATACTTACGTTTATGTAAAAAAAACTTCCATTTTTTTTTAATATAATGTTATAACCTTGACCTGATTTTGTCTAGCTTTTTTAAGGTTTTTTTTTCCATTTGTTCTTTTATGCGTTATAATGAACTCATGTTATAGCTAGCTCTCTTGCAGCTCTTTAAACCTTTACGTTAATGTGGATGCTTTCACTTTGATGTTTTGAAATTATATGATATCGATGCAACGCTTAATTGATCCTTTTGTTTATTGATACCTGTTTACATTGCATTGCGATTTTTATTTTTCTTTTCTTTTTGAGATGTTCTAAGTGATGTATTGTTTTGAATTAATTTGCTTTGGAAAAGGAAAATAATGTTTAGGATAATTTAGAGATGAGTTTAGCACCAAGACAAAAATTATCTTTCTTCTTTTTGAGTTCATAAATCTTCTTTTGCGGTGAATTATGTTTTGAGATTTTGAGGATTGAGATTGTGAAATTAAAAAAAAAGTTGTTCGATTTGGAATGAGGGTTTTTTGACCCTTAATTGTCATGTGGTGCCACGTCATTGCCACGTTGCACGTTCGTCAAAAAATTGACCGAAAATGGATTTTAGTAAACGCGGTTGCAAGATTTTTAAAAGTTTTGTAACTTTTGTGTTACAAAGATAGCTTTTGTGACCAAAATGTTATAATTAATAAAGTTGGATAACCATGAAAGAAATTAAACCTCAAAACTCACCAACAATAAGGTTTCAAATAAAAATAAAAACTTATCATATGTATTAAATATATTATTTTTTATATTTAAAATATAAATTTAATACGTTTTAATATGAAAACTCACATTTTCTTAATAGAAAGCTCAATTTGTCTACTATAATAGGCGGGAAAATATATGAGTCTTAATATGAAAAGTTTGCGATTGTGAAAAAAATGTTCCGCAAGAAAATTTTGACTATCAAACGCATGAAACCGTCATTATCCAACGAATTTGTCATTTTCTTAAAATATTTTTATTTTCGTTCGATCAAAAGACCTTATTATTCCTTAAAAAAAGGTTTCTCCTACTTTAACTACAAACGATACGCACTTGTGTTTGTTCGACGCGCCTCAGAATATGTGCACATCAAAAATTAAAAGGTCGGCACTCATGTCGATGTTGTTTATGCGTGTCTTTCCGGAGTACCAAAAGTATTTTCCTTAAAGACAATAAGTCCCCAATCCGGAATTAATTTTAAAATTTTTGTAAATATTTAAGGGGTATAATAAGAATTTTACCCATATGTATTTGCAATTAAAAAAAAATTTAAGTCGACCCAGGGCAGGACCCAGGCAGCTAGGAGTACAAACTCTTCAATTTTACTGTTGCCTAAAATTGGAAACAAATCTTAATTTCATATATTGTCTGAAATTTCCTTCTTTCATATTCATTCATTCTCTTTCACAATGCCATGCCTCTTTGCTTTTTACTTTAGAGTCAGAGACAATAAAGTAGTACTATACACAATAAAAAAAGCACTAGCATATTAGCATAGCAAATCCAACAAACAAATATATACACAAACAGAGCTTCTTAGAGAGAGAACTCTAGAGAGAGATTGGTTGATGAAGCCTCAAATGGGCTGAACGGCACTAGAAGCAGCTGGAGAGATCTAATCATCACAGCTGCTCATCCTATCTTTGATTTTGTTGGGTGAAGATCTTCATCACAAATACTGGGTTTTTTTTTTTTTTTTTTTTTTTACGGTTTTTGACTCTGTTTTATTGTGAGTTTTGGTCCATACCCATATCACAAATTTGTGTTTTTGATGCCCATCTTATGACATCTTGTTTGTTTTTTTGTGATTTATGAGATTGGATTAGTTGATCTGTTTGTTCTTGTGAAGACTTGATGTTGAAGGACTGATTAGAAATAAAAAAGATTGAACTTTGGGGGTTTTGGTTTGATCAGATTTTAATTATGATTTGAGTTTTTTTTTTTTTTTTTTTTTTTTTTTTTTTGCATAGTTGATGCTTATTATGTGTTTGTTGAATTGCTTGTTTGACTGTTTTTGGGAATCTCTGACCATTCTCTTCTTTGGATCTGTTTTTTGTTCAGACTGGTTTTTTGGTGTGGACTCCAGTACTTGTGTTTGGAGAGTGTGTTCAGTTTTGTTGATCAGGTAACCATTTTTTTAGATTTATATGATAAGATAAGATGCCAAGTTTGTTTTATGTGTATATATATATTGATTGATATCAGTGGTTTGGCTTAACACTTTGTGTGTCCTGATCTTGGTTATGTGACTTGTGTAGGCAACTGGAGTGAGAGATGTTATAAAATTTTGGCGAAATTTAGGTGTCTGGGGGACTAATCTTACAGTGCTGAGTTTCTTTATATAAATCGGTTTGGATTTGATCCATTGCCGCTTAGATCCATTACCAGAGTTTGGTACGAGGATCAGGGTATTGTAGGGGTGGAACCGATTGCGTTTGTGTTCTTGGCGGAGCAATGGCTACGCTAACACATGCCGAGTCACGACGCATGTATTCATGGTGGTG
This sequence comes from Stephania yunnanensis, assembly GCA_039657365.1. NCBI lineage: Eukaryota > Viridiplantae > Streptophyta > Magnoliopsida > Ranunculales > Menispermaceae > Stephania > Stephania yunnanensis. The sequence continues at coordinate 12,191,048 of CM077592.1, forward strand.
GGACAGTCATATCAGTCCTAAAAATTCCAAATGGCTTCAAGAAAATCTTACTGGTATAATTTTGTTTTACCATCTTCTGATCGACTCAATTGAGTATGTGGAACTTAGATTTGCATTATTTCGTGGCCTACATTGCTGACTTCACGCATATCTTCGCATGTGCATTTATGCTTCTGTTGTTAATGGGTGCTATACATTGAGATTGTAGTTGAACTACTTCATATTGGTTATTGACTAGTCTTCTTTCATGCTAACTCAGCTATGAGCAATGATGATACAGGCTGGTCTAATCTTGTTTGGTTTCCTTTTTTGAAAATTGCCTTTTTATTTTCAAATGCAGATAATAATGGAAATGTAGAAGTTTAACGAATAAAATGTTAGATTTCTTGATTTATCTTAAGTTGAATAGTTGCCAAACTGTGTTAATTAAACATCTTTTAAAAACCATCTTCAGATAGATATAATTGATTCATTCGTTGGTTGAGACTCCTTCGTTCGACTAATTGATTTGTAAAGTATGTTAGTTGTTGTTTTTGAAATTTCAATTGGTGCATTACAATTTCATGACATTTAAGTATTTTTAGGCATATGATTCTTTTCTTCCGCTTGTCTGTTCATTGTGGCATGATAGGCTTGTTGGGCATTCTCAAGAATCTCAACTATTCTCAGTGGTCTACTGTCTTTTAGTTTGGAGTCTATTAACTTGTTTTGAATAACATCTTTACCGAGTCTGGTCCAAATTAATTTTTTTTTTGATAACCAAGGGTGTCCAAACATTTTTCAGCCCCTCCTTGCTTTGGTTCGACTACTCCCAAGGGAGTTAGTCAGGCATCTCAGCCCTATAACTCAGGGAAACCAAGAGAGTATTATGTAGCTACCAAGAATCGAATCCATGACATCTACCTCAGTCAGAGCTTTAGTGCTCTTTTCTTTGCCACTACACCAGAGTCCTTGGTTTTTGGCATTCAACAATCTTAATTTCATTCTTAGAAAACTTTGTGCAAACATCCAATACCATTCTTAAAGATTCTGCAAGTAATCGTTGATGTTTTAGCATGTTGGTTCTGCTGTGGCCCATATTAGACTCATTTTTCATTTTTTTTTTAATCTAAATGGGGCACCCTGTAACTTGTTACATCTGCCTCGCATTGTATTTTATGCAATGTCGCGCATTTCTTTATATGAAAAAATAAAATTAATTCATTGAAAGCACAAAAGAAGGACTATCTGGTATTTGTGATATGCTGTGTGATCCCCCATTTTCATATATCTTAATGATCAATCTCTATGCTTTAGTGAGTTAATCATTTTATCCTCATAGATTGTGACTGCAAAAGTGGACAAATCAAAAGCTAAATTTGTTACCTCTGATCATGCGCCCCTGGAAATAATATCCCATTGTTCCCATCTGTAGAGAAGGATTCCGGAGTGAAAATTTTATTCACACACATTAGACATGGCTTTTCTAGATGCATGGGTAACTCTCTTCCTCCTGAAACGGAGTCCTACATCCAGGATTGCAAATCACCAAGAATGTATCGATCCTGACAGATGGAGTTTTCTGTTCACACTCTTCTGTTTTGATCTAAACCCGGCAACATGTAGTGCTATCTCTATTTTCTTACCCTATTCAACTAGAAAATCATAAGGTAATAAAACTCCACGACGTTGTGGAGTTGCCGAAAAAATTGCAGCTGCTGAAGAAGGCTCCACAATCTATTCCTGAAAGAAAAATGAACATGTGATCTATGCTCTTGTCCTATTCTTTTCATAGTACGGGATTGGCGCATTCAAAGAATATGCCATTTCGTTATATAGAAGAAACATAGACTCATACCCTAACCTGATGTATTTTATTTCTGGTTTGTATTCCATTATTTTTGACTCAATAGAAACTGTAGAAATTCGACGAGGTAGGGGCAGACCAAAGTTAACATGGGATGCATTAATTAAAAGGGATTTGAATGGTTTGCAAAGCTCACCATCAATTGCACTTAATCGAGCACAATGGAAAAGTTTGATCCATGTAGTCGGCCCCAGTTAATTCGGGACTGAGGCTATGTTGTTGTTGTATTCCATTATTTTTGCATCTTCTTCAAACTTTGTTTCTATTGCTAGGCAGTGCGAAGGTCAATTTAGTGTCTTCAAGCAATAAAAATTGCATTGAAGTAACGTTATGTCTTTGTTATTAATCGGAGTTAGTAATTAAACAAGTTGGCTGAAGCATTTGATGAATTTAAATATAGTGAAAGAGAGGAAAATGGCTTAACATCTTGGTAGCATATCGTTTTGTAGTAAATAATTTGCCTTTTTCTGTTCTTAGTCTAACAATCTCTTGGTCATATATGGTTGGCTTTTTGTTTACACCTGAACTTTTTAGGTTATGTGATCATGTAACTGATTTTAATACTTCTGCTAAGTATTTCATATTCTAGTTTAATGTACACGATGCAAATTTGTAATGTCATTGTTTAGGAGCGTTTTTCTTTTCTTCTTTTTATATATATATTTTTGATCTATCCACAATCTCATCCACTGCATATGCATTTTTCCAGATGTAATTCAGCTATACCAACGCAAATTTGTGCCTTCAATTACTTTGATCATGGATAACCTCACTGTTAATTTTTATGTGGTTTTAGTGGCTATTGCACTTTTTGCTGATCAAGTTTTGCTTTCTAACAGATATGGATGCCAAAGTCAAAGCAATGATCAAGCTTATTGAGTTAGATGCTGACTCCTTTGCTAGAAGGGCGGAGATGTACTACAAGAAACGTCCAGAGCTTATGAAACTGGTCGAGGAATTTTACAGAGCTTATCGTGCTTTGGCAGAAAGATATGATCATGCAACTGGGGCCCTCCGCCAGGCTCATCGGACCATGGCAGAAGCATTCCCAAACCAAGTTCCCTTGGTACTGACTGATGATTCGCCATCAGGCCCTTTTCCTATGGAGTCTGAGCCACACACTCCCGAAATGCCTCATCCCATGCGCGCGTTTGTTGACCCGGATGATTTGCAGAAGGAAGATCTGGGGCCCTCATCTCAATTCCATTCTCTTAACCGGAACGGACTCCACACTGATGAATCTGATTTCTCGGCAAGCAGAAAGGGGTTAAAGCAACTCAATGAATTCGGTGGCTCTGGAGAAGGGAGGGTGAGAAAAGGGCTGAACTTCCATGAGGATGAAGAACAAGGATCAGAGAAACGTGTGGCCGTACATGTATGTAAATCCGATGCAGAAGTCCATACTCTAAAGGAAGCTCTCGCGAAACTGGAAGCAGAGAAAGAATCTAGCTTACTTCAGTACAGGCAGAGTTTAGAAAGATTATCGAACTTAGAGACTGAAGTTTCTAATGCTCAAGAAGATGCCAGAGGGCTTAATGAACACATGAGAAAAGCAGAAAATGAAGTTCAGACTTTGAAGCAATCTCTTGTTAAATTAGAGACGGAGAAAGATGCTGCTATTCAACAATACCAACAATGTCTGGAGCGAGTATCTAATCTGGAGTCGAAAATCTCGGTTGCTGAGAAGGATGCCGGAGGACTAAATGAGCGAGCATGTAAAGCTGAAGATGAAGTCCAAATGCTGAAGCAAGCTCTTGCTAGACTGGAAGCTGAAAAAGATGCTATCCTTATTCAACACAAGCAGTGTTTGGAGATCATAACTAACATGGAGAGCAAAGTCGCTCAAGCTGAGGAGGAGGCAAGAGGACACAAGGACAGAGCTGATAAAGCTGAGGCTGAGATTCAGTCACTGAAGCAAATTATTGCTAAACTACATGAGGAAAAAGAGGCATCCACGATTCAGTACCAGCGCTGTTTGGAAACCATATCGCATCTTGAAACCAAAGTCTCTAGTACTGAAGTGGAGATCAACAGGCTTAACAATGAGATCGCTAGTGGAGTTGCAAAATTGAACAGTACTGAGCAGCAGTATCTCTTGCTTGACAGGGATAATCACGCCCTACAGAAAGAGGTCGAAACTCTGATACAGAAAATTAAGATGCAAAAACAAGAACTTTTTAATAGGCAAAGTGAGTTGGAAAATTTTCGGTCTCTTCTACATGAAGAGAGCTTGCGGTCTGTGAAAGCTGAAGCTACTCTACAAGCTCTTCAAACTTTGCACACCGAGTCTCAGGAACAGCAGAGAGTACTGGCGGTCGATCTCCAGAAGAGTGTCCTGATGTTGAAGGACATGGAGTATTGGGGTCGGGGCTTAGAGGAGGAAGTTCACCGAATCAAAGAGGAAAATAAGACCCTGAATGAGCAGAATTTGTCTTCTGCTATGTCGATGACTAGCATGCAAGATGAGATCATGAAGTTGAAGGAGAGGATCTTGAAACTTGAAGAGGAAGTTGAACTACGAGTGGATCAAAGAAATGCACTTCAGCAAGAAATATACTGCCTAAAAGAAGAAATCAGTGACTTGAATCGGCACCATCAGGATGTAATCAAGCAAGTGGACTCGGTAGGATTGAACCTGGAGAGCCTTGGTTCGTCTGTGAAGGAATTGCAGGAAGAGAATGTAAAGCTGAAGGAGATGCACCAAAAGGAGAATGATGAGAAACTAGCTCTTCTTCACAAATTAGAAAACATGGAAAAACTCTTGGAGAAGAATGCTTTCTTAGAGAATTCTCTCTCAGATGTAAATGCCGAGTTGGAAGGATTAAGAGAGAGGGTTAAGGAACTAGAAGACTCCTTCCAGGTTCTGCAAGGTGAAAAGTCGACTCTATTTGCAGAGAAGGCCACCATTATTTGTCAACTGGAGGTTGCTACCGCAAATATGGAGAAGCTCTCAGAGAAGAATTCCTTTTTGGAGAACTCTCTCTCTGATACAAATGTTGAACTTGAAGGCTTGAAAGCTAAGTCAAAGAGCTTAGAAGAATCTTGCGAATCTCTTGACAAAGAGCGAGCTGCTCTTATTGATGAAAGAGAAACACTAGTCTCTCATTTGAAGACCTTTCAGCTAAAGCTGGAGGAGCTGGACAAAAAGTATACGGCACTTGCAGAAAAATATTTGGATTTGGAGAAGGAGAAAGAATGCACGATTCATCGAGTGGAAGAACTACAAGTTTCCCTGGATTTAGAGAAACAGGAACATGGCAGTTTCGTCCAGTTGACTGAGATCCGCTTGACTAGTCTTGAGGAACAGATTCTTCTCCTGCAAGAAGAAAGTCTCTGGAGGAAGAAGGAATATGAAGAAGAACAAGATAAATCTATAAAAGCTCAGGTTGAGATTTCAATTTTGCAGATGTGCATCTATGATTTGGAAGAAAAGAATATACTTTTGACGAGAGAGTGTCAAAAATATTTCGACGAACTGAAGTTGTCGGAGGAAATGATTTCTGAGTTGAAGGAGGAATCTCTTGTACAACAGAAAGAAACCAATGTCTTGTTGAAGCAAATTGGAAGTCTGAGAATTGGAATTCAGCAAGTGTCTAAGTTGCTCAAGATTGAATCAGATTCCGGGTGTCAATCCAAGGTTGAACAAGACCAAATGCTTATTCAGCATATTTTGCAGAAAATCGAGGATGCCGAGACTGCTTTGTTGGTAATGCAGGACGAGAAGCAAGAAATTCTGCTGGAAAAATCCATTCTTGTTACTTTGCTTGGACAATTGAGATTGGAATCGGCAGACCTTGAGTCAGAAACAAAGATCCTCGACAGCAAGTTCAAGGCGCAGACTGAGGAGTTGCTGATATTGAAAACTGGACAACAGGGACTCCAAGAGATAAAGGAACAGTTGCAATTGGAAGTCCGAGCTGGTCAAGAGAGGGAAGGAGTTCTCAATGAAGCAATTGAAGCCTTAAACACAAAGTTGTCTGTATTGCAAGAGGCATACCTTTCTGTAAAGAGTGAAAGCGAGAAGTTGCAAGAAGAAAACGGATCCTTAACAGTGGAGTTGTCGGATTTGAAACGAGAAAAATGCACGCTCGAAGAAGAAAACAATATTCTTCTTCATGAAGCTATTGCTCTTGATAACCTATTCATGGTTTTTAAGAGCTTTAAAGCTGAGAAAGCTGTGGAGGTCCAACAACTTGCCAAAGATCTGAATGATCTGCACGAGGTTAACGGTCTTCTTGAGGTGGAGGTCACGGCAACAAGGGGGAAGCTGCAAGTGGCGGAGACGGAGAACTTACAACTCAAGGAGTCAGTTGAGAAGTTGGAGAGTGAGTTGGAGATGAGCAGGAATGTTACTCAACAGCTGAATTCCGAACTTGAACTTAAAGCGGATATGCTGAATCAGAAGGAAATGGAGCTCTCGGAAGTAGGCCAGAAGCTAAAAGGCAAAGAAACTGAGAATATGGAGTTGTGCATAAACATCAATGGCTTACAAAGAGACTACGAGGAGTCCACGTTGAAAAGCGAAGATCTGGAAAAGCAGTTGCTCAAGCTATCAGAGGTGAACAACCATCGGGATATGGAAATTTGTTGCCTTAACGATGTAAATGAGAAGTTTAAGGAAGAAATGACCAATTTACATGAGGAGATCGGGCTAAGTAAATTGAGAGAAGAAAACTTGAGTTCTGAGCTGGTGGAAGCAAGGAACAAGATTGAACTCCAGGAAGCTGAAGCTACATCCTTGTATGGTGAGCTTCAGCATTCTGTCATCTTGGGTTCTTTGTTCGAAGAAAAAGTGAGGGAGCTTTTGTCAGCATGTCAGAAGCTTGGGAATGAGAGTGCTTTAAAATGTGAAGAGGCTGAACAGATGAAAGAAAGAATCCTTGCGCTGGAGTCTGAAAATGGAGGACTGAAATCCGAGTTTGCCTCATGTTTCTTCATGATAAATTATTTGAATGATAGTCTAAAGTCTCTCGAGGATCATGTTGCATCAAGAACAAAGCTCTTGATGGATTATAATCAAGAAACAAAGGTACGGTTTCTTATTCATCGAAAAAAATATTTGCTTGTTTCAGCATTTCAGAAACTAGATTGAGTTTTATTGATTGATGGTTTCAAGCTTGGCCATGTTTCATTTTAACTCATAAGTCCAATTTTCGCTCGTAAGAGATCATAAAGATCATTTTTATGAGCTAAAATGACTATTTATGAGTTGGATTCTTCCGCGGTTTTGACTTCATTTGTTGAGTGGGTTGAAAGATCTTAAGTATATCACATCATCTCACCATGTTCTATTCCAACTTTTCTACCTCTAAAGTTCTGGTAACGAGCTGTATATTTTTCTGAACTCGCACAATCCTCCAATTAGAACATAGTGTATTTGTGCATTATATGCTTGTATGAGATAAGTTGTGATTCTTTCAGTTTTATAGAACTTGAAATATATCTCATGTTTATTTCCTTTTTCATATTCTCAGGATGTGCCATTGCAAAGTCAACTGCACGAGAAGAACAGCAGAGAAGTCACTGCCGATCGAGGTCAAACAGTGGTGGACAATGGTACATCGAGCGTGCGTAGATTGGAGAGTACAGTCAAAGCAGTTGAGAATGCCGTGATTGAAATGGAGAGGGTTGCGTTGCAGGAAAGCTTTGTGACCAATATCAAATTAGTCGCGGCAATGAAGGAGCTTGAAGAGGTGAAATCTAAAAACAGCTTTTATGCAAAAGAGAAGCTAAAGGTTGTGCCCGCAAATCTCAAGCCGAGAGCAGAAACTGAAATTTCTAAAGTTCGAAATGGGACTGTGGTGAAGGACATTCCCCTCGACCAGGCATCGGAATGTTCGCCGTTCGATCATAGAATTGGGCAACAGGGTAAGAGCAGGAGAGAAAAGGCTCAGACAGATGATCAAATGCTTGAATTATGGGAAGCTACCGAACATGACTGTATCGTCTACCACCAGCTCAACAATGGCGATAATGCGGCGACTGCACCTACTGCAGAAGACCCCTACCATCAGATTGAGTCTGTGGAAGGGCAAAGAAGCGGATATCCGTCTTCTGAATTACAGATGGAAAAAGAATTGGCAGTGGACAAGCTTGAGGTATCTCGGAGGTTTAAGGGGATGTCACGACAAGGGACGAAAAAGAAGACATTAGAAAGGCTGGCCTCTGATGGTCAAATGTTGGTGAACATTCAGATTACCATTGAAGACTTGAAGAAGAAGATTGCAATGTCTACTAAGGGAAAGCATGCAAAGGGTATGACAGAATATGATGACTTAAAAAATCAGCTAGAAAAAATCGACGAATCTGTTACACAATTAGTCGATTTGAATGCCAAATTGACAAAGAGTGCTGAAGGTAGCCCCTCACCATCGCGCGGAAAGGCTACTGGCGAGGAGTCGGATGACAGTAGTAAGATTCGAAGGCGAAAAGTTATAGAACAGGCACGACGAGGGTCTGAAAAGATCGGGCGCCTGCAGCTAGAGCTTCAGCAAATTCAGTTCGTCTTACTAAAACTAGAGGATGCAAATGAGGCGAAAGCGCGCAGCACTACAAGGAGAAGTACTAAAGTCCTCCTGAGGGATTATATCTATGGCGGCGGTCGGAACGGTCAGAAGAAAAAGAAGGCTCCGTGTTGTGCCTGTATGAGACCGGCGACGAGGGGAGACTCATCGGGTGATTAGCCATTTTGAATACCAGCAGATCACTTGCTGGCATGTATGATCCAATTCTAAACACTTGCTTTTTACAGATATTTGAGTAGTAGATACTGCCTATTCTAGTTGGTTAGATAAATTCTGCTCTACCTTTTATGTTAAGAACTGTACATGTTGAGCTTTTCTAATAAAATGCTGCCCTTTTTGAGGCTGCTTTCCATCAATTTCTCTCTTAATCTTTGTTGAATCAAATCATATTAGAGGAAAGCAATCCTTTTAGATGAGAAAAACTCGAGGGTGGAACGACATTGTAACTCGAAATCGCGGTGCAACTTTTTACTCTAGCATTAGAATACCATTGACTGTAGAATTCTTGTTTTCCATAGCAAAACTTTCTTACCAACTACAATGACAAGCTACCTAAAGACATTGCCTAAAACATGATAACAAAAATTCCCATTTGGCTATCATCAACCAAGTGAATGTCCAAACCATCTCAAAAGAAAGTGACTTTGCCCTCAAAAAATTCAGTTGTTCCTCTCAAGCCAAAAACCCAGTAGAACACTGTCATAGAACCCACCTTGCGAGAATAGATCTCACCATTAATAATGATCCATGATTTGATATCGAATCGCTTGAGAAACATCCTTGGCTATTGCTCATTTGTGCGCGGCCTGAAAAAATGAAAGGAGTCGACAAAAGCAAGTTGGAAATGCAAGATCTTATGTCTTTAATGGCTGCAACAATGTAATCCTTCAAAACAAATGATCTCTCCAAATGGCAAAATCCCTCTTCAGTATGGTCTTTAGGCAAGCAACAACGAAGACTTGACAAAATGTGAGCTAGTTAACGTCAAGAGTCGTATTAGCAGTGACATGTATCATTCAACTCGTATAGTACGTCAAGTTTCAAAGCTAATACAATATTCATTCAGTTGGAAAAAAGAAAACATGCTCTAATGAGTAAATTATCATAGTTTATATATAAAGATACATATTTTAAATGGGTACCAGATATTATCATTGGGCACTGAAGAGCAATAAGCATATATTATTGTACACATTTTCAAAATGTGTTTGAGAAAACAATAGAAAGACTAAATAAGGATAATAAATACCCAAAAATTTGAAAACAAAGGAAGAACCCTTGGCATTTTCTACTTAAACATAGATTCTCTGAATGGGGAAAAAAAAAGTTGAAGAAAACAAAGAAAAAATACACCACAACCTAAGGCTTAAAGTTAAGGATAAAGGATGATAAATAATCAAGCTCTCGAAATCTGCAGCTGTTCTGCGTATAATTGTCAACGACCTTTTTGTTTTCGCCCGCTCAAGACTAGGTTGTAGTCTTTGAGTGAAAAAATAACTTATTAAGGGGTCAGGGCTGAAGCTTTAAATTTCTCAATGTGGCTGCGAGTAGAGGAAGCTTGTCGGAAGCCCTCTTCTTGTACTCCTTCTCCAAGGCCGTGGAAGCGAGAGATTGCAGCTCGAAGCTGTCCTTATCTTCTTTGTTCCGCCCTTTCGTGAGCTGTCCAATGGCAATACTACACTGCATAACAGAATCATTTGCTTTGTTTCAGCAACATGAGTTGGAAAAGCACCTTTTCGCTTTTAAGTTTCAAAAGTGGAATACAGTTAAAAAATTCAGGATAAATAGTACCAATGGAAATCTGAATCTCCCCCAACAAGCAATTCAAACAGAGGTCAGCAACATTGTTGCATGGATTTTTGAAGTTTATCGATTTTGGTAACACGATTTCATAACATTGAGAGTTGTGTCGGCAGTTAAAAAACTCAATGCATATTATGACATTGAAGAGAAAATGCACAACATGGCATTGAAGAGAAAATGCGAGCTAAGGTTTTATGTTGAAAACAAATTTCAGCTAAAAAGCTCACCAAGCAAATGCCATAAAGCGCTCTTGTATTCTTTCCCCCGGTCAAGTCGATTGTAGACGCATAGTACTTTTTAGCCAACTGATAATTCTCTAGGCCACCAAGAGTATACAGTACCTGTTATGTAGAAGAAAGTAAATGTTAGGACTCCTGCAACAAGTCAAAGCTAAATATTACGACTAACAAGTTATCCCACAAATAGCACAAGAGATTCTTTTCGTAAAAGACTAAACGTTTGACACAATACTTCTCCTTGAAAAGGAATATAAATGTCTCTCTCTTTGATATGAACAATAACTGCTGTACTGATTTTGAAGAAAAACAAAAACAAGAATGAATACTGCTCCTTAAGAAATCACGACCTTTCATCCTACAAAACATCCCCAGGACCCCAAGCCAACAACCAATCAATAATTTTAGCTAGACAAAGTTCCACATTTCCTCCATTACCATCACTTTTCCTTAAATATTTTTCCATTTGCCAACACGGTCAGACATTTCGAAAATTTTAGGTGATCCTTCGACACCTCTACTTCTTAGCAACACTTTCCAACAATCAATGGTCACACAGCTTCGTCCAAAATAACTAGGCATCAATCTCCATACTTCTTGAGAATAGTTGCACTCAACGAACAAACAATCAATGGTCTCATCGTCATTCTGGCACAATATGCACCAATTAGGTTATAGGGCTTTCGAGGAAGTTTACTTTGGAAGTCTAAAAAGTGTTGATTTCAGAAGGTCAATAAACATGAGAACACTTTGACCTTATAGAGAATGGGAGCTTTCCAAATATAAGAGAAATAAGGGAAAGGACCTTTTGATGAAGTAAGGTGATGAAACAATAGATTTACAAGAGCAGTGACCAATCTTATCAAGTGACCAAAATCTCTCCAAGTGAATGGAGGAACAATTTAATTTCGTCTTTGACTTTTTAGTGTTATGAAAACATTTCTCTTCCCTAAATGCTTATGAACAGTCCAAAAAGAGCGGACATACGCCCACTGCTAATTTTCTTATTCGACCTCAATGCCTTCCATTTTAATGGGACTTAAAAACTTAGACATGATCAAAATAGAAATTGACATGTCATTCACATGGCAAAGATACAGTAAAAACAATGAAATAAACACCAACTACAAGAGGAAAGAAGGGAAGAAAATTACATCAGCATAAGCAAGGTGATAGAGAGGAACTGTGGGTTGGCTTAGTATTAACTCCTCATAACAGAAAGCTGCTTGCTTATACCTGTACAAAAAAAAAAACCTGAATATTAAGTATGAAGAAACTCGAAAGACTTAAGCATTATTCATCAATCATCTGGGAAATTCCAACACAGCAACCTTCAATAGAGAAGTAATAGGGCAGTCTGGAAAAGAGACATAATTCTAATGGTTCCATAATTTGGCTCAAACATAGAATCTAGTCCTAAGATGTGAGTTATCAGAATAGTGTTGCTACGGTGTTCCAGTGAATTTCCATAGGATACTGAGAAACATCTTTTCTTTTGAGGTCAGAGTTGAGAAATATCTTACAGTTGCAATGAAACGTAAATTTCGGCAAGTTCTCTCCAGGCGTCTTGATCTGCCATAAATCTGACACAAAAAAAACAAATAGTTAGTCACTTCTTGACGGAAACAAATTGCATGTAGGTGTCAGGATCTTTACATGGTTTCACTTACATTTCAAGATATTTATTAAGCCGTTCAATTGCCACAGAGAAATTGCCTTGATCCTTAGCCATAGCAACCCTCCTCTTGTGAATTACCTAACAAGAGAAACAAAAATAACCATTTGAAGAAAAGATCTTTTAAATGCAAATTTATGTGATCACTGAAGGAAGCAATGCTTCCTATAAAAACAATTGGAAATTCATGTTTAATGCCACTTAATGTTCTAATACTTGATCAAGTGGATTATCCTCGAGAAGACTTGAGTAAGCCTTTTCTGCATCTGCCCACAATCCTTTAGCTTCCAGAAACATAGCTTCTAATCTCCCTGAGGTTGTTACCCAACAGTTAGACACTAGTCACAGCTTTGTAAATAAGCTGTATATATATCTTCCAAAAGTTTGCATAAATAGAGAAAATATATAAAGATTACCAATCCTCTTGCTCTCAGGGAACTGCTTTCGCAGTGCCTTAATGCAATCCTGCAATAATATCAAAACAATTGTTGACTATCACCAAAAAAAAAAAAAAAAACACAATTGTTGACTGAGACTCGAGAATAGAAAAGCAGCCGGTAATTATACAAACATGAGTAGCATTTAAGATTAGAGCAATGGAAGTTTCCCAATTTGATCCTCCCATCTTTCTGGTCTACAACACTTAATCGAGTTTCTATGACACTGTTGACAACTTGTATTTCTTCCACAACAAACTTTTGTGCTTGTTTTATCCTTTTTTCATTACTTCTTTTAAAGAAGGGATGCCTGTGTATACCTACCTCTATACCAAGGAAAAACATAGCATCTAAGTCATGAAAGATCAGGTGTCCTCCAGAAAGAAACAGAAAAAAGAAAGCTGCAGATAAGGTACTGAAACTGTTAAAAAGTCACGCTATTGCCTATTACACAAATTAGACGCCCATCCAGCTCCTCAAACGATCTTCCCAAAAACAACTATGACTATTTCTCATCTTACAATCCCACCCATCGCCAACCATCTCTTAAACCCACTAAAGCGAAATGCCTCTCATTTTAAAGAAAAAATACCAAACAAAGAGAGATGCTGTTTACTATTATATTCATCTAGGAAGGGAATTCAAAAGTTTCCAAAATAACATATTTGCAAATTTAAAAGCTAAAAAGCACGTCAATAATATGATTGTATTAGCAACTCCATAGGAGGCTCATTCTTCCTCCATCATTAGCAGAATATCACTTTCTAAGAAGAAAGATCAAACCAACCAATATCAATGGAACCATTTAAAGTTAAACATATTTAGCAAAAAGAGATAAAAAGACTGGCAGACAAATAACTACATAAGGACAATTAAAAGGTATTCTATTTGTAAAATATCAACCAAGGACGACTGAGAAGGTCATGGAACCTAGCTTCAATGCATCAGGCTTGTTTCTAAAACCAAGAGGTTAAAAAAGATAAAGGCCATACAATTTAGACAAAACTGGAACCAGAAATCAAGGATAATGCTTTCTATGGGCATCTGTGTACACACTCAGTATACACTCAGGATTGGATATACTGAAAAGTTTTCTTTGACTTTATTTAACGTTATACTCCACGAGGACAATCAGTAGTTTCAAAAAACGTCAAACAAAGCAACCACAAAGTTCTAAATAACAGTTATCGCCTTTGACCTCATTTTCTTTAAGAGTCAACAGCACCCTATCAAGCAAAAACTTATCATAACAGAGATGGATGGGCGCACGTTTGTAAGTAAAGACATCATCTAAAAGGCACATATTCAAACAGATTTCAATAAGTTTTAGGATCACCAAACTGATCTGCACAGAAGTCAAGATGCGTTCAAAAATGAAATCTCCCTTAGGGAAAAAAAAAAAAACTTCACCTTTTCTAGCCACATAAACACAAAGATCTATTTTAATCATTCATATAAATATATTTTTCCAGGTCAAATAAGTTTTATGATAGATTTTAGGCCAGATCCTCTAAAAACTTCTAATTTTAACTGGGGTAACAAAAATCCAAAATCCACAAAAAAGATAAAGAATGCATGGTATGGAGACTTGCCTTAGCAACATCAAGACATTGGCAATCCATGGCTGCCACAGCCACCTGCTCATAAAGAGTCCATTCTACATCAAGAGACAAAATGATATTTAGTCTAATGTGCCATCAAAAAAAAATTACAGCCATAAGATACATAGCTAATGAGAAACTTTTGCATCTCTAAATTAAAAAAAAAAAAAAGAAACAATAAAACAAGACCAAACAATCCAAATTAAAAAATAAGCTTTCCATCTTCAGAAATATATTGCATTGAATATTTAAATGATCTTAGTGATAATCTATCCAAAACAAATCACTCATAGATATGCAATAGCAAAAGAAAATTTGGAATATAGGCCACTAGTAGGGAACAAAACTTCCATGAAATCTTTTAAGATGCCAATATAGGAACTTGCGGTATAACTCCCCAATGTAGTCAAATTCTAGGAATGTACTTTACACACTAATGAAGTTTTGGCACAAAAGGAAGTGGAAACAGATACGCCAAAGCTTGAAATTACATTTCTGAGAAAAATAGAAACTGACAACAGAAGCCTAACATGTGGTATTGGTAAAAAAAACCTTGGATAAATATACTTCTAAGGATATTTGCAAGCAATGAGCCAAGACAAAGATCTTACTATCATGGAATAATATGATGAGAGTTCCAACTAAATGCATGACATTTAGAGCACGGGGGATCTTTTGTTAAGCAATAGTACGACTAGCAAATCAGCAATGTATTTGGGAAAAAAAATAGTGGTCACTTTTTCCATTGCTTATCATACTTTAAACTAAAAGCTAGCATCAACTATGCTTAGAATATTTCACTAAAACTCTTTGCACTACTTGATTCCTATTTGATGGTTAAAAAATATTCAAGACAGATAACTATATGTATGCGACCTTTTCATAGGATGTAATGCAATTACTAAGACACATCCATGGTAAGGAGAACTGAAACTTTAACATCTCCTACATGAAAGAAAAAGCAACGAGACTAAAGCTATTGGTTGTATAATCTACTGAGTTACACATTCCAAAAACTAATTTTGAAAACAAAAGAAAATAGAATTCATTTAAATGATGAAATCTTAATATTCATTATGTTGTCCTTCCTCAAGAGCTTTTTCGGTGCCAAAAAGACTTTTTATAACTATGGAAGGAAATAAAGATTACATGGCACTGCCTATGCAATTACCTAGGGCTTTTGGCATAAAATCACCAAGGCCACCCCATAGGTAAGGGGCATGCCGGAGAATAATTTTTAGCACAAAAAAAAAAGCTACAAAGTAAAGTTGTAGATTGATACTTCCGAGTTCTGATAGTTTTGATAAACTATTTTGAAGTCATATGACAATTGAATAAGTTTTTATACTTGGGTTGTGAAGGTAATCATAATTGAAGGACTTATCTTCACTCTTCAGAAACTGAATTAGATGACTGTCACTTCAATGTGATTTGAATTTATTTGTAGAAACATGAAATTAATTCATGAGAAAAGTTTTTCATCATTTTCACAAGTAATATGATTACTATTTTTGCAACATAAAAAAGCTAGCACAAGTGTACAACTATACGAATGACTATGACTAGCATTGCCATAGCACTGTCATGGACCATAAATAAACATAGATTCTCCAGGACGGCAGGACCTGGAAATGAATATTATCCTTGTTGCCTATGTGCTGAATAGACACCATCAAGGCTCCACCTAACCTAGATGAGGTTAATTGGCAGTGTCTTGCAATCCTAGGAATAATGAAAAATATAACATTCACTATAAAAAAAAAGTATTGCTTGTGGAAAAATGTAGGTGAGAAATCCTTAATGAATAAAACATTTTGTGATTTAATGTTTGTAATGAAAAATATAACATTCACTATCAAAAAAATTAAGTATTGCTTGTGGAAAAACATAGGGAGAAATCCTTAATGATAAAAACTTTTTTACTATTTACAATAATTTTGTGACTTAATGTTTGTAATAAAATAACAATATAATGGCATGTTCGCTTCACAAATATAATAGTCCAGTGTGTATGGGATTAAGTTATACATATGATTGTGGTTTGGGTTAAGTGATTAGTCCCAATTGGGTCACTTATTCGGTTGTGTGTGTTAAGTTTGGGATTAAATTTTTGGAGGTTGGTGGAATGACCAACGCGCCCCCCAATTCAATACCCCCATATCAAAATCGATTAATAGAGGAACCCTATTCGATTTTTATAGGTCTAATACGTTCTTCGACTTTCACAAGTTGATAGCTGGAGAAGAGGACGACTTTGCGAAGCTTGCTGACGGATCCAGTGCACTCGGTTGTAACCTTAAACTTTGCAAATTTCTCATTCTCAGTAAGATTAGTTGTTTACATTTTGAACATCATGTTAGATTGCTTGATTTCAATGGATTGCTTCATTAGTTGTTTCCATTTTGATGATGCTCGCGAATACGTACAATTGGTGCCACGCGACGAAGATGAATGGAGATGATTCGTTGATTAGTTGTTTCATTTTGATTAGTTTGGTAATGTTTGAAGCCCAAACATTGGGACTAATTAGTGACACCAAAAAGGATGGTTTAGTTTACTCGCCTATATTGGGTATTAGATAGTCCCGTGGACTAGTAAATCCTCCAAGCGAACACCGGATTAGCCAGTCCGGTGTGGTTAATCCGACCTAAGAAGGTGAAGCAAACAAGCCATAAGAAGCATATTATCTCTAAATTATTTTTGTTGCAACTACTTATAAATGCTTATTAGGCCCTCGTTTCGATTTGATTTTTCCTTTCAGTTTCAGCTGCATCTACTGATCGACGTTGATTTTCAAAATCTTTCTATATGATAAAATCTTCTTATTTTCTAATATTAATATAGATTATGTACCATTCTTGAAATAAATTTAATACCAACAATTTGAGACAATAGAGTTTTACTCGTTTATAATTAAAATTTGTTATTTAATCCTCTAATTATGTGAACTCCAATCAAATCTTGTTGAGCTAAAAGTCCAATGGAGGTTCTTCCTTTAGCTAATTGGTGTGCTAATGTCCTACTATGTGTTTTTCACAAAGTAATTGAAGGAGCAAGATGTAGCACTTGAAGCCATAAACCATGTGGTGAGATACAACATACCCAAAGAAGGTGAAAAATCTAGAGACAACAACAGACCACAACAAAGCCTCAATCTCATAATCTAGAGAAACATTAAATAATTATGTTGATAAAAGAAAAACTCATGACAAACATATATATGAATATCACATTTTTCAATTACCCAAACAAGATAAAAAGATTTTCCATTTAAATGGAGTGAAAATCACTGATAGAGGCTAAACAAAAATTGATGTTATAAGCTTTCAGTTTTAATATCAACTCACTAGTACATAGGTTTTTTTTTTTATATTTTTTTCTTTTTGATAGGTTTTTCATAAGTACATAGTTGCATAATTCTTTCTAGAAGCTAATTCCAACCAAATTAGTCTTGGAAGCACTTCCCACTTATTTTATGTCTTTTTCAATGCTCGTAAAGGTGTTTCACAAAGTATAGAGAAACGGACTCGGATTTTCTTTTCCAAGGGGGTGGAGGGATACCATCATAATTATCAACTTATCATGTTGCTTGGCAATAGTTTGTAAAAGCAAAGAGAAAGGAGGACTTGGGATCAGAAAAATAATGACAAGGAATAAGACATCAGCCAAAAACAATTGTATAAATTTACAATGTAGAAGCATGTGATCAATCCATTGATTCCTCATCCACCCAACAAAACACACAACAAGGACCAAACATTGATTAGGCTATCTCTTTTGAAGAACATACATAGGATTAATTTTATTCGTGGATAGAAGTCATCCAAACAATTTGATCTTCAAAGGAGTTTCAACTTTCAGAGAAGCTTCATTAGGTTTGAAGACTCCAAGAGCGAATATCTTGATACACTTGGTCTATGTCAACTACACCAAGAGATGCTATGATATGCACAAGCATAGGATTTCTTAATCCCAAATGTTTCTTTAAGGCGAAGATTTGAAGTATCCTGAAGAACGTCTAAAATAAAAAATCTGAAATAGGTTACGTACTTGTTGGAAAGGTTGAAAATAGACCAAGTATAGAGAGAGAAAGGTCCATGAGAGTGTAAAACATCTTTCAATGCAATAAACGACCAGCGAATAACCATTGAAACAATACCAATTTTACATTAAGACTTAGATAAAAGACAGAAGTTTCAATCAAACGAAACTTAAAATTTCTTTTTGAAGTAAGCAAAACTAAAGATGAGCAATGAGAGAAAATACTATTCCAATAATGATCTATAGCGTGTTAGATCCACATTTAATAGGAATAACAACAAAATTAGAAATAACTCCATCAGAAAGATTACAAATCCTTAGTCCCAAATTAGTTGGGGTTGGCTACACAAATCAAACACTTTCATTTAATTTGATCGAATGCAGTTAATGGTGTGCTTGGATAGTCTTTTGAATCCTTTCTAAACAATGCTTCTCATTCTCAAGTTATCTAAGAGTCTACCCCAATCCCTATATAGTAGTACAAAATCACAAACATTTTTTAACTATAAATAAGATACTAAAATGGTGGTCATCTAATAAGTAAAGAAATACTAAATAATTAAGAAGTAAACAACAATGATTCAGAAACTTTTGAAAATTAAAACCTAAACTATAGTAGTTTACTATTCCAAGTAAGATTAGAATATATTTTCAAAAAAAAAAAAAAAAGAAAGTGGAATTAGAACCTACACAATATATTTTAAAACAAGCTTTCTTATTTGGTTCACAAATTCTTACACTATATATTCTACTTACACCATATATTCTACATCAACAATGTTTTCCCCCATTCCCATTTTGAGAATGTTGGACGAAGAAATTATCACATGGCTAGATACTTCAACTTCCAAGGGTTTCTTCTTCGAATCTACAAGTAATTTGTTGCTAGAACCTTATTCTTTTTCTCAATGCCCACTACGTCAAATCCTCTTTGTTCCTTGCTCTTGCACCATGTTTCCCACGACACATGGTGCAGATTACTTGTTATCAATTTATGCCCAAGGAAAATCTCTTTTGAGCTTTTTCCATTCTTAGCACCTCTGATGGAGCTTTAATAAATTGGTAAAGCTTCTAGAATCACTTTGATAAATATCTAACTTCCCCCCCTGGAAATTTTATTTTCCTTCCATTCCCTATATCTTCAGGGCTTCCACAAACGAAGCTTCTGTTTGAGTACCCCTTACTAAATGACGTCAAGAATTTTGTGGTCCAACAATCTCAAATCAATACTTGAATATTTATAATTTAAATCCTGCACACTATCCCTTGTTTCCAAAAGTGAATCCTAACCTTCTTATATAACAAAAGAAGCTCTTTTTAAATTGATCGTAGCCGAGGTGATCACTTGCAAAAATGACAAGAAGAGAAAAGTAGTAGTGGATACACCAGAAACTAAAACAAGAACTTCAAGAAATCCAGGGCAAAAAAACATAAAAATCTTGGTGCTACTATATAGATTACGATTGTAATGCTTAAATGATGTACCGTTCAATGATAGACTAATAGTTTAATATATGAAGCTTTGCTTTGACCTGAGGTTTCATAGCATCAAAGTCTTTTCTTGCAGTTTTTAGGAAACCAGAATGGAACATTTTCTGAAAAGTATGTTCACATACATGAGATCATTTTACATATAGGCTTCCATCTACTTTAAGATGCATCACGAGAAGCCTTAATGTTCCATGGTCAAAAGAGACATAGTAATGGTTAAGGAGAAACAAACCTTAAACTGATTTCATCATTACAGCCATTCAGCAGAAGGAAGTCATGCTCCGCAAATTCAACATAACAGATTGATAAGAAAAGCATGCCTACAAGCGTAGCATACTACACAAACCTAGACAATTACAAGGAAGTCACGCTCCGCAAATTCAACATAACAAATTGGTCAAAATGTTAAGTTTCTACCTAACTCTCTTTCTACACTAGCTCAGCTTCTTGGCATCATCAAAAATCGAAAGAGTCCTTCACCAACAATCATGTTTGACCATAAAAGGTAAGCTAATTGTTTCTCTTTATCAGTTTAGAAATGTCAATATATCCAGTGCCATTACAAAGAAATGGCAAAACCCACAATCGTTCAGACATCAACAAACACAAGGTGTGATTTTTTTCATCCCGTATCTTCAGTACTCATAGAGTATGGAGTCGACATTACCAAAAGTACGCTCTTTTCATTATTATTGTCCGGGTATACAAGGCATAGCCCCGACTAATCTTAGACTCGAGGAATGTAGGACCACAAGGGTTTTGCCTCTAGCTAAGAGTTTTTAAAGTTTTTTCCATTCCCATGACTCGAGGAACGTAGGACCACAAGGGCGGCGCCTCTAACCAAGGGTTTTTAAAGTTTTTCCATTCCAAGGACTGGAACTCGAGACATTGATTAAGGGAGGAAGGACCCGCACCATCCCACCACAACCCTCTTGGACCCAAAATTACGCCCTTTCCGTGCTCAACCAGGGCGGCACGGCACGGCACGGCATGGCACGGCATGGCACTAGTCGAAAAACTCGGCCCCTAAACTAGCCCTAACACTAGTATCCCTCACCTCAAAACACCAATCCATCCAGATTCAATCAAATTAATCACTATATCACTATCAATTAGCCTTCTTTCTTCAAAAGGGACAAAAGGGTATGCCCAAAATCCAATCTTTAGCACAATTGAGAAAACCTAATTCAAAACCCCCAGTTCCAATCACAAATAATGAAACAAACAACAAGGAAATCAAAACTCATCACCTTCCCCACCGAGTCCCGATCGCTGCTTGTGATCGTTGAGGATCGACAAGCCGTGTTTGAAGACCTTGTCGGATCGCCTGACCTTGAGCTTCCGAACCAAAGAGAGGTACTCCCACGCGCCTCCTCCGCCATTGTCGACCTGGTTCTCGAGCCGAGCCAACTGCGCCTCCTCCGCCGCCCCGACCATCGCTCGTTGTCGAACACACGATCCGACGACGAAGAACTCGAACGAGGATCTAGAGAAGAGATCTCTCTCTCTCTCTCTCTCTCTCCCTCTTTACGTGTGTGTAGGGGCGTTGTGTGTGTTCAGGTCTGACTCGGACGGACGGCTTTGTTTGGATGGTATTGGAGATGTGAATCTAAAAGTCCTCTTTGCTAGTTACTACTACTAGTATGTCTAGTAGATTTCTGCCCTTAATCATTGCCGTACAGTTACTGTTTAAGGTGGAACCTTATTGGCTTATTGATGGGTATTTGTTAAATTGTTAACGCCTTTATTACCAAAAGATTTTTTTTTTAATAAAAAAATAAGGCCTAATGATAAAAAAAATATCATAACATTTATAAATTGCATCAATTATATTTAGGGGTGGGCAGTGGTCTTTACAAAATCATCTAAACTGCATAATCTGATTTGATTTTTTAAACTAGCGGTTTGGGGCGCTTTAGAAAACTTGAATTGGATATAATTTTCTTTAATAGAAAATCGTGGTTCACCAAACTCAAAAACCACCTCCAAACAAGGAATGAAATGGAATAGAGTTGAAGCATTTTCGTGTTGTTTTAACTTTTGAAATGAACTTAGATACATAATTTTGATTGAGTTCATATGTTTCAATGTGTTTTTGGAGGATAGTCATGTAGGGACATATGTTTTGTTGATTGACATGTATGAAATAATGATGACTATGTTTCAATTTTTTTTAGAATATGTTTTGTTGATTGACATGTATGGAACGTGTGACTTTTTTGTTGAATATGTGTCGCAGGAAAATCGCAAAAGCAAACCGATCAGATCGCGTTCGGTTTGGTTGTAGTTTTGAAGGTTCGTTGTTTGGTGATGGTTTGCAAAACGACCAAACCATGAACCCCAATTTGGTGGCAGTTTAATAGTTTTCACCACCAAATCATGGTTTGCTCCACCCCTAATTATATCATAACCTTTGAAATTTATCAATTATATCAACCTTTTATATCCCAACCTTTTTGATTTACTAAAAATTCTATCATAACTATATGGGCACTTTTTGTTTCATAATATATGCCTATACATGATTATCTTCAACTTTACACCTTTAAAGATTATTAATATATATGCATTAAAGGCTTAAAACTTAATATTCATGATCGATATTTATGTATATAATACACATAGTTGCATATACATATCTCTATACATAAATAATCTAAGGATATATTTCTTTTATCAAATTAAACAACTATGAGTAACCTTCTAATAAGTTTTAGATGTTATTTTCATTGTATATATACACATGATTTTCAACTTACATTTGTGATATATAAACTAATTAAGTTTGAATTAGATTATTAATGTATATGTTATTGATTTATAATTTTTTTGAGTCCTCATACACTTACTTTATACATGAAGCTTAAAAGATTTTAATATAAATTGATTGTAAAGACCCCAATAATTTAATTCTAGTTGTACACTTTATAAGATTATGACCAGGCGGCCAGTCCTACGTGGCGCACTCGATTAAAACTCGGGCGTCGACATTGAAGTAATAATTAAATAATATTACTTGTGTTTGATGTCATGTATTATATCTACATAATCACATCATAATGCACAATTAATATAGGTTCAACCATGGGATTTTAAGAGCGAGAGAATGACCTCAAGATGTGCGTGTGCACATGATGGTGTGGGTAGATCGAGAATTAGGGGTGAGTTCATAACTTAGGTGTTGTTTCAATTAACTTAATTTTTTAAGTTATATCATGAGATAAATGAGTTTTAGACTAACATAAGTTTATCAAAAGTCAATTAGTTTGTAAAGTAGCCTAATTAAGTCATTTGGGCTAACTAAACTAATTAATTAGTCTTAAATGACAAATATAATTATATATCGATTTGGTGTGGTATATTGGTTCAAGATGAATTTTTTAACTTGGATTAATGAATAAACTTAAGTTTTGTAAGTAAACTAGTATGCTAATGGGTTGATACACCTAAGTTACAAGTTTTTTTCATGAACTTAGATCTACATAGGAGATGAACAAATCTTGAAAAATCCTAGTACCATCTTGGTGCAATTGTATGGTGTGGATGTATCCATAAATCTTTACCTTGGATATACATGGAGATGACAACAATGTGAGATGAGAGATTCACTAAAGGGTCAAAATTTAAAATAAAAGGCTATATATATGTGGCTTAGTGGTTCACAAACCCACATCTACATGCATGTTCAAAAGAGATTATAGATGATAAAACCTTACATAAGTGCTGAGATTTTCAATAATTGAAGGTTTATAAGAGAATTTGGAGTGGAATCAAGAGTGCAAGCTAAGAAGATATGAGAATTAAGACCTAAGTATCATTTCTATCATATTTTATAATTAATATGATGATATTGTGAGTTTCTTTAATACATTTGAGTTCTGAGATTCAAGGGGCTTAATTTCCTCATTTTAAGAGAGATTCTCTATCATTTTCAAGGTGTTTTAAAAGTTTTCATAGATTGAAACTCCATTACTTTAGAATTTAAGTTCTATGTCTTCAAAATCGGGGTTTTTGATATGATTCAAATATGAGGCTGAATTTTCATGAAATTTGAAGGTTGAATACAATGGTTTTACTCTCTTAATTATGATTTTTACTTGGGTTTTATCTCTAATCAGAGTTGTTATGAGTTTTGTATTTATGTTGTTCATGAAGAGTACATGTTTGATGAAATGCTAAAAACAATTATAGTTGAAATATTAGATAGCATAAGTCCCTCATTTCTTCTCAGAATTGGCTAATTTTTATGTGTTATTCTTGGATGTTTGGACAAGTTTTTTTCACAAAAAAATTGCATTTTTCTAGATGTGTGGTTTGAGAGTTACAAACTTTCTAACACTGCTGGTCTAAAACTCTCTCAAATTGAGTTGTTTTGGCATTTTGAACACAACTCTCTCAATTTTAATCGAATTTGAGTGTACTTTACCATTTCGGAAAGCAAATATATAGAACAAAAACTTAAGATTAGTTTTTATTAATAATTGAGTCATCTTATTTGTTAGAAATGGACTGAAAGTTAGTGTTTCCATAAAGATATTCTTTTTGTAAGTGTTTGGATGTTGAGACCTCTTCCGGAGGTCTCCACTAGTCCAAAAATAACCAAAACATTCAAAATCGCTTTAAATGTTATAAGGTAAGTTCTCTAAGAGTTTCAAGTGATTTTGAGGTGTTTTGAATGGATTTCCAAATGAGTTTTGAAATAGGCAAAATTTACTACTTAATGAGCTAATTTTTGACTTAAGATGTTTTGGGTATCAAATGATGTCGGAATTGAACTAAAGCTTCCAAAACATGTTATTAGATCATACTAAATGTGTCCACCAAGTTTCATGATTTTTTTGATGTGTCTAACTTGATTTTCAAGTCATGATTCGAATATGAATTCAATAATTACAAGTAAGGACTTATAATCTCACTTGAAGTTGCAAATTAGGCTTTCAGACTTGTAAATGAGACTTTATCACTAGAGAACCTTGGTCTCAAGTGTTTTGGACTTTACGGAACCAACCTCGAGAATTTTAGAAATTTCTATTTATTTTTAAGTCATTTTTCAAGTTGAAAGAAAACTAACTTTCAAATATTTATTTTGAAGTCCCTAGAGGATTGTTTTGCAAACTAGCGTGGTACACTTATTTGAAATGATTTTTAATGATCCTAATTAACTCAATAAAACCTAAAAACAATAGATAAAGTATGTTGAACAATATTAAGCAAGTTTGGATACTTTTGGTCAGACTAAGTGCCTAATGATGATTTGAAATAAATAAAAGGAACCGTTACACACCAAATTGACTTGAAATAATTTGTAGGACTCTACATGAAATTGTTTAGCACCACTATGTCGGAATGAGATGTATTTTATTCGGGGGTACTATTTATATCCCTCGTTCGCGATGGTCTAGGTTCAACAGATATGCGTGTACAAAGGTTGGGTTGATTCGAGTTTGGCCTCAAACACAAACTAAACCAAATAATTTGGGTTTGTATTTTTATATAACCAAACCAAACCAATTGAATCTTTAAAATCAAACCAACCCAACTCTATAAATTTGGGTTGGGTTGGTTTCAATTGTCGGGTTAATTTTATAGACCATAATATTTTTTCTTCTAAAAATGAGGAAGTAAACCTCCAAGCATATACTCCTGCAACATATATATATATATATATATATAATTTCAAATTCTAGTTCACTTCAAAATAAAATAACCTAAAAAAATATGATCAAAAGGTAGCAAAAAATATAGCATTGATATCGAACTAATATTGAAGCACAATTATTAAGCCACATATGAAGTTCCTCACCTTCGAAAAATAAGATGCAAATTATAAATAGTTTTTCAAAGTAAAATCAAATTGAAGTCTAAAGATAAAATAAAAGAGTAACCATTTAAAAATGGTTAAATTATTAAAAGGTGGACAAGTCCAAAAAGTTCAAGTTGATATAGAATAGAGTGAATTATTTGGTACTGATGATTGATACAAGTGATAGACAATCTCTCAAAGATATTGAGATAGATTGAGATATAAGATTTTGTTATGTATATATAAATCAACTATATCTAAATCTTTTACAACTGTTTAGTGTAGTCATGGTTGGTCCGGGTCTAATCGAGTTTACAAATATAGAACCCAAATAATGAACCAACCTATCGGTTCTCAAATTTGAAGAGCCCAACTCAAATTAATAGCCTTTCGAACCCCGCCCAAATCCATTGAGTTGGTTTTGATCTATCGGGTCCATCGGGTCCATCAATTTTTTGTACACCCTTATTAGTAAGCGTGATTAACTATTTTCGGACTTGATTTGAATTTAAGTATCCGAGGTGGGACCCACGCGTGACAGATCGAATCTCATAAGGTTATGTTGTACTTTTTTGTTGTGTGCCTATTGTATTATGAAATTCTAGAATTTTATAAACTTGATTAATTACAAAATTATTTAATTTTTATCGAATTTAAACTTGAATTTAAGTATCCAAGGTGGGACCCACATGTTACGGACCGGAGATTACAGACAAAAATATTATTATTGCGTGTTGTGTACCTAATTGGTGTAGTATACTCTATTCGTCGTGAAATATAGTCAAGTTGAGGGGTAGACACGGTGTCCTCATGTTTCAGAGCGCCTTGAGAATTTCTTCAATTTTCGGCAAAATTGGGGTATTTTCTGGGGTTTAAATTGGAATCAAAAATAAGATATAAACATGAAATTAAGTAAAAAAAAACAAATTAGACAAAAGGGTACTGTTTTTATTTACATATGGATGACAAGTAAGAGGTATAAGGTCACTTAGATACCCTTCTAATTTGTAAAATTGAAATCATGAAATGTTGTTGTAAATTGAGTTGGAACTTGTTAGAAAGTAGAGAAGAAGAATAGAAGACTTAGAACTTTTACTACCACAAACTACTACTACAAAGGAGAAGAGAATAAATGAGAGAGTTGGAATGAGAAGTTCTTCATTCAACTTAGTGTACATGCATGGTCATCCATACTTCACAACACTCCCCCTTGGATGACACTTGCTTAGAGATTATGCCTCATTAAAACTTCTACTAAGAAAAATCCTATGGGAAAAAATATAGTAAAATAAGAAAAATCCTATGGGAAAAAATATAGTAAAAGAGAAAGAGTACACTGTTTTCATAAATCTTAAGATGAGTATAATATTGTTAGGATTGCCTCATTAAAAACTTTGCTGGGAAAACTCAATGGGATAAAACCATAGCTAAGAGAAAAAGAGTGCAATGCACCAATAACTCCTCCTCATGTGAACATGGGTGAAACTTGTTCCGTTTCTTTACTTGTAATGTCCTTAAGTTTATGCAAGCCAATACCATATGTAAGCTCTTAAATGTCGTAGTTGGTAAAGTTTTGTGAATAATTCAACAAGATTATCACTCGATCGGATTTGCTTAACATCAATTTCACTATTCTTTTGAAGCTCATGTGCATACAAGAATTTTGGCGAAATATGTTTTGTTTTGTCCCCTTTTATGAACCTTTCACTTAATTATGCGATACATGCTGCATTATCTTCATATAATATGGTTGGAGAATCTTTTATTGAAGACATTCTACATGATTCTTGAATACGTTCAATCATGTTTCTCGACCATACACATTCATGACTTGCTTCGGTAATTGCAAGTACTTCAGAATGATTGGAAAAAGTAGCAACCAAAGTTTGCTTTACTGACTTCCATGATACAATAGTATTACCACAGGTGAATACATATACCGTTTGAGAATGAGCCTTGTGGGGATCAGATAAAAATCCAGCACCAACATACCCTTGAAGATTCAATTTTACTCCTCTCGTGTAAAACAAACCCATGTCACTTGTTCCTCGAAGATATCGAAAAACATGATTAACACAATTCCAATGTCTTCGAGTTGGTGAAGAGTTGTATCTTGCAAATAGGTTGACAATAAAAACAATGTCGGGTCTTGTATAATTTGCAAGATATATAAGTGCACTAATTACACTTAAATATGGTACATTCGAACCAAATAGCTCTTTATCACTTTCATGAGGTCTAAATTGATCATTATCCACTTCAAGTGATCTAACAACCATTTGAGAGTTCAATAGATGTGTCTTCTCCATATAAGATATTTTTAATATTTTTTCAATATAATTTGATTGATGGAAAAGTACTCAACTTGGAAAATATTCAATTTGCAAACTAAGACAAAATCTTATTTTTCCAAGTTTTTTCATTTCGAATTCTTTTTTCAAGTATTTAGATGTTCTAACGATGTTGTCGTGGTTTTTCACTATATTTAAATCATCAACATATACAACAATAATCATAAATCATGTTGATGATCTTTTAATGAAGATACATGGAAAAATGAATTATTTACATATCGTTCTTTAAGTAAATAATCACTAAGGCATTTGTACCGCATTCGTTCGAATTGTTTCAATTTGTACAAAGACCTTTGTTTGCATATCGTGAAGTTTTGATTTTATATCTTCGGATATTTCAAATCCTTCAGGGACTCTCATATATATCTCGCTGTCTAGGGATCCGTACAGATATGTTATAACGACATCCATTAGATGCATATCAAGCCATTCAGAAACTGCAAGGCTTATCAAGAATCGAAATATGATTGCACTATGACAGCAGAATATGTTTCTGCATAATCGATGTTAGGTCTTTGTGAGAAACCTTGAGCTACAAGTCTTGTTTTGTACCTTGTAATCTCATTTTTTTCATTTCTTTTTTCGTACAAATATCCATTAATATCTAACAGCCTTTACGCCATCTGGCGTTTGAATAATTAGTCCAAAAACCTCTTGTTTCTTCAATGAGTCTAGCTCTGCTTGGATAACCTCTTGCCATTTTTGCCAGTCGGTTTTTTCTGACATTTGTCCACTGACCATGGTTCTGGATCATTATCATTTTCACATATTTCAAAGGATACATTGAAAGCAAATATATCACCAAGAACAATATTATTTCGATCCCAAATCTTACCATAGTTTAAATAATTTATTGAGATCTCATTATTTTCATATTCTCATTTTTTTTCTAGAGGTAGTTATTCCTCGTTAGAATCAACTTGTTCTGACAAATCCTTATCAAAGGATTCTTGTGTTTTCTCAAGAATATTTTGATTTGCATTTATTTTTGCTCCTGTTTTCCTCTTTCGATGAACTGTATCATTTGAACCAACTGGTCTTCCACGTTTTAAGCGTTTTGTTGGTTCTTGTGCATTTTGTTGCATAGAGACATCGATTCTTATATGAGCATTTACAGCTGCAATATGTGATTTTGTCACTCGTTTTGTGTTAGTAAATGGATAAGGTAATTGATTTGCAATTTGTTGCAAATGAATGATCTTTTGAACTTCAAGTTCATACTGATTTATGCATGGATCATAATGTGATAAAGTTGATGCATTCCAAGCAATTTCGCGCCATTCTTTTTGAATTGACTTTTTGTCTCTCCCTAATGGTGGGGAATTGCTTCATCAAAGTGACAATTAACAAAACATGCAGTAAAGAAGTCCCCTATTAGGAGCTCAATGTATCTTATAATGGACGATGACTTAAATCTAACATAAATTCCAAGCTTTCGTTGTGGACCAATCTTAGTTCTATTGGGAGTCTTCCTGAATGCGTTCTAAGAAAACTAAGGATTTCACAACAATTTTACTTGGGGAATGTTTAACTATCAATTTACTTTGAGAACAACTAGCACAATTATAATCACCAACATAAAACATTTTATTTCTCCTTAAAGGATGCCCATGTGAATTATCAGTTATTCTTCGCAACATTGATGATCCTGGGTGACCAAGTCGGTCATGCCATAAAATGAATGTCTTTATATCATTAATTTCCTTATTTAAGACGACATTCATTTCGACATGCCTTATATGAGTAAAATATATTCTAGTGGATAAAGCTGAGAATTTTTCTAACACCTCTTTTTTCCCACTCGAAACCAATGTAACATAAGAAATTCTCTATCTTTTTCGTTCATGGTTTCAATGTGATTTTCATTTTGACGAATATCTTTAAAGCTAAGTAAATTCCTTTTGTGTTTTTCGGAGTATAATGCATTGTCAACATAAATTGTTGTACCCCTAAGCAACATAATATTTGCTTTTACAGTGCCATTAATCAAATTAGAGATGTCAGGTATTGTTTGAACATTAGCTTTAGCTAAGTTCAAGTTGGAAAAATATTCTCTCTTTTTAAGAATTATGTGCGTTATATCACAATCAACATGACAAATATCGCTATTATTTGGTTCATGATTTAAACACATGATTTGATGATCTATCTAGATAAACAATATTTGATAAATTAGAAAAAAGACATTTCATTTATAATAAGAAACTAGTACATAGGAATTAAAAACATAACAAAAAAAATAAAATTAGTGCATAGAATTATAGAAATTGAGAAGCATTACATGTGATCATTAAAAACATCAAGATTAGTATTTGGATTGTAACGGCCCGAAAATTTGACTTGTGCCAGGTGTCAAGTCAAGGTCGTATGTGAGACCCACTCGTCGAAATACGTATATCTGAATTCAATGTAAGATGATAATGCTAACTACGCGAGGAATTCAGTGAGTCGAAATGCGAACGGGGAAATGTCTCGAGTCGCGTGCCGACGTGGGATACACATCGTGATGCGTGTATCGAGAGTTTAAAAATGAGGCGGGTTGGTGTCTCGAGATGCACGCTGCTCGATTGTTGAGTTTGCATCGAGATTCGTGTTGCACGAATCTCGATGACACTTTAATTTGAAATCAAAAAGAAAATGTATATATATAATATAATATATATATATATATATAAAGTTGATTTGGATAAGAATAAAAAAAGAGATAAGATTGAAAGAATAAAAAAAAGAAGAGAAGAGAGAGAAAAATGAGACAGAGAGGAAAAAATGGCGGAGAGGGAGAAATCGAGCCGGGGAAGGAGAAGAAGAAGGGGTGGCACCAGCGCGACGAGCAGCGCCGCGACGATCGGATGGCGGCTCCTGGCGCGCCACGACGGCGGCGCGAAGGCGGCCGGCAGCGAGTGCCGGCAGCAGCGGCGCGGTGGGGACGCAGCAACTCCAGCGACGGACGACGAGCTCGATCACGGCGGCCAGCGCAGCGGTGACACGACGGCACGGACGGCCAGCCGGGGATGGGCAGTGGCGCGAGCAGTGGCTCGCGGGAGGAGCGGTTCGCGGGAGCTGCGGCCAGCAGCGCGGAGGCGGACGGCGGCGAGAGGCGGTGCCGGCAGCGACGCAGGCGAGACGGCAACGACGGCGCCGGCGAGTGGCCGACGAGGCGACGACGCTCCGGCGAGGCAGCGACATCGATGCGATAGCGGCACCGACAGAGCGGTGGCGCGTTATTGACCGGTCGGATGCGCGATTTCGACGAAATTGCGATGACGTGGTGGAGGCGAGATTTATTTCACCAAATTTCAGTTGTATGTGAATAATTTGAAATAAAATAGGCTTAAACTGTCTAAATGGACACCAGGGACTTATGAGTCGGGTGTCGGATACGCAAATCGAGACGCGAGCGACGTTTTGAGGTTCACGATTTCTCGAGGTAAGTAAACCAGTTAGGGTCTTATACGGTATTTCATTTCTCTCCATTGGTTGTTGTTGTTTACTGTTATGTGATAGCTTTATTGTTGTTCACTGCTTTGTGATGATAGCTATCGTTGAATTTGTTGTCGATTGAGGGGGTCCATTGGCAAGTGAGTCATGGTTACTGTGTATCTCCGATATGAGAGGGTTAGGACTTGAGGCAGGGGTCTCGTCCTAATTATGGTCGTCCGTTGATTTATTTCGGTCCATGTGTGTTTCATAGTCGTACGGGCTAGGGCTGGGAGGCAGGGGTCTCATCTTAGAGCCGGGTCTATGGATGGCTCACAGTCGCAAGGGTTAGGGCTGGGAGGCTAAACCCGAGTCTGCTGGGCTTTTGCCGCGACTCAACGACCTTTTGGTTGGGACTCCTTGTTATTTGGCATCACTCATCGATGGATTGGTTACAGTCTTTTATATTCATGCGTTCTTGATTCATTTCGTTCTATTTGCATGAATTTGACTGCTTTGGATATCGTGAACTTTTGTTTTGGATATTGTGAAATGTTGTGTATATGTCCTACTGGATTTACTTACCTAGGCTGGTCATTTTTATTTTGACTGAGTGCAGAGCCGCAGACAAGTAGCAGAGGAAATGCTTCATGGCTAGGTGAAAATTTTGTATAATTGTATTTACTCTCCTCTGATGATATTTACTGGGTTCCACAATTAGGTTACCTAACTCCCCGAATTTTTTTGTTGAGTTATTTAATTTATTAGTTACTTCCGCTAAAATTGTAAAACTCGAAAAATATTAATAACTCAACTGTACAACTATAAATGTTGAATGTACTGATAATGATGGATTGGAAGGCTGACTAGGCCTGCGTTGACCTTGCGAGATTGGCTCGGGGGTCCACGTAGGCTTAGGGCGGGCGGGGCCCAATTTGTGGAAAATTGGGGCCGTCATATGGATCATCATGAAAATTTTGGACATCAATATAATTAATGTCTGATGAGCCATCTCCGATAGTGAAGTTCATCTCAACTGTTTTGCCTTTCTCCTTTAAGGAAGCTTGATAAAGATCAATAAAATATTTAGGCGTACGACATACATGAGCCTAATAGCCTTTTTGACCACACCTGTGACAAGGTTGGTCACGATTATGAACATGTCTATTTTCAACAACATTCTTTCCCTTATTCTGAGCGGTGTCATTTCTATTCCATTTATTTTGGAATTTATTGTCATGAAACTTAGAATAGAGCTTGCCACGATCTTTGTCGATTGATCATTTCTCCTTTCCACGTCCATAATTTTTCTTTCTTTGACACTTTTTATGGTCATTATAGGATGCGACATTTGCTTCATTAATTGAAGAGGAACAAGTTCGACAAGTGTTTTAGTTTTTCAATAGAAGCTCATTATTTTGTTCAGCTACCATGAGACATGAAATTAATTCCGAGTACTTTTGAAATTGAAACGTTCGATATTGTTGTTGCAACAATAGATTCGAGACATGAAACGTATTGAATGTTTTTTCCATCATTGCCTCATCGAATATTTTTTCTCAAAATAGCATTAAATGAGAGATAATATTAAACATGATAGAGTTATACTCACTGACTGTTTTGGAATTTTGTAGCCTAGGATTTAGCTAGTCATTTTGAGCTTTTGGAAATATCACCGTCTTTTGGTGATCATATCACTCTTTCAAGTTTAAACACATGGTGATAGGATCTTTTATAGTGACATACTCGCTTTTCAGACCTTTATGGATATGATGGCGTGGTCTAGCATTGATGTTTCATTTCCTTCTATAATAGTTTCTCCCAAGTCTTTAGCTTGGAGATCTATTTCGGCATCCAGTTGCCATGACAAATAATTATTGCCAATGATATCGAGGGCAGCAAATTCAAGTTTTTGAAGGTTTGTCATAGTCTAAAAACATGTCAAGAAATTGGGCAAATAGTTTTCTCTTTTAAATAAATAATATACTATTAAATATGTGTTCACAACTTGATTATTAATATACAAAATGTACTACTTGTATGAGTTGGTGAGACAACCTTCAGGTTGGGTGGCGAGATGAAGTCTACTTAAAACCATGCCTTCTCGAATAGGATGACTTGTCTCCATTTCAATGTTTAACTTTACTGGGACAAAGCTTACCCACTATTAACTCAAACTCATAGTACTATTTGCAATATAAAAATCAAGAATAAAGCATAACTAATCATTTGTAGTATAACGAGAAAATTAAGTGATAAATGTAATAAAAAAGCAACCATGATAATATGGAAATAAATTGAACTTATTTAAATTAACAAAAATTATATCTTCCTAGTTTTGTTTCATTAGCAAGCTTTCGTTAACTTCAAGATCTCCCCTTTATGCAAGAGCAAGCTCGTGCTGATAACGTGTTGTAAATTAAGTTGGAACTTGTTAGAAACTAGAGAAGGAGAATAGGAGACTTAGAACTTATACTACTACAAACTTACTACTACTACTACTACTACTACTACTACTACTACTAACTACTACTACTACTACTACTACTACTACTACTACTACTACTACTACAATGGAGAAGAGAATAAATACGAGAGTTAGAATGAGAAGTTTTCATTAAACTTAGTGTGCATGCATGATCATCCATATTTCACAAAAAGATGTGTCCATTGTTCTCTTTTTAATTGCTCATCCTCTTCACTGTGATGTTTCCTGTTTTTTGTTTCATCACCGTCTTTCATCTCTTTCGCCTTTCTTGTTGCTCATCACACTACAATCTCTCCCTCTCATCTCTTTGATTCATTTATACCTCTCTCGATTGAAGAAGAATCATGACTGTTATGGCTATTTGTATAATGATCAAGGTAAATCAAATTAAGTTTTGATTTGGTTATGAATTGAATTAGGGACTATGGTTGATAATGGACTGTTTGAATTGGTGTTGATTTGAATTAATGAATTTTTAAACGTTGTTGTGTGAGTTAGAAAGAGGATCGAATGTGATACTAACAAAAAAAAACAAAATGAGAACAACTGTAGCAAGATACACACAAATGGAACAACCACCAATAATAATTAAACAATGACTCAACAACAACAACAAAAAGCTAGAGATAAAAGATGAATGAGGGAGGGGGAGGAGGATAACGAAGGGGAGAGGGAATCCGTAAGCCCATAGCTGAATCTCATAATAGAAAAAAATGGGAAGGTGGAGAACGAAATAGAGCATAGGCTCTGTTTCACTCCTAATAGGGATCTGAAGGGGTTGATCCGCTAAACTGAACTGAACCGGGCTCGGTTCAGGGATCAAAACCCATTCGTTTTAAAAAATAGTTTAATTAGAAAAAATAAAATGAAAATCTAAGGAAAAATCAGAAAAAATTTAGAAAAAAGGATTTAGGACAATTAAATAGAAATTTTAGATTTCTATGAAGAAAATGGAAAAAATCAAGATTTTCTTAAAATTTTCAATCGGGTTTTGCCTCGTAAAACGTGATTATGGTCGATCGAGCCTAAAACACCAAATTAGATTTCAAAACCATATATATTGATTTTTTAGGTAAATTAGCGATAAAATATTATAATCGGGAATCAAATTATAAAATTGAGATTTCAAGAAATATTTGAGTTTTATTTTAAAGAGTTGTTAGGATTTTAAAGAGTTTAAACATCAACATGACCCGAACATTATAAAAAATTGTTGAAAAATAGTACAATTGAGTCGAGATTCATAAATTATGGATTTTTACGATTTAAATAGGATTTTCGGAACAAGTGAAAAATCGGGGAACGCACGGGTGAGGCTTCGCTATCAACTTCAAGTTAGTTGGAATGTAAGTAAACCATATAGCGGTCTTTACTACTTATGTGGTTTATCTTTGTACATGCATTTGTGTTTAGTCTGCATTGCATTTTGATTGGGCATGTGCCCTAGGTCAATCCATTAACTGTCTTTATGAATACTTTTAGTTAATAAAATAGAGGATTTCATTTGCTGTCTATTATAATTAATTTGCATGTTTACATTATAATAAGATCCATGGGTACTTACATAAATATCCTAAATGTCCCTAATCGATCATTATACCGGGAACTATAATGAATTAAGACTAGTGTGAGTCTTAATTAATGATCATATGATGATTATACGTATAGGGATACGAATCAAGATCACGAGTACTTGTTAGGGAACACGACCGCTATGAGAACATCACATGGATTAAGTCATAGTTGTTTCTCATGATAGGTATATTTTTCAACCCTCGACTTGAGATTGCCAGAGACTTCAACATTAGGAACACATTAATTTGACACAATCAAACGTTGTCTTTAACCGGACGATTATAAAGGTTGTGATTGGTTGCATCGCGTGAGCAATGTGATGAAGTTGTGTAATCGAGATAGAATTTGTCCTCTCATATAAAGAGAGATATCTAGTGGATCCTCGATGTGTTAGATCGTTAAAAGGCCTAGTCTAAGTGAATTGATATTGATCAATGTCACTTGGATGTTTTCGGTCTACCTAGAGATCGAGACTAGTACGATTGAACATGTTGGATGTCAATTCCATGCCTTATGTTTGATCAAAAGGATATCGTGTGACAAAATGATGTTATATACACTATTGATTAGGTTGTATCGATTTGATATTCGTACAACTTGGGTAGTCATAATGTCTTGCTAGAGACTGCTTATGACTTGTATACCAAAATGTGTTTTGGTACACTGCCAACGTTGTATGAGCCTATTGGGTCGCACACTAAGAATGGTTTTGCGAGATTTTAAGATGATTCAGAAAAACGAATTTTATGTGATAAAATTCATGACAGAAACGTCCTTGTGGTGTATTACACTTATACTTCTTTAAGTAAAGGGTATATGTGTAATTTACTTAACCGTCTATATACAAGGGTTGTATAAATAGACGCTTTAAGTTAGAACACAGGTACGAAAGAAAAAAATGCCGAAACTCTATTTTCGTTTTAGAAGCGACTTAGGGTTTTTGGTATGCTTTGGATCGTTTTGGAGAGAAACAAAAATGTTTGGTATTCTCTCGAAGCTAGCACTTCAAATCACGACCGCCGTTCGTGTGTGGACTGCTGATAAAGGGCGTTTGTCGTTGGCAGCGCCTTAGAGATCGATCAACCTTCAGAAAGGTATATTGCGATTGAGGTATGATTAAGTTTTTCATGGTTTAAACGTTTTTAATGGAATTAGATTCGGATCCTGTTGGGGTTTTTGTCAAAACTGTTTTGTAATCTCCGCTGCGTATGAACCCCAAAACAGCGCATCATTCTTAGATACACATTGAAAGGGATGTAGTTGAAGTATGGTTGGTTATTTCTCTAAGCTAGTAGTAGCAATGCTTAAGCATTATTTCCCTAAGTTAGTAGTAGATACGAACAACTAAGCTGACGCGTTTGGCTCGGGAGTCCACTCCAACATTGCTTTTGCATTTCATGAACTCCTAGTACCATTTTAGTACTATATTTAAAAGTCAATGTTTGAGTATAGTTAGGAAACATGAACATAAGGATTCACTTTGTTATATATATTTATTGTTATTTGAAATACAATTACATGTCTCCATGAATTCGGACTAACATTTGCAAGAGTACAAAACAGTGTAGGAGTTTACACTACCTACATCTTCGAGTTGTTTTTTATGATGTTAAATTTTTAATGAAGACAAAGAAGATTGAACAAGACTCAAGATCTTGGTGATCGCTTTTAATTTTTAAAAGTTAAATTCTCATCGTAGTTATGTTATATTTATTGTTTTGGGTTTCGAGGTGAGTGTAGGACATAAAACAATCTCAAATTAGGTTATGAAAGCTTTATGAATAAGTTTTAAGAAGTTTGGAAATATTTATGATTTAGTTGGATGTTAATTTGTTTCATGGAGTAGTTTATATATTGTGAACTACCGGGAGTTGTGAGCCATTCTAGGCTTATCCCTAATTATGCTATTTATTAAGTGAATTTATCGATATTCCATTTTTAAAGGAGGTATTGCTGAAACTTTTACAAAATATGGAGGATAATCCGTATGATTTCTCAATTTGTTCAATTAAACAAATCCTGAATTGAGTTTCTAAATTTCCTGGCAGGCCATTTTTAGGCCCCAATTCTCATCATATAGAATAATGGAATTAGTTTGACTTGAGGCAAGACATTATTTATAAAGGGCAACCTATTCAGATTATGGATACAAAGGTTCATAAGTTTAGGACCAATGATATTTCACTTGTTCTTGTTAAATGGCAGTTTCATGAAGATTTAGAGTTAACCTGGGAGAGAGAATTTTATACAAGAAATTATTTTTTTATCTCTTTTAATCCAGGTAATCTATAAGTTAAATTTCTCGAATGAAAATTTAAATTAGTTGGGAAGAATCGTGAAATTCAAGAATTTTCTAAATTGGATAAGATGAATGATTAAATTTTTTTTGGATTTGATTTGAATTTTAGGTATCCGAGGTAGGACCCGCGCATGATGGACCAAATATTATAAGATAATGTTGTTTTTTTGTTTATTGTGTGCCTATTATATGTATTATATTTTATTTGTTGCGAAATAAGGTTCAATTGGTGTTTAGACACGTTGTCCAAGTGTTTCGGGTGTTGATATTTTCTCTAATTTTTAACGAAATCGGGGTATTTATTGAGATTTGATTTGGACTTAAAAAGAAGAGATAGTCATGAAATTAAATAGAAATGACAAATTGCATAAAAGGATTGTTTTATTTATTTGAGGCTAATAAGCAAGGGGTAATAGGGTCATTTGGCTACTCTTTCAATAAAAAAAACCAAGGGTGTGTTTGATAGCAAAGAAAATGAAAAAAATTATAAAAAATTGTCTATTTTTTTGTGTAACCGTTTTAATTGTTTGATAGCTTTGTAAGAATCGGAGAAAAAACCCACATTCCCCTATTTTCCTCATTTATTTTCTCATTTTTTATTAAGCTAAAATTGAAAATAAGAATTGATCATTTCTTCCACCCAAATTAAATAGAAATGACAAATTGCATAAAGGGTATTGTTTTATTTATTTGAGGTTAATAAGTAAGGGATTTAAATGCGTATTGATATAAAAGAAAATTTTTTCTTGGGTCAAACAACTATCTCTTTGTAATAAAAATAATTTTTTTTGCTATCAAACACACCACAAATAAAAAACAAGGGTTTCTTCATCGTTTCATCATTGCTCTCTCCACCTGTCTCTTTGAATTGTTCCTCTCTCTCTCTCTCTCTCTCTCTCTCTCTCTCTCTCGTCACTGTAATCTCTCACTGTAATCGCTCCCTCTCTGGTTCATTTATCTCTCGATTGAAAGAGGAGACTGTGGTGTGTGCATCGATTAAGGTGAGTATCAAATTGAAATTTCATTTTGGTTGTGAATTGATTCGGGGACTCTGAAATCCAATAGGGAATGTGATGTTTGATTCGAATTGGGAGTTTGAGAGTACTTATTATTGTTATGGTTATTGAGTTAAAAGAGACGAGGAGAGGTCATTGAAGTTGATAAAAATAGTAACATAATAATGAAAAACGAAAACAGTGGGGGGAGTAAGGTGAAGAAGAAGACGTTGAAGTGAGGCGAGGATGCCTAGAGACCCCAGCGCAGTAACAACTATGGTCTATAAGCCACCAAAACCAAACAATATGTTTCGTTTCGATAGACAGATGAAGGGAAGGGCATGATCCCTTGAACCGGGCCGAATCGGGTAGGCTCAACTGAGGCGAACCAGGTCCGGTTCAAGGGATCAAACCCCTTCATTCAAAATTAAAAACAAGTTTTGATTTACAAAATAAAAACGAAAATCCTTGGAAAATAAGAAAATCCAGAAATATTAGGATTCGGGCCAAATAAATGGATTTCTATGGAAAAAAATGGAAAAGCCAGGATTTTCTTAAAAAATTTTATTCGAGGTTTTGCCCCGTAGAGGTTAATGTAGGCCAATCAAGCCTAAAACACCAAATTGGATTTCAAAAACAATATTTTGGTTTTTGAGGTAAATTAGCGATATAATATTGTAATTGAGAATCCAATTATGAAATTAATGTTTTGAGAAATATTTGGGTTAAATAGCAACATGGTTTGGAAAATTATGGGAAATTGTTTAATATAGTACAATTGAGTAGAGACTCATAAGTTATA
This sequence comes from Stephania yunnanensis, assembly GCA_039657365.1. Lineage (NCBI taxonomy): Eukaryota > Viridiplantae > Streptophyta > Magnoliopsida > Ranunculales > Menispermaceae > Stephania > Stephania yunnanensis. The sequence goes on from CM077592.1 coordinate 12,230,435, forward strand.
GATTTTTGTGATTTAAATATGATTTTTGGAACAAGGGAATATGGGGAATGTGCGAGCGAAGACAAGTTGGTTTGATAGTAAGTGTTTATTTCTTGCTTTTTATATTAATATAGTTTATCAATTGAATAGTAAGGGTGAGTATTCATTGATTATGCATTCATATCATTCAGGACGATGACTTGTTAGTGCTACAGCTCACAAGTGGGACTCGGAGCTAGGTTGCTTGACCAGTATGGTGAGAATTCATTGATCATGCATTCATATCATTCCCGTATTTTCCAATTATTTGTAGTAGTGATAAGTGAGATATCGTCTCCATGGGGATTATGCAAACTTCTAAGGAAAATGTTTTTTTTTTTGTTTTGTTTTTTCTTAATTTAGTTCATCTAATTAAACGAGAATTGAAATAATAAATAACTAAAAACTTTGACTACTAACTTAATTAACTAAACTAACTAAACTAATTCAAACAATTCAAATGCAAACTTAATTAAACAAAATTCAAATTCGATATAATATGAATATCTAAACAAACATCTAAATAAACACCCACCAAACAATGTAATATACTTGGATTGCATTCAAACACTAGAAGATAACATTACATCATAACTTAGTTATAATTATATCACATGTAATTTTAGAATCATTAAATCCTAATTCATAATAGATTGATAGCCTTTAGCAATGTCAAATCCCAAAATTTTTAAACCGATAATAACGGCTAATCAAGGATTAACGAAAATTAATTATGATTTTGGCCACGAGTCGAGAGTTAAAAACTAGTGAAATTGAGATTATTAATTAATTATATTATTGTGTGATGTATGCCTAGTGTTGTGTACTATATATATTATTTTATTTTGTGAAATTCAAGTTGATCGATAAATTTGACATTTTGCAGGGTTTTGTCTCGAGATACATTCCGAAATGAGTCGCGAGAGAGTTAAAATGTTGAATTGAACTATCATTTCAAATTTCACGAAAAAATAATTGTATTTAAATTTGAAAATCCGAATTTGTAGATTCAAATGAAATTAACGATCCAATGTGGGTCGTATGCCTTGATTTGTATGCGAGAAGAGTTGTCTAAGAGTGTCGGAACGCATTGGTAAAGTCTGCAATTTTTGGTAGAATTGGAGTATTTTTTGGTTTAATTTGACATAAATTAAGAGATAATCATAAGACTAAATAAAATAATTAATAAATTGGTGGGCGCCTAGCGACATGCGGAGTCGAGGGTGACACGCGAGGGACATACAATAGTGTGCACGCTTGAGGTTGGACGTTGGCGTGCATGATAAATTTATAGGTGAGAAATACATAGACACATATATTCATATACAATTTATATATAAAAATATATATAACTTATAATTTGATTTAAATGGTTTAAATCATTAGATTAGCCTCGAGATACGAATTGTGTAAGCATAGAAAAGAAGAATGGTTGAACATTGACTGTTGGAGAGGTGTATCTATGCCTCGAAATGTGTGCAATCTAATCTCAAGGAAAATCAAGTGCATGAAAGTAATTAAGTGGTTGGTTATAAAACCATTTGATATACCTCGAGATACGCTACGTATCTCGAGGATATCAATACAATTGATTTTAGTTAAGGCGATCAATGGCGATTATCTTGATAATATCCACAAGATTGACCTTGAGATGTAGTACGTATATTGAGGAATACCAAAAAATGAAATAAATCATTAGATTTGCATTGAGATTCGTTCGATGGGAATCGAGGAAATCAACTATATATTTTCAACAACAAACCGTTTCCTCATCTCTGTTTTGAATCGAAACTGAAAAATTTGAGAAAAACAAAGAGAAATCACGAAACAAAGAAAGAATGAGAGATTTCGAGACCGAAGCAAAGACGGTGACGATAAGCTTATAGTCGTTATTGTGTTGTGGGTTGTTGGTTATGAAGCTATTGATGTTGTTTGTTATTGTTGGGTCATTGTTAATGGAGGTTGGGGATGGGAAGCTCGGCCCATTAAGGAAGGAGACGACAAGGGGTCGTCTCCCTTCCCCGAGAGACCTGCAAACTCAACCCAAATAGGACAATAAAAAAGCTTAAGAAATGAAATGAAATGAAGAACAAAATGATATGTTTTGTTGAAGAAGAATACCCTTGAACCGGGTCGGTTCGCTCGCTGAGAGCCAAACCCGGTTCGGTCAGGTTCAGGCCAACCTTTTTCCAAATTAAAAAGAAGAGAAAAATGCTAGAAATTTATAAAAAAAACTTCAAAAAAAGAAAAAAATCCACAAAAATAATATGTTGATCAAATAAATAGAAATTGATGGATTTCTATGAAAAATGAAGAATTTCGGACTCGTGCAAGACTTTATACTGGTTGTTTTCCTCGTAATGCATGTAACGATACACGAAAATACTCAAAATTGTGAAAATTGTTTTAAAGACTACTTTTGGTTAATTTTTTATCCTGAACCACAATTTGAACTCAAAATTGGGATTCAAACATCCAAGGACTTAGTTTAGAGTGATTTCGGGGTTTCCGATCGAGGCAAGACTGATAAATATATAATAAATTGAGAAATTATATCTAAGCGTAGACAACGTAATTTTCGATGCCGAACAATAATTTTGAGTCGAAAATGAAATTTTGGCATCGGTGAATTTATTTTGTAAGTGGTTTAGGGGTTTCGAGACACGATTGAGTCAATTGAACTGCAACTAAATGGAAAAACTTGTGGAATGATTTTGGAATCTTATTGAACTTCTAAATAAATTGTAGGAGCGCAATTGAAATCTTATGTGGACTAATTTACCGACTCGAGTGCAAGAGAGTTGTGATATCGCGTTTGTATGGTTAAGTAAATCTTATAGTAACCTTTACATTGTATGATTATAATTTCGTATGAATTGCATTGATCCTAGACATTGCATTATTTGTTGTACATGCATACACAGGTAGGAAGGATAAGGGAGATTTGAGTCTCCTTATAGTGTTTATTATATCGTGGTTATATAACACTTTTGTATGCTTGAGGGGCTGAAGTCATTGATAATTTGCATCACGTGGTTATCACGAGATGACGTTGAACCAGATCATACTCTTATAGTCTAGAGGAACAAGACTTATTTGGTTATCCTCTTTGGCATAAGTCCTTATTACTGTTTACTTGCTACTTTCGGAGGACGTCATATGATTGTGGTAGGATAATAGAAATGGGATGGATTCACGGTTGTATTTAAACTCATTGGATTACATTGTTCATTTAATCTCTTGGATTATTATGTATTTGATTATTACATGTGTATAAGATAGTGTGTGATTTACTTATCTAACATTATCAAAGTTTTATAATTAGATAATGATAGGTTTTAGTGACTAGAATGGAAAGGGAAATGTAACGGCCCAAAAATTTGACTTGTGCCATGTGTCAGGTCAAGGTCGTATATGGGACCCACTCGTCGAATACGTATGTCCGAATCTCGGGTGGAGATGCCGAGAATGTTCGATTTGAGATTTAATGTTAATTGTTGAGAAAAGTATATGCGGGGAATGCGGTGAGCCGAAACACGAACGGGGACGTGCCTCGAGTCGCGTGTCGATGTGGACCGAGGTAGCGGGGCGCTTCGAGTCGTGTGTCGACGCGGACGAGGTAGCGGCGTAATGTGGCTATAATGAGTTTAATGTGGTCACATCAAAAAGAAAAAAAAAAGTATATATATGAATATATATATATATATATATATATATATATAATCAAACAAAAAAAAGGAAACGAAAAGAGAGAGAAAAGGAGAGGGAGAATGGGTGATCTGAGAGAGAGAGAGATGTCGGAGGGGCTGATGGAGGCGGCTGGAGTTCTGGCGAGGATGAGCCAGACGCGGTGGCGACGACGGCTTCCGGTGCAGCAGCGAGCAGCCGCGGCCACGACGACGTAGGCAGAGCGCGGCTGGTGGTGCGGTTCCATAGCGACGACGGCGCCTCAGCTCCCAACAGCGGCTCGTGGCGACGACAGATCGGAGACGACGGGACGTGGACCCGCGGCGGCAGATCGGAGACGACGGGATGCGGACTCGCGGCGGCGGCGGTAGATCGCGGACAGGAAATCGCGGACGGCTGGCCGGCAGTGGCGTGGCGCGGACGGCTGGCCTGTAGCGCGAACGGCGGGCGTCCGACGACGACAATCGGGAGTGGCGACCGGCAGCCGTGCCGGCGGCACAGCAACACCGGCGGTGGCGGCGCAACGACGGTGGCGCGATAGCGATGATGGTGGGAGTGGCGTGACGTCGGCAGCGGCGACGACGCGGTGAACGACTCGTTGTTGGACCGATCGCTCCTCGGCGAGGGGTGCGAATTGACGAATATCGACGATGCGATGAAGGTGAGGTGTACTTCACCTACTTTTAGTGTGATTTGCATGAATTAAATAATCTAAATGGTACAAATGGACACCAGGGACTTAGAAGGCAATAGTCGAGTGTCGGGTGCGCAAATCGAGGCGTGAGCGGGACGTCTTGATGGTGATTTACGAATCTCGAGGTAAGTAAAGCCAGTTAGAAAATGTACAGTAGTTCACTAAGCTTGCATGTTTGTTTGATGTTGAATCATGTCATTTTCTTGGAATTCCCACTCACTTATGAGTGTCCGAGGGCCAAGTGATTCGTACTCGTGTCTCTGATTAGAGTGGTTGCCGACTCGCAACCGGGGCCATGACCTCGAGTCACGGTATTTGGTCGGAATGAGATGTGTTTTATCCGGGGCGCCGTTGATATCCCTCATTCGCGACATTTTAGGTACGACGATGCCACATCCAATGACCCGAGTCTGTTTGGCGTTGCCGCGACTCTGCGACCCCGACCCTGTGGCACCCGCATTCGGTGGTCTTAGACTACTTGGGCACCTCTCTATATTGTTTCCTTTGACACTCATTTCTCGTTGTACTGTCATTGTTTTTATAGTCTCATTATCATGCATTTCGTACAGTTTTCTTTTTATCTGCATGACTTTTAGACTGTTTCATTTTATCTTGAATTACTGTTTAGATTCTACTGGATTTTACTTACCTGGGCTCGCCAATCTCTTGTTTGACTGAGTGCAGAGCCGCATACGAGTAGCAGAGGGAAAGCTCCATAGCTAGGTGAAATTTTTGTATATCTTTTATGTACTCTCCTCCGATGGTGATATATTTTTACTGGGTTCCATAATTAGGTTGCCAAACTTTGTACATTATTGTTTAGTTATTTAATGTATTAGTTGCTTCCGCATAAATTGGTAAATCTTGAAAAATATTAATAACTCAACTTAAAATGGTGAAATTGCGTATAATGAGAGATTGGAAGGCTGACTAGGCCCGCGTTGACCTTGCGAGACTGGCTCGAGGGTCCACGTGGGCTTAGGCCGGGTGGGGCCCAGTTTGTGAGAAACCGGGGCCGTCACAGGAAAGCTTTCCGACTGTTTATGACTTGCTTAACTCTTTTCTCTCTATGTATGTATTCTTTTTGAATATATTATATAGTATAAATGGGTTTTTGGGTTCGAGTGTGATTATGAAATGGCTGGAATGGTTTTGGGACGAATTGAGATCATTTTTGAGTTAAGGTAATGTTAGTTTAAAGTTTTTAATACTTCAGATTAGGTTAGAATGAATATATAGTTTTGTTAATGCAATATATATTGTTATGTGTGGATTGTGAGTCCTTTGGCTGTTCCACCAAACCGAGCATATTTATTGAAGAATTTTGAAGGACGAGTATTCTGATGTAGGCTTAGAAACAGAGGAAATACTGTCAAAATTTTTTACGAAATTTTGAAGATTATTTAATTCATCTAGACGAACTTTGAGGTTTAAGATTCACTTTAGAATGTTATGTGATTAATAAAGTTTTTATAATTAATGATTACAAGATATCAATCTTAACTATTAATTGATGAATATGTTAAGGCTGCTAGATTATAAAGGGATTATGGTAATTTAAGTTGGTCAGATGCCCTAATTATGTAGAGTCTGATAAGCTAACCATCGAGTTTTCTATATTCAATGGAAAATAGTCATATCCTTATCATTGTAAATCCACCTATTGAATAAAACGTAATAAAATAGAAATATGATAACATTAACACTCAATGAAAATCATGCATAATCTAAACCAAATATTAATAAGAATATGTCAATTAATAAATAACTCAGAACACAATCACTTAGAACATCCACTCGGGTAATTTGGCTCTATAAACTAATCCTAATTACTACTTCTATAATTGTTGTCAATAATTATAAACATATTTTGAAAATAGAATATCACATTGCATATTTGCAACTATGCATATAATATCAATCCTCATTAGTTGTAATTCGCAAAAATTACTTATTAAAATTGTGATTGTTGTGTGTGAATAGATTTAAAACATTGAGTACATGATTCTTTAATCATAACTATATAGCAATCATGTGACGACCCCATCATTAATCTAGGGCACCGCTCGGCCTAATCCCGTCGTTAAGCCCTAAGTTCAACCACGTAGGACTTAACAACACATTAGTCAGCCTTTCTAATACACTTACCACATTAACTATTTTTCTAATAAACCTTACACCATTCTCATACTTACTAGTATTTCAGAGTAAATTAAAATTTTGTACAGTTTAAAGATTATTCAGTGGAAGTTTTGACAATTTAGCGGAAGCCATTCATATAAAACCTAAGTATGTGGAAAACTAGGTAACAAAGATCACATGTATGTATATAAAAAAACGACGATTACTATATATCAACATGTGTCTAGTCAGACAACTATCTCACAATCCATAGTATAAATCCCCAAAAGTGTATAAAATACATATATATATAAGTCACACAACAAAACCAAAAACCTATATCAAAGGTAACAGTTCTCCACTTGCTCAGAGGTAGTCGCTGATCTTCTCCTTCCACAGTCTGCTACTCGATGGATCTGCACCCACCGTCATAAAAAAAATGGCGAGTACAGGAATGTAGAAAGTAACACTAAGAAACATTTATCCACATTTCCAAACACAACAGGAAAACATCTCGTAATACAAACATTCATTATTCAACAACATTTATTGTTATAAACACATTACCAAACAATGTAGCATCAATAAACTTATTCAAATGAATCACACATGTATTAAATTGTGTACCTAACACATTAGTCCTGTTATTACCCTATTGATTACATAGACCTAAGGTAGTCACTTATTTAGTTGTACACATGGGCATTTTTTTGTTGTTGTGAAACATGGTATATCGACCTTATGTAATAGGTCATCACACATAACACTTTGATATTACCCTAATTGGTCATCGCGCAATCATTTCACACATTGGTGTTGGACTAAGTGGTTAGTCATTCACATTCCGACCGAGATTTTGATGGAAACAAACAAGGTGAAAATGTACTAATCAAGTATTTCAGTTTGTGTTAAAGGATGCAATACAACACATCAGGGGTATTCAAGAAATATGGAGAGATTGTTGGAATAAGTGATGCAATACAACACTTCAAGAGTATTCAAGAAATACAAGTTCAAGACTCGGCATAAATGAAGAAATGAAGAAGAAAGTCCAAACCGCAATTTGTAATATCAATGTAAGGTATACAAATTCTTTCACGCAAGCCAAATGCATTAGTTCATGCATACAACAAGTTTCCTAAATCATTTTTCAAAGTTATAAGTTTACTTCAAAGTTTCAAAGTGGAATTTAAACACATAACTAGGTCTATGAGTTTAAACAATGTGAAAACTTTGTGTGAATGGTCATTTACATATTAGAAGATCATTATAAATGTTTTTGAAAAAGAAAAACTCGTTTTTGAAATGTATTTAAAAAAAAAACTGAAAATTTGCAGAAAAGCCCCTAATAAGTTGTGAAACTTTGAATTTCCGTTTTCGGGGTTTGTAAAATTATCCGGACCACCCAAATAGGCTTAATGACTCATAATAAACATGTATAACATGTTATATAAGGGTTGGTTAGGTCCCGACAAGTTTAAGGGTCGCTAACACAAAGGGATAAATTAATTATTTTGAGGTCCTCGTAGTTAGCGCGCTAATAATAGCATTAGCGCGCTAAGAGCGAGTTAGCACGCTAATTCCAAGATTAGCGCGCTAATAGCACTCGCCTGCTATTTTTGACTTTTGGAAATCAAGCTTTAAATTTGAATTTTTGATTTCCTGGATTCCTAGATGACTATATAAACGGTCATATTGGAATTCCTACCACTATAAAACCACCACAAACTTGGTTTTAAATATAGAAGAGAAAACACACTCAAAATCCATAGATCTACAAAGTAGAAATCTGATTTTGTGAAGAAGCAAAGGGAGATCTTAGTGGTCGTTCTTTAGCTCACAAATCCAAAGACATTTTGAGGCTTTCAAAAGGAGTTCAAGAATCACTCCAGAGCTGATCTCTTCTCATTCTTTTGGTTGTAAGAAATTTCTAGATCTACAATCTTACTTGTGCTTAATCTACATATTTTGAGTATTTGATTTGAAAATCATTTTGGTGTGTGTTTGAACATCTTCTCTGGGTTTTTGTACTTAAATTTATATTATCAAACTCTGAGATTGATTTGAACAAAAGTGTTGCACTTAAACTTGATTCTTGATAAACTTTTGTTCTTAGACTCGAAATCGGTTTCACACAAATATACTAAGTTTTTGAAACGATTTCAGATTTGGAATTTGCAACAACATCAGTGACATATTTGCATATTCCATTTATACTCACACTTGCATGCATAAGAGTTGTTAGGCTCTAGGTGGCTTGCTTGTGTTTGAATTTGATACCACTTTGTATTGTAAAGTGTATCTCTATTTTTCCAGCAAAATTGTTGTATTTGAATGATTGTAAGACTTAGTGGAATCTAAGTCGAAAGGGAAAATCCTAGTTGCGGCTAGGTGGGTAAAATCCTAGTTGAGGCTAGGTGGGAAAATCCTAGTTGCGGCTAGGTGGGAAAATCCTAGTTGAGGCTAGGTGGGAAAAATCCTAGTTGAGGCTAGGTGGGAAAAATCCTAGTTGCGGCTAGGTGGGAAAAATCCTAGTTGAGGCTAGGTGGGAAAATCCTAGTTGCGGCTAGGTGGGAAAAGTCCTAGTTGAGGCTAGGTGGGAAGTCCTAATTGTATTTAGACATTCTAGGCTTGTATGCTTAGGTTGTAACACTTATTGGTAATATAAGTGGGGTTGAAATCCTAACCGGGGAGGTTAGGTAGTGGATGTAGATCGTTGGATCGAACCACTATAAATCGTGTGTCATTTTATATTTCCTCCATTTCATTTACTTGCATAGCTTATATATACATCATAGTTGTAAATTGCGCATAAAGTTTTTAAAAGGGCAATAACTACTCGGTAACCCAATTCACCCCCCCTCTTGGGTGACCTGCAATTGGTATCAGAGCGGGTTATTGCTCAAAGTATTACTAACGTATCTTTGAGTGTTTTTGTGCAAGGATGCAAACTTTAGATCCGGCTCGCCTTCGGGAAGGCACCACTTCGAGTAGGCCTCCATATTTTGATGGAACCAATTATGTTCATTGGAAAGTAAGAATGAAATTTTACATTCGAGCACAAAATAGATTTTTATGGGACGCTATTGAAAATGGTTACACTTCACCGGGTAAGCCATTGAAAGAATACACCACAGAGGAGATAAAGCTTGAGCTTTCAAATGATCAAGCCGTAAATCACTTATTTTGTGCATTAAGTGAAAATGAATTTAATAGAGTAAGTGCTTGTCAAACGGCAAAAGAAGTATGGGAGAAGCTTGAGGTACATTATGAAGGTACCATGCAAGTAAAGAAGACCAAGTTGAGAATACTTGAGGAACATTATGAAACTTTCCGAGTTGGGGCTTATGAAGACATAGCCACCGCCATCACTAGATTCACAAAGCTATTAAATGAGATCAAGAATCTAGGAAAGAATTATGATCGAGAGACCTCAGTGTATAAATTCCTTAGAGGCTTGCCTAAGGAATGGGATGCCAAGAAATATGCTATTCAATCAACACAAAATCTTGGAGACTACACATTTGATGCATTGTGTGGAGAGTTAACGGTCCACGAATTTGAACTCAAAGACCAAGCAAGATTGGAAGCATCAAGTGGAGGGACTAAAAGTTCAAGAAAAGAAATCGCATTGAAGGCAAATAGCTCTTCTAGTGCATCGGTAGAGGTCATCGAAAATGAGGAATCATATGATGAAAATGATCTTGAGAAGGAAGTAGCTATGATCTCAAGAAAGCTCAACAGGGCCGTGTACAAACGAGACAAGTACAAGAAGAAGCTTCGAAGTGGAAGCAAGGAAGGAAAATCAAACGAAATAATATGCTTCGGTTGCGGCAAACCGGGTCACGTCAAGATGGATTGCAAAACCAAGAAGGTGTTTGACAAAGGAAAGAAGAGTTTCAAAGCAACTTGGGATGACTCATCATCATCAAGTTCTGAATCCGAATCAGAAAATGAGAAGGCAATACTTTGTCTCATGGCACAAGGCGAGGTAAATTCTAACTCTTTTAATTTTGATAATGTTAATGATTTGAATGATGTTCCAAATCTTGATGAGCTTAGGAAAGAGTTGAAAAAGGAGGTCAAAAACACCAAACAACTCAAAAAGAGTTTGATCATTGCAATTAGTGAAATAGAGTCACAAAATGAGATCATTGATGATCTCCAAAATGACTTAAATGAAGTCATAAAGGAAAGAGATGCTTTAGTCAAGGAAGTAGAGGACTTGACTAGCACGGTGCATAAGTTTACAAATGGTAAACAAATGTTTGACATGATGTTAGGAGCACAACGACGTGCACTTAATAAAAGAGGCATAGGTTACGGAGCAAACTTGTTAAGCTACAAGAAATTGCTAAATGATGATCGTAGATGCTATAAATGCAACAAGACTCACATGGTCGAGAAATGTGCATTACAAAAGGTAAAAATGGGTAAACTAGCATGGGTAGCTAAAAATGTTTATGACACTAACACTCTCGGACCCAAAGGTGTTTGGGTACCAAAATCTAGTGTGTTTCCCATAGTATAGGATGCGAGGAAAAGCACCCCATGGTACTTGGACAAAGGGTGCTCAAGTCACATGACCGAAGATGCACATCAAGTTATTGAACTAAAGCGGCATGATGGTGAAAAGGTTACGATTGGAGACAACAACAAAGGAAGAGTTATTGGTCTCGGAATCTGCCGTTCGGTAACAATTTATTTTCTATTTCTAACGTTTATCTTGTTGATGGTTTGAAACTTAATTTGCTAAGTATTAGTCAATTGTGTGACAAAGGATTTCATGTTATGTTTGAATCATCAGAATGCATTGTTAGAAATGAGAAGCATGAAACCTTAGTTATTTGCATATAGAGATAAAAACGTTTATGCCATTAACTTTGATGAGATAAATATGCAAAATGGTTCATGTTTGAATGCACAAAGTGAATGTGATGCATGATTGTGGCACAATAGATTAGACACCATTCTTTGTGTGATCACATCCAAAAAGGGAAATGTTAAAACTCATCCATGTGCCCATATAGGATCAACTAGCAGATATATTCACTAAGCCTTGCCTAGAGAACAAGTTTTTTTTTTTTTTAAAATTCGGCGTGAGTTAGGCATGTCTCGAAAATTGGACCTTCTACATATGTTTTAGCCATTCCAAACCTTTTTATATGATATTAGTGAAGTGTCCATGAAGTTTGAAAAGAATCGGAGCTATATTGCAAAAATTCAAAATTTTTGTCAAAAACATTCCAGAGAGGAATTAGCGCGCTAATAGCGCAAATTAGCGCGCTAACAGCCCTGCGACCGAAAAATTCCAGAGAGGAATTAGCGCGCTAACAAACCTTATTAGCGCGCTAATGTCGTTCGGTCAGGGTTTTATAACCTAATTTTTTTTCTTCAAACACTCACCTCAAACAGAATTTTCTCCTCTCCTCTTGCCAAATCCACTCTCCGTGTGCAATCTCCACCGTGATCTCCACTCTTCTAAGGTACAAATCTTCTCCATTCTTTGTTGATTCCTTCCATTTTCGTTTCAACATGTCAACTCGTCGCCCCTCAAATCGCCCTTCTTCTCGATCGGGTGCACCAACCGCTCCTACCACATCACGTCCTACCCAAGCCACGTCCTCACGACGTCCCTCTAGCCGACGTGTTGTTCAATCCTCCTCATCTAGTGATGAATCCGAATCACACCCTGTCCCACCTCCGGCTAATGCCCCACTACGAGAGGGTCGTGCAAAAGCCGTCCATGAGTCCTCATCCGTACTAGAATTAGTGGCTCCACGGCTAACGGACGCCAAAATCATTCGACCCGCCGTTGTCGATGTCGCCTTCTTTGATAAGGCTCATCTCCCAATTCGGGAAATTCTTGATGCGGCGGGGTGGACTACTTTTTGTACATTTAGGACTAACTACAACCCTCCTCTAGTTAGAGTTTTCTATTCCAACCTTGAAACCTCAAATCAATTTATACTTCGTTCATCTGTTGGTAGCCGAGCCATCGAGATTACACCTGAAAATCTCGCTCAACGGCTTCACCTTCCATTGCACCCTCCTTCGACCACGGTAGTGTGCAAATTTTTGAGTTGGCCTTTTGACCGTCTTGAAATTCTTAACTCTTTTCTTTGGTCCAAAAGGAACTTAACTGTTTATCCTACCGGTATCACGAATACCGATTTTAAGCTAGTACCTCACCTTCTTCATAAGGTACTTCACAAAGTCGTTCTTCCACGAGGTGGTAGCAAGAACTATGTCACTCTTCTTGACATGTTCATTCTTGGCCATCTACTTCTTATGCTACCCCTCAGTCTGCCCCATATTATCATTGGCTATATGACTAGCACATGTAGCTCAGGACGTCATCTTCCCTACGCTCATATTATCACATCCTACTTGGAGTCTGCCCAAGTAGATCTCGCGTTAGGCGGTCGTCCTCTCAGTATATTTGATTCCATTGACATGGCCACGTTGAAAGCCATGAAATATCGATATATTCGTGATAGGCAGCAGTGGACTAGGGACGATGCTATTCCATTTAGTCAGCATCATGGCGGTTACGAGTCTCCTCTCCCTACGGACTCTCCTTTTGATGCGCCAGATTATTTGGAGTACAACTATCACCTTGGCGATGATGACCAGGCTAATGAAGAGGGAACTGCAAGCCACAATGATGATGATGGTGATAATGAAGGAGCTCAAGACTTTACCGTTCCGGAGCAGCAGCACGAGGAACCAGCACAGCCTCCGCTTCCTTCTACATTCGGTGGCTTTACACCTCCACCGAATATGTCACCTTCTTTGGCATATGTATCGGCACAGCTGGGATACTTGCATGACTATATGACTCAATCCTTCAATGCTGTCGAGACGACTCTCCGGAATCACAGTGACCGGCTTCGTCGCATTGAGAGTCAACGGCTCCCAGCTCGGCCCGCGCGAGATGATCACGCTTCTAACCATCCACCACCATCTTCTAGAAGAAGCGTCTAGATACACCCTAGATGAGCATTAGGCTCCCACATGTTAGTCTTAGGTGTTCTGATTTGTCATACTCATGTTTAAGCCACAACTATGTTCTCATTGCTTTATGCTATCTATATCATGAATTTTTTTGCGTATCTCTGAGTTTTCTTTATGGCTATTTTGTGCTTCACTATGTTTTATAGTCTATGCATGTGTATCGCTTCCGTATGTTGTTTATTGATATGCATAAAGTAAGGGGGATAATTTTATTGATATGCATAAAGTAAGGGGGAGAATTTTATTGATATGCATAAAGTGAGGGGGAGAAAAAGTTGAACTTGAAAGGATTTTTTTGATATTGTGATATTTTTTGAAAGAATGATATGAAAGGGTGATATTTTCATTGGTATATATTGGTGTCGGGTTAATAATTCTCATTTTTACTGGTATCAGGTTGATACGTTAATATTATTGATTTTTGTAACTGATATCAAGTTGATAATTTTAACCTGCATATATTGGTATACTTGAAAAAGTTGTTGGTTTTTTTTTCATGGTATACTGTTTAAATTGTGTTTATCTTTGTGGATGCTTGACCCCGCTTTTTGATAATATCAAAAGGGGGAGAAAAATGTGGTGTTGAACTTGAAAGGTTTGGTTGTTGGTTTTGAACTTGCATATTTGAAGCTAAATGTGGTTAAACTCGAAAAGATTGATGTGTTGAATGTGATATACATTTAGATTGTGTTTTTACACCTTTAAAGTTCACATTGTTTGTTATCATCAAAAAGGGGGAGATTGTTGGACTAAGTGGTTAGTCATTCACATTCCGACCGAGATTTTGATGGAAACAAACAAGGTGAAAATGTACTAATCAAGTATTTCAGTTTGTGTTAAAGGATGCAATACAACACATCAGGGGTATTCAAGAAATATGGAGAGATTGTTGGAATAAGTGATGCAATACAACACTTCAAGAGTATTCAAGAAATACAAGTTCAAGACTCGGCATAAATGAAGAAATGAAGAAGAAAGTCCAAACCGCAATTTGTAATATCAATGTAAGGTATACAAATTCTTTCACGCAAGCCAAATGCATTAGTTCATGCATACATCAAGTTTCCTAAATCATTTTTCAAAGTTATAAGTTTACTTCAAAGTTTCAAAGTGGAATTTAAACACATAACTAGGTCTATGAGTTTAAACAATGTGAAAACTTTGTGTGAATGGTCATTTACATATTAGAAGATCATTATAAATGTTTTTGAAAAAGAAAAACTCGTTTTTGAAATGTATTTAAAAAAAAAACTGAAAATTTGCAGAAAAGCCCCTAATAAGTTGTGAAACTTTGAATTTCCGTTTTCGGGGTTTGTAAAATTATCCGGACCACCCAAATAGGCTTAATGACTCATAATAAACATGTATAACATGTTATATAAGGGTTGGTTAGGTCCCGGACAAGTTTAAGGGTCGCTAACACAAAGGGATAAATTAATTATTTTGAGGTCCCTGCAGTTAGCGCGCTAATAATAGCATTAGCGCGCTAAGAGCAGAGTTAGCACGCTAATTCCAGTATTAGCGCGCTAATAGCACTCTGCCTGCTATTTTTGACTTTTGGAAATCAAGCTTTAAATTTGAATTTTTGATTTCCTGGATTCCTAGAACGGCTATAAACGGTCATATTGGAATTCCTACCACTATAAAACCACCACAAACTTGGTTTTAAATATAGAAGAGAAAACACACTCAAAATCCATAGATCTACAAAGTAGAAATCTGATTTTTGTGAAGAAGCAAAGGGAGATCTTAGTGGCTGTTCTTTAGCTCACAAATCCAGCACATTTGAGGCTTTCAAAAGGAGTTCAAGAATCACTCCAGAGCTGATCTCTTCTGTCATTCTTTTGGTTGTAAGAAATTTCTAGATCTACAATCTTACTTGTGCTTAATCTACATATTTTGAGTATTTGATTTGAAAATCATTTTGGTGTGTGTTTGAACATCTTCTCTGGGTTTTTGTACTTAAATTTATATTATCAAACTCTGAGATTGATTTGAACAAAAGTGTTGCACTTAAACTTGATTCTTGATAAACTTTTGTTCTTAGACTCGAAATCGGTTTCACACAAATATACTAAGTTTTTGAAACGATTTCAGATTTGGAATTTGCAACAACATCAGTGACATATTTGCATATTCCATTTATACTCACACTTGCATGCATAAGAGTTGTTAGGCTCTAGGTGGCTTGCTTGTGTTTGAATTTGATACCACTTTGTATTGTAAAGTGTATCTCTATTTTTCCAGCAAAATTGTTGTATTTGAATGATTGTAAGACTTAGTGGAATCTAAGTCGAAAGGGAAAATCCTAGTTGCGGCTAGGTGGGTAAAATCCTAGTTGAGGCTAGGTGGGAAAATCCTAGTTGCGGCTAGGTGGGAAAATCCTAGTTGAGGCTAGGTGGGAAAAATCCTAGTTGAGGCTAGGTGGGAAAAATCCTAGTTGCGGCTAGGTGGGAAAAATCCTAGTTGAGGCTAAGGCTAGGTGGGAAAATCCTAGTTGCGGCTAGGTGGGAAAAGTCCTAGTTGAGGCTAGGTGGGAAGTCCTAATTGTATTTAGGCATTCTAGGCTTGTATGCTTAGGTTGTAACACTTATTGGTAATATAAGTGGGGTTGAAATCCTAACCGGGGAGGTTATGTAGTGGATGTAGATCGTTGGATCGAACCACTATAAATCGTGTGTCATTTTATATTTCCTCCATTTCATTTACTTGCATAGCTTATATATACATCGTAGTTGTAAATTGCGCATAAAGTTTTTAAAAGGGCAATAACTACTCGGTAACCCAATTCACCCCCCTCTTGGGTGACCTTCAATTGGCCTAGACATTACCTTTTTATCACATAGATCTAAGTTAATAGCTTATTTAGCAGTGCACGTAGGTACTATCCTTATTAGTTGTGAAACACGGCTTATCAACCTCATATAAATGGTCTGTACACATAAT
This sequence comes from Stephania yunnanensis, assembly GCA_039657365.1. Classification (NCBI taxonomy): domain Eukaryota; kingdom Viridiplantae; phylum Streptophyta; class Magnoliopsida; order Ranunculales; family Menispermaceae; genus Stephania; species Stephania yunnanensis. The sequence goes on from CM077592.1 coordinate 12,246,918, forward strand.
ACTTCAATATTTCCCGATTGGTCACCGCTTGTTCATTTCACCAACCTCATATAGTAGGTACATGACATTAACTAATCGGTATACCGACATCCCTAGGTCCCATGCCCCGTGAGCTGCGTACACCCCAAACCACATCATAAACTTAAACCCATATATCTTAATTTAATAACAATCACATAATTAGATAAAGCACACCAATCATAGCACCAAGAATCTAACAAATGAAGCAGTTCAATGAAGCAATAACAAATGAATGAAATTGGAGAGAAATATCTCAATTAGTTTACTTACAAATCATGCTAAGCTCCTATGCTAATTCGTCCTCCCGACACTTTGAACATACCCAAACCTTCAAGACTCTTGCTAGGCTCCTAATACCATTAGACATATTTTATAATATGTTTAAACCCTTATTTAGGGTGTTAAGCTTTTAAATTTAACTTAGTAATTGTAGTTGTTGTGTTGTCCAAAGCACCTAGCATGTTGGGTGGAATATCTAGCGCTTTAGTGACATTGTTAGCGCGCTACAAGCAAGTAGCACATAATCAATCACTCTTAGCGTGCTAATTACATGAAAACCCTGAATCTTGCACCTTGAATTTTGAGTTTTCTATTTAATATGACCATCTCCAAAGCCTTGAGTCCCTATTCTCCTTCACCAGAGACCTAATACATCGTCCATATCAACTACAATAGCTGCACTTCAACAATTGTCATCAAATTCATGAATTTAAACTAAGTTAATGGTGTAGATCAACTTTCCAAGTTGTACACTACTCCTAGCTTGATCAACCCTCTCCAAATCAATCAACCTTCATAGCTTGTTGATATTCTTCTCCAAATTATCTTCTTCAACACTTTACTTAACTCCCAAGTTTGTGAAATGATTTGCATGAGTCGATCCATTCAATCTTATATTGATTATTGTCATCTTCATCTTGTGAATGCTCATCACTAAGAACATCTGATTCTTGAATACCAATTCTTGATTTCTTTGAGTTCCAATTTAATCGCGCAAAATTATAAACATAAAAGCCAACTCTGACTTTTCTATGTAAAATCCATCGTAGTCCGTAATAGGTTGCACCACATTCGGATCGTTTCTTGCTCTCGACATTTCTTCTAAAACTCTCCTCGTATCATCTCTAATCTTTCTTCTTTGCTCCGTCTCTCTTCTGGCTATCTCAGCCTTCTCTCTCTCTAATCTTCAGAGTCTTCATATCTATCAATTTTTTCATAACTCTATATAACTACATACGTGAAAGTTTTATTTGGTAAAACATCCATCATAATTCCATCCATATTTACTCAATATTCTTTTGAAAAGGAGTAATCATCAAAGTAAATGGTAATCCTTCATTCTTCTTTGTTGTGATGACACTCCTTATTGATTCATAGATAACCTTACTAAAATCTAAATATCTTAATCCCATTACATTATGGTAAAGCAAATTAGCTTTGTAGTTTATGATCTCATAATGTTGCAGACTTGGATGTAAGTCGGCATTGATGAAATAACACCACACTTTCATAATCTTCCTAAAAATTTGGTAGTGATGTGCTTCGACTACCTTTCTCTCAAATGAATCTATCATCATTAATTGCCTCTAATCCTCCTCTAATTCCCTCAGTAGGGTAATGGTACTTAATCGAGTATTCGGGTATTAAGTACCCATCTTGTTCTTTTTGGTGAACTTTCGGTAAACCAAAACACTAGTTAATTATTGCAGCAGAATAATCTATTGTTCTCCTTCTAACTCGTAACTCTGTCTTAATGTCACTTCTATAAGCATTCATATAAAACTCTCTCACTAAAATGTTGCATCCCTTCTCACTAGGAACATTCTCAAGGTCTAAATGGTGCTAGTCCCTAGTCAATAATCCCCCCAGTTTCCCACATCAATGATATGTAAAATCTTAGGCATATATTTCAACTCATTCTTCATATTAAATCTCCTCTCCGGACTCAACTTCCTTTCTCTTACTATATCATTCTTAATCTTGGAAAATGACTTATCATTGAAAAAATTTCCTCCCTAAAAACATACATTTTCGTTCCCTTCGGCATCTCTTCTTCTACTTCCTCCTCCTCCTTGTATTTTTCCTCGAAATTATAGCTAAATGATAAAGGTGGAGTGGTATCTTTTGTGGTCTAATTCTATGTGTATTGAAAGAAATTCTCATGGATCTAATTGGTGAAAGTTTGGATTTATCTTTAGGTTCTCTACTAACTTCCCATTTCCTTTCGTCCCTTGAATTTCTACCCCTTCCACTTCGGCAATTTCAATAGGTACAAGTAAGATAATAAGACTGAAAAACCATTTAAAACTAAATTGTCGAAAAGTGTTTGGTAAAATCCAACTTTATCTATCTAATAAGAAGAAATTTATCGAAAAAAGTCATTTACAAATTGAGAGTTTGAAATTCATTAATAAAACATCATTGATAAAAATAATCGTTCGTAAGTAATTCAAGTCATGCAATAGACAAACACAAAACCCCCAAACTCAATTAGTTTGCGTAAAATTCAATCCATTCACCATATACTTAAAATAATTTGAAATTTTGATATCAATAAATAAATTATCACGCCACCCCATACTAGTATTATAATTGAAAACATTCGACATTAAAATTCTTGAAATTCAGGCTCTAACCTAAATAAAAATCCAAAAATCGATGATAAATCGTAAGTATAATCGATAAAAGGCTAAAGCTCTCATTTATTACCTTCTTGAAAGTGAATCTTTCAAGATTGGAACTCTAAAACTCCTCTAGAACACTCCTTCAGCTCCAACTTCGGATTCCCCTTGCTCAAACCCTAGTTGCTCTACACTTTCAAAACTCACCAAATTTTAGATTGAATGTGTGAAGATTGAGGTGAGAATCATTAAAATACACTAAAATCTAGCTTTAGAAGGTTTAATCTAGTTGAAAATTTGGTCTGAGTTTGAAAAGTTGCAATGGTTTATGATTGTGAAGTGAGTAAATGTGGCGTTTTGGATTTTTGTTTTTAAAAACATGTATTCGTTCTCAGCAAATCCATGTTTAAATGGATTCGCAGGGAAATCAATGCCTAAATCGTTGAAAATAAGCCTCGGTGGCTTATCGATTAGTTCAGTGAATCCTAATTATAAGTGCAAATCGTTGACCTGAGATTATACTAAAAATTATGCAAACTAAAAATAACTTTTTCAGCGAATTTCAATACAAACCGGAATCATTGAGAAATTGTTGGCCTAATTTAATTGTTTGGTAATATAATTGATTTTATTATATATTTATCACGTTCATGTCCAATATAAAGGTAGAATTATTCAAAAATATCATAATTTGACTATGATTTGTACTAAACATTAATTTCATTACTATAAATAATCGACTAACCTAAAAACTAATGCATAAATACAATATAAAACGAAAAGACATTGGCTTGATCAACCCCTTTATATGAAACTAGTCGGCACCTGCCCTTCGCGAACGGGCAAGACTAAATATCAATATATAAAATTAAAATAAATCTGATTAGAGAAAAGAAAGAGAAAAAATTATTATGTAATCTCTATTGACTTTGAGCTATCCTATTTGAAAAAAGAAAATGTACATCTCAAAAGATATTAATGAAATCTCAATTTCTTTTTTAAGAAAGATTATCCTATTTCGTAATTTTTTTTTTATCAAATCCTATTTTGTAATTAGATTAGTTGTTTAGTTAGTCTGAACAAATATCGAAACCTAAAAATAGCTAACTAAAAGTATCCCTCAAATATCATAAATAATCGCAATTTCTATTTTATTTTCGATTGAAAATATTTATCTTAAGATCAATACCCAATTTCTTATATTATTTTGTATTTTTACAGAAAAAATATTTATCTTAAGATTAATATCTAATTTCACTTAACATTAATTGATAGTCTAAATATTTACCTCAAAAAATTGGTAGCCTAAATAATAGCTTAAGTTTACAAAAAAAATATTTAAAAATTTTTAAATAAATTCCGTGAAAAAAATAAAATACCTTCAAAATATATAGTAGAATACAAAAAATACGCAAAACAAAAAAACCCGAAAAATAGCACAAAGAAAATAAAAGAAAAACAAAAAATTAATTGGAGAAGAAAAATAAAAAGCAAAAAATAGAAATATCTAGATGTTGTCCACCATCGCTTAGAATTGCACGCACTGAAGAGACTGAGTATTAGTGCATGGGAGAGACCGAGTATTAGTGGTAGAAAAACTGAATCAATATATAACTCCACAAAATAAATTTGATGAGAAAAGGATAGTGATCAAACAAATAAATAAAGGAGTTACTATGTAATCTTTGATGTACTCAATGTTGAGAAGAATACCATATAATTTCCCTATAAAAAAGAGCATAACTTAAAATATTTACATGAACAAATAATTAATAGATGTTCTAAAAAAGTTATAAATAAATTAAACAAAAGATAAAGTAGAAGAATAAAATAATTAAAACTAAAAAGTTGCTAGTCCGGAATAATTATAAAATTAATCATTGTTGGTGTCCTTAATCATAATAAAACTCAAATTGGGATTATCTCATGAAAAATCATATCAATCAACCAACGAAAAAGAAAGTAGAACAATAAAATAAATAAAATCTAAACCTTACTTGTCCATGATAATTATAGAACCACAGTTTACGCGTATGATCCAATCAATGATGTTGACAAATATCTCATATATTTTATAATAATATAAGATAAACCAAACAACAAAAAAATAAAACATAAGAGTAAAATAAATAAATTTCAAACATTTTTTGTATGAAAAAAAGCATCGCTAACCAATTGATTACAATGACAGATTTTTCAATTAGAGTGCTCATAAAAAGCAAATTGAGTTTGTAATAGCAAAATAAAGATCAATCAACGAAATAGAAAATAGAAGAGCGAAGGAAAAATACTCACCATGGCAAAATTAAAAGATCAGATCATCCATTAACAAAAAAAGCACGAATCATCGTGTAGCTAATTAGTATGTGCATATATAAGACTTAAAGAAGGTTTTTGATGATGATCAAATGCACGTAATTTTGAAAGTTGCAATGGTGAATTAAGAGCTCAACATTAAATTAAGTTGAAACTATTTAAATTTGTAATGATTATATTTATAATCAAAACGATTATTGACCATTTTGCAGTCCATATATATTGGCATCATTAATAAGAATCATTTTGAATTCTATATATATATGTGAGTTTCATTTAAATTTATTACTATTTATTTATAAATATAAAATTAAAATTTTTAGGTATGCCACGTGGCTCGACAGGAAAACTCAAAAGTGCCACATGTAACACCCAAGATGTTGGCTTATTATAAATGTGATTTAAATTTCCATAACTTACATTCTATATATTCAAAAGGAATTAAAAAGTGTGCCATATATAACCTACATTCTATATATACATAGATAGATGATAGCATATATTAGTCATGAAACATTTTTTTCCTTAAATATAGACAGATTAATTCTTTCATAACTTACATTCCACATTCAAAAAGAATTAAAAAGTGTTCCATATATAACCTACATTCTATATATACATAGATAGACAAATGCATATACTAGTCATGAAACATCTTTTTCCTTAAATATGACAGATTAATAAGAATTATTAGATATATATATTTATATATAGATGTGATGTCTTAAGTGTATATGTAATATATAAAATAATAAATTCACTACTAATCAACTTATTTCAATCGTTCCTAAATAGAATTGAAAGTCTTATTATTTAGTTAAAGCTAAGTTCAAATTTGGGAAGGTTTTTAACTTAATGTGTGATAATGAGGCCAACATTTTGGGTATGACACGTGCAAACATCTTGGGTATAACACGTGGCGCGTTGAGGAGGCTCAAATACGTCAAATAGCACATACTATATGTAGCTTGACGAAACTTACATCTTGGATATGACACATGGTGCATCGAGAATGCTAAAAAACGCCACATGACACAAACCATATATAGCTCGACAAAACTTAGATTTTGGGTATGACACGTGGCACGTTGAGAAGGCTCGAAAACACCACGCGACACATACCATATATAACTTGATGAAACCTACATTTTGGGCATGTCACGTGGCTCTATGAGAAGGCTCGAAACGGTCACGTGGTACATTAAAGATGTAGGCTTATTACATATATAGAATCTTTGGCATGCCACTTGGTGCTACGAGTAGACTCGTAACTACCACGCGACACACTTAAGATGTAGGCTTATTATATAAATAGAATCTTGTGTATGCTGCGTGGTGCTATGAGAAGACTCGAAATCGCCACTCGACACACTCAAGATGTAGGCTTCTTATTATTATTATTATTATTATTATTATTATTATTATTATTATTATTATTATTATTATTATTATTATTATTATTATTATTATTATTATTATATGAGATTAATTGACACACTCAAGATGTAGGCTTATTATTATTATTATTATTATTATTATTATTATTATTATTATTATTATTATTATTATTATTATTATTATTATTATTATTATTATTATATAGATTATTCTGGAATTGAATTCCTAAGATATCCCCATTATAAGAGTCAAAAGTTAAGAGAATATAGAAACAACTAACTGATCCTAATACTAAAACTAAAAGTAAAGATAGAGTATGTGCTACCTCCCTTATAATGTGTTTGCTTACTGTCGTTGGCTCAACTGAACCACACAGTTTTAAATTGGTTCTATAAACTTAAATATAGGATTGTCCACTCTAGTGCCATCTCATAAAGTGATTGCTCTGCCATGCACCTTAAAAGTGATTGTCTTGTTTAGAGTATTCATGACAGCTTGCGAAGTGGCTTAGAAAGTTTGTCCTAAAAGTAATGGAGGATTTTCATTAATGAAGTATGGCATAATCAAAAATTCTGTGGGAATAATGTACTTATCAATTTGAACTGATACATTAGTAACCATTCATATTGGTTTCACTAAATAATCGTTTGGTAGAGTAACTTTTTTAGAAGCTAGTACATCAAACTCCAATTGAGTATGCAAAAAGAAGTGAATTGACATGTAGTTTGTTCTAGAAACCGTATCACAAATAGCTTTAAAATATCAAGCCCATTTAACTATTATGTTTATGTATATATCCCCTGGATCATCGAGCTTGAGAATTACTAGATTCTTCTATTTTTTCTTCTTATTCTTCGTAACTTTAAACTCCACCATTTTAAGATCATTCTCAACATTGTTCGGTTGCTTAACCCTTCATTATTGAGTTATAATCTTTTGGTTTGAAGTTTTTTCAACTCGCCTATTATTTGTTTTAACATTTTCGTCTTCCTTTATTATTGCATTAATAACATGTACTTTAGCTTTTAAATTATGATGATTTAATTCTAAAGATTCATTATCATTATTTTGTTCATGATTGATTCATTTGAGTTATCATAGACATCTTCATCATTAAAATGAAAAGTGACAATTTTCTTTTCAAATTCCATATACATTATTCCTTCAAAGATATCTAAATTTGTTTTAGTTGTCTTAAGAAATGGTCTTCCTAACAGTATAGGCTGAGATTTAGATGATACCGAGTCTCTCATTTTCATGAAATAAAAGCTAACTGGAAATATTAAGTCATTTACTTTTACTAAAATATTTTGTAGTAAACCATAAGGTTTAAATACTGTGTTGTCAACTAAGGTAAGATTAATAGGTGTATTTGTCAATGAACCTATTTTCAATAACTCATATAGTTTAAGTGACATAACATTAATTGTTGCTCTAAGATCACACATAACAAAATCTATAAAAGAAGTTCTTAAGGTAATAAATTTCTAAATATTTCTTGATCAAAATATTTCTCAGGCATTTTCTTTTTAATCAAAGAATACACCTTTTGTCCTAAATTTTCTTTAGATTCTTCTAAAAATTTATCCTTAGATTCAAAGAATTCTTTTAAAACTTCATCATAATTAGAAAATTACATAATTGATTCCATCAATGATTTATTAATTTCTATTTTCCTAAATGCTTCAAGAATATCTTCATTGTTTTCTTCCTCCCTAGCATCAACTAATCGTCGTGGAACGATAGAATATGAATACATATCTTCATTCAAATTATCAAGAATCTTATCATTTTCATCATTATCAATTATTTTAGACTTTTGTAAAAAATTTTTCATATGCTCCAATTCTGGTTAAATACCATAGGTATAGCCTTGCAGGAAAAGGTGTACATTTCAATTGTTCAGACATCCATTCTATAGTAGGAATGACATTAGTCATCATTTATTCTTTGTCTTCTTCAATGGTTTTATGTGTTTTCTTTTTTATTACCTTGTTTAAGTATCTTTCCGTTTACATGTGTATCTTTCTCATCACTGAATAAAACATTAACTTGTGCTTGATTAGTAAGAGCATTAACAGCTTGAGTAGGTGCTTTAGCTTGATTACTCTGTTGAGTACTTAACCTATTTATTTGTAAATTTATTTGACTTAACTAATTTTTCAGTTCATCAATAGTAGTATCAGTTTTAATATGATTTTGAGAAATTTATTTAAAGTTTTAATAACTTTGATTCATAAAATCATGCAAGATTTGCTCTGAATTTGGACTCGTAGATTGAACATTTTGTAAGATTGGTTGATTAGGTGCAGATTGCATTTGAGCTCTTGATCTATAACTATTATAATTTTGATTATGAAGACCATAACTAAGATTTTGGGTGTTGTTTTCCAGGATAATAAATATTTTTATTATATTGATTTCTTGGAGGACCAGAAAATTAGTTCATCATTGCATTAACCTCTCATTATTCTCTTCATGTAGAGTAGGACACGCATCCATAGGATGTGTAACATCATTACATAATTCATAAACTTTAACTTGATTAGATCTATTTTTAATTAATAGATATAAAGCTCTTTAAGTATATCCATGTTGTGGACAAGAAGAAATTAATCTTTAGAATTTTTCCCATAATTCATTAAAATTTTCATCATATTTCATCTTTTGCAGCTATGGTTTGTTTTCTATATGAACTAATTTTTTTAACAAGCATATATTCATCTAAGAAAGCTTCTAACATTTGAGTCCATATAGTAATTGAATCTCGGGGGAGATAAAACAACTAATCTTGTGCTTGATCATTTAATGCAAAAGGAAAAGTTTTAAGTTTGACTTGTTTTAGGATACATTCTTTCGGTTTCATCCTGTTAACCTTATGTTGATAGTCTTTTATGGGTTTTTGTGGTTCTTCATTGTCTTTACCATATAAGTTGGGTAAGGCATTAATAAATCTAAATATAAGTTTTAATTCAGGAAATCTAATGTGGTATCCATGCACATAGACTTGTATGCTGTAACATTTTGATTTGCTTATCTAAAAATAAGTTCTTTAGTATTGTTGTTATTACTATTGATAACTTTATTAGCATTATTATTAATGACATTATCATTATTATTGTTGTTGTTATCCTCCATCCTATTAGCTAAATTTTCCCTAAATTGTTGTCTTAAATCTCAATTAAAAGTTGTATCTATTTCAGGATCAAACGGATGTAATGATCCTGTAGAATTAGAACGAAGAAGTGTGTAGACCATACAACGACTAAAATCCTAAGAAATTATTTAAAAATCCCCACAACGATGTCAAAAATTGACACGTGTCGAGTGTGCATAATAGTTTTTCGTATTTTTTTAATTATTAGGAGTAGTGATAAGTGAGATATCAACTCTGCAAACTTCTAAGGAAAGTGTTTTCTTTTTGTTTTATTTTTCTTAATTTAGTTAATCTTTATGAAATACTAAATAACTACAAACTATGACTATTAACTTAATTAACCATACTAACTAAACTAATTCAAACAATTCAAATGAAAAACTTAATTAAACAAAATTCAAATTCAATATAATATAAATATCTAAACAAACATTTAAACAAACCTTCACTAAACAATGTAATATACTTGAATTGCATTCAAACACTAGAAGATAATATTACCACATAACCTAGTTATAATTGTATCACATGGAATCTTGGAATCATTAAATCCTAATTCATAATAAGTTGATAGCCTTTAGCAAGCCATCGATTTTTCTATATTCAATGGAAAATAACCATATCCTCATCATTGTAAATCTACCTTATGGATAAAATGCAATAAAATAGAAATATGATAACATCAACACTCAAAGAAAATCATGCCTAATCTAAACCAAATATTATTCAGAATACGCCATTCAATAAATAACTTAAAACACAATCACCTAGAAACATCCATTCATGAAATTTGGCCCTATAGATTAATCCTAGTTACTACTTCTATAATTGTTGTCAATAATCATAGACATATATTCAAAAAATAGAATATTACATTAGATATTTGCAACTATGAATATAATATCAATCCTAATTTATTGTAATACGCAAAAATAACTTATTTAAATTGTGATTGTTGTGTGTGAATAGATTTAAAGCATTAAGTACAAGATTCAACAATCATAACTATACAACAATCCAATTATATACATGTCTAGAGTTTGTTTAGATTAATAAACTACTCACTCATACTGGAAATAAACAATGAAATAATATAATTGAAAAACATAATTAAATAGATACCTATATTAAATAAGTCTTGAATCTTTAAAGAGTCTCCAAAACTAATGAACAATGAAGTAAACTAAAACCTAATTGAAAAGAATTTAACAATAATAATGGCTAATATAAAGGCTCAAATAGAGCTTAATTTCGAAACCCTAAGGTCCTATTTATAGTTTCCTTATGTATACATATCATTAGATTAACTCAAATTCTTCGTAGTAATCTAAAAAACTCATCACCGATCCATCGATTTGTCAGGGAACCCATTTTATTCACAAATCGTCGAGTTAATCACTAGAAATGTCATTTTATGCTCCATCGATTCATTTTGCGATTCCTAGTGTAAACTCCAATTCGTTGATAATTCACTGGACTTTTCCAGTTGACTATTTTAACTCTTATTCCCATTTTTCTTCCATTTTTTATTTTTCCTAATTAAATCCTGAACTCGCAAAAACCAGAGAATACCTAGTATAATATTATCATTTATATCTAAAATCAACCTAAATTACACTTATAAAACATATCTAATTATTAGTTTGTCAAAGACCCAAGGCATGCAAGTTTTCCTGAGAGCATGCAATGGACTGTTATTACTATTTAGGGTTCATTCTTAGATCGGCCAACCTCTTTGTGAACCTTGAATAGAAGTTAATGGGTTTCACATGGTATATTTATTTCCTTGATTTTGTTTATTATGTTATTCATCATATTATCTCTTCTTATTACTTGTTGTACGAAACAAGATTGATATTTACTTATTTGACATTGTTTATTTTGCGTGCACTATTATTATGGTGTTCCCGAAATGGCTTTGTCAAGTTTAGAGGCGAACGAAGATCATAAAGGAAAAAGGAAGCATGGAGACTTATGTTGATCACACTCCTTTTCCTTCACAGTATATATTATTTACGATGTAATATATATTTTAGGTTTTCGGGATGATTGTAGGATGTGAAATGCTTATTGAAGAATTACTAAACCTCATGTGAAGCTTTGAGAGAGTTTAAAGAAAATTGCGAGTACTTATGGTGTAAATTTAGTTAGTTGTGAAGCAGTTTTAGTTTTATTTTGGGGTTTTAAACTTGAACTTATAGATTTGTTTGGGTTAAATTTTGAATTTCCTTTTAATATCATTTATGAACTGCAGAGTGATATGAGTCCTTCTAGGCATTCTCTTCAAGCTGCCATTTATCAAGTTTTCGTTGTCGATAACCCACTTTTAAGCGAGACTTTGTTTAATTTTTTTTTTTATAAAATTAAGGTATTAAACTTCAAATGTTTAAGTATATAGTTTGGGTTTGGAGGCAAAAATTGATCAAAATATTGAATAACTTGAGGTTTAAAAGGATATAAATGATTAGGAGTCTAATTAGAGTAATTAGGAATAAGTCAGGGCATAGTGAGACGGGCCTTGAAAATGCATTACTATCGATATCCTTTTGATTTCACTCATTGGAATTGCCTACTTTGGTGACAATTGAATATCTACATGCAAGCAAGGGCAAGACACTAGTGATTGATGATCGACTCTAAGACATCAAGCAACCCTCCCCTTTGCCATTTTGTAGGTTTCTTTTGTATTGTATTTACTTATATACTTGATATTTTGTACATCTGGGATACATTATGGGTACTGAGAGACACTTATGACTTGTATATCACTTGTTTATTTTCACACTTGGTCGCCAAATATACATGTGTATATACAGGATTGCACACATAGGTTTTCCGATCTTTCTTTTACTTGTTGAGTTACCCAATTTGATAAATTGCTCCCACTAAATCTTCAAATCTTGCAAAATAATAATAAATCAACTTAAACTTATGAATTTATTTAAAATGATGGATTGAAAGGTTAACTAAACTTGTGTTGACCTCACAGAGGTCGACTCGCGAGGTCCACGTGGACTTAGGCTGAGCGGTGCCCAATTTGTGGGGAATTGGAGTCGTTACATTGATCAACGCGAATAATCATAAAAATAACGTTTGAAGATTATGTTGATTTCAAAATAAAAGTACCAAAATTAATTGATGATAAAATTGATAGTAAATTAAAAAGGTTAGGATATAATTGATACAACTTGTAAAGGTTGGCATATTTGTATCATTTGCCCTAAAAAAACAAAAAAAAGAAGTTTATATCAAAACAATTAACAAAACCTGAACCTTTTTTTTTTTTTATTGTAAATTTAGAAAGAACCAAGAGTTTTGTCACGACCATTATTAAGGCTTACTAGCATCTCCAATCGACACTGTAATAACACTAGGTGGGCTTATATGTATAAGTTAGTGATGGGTTGGTTCTTCAACCCAATTCTATCTTGGTTATCCTATGTTGATAATGCACACGGATAGTGTTTGGGGCGACACTATTCAAACAATAAACATTATTTTTATTTTACTTTTTTCACTCATAAGTCAAACCACCACGACCTCCCTAAACCTTGTTTTTTGGTAAGTAATGTCTTATCCATCTCACCATAGATGCTTTGAGAACATTATATTATTATAGTTTTTGCTTTTATCTAGATTTTGTATTTACTTTTATATCTTATACAATGTTAATCTCATTTATAAACAAATAAAATAATGATAAATTAAGAAAATTTTCTCATTGTTGTTTGATTGCATGTGATGAGATTTTCTTTTTTAACTAAGCAAAGTGGGACCCACATTTTCTTCTCCAAAATCATTTGTTCCCTTAAAATTAAAGAACTGATTGCACCTCCATCCCGGAGCACAACGTCAACCACCATCTCCTCTTCGTTTGTAAAACCTAACATCGAGTTGAAATTAAATCCTCATCAATATTAAACCAATTTCAACTAATCAGAAGAGTGCTTCAACAAAAGTAGTTCATCTAATATAAATTAAAACAAAAGCTCTTCATTTACTCAAAGAAACCCATAAAACAAAGAAAAGAAAAACCATCAAAGTGATGAAATGGAGAAAATCAACAAACAGACATTTGATTAAATTAAACTTTATCCCAAAAATTTAGGTCCATAACATCTAAAACCCACATCAATAAAGCACCAAATTTGATCAAATCAAAATCTTGTTTACATATTTGAACTCCATTAATATCTTTTACACATATATCTACAACCTAGCTAGCTGATATATAACAAAGAAACTTAACAAAAAAATATTATTTCCTTCCAAGCTTGATAGACATGCTTGGCCATGAAGAACGAATGATGATTCATTAGACGGGTTTTTAGCTGATAACTTTTGAATGTCATTATTGGCTTTATTTCGAAACTTTTATTAAGTTTTATTTAATAATATTTCGTTGCAATCATGATTCATTTTCTAAATCTCAATTTTTGATAAATGATAATAAATTTGTTTTAAAAGAAGGCTCATCGGTTCGATTTCTAACACAGCGACTGGGTAGTTAGTGAGTTATGGATTGAGCTAGGCTAGTTGAGATTCATCTGGGAAATGGGTCCTGACTGCTCCACCCCGAGATAGTGGAATAAAGGCCTACGTGATAGGGCTCGTTTCGCAATAAATCCTAATGCGTAAGTGAATCGATAGAAAACCCGATTAAATCTCAAAATTAGTTAATTTAATAAGTTAAAACAAAAAATAAGTTTACCTTACACGAGGAACTTCAAAGACCGCCTTCCTCGTCCTTCTCACGGCTTTGCGTTTTTTCCATTTCCCGGTCACTTATGTGTTTGATTTGTGTGCACTATTTTTCTCTCCCTCTTTGCTAAAAAATTATATAGATAGATCCTAAAATCATTCATATTTTAAATCAATCAAGGATTTTCAATTATTTCTCTTTCCTTAATCATTAAATCGAAGTGGTCAACTAATAACCTTAGTCGTCGTCTCTTCTCTTAGGCATTTCTATTGAGTGTGTACCCTATTGTAGGCCCACGTTAAGTTCAGTTAAACTAGGGTTTACACATCATACACACATAAATAGGGTATATATTACTAATTTAAAAACTACGATCATCACGACCTCCCCAATTTAAGAAATCTCGTACACGAAATTTCAAAGTAAATCATACCTTGATTTAGAACAAGTCGGGAAACCGTCCCTAAGGTATGTGGGATCTTCTACCTCAATCTTGACCACATAACTCTGATAAATAAAGTTCGGTATATCTTCTCACTCATGGCGGTGCTCGAGATAAGTAATGTGTTTTCCCTGACCGGTTTTAACCCTAACCTGTCTATCATAATGCCCGCTATGAATGAAATAGTAGATCCTAAGTTTATCAAAATAACATATCCCTTTCAGAAATGCTAATGGTGCCTGCAACAACCTGAAGGGTGGAGTTTGGATTTGGCTCAGCTGCCGCCATCCTCTGTCCCTTGACTGGCAGAGCTACACTGCTAACTGACACCCCCGAGGCACTCATACATTATTCTTATAATGACCTTGCTTCTTACACTAACAGAAAGCAATGTGTGCCTTGAACCCCAACTTCCCTTATTGAGGCGACTATCTTGTACTCCCCGACCACTAACTCGACTGGCTATATTCTTGATCACCTGACCTCTATGGTGCGTTATGAGACTTCACAGAACCACCCGCTGATGTTGCTAGTGTTGTAGAAGCTGTCACAACCGTGTCTGAAATTGTTGGATGATGTAATGTCCCACTAAATGTTGCAGGACCTTGATAGATGTTAGTCTTACGCTTCTTATGGCAAGCTCGCGCTTCGAGGCCGTCGGGTGAGCTGCTACGTAGGTCCGCAGCTCTACCGACGTTATCGCCACGTCAACATTTCTTGATAGTCGTGCTAACTCGTTAATTATTAATTATATCATTCAATTATTCAATTATTAGTTAGCATAGCATTTGTCATTTACAAAGCTTCAAGTAAGTAGTCAATAATTTACAGTGGAAGTCTTAACATAGCATAACCATTGATTCTTAATATTTTTCAAGTCATATAGAGCATTAGTCCTACAGTGGAAAACTTGAAATCGAGTACAATGTATATCAAGCAACAACATACTGTGAAAAGTAAATATATACATATACCATGTCTATTAAGTTTCCCATAACCCTAAATGTAAAACAAAATATCAAAATGAACACGTACTTGTAAGTCCTGGACTGTAGGCCATCAGAGATAGTCGCCTAAGACCTCATTGCCCTTACTAGTACTAGGATTTGCACTCAGTCATCACAACAAAATAGATGACAAGTCCAGTGAGTAAGATTCCAAAAGAAAACCATTGAGCATTCAATAATAGAGAGGTCAAGAATAATGTTAAATAAACATGCAGAAATAAACAATCAACTGTAAGAAAATAACATGCATAACTAACACCAATAGAAGACAAATAATTGTGTCACGCGTAGCAAACTAGATCGTACTTCATTAATCCGGATGATAACAGCAACCTGTACCACACTAGCTCACATTCGGACTACTAGCAAAAAATCAGTCCATATCACAACCCACTAAACACAAGCAATAATGAAGTCAACAAATCGGGTTGCTATTCACTGAGGGCGCAAGTGACGCGTGCTATGATCTAATATACTAGAGCCTATACAATACAACATGTGAATAAACCCCAGCGGCGAACAAACTATCAACCATTATACCACATCAAAGCAGTGATAGAACATAGATAATGAACTGTAAAGAATACAATATAGCACAATTGAAGTAATTAAATACTCAAGATGTGTTTCTTAAGGGATTCATGCACCTCAAATCGCACTGCTATGCCCGAAAAATAGCTTGGTCCGACTCCGCTACACTCCTGACTACTGTACCATAGCCCCCGAGTCCCCTGGGATCCATTTCCAGTGTTTTAGAGTGACTTAAGATGTTTAAATTAGGTTTAAAGTTCTATTTCTCAAAATAGCCCCTTAAAAGACTAAATAAAGTTTCAGCTTTTAATTTGGGATCATATGTTGCAACGAAAATTTGACCATTATAAATTTTAAATCATCAAAGACATTTAAATGATTTTTTTCTCTAGTTCTTAGCTTTCTTAAAAGGTCTAGTTTGCAAAATTATGATTTAAAACAAAATTTATATCAAACTTTTATAAAGACAACTCGAATTAGAATAAAAAAATGACTAGCAAGTTTGTAAAAATTATTTCTCCAAGTTTATACCTCTAAAACTCATGATTTTTTGTCACAAGGTAGCTAACTTACCCAACAACAATATATTAAAAGATGAACTCGTTCCAATAAGAATTAAGAGAGTTATGTCTTGTCAAAGTTCATTTTAAAAATCCCGTATCAACATTTAAACTGCCTGATTGAAGAGCAATTTTGAGCTAGAAGGAGTTTCAATTTCAAAACTCCTTAAAATTCAAAGCTGTAGTTCTCTGAGTATGCTTTCCAATGACATATAATTCACCCTATTTGGAGTTCATATTAGAGCTTAATTTTTAGAGGTTAAGTCAAGAAATTTAACATGCATGCATCAAGAGACTTCATGAACATAATCCATTTGAAAAATCAGTTTCAAATCCTTAAATTGGTGAACATAATGAACTCACCATTCATAAAGAGACCCAAAAAAATCAGTGATCAAACTTAGAAATTCATTTTTGAATCAAAACCCAATTTTTGAAGCTCATTTTTATGGAAAATAGATGAAGAAGATGATTACCTTGGTTTTAAACTTCCTAGATTAATTCCTCTAGTAGATGGCCTCCATTCCTCCTAGTTCTTACTAAAATTTCCAGCACTCTAGCCCAAGAACAAACTTTTTTATTGTTGTATGAAGAGATTTCTTACTAACTTAGCAATATATAGGTTATGTTAGAATCAATTATGCTCACGTATCTAGAGGTCAATCTAATGGTCCTTGTTAACTCCTACTACACTAACTTCCATCTTGTTAACACCAATTCCCAACTCAAATATCTTAATATTCCATTCTAGTGCGAATTTCGAGGCAAATTTATGACATTAATTTTTTCATTCAACTATAGATATTTCTAATCAATTGATTCAATTAATTTAACTTAGGCACTTTTATAAATATGAAGGCTATTTATGGTCTTAAATTGGTGTACTACCACTTCATATGATACCCAATTACCCGGCACCCAGTGTTCCGTGACTCGACACACATCCATGGCGCGCCAATCCTTGATGTACCTGATTATTATGACTTAGCCAAAAGTTTGATTATCTATTTTATCCCATATTCACCTTTCTTTCAGTCATTTTATTTAAGTTAGCATTATAAGACTTAGTGTACCCATACTACGCCTAGCTGATACCCGCGGTGACATGCTTTACGAGATGTTTACGTGTCACACAATCTCAGATTGTAATATAAATATACACATGCGATGAGATATGAAATGTATAATAATTAACATCACAATTATGCAACCAATAGACAAAAATAATGATTTATGCCCAGTCAGGTGTATCCTAGCCTATCCGAGGCGTCTACGTAGGTCTGAGCTGGCGCCCGAGTTTGAAATTAAACAAAATAACGACATCAATAAATATCGTGTCATTACACTCTTATCTTGTGGCCTCTTAAAGAAACCACCATGCATTACTATTGTTTTGACCTTGATGCTACATCAATCGTAGTGTAGAAGCAACCTTAATATTCCCTTCCTTAATCATAGCAGCATCACAATGAAGTGCACTGGCTAATGCCCCTTCATATATCTCATGCATAATAGTTACTACTTTACCTTAAATCTTTGGCCTAAGACCACCCATAAAATTCTTGATTTTGTCATTCTTAGACATCACCATCTTTAGAGAAAAATCTGTCGGTTCAGTGAACTCCGACTTGTAATATTCAATTGTTGAGGTGGTGTTCCGCCACTTATCAACTGGTTCCTTTAATGTCATTATCGGGGTTGTGGCCAGCAGTGCCACTGGAACCACATCAATTACCGATACAATTAGAGATGATCCGTGTTAGTTGATTAAGTAATCTTCAACCTCTGCATGAATGACCAGTGCCACATTTACCATGTTGACATTATATTGGGCGCCATGCGCTTGCATTATCTCCAGTACTCGATTGAGGTTTTAAATATAATAAGGTTTTTAGCTAAAATTCTTCCCCTTATGTTATTAATTAATTCATACTTCTTTCCCTAGACTCTAGCTTAATCCATAACTCTTAACTTTTTCTTAATTTATGTTCATTCCTATGCTCGAAAATCGACGTTATTGGTATTTTAAAGTTTTTCTAACTTCACGTTCTTCCCTAGGCATTAAACCTAGAGCTCCTTCTTTTTGGTATAAATTATTATCATTTATCAAAACATTGAGATTTAGAAAATGAATCATGATTGCAACAAAATATTATTAAATAAAACTTAATAAAAACTTTTTTATCAAATAAAATGAATCATGATTGTATAATGACATTCAAAAGTTATCAGCTAGAATAATATCTCTCTAGTTTAATTTATTTAAATCTCAATCCCATGATATCATATAATAATAGAAAAAAGTCTTGACAAGTTCGAGACTTGTAATTATCCCAATCAAAGATATATTAAGCTATCTAGATCGTTGGAGCCTTTCCTTTGTCTACCGCGAATGAGGAACCCGTGGGAGAAAAAGTAGTTGGGTGAGTACAAAAAGGTAACAATGCTCGGTAAGTTTAGGTAAGTTACCAATATTATAATCATTCCATAATTATGATGCAAACCAAATACTAATGTAATGACCAACAAAAATATTTAAAATGACAAAAAATAATCAAGAAATATAATAACAAGATAAATAATCCTTTAAATCAAAATGTGCAAATGTTAGGCATGCATGATTTACTACAACTGGATTATCCCACCAAAATTGAAGTTCATGAAAGTTGACCCTACTATGATCGTAGCGGTGTCAACTCTCCATTCCCACCACTATGGGAGTTCATTCTATCACCAAGTCCACATCTCGTCCAATGAGACATAACAACTTCTACTTAAATTTATCGAAAACATTGGATCTTATTATTATTATCGGTTTTTAGTTGAACTCGATAGCCTCTTCATTGACAAGTCAGGGTAACACCCTGTTTTGTTCTTCCTAGCTCGATCCTACTGTCCCGAGCATTTTGGTCGAACTAGTAGTTTTCTGGTGCTAGGAATCCTAGCGAGCTCCACTAAGCGAACAACATATCACGCCTTAAAATGCAACCAAGTTTAGCTAATGACCTAGCTATAAATGATTTACCTACCATATAACTAATAAAAGGTAAACAACTATAATAAAGATAACTTAATCCTAACTTAAATGGTACACTAATTTTTCAATTTCCTAGTTGGCACTCACGAGAGTACTCTGAGGTCGCGTAAATCTAAATAAATAAGATATTGATTAATTATGCAAATTAACTTAAATTTTGGAAATTAAATTAAATTTCAAAAACCCTGAGCTATACATTTAAAATACACTAAAATGTATCCTTGATGTCGGTGTTTGAAAATCATATTTTATTTATGATTTTATTTTTATGAATTATTTTATTATTATTTTATTTTATTTTATATTTTTATATTTTTTTTCTTATAAAAATAAATCTTTTGGGCAGTTGGGTCGATCAATTGGGTCCAAATCGACCCAACTGCCATTGCTGGGCCTCAAATCAACCCAGGCCCAACCCTGGCTGACCTGGGTAGGGAGCGCACAAACAAGTGCATTCCCCTCTCCTCCAATTTTATTTGCGTATTACGTTGTTGATGCAGCGCGGTACGCTAGGGTTGGGCTCATCAGACCCAACCACTTTGGTTGGGCTTGGGATTAACCCACGCCTACGCCCGATCTAAGTGGGGAGTACACAAAAGGAGCACCCATCTATTTTCATAGATCAAATTGCTATGTATTATGCAGCTCGTCCATTTTTCCTTTCGTTTCTTTTTTCTTTCTTCTTCTACTACTTGGTATTTGACCAAACATTAAATCTTCAATGAACTTTTTTTATTATAAAAAAGATTCGGGCAATAAGGAAAACTTGATTACATAACTCAATTACATATAGATCATACATAATACTCATGTTTCAATTTAGATCTATATTTCATTTTTGCAATAAACCCTAAGGCATACGTAAATCGATAGAAAACTCGATTAATCATGAAATCAGTTGATCTAACAATAGGCTAAGTCAATTAAGTTAGAACAATTGGCTATGGTGTGCATCGAAATGAATGTTAGGACGCAAAGCACTGGTTACCGGGTAGCCGAAGGTTGGTGGGACCACAAATTAATCAAATTTAATGAATAAAAACACTAACTATATGATGAAATGAGCCTAAGGTAATGAAATTTAATTAAATGATAATAGGCCTATTGTTGGTTTAAATTAATATGGACCCTAGATGGGTATCTAGAAGATCCTAGTGAGTGAGTCTAGGATAGTAAGTAGGCTATTGGAGTCATTTAACACGGTTTGGACAACATGTTTAAGGACCATAAGATAATCCTTGAGATACACATATCACATTTGATCATGATCAAACACATATATATATCAAGGGAGTGGGGTTTCTCATCTCCACTAACTCAAATTTTATGCAAACACTGAGAAACACCAAAGGAAGAATGGTTATTTAGGAGCTAAAATGCAAAATTTAGAGTGCAATCAATGGATCAAACTTAAGGTAATCTTCTTCTCTATCTTCTACACTTTCAAATGAACTCAATTTTAAGTGTGTTAATGTGAATTCAAATTTAATTGTTAAATCATTGGTTATTGATGAAATCTTGATGAATTACAAGTATAATGACCATTTCCATTGAAGATTTTAAATTTGTTTTGAATGAATTAAAGTTTTGGTGAATTTGAGAAAACTAGTGAATGCATAGAATTTGATTGCTTTGATTTAATTGATGTTCTATTATTGGTTTAAATGATGCTTTGGATTCACTATTTTGTGGAGAGTGACTGAATCGGGTTAGGTTAGCCAATTGAGATATGGAGGATAGAATTCTCGAATTGAGTATTCTATCACATAGCACAGTTAGCGAGCTAACCAGTCTGGGCTCTCAACTATTTTTCAAAATGAAGAACAGTAGCGTGCTAAACTGATTCCCTAGTGCGTTAAGCTGTCAAATCAGTTTGCTAATGAGAGATGAAAATTTAATATTAAGGGTTTTTTTGATGATTCTTTGACTTAATACATATCTATACACTTGTAACCAACTTAAACTTACAAAATTGGACTTTAGGGACTTAGGGGACTATAGCTTGGTATCGGGGACCTAGCCAGGTCGTGTTCAAGAGTTTAAAGAGGTCAGAGCGTGTATTGAGGTGCGTAAAACCCATGAGAATGCTTCACAGAATTCAGTTCGTTTATCTTATGTATTTTACGAGTGTTGGCTATTCTATTTCGATATTTTATTTGGCTGCAAACTATACGTGTTATCATGATTTACTATTGTTTTGTTCATATTGAATAACCATGCTTTTATGCGTGCATCTTGGGATTATTTAAAGACCTGTTGAATTGACTCACCTGGATTTTGCTAGAAAGACCGATTGAGTTAGTTCACCGGGGTTATGTGGAGTTGTTGTGTGTGACATAATTATTTAATAGTTGAGTAGTTCACTAAGGCTTAGAAGACGTGGTATAGGAGTGATTGATTAACCGGTTAACTGGTTCACCCGGGATATATGTTTACATCTCTGCTTACTTATATGAATGTTGTTCTGTTTCTCAATTATTTATCTGCTGCTTTGGTTTTGTATTACCCTACATTCATAGGAGTATGTGTTTCTTTTGCTAGATAGCATACTTGCATGTCACATAGTTTTATTTGATTTCTTGTTAAATATTATGTAGACTTCTCTTTAGGTTTTACTCACTGGACTCATCACTGTATTTTTGGGTGACCGAGTGCAAATCATTCTACGAGTAGCAGTAAAGGGGAATCTTAGGCGACTATCTCTTTCTACTAACGCTCTTTGACATACTTGTGATGTTTATATTTTGATATATTTTGCTTTGTTATGGGTATCAGGGGACTATGAGAGACATTGTACACGTTTATACCTGCTTTTGTTTATCTGGTTGTCTTTTATACATGGTACTTTATTTCCTAATTTTTCACTACTTTTAAATTTTGATAATATACTTAAAATACTCATGTATTTTAAAGTCTTCCACTGTAAAATGATAATGAAACCTAATAGGTTAACTAACTAGCTAAACAAATTCATTATTAATTATATAAAGAATAATTGGCTAAGTTGGTGTTAGTCGGGAATATGTAAACAACCAGTTAGGTCGCAGGGTGTCATATATAAGCATGCCATGACGTGGCAAGGCTTGGTGACTTTGATGAGACATAGCTGTGTCCAGGGTTTTCTCAAGTTTTAGGGCCGCCACAGCCGATAACCCTGGTAGTCTAGTAACCTCGTGTACTGCGCATCCCATATCGTGTAATGGATCCTAGATGTTACCACTACTTCGTAATTTCAAGAAAGACTCGCATCAAGGACTTCAAGACATGAAAATATGCTTCGAAGCCAACAATCGTAGATTACAAGTCCATAGACATTTCAACTTCATTTCTCTAATCCCAATAGCATGCTATTCTCGATCACACTTTCATCAAAATAGTAAGAAAGACATAGAGCACGAGAATAGAGTTAATGAGGCAATAAGCAAATAATATCATGATAAGAACACACATATAATGAGTAGAATATGAAACAAATTCATGATACCAGATTTCAAGGCATTTCATGGTCAAATAGACTGTAAAATAGAGTATAATTTGAATGAAATGTAAACAAAAAACCTCGACAATGATTACTTACATTCAAAGCACGAAATCTCCTAGCTTAAACCGGTCTTTTCACAACTCACGTCGCATTCCCTACACCCAACATAATTCCTCTAAAATAAGTTTTCAATGTTTCATGTGTTAGGATATTATTTGAATACTTGCGAGTAATTATAGTTTAGTTAACTACTTTTATTAAGGTTTCTTCAAGCTATCTTTGAGTTTGCTCAATTATAACATTTAGTATGCTTTGAAATACTAACGTTTGAATTTTGAGCAAACTCAAACTAAGTCAAACAGACTTAACCCAAATAAGTAAGCTCGAAAACCTACAATAGTCTTATTTCTATTGAGCAAGCTCAAGACTTATAACAATCTTAATATCATCGAGTACATAAAAAATTTATCCTTTTTTTTTTCTACAACTCGAAAGCTTTCGAATCTTGAGTTTAAGAATACTCAATCACCTAAAGCTCGGTCCATTTGGCTTAAAAACAAATCCATTGAGATATAACATCATCATGCAATCATTTATACTCAAATTCCATGTATTAAATATTCAATAACCATTAAGTAAAATTACTATTCATTTTTTCACATAACACAACTAAATAATCTTAAAGCTTTCCACAACGATCCCAACAAGTAGGGTTGTAAGTGGGGCGAGGAATCCCATTCCTCGTGGTGCCCTGCCCAAGTGGGGCATGGATTACCTGCTTTTGGCTCCTCGCGGGGCGGGGCACGAGGCAAAACGGGGATGGAAATTTTTTTTGCCCCATGGGGATTCCCGGCCCTGCATCCCTTGCATAAAATTCTCCATTTTATATGTTTTTACAAAAAAATATATATAACTTTTTTTACTTAAAACATTTGTAATATATGGAATGAAACTTAAAATCTCAAATAACAAAATTTATTTTTACTATTAAATTGATTATATATATGTTATATCATACACATATATAAAATTATACTTAAAACATCGTTTAATATATATGTCATACTAGTTTTAGAAATCTTATATATTTAATTAAGTATGATAACTTGTAACTCAATGAACAAAACAAATCTATGTTAATCCTTCAATTTGAGAAAAATAGTTTCTTAAAAAAATTGAGAAAGTAGCACTTAAGTACCAAAATGACCAAGGAATGAAGATCAAAATAGATATTTTTTTACAAATTTGATAACGGCACCGTGGGGATTCCCCGCCCTGCGAGGATCCCCATGGGTGGAGCATGTGGTGGCAAAGTTCACTCCCCGGGGAATTTGAAAGAATAAATCCTCGCCCCGCGTCCCACTGGGACAGGGATGGTAATTACGATCCCCGCCTCGCCCTGCCCTACTTGCAACCATACCAACAAGGTATTTTCAATAATAAAGGTCGATATACTCTTATGAACCGACATGTACCAAAACTCATCAATAACAACAACTTGGAACATAATATTTATAGAGTTTTGGTGAAGAAAACATACCAATAGCTTTAATGGAGTTGTCTCATTTCATTCCATGAGCTCCACTAAGTTAGATTTATACTCTCTAGCGTCAATCTTTTTGAATCTTCAAGAATTTAAACAACAAGTGTAAGATTTTCTACAACTTCTTTGATCTCCTAATTTTCTCACAAGCTCTCTAATGGCATTGGAGTTTATTTTGCATGTTGAATAAGAGACCATGGAACTTATATAGTCATTGACTTTAAATCTCACACCACTTACAAATCTTCAGGTGAATCAAAGACTCATATTTAAGTAATCATAATCCACTAAGACAAAATCAAACTACCACTTGTTCCTTTTTGCATGACACCTAACATGCACCTGATTTTCAATTGGTCCACCCACACATGTCATAATACATTTCCCATTTTTTCCATGCCCTTTTAAATTAATTACAAGCAAATCTAATTCCACAAACTTAAGAGTTGCATTTGAACTTCACTATATTTACAATCAAATCATAGGCATATTATATTTAAGCTAGCAAATATTCATTTAGTCTAAATGTAGCTACTAACCAAAGTATGGACTTTAATTATATGCAAATTCAAGTCTATTTAAGTACTAATCACAACATCTACTATTTGCATCCCACGCTTGCATTTATATGGAGGCGTATTCCCACTCTCGTCTCGACACCTATTTATAAAAAAATAAAGGTGATTTAGTACTCTACACACATACACAACACTAGGAATACATCACCCAAATGTAAAATATCTTTTGGCCATGTGCCTAGGTCACTTAGCGCATCTCAATGCGAGTCCCATGTCACATGTCAGTGATCTTGATTTTGGAATAAATTAGGTTTAGAAATTTGGGTCGTGACATTTAGTGTGTCAAAATATCATAAATCATTGCTTTGGGGTAGGCTAGCTTATTTAAAAAGAAAAATGGTGTTGTCTAGCCTTTGTATTCTAGAATTTTTTTAATTAGTTTGATCATATATACCTATATATGAAGGGGTTACACACAAATTGCCTTGGGTTGTAGCCCAGGGTAATTTATATGTAAGTCTGCCACTAGGCCTTATTCCGAGTTAAAGTGGTCTTAGGGTATGACTATTTAGGTTTGTCCATTATATTTTAGTATGACTGAAATTGTTGTTCACGACTAGTGAGTAATGATATTGTGCTAAGGTGGATTTCCCCCTAGTAATGATATTATAGTATGTCAACCTAGCATTATTCTACTTGAATCTAGAGGGGGAAATAGGTGGTCGCCCCTATCTTCCCGAAAACCCTTATAGTACTCATATATTCTTATGCAGTCCCCGCCCCTCATCCTCGCCATCAGCCCCCACCCCTGCCCTCCAACGGCTACAGTCGACACACCTTTTTAATAAACTATAAATATAGTATATGAAGTTGCTAATATGATGTATTTATAGTGTATTGAGTATATATTTTATCATGTCAATTATGTATTGTATAATGCAATCTAAAAAATAAGTTTATATATAGTTTACGTAAAAACTTGCACAAATTAAATAAAAAAAACTAACACTCTAAATTGATCATATAAATACTTGTTGAAAAGTTCACGAAGTCTACTTTCACTAGAAGTCTACTATTCTTGATTCTGAGTTGTAGTTAAAAAGTTATGGGCAAGAACTTCGACTATGGGCAAAACTTACGCTTAATTATGAAAATATCCCTACAAAAACTTAAAGATAAAATAGCTTTTGAAACTTTTTTTCATTTTTTGGAGCTTTACATAAATTGTGAAAAAACTTATGAGAGGGCGAAGCAACAAACATTGAAAAATGATCCAATTGTTTAATTTATAATTCTTTAATCTTCAATAATTACTAAACTTAGGAGATGGAGATTTTGTGTTCTACTTCTCCATCATAGTAAAATTTCAATATTATGAATTAGGGTTTCTGCAATTAATGAAAGGTTTATATTGTGAAATAAGGTTGCTTCTTCTTCGTTTAAGAAGAATTTGCACTTATTGAAAGATATTTTTAATTTACAAAATATGCAAAATTGCGTGATTCGACTCCCTTCAGGCAAAATTTAGCAATATTTTTAATTTACATTGGAAAATATTTTGATTATTAGTTTATTATACCACTTTTTCTTCATACTAGTATAATTATGTGTTTAAAAAAATATGTGAAAGTTGTTGGGTTACACAACCCCTTTGAACAATGAAACGGGTGAATAATAAAATCCACCAAACCATGATCAATGCATGAAAATAAACACACCACAAAACATGTAAGATTTAACGTGGAAAACCTTCCAAATCAAAGGTAAAAATCACTGGCTAAACTCTGAACAATCCATTGTGTGAATAAGAGTACAAAATAACTCAATTGCTAGAGATTCATTAACAATAGAGTAATACAAGAATACCTCTTCCAAGAACTTAGATGCCTTGAAAAAAAAAGAACTTAGATGATCACACTGAGAACGAATAACACTTCTCCAATTGTGTCAAACCCTTGCACCTCTATTCTTGAACACCAAGAAATCACCAAAGCCTCTCCTCAGGTCTTTGGATTCAAGATCTTTATATGCCTTTAATGTAGAAAGAAGAAACTACAGTGATTGCACATACAAAACCCGAGTATGCACACCAAGAGAAGATTTCTCTTTTTCTTCTCTTTTCCTTAAATTTGAACTCCCGTCCCTTTTGCCAATTCTTTCTCTTCTATTCCAATACGATCTCCAAGAAAAAAAAGCCAAAATCCCCAAAATCCCAACTCCTATTTCATTGTTCTTCAACTTTCACTTTCTAAAACATCAAATTAGAAAGTCTTACCCAACAAGTTATATACTTAGGTCGGCTTTATATGTGTTAGGCTCACACATATCCAATAATCTCCTCCTCCTGTCAATAGGGAGAAATCTAACATACATGTTGCTCAACTGCAACTTAGTCCCACCAACTTGGTGCAAGGCTGATGCTTATCACAAGTTACCACTTTGGTGAACATATCAACTAGATTCATGTAAGCGAGAATCTGAACTTCCTGGAAGCTCTCTGGCTCCCCTTCTTAGTAATCACAATGTATGTAGAAATAAGGTACTTCGTAGAAGTAACATGCCCTCTTTTTGACCTTCTTAATGGAGATTCTATTGTAGGCGTAGGTGGAGGAGGCTGCTCCCCTGCTCAAAATCATCATCATTATCAGCAAGCATTTACACGTCAACAACACCATCATGTGCATGCCCATCATTGACCCATGTTCTTCAGTGAAATATCCTTTATATGTGCCATTACTAATCAAACGAGAAACTAGTCCAAAAAAAAATCAACATCATCATCAACTATGATTTCTCAGATGTCTTCAAATCTGTTGTGGTCTTATTTTCATGAAAGACCACATGTCTACATCTGACAACTTTTTCTTTTTTGGATCCCAAAACTTATAGCTAAACTCTACATCTATAAAACCTAACAAGATACACATAATATTTATATCATCAAGTTTTGTCTACGTTATTTAGGCACATGCATAAATGTTTTGGATCCAAACACCTTCAAATGAGAGTAAGTAACATCTTTTCCAGACCACACTCATTTTGGAGTATCAAACACTAACAGTGCCAAAAGATAGCGATTCATCAAGTAGCAAGCAGTACTAAGAGCTTCACCCAAAAATGACTTAGGCAATTGAGCCATTTTCAACATGCATCTAACTTCATATAGAATGATTATATTTGTCTTTCGGCAACACCATTATGCTGAGGGGTACCCAGAACTGTCTTCTCATGTCTGATTCCATGTTTTGAGCAATAATTCTTGAACTCCTTTGAAGTGTACTCTCCCCCTTATCACTATGAAGGCACTGTGATATGGAACTACTTGAAGTACTCAAAAACCTGACACTTTGTTCTAAAAAAACACTCAAACCTTCTATGAAGCATCATCAATAAAAGTAACAATATATCTACTACCTCCTATAGTTTCCACGTTAATGGGACCACAAACATCTAAGTAAACTAACTTAAGTAGATTTTTTTTCTCTCGGAAGATGAAGAAAAAAAAACTCTATGTTGCTTACCAAATAAGCAATTATCATAAGGGTTTAGAATTTTACCTTTGGCAAAAAGATAAGAGACTTTTTTGCCAACATCTAAAACCCTTTCTCATTCATGTGAACCAACCTCTTATGCCATAAATCTAGTGAAGAATCATCTTCAAATGTGTTCAAGTCACTTTTGGCGGTCTTCAATTGAGTCTTATAAAGTATGTAGCTTAATTTTCCTCTAGCAACAACAATTGAGCCTTTTGTGAGTTTCCACTCCTTGCCCCAAAAGACGTTATAATAACCTTTTAAGTCAAAAGCATGAGTAAAAATCAAACACAGACGAGAATCTGGAACATGTCTCACATCTTTTAGAATCACCATGCAACCCATATTTTTCCCCAATGCCAACTCTATCTATAAAAATGTTGTTCCCCATCTTTATTTTTTCAAAATCTATTGCTTGATAAACAAATAAGCCATCCTTCCTCGGTGTAACATGGAAAGATGTTCCTAAATCAATAACTTACTATCTGCATTAGTGACATGACCTTGATACTCAGTAAAAGAAAGCACAACCAGTTCGCCATTTGTATTTGATATAGTAATTGTAGTGTTCAGATCATCTGCCTCGTTCTGATTTTTGTTATCATTTTGTTCCATTTTCCACACTTTACTATTTCTTTTGATATGCTCTTCCTTGCCACAATGACAACAAACAAATTCTCCCTTTATTTGAGACTCATCTCTAAATTTGCTCCGCCCTCTCGAAGCTCTAGGTATACTTTTGCCTTTGTGTTCTGTTGTAGTAACAAAAGCATGTGTAGTATTAATCTTCTTATCATTTATTTTAGTCTCTTCATCATATAAACTATCACGCACCATGGCTGAGGATAAAATACCACCCGGGCCAGAATTACTGAGAGACACTACCAATGTTTCCCAACTTTTTGGCAAAGAACTCAAAATCAATAGTGCATATCGCTCATCCTCAAACACTATCTTCAAGGCAATCAACTGATTAATCAAGTCTTCGACATCATTCAAGTTCTTTATCATTGACCATTTATCTTTGTACTTCATGTTTACAAGCCGTCTAACCAGAGAAGCCTTATTCTGTGCACATTTTCTCTCACACATACTTTGCAATTTTCTCCACAACACTTGTGCATCAACTTCTTTACTAATGTGGTGATAAATACTATGGTCAACCCATTTTCTAATAGTCCCAATAGCTTTCATGTGTATTTTCTTCCAATCAATTGGATTAAACAAATCCTTGCAATAAATATAATATTCCATCATTGGTTACTGAATTGAATAATTTCAAGAAGTCAACTTGAACTTACATTATTCTTCCTCACCCATCTCGATTCCCACAACTAATCTTCGGTCACGATCTAACCATGACTCTCTGATACTACCTATTGGGGTTATTCATCCCATTTGAACAAAAAAATAGATGAATAACGAATTATACCAAACCACGATCAATGCACAAAAATAAACACACCTTAAAACATGTAAGATTTAACATAGAAAATCTTCCAAATCAGAGGTAAAAACCACGGGCCAAATTCTGAACGATCCACTATGTGAATAAAGAGTACAAAATATCTCAATTTCTTGGTATTCATTAATAATAGAAAAATACCTCTTCCAAGAACTTAAATCACACTAAGAACGAAAAACACTACCTAGATTTTATCAAGTTTTTGCACCACTTTTCTTGAATACCAAGAAATCATCAAAGTCTCTCCACCGATCTTCGAATTCAAGATCATGATATGCTTTCAATGTAGAGAAAAGAAACTAGAGTGATTGCACACATAAAACCTGAGTGCGCACACCAAGAGAAGATTTCTCTTTTTCTTCTCTTTTCCTTAAAGTCGAACTCCCATCAACTTCCCCAATTCTTTCTCTTATATTCCAATTCAGTATCAAAAAAACCAAAATCCCGAAAATCCCAAATCCTATTTCGTTGGTCTTCAACTCTCAATTTCTAAAACATCAAATTAGAAAGTCTTTCCCAACAAGTTATGTATTTGGGCTGGACTTTATGTATGTTAGTCCTACACATATCCAACAAAAGTTTGTCCCTTAACAAAATTCTCTAGATTCGTCGTTGGTTGTAACTGGAATAAAGATATATCTAAAGATAACCCCTCGTAAGTTTACTAATATTTTTTTGCAATCATTTTGATTTATGAGTAATGATGTTATGTTAAGGTAGAGGAGAACTTGACATTTCCTCTTCATACATGCCTATGACTAAGATATGGAGACATGGATACTCTAACCCGAGGATTCACCTGTAAAATGAACTCTAGATTGAATGGGTATCACATGATTAATAATGGTTACTTAATTCAAGATTTAGATTTGATTAGGTATGTGCAGTTTTGTGTGTTTTTAATCCTAAAAAATATATATATGCTTCACTAACTTACTTTTGTTTTGAATGCACTTCTAAGAACATGCACATACAACATGTATCTATACTAATAGGCTCTAATTTTCATAACCTAAGAAAGAAAGAATGATTTATTAACAATAAATCCTACTTAAGCAAGGTCTAGACACTCCTTGAAAATGAATTAGTCGATGTGATTAAGCTAGGATACCACTTGTGGGAAACTAATAAAAGAAAAAATGAAAACCCGGATGGGTTGGCATAACAGTAAGGCTGAGTGCGTAGTAATGTAATTTAAAGCACGATCTCAAGTTTAATTTCTTAGTGTGACAAGTTTGTTTGGACCACTAAAATCGTCTCGTAGTCACTAAACATTAAAGCTTCGTGGGACTAGTGAGGATAGTAATGTTTATGCCACAATCATTAAAAAAAAAAGAAAAAACAAAACTGACACAAACTAATGAGACGCAACACACTACTAGTTTCACTTGGACTTAGCCAAGGTCCATGTGACATCCGAGAATTTCATAAACTTGATTAGGATGCTAATTAAGTATTTTCAAATTTAGTGTGGGATTTATGTATCCGAGGTGGGAACCATACATTACAAACTAGAGATCATAAGATAAAATATTATTTTTATGTGCTGCATGCCTAGTGGATGTATTATCACAATTTCAACATGAAAAATGATCAAGTTAAAGCGTATACGTGGTGTTCGCGAGTTTCGAAAAGCGTTCGTATTTTTGCTGCTTTTTGGCGAAATTGAGGTATTCACCTAGGTTTAATTTGGTCTTAAATTATGAGATAATTATGTCAAAAATAAAAAGAAAAAATGAAATGACTAAAAAGTGCTTGAAAGATGTAAAGTAGCGAGGATAAGTATAAGGGTAAAAGGGGAATTTGATAATCAAATTAAATTGGTTCATGTGTGAACTAGGGAGAGGCTTTACTTTAAACCCTCCCCACTCCCATTTTGCTCTCATTCTCTACTCTCTTTCTGTCTCACCCCAAGCTAACTCCTACACTCTCATCGATTTCTTTTCATCTTTCGGCTCTTTCTTGCTCTCTCGGTCATTACCCTCTCGTACTCTTTTCGTTCTCTTTTGGTCGTGCTCTCTCTCTCTCTCTCTCTCTCTCTCTCTCTCTCTCTCTCTCTCTCTCTCTCGCTCATCACTAGTTCTCTATCATGTGGTGATGGTGATTATAATAAAGAAGAAGGAGATAGAGAAGAAGAACAAGTAGTGATCAAGTGAGAAAATGTGAGTTCTTATTGGTTTTTGTTGATGAATTGAAGTCCAAGCTTGGTGATTTTTGTTCTAAATCATTGAGAGGATTTTTTTGATGATTTTAATTATATGGAGTTTGATTGGAGAGTTCAAGATTGACTTCCATTGTTTTGGGGTCGAATCTCAAATTCATTTCATGTTTTGTAATTGTGAAGTCCTAGAATTGTCACACATTGGATTATGATTTTGATTTGGTAATGAATCATTTTAATTCAGAATTATTAATGAAAATAAATACTTATATGTTAAACTTGATCCATTAGAATTAACATAAGTGTTGGTGGGTGTTTCGTAGGTCAATTAGGGTCGAATTGGTTGCATTTTTGTAAAAAGATTAATTGTGCAGTCTTAACTTTTAGCTATTTTGGAGGTTCGATTCAGAGCAATCAAATGGATGTTTATCAGTGAGATCTTTTATGGGTTTTGATCCTTGTATATCAATTATAATGTGTGACAATCAAATTTTGATTTGGATAAGGTTTTGTAGGGTTTTAAAGGCCGAAAAGGAGGTGAAAATTGGGCATGCACTGTCATTTTTAGAATTATTTTGAGTAGGCATGTTGAGGCATTGATATGAGACATCAAATGGGTCTGATTAACTTGTAAATAGGTTCTTTTAAATCCTAGTATGATCTAACAATGGAATTAGTTTGGTCAATGAAAAATATAGTAGAATACATGTTAGTATGGTACAAAACTGTCAAATTGTGACAGTTGCGATTTAGCAACTTTGCGTATTGATTTAAATGAGCATTTGATATCCAAATTAACTAAAGTCAAACTTTTTAGAATCCCTATATGTCTTATTTTGAATAGAATCTAAGCTCGAACTATGATACGACCTCTAAGTTAGTAATACAGTTAGTTAAATTGGGACTCTAATTGGGAGTTCAAAAACATGATAATGAGCTCTAAATATAAGTGAGTTATTAAGTGGTTTGAACTCCATTATGAATTGAAAAATGAGTTTTAATCTCGTTTTGAGTTGAAACATTAATGTTAAGTATTAAAATAGAGTTATAACTCTAAAAAGTGAATTTATGATCTAATAGGACTTGTTGAAGTATGTGAAAGTCGGGGAACATTGTGTGAGGTTTCGTAACAAACTTTGAGTTAGTTTGGTAGTAGGTAAACCCTACAGTGATCTTTACTATTGATTGAATATTTTGCACCTATAGTTGTATCATAGTCTGCATTGCATTTTATCATTTTTGGTCATGCATACATAGAGTGAGTGAGGGGGATAAGATTGTTTTGGAGTCTGGTTTGATTCAAACTAAGTTTCAGTCTTGCCTCTACACCATCTAGTGAGACTAGCGGAGTCTAATGCCGACAAGTTATCTATGCATTTCATGATCTCTTAATATTGTCTATGTACTATTTTTGGAAGTCAATATCAGATTATGGTTAGGAGATTGCAACGAAGTGATTGCATGTCAAGTTGACGCCTATATCTTATTGTTTATTTGGAAATGCAATTACATGTCTCCATCTATCAGACTAACAATTGTAGGAGTACATACTAATGTAGAAATTTACTTACCTGACATCTTTGAGTTATTGTTTATGGTGTTAGATTCTATATGATGACTAGAGGCGAATGGACAAGACTCTAAGATTTTGGTAATTATTTTAAATTGTTTTTATATTTATTATTTTGGGATTCTAGGGTGAGTTTAGGACGTAAAATTTTGTTGAATGGTTATGAGAGTTTCCTAAGCTAGTTTAAAATACGTTGAAAGGTTTACATTCAAATTTTGGTTTATTTGGGATTATAAAGTTTTAATTAAGATATCAAAGATTCTTAAGTTTATTTATAAGCTTGAATTTGATATATATATATATATATATATATATATATTATGAACTGCGAGGAGTTGTGAGCCTTTCTAGGCATCTCCCCATTCTGCTGTCTATTAGATGAGTTTTTTTCGGCATGCCACTTTTAGGGGAGATGCTATTGAAATTTTATTAAATACGAATATGATTTCTTAATTTGCTCTAATTGAACAAAACACGAATTGAGTTTCATTGAGGATGTAAATTTAATTTTGGGGTTTTGTTAAAGGATTGAAATGCAAAGTATTTTAAGGTCAAAGTTAGTAATAATGGATTAGGATAACTAGATTATTAGAGGATTATGCTAATCTAGTCCAGTTAGTCGTCCTAATGAAGCTGGGGCTGATA
This sequence comes from Stephania yunnanensis, assembly GCA_039657365.1. Classification (NCBI taxonomy): domain Eukaryota; kingdom Viridiplantae; phylum Streptophyta; class Magnoliopsida; order Ranunculales; family Menispermaceae; genus Stephania; species Stephania yunnanensis. The sequence goes on from CM077592.1 coordinate 12,281,626, forward strand.
AACTTGGAATCAGAGCCTAGGGTTGGCTCAATTGAGGATAAACTTTGTTTGGAAACCAATGAGTGATTAAGCGCAATTAGTTGAGAAGTGACTGTGAGTTTGGGATACTTTGTGATTGAGTTATATTAGTTATGTATTATTATATTATCACTAGATATGCGATAAGAAGTTTATTCTCCTTGTTCGTCCAATACTTAACTCGTAATATACAACGAGTAAGATTAGAAACGAATAATTAAAAAGACAATATGAATGAATATGAAATAGGCTTGTGAAGTCTGAATTCACAAAGGGTATTGTAAATGGTTTGATACCAATATAACTGATGAAATTTATTAGTTACAAAACTAATAGAAAATTGTTTGAAAGGGAAGTCCAAATGATTCAGATACGTAAGTACTGAACATGGATTTCTTGGAAATCAAAAGTATTGAACTATTACAATTATATAATGCTTAGGAAAATGTTAAAATGAGTCTCAAATGAAGGGAAAAAGGAGACATATGGTTTCAAAAGTAGAAATTGATTAGATAAACTGAATTTGACTAGAAAATCACAATGGGATTATGATTGGATCAGTGAAGTTGTCTAAGTCAGTTTCTATGAAAATAAAATACTTTGAAGCAAAGTATTGCCTCATTTTCAAAACAAAAATCTAAGTGAAAGTTCGAGTAGAACCATAGTTTAAAACAACCAAATGACTTCCAAAAGAAGTATTAAAAAATCTCGATTGTTTATTACTCAAGTTACTTATCCATAAGTGATGTTGAGTATAGTGGTTCTATGAATTAAATAAAGAGCTGATAAAACAATGAAAATACACGAGTTAGAAGTAGTATTTGTTAACATCAAATTAGGTGTTGTTATGAAACAAAGATTAACAAAAATTTTATAACTTAAAAAATGTAGTGATAAGATCAATGTGTTAGAAGTTAAGGTGTTAGGGAAGTAGTCTAATAATAGCATGGATTAGCTACTAAACAAAACACAAGTAGTTATGTTTTCAAATTCAAAGTACCCAATAATCACTTCTACTGACATCCTGTTATGACGCTTACGCTTGCCACCACAATCTAAAATATAATAAAGGAAGAGATAGATGTACTGATCGAGAATCAGTAAGTAATTGGTATAAGATGTTACAATGAGCTCCTATATTGTAAAAGTTTGATTAGTCATTAAATTAATCAGAGTTTGAAAATTCAAATTCTTCTATCTCTTTAGTTGAATAATAGTGGAAAGGTGAATTCATCAAAACTAATTTGATGAATAATAAGATACAAAGTTATCTTACAAAATCTCTTGAAATGTATCGAATTTCTTTTTGAGAAAAAGAAAAGTGGAAAAAATTTGAGACTAATGCAAATAACTTAAAGCAATAACAAACAGTGGAACTGTTTATGTCACAAAATTTCTCTGGTTTGAATAAAGGTTAGCCAATGAATATTTTGATTGATTGAATGATTGTAAGAAGTTGTATTATCCTTAGCTAAGTTTTCAAAAATAGAATAGATAAATCTCCAATTAAAATTAAAGAGTTGTAAGTAGCCTGGTTGTTGAACGAAAGTTTTGGTAAGTTTATAAAGGGACCGAGATTGAGATCAATGTGAGAATAGCTAAGATTGACAAAAACTGAACTGAATGGACTCTGTATATAAAATAAAATGAGATGTTAAGATGACTTGTGACTGCAGGAAATGACATGAGCGGACTCTTTTACTCAATGTAAGGCACTGGAGTAGTTATGCAAGATCAAAAGTCCAAGTAATTCCATTTTATAATCGCGATTCATTCACGGTGTAGGAGACTATTGTAATGTGTTCACTTGTTTTTGAATAATTGAATAAATTGATGATAGTCGGAATAAAAGAGTCTATGAAGTTTTGTTGGAGTCAATTGAAAGCTTAAATATATGCAATTAAATAGTTAAGAAATTGTCACATACGTATGGAAGAAAATGAAAATTTCAAGTTAATGAGTCTCAATCAAATTAGAATGTCAAATTATAAGTTTGATGGAACACGATATATCTTCACAAAGATCTTACAAGAAATCAAACTCCAAATGTAGAAAGTTTTGAACCAAAGTAATATACAATTGATATAAATGAATATATTGTACATTAGTTCAATTGTAGTGCTACACCACCTGATTAGTCGGTGGTGAAGTTAAAAGCACTAGTTATTTAAATTGGAGTTTATGTAAAATATCTGAAATGATGGTAAATATACAAATGAAATGAAAGGAGATGTGTGACTTACAACTCATTTAGTAAGTATTATCCGTATTGGTTTGAAAATACTGAATAGAAAACATTATATATGACTTTGTATGTTTGAAGAATTGAATTTTCTTCTACAATAAATTGAGTAAAGTCAACGATATGTATTGAGTAAAGATAAAAAAAAAGTGATAACATATTTATAAACTTATATGCGATACAAGTTAAAAATTATACTATGAGAGTATAATCATTGAATATGTTGATATCGTTGTTTAAAAATGTATATCTACTCAAGTTAAGGATAATTGTCTTAATTCAGGCAGTGAGAGAAGTTGGCAAACAATAATTGAATGGAATGAGGTTCTTGGTGGACTTATGGATAGAAAATGATTTGATGAAGTTAGAAAAGTCGATAATTTTCTAACCAGTCAAAGGATAAGTCAAGTGAATTGAGTGACCAATCAAAATTGATAATTGCTTTCTAGTCCATAATATGAGTAATATTGTGAGTAGACATTAAGAGAATGAGTAAGAGTTGCACGATGTATCAAATTTCATTTTATGATTAAATTGTGATTTGAGATCTCTTCTTATGGGATGATATATTTAATTAGAGATTTATAGTCATGGGATGACTCGTGCAATTCCAAGTTTCGGTTGATAAATGTTGGAGTAGTGATAGATTAGATAGACACACAATTGTACTTTGTATCTAATGTTGTGCTCAAATATTATTTTGTCTCTATGTAATTTTAGACTGATGGTAGCCTAAGAATTGAATGGTCGACAATTCAAATGAAAAGATGATCGGTAATAATAAAGCAAACTAGGATGTATACCATAGTTTGGTAGACAGGGAAAGAATTATCAACGATTTGTGGAATTGTGTCATGAAAAACAAAATAAGCTAGATCTTGTTAAGTTTAATGTTTGAATGAGGTTTAAGGTATGAAATGTTAAATAGAGTATGGTTATTGGATATTCCAAAAGTTGATTGTTTAATTCGTCTAAAATTCATAAATTGTCGAGATTGGCAAAATAACTGAGAAAATATTTCATTAAACTAAGGAGTTTGAAATGAAAAGTCGAAATGATTATGATCTCTAACACTGAGCTGTTAATTACTATGAAAGTGATTGGTCCACTTAACAGTTTACCTTGGAAATGATTCTTTTTTATTGTTTTGGATTAAAAGAGTTATATATGAAGCATCATTTTTTCATATCTCTTTTGGTTCAGTAATCTGTAAGTTTAAATTTCGAGGACAAAATTTTTAATTAGTTGAGAAGAATGTGACATCCGAGAATTTCATAAACTTGATTAGGATGCTAATTAAGTATTTTTAGATTTAATTTGATATTTAAGTATCCGATGGGGAACCACGCATTACGGACCAGAGATCATAAGATAAAATATTATTTTTGTATGTCGCGAACCTAGTGGACGTATTATACATTATTTAGACACGAAAAAGGGTCAAGTTAAAGTGTATATGCGGTGTCCGCAAGTTCCTGAGAGCGTTCATATTTTCACCGCTTTTTGGCAAAATTGAGGTATTCACCGGGGTTTAATTTGGTCTTAAATAATGAGATAATCATGAAAAAATAAAAAGAAAAAGTGAAATGACTAAAAAGTGTTTGAAAGACGTAAAAGAGTGAGGATAAGTATATGGGTAAAAAAAGAATTCGACAAGCAAATTAAATTGGTTCATGTGTGAACTAGGGAGAGTATAACAACCTATTACATTGACCTATTACATTAAGCTAGTGATTAGTGTTAATTCAAATCTTAATTAACTCGAGTTAGGTTCGTGGTTCGGCATACCTCGATTAGCATGTGCGTGGGTTTGTATGATGATTGATGATTGTTTGGAATGCTTAATGAATTTTATAGCTTATGGGATTAATAAGAAATTAATACAAGCCTATAATCGAAAAATAAGTAATTAAACAATAAATAGCTAGTATACCAAGTGTGACGAGAGGGTTGTGAAATGAATATGCACACCTGAGAACACTCGTAGGCATGTCTAGTGAATTTATTGACAAGAAAATACACGGAGTATATATATTTATATATTTGATATATAATATATATAATAAAGTTATAAGTTTAGTTTAAATTATATGGATAATTTGATCAGCCTCGAGATGAGCGTAAGTGTTGATAGTGTCAAAATGCGTGTCACATTAGGGAGTGTCATTTTAACACGTTAACCACTTGATCAGCTTTGAGATAGCGTGATGCGAATCTCAAAAAAATCCATATATATAAATCTAAAATATCAAACTTATACTCATTGTTACATTCGATCATTCGAGAGAGAGAGAGAGAGAGAGAGAGAGAGAGAGAGAGAGAGAGAGAGAGAGAGAGAGAGAGAGAGAGAGAGAAGCAGTGAAGGTTTAAGGTGATAGAGGGGAGGATTCATTAGTGATTTCCAGTAGAGATGAGAAGCTTAAACAGATGGTAATCAGAGATTATCACTATGGGTGAGTTTGGTTTTTGAGTTTTAAGTTTAATATGAGAATTAATAATGATTTATTTGTGAATTATTGTATTTGTTGACTGAAAATGGTTTTTTTACCTCACTAGAGGTCCTCTTTGATGAATTTTGGGAGTGTTTGAGGTTGTTGTAGTGAATTATCGATTGAACAGTGGTTGTTGCCCTGTTTACTATCGAGATAGTGCAGGGTGGAGCGCACTCGACCTAGCAGAGGAGCTCGCTCCCTTCATCAGTTGGGATGAACCCTATTGGTGGAGCACGCCTCACCAAGTGAGGGAGTGCGGTCTCACCCTAAAAAACAGCAAATAAGCTGAGTTTTGATTATAATTTTTGAAAGACTTAAGGAATGAACTAGTGGTTCTAAATATAGGGTATTATACTTATATTAATCACAAATGGTTTATGATAGGTTGTTGAATATTGAGAAAGTGTGAGATAACTGGAAACTTAGGAAGTTTGGAAATGGAGACTTAATCGAGATAAGTATGGACTCGCTTATTTATAAATATTACCTGGCTATCTTAATATATATAGCTCATGTAGTTTATAGACTGAATGGGGGATTATGCACATTGTGATGATTTTCAATAAATGGAAAACGGTGCGTAATGTGACCTACGAGAGTAACTTTTGATTTTGAGAATAGGTTCATATAAGATGGGTTACCTTCCCGACCTATGTATAACTCCTGCTCAATTCGATAGGTTGCGTGGATTACATACTCACTGGAGGCTTTTGGATAGAACCATTGGGCATTAATGGATAGACTAGACAACACAACAGCCAATGTCTTAGTCTAGCAATCGCATTAATGGCGCCAGTGGGTAATCGACCTGAGTTTTATAAATAAAATGGGAGTCACAGTGTAATAGTCATTGCAGTTTGACTTGCATCCGTTATTTATTGAATTATATGCTTTACATATTCTTGTTAGTTAACATTAGTACATATTGTTATTGCATAATGTTCTTAATTATTATATGGAATGTTTATGGCTTTGTGAATCCTAATTTACTAAGCAAGTTGGAGCACTCACCCAAAATTAACATTTCAGGAATACTAATAAGCGCTCCGACTATGGGATAGAGAAGATTTAGAAGTCTTGATCTTCTTTTCGATGTATCGAATCTTCCCTTGTCTAACATATTTGTATTGAATTATAGTTTTGTAATATCACAAGAGATGGGAGATTTTCTATAACCGATGTTTATTCTGGTTTGATTTAATACTATATATCGTACTTAATCATCGAATTTTTTTTAATTTTTGCTGCGTTCAATATTTTTTTACATCGATATTCAATATACAGTGGTATTTATCAGGTGTAAAAGGAGAGGTTGTTAGCACTTTTTAAGTCTAGCAAGATTAGCGAGGCTTAATTAGGGTTTCAGGCCAGGTATCACCCTAATCGGGTTAGGGATGCTAGAGCTTAATATCGGAACTCAAGGTTTATCATTTTCGAATTAAGTGGTAACTCTAATACAATTTTGTATCAGAGACTGAGTTTGATGGCTTTGTTCAATTTAATAACTTTGATATAGTTTGGTATCAAAGACTAGACAGAGCCTACCTAAAGTTTTAAGGTAATTAATTTTAATACAGTGTGGTCTTAAAGTTTACTTTAGAGAATAACCTTATTACTTTAAAATAAGTGATAACTCAGATACAGTTTGGTATCAAGGTTTAAAGTTATTGTTTCTGATATATCTTGGCACCATACCCTAAGTTTACTAACTCTGAAAGTTATCTCGAGTTACAAAGAAGCTTAGGACGTAATGAATAGTTTTATCGTGATTTCGGGAGTAACCAAAAAATAAAAGATTGAAATATGTTATTTGTTGTGCTTTATTATATCTATGTGGTAGATATAAGAGTTATGTTTTTTTCTGAACGATAATAAGATGGTTCATGTCCATCGATTTCTAATGACATGAGAAGGTATTGAAGGTAAGAGTTCAAGAGAACCTTAACCTTGAGGAGTTTAAAAAAAGAAAGGCATAAGGAAAATTTACAATGATAAAAATTAAATTCATTCTTTGAGTAACTCTCTTCAATGGTCTTTGTTCTTACTAATATTATTAGAAAAGTAATAGTCAATGAAGAAGTATCTATTGGATTTAAACCTTGAGACGTGTATTAGGAGAATGGAATTTATGAAGCAATGGAATATTGAATAACTTTGGGTGGAACTCAAATATGGTAGACCACATTGAGATATGATTTAATACTAGTATTGAGACTAGTTGAGAATTAATGGAAGTTATTCAATAAATAAATTAGTGGTTAATGATAAAAGCCCATTTGAGGTTAGGAAACCACTAATATAGTTATACTTCATAAGTTGTTATGAAGTACAAATTCCAGATATGGTGTGAATCCATATTGAAAGGTGAAATTGAGAATTTAAGACTAGAATATAGTTTAATCTAGAACATAGCAGTGAGTTGGTAAGATATTCTAGTCTGATGTTTTAGACTGGTATAGTCTAAATTGGAGAGAATGAGTGGTCAATGAATATGAGGATTTGAGGAATCCAAAGAATAATGTATAGTAGTGGGAATTAATATTTACTACCTAGGATTTACAACTCATTCTGACAATAAGGTGAAATCAGTTGTTCTCAAGAATTGGTTGAGATTTGATTGTCATAGTGGTATAATCAGAATTAAGGATACATTTAAAGATGATTTCAGGCAATTGTTGAATCATTTTGAATGGATGGTGCAAACCATTAGAACTTATTAGAACTCATGTTATGTTCAGACCAAAATTCCAAGTGCCAGTACTAAGTTTCAAAGGTGAATTACATGTATGAGTGTTGAATATTAACAACAAATCGAGGGATTTGACCGGGAGTGAGACAATACGAAGTTGTCATATATTCAACTCAAATGTAACAGAGAAAAATAATCTTGAAATAATTGAATATTACAAACTATTTATCCCAGGATCGCTAGAATCATTGTATAATTTATTCAATTAACTCAAGTATGGGATTGTTGTAAATTGAAATCAGATACAAGGATGCCTTGGATGAAAGTTAAAGTATAGTTTGACTACAATGCTTGCTTGATGATACCTAAATCGTGAAAGAAGTTAGAGGCTAATCCTAAGACTTTTTATTTAGGTTAGAATGTGTGTTGATACAATAAAGCAAAATTTTAGCTTATACCTCTAAATATAGTTCCAGAATTGTGAGAAGAACTATTGGGATTAATAATCTCAAGATAAATATTTGGTAATTGTAACAAATATGAAAGGCATCACTTGTAAATAAGAGGAAAGGTTTGTTGAGAATCTAGTAATCATTCTTAAAGATTATCGAGAATCTTAGAAGAATCATTAAAAGACAATCTTGAAGTATAAAGACCGGTGGATTGGTTTAAGGTTATAGCAGTGAATTTCAAACTATAGAAGTTTTAAAAGTGGAATTATCAAATTGATAAAAAATAAAAGTTGAGATTGATACCTAAATTTCCTAAATGTTAGGAATTCACTCTGAAAAATCACTCATTAAAGGTGATTGTGATGACAAGACCTTGAATAGAAAAAAATAGAGGATGTAGTCTCAATAAAAGTTCCTCAATAATATATCTTGAATGTGTTATGCAATGATGAACAATTGAAATCCTGCGCAAGCACATCATCAGTTGATTTGTCTGGATTGGTAATAATTAGCCCGTTCTTTAGAGCTCAGATTGGAGTTGAGCTAATGATGATTAATTGAGTAATTAGTTATAAAGAAATTGACTGAGATTACTCGTAGGTTAAGGTTTGATTACTAGTTATTGATATTTGGTATGGATAATCTCATATCAGAATATTGAGCATGTAAAGAATGTTCTTAGAACTTGAATAAAACGTGAGGCAAGAATGTTATGAGAATCTCAAGGATTTCGTTAAAATATTCATTCAGGTAAAATTCAAAATCATTATGATAAGAATGAATTGTTGGTGACTTGGAACGAAAATTGACGGTGCAATTTTATAAAGAAATTTGAGATATATCAGCAGGTGGAAGGTGAACGTTATTAATATAGAGGGTTAATTATATTATTTTTGCCTTATATGAATGAAATCTCATGCTCATAAATTTATGGTGGATTAACCTAAGTTGTGATGACAACTAAAGGTTGTTGATGTTGTAATTTTAAGATTGATGGAGTCTGTAAGTTTCTTTCCAATATTATGGTTTACTTTTTGTGGAAGAGTAACCGCGATATATGTATGTAGAAACAATTACGAGTTAAGAATAACCATGATTATTATTTCGGTAAAGAACCTAAAGTTTGGTTCCTAGTGGGGAAAAGATGTATAATAGCTAGGAGAGACCTTTCTCAATCTTAACACAATATATCTACGACTGGTCTTAGTTCTAGATAATATAATATCGAGCTTGTGACTTGTAAGATGTTAGATACTAGAAGAAATATTTTCCTATATAAGTTCTTTGGTATTGATATTATCAGGCTATATATGATGTTGATATGTTTTCCTTAAAAACTTATATGTTTTACTTCATCATCAATTGGAGTGGGACGATAAGTAATAATACAAGTTAATTTGAGCCTGAGTAATTCAGAACTACACAAAAGGTATTAATAGACTATCAGTATGCAATTACAATTTAGACAAACAGAAAGAATGTGTTGACAAAGCAAATGCGATTGCTAATCCTTGAGTAGGAGAAGAATAGGCATAGAAGATGTTGCTATTGCAGAGCTTCTCAGTATAGACTTCTTGAGGAAGTATCTATGATGATGATTCGTGTAAGTTTAGCTGACACGTCATCAATTGAGAAAGCTAGTTTTAGAGCTACAACTATATTCTCTTCAGCTTAATTTCAGGTTAAACTACAAATTAGTTTTTAGGAAAGCTAATCAGGATTATAAAACGCGTTAGAGATTAGCGACTAGAGTAAATCATCCTTATTAGTTAGTTTCTGACAATGGCGTGCTACGGTTCAAAGAGATTGTGGATTCCAGCTTAGGATTAGTTAATGCAGGAGTTGCTAGAATCTCATGGATATTTTTACTTTATTCATCCTGGTGGCACTAAGATGTATCGCGATATGAGGCATATATATTAGTAGCCTGGGATGAAGACTGATGTTGTTGACTTCGTAAAGAGATGTGAGATATCTCAGCAAATTAAGGCTGAGCATAGAAAATCTGAAGGGTTTTTGCATTCACTGTCTATTCTCGAGTACAAATGGAAACATACATTGGTGGATTTTCTTTTCAGCCTAATTCTGAGTCTGAGTAAACACGATGCAGTATGGGTTGTAGTTGATAGGTTGACGAAGTCTGCGCATTTCTTGCTAGTTTCCATGTAAGATCCTTTTGACCGATTATGTGGGGTGTTGAGATTTCATAGAGTTCCAGTGTCGATTACTTTAGATGGAAATCTGAGATTCTCGTCTGAACTATGGAGTGAATTGTAGAGACAGCTAAAAACTGTTCTTAACCTCAGTAAGGTATACCATCCGCAGACTGATGAGCAGCATGAGCAGTTGATTTGGTGCTAGAAGATAAGTTTCGAGCTTATGTCTTGAAGTTTAGTGGTAATTAGAAGAAATAAATTTCTCTGTATGAGTTTGATTTTAATAAAAGTTTTTAGATTAGTATTAGAATGCTCCTTTTAAAGCTCTGTATGGTCAGCTTTGTCATTAACTAGAGATTTTGGGTAGAGGTTGAGATACAATTTTATTAGAGCTAGAGTTGATTTAGAACTACATAGAGAAAATTCAGCATATTCGTCGACATTTGACTACGACATAACTAAGATAGAAGAGATATGCTGATAAACATCATAGGTTGTTGGAGTTTTTAAATGATGATCTTGTTCTGTTGAAAGTCACACCTATGAAAGGATTTTCCAAATTCGGATTGCAAGGTAAGCTTGCTCTAAGGTTCATTAGGTCGTTTAGAGTACATGAAAGAATTAGTCCCGTCGCTTACAGGTAAAAGTTGCCACCTCAGTTAACTAGAATTCATAATGTCTTCCACGCATCTGTGTTTCACAAAATGGAGACTCGGTTCACTCAAAGGATTGGTTTTTGAAATGAGTTTGAGCTTTGGAACCACTTATCTTATGACGAGAAGCCAATTTGGATACTCGATCATAAGATTTAGAGGCTGAGAAGCAAAAAGATTCCTTTGGTGAAGGTGAAACAGTAATTTCACGAAAATGAAGAACTAACCTGGGAGCAAGAATATTATATGAAATAGCAATTTCCATTGCTCTTCGAAACTACAAGTAATTTTATATTTACTTTAATTCCGAATACGGGATTACTTTAAATTTGGGAGACTATAACGACTTGTTACCTTAAGCTGGTGATTGGTGCTAATCCAGATCCTAACTAATCCGAGTTAGGTTTATGGTTAAGTTTGATGCACTTTGATTAGCGTGTACGTGGGTTTATATGATGATCGATGTTTGTTTCAAATGCTTAATGAGTTTTATAGGTTGTGGGATTAATAGGAAATTAATACAATCTTATAATCGAAAAATAAGTAATGAAACAATAAATAGTCGGTAAACCAAGTGCGACGAGAGGGTCATGAAATGAATGTTCACACCCGAGAACATTCGTAGGCTTGTCCCGTGAATTTATTGGCGAGAAAATACATGGATTATATATATTTATATATTATATATATAAATATATATAATAAAATTATAAGATTAGTTTAAATTATATGGATCATCGATCAGCCTCGAGATGAGCATAAATGTTGATGGTGTCAAAATGTGTGTCACTTTAAGGAGTGTCATTTTAAAACATTAACCACTTGATCAGCTTTGAGATAGCGCGATGCATATCTCGAGGAAATCCATATATATAAATACAAAACTATCAAACTTATACTCACTATTACATTCAATCATTCGATCGATCGATCGATCGAGAGAGAGAGAGAGAGAGAGAGAGAGAGAGTAGCTGAGGGTTTGAGGTGATAGAGGGAAGGATTCATGAGTGATTTCCAGTGGAGATGAGGAGCTTAAAAAATTGGTAATCAGAGATCATCACTATGGGTGAGTTTGGTTTATGAGTTTTAAGTTCAATTTGAGAATTAGTGATGATTTCTCTATGAGTTATTGTGTTTGTTGATAGGAAATGGTTTGTCACCTTACTAGAGGTCCTCCCTAATGAATTCTGGGAGTGCTTGAGGTTGTTGTAGTGATTTATGGATTGAAAAGTGGTTGCTACCTTGTTTACTATCTAGATAATACAAGGTGGAGCGCGCTCCACCTAGCAGAGGAGTGTGCTCCCTTCATCAGGTGGGATGAACCCATTTGGTAGAGCACACCCCACCAAGTGAGGGAGCCCACTCCTTCCCGAGAAAATAGCAAATAAGCTGATTTTTATTATAATTTATGGAGGACTTAGGGACTGAACTAGGGGTTCTAAATATAGGGTATTAGACCCATATTGATCATAAATGGTTTGTGATAGGTTATGGAATACCGAAAAAGCGTGAGATAAAATGAAACGTAGGAAGTTTGGAAATGGAGACTTAAACCGAAGTAAGTATGGACTCGCTTATTTATAAATGTTGTCCAGCTATCCTAGTATATATAGCTCATGTAGTTTATGGACTAAATGGGGGATTATGTACACTGTAATGATTTTTAAAAAATGGAAAACGGTGTGCAATGTGACTCACAATAGTAACTCTTGGTTTAAAGAATAGGTTTATAGGAGATGGGTTACCTTCCCGACCTATATATAACTCCTACTCAATTCGATAAGTTGTGTGGATTACATACTCACTAGAGGGTTTTGGATAGAACCATTGTGCATTAATGGATTAGGTAGACAACATATCAACCAATGTGTTGGTCTAGCAATTGCGTTGCTGGTGTCGGTATGTAATTGACCCTAGTTTTATAAATAAAATAGGAATCACAATGTAAACGTCATTGACAGTTTGACTTGCATCCGTTATTTATTGAATTATATGTTTTCCATATTCTTGTTAGTTAACATTGGTGCATATTGTTATTGCATAATGTTCTTGATTATTATATGGAATGTTGATTGCTTTGTGAGTCCTTACTTACTGAGCAAGTTGGAGAGCTCGCCCCAAATTAACATTTCAGGAATACCAACAATCACTACGACTATGGGATAGAGAAGATTTAGGAGTCTTGATCTTGTATTCTATGTATTGAATCTTCCATTGTCTAATAAAATTGTGTTGAATTATGTTTTTATAATATCATAAGGGATTGGAGGTTTTGTATAATCGAGTTTTATTCCAATTTGATTTAATACTGTATATCGTATTTAATTATTAAAATAGTATTTCATTTCAACTGCATTCAATATGTTTTACATCGATATTCGATATAGAGTGGTGTTTATCATGTGTAAAAGGAGAGGTTGCTGGCTCTAGTTAAGTCTAATAGGATTAACGAGGCTTAATTAGGGTTTCAGGACGGGTATCACCTTAATTATACTAGGGAATGCTACAAATAGGGTTTACATTAAACCATCCCACTTTTATTTCTTTTTCAACGACCCTCATCTCTCCCTTTTTGCTCTCATTCTTTGAACTATTTATGTGTCTCCCCAAGCTAACTACCACATTCTCATCGATTTCTCTTTATATTTCGGCTCTCTCGGCCATTACCCTATCGCACTCATCTCGTTCTATCTCGGTCATGCTCTTCCTCTCTCTCTCTCTCTCTTTCTCTCACTTATTACTAGTTCGCTGCCATGTAGGTGATGGTGATTATGAACAAGAAGAAAAAGACAGAGAAAAATAAGAACAAGTAGTGATTAAGTGAGAAAATGTGAATTCATATTGGTTTTCATTGATGAATTGAAATCCAAGCTTGGTGATTTTTGTTCTAAATCGATGAGAATGCATTGTGAGAGTCTGAGATTGACTTCCATGGTTTTGGAGTTGAGTTTTGAAATCATTTCATGTTTTGTAGTTATGAAGTCCTAGAACTGTCACACATTGGACTATGATTTTGATTGGGTAATGAATCATTTTAATTCAAAATTAATAGTGGAAATAAATGTTTATATGTTAAATATGATCCATGAGAATCAACATAAGTGCTGGTGGGAGTTTTGTAGGTCAATTATGGTGGAATTGGTTGCAATTTTGTAAAACGATTAGTTGTGCCACGGACGAGGCCAGGGATGGGGCCAAGGACAGGGCCGTGGGTGAGGCCACGGCCTAAAAACGTAAACTAAGGGCCACGGAGACAATTATACGATGCAAACCATGGTGCGAGTTATTGTTTTTTTTTTGTAACAAACACGAAAATGAGGTCGCGAAGCTTAGATTTCACGCCACAACCTAGAAATACGGCTTGGGCCATGGCTTAGAGTTTTGACTTATTCTTTCTCTTGATCACCATGACCGATTCTTCTAATATTCGCGCCAATTCTTTATTTTGAGTCCTAACACCTGTAAATCACATAAATGAGATATTGTTACCACTAAATAGAGATTTATGATTTAAAACCACACTAAACACTATATATTATGATGTCTAATTATACACTTATCAAACACCTCCAGTAAAGGAATGCATGATAACACACCCTACTACTAAACTAACTAGACTCTTAATAACTTTATTAGCTAAATAACATCTAATCCACCCTATACCCGATTCCAAGTTTAAAGAAGTTTCCTTTTGTTCCAATGTCATTAAATCAACCATTCCCTCGAAGAGGCTTGGAGTTAAGATTTGTCTAGAAACAAAGTCCAAACATCAATAGAATTCACATTTCAAAGAACTAGACTCAGTCAAGACAAAGACCGTCTACTACTCGAGAGTTTTTTGGGCCTATACACTCAAGCACGCAAGTATATAATTTATATTAAAATTAGTGCTTCAACACTCAATAAGGTACCATAAGCGATAAATGTAACCATGCTCTCCACTAATGTAGATTTAGCAAAGTTATGGGTCAATATGTCTTTAAAGTAGGTAGCAATGGGGTTGGGTTAGTGTAAAGGAAAGGATAAAAGGAAAATGCAAATGTTGGAAAAGGTCAAATCAACCTCACAAGCACTGAGAACTAACACATAAAAGGAGTTCAAATGGATAAATATATTACTCTCAATTTGTAGTCCTCCCTTTTTATTTCAACCACCAGTTCTTCAATTTGGCTCATTCTTTTTTAATTCCGTCTCAAAATGATAAATTTTTCATTGAATTCAAAGCCTAATTCATTTTTTCTTTTCTTTGAAGTCGGTGGGAATTTATTTCACTCAAAAATACCCCAAACTTGGAGTTTTGTGCATTTCATTACAAAACTTGCTATTTCTCGTTTTCGCTACAATTGTCCAAAATTTTTAACTAGGTAAAAGGAAATAAGGCCGATGGCTAGGGGTTTAATGATAGGTAGTCAAAGAAATAAAGTTATATTAGGCTTAAATGGGCTAACTAGTGATACCAATGTTGTCTATTCTGATCTATATAACACTTTTAATTCAATCATAAATCATAAAATATAAACAAACCTCCTTCCATTGCCAATAAACTTAAGAATGTTTTTCCCCTCTCTGCCTTCTTCCGTAATACCACTTCACTTGATGGCGAGATCTCAATGCGGTTTTAAATAAATCATATCCCAATAATTGTTTTACAGTTATTGGGGTCCGTTTAATTTGAAGAGAGAGGGGAGGGAATTAAAACCCCCGTACTCAAAACAATTATGCCCAAACTACCATCAAGTTGTGGGCCCAAAACATGAAGTACGTAATAACATAATATGGGTCACATATAATAGAGATTAATTAGGAAAAGATAATCTAACAATCTCTCACTTGACCCATGTTATAACTTGATGATTCAAAATAAAATATAATTGCGCACTTTTATTGAATCTATCAAATCACTTTTCCACTGAATTAAAATGATTAGATCATGGCGGTCACAAGTCATTTAGTCGACATGATTCCTTCCATGTATCACAACCAACTCAACCAGTATAACTTTAATAAGGATAATTCAACCCTCTAACCATAATGTTATCTCATTAAAATATAATGAAGGTAACAAGTACATAAGCAAAGACAAAGCTTTAATTGAATTCACAAGTGTCATGACAATAATATGAGCAATACAATTATAAATGTAAGTATACATACCACAATATTATGTTAACAAGGACTTGTCTATAATGCCCATACGTTCAACATGGCCAATAAACATTTTAGGCGGTAATCCTTTAGTTAACGGATCCGCTATCATCAGATCAGTACCAATATGCTCAATCGACACTCTTTGTTTTTGCACTTCTTCTTTGACAGACAAGTACTTCAAATCCATGTGTTTTGCACCTTTTGAATACTTGTCATTCTTCGACAAGAAAACTGCTTGCGAATTATCACAGTATAGCCTTATAGTTTTAGCTATACTATCAATTATAGCAAGTCCGAACACAAAATTTCGCAACCACAATGCATGAATAGTGGCCTCAAAGCATGCCACGAATTCAGCCTCCATAGTGGAAGTAGCAATTACAGTCTGCTTCGCACTCTTACATGAAAATGCTCCTCCAGCCGATAGGAACAAGTAACCGAATGTAGATTTCCTCGAGTCCACACATCCGGCATAGTCTGAATCAGAATACCCAATCACTTCGAGATGACTCGACCGTTTGTAGATCAACATGTAATCTTTGGTGCCTTGTAAGTACCTAAGTACTTTCTTTGCGGCTTTCCAATGATCCATTCCAGGATTACTTTGATATCGACCCAACATTCCAACAAAGAAAACTCGATATCCCATTCGAGTACAAGTCTCGGGCATACATTAAGCTCCCAACTAATGACGCATAAGGAATGCATTGCATTTGCTGACGTTCCAAATCATTATTAGGACATTGCATTAAACTGAACTTGTCCCCTTTCTGAATTGGAACTATTCCTGCAGAGCACTTGTCCATTTGAAATCTCTCTAATACTTTATTGATATATCCTTTCTAAGACAAACCTAACAATCCTTGAGATCTATCACGGAATATTTCTATTCCTATCACATAGGATGCCTCACCCATATCTTTCATTTCAAAATTTATAGAGAGAAATCTCTTTACATCATGTAAAAAAGCAACATCATTCGCAGCAAGAAGAATGTCATCAACATATAGGACCAATATAATAAACTTACTGTTGGGGCATGTGCCCTAGGTCAATCCGTTAACTGTCTTTATGAATACTTTTAGTTAATAAAATAGAGGATTTCATTTGCTGTTTATTATAATTAATTTGCATGTTTGCATTATAATAAGATCCATGGGTATTTACAGAAATATCATAAATGTCCTCAATCGATCATTATACTTGGGAACTATAATGAATTAAGACTAGTGTGAGTCTTGATTGATGATCATATGATGATTATACGTATAGGGATACGAATCAAGATCACGAGTACTTGTTAGGGAACAAAGTCTTGGGCCATCAACCCGCTATGAGAACATCACATGGATTAAGTCAATGTTGTTTCTCATGATAGATATATATTCCAGTCCTCTGACTTGAGATTACCAAAGACTTCAACATTAGGAACACAGTGATTTGACACAATCAAACGTTATCTTTAACCGGACAATTATAAACGTTGTGATTGGTTACTGTGTGAGCAATGTGATGAAGTTGTGTAATCAAGATAGAATTTGTTCCTCTATTATAAAGAGAGATATCCAAGTGGATCCTCGATGTGTTAGGCTGTTAAAAGGCCTAGTCTAAGTGAATTGATATTGATCAATGTCACTTGGATGTTTTCAGTCTACCTAGAGATCGAGACTAGTACGATTGAACATGTTGGACGACAATTTCATGCCTTATGTTTGATCAAAAGGATATCGTGTGACAAAAGGATGTTATATACACTATTGATTAGGTTGTATCGATTTGATATTCGTACAACTTGGGTAGTCATAATGTCTTGCTAGAGGCGCTTATGACTTGTATACCAAAATGTGTTTTGGTACACTGCCAACGTTGGTATGAGCCTATTGGGTCGCACACTAAGAATGGTTTTGCGAGATTTTAAGATGGTTCGAAAAATGAATTTTATATGATAAAATTCATGACGGAAACGTCCTTGTGGTGTATTACACTTATACTTCTTTAAGTAGGGGTATATGTGTAATTTATTTAACCGTCTATATACAAGGGTTGTATAAATAGACGCTTTAAGTTAGAATACACAAGACAAAAAAGATCAAAAGGCCGAAACTCTATTTTCGTTTTAGAAACGACTTAGGGTTTTTGGTATGCTCTGAATCGTTTTGGAGAGAAACAAAAGGATTTGGTATTCTCTCGAAGCTAGCACTTTGAATCTCGGCCGCCGTTCGTGTGTGGACTACTGGTAGAGGGCGTTCGTCGTTGCGCAATACTTAGAGATCGATCAACCTTCGAAAGGTATATTGCGACTGAGGTATGATTAAGTTTTCATGGTTTAAACGTTTTTAATGGAATTAGATTCGGATCCTGTCGGGGTTTTTGTCAAAATTGTTTTGTAATTTCCGCTGCGTATGAACCCCAAAACCCAACACTTACTCCCACTGATCTTCATATATATACACCGATCAACAGTGTTTTCTATAAAACCATAAGACGTAATGGTATTATTGAACTTAATATACCATTGTCTGGAAGCTTGTTTCAATCCATATATTGACTTCTTCAACTTACACACCAAGTTTTCTTTTCCTGTGGTCAAGAAACCTTCGGGTTGGTCCATGTAAACTTCCTCTTCTAAGTCTCCATTCAGAAAGGCGGTTTTCACATCCATTTGGTAAAGCTCAAGATTATAATGAGCTACCAAAGCCATTATAATTCTTAAAGAGTCCTTTGAAACTGGAGAGAATGTCTCTTTATAGTCAATGTCATCCTTTTGATTGTAACCTTTAGCGACAAGTCTGGCTATATGTCTTTCAATATTGCAATGTGAGTCTCTTTTTGTTTTGAAGACCCATTTGCAACCAACTTGCTTTGCACCTTCACCAACTCGACTAATTCCCAGACTTTGTTGTCATCCATTGATTTCAACTCGTCTTTCATGGCACTAAACCATTTTTCAGAATCATCACATTTCATGGCTTGTTTGAACGAGACTGGATCTTTGTCAATGCTCAAATCACATTCATGTTCAAGTGAATAAACCACATAGTCATTTGAAACTGCTGGTCTTTTTGTCCTTACAGACCTTCGTAATGTTATTTCTTGTGGTTCTACTTGATCATTTACAACTTGTGCATCATTAGCTAGTTCATTAACAATAAGTTCATTTTCCTCATTTGGAACAATGATTTGTTGTCCGGATTTATTGCGTAACCGTGATACAACAAGAGGAACAACAATTTGATGAGAAATGCTAGATGTAGGAGTTTTGAATTGAATTTCATGAATATCCACATTTCGTGATTCTTCACTCCCACTGTTTTGGCCATTCTCAATGAACCGAGCAGACTGCACTCAACTATTCTCGTACTATGGTTAGGACAATAAAATATGTACCCTTTAGACTTTTCAGGGTAACCAATGAAGTAACCACTAATAGTCCTTGCATCAAGTTTCTTTTCATGTGGATTATATATCCGTATTCGCTTGACATCCCCAAACATGAAGATGTCTCAAACTAGGTTTCCTACCGACCAAAGTTCATAAGGAGTCTTAGGAACTGATTTACTAGGAACCCTATTTAGCAGATATGTAGCAGTATTTTAAGGCATGCATCCACAATGATGAAGGTATAGTGTTACAACTTAACATACTCCTAACCATATCCATAAGAGTACGGTTCCGCCTTTCAGCTACACCATTTTGTTGAGGTGTACCAGGCATTGTGTATTGTGCACAAATACCTCGACTTTTAAGGAAATTTGCAAATGGACCTGGCCATTGTCCACTTTCATCATACTTTCCAAAGTATTCGCCACCTCTATCAGATCTCACCACTTTTACCTTTCTATCTAGCTGCATTTCTACCTCATTAATGAACACTTCTAAAATGTCCACTAACTGAGACTTTTCATGCAACAAGTATAGATAACAATATCGTGAGTAATCGTCAATAAAGGTGATAAAATACTTTTGACCACTCCAAGATGGAGCATCAAAAAGACCACAAATATCGGTGTGTATCAATTCAAGAGGCTCACTGCTTCTTGTGGCAGGACATTTTGATATATGTTTGGTTTGTTTTCTTTTAATGCAATCCACACATACATCCTAGTCAACAAAATCCAATTGAGGTAAGATATTACTTTTCACTAACCTCTTTACTCTTTTTTTGGATATGTGACCTAATCTTTGATGCCAAAGAAAAGCAGAGCACTCGTCATGTGCACTACGTTTATTTCCAATAACATGCTCAACATTAAACAAGGATTCAACAAACATACTATCAAGATTGAAATGATATAAGTTGTCAATTAAAATACCAGAACCATAATAGTATTTTTGTTTAAATAAACTAAAACAACTGTTTCCAATCTTTAAATTAAAACCTACACAATCCAATCTTGATACAGAAACAAGGTTCCTTGAACATTCAGGAACATAAAGACACTTTTCTAAATCTAAAAAGTATCTTGTATCTAGGATTAATCTGTAAGTCCCGATCCCTTCTATGCGTGCCTTCATTCTGTTCCCCATAAATAAGAACTTTTCAGTTCCGCTTATGGGATGGATTGAAAGGAATCCCTGCATAATATGTGAAACATGAGTAGTTGCACCAGTATCAAGCCATCAGGTATTATTAGGCACTTCAATTAAGTTTGATTCAAAACATACAAAAATGTAATGTATACCTTTCTTCTCAAACCATTCCTTTCGTTTCGGATAGTCTTTCTTGAAGTGTCCACTCTTCCTACATAAGTGACACCTCAGCTCTTTATGGATTCTACCCTCACGGACTTTCATTGAGGCTTTGTCCTTCTTTCTGTCCTTCTTTCCTGGGATAGTTTTGTTGCTGCTAGCTTCATCATGCATAATGAGATGAACTGAGTGCTTCCTCCTGTACGAGCATGGCCTTGATTTCTTGCAAGTTTCATTTTTCTTTTATGGTGTTGTAATTCACCTGGAACTGACCAAACTCAGGTGGAAGGGAATTAATAATGAACTTAACTAGAAATGATTCACTCACGTCCATACCCATTGCTTTGAGCTTCGCTGCCAAATTAGACATACTAGTCACATGATCATGGATGGGCTGTGACCACTCAAATTTCTTAGTGGTCAACTCACTCATCAAGCTTCCCACAATGGACTTGTTATCAATGTCCGATTATGAGTACTCTTTTAGTTGGATCATGAATTCCTTTGCATCGCTTGTCTTGGGCATAGATGGTTTGACATTTTCTGCAATCGTCAGTCGCATCAAATTCAAACTTAGCCTATTAGACCGCTCCCAAGCCTCATATAAAGACTTTTCCTCTTCGAGTGGCCTCGGTAATGGCCGCGGGCTTTTCGTCTACAATGATTGCCGAGTCAAGGTCCATTACACCCGCTTAAAAACGGATCTGCTCGAGACCAATCATTGTAGTTAAACCCATTGAACTTAACCATCATATTACCCAAGGCAAACATATTAGAGGACGCCGCAAAATATAACAAAATTATTCACATTAATGCTTTGAGTTAAATCTAATAGATTCGGACATACGAATACTTTTATTATGTATTTAAGTTCACCTTCGGGTGATACTTTAATACATAATTCATGCTATATCAAATTATCAATAAGCATACTTTCACAGACAATCAATCATACTTAGGAAAATAAGTAAGATATCTTTGGATAAAACATACTTATTTTAATTAAGTATGGAGATAAATCTCTTAAGTTTCATTAATTATAAGCAATGGTCCACCTTTGGGTGACCTCCTAGCGTTATAATTAATTTTGTCTTAATTAAATATTTAACATTTATTCAAGCTAGGCCACTTTGGTGATTAACAAGCTTTTCATTAAATAAACATTTAATTAAGCATACTTTAATTTTTTTATTATTATTTTAATCAAGATATACATGCCAATCATATGTATATATGCATGACAATAAATTAATCAATTAATAATGTGACATACATTAATATGTATATCACAAATTCGGTCAGCAACAAATATACGTATATCACAAATTCGATTGATATCATGTTACTGTGCATATCATATGGATATATAAAGGAAACGTAAGTGTTTTAATTTCAATGTAATCATAAGATATTTCAATAAATATCATGTAATATATATCATTGATACCACTATAAACAACATGATAAGCATGACATCTACATGAATTCCAAATTTGTGTTTATCTACAGACTCTAAATTTGTAGACTTTACAAACACTTGTGTGGATATACAGAAAATAAAATATTTTCTAACCTAAAAAATAGGCCAAGTAAGCCATGCATTCAACGAAAATTAATATTAATATTAATATTAACGAAATTGGGAAGTTTGCCGAAATCCAAAATTAACAATTTCTAATTAAATAGGTAAAACTTAAAATATATAAATTACCTTTTATACCCTTTTAACCCAAATTGAACAATCGACTTCAAGAATTATTTTCAATAATGTCGATCAAAATTAAAACAATAATGCGGAAACTATTATCAAGAATAAAAGTGTTCAACCATGCTCTGATACCAATGTTGTCTATTCTGATCTATATAACACTTTTAATTCAATCATAAATCATAAAATATAAACATACCTCCTTCCATTGCCAATAAACTTAAGAATGTTTTTCCCTTTCTCGCCTTTTTCCGTAATACCACTTCACTTGATGGCGAGATCTCAATGCGGTTTTAAATAAATCATATCCCAATAACTGTTTTACAGTTATTGGGGTCCGTTTAATTTGAAGAGAGAGGGGAGGGAATTAAAACCCCCGTACTCAAAACAATTATGTCCAAACTACCATTAAGTTGTGGGCCCAAAACATGAAGTACATAATAACATAATATGGGTCACATATAATAGAGATTAATTAGGAAAAGATAATCTAACATCATGTGCTTCTTGCTTGGCCATTTCTGGAAGACACGTAAGAGGGTAAAGTTTCTAAATATGATAACTTTCATATGTATTATATCCTAACTAATTCTTTCCACGAGAGCTTACTTGTATCTGCAAGCCTTATGGATCTTCAATAGTTAGGGAGGTAGTGGTCTCCGCAAAAACGCCCAAACCATCCAAATCGCATGGTCCGGTCTAATTTTTCAAACAATGGTTTGGGGCTGTTTTATTTTTTTGCAAAAACAAATGTATTTTATTTCAAATCATCGGAGAGTACATTAACAAGAAAAAAGGGTACAACTGACCACTTGACCAGACAATGAACTAGTTTCCGTGGCAATGACATGGGCAGTTAAATTTGTTGATCTAGTGCAAAAACCATACTATATGACCCTAGGTCTGTTAACAAGGCCTTACAATCAAAAATTAAGAAGCCAAAATAAGAATTATCTATTACATCACTCCTCAATGCATGTGTAACTAGTTAAGAATCCAATTGGGTCACCAGTCATTTCTCGGGTCTACCATTCAACCAGCTCAGAGTCTCACGAAACCCCATTGTCTCAGCTTCCTTGGGCCATAAGCTCCTAACTTGTGCCCCAAAAGCCGCTATGAAGGTCCCTTTGTTGTCTCGTGACATAACCCCGAAAGAACTCAAATCTTTCCCTTAAATACTGCAGCATCATTGTTGCAGGCAAAACCTCCTGGCTCCGAATTTTGTCCACCTAGATGAGGGAACCGCTACACCTTTGCCATCACTTTTTGGTAATGTTGCCTTAGCCTGCTTCCATTCCCATAGTTTGGATGAGGCCCTCGACTAATTTGTGACAAAGGCTGCCTTTTGTTTCTCTAAACTATCGCATTCTATTGTTCCACAAGTTCCACAAAATTATGAGCACCAGCTCGGACACCTCCTTGGTACAATTAGTGAACAAACTCTCTAGCCAATTGGGAACACTGCTTGATTGCAACATATCCCTACTCAAAAGAATCTCTTCCCAACAATCATGTGCTACATAATACAGCATGGAAGGTATCTTCTGGTCCAGTTTTACACATAGCGCAGAGGATATCAACTTGGACTCTTCTTGAGCGCAAGTTAACATTGGTTGGGAGGAGGTCTCTGGCAAAATACCAAACAAAATTATGCACCTTTGGAGGTGTTAACGAAATTATAGTAGTTAATGTCTAGTTTTCAAATTTTATTCCCAACAATCATGTGCTCCATGTACTTCAGTGAGGCCTCAATATCCACTCTTAACAGAGTGGACTTCCTTAGCATTATTTTCCCACATCCATACATCTTCTCGCTCAGATGTACTAAGCGGAATCAATAATATCAGGATTGATCCTTTTCATTAATTGAATAAATTATGGACAATGTCAGCATCCCATTCCCTTCCTTCTGTGGAGAAGAGCAAGCTCACTACTTGGGTGTCGAAATTCCCAACTGGGGCTGACTGAATGTTTGGATTACCTTAGTTAGGAAGCCATATGTCATGATAGATTCAACTCGATTCCCAAACCCCACCTTCTAAGGACAACCTTTCTTCAGTAGTGGTACAGAGATCACAATACTTCTCCAGATGTAATTAGAGCTATTACCCATAAGAGCATCCCATAGATGAGAGTGAAGGAAATACTTAGCTTTTAACAATTTGAATGCAAGGGATTCCGAATTTTTTAGAAGCCTGAATGCTTGTTTCATCAACATAGCTGAATTGAATTCTCTAACTTAGCTCATACCCAAACCCTCAAGCTTCTTCAGATAACACAGCTTCTTCCATTCACACCAATCCACATCCGTGAGCCACCAGAACTTATTCATGAGATTCTCTAGTTGATGACATAATCTCTTCAGAAGTAAGAATACACTCATCATGTGCGTGGTAATCAATTTTACAACTGACTTCAAAAGTACCTATTTCCTTGCTGTAGAGAGCATTCGGCCCTTCCAACTTTGGACAAGGTTTCACACCTTCTCAAAAATATAGCCAAACAACTCCTCATTGTTACTACCCACTCTACTTGGAAGGCCCAAGTAAAAGCTTGTTAATGAGGGCTGTTGCACTTTTAAAATGTTGCAAATTACTATTTTCAATTCCTCTCTGGAATTCCTACTAAAGTGGATACTTGAATTTTGGTAATTGATCATCTGGCCCATCCCTCTTTCATAATGTATGAGGAAGTCCTTCATCACCTGCTCTTCTTGACCCGTGGCTTTAAAGTATAGATAAAGATCATTGGTAAAAAATAAATGAGTAATCACGAGGGCACTAGCAATCTTACACCCATGGATAACACTACGGGAGGCCTGTTGAGATATAATGGATTAGAGATCTTTGGCACAAAGCAAGAACAAATACGGAGATATGGGATCTTCTTTTCTAATTCCCCTTGTAGGAGTCACCGGCCTAAACTCCATCCCATTAGCCAAAAAAGAATACCGCATCGATGTTATACACATCAACATAAAATCAATTCACCTCCTAGCGAAGCCCTGTTGGACATTTTCAAAACAAATGTTTAGTCATTTGGTTCTGATTTCTATACATTCCTAGTTGAAGGAAGTAGAGAAACAGTAACTAGACAAATTCCATATTATTTTAATACGGAGGCTGATCCTCAAACAGTAGAGGATGCAATGAAAGAAAGAGATGTAGCTTCCTGGAAAGAGGCATTAAATGATGATATGGATTCAATAATGAGAAATAACACTTGGGAGCTAGTTGATCTACCTTTTGGGTGTAAACCCATTAAGTGCAAATTTCTCTTCAAAAGGAAAAGAAGAGTTGATGGATCCATAGAGAAATACAAAGTGAGACTAGTTGCTAAGGGTTTCACCCAAAAGCATGGAATAGACTATTTCGATACATATTCACCAATAGCTAGAATTGCTACTATCAGATTGTTTATTGCAATTGCAGCTATAAACAAGCTGGTCATCCACCAAATGGACGTCAAAACTGCGTTCCTCCATGGAGAATTCGATGAGAAAATATACATGCAACAACCTGAAGGGTTCATAATGCCCGGTCATGAAAATAAAGTGTGTAGATTGAGAAAATCATTGTATGGTTTAAGCAAGCACCAAAACAATGGCACCAAAAATTTGACCAAGTTGTACTTGCTTATGGATTCAAAATAAATGAATCTGATAAATGTGTATATAGCAAGTTTGATGAAAGAGGCAATGGTGTCATTATCTGTCTTTACTTAGATGACGTGTTGATTTTTGGAACTGGCTTGGAACAAGTTCAGTTGACCAAAAGGTTTCTTTCAAGCAAGTTTGAAATGAAAGATATGGGTCAAGCTGATGTCATACTCGGAATTCAGATTGTAAGAGATGAGGGGAGTATTACTCTAACTCAATCTCATTATATTGAGAAAGTTCTCAATAGTATCAATCATTTGAATTGTGCTCTTGTTTCCACCTCGCTAGATTCAAGTATTGAGCTAGTGAAAAATACAGGCAATGCAGTTTCACAACTGGAGTATTCTAGATTAATTGGATGTTTAATCTATGCAATGACATGCACTAGGCCGGATATTGCCTTGGCAGTAGGCAAGTTGAGCAGATTTACAATTAATCCAAGTAAGTTGCATTGGTTTGCAATTCGAAGAGTTTCGAAATATCAGAAGAATACAATTAACTATGGTTTATGCTATAGTGGATATTCTTCGGTCTTAGAAGGATTTTCAGATGCAAGTTGGATTGTGAAATATCAAAATCATGCATCCACAAGTGGGTGGATTTTCACACTTGCTGGAGGTGCAATCTCGTGGGCTTCAAAGAAGCAAACTTTAATGGCTTATTCTACCATGGAATCAGAGTTTATTGCGCTGGCCTCGGCTTCAAAAGAAGCTGAATGGCTACGTGAATTATTACACGAGATACCATTGTGGCCTAAACAGGTATCTCTAATCTCTATCCATTTTGATAATGAGGCCACATTGGCAAGGGCTTATAGCCAAGTGTACAATGGTAAATCCAGACATATTGGACCGAGACACAACAGTCGAGAACCGATAACAAGTGGAGTTATCACGATTGACTATGTGAGATCTAGTCAAAACTTGGCAGATCCCCTTACTAAAGGATTGTCAAGAGACTTGGTGAATAAAATATCAAGGGGGATGGGTCTCAAGCCCATGAATTACAGGTCACCAATAGTGGAAACTCAACTCGACGCCTAACATTACGTTAAGTCTTGAGTTCGATGCAGTCAAAATTCATTATTAGTGTGACTGTGAGCACTAAATTTTAATAACCATCCCAAGGTTGTTACACTACAAAAAAAAGGATATTTAGAAACGAAATTAGCAACGGAATTTAGTTTCGTTGCTAAGAAAAAATAGTTTGAGACGGAATTGAGACGGAATAATTCAGAGACGAAACAGAGAGAGATCAGATACGGAAATAGAGACGGAATTGAGACGAAATTAAATTTCGTCTCAAAAAAATGGCGCCAACATTCCCACCAAAACTTTAATTTTTTACGACCGTCCATTACTTCTCGAGATTTGTGCGTGCTTCGAAGTTCGATCTAGACGCCCCAAAAATGGGGTTCAACCACAATAGAACTCTCTCTCTCTCTCTCTCTCTCTCTCTCTCTCTCTCTCTCTCTCTCTCTCTCTCTCTCTCTCTCTCTCTCTAGGTTCTCACAACCAACTCTCTTTCTCTCTCATCGAAATCTCTCTCTCTCACCGCTCTCTCTCTCTCACCGCTCACCGTCACCGCTCTCTGCTCTCACTCTCTCTTGCCGCTCTTTGCTCTCTCTCTCCCACCGCTCACCGTCACCGCTCTTTGCTATCTCTCTCTCACCGCTCTCTCTCACCGGAATCTCACTCACCGTTAACTCTCTCTCTCTCTCTCTCTCAACGAAATCTCTCTCCCAAACCCTAAATCTCTGTTGTCGCTGCGATTGAGGCTGCGACGAGGCCGTCGGGTCTGCAGTCGCCATCTACCAGAGATTGGAGCCTCCGAAGCCGTAAGCCGTCGCCGCTGTTCGCCGCTGTACCTCGCCATCTCCAAAGCGATTTATACATTATTAATTATAGGTCTTGATGAGCAATTCCAAAAGGCTAAAGAGTAAGTTTAATTTCTGTTTTCAGTTATCATTCCCAATATATCCTTCCTCATTTTTCATTGTTTTCTTACCATGTATTCCTTATTTTCTTCATTTAATTAGCACAATCGACAAAATATCTTGCATGGTTTGGGTCGTTTGCTAACTGGTGACATGATATATGTCCCTTACTATAGTTTCTTGATGTTCTATGCAAGTTCGTGAATTTCGGTGAGCCTTAAGAAGAGTTATGTGTCACTTGCTCTTTTAACTTTGATTTCTACCCTTTTCCTTGTAACAGGCAACATCATTGGATTTTAACAAGAACTACGATGCTAGCGTTTTTGAGACAGCCATAAGGTTGCATTGTAAGGTTTAATTTATTTTACTTTCCAATTTGTCTCTCTCTTCTTGGAATAATATCCTGGGATTGTGTTTGAAATGTAGAAAACGTTTTAAAGACAAAGAGGATGAGAGGCAATTCATTGTTTTCGCTTTAGCTCATGCTTACTTGGTCAAGTCTTAATTGGATTTCAGGGTCGTAGGTGGACTTCTCAGTGCTTATGATCTCTCTGGAGACAAGTTTTTACTTGAAAAAACTAGAGATATCACTGACAGGTTGCTCCCTACATGGGATACACCTTCTGGAATTCCTTATAACATGATCAATTTGGCTGCTGGAAATCCTCATAATCCTTCATGTACAGGGGTAGGTTGCGAATCCTGGATACTATTTGTATGTATATGGATCTCTGATCCAACTTTGACTTTCTGGTTCCCTGATATTGCATTTGGTTTTCATTGTTAAAGCTAACTCAGTCATGTACTTATAAATCTATAATACAACATCGTTTTTGATGAGGTATTCTTGTTGTAGACAACCACTTACTGTCATTACTTATTTGTACATCAGGGACAAGGTTTTAATTAGTACTTACCCTATTCCTTTTATGGTAGAATTATTGATTCAGCACTAACTTCTGATAACTAGTTTACTTGCTGACTGCAGAATATGGTTAGCAAAAAAGTGTTACGTATTTAATTATGTAGTAATAGTTGTGACTCAAATTTTTGTTTTTTTTTTTTGTTTTTTTTTTAATTTCTTGTGGCATTTGACAAAGGTTAGTTATTTATTTGATTTGCATTAAAAGTTGAAATTTTAGGTGATTTCTACTAACGAGTTGTTCAAACCTGTCTCTTATAGCAATCTGGTTTGGTTTTCTTTGTTTTTGATGTGTGTATTGAAGATGTAACAAGTGAAATTTAATTTTCTATAGTTGAGTCTTATATTGTTCCCACCCATGTTCAAGAATGACGGTTAAATTCAAAAAAATTATGATGTCCAACTTTTTTGCTATCAGATATGCATATGCATGTATGCGGTGTGCTCTTTGCAATCTGATGGAACTTTCTTAATCTATTGTTCTGTTGTCCCACAACATGAGAGTATCTTAGCGGATTCAGGCACCGAGCAACTAGAATTTATTGCTTTATCACAAAGAACTGGGGACCCTAAGTACCAGCAGAAGGTAAATTTGCCAGATTAATGGTGCTTCCCCGGTTATATGCCACCCAAAAAAGAAAAGGAAAGGAAAGAATTTTTTTAAAAAAATTGAGCCTTAGTCCCAAATTAGTTGGAGTTGGCTACATGGATCCTACGTTTCCATTCAGCTATGTTTAATACAACAAGTTTTATATCATTAATTGGATCCCTTCATAGAGAGTGACAAGTTTTTTGCACTAGCTACCGGAAAATCAAATCAATTGGTCCATTTATGCGAGCAACATCTTTGTTTCTTCAACTTGCCTATCGAAAATCAACTCATCTATTCATTCCCAACTCAACTTTCAGGTGGAGAAAGTTATTACCGAGCTTCGTAAGAACTTCCCTGCAGATGGATTGCTTCCTATCTTTCTTAATCCTCACTCTAGGTCATCATCATACTCGACAATCACCTTGGGTACGAATTGCGTGCATTTAAGGTAACTAAATCCTTTGAGGGAATTCTCTTTATTTCATTTCCATTTTTGAGTTGACATTAAATCATTTGGATTGTTTTACTACCGATCTTATATTGGTAATGTCATGCATTGTATATTACTATCTATGATTTCTTTCTGTAAAATAATCGTGTAAAAAATTGTCGCATAGCATTCTTTGTCTTGACTTCGTTCTATGATTGAATTCCTTTAATGTCGTTGATCTATGAGATATTGAATTTCTTTCTAAATAACATACTATGATTTGTGTAACTGTATTTATTGGTGAATGTACACACATATGTCAACATGTTTATGGTGTGATGCTTGTTTCTAAATTCTAAAACATGAAGTATTCGATAGGAATGATTCCAACCTTTGTACTTGCCCTTACTTAATGAGTTGCAGTGTTTTATCTATTATCCAATGTCTCTTGATTATGTTGGTTGTCTTATCTATTGGTTATGTTTTAGTATGATTTAGTTTGATGTTTCATAACTAGTTAAATACCCATATTTTGTTGTTTAAATGGCCATGTAGATTGGGCTTTGGCCAAGGGTTGCCTATGGTAGAAAACTAGAATGGAATTGTTTAACTGAGTGATGTCATTGATCATTTGTAAGCTTCACGTGTCAACAGCCACTCGAGTTGCTATCTAGTAACTTAATTATTTTGGATTGTTTGTACAGCAATGCCTCTCTAAGGGTCGCACGGGCATTCCTTAAATCTTTATTTCTTTTTCCTTGTGCATTTATGTTTTTTTGTAAGTAATTACTTATCCCTTTGATCTTTCTATGCAGGAAGACGTATATCAAAGGAGACGTCAAGAGCTGACCTAAACTACTTAAGAAAACAAATTTAATGCTACTATTATATTGTTGAAAAAATATTGATGATCCATGCATGCTAAGCTCCAAAGGAGACGTCAGGAGCTGACCCAGAATACACCGGACCAGCCGGTGGATGATGAGGTGAAGTACTACAAGGTGGTGGGTGAGTGTCCCGAAGGACGTGTCTACACTCTCAGGTCGTTAGGGAGAAAGAAAAGAAGATACGTAGATCCTGATGCTAGCACATCCCAGGTGCCAGCACAACGAGGGATGGGCAACTTTATGATACTTATGTATTTTTATGGTTGTTGTAGAACAATGAGAATCATAGTTTTTTTATGGATACTTAGGTATCTTAGACATTTATTATACTTGACTACGTTTCGTGAATATATATAGATATTTTTTAATATCGAATTGTTTGTTTTTTCTCATTTGAATCTTTGTTGTTGCTATATATTGTTGATTTGTGTATGTATGTGAAATTTTACTTTTTTGGGGATGTTAGCCCCCCCAAGGAGTTGTTGGAGGGAGTGCAGGCGATGGAGCAGGTCCTGTTGTTATTTTTAGTTTTAGAAGTTTTGGAGAACCAATTTGGTTCTTGTGAATATTTAAAAAATAAACTGGGCATAGAAACGGAATAGAGACGGATTAGCAATGGAATTTATAAATTTCGTTGCTAATCCGTCTCTAATTTGTGAAGAAATAGAATGAAAAAACTGGGTAAACAGAGTTTAGAAACGGAATAGAGACGGATTAGCAACGGAATTCGTAAAGTCCGTTGTTAATTCGTCTCTAATTAGCAACGGATTAGCAACGAAATTTATGAATTTCGTTGCTAATCCGTCTCTAATTTGCAATGGATTAGCAACAGAATTTATAAGTTCCATTGCTAATCCGTCTCTAATTAGCAACGGATTAGCAACAGAATTCATAAATTTTGTTGCTAATCCATTGCTAATTAGAGATGGATTAGCAACGGACTTTACGAATTCTGTTGCTAATCCGTTGCTAATTAGAGACAGATTAGCAACGGAATGCAAGTAAAACCATTCACTTTGGAAGAATGTGAATTTATGTTCCATTTCTGTTTTGTTTCTAAATTTCGCCTCTAATCCGTCTCTAATCAGCAATAATAACACATTTCCGTTGTTGACTAAATCAGCGACGACAATTTTAGAGACCCATCCCTTTGCAGAATTGAATTAGAGACAGAATTTATGTTAATCAGCAACGGAAATTTCCGTTTCTGATCGGCTATTTTTTTGTAGTGTTAGTGCTCGGTACCTACATGTAAAGAGAGGAGGTTGAGATGATCTTTTAATAGTCTTTTAAAGGTGCTTAAATTACGGGGTACTAGAATGGAGACTACCTATGTGGATGTGAAGTGCGACCGTTTTAAGGAGTTCAAGGGCTTGGCTCCAAAGACATACACGAGAAGATACGGGACACAATGCCAATGTTGAATGTGTCAGGATATTTATGGCTATTTGCTAGTGTAAGTTATATGCATGATATGTTTATGCTACATATTGAATAGTATCATCGGTTCAAAGTTTATCTACCATGTAATTCTGATATGATGTAATGAACTTTTTACAAATTAGTGGTTCAAATCGCAAGATACCATTCTTTATGCATATAATATTTGAGATTTCGTGGATTAAATGATCTGATTATTTTGAAAATGGCGGGGCATTGTTGGACATTTTCAAAAGAAATGTTTAGTCCCACATTGGTTAGAAACTTCAAGTTTAAATAGTATATATATATATATACTCTTGCACTACAGTGTATGTAAAATAAAAACACAAGTACTATGCAAAGTAAGTCACACGCGAGCGCACGCGCCGCATGGCTCATATGACGCTTTTATAGGTGCACTTAGCACTTGGCACGAGGCACGTGTGCGTGTGTATCAGTGTGTGAGCTAACCATGGGTAAAGATTTTTACCATTAATATTTTACCATTTTCGAAATTACAATGTGGGTAGTTATTAGATTGACCCACTCAAGCATTAAATGGGCAGTTAATACACCCATTCAATACTTGACTGAACGGGAGCAGTTGAAACTGCTCCACTACTCCACTACCCCATTTTCTCTATAACTGGTCTTGACCAGTGTTCTATAAGAGAAGAGGTTTGGGGATGAAGAAATCATCTCGAAATTAACCAGCATTTGCTCTTGTTTTCATTTTTCACTACTGCAAAGTGAAAGTTGAGTTTGCTTCATCGTATCTTTTAGGATATTTGCTGACTCTTGCAGTGTAGAGAGCAAAACTTCCTTTAGGAAAGTGGCAGTGTTACACGCTTTGAAGTCATTGCTAATCCATCTAGTCTAATAATTTAAAGGAAGTTTTATGTTGTTGCAATGGCTTCGTCAATCAAAAAGATGTCGGCTAACATTGTGAAGCTGGATCACTTCGATGGACGCGATTTCCTGAGGTGGCAGAAGCGAGTGCATTTCCTTCTGGTGGCGCTTCATCTAGTGTATGTTCTGGTTACACCCAAGCATGTGGAGTCCGATGATGAAACTGTCGAGCAAATTAGGAAGAGGCAAAAATGGGAGACGGATGACCACACCTGCAGAGGTCACATTTTGAATGCCATGAAGGACTCACTATTCGACCTCTACTATGACGTCCCCTCTGCCAATAAGCTGTGGGAGAAACTGGAGGCGAGGTACCAAAAGGAGGATGCGACAAGTAAGAGATTCCTCATATCAAAGTTTATTAATTTTAAAATGGTTGATGAAAAGTCTGTTATGGAACGATTTCGTGAAATTGAGAGGATTAGAAATAATTTCTCTCAACACAATCTTGTCATGGATGAAACAATTGTTGTGTCTTCTATTATTGATAAACTGCCCTCATCTTGGAAGGAGTTCAAACGAACTCTTAAGCATAAAAAAAGAGGACATAACTCTTGATGAACTAGCTAACCATCTTCGAGTGGAAGAGGATTGTCGCATGCAGGAAAATGAAAAATAGCAGAATGCTCAGGAGTTTTCAAAGGTGCATGTGATGGAGGCAGCAAAGTTCAAAAAACCCTACTAAACAGGCCTAACAAGCCTGGTGGTTTCGAAAAGCCTGCTGGTTCGGAAAAATCGAACAACCAAAACCAGAATCAAAGGAAGCAAAAAGTCACTTGTTGGTTCTGATGGCCACTTCAAGTCTGAGTTTTATCATTGGAAGAGGAAGCAAGGAAAACATCATGCTTCCTCCAGCACTGGAAAAGGTGCGGGAAACGACAATGATGATCTCATTGCTATGATTTCTGAAATCAACGTCATTGAAAATGACATGGTTTGGTGGGTTGATTCTGGTGCTACTCGACATGTCTGCAAGAACGAGAGGTTATTCAAAACCATGGAGGCAGTAGATGAAAATATTGTCTTGTACATGGAAAATGATGCTACTGTCCCTATTAAAGGCATAGGTAGTGTTGATCTGAAGTTTACTTCTGGCAAAATTGTAACACTCACTAACATGTATTATGCACCAGAAGTGAGGAAGAACCTAGTGTCGGGTAGTCTTTTGAATAAGTTTGGTTTTAGGCTTGTATTTGAAGCTGACAAATTTGTACTCTCCAAGGGAGGGGTATATGTAGGGAGGGTTACGTTTATGAGGGCATGTTTAAGCTCAATGTAATTGCTTTATCTAATAAGAATATTGTTTCTGCGTATCTTGTTGAGTCTCCTTCATTTTTATGGCATTATAGATTAGGACATGTTCATTTCAGAAAATTATATGATATGGTAAATCTGGAATTACTGTCTTATTTTGATAAATATGAAGGAAATTGCAATGCATGCATGAAAACAAAAATAACTAGAAATTCATTTCCTAATGTTGAAAGAAATTCAAAGCTACTTGATTTAATACATTCTAATGTATGTGACATACATAGTACACCATCTATAGGAGGCAATAAATATTATATAACATTTATTGAAGATTATAGCAAGTTCAGTTATGTTTAAGAGGCAATGGTTAAGTTTCAGGCCTATAAGGCAGAAACTGAATTGCAATGTGAGACATTTGTAAAATGTTTAAGGTCTGATAGGGGAGGAGAGTATTATGATCCAAAGTACTTTGAATCCACTGGAATAGTCCATGAGACTACTGCCCCTTATACACCACAACAAAATGGCGTGGCTGAGCGTAAAAATCGTGTTCTGACCGAAATGGTTAATGTTATGCTATCAGACTCTGGTTTGAGTAGTGGATCTTGAGGAGAGGCATTGCTGATTGCATGCCATATTTTGAATAGAATTCCACAAAAGAGGAATAAAGTCACCCCATATGAGTTTTGGAATAAGCGAAAAACAAATCTTAGTTATTTAAGAGTTTGGGTTGTAGAGCAGTAGTAAAAATACTTGAGCCCAAAAAGAGGAAATTGGGTGAAAGGGGAGTGGAGTGCATATTTATTGGATATGCACAACACAATAAGGCATATAGGTTCATGGTAATTGAGCCTAATAATTCGATTTCAGCAAACATTGTAATTGAATCAAGGGATGCAATCTTTGATGAGACAAGATTTAAATTTGTTCCCAAAAGTATTCCTGAAGAAAACCAAAAAGGGAAGGAAGTCATAGAAATTGAAAATGACAAAGAAATAGAAGAAGTTCCTGAACTTCGAAGGAGCAAACGAGCTCGGAAAATTAAGTCGTTTGGTTCTGATTTCTATACATTCCTAGTTGAAGGAAGTAGAGAAACAGTAACTAGACAAATTTCGTATCGTTTTTATACGAAGGCTGATCCTCAAACAGTAGAGGAGGAGATGAAATAAAGAGATGCAGCTTTCTGGAAATAGGCATTAAATGATGATATGGATTCAATGATGGGAAACAACACTTAGGAGCTAGTTGATCTACCTCCTGGGTGTAAACCCATTAAATGCAAATTTCTCTTCAAAAGGAAAAGAAGAGTTGATGGATCCATTGAGAAACGCAAAGTGAGACTAGTTGCTAAAGGTTTCACCCAAAAGCATGGAGTAGACTATTTCGATACCTATTCACCAGTAGCTAGAATTGTTACTATCAGATTTTTTATTGCAATTGCAGCTATAAACAAGCTGGTCATCCACCAAATGGACGTCAAAACATCATTCCTACATGGAGAATTCGATGAGAAAATATACATGCAACAACCTGAAGGGTTCATAATGCCCGGTCATGAAAATAAAGTGTGTAGATTGCGAAAAATCATTGTATGGTTTAAAGCAAGCACCAAAAGAGTTGCACCAAAAATTTGACCAGGTTGTACTTGCTTATGGATTCAAAATAAATGAATCTGATAAATGTGTGTATAGCAAGTTTGATGAAAGAGGCAATGGTGTCATTATATGTCTTTACGTAGATGACATGTTGATTTTTGGAACTGATTGTGAACAAGTTCAATTAATGACTAAAAGGTTTCTTTCAAGCAAGTTTGAAATGAAAGATATGGGGCAAGTTGATGTCATACTCGGAATTCAGATTGTAAGAGATGAGGGGAGTATTACTTTAACTCAATCTCATTATATTGAGAAAGTTCTCAATAGATTCAATCATTTGAATTGTGCTCATGTTTCCACCCCGTTAGATTCAAGTATTAAGCTAGTGAGAAATACAGGCAATTCAGTTTCACAACTGGAGTATTCTAGATTAATTAGATGCTTAATGTATGCAATGGTATGCACTAGGCCGGATATTGCCTTGACAGTAGGCAAGTTGAGCAGATTTACAATAAATCCAAGTAAGTTGCATTGGTTTGCAATTCGAAGAGTTTTGAAATATCTGGAGAAAACAATTAACTATGGTTTATGCTATAGTGGATATCCTTCGGTCTTGGATTGTGAAATATCAAAATCATGCATCCACAAGTGGGTGGATTTTCACACTTGCCGGAGGTGCAATCTCGTGGGCTTCAAAGAAGCAAACTTTAATGGCTTGTTCTACCATGGAATCAGAGTTTATTGCGCTGGCCTCGGCTTCAAAAGAAGCTGAATGACTACGTGAATTATTACACGAGATACCATTGTGGCCTAAACCGGTATCTCTAATCTCTATCCATTTTGATAATGAGGCCACATTGGCAAGGGCTTATAGCCAAGTGTACAATGGTAAATCCAGACATATTGGACTGAGACACAGTTGTGTCAGAGAACTGATAACAAGTGGAGTTATCACGATTGACTATGTGAGATCTAGTCAAAAACTGCCAGATCCCCTCACTAAAGGATTGTCAAGAGACTTGGTGAATAAAACATCAAGGGGGATGGGTCTCAAGCCCATGAATTACATGTCACCAATAGTGGAAACTCAACTCGACGCCTAACATTACGTTAAGTCTTGAGTTCAATGCAGTCAAAATTCATTATTAGTGTGACCGTGAGCACTAAATTTTAATAACCATCTCAAGGTTGTTAGTGCTCGGTACCTGCATGTAAAGAGAGGAGGTTGAGATAATCTCTTAATAGTCTTCTAAATGTGCTTAAATTATAGGGGTACTAGAATGGAGACTACCTATGTGGATTTGAAGTGCGACCGCTTTAAGGAGTTCAAGGGCTTGGCTCCAAAGACATTCATGAGAAGATACAGGACACAATGCCAATGTTGAATGTATCAGGATATTTATGGTTATTTGCTGGTGTAAGTTATATGCGTGATATGTTTATGCTACATATCGAATGGTATCATTGGTTAAAAGTTTATCTACCATGTAATTCTGATATGATGTAATGAACGTTTCACAAATTAGTGGTTCAAATTGAAAGATACTATTATTTATGCATATAATGTTTGAGATTTCGTGGATTAAATGATCTGATTATTTTGAAAATGGCGGGGGATTGTTGGAAATTTTCAAAAGAAATGTTTAGTCCCACATTGGTTAGAAACTTCAAGTTTAAATAGTATATATATATACTCTTGCACTACAGTGTATATAAAATAAAAACACAAGTGTTATGCATAGTAAGTCACACGCAAGCGCGCGCGCCGCGTGGCTCATATGGCGCATTTTAGGCGCTTTTATAGGCGCACTTAGCACTTGGCACGAGGCACGTGCGCGTGTGTATCTGTGTGCGAGCTAACCATGGGTAAAAATTTTTACCATTAATTTTTTACCATTTTTGAAATTACAATGTGGGTAGTTATTAGATTGACCCACTCAAGCTTAAATGGGCAGTTAATACACCCATTCAATACTTGACTGAGTGGGAGCAGTTGAAACTGCTCCACTACTCCACTGCGTCATTTTCTCTATAACTGGTCTTGACCAGTGTCTATAAGAGAAGAGATTTGGGGAGGAAGAAATCATCTCGAAATTAACCAGCTTTTGCTCCTATTTTCATCTTTCACTACTGCAAAGTGAAAGTTGAGTTTCCTTCATCATATCCTTTAGGATATTTGCTGACTCTTGCAGCGTAGAGAGCAAGACTTCCTTTAGGAAAGTGGCAGTGTTACACGCTTTAAAGTCATTGCTAATCCATCTGGTCTAACAAGCCCATCTTCGGCATAATATCCTCAAGGAAACTCCACTCCACCCTATCGTAGGCTTTGCTCATGTCTAACTTCATTGCAACATTCACGTCTTTCCCTTGTGTCTTTTGATGAAGCCGGTGGTTGACTTTGAATTCTGAGATCACATTATCAGTGATTAACCATCCTGGGATCGATGAAAGCACTTTAAGCTTCAAAATAATCTCCGGTAGTATAAGCTTCAACTATTGGCATGCATTTTTTATACAATTTTATATAAAACATTACATAATGAAATGGGTCGTAAATCTTGGATTACTTCCGGTTTGTTCTTTTTAGGAATAAGAATAATAATAGTGTCATTCAAAGAGTTTGACAGAGTACATTAACTGATTATTTGCAAACAAGCTGCTGAAATACTTTTGCCAATAATCAACCAAAAGTGTTGGTAGAACGTTGGGTTCATGCCATTGGGGCCTGGACTTTTGTTTGGGTGCATAGAAAACATTGCTTCATGCACATCCTCTACATTAAAGCCTCTAGAAGGCATTCATTCTATTCAACTGTGATTCTAGGATGTACATTGTCCAAAATCGGATACATATTTCCTTGACTAGAAGTAATTGGGGTCATTTATAAAACTTGAAAACCGTGATTCCGTAGTTTGGTGGTGATTTCCATTTATAGAAAACTACGGTTCACCAAACCGCAAAACCACTCCCAAACTTGGAATGAATTAGAATAGAGTTGAAGCATTTTCATGTTGTTTTAACTTTTGAAATGAACTTAGGCTCATAATTTTGATTAAGTTCATGTGTTTCATTGTGTTTTTGGCGAATGGTCATGGATGGACATATATGGAATGTGTGACTTTTTTTGTTGAAAATGTGTAGCTGAAAAATCGATGGTTTTAAGAGTTTCGCGGTTTGGTGGTGGTTTGTAAGACGGGCGAACCATAAAACCCCGATTTGATGGGGGTTTGATGGTTTTCCCACCTTACCAATAGTAGTTTAGTGTCCTTGATTTAACCAC
Organism: Stephania yunnanensis; assembly: GCA_039657365.1. Taxonomy (NCBI): domain Eukaryota; kingdom Viridiplantae; phylum Streptophyta; class Magnoliopsida; order Ranunculales; family Menispermaceae; genus Stephania; species Stephania yunnanensis. The sequence continues at coordinate 12,320,758 of CM077592.1, forward strand.
CTTTAATTTAAGAGTGTAGGGTTTTACTCCAAAGCAACTAAATACTATTTGAAAAGAAATCTACCCTTATATACTTGGTTATGAATTTATACTTAATTAACCAATGCGGGACTTAATAGAGTGGGAAGTGATGTGCAAAACACATTCAATGCACTCCTACTGTTATGTAATTTAGTGAAGACATTCATCAATTCTTTCTCCACTCCCTCTATTTTTAGTTACACTTGTGGCCTCTTCAAGTACTACTTGGACACATGGCTCAACATTGCAGTTCTTAGACCTCTCTTGTTCATAACATGCAAGCTCTTAACTCCACATATTGGGCTCAAAGAATCCATTCAAGGCTGCAAAACTCTACAAAGTCAATAAGATAAAAACAAAACACCTTTTGGCCACGTACTTACGTGGGGTCTTCTTCCAAGTCCAAAACTGCTCACATTGAAACATTAATAATGTCCAAAATGTATGCTCTTGAATTAATTAACCTAAAATTAAATGAAATCAATCGGAACATCAGCAGCGTGTGTTCTTTGAACTTTAACGTCATCAATCACCTCAGCTGGCCGAAGTGTTACAGTTTAAATTGATTTCGTCTCCGTTGTATTGATATTAGTTGTACGCCTCTTCAACAAATATATGTATAAAGGGAATTTGTCTTTCTTCTTGTCAAATTTGTAGAATTGATGTTCCTAACACTCAACACGGGTATAACAATCTATTATATCGATGAGAATAGATTTTGCAATATATTCATTCTCACAATGAGGGCAACAACCTCACGAAAGAGACAATAACTTCACAAAAAAATATACCAGCACCCTCGAAAGAGGACAATCGAGCAACAAAAAAAACCCAACAATGAGGAACACCGCACAATGGCGAAAACCAAACCCTAACAAACTATCTTAAAATCATATAACAATATAACTAAATACAAGATAAATCCTACTTGCGGACATCCGCAATCACATTTGTCTTTAATTACTATGGCTTTTGTGATTTTACAAATGGTGATTTTTTTTTGTAAATCTATTATTAGTAAGCAATTAATTTGAATGCGTATGTAATATTATGTTTATATGTAATGTGATTTGGCCTTGAGTTTTACTACCATCAACAGCTTGGCCTATTGTAAATTTACTACAAGCTATTTTTTTTTTTGGATGAAACTACAAGTAAGCTATTCTTTTACAAGCGTGAGTTCTACTCATAGTAAAAAGTTTTGTGGATACGAACAAACTTATTGTAGATATAAACAATTTTAAAATGCTCATATAACTTGATCAACCCAGGATCCGTAGCTATTTCATGCGTGATGGTTAAGAGTCAGTCGAGTGCCTTAACATCAAAACTATTAAAAAAATCAATATATTTAAAATTGAATAACAAAATTATTCAAATTCCTGACTATTAATTATTAAGCACATATATTTCAGTAACATTACCACCGCGTCCATGTTGTCAAATCACTATCTTCTACATTATTGAACTTCAAAAAGGAAACAGCGGATATTCATTTTTCTCAAAATTAGTTTTGACCGATCAAGATATTATGTTGAACAAGGCACTTGAAAAATAATATTTTATGTAAAATCTTTGAATTGAACCGTTTGCACGTGTGTGGATATCTTTATCTATCCAAGAGCAACAGGAAAACATCTAGGACGGCTGCCTGCCTGGACGAGGAAAGGTTTTTGGTCAAGTTTGAGATCTTTAATTGTGTCTACTCTTGCTCTCTAGACAGCAAAAATGAAAGATGATATTTGCATTCAATATTTGACAAAATATAGAAACATCAATCATTCCGATACTCAAACTACATGTATATTATTTTGGGTCAAGGTATTATTTTTTTTATAAGAATGAAATAATATTTACACTCATAAAAATTTAAACTCATGACCTCTTTGGTGGCATAGTTGGTGTTTTGAATCAAGGTATTATATTTGTAGTTACTGTACCAAACTTAAAAATTTGACAACACAAATATTTAATAAAAAATTAAAAAATAAACAAAATAGTCCACAAATGATTGCGTTTAATTAATAATGATCTAGAACACGATGGATAGGGCTACTCGACTTTAACCAATATTGATCGCTATAAATATTATATCTATTATTTTTAGTGATTCACGTGTTAGTTATATAGCGAGATTTATATGTGTTTTTATGCACACAAATCACTCTTGCGAGTCAATATGTGTTAGGTGTGACTTTGAGTCGTCATCCCAGCACTTCTCATTTCAATGCGCCCTCACGTGTCCCTCCAACCTCATAAGTCAAGCCAAACCTCACCTCCCCAAATTTCCCATCTCAACCACCCTTAACGCTGCCATATATAGCCACCCAAGCCAAGCTCAAATCCGGCAAAAAATACACACAATAATGGGCGGTCTTGATCATAGGATCACGGTACCACTGCCGCGGCCGCAACCGTTCTTCAAGACCATGAAATCCACCATGAAGGAGACGTTCTTCCCGGACGACCCACTTCGCCAATTCAAGAATCAGACCTTGTGTAGAAAGGTGGCTTTGGGGTTCCAGTACTTCTTCCCCATCCTCGAATGGGCTCCTCGTTACACCCTCGACTACTTTAAGTCGGATTTTCTCGCCGGAATCACCATCGCCACCCTCGCCATCCCTCAAGGCATCAGCTATGCCAAGCTCACCAACTTGCCTCCCGTTGTAGGCCTGTGTGAGTTACAATAATATATATGCAGGGCGTGGTTACAATTTTTTTTTCCTACATGTAATTAATTAGTGATTATCGATATGTCTATTATATAAAAATGTAATTCAATCTACTAACCCAAACAATAATATGACTAAATACATATTAATTATATTAATTATAAAATAATACACGTTATGGCAATATATAATAATTATTAGAGGGGGAGCTACTTTCTTTTTCTTTTCTTTTTTTTTGAATTGGAAGAGGGAGCTACATTTGTTCATATTGCACGTACGTAAGGATTTGAAGAGAATATGTTAGGGTAGTAAGGGTCATAAGGCACCACACAACATTTTCCAAGAATTAATTAATACTGAGTAATAGAGGATAAATATGTTAATTAACTAATTAAATTAAATAATGTTTTCAAAAATAAACTAAATAAATTTATAAAATAAAAATATTTTAATTGAAATTATTTTCTGGCATAATGACATGGATGGATATATGTTAATTATACTTTAATTAATGATTAACATATGGTGCAGATTCGAGCTTTGTTCCACCGTTGATCTACGCGATGATGGGAAGTTCGAGGGATCTCGCAGTAGGGACAGTGGCGGTGGCGTCACTGCTGATGGCGTCGATGTTGGGAGATGAGGTCAGTGCTGCTCAGCAGCCAACTTTGTACCTTCATCTCGCCTTCACTGCCACATTCTTTGCTGGTGTTTTTCAGGCCGCCTTGGGCTTATTAAGGTTAATTAATAATGAAACTTTTATTAATTAAATAAAATTAAAATTAGTACTTTTCTATATATCTTCCTAACAATTATACTTATTATAACCACAATAGATAATAATTAGTATTTCCACTAGAGAACAAGGTTAGAGAATCTTAGGTTGATATTTAATATAAGTCCATCTAGATTTTTGGATAATAATGGATCTTGATTTGCAGTTATATGAGCTCGTTAATTAAGCCCACTTAACTAAATAAGCTCTATAAATTGGTTGTGACTCATCTAAATCTTATAGATTTATTATGACCGGCTAAATAAATTAATTATAAATGTTCAAATTTTATAGAATTATGATTTAGTATGAGGTTTGAGAAGAAGAGGTCACGGATTTCAATCTCAGTAAGGGCGACTTGTTTCTTTCTTAAAAAAAAATAATAATAAAAAATATTACAGGGCTAAATCTATGAATGTTTGGTGAAAGTCATTAAACTTGCAAATTGCTCGTGGTAAATATGGGCATTTCTTTAAATTTATTGGCTAATTATATATCATCATACTCTAATGATCGATTTTGTAATTAAGCATTTTTGGGTATTGCAGGCTAGGGTTCATAATTGATTTTTTGTCACACGCGACCATAGAGGGGTTCATGGCTGGTGCAGCAATGGTGGTGTCATTGCAACAATTAAAAGGGATAATGGGAATAGACCACTTCACCAACAAGACTGATATTGTCTCGGTCATGCGCTCCATCTTCACCCAAACTCATGAGGTCTCTCAATTAACTAATTCATCCCTATATATCCTCATGGATCAAACAAGACTTCATGATGAAGTATATAATTAAATGTGGATCTCTCCTCAATTAATATCGAAACTTTTTGAAGTAAAACCCCAATATCTTTATTGTAAAATGTGTGCGGTTAAATTGGTAAAATATCGATACTAGCAGAGATCCACGATCTTGCATAGACGTGACCGATCGGGTGAAAAATTAATTACATATATTATGCGAGTTTCATTTTGATTTCTATTAGTTACATTTTTTTACTTTATTAGTAAGTATAATCATCATCATTGTTTTTATTAATATTGCTATCTATATATGAAGATTGTTTAGCTTATAAGGAACATTTGTTTGTGAAATAATAGTGGTGGGACTACTGACGGTGTTGATTGTTGCAGTGGGAATGGCGAACCGTGGTCATAGGTTGTTGCTTTCTCATCTTCCTTATTCTCACAAAGCGCATTGTAAGTAAAAACATAGCTGAATTATTATTGTAAGAAAAATATAAATATAAAAAGTTCGGACACAATGGACATCAAAAATAAAAATAATAATAATAAAGAAAAAACTTTTCATTGTTACATTACTAGTCTATTGTGTTACCAAAACATTGCCGGATTTTTTACACACTTGGTGGCAAAAGAACTTTCGACTCCATCTCAAAATATTTGTTCTTTAATCCTTTTGACTGGTCGATTGATTTTTTTTTTTATTTTTTTTGCGGCATAAGCAAATAAGTATAGGAAAATATTAGAATGACAATAATAATATCACACCACAAGATACATTAACTCATAAAAGCTTTTCATACAAATTCAATCCATGTGTTATGCATTGGGATCTATATATATGAGTCCACATCTCGAGATACATATAAATAGCTCTTGTGAGCCAATATATGTCTTGTGTTGTGAGATACTGTTGTCATTTTAACACTTCTTATAAGGATAAAGTATAATAATTGAAGGCACGTATTCAAAATATATTTTTGAAAGAAATGTTTACTTGTACAAATTGACTTATTTGAAATAAATGCATGTTTTAAAAATATGTTTTTAAAAGGTACGTTTTCAAACATTCTTTCAATTTATCGATCTGATGATCAATAAAAAGTGTTATAAGTAAAAATCTTTTGAGGTGGGGGTTAAAAGTGTAAAATTTTGTCACCAAAAGATTGTTGTGTAAAAAATCCCAACATTGCCCTATATATATACTAATAGATATGAGAATAATTAAACAGAGCAAGATGCGCCCCAAATTGTTTTGGGTTTCAGCAATGGCGCCTCTTACGTCAGTAGTCATCGGAAGTCTTGCTGTTTATCTCTCTCATGCCGAAAGACATGGTGTTCAAGTGGTAATCACTCTCATTTTATTTTATTTTTTCTTTTATTTCGTATGAACTACTCAATATCTAGAATGATTGTGACACTCTGAGCACGTAATCAGTCCTAAGAGGCTTTTAGCTCTTCCACTACAGTCTCCATAAATAATATTTAAAAGACATTAGTGTCGAGTCACCCAAATCAATCATTCACTTTTTATTCTTTTCCCTTATACTTATAATAAAGTAACGACAACTTATGAAGAAAATAAATTAAAGCACAAACAATTGAGATTCAATGCCTCTTCACTTGATTTTCATTTTGATCTCATTTTCTAATAAACAACTTTCCGGTTTTGCCCTTAGCTGGGTCAAACTAAGAGTATGTTAAAACCATGTCTTTTTTTGTCATTTCGCTTCCAGGTAGGACATCTCCAAAAGGGGCTGAACCCACCATCTTTGACTGATCTTGAATTCGGGTCGCAGTATCTGACCACGGCCATCAAAACCGGGATCGTCACAGGAATCATTGGTATAGCTGTAAGTTAGATCGACACGTGTCATAATCCCATTTGCCCATCACATCAATTCGCTTTTACTTGTTTTTGAGCAACTTGAGGCATATATATCTACCGTGCATGCTATTATTAGTCAACAATATTGATTATCGAGATGTGGTAAAGCAAATCTCAATGTGCGAATGATTGTTGTATGTGCTTTATGTTGTTAAATTTTTTTGTGATGGATTAGGAGGGAATAGCAGTTGGTAGAAGCTTTGCAATGTTCAAGAACTACAACATTGATGGCAACAAAGAGATGGTGGCCTTTGGGACTATGAACATTGTTGGCTCTTTCACCTCTTGTTACTTGACCACAGGTAGGCATACCTTTAAATACTTTGCATTCGTAACACATCAATTAATTTTTTTTATAATTATTACAATATTATTAGTGTATGGCACATGCTCCGTGTGCAGTTAACGTAACAATCCAAAATGTTTTTGAAATTGCTAATTTCATGGCAAGAAAATGTATGGCTTTTAACCACTACTTTTGTGTAAAAGAAGAAAAAGGGTGGGTAGTTTGTTTTTAAACGGGTTGACGTGTCGTATTTGTGTCAACCCGTTTATAACACTAATCCGTATAAGCTTAACCTTAATACTAACTCGTTAATTTTTTGTGCTATCGTGTTAACCCATTAAGTCCATTTATTTAATATGTTATTTAATACGTTGTTTAATTTATTATTTTATAATTTGATATATGTAATATGTAATATAAAATATAAATTTTTTTCAAAATAACACTTTATTCTTAAGATCTAATTCAAATGACTATGGAAAACTATGTAAATGATTTTATTCTAAATAATAATAACACTTTAATGTGTTATTTGAACTCTTAAAAGTGTAATTTAACCATTAATACAATGAAATAATAACAAATTTGCGTTATATTATTATTTTAAATGAGTTAAGTAGTCATAAATGGGTTGTCGTGTTTAGTCGTGTCAACCTATTTATGACATTAACCCGTATAAGCTCAACACTAACCCACTAATATCATGCGTTAGCCATGTCTTGTTATCGTATCATGACCCATTTTGCCACCTTTAAATTTTATATATTTAGCATTAAAACAAATAATTTTGGGGGCATATTTTGAAAGATTTTTAGCAAAAAAGGCTTCGGCTCAGTTTGACATGCACAAACTAACTTATCAGCTAGCTTATCAACTAACTTCTAATCTACTTAGATAAATAAGTTGTGTTTGGTTAACAACTTATTTTCAAAATAAGATAGATGATCAACTATAATCATAAATGTTATCCCAACTAGCGTTTCATTTTTAAGACGTCATTTTCGTTCTTTATTCCAATTTTGCCCTTTTTTTCTTTTTGCCCGTATAAATAGCCTATTCTTAACTTAAAAAAAATAGCGAATATTCGTTTATTCTTTTGGAAACAAAATAATGGATATATATAATAAAAAAAATACTCTTGTAATGTGCAAGTGCGACGGTGCAATGATGATAACACAATAGCGACAATACCGGTATGCAACGTAACATGATAAATACAGTTTTGTTTAAAAAAAACATTGGTAAATACATTTACACAATTAACATCACTTAGCATCATTTAATATTATTATGGTTTACAATATTATTAGTAATACATATTTTTATTGATCAAAATAATATATAGATACTTATTCAAGTAACATCACTTAATATTACTAATTTACTACATATGAAATTTGGAACGCTAATACTTAAAAAAAATATTTAATATAAACATATGAGACATGACATGTTATGATTACTATCTAAAAATATTTATATTATGTTATTCTACATATATAATAATAAATTTATTTGTATATGTAATGTAAATAATAGTTTATATAAATATGTTTTTTTAGAACTAAAAAGAAAGTCCTTTTATGTCATTTTCCATTTATCAGTTACTTGATATGCTTTTTTTTTTTCAAATAATTTTAATTGATCAACTAGATTATCGGCTATCAGCTATCAATTACTAGTTTTTCAGCTATCAGCTAGACTATCAACTTTCGTTAGATTATTCTATCAGCTAGTGTTGTCAAACAGAGCCTTCACTACGGAAAGCACATTCAGATTTTTTTTTATTATCGTGGGTATTGAGCTTACTATCCTCACTAGCTAGTCCCACAATGCCCTGGTGCTTATTGACCGAGATAGCCTTAGTGGCCCGAATGATCTTACCACATTGAAATTTTTATTATAAAAGAGATTATTTATTTATTTTTTGTAAAAACCTAAATGACCTCATAAATTACCGATAATTATTGATTAATAATTGAGTTCATGAACTTTCGTTTCTTAAAAGTTGGCCCCTAAATTCTTATTTTCCCTCCAATTAAGCTCTTCAACCTTTTTAAGGCATTAAGCTCTTAAGCTTTATTTTCTCTTAATAGAGTCATTATCTATTAATTAAGGCAACAACTTCCCCCCAATTCATCTTATGCTATTTAACCAATCTACTAAGTTGTTTCTCCCCGGCCTTTAAAACACAATCTAATTAAGAGTTGAGTCTAATTAAGGGAAGGACATACATACATAAAGATGATTTAATTTAAAGAACAAACCACACACTTGTAATTCAATTGACTGTAAATTTGTAAGTCAAATAGCTATGATTTTTTTTTCTTAATGAAAGGGGAGGATATATAGTTGTCTTACTTAAATGAAAGAAATAAAATAAATTAAAGTTTAGGGACTCAATTAAGAATTCTCAATAAGTTTAGAAGTCATAAATGTTTAAGTCGTTTAGGATGACCGTGTGAGTGATGGGACACTCAGAGATGGTGTCCATCCATCGTGCAGCGACATGTGGGTGCACATATCCCGATGCACAAATATGGATGGACACCATCAGGTGATAGACATGCATAATGGCAAATCTAGGCATTTAGTTAGGATGGTGATAGACATAATGGAAAATCTAATTTTCAGGGCCATTTTCAAGGTCTGCGGTGAACTACAATGCTGGATGCAAGACGGCAGTGTCGAACATAGTGATGGCCATCGTGGTGATGTTGACATTGTTGTTCTTGACTCCATTGTTTCGCTACACTCCTCTTGTAGTCCTCTCTTCGATAATAATCTCTGCAATGCTCAACCTAATTGACTACAACGTCGCCATTCATCTCTGGAAAGTTGACAAGTTCGACTTCGTGGTGTTCATGAGTGCCTTCCTCGGTGTGGTCTTTGCTAGTGTCGAGATTGGCCTCGTTATTGCGGTAATTAATTTAATTAATTAGCATTCGATCTATATGTATTTATACATAGATAATTAATTTATGCTATGTTAATAATGGTAGTTAGTTATATGTACCCTTGATTAATTATTTATAATTGGTTTGTTGAAATGTGATCTCAAAATATGTACTATATATAGGTTTCATTGTCATTGCTTAGAGTGCTTTTGTACATATCAAGGCCAAGGACTCTCGTTATAGGCAACATTCCTGGATCCAAGATGTACAAGAGCATGGATCACTACACACTTGCTAGCACTGTTCCTGGAATTTTGATTCTTCAAATTGGCTCCCCAATCTACTTTACAAACGCTGGTTACTTAAGAGAGAGGTACATTTAATTTTTAAAAAGTATTAGCTAGCATATATATGTATATACATACACACACACATATATCTATGCTATATATAATGTCAATCCTCCCTATCATCCTATTAGTCCAAAATTTATCATAATTTTAAGAATGCCCTCAAATGCATTTTTTTTTTAATTTGCTCAAGACAACTTTAAAAAGTAAATAATAAGGGCATTTTTGAAAAATAATCAAACTTATTTTTAGTTAGTTTTCAAAATGAAAGTCTATCTTACTTTTCCTTATTTCATTCCACTTTTTTCTCAATCCAAGTAAAAGGTGGTTTCAAATTGTTCCAATAAAAATCGCATATTCAAAATATGTCTAATTAAACTTTTTTTTTTTTTTTTTTTTTTTCAGTTGACTAGTATATATATATATATACTAGTTTATATACGTGCTACGTGCTACGCACGTTTAAGCCCGCTTGCTATACCCGCGGGAAGACAATCTATTGTTGTAAATTTTGAAAATATTATGACAATGGAAACTCGAAGAATATTTTTTTTATTTGTGCTATTTGTTGTCGAGTAGAGCACGTGGATTAATATAGACCTAAAGTAAATCAAAATAAATTAAAATTTGATATTTACGTGTATAACAAAGAGGCACTGTTGTGTTGGTTATATAATAATGACTGCATATAATAATTAAGGTATAGTGTAGATAAAAGTTCATAATTCTTTATGATTTCAACAAGTCTATTAAGCTTCATTGTTTTTTAAATAAAGAATTAAATTAAGAAATGAACAATAAGATATCTAAGTAATACAACACGAGGAGAGAAAATTAGGAAACGAGTTTTTTTTTTTTTTTTTTGTAAGCCGACCGGTCGATGCACCAATTTATTATTCAATTAGGAAAGGAAAATAGAAATTGTAGGAAAGAATATGAAGATTAATTTAAACAAAAAATATATAAAGGACAAAAGTGAAATTTCAAATAAGGAAGGAACCTTTCATGATTGGTGCTTATTATATTACTTAGATATATATATATATATATAATTCTTTAGATTAACTTTTGTTTATGCTAAGTTGGAGGTTTTCATCTATTAGGATCACGAGATGGATCGACGAGGAAGAAGACAAGCTAAAATCATCTGAAGAGTCAAGTTTACAGTATGTCATTCTAGAGATGGGTGGTAAGTGATAGATCGATATATAGCATTCAAAAATATATATCAATCTTTATTGTTTTTTTATTAGAAAATTTTGTTTGTTTGCTTGTTTTATAGCTGTTGGTAGCATTGACACCAGTGGACTAAACATGCTTAAGGAGGCGAAGAAGAATATTGAGAAAAGAGGATTAAAGGTAAGTGTAGACGCAATGAACAAAAATTATTGATTTAGAGGTCTAGTGTATATAGTGAGGCCGTAATTGTAATAAAAAAATAGTAAATGAGACGAATAAGTTATGTTTATAGACTTATCTAAATATTTTTTAACTAAAAATTTCAAGTTCGGACTCTGAAGTACAAAAAATATGTATCCTACTAATTGATCTGCACCAATATACTTTACAATTTTGATTTTGCTTGAGACTTTAAGTTGGATTGAAAAAACCTTAATGAAAGAAGCTACTAGCTAGCAGCACCAACAGCATATCTGTATTGTTAGCACTAGATGTGCATAGTATGTAATCTTGGTTAATCTATGTTTCAAAATTTCAAAAAAAAAAAAAAAAAAAAAAACCTTAACGAAGGAAGCTCCAAATTAGACATTTTTTTTTATTAGAGAAAAAAAAATTAGACACTTGTTTGTGCCTTATGGTTTGCAATGATGCTAATCTGTGGATGAATGATCAGATGGTGCTGGCTAATCCTGGGAGCGAGTTGATGAAAAAGTTGGAAAAGTCGAAATTGATGGAGGAGATTGGTGAAGATTGGATCCATCCAACGGTGGAGAAGGCTGTAGAGGCTTGTAACTTTATTCTACACACGTACGAGCAAATCTAGTGTGATTATTGACACCACGTGGGATTTTACATGTAGGACCCACTTGTATTCCTCCCCTAATTTTCTACTAAGAGGAAGTAGTGGGGCCGAGATGTACACCAAAAAAGAAATTGAAATTAAAATGTTTATATTATTCACAAATCACAATCATCATTAAAGAAATCGAGCAATAGAATGGGGTTTTTTTTGAAGTCTTGGGCTAAAATTAACTTTTTTTTTTTTTTTTTGTAACAATGAAAAATACTTTGACACACCAACTACAATATGACCGCCTTTGATTTTCGAGTGCGCATGAATCTCTTAATTATCGAGCGAGCACGTATCCCAAAATGTTTTGAAGGGCGCGTGTTTTATCAGCTTGACTAATATTAATGCGCTTTCTTTTTGTTTATTTTTCAACTTGACTAATACTAATGCACGTTTTCCGATTTTTTTTTGTTTTTTTGTTTTGCGTTTCATTTTTTGTTGTTTGTCTCGAAAATATGTAGTGAGTTTTCCGTGTCCTTTTTTTTTTTAATTTACGTTGAAGTTCGAAAAATTATTGTTGTGTTTTTTTGGGCTTGACAATATGTGGGTAGTGGGCTTGATTGTAAAATGGAGGTGGGCAAAATTACATCTAAGGCCCAACTAGTAGTGAAAATTATTTTTTTAAGGCAACCCTGCACTTAAGTTCCGCGCTTGATTGGTTGGCTACCTTTAGATGCACCATTCGATTGGATTTTATGTATTGGATCAATGCCTTGATTGGCTAGTTGGATCCTAAGGGATGCTATAATAGGTGTTTCTTTTTCAAGATTTTATCATTTGTAACCAGGCCTCTTAGCCTCTTTCTGATTAAAAAAAATGTATATATTTATATATATATATTTTTCTCGATAAGTGACTTCAACTCTACTCTTGTCTTTTAGCAAGTAATGTCTCATCCATTTCAATAGTTAGAGATGTTTTTTTTTTTGTTTTTTTTTTTTTTTCAATAAGAAAGAAACAATTGCTTCCACCAAGGTTTGAACCCATGACCTTTAAATTCAAACACCATACCAAATCATTGGGCTACCCAATTAATTGGTTAGTTAGAGATGCTTTTGCATCTATATGTTCATCTAATTAATATATCATAAGTAACACGAAAGATTATTGACTCAAAAAGTAATATATATCAAAGTTTACATTTGCTATTTTATTTAGTATAAATCAACAAAACTTTAAAATTATACTAAGGAAAGTTTCTTTTTTTTTTTTTGTAAAAAAACGTTTATTTTTTATTACTTCGTATCGAGGCTTTGTTATCGATTAATCAATTTTAAAAAATAGAAATTAAGTCCGATTAACTTCAAAAAGCTCAACTAATTTTTATAAAAAAAGACTTAATTGACTAGTTGTGTAAACATGAATGAGGTACCTTGAAATCACACCCTGATCTCAGAATATTCACAAGATCTGAATGGATTGCCCATATGGCTAATATCATGTATAACTGAATATTAGGAAATACATAATAAAAATCATTTATTTATTTATTATAAAGAGTTTACACTATGACTTAATATTACATAACACGTTCACGCCCTCCAGATCATTACTAGTACTTTAAATGAAACACTATACATTATTTATTTTACACGATCAACCTCTACTTAGTCTGAACTGCTCATTTTCTTATTTAGTTAGGGTGGTACCTAAAATTGTTAGATTTAATGGGCCAATTGCCCAGTAATTTTTTAATTACATCATGTTAATGCATCATATATAACAAAACAATATATATCACAAACCGCAAAACAATATTTGTTAGTAACCACACCAATTGACCTCATAATTTTGCCTAAAGGCTAGAATCTAGGTCATTAGTATCATATAAGGTGTCCGTTGACACATGACCAAATTGGTGATAAACAACAACCACAACGGTGGACTAAAATATGCTCATCGGCTTAAATCGCATATATGGATAGTTAGGACAATGGCAAGGTAATAAGAGCGTCCGTGTTAAGTTATATATAATGAACTAACAACATGCAATAAGAAAATCACCTTATCTAATAGTTAATAAGAACTTTGCAAGGCTTCATTCTCTAATAAACAATGGGAGAAACAAAGATTATAAGATGCATTAATGTTGAATCGAGCCTCCTATTTATAGTGTTGAGAATGATTAGAATAATCTTAGAGTCACTTTCTGTCATAATGACATGATTAGATAATAATAAATATGTTAAATGTTGTTATCGATCATAATAATTAGATAAAGATGAAGGGTTCATTTTGTTATAATGGATTTATTATGTTAACGAGTCGTTGTCAGTCATAATATTAATGAAACTTCTTACTTCTTTTCCTACAGATTGAAACATTATTTTCAATCATAAATTCTAAGATAAGGATCAAAGAACTTTCTATTATTTTCTTAACGAAGAAAAATGTTACGCGTCATTATAGTGTCAAAGATACTTTTTCATTTTTTACTGGTTAGGAGGGTTTTATTTATGTTTTTCGAGGTGTGAATTATTTTGGGGTGTCACATTCTCCCTTTGTAAAATAAAATTTCGTCCTCAAGATTTAATTAAGTAAAGGTACCAGTAACAGTTAGCTAGTTGCTACTAGTGCTAGAGTCTCCACTGCTAGATGTATTTTCTTCCCAAGCCTCATCATCATCTTCTTAAAATGCAAAGATTGCCTTTTAAATAGTAGGAGAACTATCCATGATAAATTCTTTAAATTCTACTATATTTTCTTGCAAGACTTCTAGTTTGGGAATTGGTAGAAATTGTTCCATTATTAGATCCTCGTATGAGCGGAAAATGTTAGCGCTTTCTTTTTCTGGAATCTCCAATAAAAAACGTGCTTTCATCGACAGTTGATTTATTTCATAATCATCAAGGTTGTATGCTCTATAATCGATCCATGAGCCCAAGTCATATGATGACACGTTCTCCTGATCCCTAGGATATTGGCGGTCGTTGACTCATCGGATTTGATTACATTGTATGTTCCATACTTTAGCCAAGTGGAAAGATCATATGATGGTATGTTCATGATTTCCCATATATTGCGGCGGTGGTTAATGTTCCAAATTCAGTTCCGTTATGTGCCGGTGAAATTTCCCCTTGTGGCCCTAACTTTCCTCGTCGCTACTTATGTATATTGGATGTGAGGAGCCTTGAGAGCTTTGAGGGGATGTATCACTGGGTCCTCCAACATAGTAATATTTATGGCCTAGAGAAAATCTTGAGTCATTTTTCTTTCCCATTAGTAGGTACCTCTACACATACTTTATTTAATAATATATTCAAATGCATGAGGCGATGCAGATGTTTAGATGAATAGATGGGGTAGATGTGATGACCCTCACCTACCTAGGGTCGGGTCACCCGCCCTAACTGCCACCTAGGCCCAATACCCAAATCGGGCCCGAGCGAACAATCTAGCACGCCTAAAACAACATGTCGAATAATGCAACAAATTCATATGACCAAAAGTTCGAATAAAGTGAACAAGATCCATATGACTAACCATGAAACTATATGTAGATCCTCAATTCATAAATTGTCTTAAAGTCATTCATTTACTAATAAAAACTCAAACTAGAGGAAAGTCGGGTTCAATCTACCCAAAAGACCCGTTTTACTACAACCCAAGTACAGTAGTTTCAAAAATAAATAAATATAATATATATAGCAATAAAAGGCTCACATCAAAAGAGAAGGCTTCGAGTTATCGCCTTTTCCTTGTCTCGATGTAGCGCCGATGTGTATGGTCCTGAAATGCAAGTGAGGTAAGCTAAAAGGAACAACGGAGCTCGGTAATGCGGCAAACCCGTTCAACTATCAAATACACAAGTAATACTTAATAAGCATGCAAGGGTAACATGAATTGTAATTGGATAAAGCATTTAAAACAAGGCATCACATGGATTTATAAAGCATTAATAATTCAAGTCAACAAGATTAATAAAAGCACATTCAAGTCAAGACTCATCATCATGCATATGGTTCACAAAAAGAGAGATACCATAGAAAATAGTAATAATATATGAAGTCGTGGTCTCATTCAATGCATATTAGTTATTGACAAGAGTTCGACAACCAATTCCCCTACCCTCAAAGTGATGACAACCATTAGACAACACATAGGCCTTATGTGTCTTCTTGTTAGTCCCATCATATCAATGGTAGGTTCGTCTAAAGCCATCACTGATGTGTGCACCAAAATCACTTAAGGGTTTCTTGAGAAGTTAGCCACCACTCATGTCCCTAATAATCGACCACAAGGATCTATATAAGTAATCCCAATTCCTTTCTCAGGAGAGGGTAATCCCAACTCCTTATCCAAGAGAGGTAATCCTAACTCCTTACCCAGGAAGAGGCAATCCTAACTCCTTAACCAAGAGTAGGTAATTCCAAGTTTGGTGTAACATACATCATCCCATAGATAAGTAAAATCAAGTCAATAACACTATGCAACTCATTTCCCAAGTCTCTAATTAAAAACGTACGTTCTAACATAACTAATATCTAGCCATATTTGATAATTGAGCAAGCTTCCTACTTACCTCGACTCCTTGCAAATCTATTTTCGATCCTCGTGCGTTCGGGGTCGAATGCGAACCACCTTGCAATCTAAACAATTTAAGACACAATCACATCAACGACAAGTCATATTAATTATAATTAAATTTTTATATTTATTCCGGTCCACTAGTGTAGGTCTTGCGGGTTCACCGTCACCCCGTGCTAGGGTCGATGAATGAGACCCATCCAACTCTTCCCTAGGGACTCGGTAGCGTGCCCCGTTTGAAGGTATGATTTATTCTTATCTTATTTCATAAATCTATATATATTTATTATATATATATATATATATATAATAAGATAAATTCCCTAGTTTTGAGTGCAAGGGCTAGGACAAAACGTCCTTGGTGGCATGTGTACGGGAGAACAAACACTCTTCTTTCCCACACCTTGTTGGGCAGTACGCCCAAGAGCTTTTGGTGGTTGGGGAATCTCCTCCTCTATTGCAGCTGCAGACCGCCACCGCCCTTCTTGGGTGACGGCGACAACCCGCCGTCGTCCCTCTTTGGCAGCGCCCACACCCCTTTTAGAGTTAACTCTTACACCATTACACCAATTAGATTCTCCACCATTAATGAAACCAAAGAAAACTTGTAAATCAACTTGAACAAGGGAATATGGAATATGGATAATGAGTTTACCTTCAAAGAGGACTTTGTTTAAGTTAGATCTCCAACACATTTCAATCTCTATTTCTCTCTATGTGTTTTTATTTTCAACAAAAAAAGGCTAAAGTTTACAATTTGATTTTTTATAGTGTGACTAATTGATGTAGGGTTTATGAAATTACTAAATTGCCCATAAGGCAGGTCTTTGAGGTTTTGGGTTATCACAACATCCTCAATTTCAAAGAAATTTTGTACTTAAAAGTAAAAGTAAAGTAAATCAGTAGTCAACGTGTATATTTGTAACGATTTCTTTTATGACCTATTTTTTAACTGATGCAAATCCGCACCTGTGAAATTTGCTTATACCTCGCGAGAGATAAAATCTTACTCTTGACTCTAATTTCTTAATGGTATTATTTTTGTCCCACATGCCAAAATTCATAAGGTCTGTCTCATATAAGTCCCAATAGAGTCATTATATCTTAGCTACATGCCAAGTTCTTATATCTTCAAGCATTTCTAGATATTCCTTTATATTCTCCACCAATGTCGCAATGTGCACCCAATTCATCCATCCAGTAAGTAGAGAGAATCATACTGAGATGTGATCTAGTGCCTATCTCTGACGAAAAATATCTCTGCCTATCTGGCAACAAATCCATATTGCCAATTGGTAGTAGGAACAAGGATAGTTGTTTGCTATAAGATGAACACTAACACACCATCTTTGTCACCATCTCAGTTACGCATATCAATGAATGACTTATCATGTCCTAGCGACTTATCTATGGAGGCTACTAATGAGCAAACATAATATTCCTCTTTATAATTATACCTTAACATTATTGTCAACATACTTTTATCAACATTTATTTTTATAGGTTCATGATTCGAGTCAAGTTTTGACCGACGATCCACCTTGTAACTTCTCTGTCACATTTAACCGTTTACTTACACAACAAGCTTCCACCCTTGTTAAGCTGTGAAATAATCACCATCGTCATTATCCTTAATCGACTTTTAGTACTCATTTGTATGCGCTTTATTAAATCGTAATTTTTGTTTCATACCAAGGTTTTCTATCATAATCACTCGAGTTTTTAGAGACTCGTCATATCTCGTCCCCATTCCAATCAACCTCACAATCATGGGCAATCGTTTTAAACTTTTTTGGCATAGTCAAGGTTCACATTTAGTGCATACGTGTCTATTATCATCCTTACAAGCTAACTCTTAGCTCTTACAATTTGTTTTATAACTTCTCTCACCGAGAAGTAAAGGTGGTCTAACTTTCATGCTTGAAATTTGACTTTCATGATGTTTCGTAAGATTATATAACCCATATCCTAAGTATTGTAACTAAGGACTCGTAACTTGCTACGATCTAATTATTTTAAGTTCATAATTCACCCTCGATGTTTCAATTTGTTACTAATGTGTGTGTTAGTACTGTTGCACTTTTTATTTGTTCTTTGAGTACTCTAAGATTAATGTACACGACAATGTGCTTAGTACTTAGAAGAGTGTTACATGTACATCATGCCCTTTAAAACTTTGCTTGAAGAGTGCCTCGACTTCAAGATGATGTACGCTTACAAACTTTGCTTTCATCGGAATTTATTTTTTTGTCTACTTTACCAACACGAGCGAGTGTGGTTTTAGACTTTTATATTGTCATCATCATTTATCCAATGATTTAACTTCCAATGTGGATAAGATTCATGCCCCTTGATTCATCAAATATCATACAAAGTACATGCATTCATTTGAAGTTTGTATTTAAGCAAACTTGCTTATTCTAGGTGAATGTTTCATGTCATATAGACTACTTATAATTATGTTACTTGTTAAGGTGTCAACCTTGATCATTCATCCATCTTACCATTTGTTGATACACTCCACATTTGGTTTTTTGTGCAAACGTGTCACTTAATCATTTAGGTTGCTTTTCAAGAATTCTTATAACATTCAGTTAGGATTTTCACTTTGGAACTTACATTAAGTCCTCAAGCTCCCAAGTATTAGCAACGCTTTGTTTAAAAATTCCTAATGCTGTCAAATTTAGGACATCTTAACTTCACCTAGAGATACGTGTTTGCTAACTAGTGTAGGATATTTTTTCATCTTTCCTAGTTATCGCATTAGTTTGCGTTACACGGTAGAACTTTTGGGACTCGATCCTAGCTTAGGATCCCCAATTTTAATCGTCAACCTATCTTTATTTTGATCCTTTATCCTTCTCAAAACTATTTAGTCTGGTAGTTTGACTCATAAAGTAACGTTTTTTCTTATCAAAAATCTCGAGTTACTTTCTATAAGTGTTTTCATGATTTCTCATGACGTCACCGCTTTGATTAGAAATTTTAAGTTCCCGAACATGTATTCCTATTGCAAATCCTACGACTATGAAAAACTATCGTAGTAAGTGTTTTCTCTCATGAGTTCATAATTTCGCATACCACCTATTCGCTTATTCATTTTCCCACAGGTCGATCCTATTTTAGGATCTTCAATGTTACGAATCAACTCATCATTGACTCAGGTTAGGTGGCATTAATTACATTATTTATCCCTCAACGTTATTTTCTTTCAACTATCCTCTACCAATTTGGTTAGGTTCCATTTTGATTCAATCATTGTTAGTTCATGTGTCCATTAATGGACAATCATACTAAAAATATTCTTTTAGCTGGGCATCCCCAATTTTAATGATTCACCTACCATTAGGTTTATTACGATATGATTTACACCCTTCAAGTTCTACAAACTCTGACTCATATCATCATTCAATTTTGAGGCATTCGTTAATTTCTCAATTATGGTACCGTCATCGTGTGCCTCACATTCATTTCGAAAACGATTTATCAAATTTTGTTATCCTTAATTTTATGGGCCAACTCACTTCTAGTTAAATTATGACTATTTATGTTTGTGTAGGTTGCCTTTAATTTGAGTTATTTTAACCTCAGATCCTAGGCCCTCTCAATATTTACAAATTCCTACTTAGCAAAAAGATCCTCACTTATGGCAATCTAGCTACAAATAGTAATTGGTTTGTGATCCTTAGTTTTTGTAACTCTCATATCCTCGATTGTACTAGTGCAACACCAACCAAAGTGTACACTACTTAAGTTGTATTCACTAAATTTTCTCATTGAGCTATTTGAGGTTTTCTTTAACTTCTCATTTGCTAACCAGTATGTCATGTTCTTACGTTTATAATTAACTCTTAAAATTTCATAAAAACATGGTATGCATTAACTCAAAGTTCCACTCAAATCATGGTCCAATATAGTCGAAAGAACTATTTCTCGAGGAAAATAGATTACACGTGTCTTTCCTATCTTGAATTAAGTTTTCAAGTTTAGTTTCCTAGCCAAGCTAGTTTAATTTGATTGTTCAAAATCAAGATTCATTGACATCCTTGCTAGAATCAATAAATTCTTTTTAAACAAATTACCCTGAATTTAACTATTTTATTAGAATTTCAAGAGTTAGAGTTACTTCTTGAAGTGCGACCACTTGTCTATTTCCATTTATGTATGTAGCGTAGCGACTCACTACCTTTTAAACTTTCATAATTTTTTTTGTTTAAACCTTTTATTTGATACACTACCATTAAATATAGGTGCAACACTCTATGTAGTTTCCAATCAAAGCTTATTTATCCTCACAATAGTCGTTGCAAACATTCGTGGAATCTTCCTAAGAGTTCTCCTCGATTTTCTTGGTTGTTCATTGTCATTCCCCCAATAGTCTTGTAGAATTCAAGTTTCTCATCTGCTCATAGAATTCATCATATATAATTAAACTAGTGGGGGAAGACAATTCACCATATATCTAAAGATATATTATATATAAAGTAGCAAATAATCATCATAGCAATTTTTTTTTCAATTTTTTTCGATCCCATCCTAGGATTTATCAATGTATATGTTAAGTAGACTTTGAACCAATGTCTCCTACCATTGATTTGTTAGACTTAAACTTGACCTTTAAACTTAAAGGCTCTACAACTTGTGTTTCACTAATCTAACCATTTTCTTAGATTCTAATACCTATGGCTTTGATATCAAGTGTGATGACCCTTACATGACTTAGGGTTGGGTCGCCCAGCCCAGACTTTCACCCAGGCCCAATACCCGAATCAAACAGTCTCGCACGCTTAAAATAACCTGCGGAATAATGCAACAAGTTCATATGGACCAAAAGTATGGAATAAAGTGAACAAGATCCATATGGGAAACCATGAAACTATATGTGGTTCTCAATTCATAAATTGTTTTAAACTCATTCATTTACTAAGAAGAAATTCAAACTAAAAGAGAGTGAAGTTCGATTTACCGAAAGACCCATTTTTACTAAAACCAAAGTATAATAGTTTTAAAAACAAATAAACATAATATGGCAATAAAAGGCTCACATCAAAAGAGAAGCTTCGAGTTATCGCTTCTCCTTTGTCTCAATCAAGCGATATGTGTATGGTCATGAGATGTAAGTGGGGTGAGCTAACAGGGACAATGTAGTTCAGTAATGTGAAAAACCCGCTCAACCATCAAATACGCAAGTAATACTTAATAAGCATGCAAGGCTAACATGAGTTGTAATTGGATAAAACATTTGAAAAAAGGCATCGAATGGATTTATAAAGCATTAATAAATCACGTCAATAAGATTAATAAAAGCACATTCAAGTCAAGACTCATCATCATGCATTGGGTTCACAAAAAGAAAATACCATAGAAATAGTAATAATATATGAAGTTGTGGTCTCATTCAATGTATATTAGTTATTGACAAAAGTCCGACGACCGATTCCCATACCCTCGAGGTGATGGCAACCATAAGACGACACACATGCCTTATGTGCCTTCTCATTAGTTTCATCAAAACAATAATAGGTTCGTACAAAACCGTATCACCGATGTGTGCACTAAAATCACTTAAGGTTTCCATTAGAAGTTAGCCACTCATGCTCTCTAATAATCGACCACAAGGACCTATATAAGAAAGTAATCCCAATTCCTTTCTCAAGATAGGGTAATCCAAACTCCTTACTCAGGAGGTGGTAATCCTAACACCTTACCCAGGAGTAGGTAATTCTAAGTTTGGTGCAATGCACATACATCCCATAGATAAGTACAATCAATTCAATAATACGATGCAACCCATTTCTCAAGTCTCTAATTAAAAATATATGTCCTAACATAACTAAGATCAAGCAATATTTGATAATTGAGCAAGCTTCCCATTTACCTCGACTCACCGCGAATCTTATTTTTGATCTTTACGAGCTTGGGGTCTAATGCAAACCACATCGCGAATCTAAACAATTTAAAACACATTTACATCAACAAGAAGTCATTTTAATTCATTTAATTTTTAGATTCATTTTTGATCCACTAGTGTAGGTCACCCGAGTTCACCATCGCCTAGTATAAGGGTCGAGGGGTGGGACCTACCTGACTGTTCCCTTAGGGGCGCGGTAGCGTGCCTCGTTCGAGTGTAGGATTTATTCTTATTTTATTTCATAAATCCATATAAATCCATATATTTATTTATATATACACACATACATATATATATATATGATAAATTGGCTAGGGATGTTTTGTCCCTGGTTTTAGTGCAAGGGCTAGGGACAAAATGTCCCAGGTGGCATGTGTACAGGGAAGAGGAGGAGAAAATGCTCCCCCTCCCCTACCCTTTTAAGCAATAAGCTCAAAAGATTTTGGTGGTTGGGGAATCTCCTCACTCTACTACAGTGGCGGCGATTTGTCGCTCTTCCGGGTCGTCCCCGCCTCTCTCCAATGGCTCCGCCCCCTTTTGAGGTCAACTTCTACATCATTACACCAATTAAGATTTTCCACCATTAATGAAATCAAAGCAAACTTGTAAATCAACTTGAACAAGGGAAGATGGAATATGGATGAGTTTACCTTCAAACGTGACTTTGTTTGAGTTAGATTTCCAACACACTTCAATCTCCCTTTCTCCATACGTGTTTTGTTTTCAATAAAAAGTGGCTAGAGTTTACAAATTGATTTATATAATGGGACCAATACTATACGATTTGAGAAATTACTAAAACGCCTATAGGATAAGTCTTTTGAGTTTTGGGTCGTCACGTAAGAATTTTGCATTTTAGACTTCAATTCCTAGGTTGTTTCTTTCGTTGAATGGTATTGCCACATAAATCTTACCAATTCTATTTGACGATTACGTAACTATCGAACCTTGTCATTTATAATATGAATTGATTATTCTCGATAAGAGAAACTTGGTTATATATATAGATCCTTCCATTTAATAATGTGGGAGGAGTTGGGTTTATATTTTCTCAACATGGACACATGAAAAACGTCATGTATTTTCCTAGTGCTAGAGGTAGATCGATTTTGTAGGCTGTTTCTCCAATTTGTTCAGCGATGGGGAAATGATAGATGAATGGGGGGAGATAACTTTTCCTTTTTCCTAAAGCGTTAAATCCCTTTCATTGGACTTAATTTTAGAATGAATGAGTTCGTTAGCTTGAAATTCTTATGATTTTTTGCCTTAGTCTGCGTGAGTCTTTTGACGACTCTGAGTTGTTTTTAGTTGATTATGTATTATTTGGATTTTCTCATTGGTCTCGACTATTATTTTAGGTCTTAACAATACCTTATCTTCTTTATATAGCCAACATATTGAGGATCGATATGGCCTACCATATAATGCTTCTTACGAAGCCATTCCAATACTTGTTTGGTAACTATTATTATATGCAAACTCAACTAAGTGAAGATATTAGCTCCATCCAACTTGAAAATTGATTATACAAGCTCGGAGCATATCTTCCAAAATTTGAATAGTTTGACCACTTTGTCCATCTGTTTGTGGTTGATAAGCAGAGCTCATGGAGAGTTTTGTTCCCATATGTTTTTGAAAAGATTTCTATATTTTAAGGTAAATCTAGGGTCTCGGTTAGAGACAATGGTCAAAGGAATACCATGGTGTCAAACGATTTCTTTTTCATATAAATCTACTAGACTAGCAGGTGTATCTGAAGATTTTATAGTTAAGAACCTAGCTATTTTTATTAGTCGGATCAATTATTACCCATACTGTATCTTGTCCCTTGTAATTTCTTGGAAGTGCAAGTGATAAAATCCATAAATATTTTGTCCCATTACCATTTTCCTATTGGTAAAGGTTGTAACAATCTGGCAGGTCGACTATGTTCAACTTTAACTTGTTGACAATTAAGGCATTTTAAAACATTCTTAGCTATTTCTCGCTTCATACCTCTAAACCAATATTTTCATTTGAGATCATGATACATTTCATCACATCTAGGATGCATTGAGAATTTTGATTGATGTACTTCTTCTAGTAATAGAGTTTTTATAGCAGGGTGTTCGAGTACTGCTATTCTATTTTTGAAAAGCAAGCTATCATCTAGAGATATAGACCACTATGATAAAGTTTTTCTAGCTTGTAATTAACCCTTAGTTTGTGTCAGTTTTGGGTCATTTAGTTGTATTAGTTTTACTTGTTGGCGTATGGTAAAATCTAACACTATCTTAGTCAAAATAATTTGGGTGGAATCTTTCCTAATTGTTAAATCATTTTGCTCAACGATGCGATGATATTCCATTCATGAAGTTTGATGTGATTCATCTGAGGATTTAATCTTACTTAAGGCATCTACCACTATGTTAGCTTTTCGTGGGTGATATTGGAAAGTAAAGGCGTAATCCGTTAGGAGTTCTAATCATCTTCTTTGCCTAAGATTTTAATCTCGTTGAGTGTGGATATATTGCACTCTTATGATCTGAGTAAATAGTAAATTCCTCTTCATAAAGATAGTGTCTCCAAAATTTTAGTTCAAAGACTATTGCTGCTAACTCTAGGTCATAGGTTGGATAATTTTTTTTTGTAGACTTTTAATTGTCTAGACACATATGCCACTACTTTTCCAGGTTGCATTAAAACAACTCTTAACCCATTATGGGATGCGTATATATAAATGAAAACTCAACACCACTGATAGGGATGATTATTACGGGTGCGATTGTGAGTCATTTATTGAGCTTACTAAAAGCATTATCGCAATTTTCATCCCAAAAACATGACATTTTTCCTAGTCAATTTAGTGATAGGTTCTGCCAGTTTGAAAAAAAATCATGAATGAATCTTCGATAATATCTTGCCAGCGTTAAGAAACTTCTAATCTCGGTAATCGAGGTAGGTTGTTTCTATTTGAGAATTGATTCTATTTTTTCTTGGTCTACTTTAACTCCTTTTTATGAAATCATGTGACCTAAGAACTTAAATTTTTCCATCATACAATTGGTGATTGATAAGAGTTCGAAGAGTGATTTGAAGATGTTTCTCATGGTCCTTATAGGTGGATGAGTAAATTAAGATATCATCTACGAATATGAAAATGAATTTGTCGAGATAAGCTCAAAAAATGAGAGTCATTAGGTCCATGAATGATGCTAATGCATTGGTTAGTCCAAGGGAATTACTAAAAATTAATAATGTCCATAGCTTCGAAAAATAGTTGTAGGTACATCGGATGGTTTTATCCTCATTTAATAGCATCCTTATGTAAGATCGATTTTTGAAAAATATTTTGCTCATTTATATTGGTTAAAAAGGTCATTAATTCTTGGGAGTGGGTATCGATTCTTTATGGTTAAAACATTAAATTTCCTATAATCAACGCAAATTCTTAAGGTTCCATCTTTCTTTTTGACAAATAAGACAGGAGTGCCCTAAGGAGATGTACTTTTTTGTATAAACTCTCTCTTCTAATTCTTGAGGTTGTTTAACTAATTCCTATAATTCCTTATATGACTTTCTATATGGTGTAATGCGATTTGATTCACTCCAAAACAAGGTTAATTTGAAAGTCAAATTCTCTAACTGGAGGAAGTCCTTGTAACTCATCTATAAATACCACTGTAAAATCTCTTACTACTAGAATGCCATTCGTGCTTCTCATGATATTAAGACCTTTTTTGTTTCCTTTAACAATTTATCAGCCCCATTTACAACAGGTGACCCATCGTAAGTATTTGGACTTAATCGCTTGAAGTCACATATTAGATTCATTAAGTTGGAGGCTTCATTGGTAGCGTTCTGACAAGACACTACTGGTTGGTCTTCGGGTAATTTTCTAGTTGCTAGCTAATGATTGATATATCGTAGGAAACTTTGGAATAATTGATCAATAGTTGGTTCTTAATTTTATTCCAAAGGTTCAATTCTTGAGAGTTGGTTATTGATAGGAGTGTCCTTAATAAGGATTTTGATCATTGTAGGACTATCACTCACATTTTGATTATTAGTAGATATTGTAGGTAGTGACCTCTGCATAAGTAAGTAGAAATTATTTCATTTTTTCATGCGTAATAAAAAATATATATTATATAGGCTGACAAGGTTTGTCGCTTATTTGTTTCTACTTTATTTTATCCAATTGTAGAAAAGTCTCAACAAGTACTTCCCTCTTATCTGTTGAGTTAATACGTCCCATACCGTCTTAACTCAATGATAAAAACTACCGTTAAGTTTTGATTTTTTACCCAACAAGTTTTATTACATAGATTCTTTTCTTCCGAATATAATCATAGCCTTTTTGAAAATTTAGACGCCCATCCCGTCTAAATGTACTAATACTATTTTTATATTCGGTTTTATATTATCTGTCACACCAAGGTCATAATAATAATAATATAATGTACACACATCATTATTTATACTAAATTTAAATCAATTTATAAATCTTTATATATATTATCCTCACCACGTAATATAATTTTAAATGAGTTGATATATACATATATTTACGGATGTATTTTGAATATAAATTTTTTAAAGATAAACTTTATAAGAATATTTAATATAATTGAGTGTTGCTGAATTTTATTTTTATTTTTATTTTATGAGAGCAGCTCAAGCCTTGTTTGGACTACTTATACCTTCGATCTATTTTACATGGTATTTAACAAAGTTAACTAATTCATAGTTATTAATTTTAGGTTGCTAATTATATATATATGTATATTTTTTTTTAACATATAATACTGATTTTGACATAAAGAAAACTAAACATTCGTAATAATTTGGTGTAGTCCCCCGATTTGAGTTTCTCCTATACTAATTTGATGACTATTAGACTTTAGTTGGTGAGGCCAAAACAAGGACAAAAAAGTTGAAAGCTAGATGATAAGGAGTCAACTGATTTGTTGATCTGACTTATAAATACATATATGATCTTTGTCAAAAATTAGACAAGGTGACTATTCTATATGAGTTGGATTGATTGCTAATTAAAATATTAATGACAAAAAGTGCATGAATATAATATGCAAAACTTTAATATGTGGTGTAACAACATATGGAGAGAAAATAACTTATTTAATATGAACATGCAATGATAGAAAGGTGGCATATATTTGGCTATGGAAGAAAGTAGTACAAAAAATTTCATGACCTATTGATACAATGCATTAATTGAAATAAAAAATTGTAAATAAGATTTACCTTAGGTACGCCTTGTCGTTCCAAAAACTCGATTGAAAAGGTAGGATAGGCTAATTGACTACAATATTATTACTATGTTAAGAAAAGGACAATGATACAAGTAGAGAGACAAGGTTTATTAGTGACAAGTAGGTTATGGGTTAAAGGCCAATACATTCGGGTTTTTTTTTTCTTAAAGAAGGTGGGTTTGATTGGGAAGCATGATGAGTTTGGCTACATTTTATCTTTCTTTTTTTTACAAGAGAGTGTATAATTGGGAGAGGGTATTTATAGGTACCAAAAGTGTTCTACGCTGTTAAATATATAGGGTAGGTTATAGATATAATCATTCCTTCCCATGCTTAACTAAAAGAGATAGGTTTTAATTTTGAGAACTACTAGAATGAAAACACCATGTCACACCGCAAACACATTAGCTCACAAGACCCATTCATGTGTGCCTCGAGATGCAGACATGCACAGATCTTGATACATAACATGCGGGTCGAGTTTGCATGAAAAGTTCTTGTGAGCCAATGTGTCTTATCGTGTGAAATTGTTATTGTCATTGTCATTCTAGTATTTTCTTTTAATTTTTGACAACTTGACATAGTTGTCATGGCACATCATCTATGAGTTATCCTAGAATTGACTTATGTAAGTTTGAAATCGTTATTGTTGTTTATGTGTTTCTTTTTAAGGAAATAAAACAACTAGTCTCATGTCATCTCATCATTCTTTGTTTTTTGTTTGGTTGTGCATGTATTTATTACAAACTAATTCCATGTCATCTCATCATTCTTTTTTTTTTGTTTTCTTATGCATGTATTTATTACTAACTAGTCTCATGTCATCTCATGATTTTTATTTTTGGTTTTCTTGTGTATGCATTTATTATTTGTCATTATTATGCAATTTTCCAAGTTATACAATTGCTCTAATAACAAATTGTCACACCCCGATCTCAGAAGACTCACAAGATCTGGATGGACTGCTCACAGAGCCAGTATCATGTATTGAATACTGGGAAAATCATAATAAAACTAATTTATTTATTTATTTATGTATTATAAAAAGTTTACACCATGGCTTAATATTGCATAACACGCTCACTACCTCCAGATCATTGGTATTTTACATGAAACACTATACATTATTTATTTTACACGGTCAACCATTGACCTAGTCTAAATTGCTCATTTTTCTTACTTAGCTAGGGTGGTACTTGTTAGATTTAATAAGTCAGTTGCCCAATAATTTTCTAATTACATCCTGTTAATGCAACATATATAGCAAAATAATAACAACAACATATATCACCAACTGTAAACAATATTTGTTAGCAACCACATCGGTGGACCTCATAATTTTGCCTTAAAGCTAGAATCTCACCAATGTCATTAGTATTATCTAAGGTGTTAGTTGACACATGATCAAATTAGTGCAACATAACAACCACATCGGTGGATTAAATATGCCCGTCAGCTTGAATTGCACATGTGGATAGTTAGGACAATGGCAAGGAAATAAGAGCATCAATGTTAAAACATATATAATGGATTAACATGTAATAAGAAAATCACTTTTTCTAATAGTTAACAAGAACTTTGCAAGGCTTCATTCTCCAATTAATAATGATAGAAACAAAGATTATAAAGATGCATTAATGTTGAGTCGATCCTCTTATTTATAGTGTTGAGAATGATTAGAATAATCTTAGAGCCACTTTCTGTCATAATGACATAATAAAATAATAATAATAAATTTGTTAAATGTCGTCATCGATCATAGTAATTAGATAAAGATGAAAGATTCATTTAGTTATTATGAATTCGTTATGTTAACGAGTCGTTGTCAGTCATAATGTGAAGGAAGCTTCTTACACTTTCCTAAAGATTGAAACATCGTTTTCAATTATAAATTCTAAGATAAGCATCGAAGAACATTTTATTCTTTTCTTAATGAAGAAAAGACATTACGGGCCATTGTAGTGTTATATATACTTTTTCATTTTTTACTGATTATGAGGTTTTATTTTTGTTTTTTTATGTGTAAATTATTTTGAGGTTTCACATGCGTCATCCGAGGAAGCATTCTAACGCTCAAGTCAAATGGGAGACCAAGAAGGTTTTTTGGTGAGATGAAAATTGTACGTACCTCATATCTTAACCAACCCCTATATATATACTTGACATCAAGTCTTATCTATTAGGATGTGTAACCATCCTTAATTTGAGTTCGTCTCCAACTAGGAGTCTCCATTAAGATTGACAAGTATCACATGATTTGAGTCCATCTCCAACTAGGAGTCTCCATCTCATTAGGATTTAAAGGTATTACGCGTTATGAGTCAAGATCGACATGTGTATCCCATGGACTAGATAAGTTTTTGATAATTCCAGTTGCTTATCGATTAAATCCTCACTTTCGTAGATTGTAGTTCTAATCCGCAAAGTTTGGTTATCTCGATGTATGGAATATTCTATTCCATATTACTAGACCCTACTCTTTAGTAATTGAATGCAATTTGCTAAAGAAGAAGTTTGTTTAAGGACCTACATTGAGTCCTATACTTGTAAGTTAGGTCTTTTTTTTTAAGGACGTAAGTTGAGTTTCTAGACTTGTATGTTAGGTAATCGTTTTTCTAAAGACCTTAGTCGAGTCCCAACCTTTAATTTAGGTCATTTTTTTCAGAAGGATCTAAAAGGACCTAAGTTGAATATGAGACTTGTAAGTTAGGTTCTTTTTCTAACGACCTAAGTTGAGCCCCTAGACTTGTATGATATGTCATTTTTTTAAAGACCTACATTGAGTCTCATACTTGTATGCTATGTCTTTTTTTTAGATGGATCTAGGTTGAGTCCCAGACTAGTAAGTTAGGTCTTTTTTTTCGAAAAGACCTAATTTGAGTCTCAGACTTGTATATTATGTTTTTTTTTCAAGGACCTAAGTTAAGTCTCAGACTTGTAAGTTAGGTATTTTTTTTTAAAAGGACCTAAGTTGAGTCCCTAGACTTGTATAGCAGGTCCTTCTTTTAAAGATGTACGTTGAGTCTCAGATTTGTCTACTAGGCCCTTTTTTAAAGGACCTAAGTTGAGTACCTAGACTTATATTGTATGTTTTTTTTAAGGACCTAAGTTAAAACTCAGACTTGTATACTAGGTTTTTTTAAAGGACTTAAGTTGATTCCCTAACTTATAAGTTAGGTACTTTTTTAGAGGACCTAAGTTAAGTCTCAAACTTATATACTAGGTCTTTTTTGTGAGGACTTAAGTTGAGTCCCTACACTTGTATGGTAGGCCTTTTTTAAAGGACCTAAGTTGAGTCCCTAAACTTGTATGGTAGGTCCTTTTTTAAGGACCTAAGTTGAGTCTCAGACTTGTATGCTAGGTCTTTCTTTTAAAAGGACCTAAGTTGGTGTCTAGATGTTTTTCGCTCCAAATTTGGATTCATCAAATATTTTGCCAAGAATATTTCCTTCCAGTACTTTGGTTCAAAAACTTTCCCTACCTAAAATTTTGCTAAGAATAGTTCCCTCCAACACTTTGGCTCCAAAATTTCTTTTACCAAAAAATTTGCCAAGAATAGTTCCTTTCAACACTTTGGCTCAAAAACATTTTCCTACCAAAAGATTTTCCATGGCTTTTCTATATAAACTAGTAAAGCCTCTTTTTTTTTATGTAAAGTTAAGTGTGAGAAGTTTTTAAGATTGTCTTGCTAAGAAGTATCAAAGCTTAATTTAGGTTCATCTTTTTCAAGCTAATTTTTTTTAAAGAAGTAATGAGGCGTGCAAAAGTATAAATCTCAAAGCTCATTTTTCTTTAGATTCCACTTCTATTAATATAGGTTGCAAGACAGTGGGTGTGACGACCCTCCCCGACTTAGGGTCGGGTCGCTCGACCCAAACCATTACCTAAGTCCAAGTACCCGAACCTAGCCCGAGCAACTACTTGGCTTGCCTAACCGAAATCACGGAAAGATAATAGCTATACAAATAGATAATAAATGTGAAATCAAGGAAATAAAATATCCATAATGCTATTGAAGTAATGGATTTTCAAAAGTCTATTCAATTCACTATATCCCTAAAAGCTTCCACAAGTTCTAATTACGACAATGAATGTTTTAAACTACCCAATAAGTCTTACGTTACAACCCAAATTTATAAGTTCTCAAAATCAAATAACTAGATAGTAAGAGCACATGAGGCTCACAATGCAAGGGAAGACTTCAAGTTTTCTCCTTTCCCTTATCCCGATTTAAAGTATATGTAGATGTACCTGGAGAGTAAGTGGGGTGAGCTAAAAGGGGCAAGGAGCTCAATAAGAGGAAAACCTCACTCAAACATCAAATAGACAAGCACTACTTCGTAAAAATTTAAGATCTAACATGGTGTTGAAATCAAATCATCAAGCATTTAGTAGAAAGCATGTAAATAAGATTCATAATTATAATTAAATGTAAACCATCCACTCTATTCATTTAAGACAAGTTCAAAGATGCATAAACCATAATAGCAAGAGGTCTAAAAATCATAAATGAAATCAAAGCATTCATGCAAAGGGGTCCACGAGAGTTATACCATAAATAGTTAATAATAAATACAAGTCATTGTTCCATTCAATGCATATTAGTTATTAACGTGATTCCGGTGACCGATTCCCCTACTCTCAAGGTGATGAAGATCACTAGTAAACATAATGGTCATTGTGTCCTCTCAATGGTCCCATCAAACCAACAGTAAGTTCATCCAGGTAGTCATCGATATGTGCACTAAGATTATTTACGATTTTCATGATAAGTTTACCACCGCTTATATCTTTAGTAATTTAATCCCATCTCCTTAGCCAGGGATGGTAGTCCCAACTCCTTACCCAGGAGAGGGTCATCCAACTCCTTACCCAGGAGTAGGTAATTCCATCTCCTTGTCTAGGAGAAGATAATCCCAAGTTTGGTGCGATCCATATATAATCCATAGATAATTAAAATCAAGTCAATGGAATAATGCAACCCATTCCCAAGTCTTGAGTGAATCATGAATCTTAATTATCTAATAGCATGTCATATTTGATACTTGAGCGAGCTTCCTACTTACCTTGACTTGTCGTGATATTCACTCTCGATCCTTGCGCGCGCGGGGTTCTTTGTGAATTGTTTCCCAAATCTATAAAATTTAAGACTCATTCGCATTAATTCACGATTATCATTTCAAAGTTACTTAATCTCCCATTTATTAGCAAATCGCTTTGGGTCCCGCGGGTTTTCCAGTGTCGGGACATCGAGGTGCGATAGTGCACCACGAAGTCTACCAATATTATTTCTATTTATCTTTTATTCTATTTATTTCTATTATTTATATATATAATATATATGTAATGCTTTAGTTTATTTTTTTATTATTATATTATATTTTTAAAAATTAATTTAAGTCTAGGGGTCAATCTGGCCCCTATTGACCGGT
This sequence comes from Stephania yunnanensis, assembly GCA_039657365.1. Taxonomy (NCBI): domain Eukaryota; kingdom Viridiplantae; phylum Streptophyta; class Magnoliopsida; order Ranunculales; family Menispermaceae; genus Stephania; species Stephania yunnanensis. The sequence goes on from CM077592.1 coordinate 12,353,544, forward strand.
TCAGGGTCCACTAGGCCCCTGTTGACCGATTCAGGGTCCACCAGGCCCCTGGTTGTGGGTGGCCAGGGTCGAAATGACCACTTGATAGTTATCATGACTTGCATGATGAGGAACTCCTAGTGGAGGCCCTTCCTCTTTTTGGTGGTGGCGATCCACCCATCACCATGCTACTTCCGGTGGCGGTGGCCGCTGCCCTAAATCTACAACGGTGGCGGTGAGGCTGCCACCCTTCTCCAGCGGCGCCAAGGCGCGCCCTCATGGGATCCTCCACCAAAGTTCCACAAATTAAAATATAGAGAAGAGAAAAAATATGTTTTCCACCATTATTGAAGCAAACACAAGTTTGTGATTTATTTAGACAATAAAAGAAAGGGTATGGATGATGGGTTTACCTTCAATAGAGGTCTCATTAGTTTCAAAGCATCACACCTACCATGATTTCCCCAAACAAAAGTCTCATTTCCTTTTCTCTCTCAATTTTTATGTATGAGTAAAAGGGGCTAGGGTTTACAATTAGATTAATATAGCGGGACCAATTTAGTATATGGTTTACAAAATTACTAAATTACCCTGGGATTGGTGTTTGAGGTTTTTCGGGTCGTTATAATATCTCCAATTTTAAGAACTTTTTCCTAGAAAGTAAAAGTAAAGTATTCCTTTAAACACTCCATCGAAATCACAATGGACGTCTAAGTTGTTTAACTAGCAAGTAGGTAGAAACCTACTAAGATGTGACTTGGTGTCTATCTGTGTCATCAATATCTTTACCTATCCGACAATGAAACCATACTGCCAACTCGCAGTAGGAACGAGGATAACTACTTGCTATAGTATGAGCACTAGCACACCAACTATATCGCCATCTCAGTTACATATCAATGAATGACTTTTCATGTCTTTGTGACTTATCTATGGAGTCTACAAATGAGGATGTCAAGTATTTCTCTCGAGAATGATACATTAACATCAATGTTAACATTCGTTTATCGGCATTTATTATTGTAGATTTTATATTTTGAGTCAACTCTTACAATCCGGGTGATCGTTTTAAATTCATTTTGCTTGGTCATGTTTACATTTGGTAAACAAGCGCATCTTGTCACCTTTCTTAGCTAACTTTTAACTCTTACAAATTTTTTAAATCTTTTTCTTAGCGAGAAAAAAGTGTCTTAACTTTTAATTTTAAGTCACTTACTACCAGCGATTATCATGATTTCTTGTGATGTTATCAATATCATTAAAATTTAGGCTTTCAAGTAGGTTACTCCGCTTGCAACTCCATGGCTACGAAAAGTTATCGTAGTGTTTACTGTCTCTTTTAGATTCGCAATCCATCATATCACCTATTTACTTATTCATCTTTTCCAAAAATCAATCTTATATTAGGATCCCCGATTTTAAGGATTCTTCCATCATGACTTAGATTAGTTGGTACTAGTTACATTATTAATTTCTCGACTTTACTTTTTTTGTTCAACTATCCCTTTATGGCAGGATTAAGTTCCACTTGAACTAACTATTGTTAATCCACATGTCTAACATCGACAATCATACCAAGACTATAATTTTAACTGGGTACCCTCAATTTTTATAATATGTCTATCATTGAGTACATTATCATTTGACTCATTATCGTATTACTAGCCGTAAGGTGCTCTCCAAGTCATACTAACTTGGTTCATTTATATTTTGCAGTACAGTCAAGTAAACCACACTTATTTCGAAAGAAGTTGTAACATTTTGGTATCCTCAATTTTAGTAACTTGACCATCCTCGATGCTCCACCCTCCATGATGTGCATCTTTTTAAAATCAAAATCACTATATCTACTTATATCGATACGTTATGCACTTAATGCTATTTTTAATGTATTCTTAGTTTGGGGATTCCCAATTTTAGTATTCTACCTACTATCCGTGAGATCATACGATTCCATCAATGATCTTATTATTATAAAATTGTCGACTCTTGCTCTAGCCTATCCAACCCTAACGTACCAAATATTGGTTTCCCAATAACAGTAAAATGATATATTTCAAATTAAATAACTCGTATTGGTCTTGTCACCAAAATCGGAACCCGCACCCGCAACTACCCGTCGTCTCCTAGTCATGTTCAGCTACTACATGGACTCCTCCTCGGGCAACCAGAGTTACACTCCTCTCAGATGGTGGTGGGTAGGGGCATCTGCTTTTATAATGTCTTGCTTCCCCACACTGGAAACATATTATATCCGACTTTTGGTAATTCGAAGGTGGTTGCGTGACACTTGCGGATGAACTCGGTCTCAGTCCCCTACCCTCGCCTTGCTGATGGCTACTACGATGAACGCGCTGGCCTAAATGTCGCACTATGAGTAGTCGAAGCCACGGGACACGTAAATGTGTGGTGGTCCTTGAAGCTACAACGAAGATGCATGGCCACCGATGATCCTCCAAATCTGTGTTTCTTTAAATCTTTTCTAATACGTTTCTGATAAGTTTCGAAAATGCGCTTGTCTCAATTATACCAATCATACCTTACCTAAATTGCATATCATCCTCAAGAAGCGTTGACTCACACTCGAGTGCTCGATGGTTGGCCTGCTGGTAGTCACTGATTCCAATCAGACCTTGCCTGAATTTAGAATAATGTAACCCATTCCCAAGTCTTGAATTCAAATCATAAATCTTAATTATCTAATAACATGCAATATTTGATACTTGAGCAAAGCTCCCCAATTACCTCGACTCGTTGCAATATCTACTCTCGATCCTCGGCACACGGGATTCTATGTGAACCATTTTGTGAATCTATAAAATTTAAGACTCATTCGCATTAATTCACAATTCTCATTTCAAAGTTACTCAATTTTCAATTTATTAGCAAATTGTTTTGGGTCCAATAGTGTGGGTCCCGCGGGTTTCTCGTTGTCGGGCTGTGGTAGTGCACCCCGAAGTCCACTAATATGATTTCTATTTATTCTTTTATTCTATTTATTTCTATTATTTCTATTATATATATGTAATGCTTTAGTTTATTATTTTTATTATTATATTATATTATATTATGTTTTTAAAAATTAATTTAAGTACCAGGGGCCATTTTGGCCCCTGTTGACCAATCTAGAACCCACCAGACCCCTAGCTTAGAGTAGCCTTCTAGTGGAGGCCCACCGCCACCACTCTACTCTAGTACGGTGGCTTCGCCGCCTTCAATAAACAACAGCGGCAGCGAGGCTGCCTCCTTTTCACTTGCAATGTTGACGGCGCTGGGGTTCTCCACCAAAATCTCACAAATTTAAAACAAAAAGGAGAGAAAATATGTTTTTCACCATTATTGAAGCAAACAAAAGTTTGTGATTCATTAAGATTATAAAAAAAAGTACAAAGGGTGGGTTTACCTTCAATAGAGGTCTCCTTGGCTTTAAAGCATCACACCCACCACTATTTCCCCAAACAAAAATCTTATCTCCTTTTCTCTCTCAATTTTTGTAAGTGAACAAAAGGGCTAGGGTTTACAATTAGATTTATATAGTGTGATCAATTTAGTGTATGGTTTGTGAAATTACTAAATTACTCATGGAATGGGTGTTTAAGGTTTTTTAGGCTGTTATAGTTCTTAATGAGGACACGAGTCTACGAACGATTGTCCTATAAATGAAGTAATTGCAGATGTTCATAATGAGGACACATCTTATTTTGATGTTGAGGCGTATGAATTAGTATATGCATTCACTAAAGATAGTCTAGTTGAAAAACTTACTTCCATGCATTGCATCCCAAAGTCGACTTATCGGTGTTATGCGCCTTGCCTTGCAAATAAAGCTTATAACTTCACTAAAGACCTTATGTCTTTAAAGAAGCTTTAACTAGCGACCTTCGATTTCCATCGCACCCTTTTGTGATGACATTCCTTTTAAGTTATAAGGTTTACCCTACTCAACTAACTCCATAAAGTTGGCGGTTAGTTATGTATTTCATTGTGTGTTGTTTACAACTTTAGCTTCCTTCGAATGTTCCTATATTTAGAAATATTTCTCAAATCAAGAACAATAGCTCGCGTCACTTTAGTTGGGTTAAGCTTTTTGAGAGATCATTTAGTCTTCCTTTTTTATACCAAATTCTTCCAGTTCCTTTATTTTTTTCCCAATTGGAAGAAGTTCTTTTATATTGAATGGAAATATGGAGATTGGTCTTCCACATGCTTTTCCACTTTCGTGGTCCCCACAGAGCGAGTGCTCCTTATCGATCTTGGCCTCACTCGAGTATGTGGGGAGGGTATGCTTACCTTTAAATTTTTAATTCCTTATTTTCCTTTTTGCTTTGTCCTTTTTGACACATTTCTTATCTATTTATTTGTAGCTTTTGCAGTAATGGAAGCTTTGAATGCTAAAAATAAGAGAAAAGCATTGATTCTTCAAGACATACGAGATAACAAAAAATAAGAGATTACTTCTGGATCATCATCTATTACTTCTGAATTGGTCATAGAAGATTCGGCTCCTACACCTCATACTCGTCTCTGACTTGAGTCATCTTTTATTCCGAGTTAGGAGTGAAAACTTGCGATTCTGTGTTATCTAACACAATCACTACAAGAGAACTTATTCTTAAAGGTGTGGCTCCAACCGATTGCTATGTCGTTTTTGGTTTGACCCCTCAAAACATGACGAGGTACAATTCATAAATTTGTCTTCTTTTTTGTTGCTAACAAACAACATGTTATATAGCCTGACAAGTTAATAATTAGACACATTTTATAATGTAATTTAGGTTGATTTTAAGCATAAATGATGATATTACGCTAGGTTTTCTCTTGTTTTTGTGACTTCAAGTTTTAAATAGGAAAATTAAAAAATGGAAGAAAAGAGAAAGATAAGCAAAATAGTCAATTGGAAAAATGTACCAGTGATTAGCCAGTGATTTGGAGTAACACTAGGAATCACCATATAAATCAGCAGCGAAAGAAGGCCAACGAATCCATAGCAAATTGGAGAATGTACTATAAATAGCCAGTTGAATTCTAGACGTTGTATGGTCCATACATTTCGTCGTGTTAATTCAACAGGATCTTTACATCTGTTTGATCCTAAAATTGATAGAACTTTTAATTGAAGCTTAAGACAACAACTTATGGAAAATTAAGTTAATTGGATCGAAGAAAACAATAATTATATTGATAGCAATGTCATTAATAACAATGATAACAGAGTTATAATAATAAAGAACTCACTTTTAAATTAGCCAACCAAAATGTTATATCATGTGAGCTTATTTGCATAGCATGCCCTGATGGATTTCTTGAATTTGAACTTAGATCTTGATTTATTAGTGCCTTGCCTAACTTTTACAGTAAAACAATGAAGACCCACATATATTCATAAGGGAGTATCAACCCAAAGTTGTAACGACTTGTTATCTTAAGCTGGTGATTAGTATTAATACTAATATTAATTAATTTGATTAGGATCATGGTTAAGTATGATGTACCTCGATTAGCGTGTGTGTGGGTTTGTATGATGATTTGTGTTTGTTTGTAATGTTTAATGAATTTTATAGGTTGTAGTATAAAAAGGGATTTATATACTAGCCTATAATTAGATAATAAGTAAATAAACAATAAATAGGTGGTACACCAAGTGCGAAAAGGGGATCGTGATATGAATGTGTACACCCGAGAACACTTGTAGACATGTCCGGTGAATTTATCGACAAGAAAATACATGAAGTATATATATATTGATATATAAATATATATTAAAATTATAATTTGGTTTAAATAATATGGATTGTTTGATCAACCTAGGGATGAGTGTAAATGCGTGATGGTGTTTAAATCGGTGTCACTTTAGGGAGTGTCAATTTAACACATCAATCAATTGATCAACCTTGAGATGGCGTGATGCATATCTCAAAGAAAATCCATGTATATAATCCAAAATCAATGAGTTTATCCTCATTTTCATTAGATTATTCAAGAAAATGGGAGGGAAAGTACTGAGGGTTTGATCTGGGGAGATCAATCTAGGAGTTGATTCAATGTGAATTGATGAGCTTAAACAACTTGAAATCCAGAGATCATCACGTTGGGAAGTTTGGTTTTTGAGTTTTTGAAGTTCAATTCGATGATAGTAATGATATGTTTGTTAATTGTTGTTGTTTATGATTGAAAATGAGTTGTTACCTCACTAGAAGTCCTCCCTAATAATTTGGGATAGTAATTGATGATGTTATGATGATTTATGGATTGGACAGTAGTCATTTCCCTATTTATTATCGAGACAGTACAAGGTGAAGCGCGCTCCACCTAGCAAGAGAATACGCTCCTTCATCAATTGGGACAAACATAGTTGATGGAGCGCGCCCCATTTAGTGAGGGAGCGTGCTCCCACCCTAGAAAATAGCAATGCTATTGTATTTTGATTGGAATCTCTGGAGGACTTAGGAACTGAATTAGGGGTTCTAAATATAGGGTATTAGACCTATATTGATCATAAAGGTTTCATGATGGGTGTTAAATCCCTGGGAGAGCGTAAGTGGCCCAAAAACTTAGGAAGTTTGGAAACGGAAACCTAAATCGAGGTAAGAAATGTTGTATGGCTATTTTAGTATATGTAGTTCATGTAGTTTATGGATTGAATGGGGGACTATGTACACTGTGATGGTTTTAATAAATGGAAAATGGTGTTTAATGTTATTCACAAGACAAGTTCCTGAGATTGAGACTAGGTTATATAGGATGCGGGGTTGATCTCTCATATTATATTTAACTTCCTACTAAGTTAGATAGGTTGCATGGATTACATATTAAGTAGAAGGTTTCAGATAGAAAGATTAAGCATTAATGGATTGGCTAGACAACACATCGACCAATTTTTTGGTCTAGTAATCACATTAATAGTTTCAATGGGTAAACGACCATAGTTTTATAAATAAAATGAGAATCACAGTGTAATAGTCATTGACAGTTTGATTGCATATGTTATTTATTGAATTATATGTTTTCCATATTCTTGTTAGTTAACATTGGTGCATATTATTATTTCATAATATTCTTGATTATTAAATGGAATGTTGATGGCTTTGTGAATCCTTACTTACTGAGCAAGTTGGAGCGCTCACTTGAAACTCAATATTTCAGTTCGTAACCTAGTGCTTCAGTGAAAGGCAAGGAAAAGATTTAGGAGTCTTATAATCTTCTCTATGATGTAATGAACCTTCTTGTACATATATACACTATTTGATATATTTTGTTATATATAAACAAGGTTGGGAGGTTAATAAATGAGGTTTTGAGTTTTGGTAAACTCTGTATTTTTGTATATTATTAATTATCGAAAAAGTTTTAATTTTTTGTTGCATATATTTTAAATTGTTTATTTGATACCGATATACAAATTAAGTTTATCAAGTACTGATGAAGAGGCTGGTGGCTCTAGTTAAGTTTGGTTGGGTTATCGGGCTTAATTATGGTTTTAGGCCTAGTATCGCCCTAATTGGGATAGGGGATGATACTAAAGTTAATAGGATGAAACCAAAAGAATGAGCTTTAGAACAAGTTAAACTTAAGAATGATCAAGTACAAGCTTTAAAATCAAGTTAAATGTTAACTATATGAACTTTTTTCTAGATGAATATATACTTGCTAAAAAACTAATTGTTATAGAAAGAAAATAAAAAATTGCTAAGATGAAAGATGATGAAAACTTTAACAAATTCTGGAATATATTTCAAAGACTAATTTTTTCTTATCCACAATATGGATATACTCAAAGAGCTTTATTAGAATATTTTTATGAATGACTCAATCACTTTGAACAAAGACTACTAGACACAGTATATGGTGAATTTTATTTGAAACAAACCTACTTTAGCGAAAGAAGCAATTACTAAAATGGCAAAATAATCTTATAGTAAAAAGGTTGAATCTACTAGAAAGAAACTTCATGAAGTGGTAGTAAGAGAAACAATGCAACCGAATATCAAATTGATGAATTATCTAAGATGGTTAAGTTGTTAGTTAACGAAAAATCTAATCAAGTTAATGTTTATGGATTCTGTAATGAGGTTAAACCTCCTACAGATGTGTGTCTTACTTTTAAAAAATACCGAAGAGGTTAATGCAATGATGAATCAATTTATGGTCCCCCAAGAAATCAATATAGTAATAATACTTATTATCTTGGAAAACCTAATCTAAATCTTAGCTATATTCCTCAAAATCAGAATTATAATACTTTATACCAAAAGCTCAGATGCAACCTACACCTAATTAACAATCTTAATAAAACACTAAACCTATGAATCCAAATTTAGAACAAATATTTTCGCAATTTTATGAGTCAAAGTCGTCAAAATTTCACACTGATTTCTTAAAATCAAATTAAGATTGATACTACCATTAATGAATTGAAAAATCAATTAAGTCAAATGAATATGCAAATAAATAGATTAAATACTCAACAGAGTAGTCAAGTTAAAGCACATGCTCAAACCAATGTTGCTCTTATTAATAAAGCACAAGTTAATGCTATATTCAGTGATAAGAAATACATAAATATAATTAGTAAGAAACTTAAACAATTAATAAAAAGAAGATTCAAAAGACTATTGAAGAAGAAGAAGAAGAAGAAAAGGAAAAAGAAGAAGAAGAAGAAGAAATGATGACTAATGTCATTCTTACTAGACAATGGATGGTTGAAAAATTGAAACTTACACATTTTCCTAGAAAATTGTTGGTATTTACCTAGAGTTGAAGCATATGAAATTTTTTTATAAAAGTCTCAATTAATTGATAAGGATAAAATGATAAGATTCTCATAATTTAAATGAAGAAGTGTGCTCGTATTATGTTGTTCCACAACGATTAGCTGATGCTAGGGAGGAAGAAATCAATGAAGACATTCTTGAATCATTTAGGAAGATAGAAATCAATGAACTTTGATGGAATCAATTATGCAATTTTTTTAATTACGATGAAGTTTTGAAAGAATTCTCTAAATCAAAAGACAAAGTCTTAGAAAAATCTAATAAATTTTTAGTACAAAAATGTCTTCTTTAATTAAAAAAAGGTACCTAAAAAATGTTCAAACCGGGTGTTTGGAATCTCTATCACAATAGGAACCTCTTTGATAGACTTCGCTGTGTGTGAGCTCGGAGCATTAATAAACATTATGTTGCTCAAGTTATATTAATCAATGAAAATAGGTTCACTAACCAATACACATATTAACCTTACTTTAGCTGACAATATCATTGTTAAACCCTATGGTTTACTAGATTATGTTTTAGTTAAAGTTAATGGCTTAATGTTTCTCGCTAACTTCTATGTCATGAAATGGAAGATCACAATATCAGCTAAGTCCCCATCTATACTTTTAGGAAAACTATTCCTTAAAAGAGCTAAAACGAAACTAAATATCTTTGAAGGAACAATGTCTATGGAGTTTGAAAACAAAATTGTCACTTCTCATTTGAATTATGAAGATATCTTTGGAAAATCTGATAAAATTGATGATGAACAAACTAAAGATAATGAATTGTTAGAATTAAATCATCATGAAACTGAAATATATGCTATTAATGTTGTAATAATGGAATATGGAAATGCTAAAACTACGAACAAGCAAGGTAAAAAAGCTGCTAATCAATAGACAATAAAACCCAAGAATAAATGGTTAAGCAATCAAAAAATATTCATAATAATAACATGGAAGAAATTAAATTTGCGAAGAATAAGAAGAAGAAAAGGAAAAATTCAACAATTGTCAAGCTCGATTATCAGAGAGATATACACATAAACATAAAGGTAAAATGGGCTTAGTACTTTAAAGCTATATGTGATACGGGTTATAAGGCAAACTACATGTCAATTCATTTTTTGTTTCATACTCAATTATAATTGGATATACTTGCTCCCAAAAAAGTTGCCCTACCAAACGGGCATTCAGTAAAACCAATAGGTGTGACTACTAATGTACCACTTCAAATTGACAAGTATACTATTTCCACTAACTTTTTGGTTATATCACACTTTATTAACAAAAATCTTCCATTAATCTTAGGATGAACTTTTTTAGCCACTTTGCAAGTTGTCATGGATACTCTAAATAAGATTATTACTATTTAAACACATGGCATAGCAATCACTTTGTGGAATGACATATGAGTGGATAATCCTACACTTAAGTTCATAGAACCATCCTAAACTGCGTAGTTCAATCGAGCCAATGACAATAAATAAGAGCACTTTATGGGAAGCAACACATATTCGATCTTTATTTTCCGCTTTAGTATTAGGATTAGTTAGTCGTTTTTATATTCTCTCAACTTTCGACTCTTACAATGAGGATATTTCGGGAACTCAATTTCGGAATAGTTTCATGTAAGGGGGTTTATCGTGCCAATTTATTTTCATATTATATTGTTTTATGCATTAAGTTTATGTTAATTAGTTATTTATGACAATAAAATAAATCATTTAATACATATCTTAGTTAAATTTTGGAATTTGGAATATTTCTACCTTTATTAATATATATGTGTGATAATTAAAAGGGAAAATCAATTTAATTGAAAAAAGTGAAATAAAGCAAATGATTTCCTAGTAATCCAGTTTGTACTAGAAATTGTTGGGTAAATCATTAGAGTATGTATAATTTTAAGTGTAAATTCGAAACCAGTGATTTCTCATTGAATCAAATTTACAACTAGAAATCGCTAGCCAAATTGCTGAGTCACTAAGGCTTATTTCCAATGATTTTGTTAGCAATTCTTCGGAGAATCCATTGAAACCTTGATTTGTTGAGAACGAATTTGAGTTTTCTTAAAATATAACCCCAATTCACCACATTTAAATCATTCCACTCACAACTATCGTACATTTCGATCAAAAGACCAATTTTTGCCTAGATTCAACCCTCCAAAGTTTAACTTTAGTGTATGTAAGTGATTCCCACCTCAATCCTCAGACATTCAACACAAAAACATGGTGAGTTTTGAGAGTATAAAGCCACCTAGGGCGTGAGCAAGAGAATTTGAATATGAGCTAAGAAGAGTCTAGAGAAGCAATCTTGGATTCAATACTTGAAAGAATCACTTTCAAGAAAGTGATCAACTAAAACCCTAACCTCTTACGAATTAGAATTTTTGGTTTTAGTCGATCTTCTATTGATTGTTAGGATAGAAACTCAAATTCAAAATTTTTACTTTAAAATGGTTTTGATATCTAATGTTTTCTATTATAATACTAGTATGGGAATGATGTGAAGATTTGTTTATCACTATCTTATTTTCGAATTATTTTTCCAATATGGTGAGTAAATTGAATTTTATAAGCAAACTAATTTGAGACTAAGTTTCAAATGAGTTTAAGGGTTCTTTTGAATATTTATCAATTGATTTGAATTACTTACAAAGCTTACTTTTCCCAATACTATTTTATCAACAACTTTCATATGAGTTTCAAAATCACAATTTCAAAACAATTTTCCTGACGATTTCTTATTCTCAATAACAAGTTGAACTTTATTGAATACTTTTTCAAAAAATTTGACTCCAAATGCTTTATAGGTTCGTTCTTTCACATATGATATTCCAAATGATCGGAGGTGGTAAGGGTAGAGGTTCACGAGAAATGAAGGGGAAGGGAAATTTGGTAGAAAAATCAAAGTTAAAATCCAAATTTTCCTAAATCCAACCCACATCCATATCTTTTAACACATCTAGGATTAGACTACAAAAAAACCTACTCCACATTCTTCATTTAGTTACATATCTGAGGATGAGATATGGATGAGGAGGAAGTAAAAGAAGTTGAAAAAGAAATACCAATGGGGGAGAAAAACTATGAATAGGGAAAGGAAGATTTTGTAAACGAGAAGGCCTACGAAAACTTTAGTAGTGATGTAATTAAGGATATGAAGTTGATCGTGAAGATGGGGATTAATGTGAAAATGAATTGAAGTATGGGCCTACGTTCTGAGACATCATAGAGACGAGAAATTGGGGTTTACCGACTAGAGATTATAACCACCTAGACCTAGAAAATGTCCTAAGTGAACGAGGTTATGAAGTTTTAGTACGAGAATTTTATGCCAATGCATATGGAAGTGAAAGTATGAATGAGTCCCGAGTTAAGGGGAGGATAGTGGACTACTCCACTGCCAGAATAAACCAATATTTTGGATTACTAAATTTTCATCAAAAACAAAATGATGAGTACCCCAAATTCGAGTATAAGATTAAGTACGATTTCCCCACCGAGACAATAAGGGGAGGTTTAGAGGCAAACGGTGGAGGTGGATTTATTTTGGATATGAAGAAGTATTCCAAGCACATAACCATGAGATTTTTTAGGAAAAACATTAAAACTTGGTGTTATTTCATCATTTCCAGCTTACAACTGAGCCTGTAACACTACGAAATAGTGAATTACAAGGCCGCCTTACTTTATCACATTGTAATGGGGTTAGGATACTTGGATGTTGGCAAAATTATTCATCAATCCATTAAAAGTGCCATCACTATCAAGAAGAACGACGACCTACATTTTTTATTGATAATTATGACCTTTTATAGGATGGACCAAGTGAACATGGCAAGACTCGAGTTGGATGTTTTATCGAAGAAGACCATCAATGATGAGGTAATAGAGAGATGTGGTAGAGTGAATGGTTATGAAAACACATAATATGATGGAGAGAGAGAGACTTGAGATAACGAGAAGAGAAGTTGAGCAAAGAAAGAAAATCAAAGACAACATGAGGAGAATCTTTAAAGAGATGTTTGAAGCTCGGCATGATCCGAACGTAGAGCAACTTGCTAGGGAATACGACTGGTTATACATGGAAGAATCAAAGTTGGCTTTCATGGGCTCTATCTTACACAATTAGATGACCACTATCTATAATCAAGAACTAGTATTTAAGAACCAGGGAGCCTTAATAAGGAGCATCCACAGAATGGAGCGCACGATGTCCAGGACATACATACGTCAAGGAGGCACATCGAATCTTGTACCATCTACATAGATGAGACTACCGCTTACTAGTAATCTTAATGTTCTGATATTGCCTGATCAGGAATACCACCCCTACGACCCTGCTGTGAGTTACCAGTCCCAAAGAATTGATCTAGTTAATGATGATGATGATGATGATGATGACGTGACTTCTGGACGCTGACATTGATTTCCTTATTCTATTTATTTTCTTAGCCTCAAAGTAATGTTGTGAAGTTCTTCTAAGTAATTCCGGTAGTGGTTATAAACTTTAAGTGTTTCTTAAAAGTACTTGTGTTTATGGTGGTTTACTTTGTGCTACATTCTATACAGTGCTTGGGTATGACATTTATTTCATTTATTATATAATAGTGATGTTTATTCATTACATTTTTACACACTCTATCTTACTATAATTAACTTAATTTCTTGATTGTCAATTTATTTATATTTTATCAATTCTTTTATACTTCACGTGGTATGTTTGTTATGATGAGAATCAAAATTCATCTTGAAACCTTAAGACAAGGTTTAGAATTAGTTTGGGGGTATTTTAGGTAAAGTACGGAATTGATGGTAATGAAAGGAATGGAAGGTAGAAGAACAGTTCAAAATCACTTTTAATCCTATATTCAATTAAGTTGATGAAAATTTTCAAACTTCTTTCGAAATCATGTAAGTATGAATTTTTCAAACTTCTTTCGAAATCATGTAAGTATGAATTTTATTTTTCTTTATTTTTAGTTAGGAAAAGAATGTAAATTAATATATATATATATATGTAATAGATCTTGGAAGTGTTATTTTTTATTACCCTAGTGAATTTTATGATAGAAGGAATTAATTTTAAACTCTTTTTGATTAAATTTACTACTTAATGAACACTAATTGAATGCATTGTGTTAGTCATGATAATAGGAAGAAGATTGAAATAATAGCGCAAGATGAACAAGATAGATTTCTATGAATCTTATGATACAAAAGCTATTGATTAAGTATTTTATAGTATATATATATAAAGATATTATGCCATAATTGAAAGAAGAAATGGGTTAGAAACCGACAAATTTTTATAAGTTAGAAATAATACTTTCTTCGATTTTGGTGGACAGTGAGAAGTGTTAACAAGAGTTTATAAAATAAATATATAGAGAGAGTCCTATAGATTCCAAAGGAAATGGAGCTGAGAATCTATAGTGGAAAAAAATGAGAATGTCCAAAGGAAAAAAAGTAGGGACTCAAAAGAAAAAGCAAAAGAAATATAAAAAAAATAATTAGAATGAAGTAGAAAAAAATAAAAAGGGATGTTTTTAAACTCTTCAAAAGAAAAGATTTAACTTGAGTACTTGAAACTAGAGTTGAATGAAGTATTTCTTAATCTAACATGTTTTAAATGACATATCATTGGTATCTTGACAAACTCACAACAAAAAGATGATGGAATAGTAACAAACTATAGCAACAAACCGACATCTGTCAATATACAATAACAAATTAGCAACAAATCAATGACAGATTAAAATTTGACTTGTTTGACTTATAATCGATAATTAAAAAAAGATGTGTGACAAAAAATATGTGACAGAAAACTGTTTGTTCGAAATATGTCTCTTACTTTACACTATACATTCATATTCGATGAACACTAGTGTCTCCACTCTCATTCCGCACTAACATTCGACAAACACCAGCTCTCCACTGCTATCACCAGCGTCTTCACTGGGCTACTAACATTGAGCATCGATTGCCCAATCCACACTCCGCGCCACCCTTCTTCACTTATGCTGTTTTGGAACCGTTTTCCACTTATTCGAGTGCGAGATCTCTCACCTTCTAAGGTACCATTAGTTTCTTCTCTCAGATTTGGTTGAGTTTATAAGATTTATTGGTGTTTTATGAATGTGAAAAGAAAGATTAGTAAAAGATTTCAACAAAATACTAGCCATTTAGGCTGTCAAAAATAAAGCCTAGTGAACTATTGAACCTATATTAAGCTAGGAAAAAGGCATTGTCAAGAATAACACCAACAACGTCATAAATGCGTCCCTCTTCATGAATAATTACTAGCCAGTTAGGTTGTCCAAAGAATTCATGCAATTCCAGTCTTGTGAACTAAACATCCCCAGTTGTTTGACTTCAATTCATAACATTTTTATCGGTTGCTTTAATCTGAAACTCTATACGAAGAAATAGGGGGGCAACCAAATGAAAACTTCAACTTGGCAATTGGTGAGGCTTAATTAAGAAGTCAATCACCAATCTAATCATGGAAAATTAATTAACCCAACTACCTTATTATCTTACTTGGCCTAATTCAACTTTAACTGAGAAAATCATGGTGTGGTAGTGGTACTGGTTCTACATTCATGTTGCATGCTTTCTTTGACCACGCATATATATATATATGCTTAAAATTTGCATTGAACTTTGTTTCCTAAAATTATGCACTTGATAGCTTATTGCTTGTCAACATCCTAGGATGACTAACTAACACAACCATTAGCTTACTTCGAAGGGATGAGTTTTGCCTAAGATCGACTTTCTAAATATGATGACCTAAACTTCAACAAATTTCTATGAATGTGTTGAAATATGTGATTCACATTAGATTAAAGTTTAGTATTGATATTAGTGGGACATGTGTCCAGTCATAGTCAAGTGTAATGGGTAGTTATTAATTAAGTTATGGTAGTTATTAATGGGTAGTTTTAGTTATTGATTTAGTGGCGTGCACATATGAAGTGATGCATGTTATGTTAGTGGGTTGAGACTAAGTCAATGTGATAGTCTATAAGTATGTAATGTGTCTGTTGAGAATTTTGGAGAGTAGCAATACCAGTTGAAATAAATAAAAATATGTTTTCTCTCTCACCCATTGTTTGCATTACTTAGCTCTTTGGTTTTTGTTTTATTTTTGCAAATAACAACAGCGGTATCATAGCAAACTCGATCTTTAAAGGATTGTGAGTTTTAACAATGGTTTCCATCATAACATTGCCACAGCTCGAATTTTTTAATCTCGTTTACTATCCATAATCAGGATTACTAACCCATGACGTGGAACCCACACTGTTATATATGCATTGACCAAGGAGAGATGGCCGAGGTATATGTTAGATTTATTGTGGTGCATGCCTAGTGTATTGTATATGTGTAGACTATTAAGTCACTCCTACTCATGTATAGGTGTCAAGACGCGAGTAGGGACACGCCTTGAGTTGTGTCCCGACGTGGGACCGGGGTAGAGAGTGATGTGGTAAGTTTATTTTAAACTTCATGTAGATTTATGTTGTGGCTTTAATGTGGCTATAGTTGATTTTTAATTAAATATAACCTAAGTTAGCATTTTAAAACATTAGTCATGTGATTTGCATCGAGACACGTACTCACACATCTAGATAATCAATTAAGTTACCAATTTATGTTATTTAGATAAAGTTAGTGGAGGTCAGTAGGACATTTGTTAAAAAGTGTACCATTAGATAGGTCTCATAATACGCGTGTGTAATTAGATTAATGGTTATCATTCGACCATATCCATTCCATATATATAATTAGAGATCAATTAATGCAAACCAAATATTTTCATTTTACAAGCTTAGGAGGGAAGGCAACTTGCTCCAAAGGTTTGAGGAGGAAGAGAATCATTTGGGTTTGGTATTTTGAAAGTATGGAAATTGTTCAGGCTAGTATACATCAACTAGGTAATTCACTTACACTAGTTTCTTTAGTTTAATTTGATGAATTCCTGAATTAGATCATGTTAGTGGTTGTTTTTATGTTATTTATGCTGCATTAAGATACTTTGGGACTGAGGCTATGTTGTTGTTGTTGTTGTTGTTGTTGTTATGCTGCATTGAGATTCTGGAGTTGTTTGTGGTGTTCCCTAAGGCTTTGGTGAAGCCTATATGTGGAGTAAACTCAGAATTCAAGTTGCAGAATTCTAGGTTTTTCTACACATAGCGCTCTAGGTAGATCAACTAGCGCGCTAATAAGACCACTAGTGCGCTAATCAAACCACTCAAAATGTTAATTGCCCTAACAGCATAAAAATCTGCAATTTTCCAAATTTGTCAAAACACTATAACTGAGCCTAAAACCCTAAGTAAAGGTCTAAACACATCCAAAAAAATGTTATGTGATATCAAAAACCTAAGAACGTGTTATGAGAGTTCCAAATACAAAACTTGGGCTGTCGAGCGATCGGTAAAGCTAGGACTTTACAATGCTTGAAGTGAGTTGTCACGGCGGATGATGAGCGGAGGAGACAGAAGGGCAAAGGGCCGAGGAGATGGGACAGAGGTGTTCAGCGGGCAATTGTGCCCTATGTAGCATCTCCTACACCTTTGCAGACTATTATGGGTAGACCTCCCGTACCACCACCAGTCAGACCTGCATTGACAGCTCCTACTACGTCTACTTTACCAGCTTTACCAGCACCATCAACTCCACGTCAGCAGCACGGTGGTAGAGGCAGAGGTAGAGGTAGAGGACGAGGACGAGATAGTTCCGGACCAAGCATAGACAGGCATCGACACAGGCCCAGGATCTAATGTAGGGTCAGCCTAGATCAATCAATTGTTATTGATGTGGTCAGGTGGGACATATCAGTCGAAAGTGTCTGCAGCCGGTTATTGTGATTCCACCACAGCGTCGAGAGGTCGCCCATACGATTAGACAGCCAGACGCCGACGCTACTCGAAAACTCATTGAGGGATTAAGCCGGGCGGTGCCCTTATTTGTAGTTGGGGTCATCACATGAGTATACTCGTTGATTGTTTATTTACATTTCATTTCCAATTTTAACTTGTTTGTTGTACTTTATATTGACTACATCTAGCTTTGTACTCCCATATCATGGACTTAATTGTTATTCCTCACTTGTTGAGCTTGGTTTCCATGATATTCTGATAACTTGAAATATTTTGAATCCATCCATGTGCTATATGTCATTTCTTATTGTTTTACAGTAAATGTAGTATAAATAGCATGGTATTAGGGATTTGTGAGTTGTGAATGACTTTGTAGACTTGTAATCTTTGAAGAATTTGTGCTTTGTAGCATAGCCAATTCTTAGATTCCTTAATGAGCCATTTTCTTGGATTTATAAAGTAGTTACAGAATCTAGAGTTCATTACACTATGAGTTGATCGGCATATGGGGTTAGAGTCCCTGGGGATGTCGGCACTCCCCAATATGATATGGCATACAGGGTTTAAGTCCATGTGACACTGGGGTTAGAGTCCCTAGTGATATTAAACTGTATGACGCCATGCACATCTTTTAGTGGTTAAGGCTTCACTACATAGGTCATGATCGACCGGATCAATATCATAAATATTTAGCCTTTTGTCAGTTTCACTTATTTAACTGTGGTATTTCTTGGCATATTATTGGTACTAGTCTATTTTTATTGAATTTATGCTTTTAAATACCATTTATTTTGTTTTGGAAGTGTGAATGAATTTGTCAATTGGGATTATTATTACACTACAAAAAAACAGCAAATCAGAAACGGAATTAGAAACGGAAATAAGTTCCGTTTCTAAATCAGAAACGGAATTAGAAAAGGAATAAGTTCCGTTTCTAAATTAAAAAGTTAGCGACGGAATTGAGACGGAAACATTCAGAGACGGATTTGAGACGGATCAGAGACGGAATTAGAGACGGAATTAGAGACGGATTTAAATTCCGTCTCTGAAAAATGGCGCCAACATTCCCACCAAATTTTTCATTTCTTATGACCGTTCATCATTCCTCGAGATTTGTATGTGCTTGGATCATGGCACCCCCTCCTCTTTCCCCCCCAGCAAAACACCCGAAATCCCTAAATCAGTCTCACGAAAAAACCCCAAATACCTAAATCTGTCTCTCCGTCTCGTCCAAAATCATTCGATCGTCTCGTCCCCAAACGTCCATCCCGTTCGATCGTCTCGTCTCTCCGTCTGGTCGTGCTACCTGGTCTCTCTGCTGTCTCTGGTCTCGCCGTCTCTCTGGTCTCTCCGTCTCGTCGCGCCGGTCTCCGTCATCGGCCCTCAACTCTCGCTCTCTCTGGTCTCTGATTCCGTTTCTATTCGCATTTGTAGTTTTGGAGTCTTACTACATTCTGATATAATCTCTTTCTTTTTTATTGTTCTTCATAATGCAGCCAACACTCATGATCAAGAGGTCTTCAGCTTTCATAGAGATCATTCACCTTGTGACGGTTTTGAGGAAGTACTGAACTGCTACAAACGAATTGCTCAAAATGTGCGTCTGTCAGGTTGGCATTCTAGTCCCCTTGTTTATCTATTTTAAAAAATTTATGGAAAACCAAGGGTGACATGAGAATTATTTAAGTTTCCGCTATGGTTCATTTGATAGTTCGATCTTCTAGTAAAGATCGGAGTTGAAGGCAAGAAGCTTTTTTTATCTTGAAAGATTTTCCAATTTAAATTAAGCGTGCAGACTTCATAAATTTCCATCTATCAATAAATATTCGGGGTGTCCGGTGTTCCTACGTACCTTATCTGCGGCATCCAGAAATATTAAAGTCGTAATACTTGTTAGCATTGCAAATATTATGCTCATGAATGAAATATGTTATAGTTTTTCACTTGAACCGAAGCTATTTCTGCTAGGCAAGGAAGTCATATATATGCCTTGATGTTCAAACATAGGAAATGAACATAATGTGGCTGACCATTGTGTATACTAGGTTTTCTTAGCGGCTCAGCTATACTAGTCTACTAAATGGATAAAAAAAAAATTATTTTCTTGAAAGGTCTTAACTATTCTGCTCATGGAATCCTTTTTTTTTTTTAAATTCGTCTTGGCAATGGGCGGTGTTATAGTACTACCTTATTGTCTATGAACTGTGAAGGAACAAACTCTTGATCAGGTGACATATTTAAAGAGTTCAGGTTCTTTTAATTGTTATTACTTTTTGAGGTTTTATTTTAACTGTTCTTGAGTGATTTGATTTGTTACGTGGTTGATTGTGCGGTGAATGAGTGCACATCGTTCGATTCTTTTGATTTTCGATCTTGAATCTCCGTCTCTTTCATTGCTCTCTCGCTCTCTGTCGCTCTCTGCTTACCGCTCCGCTCTCTGCTCGTCAAGGTAACAAATTTTTTTTTTTTTAACACCCGAATTCTCTTCACATTGTATCTGCTCACATTTTCCCCCGGATCGGCTTTCATGTGCATTAGTTGGTGTTCTTCACTTGATATATTAAGTTAATGTTGTGTCTTTTGTTTGGTTTAGAAGTTTTTGTTCTGCTCTTCTCTTACATGCATAGTGTTTTGTGGTTATGCTTGTTCTATTTTTAGGTTTATTAATATGTAATATTTCATTTCAACCTTTTAATTGAGCAATTCAAGATTTATATTGATTCCGTATTTGGTTGTTATTCCATGTTTATTTTATCGGTAAAGCATGTCATGATCAACATTATAATACATTAGAATCATGTACTGAGGTAATTACTTTGTCGTTTGATGTTATAGTTGTTAGTAATTTCATATTCATGCACTTGCTATGGATGATTGATTAGTTAGGTGTTGTTGGTTACGATTGAATAGTACCTATAATTATATAATTTCTACTACTAGTTAGGATTAGAAACACTAAGATTACTCTTTTAGTTAATGTTGCTATTTCACATAAAATTTCTAGAGAATGGAATAAACCTATAACCTTAAGGAGGTATGAGCGAACAAGTAGTAGACGCGTTGATACTATGTGGTATTTGTATGCCTCTTATATACACTACAAAAAAACAGCAAATCAGAAACGGAATTAGAGACGGAAATAAGTTCCGTTTCTAAATCAGAAACGGAATTAGAAACGGAATAATTTTCGTTTCTACATTTAAAAGTTAGCGACGGAATTGAGACGGAAATATTCAGAGACGGATTTGAGACGAATCAGAGACGGAATTAGAGACGGAATTAGAGACGGAATTAAATTCCGTCTCTGAAAAATGGGGCCACCATTCCCGCCAAAACTTTATTTTGTTATTAGCATGGATCCCTTGTTATTAAGTCCAATAATTTAGACTTAATTTCTAATTTTTGTATGCCCTCCTTCTCTGATGTTTTATTGGTATTTTGTTAGGTATCATGGCCGGAGGTGGTCATAGGGGATGTCGAGGTTTGCCATTAGGAGGCCATCGTCCAGGCGGAATAGGTGCAGCACCGACATCTGGCGGCGAAATACCAACTGGCCCTCGTGGTCAGGCCACACGAGGGGTCCATAGAGGTCGTGGCGGTCGAGGTCGTGGGTCGATACCTGCATTATCGATTCCGACTTCTCGGTCTCTCGAGCACGATACAGCCGCAGCGTCACCTTCCCCTTCCATACCGTCGGGTTGTCTGTACCATCATCGTCGTCATCAAGGACTATGCCAAATATACACTTCCCCACACCATCTCCGACATCAAGGACTCCTTTACCCACGAGGCCTGCACCCCCAGCCACAGCATCACCGACAGCATCCCTACAAGAAGACGTAAGAGCAGGGTTGGAGGTGACAGGCCCTCCGCGGCCACCTCAGAGGACAGGGATGGAGCCCCCTCGCGTGCAGGGTATCCCTATCACACTGATTGCCAATGATACGTAAGTTTGTGTTTGACTTTTATATGTCGTTTCCAATATGGATGTCAATTATTGAATAAGTAGTTAAGGTGATATGCATGTTCATGAAACACAGGGAGTTGCATCCTTCGCATTTTTGTGCACGGAGGATGACAAAAGTTTTCAAACGATGGATGATTCCTGAAGGGTATTGTTGGAAGTCGGTACCGCCTCATCATAAAGACCAATACTGGCGCCAATGGAAGGTAAACGAGACTACCATATGCCTTATGATTTATACTATTTTCTCAATGCGAGGTAACAATAGCAATCGCCAATTTGTAGGTATTTTTTAGATGGGATGATGCGATTCCCGAGGATCTCGTGCGAGCGACGTACGACAGGCTTGCAGGCACAAGGTACACCGCGTTGATGCACAAGTTGAAGAAGAATCGTGTGTAGCCAGTTTTTGTTACAGATGAGGCATGGAGGAGATACTTGCAGTCCTGGGAGAGCGAGGACTTCCAGGCCAGGTCTAGGCAAGCGACGGAGAATAGGAACACTGAGGTCGAAGGCCCTGGGGCTGGACCCTCGAAGCACGGTGGTGGTTCCGTGTCTTTTGCCACTACCCAAGAAAGATTAGTAAGTTTTTTGTAACATCTTGGATATTTTGTACATTTATACACTTGTTCGCTATGCTTGATCCTGCACGCAGGCTGATTCATCCGAGACGCCACCGACTGTGAATGACTTGTATTTGCATCTCCACACCGTTAATCACGACAGGATGACATTCATCGATACTAGATCAGAGCGGTTCTATGTAAGTATAGAAATGATATGTAAAATATTATTAAGTATACTTTAACCCATATCATGTATTTTGTTTGTTGTGCATATATGCAGGATAGGCTCCAGAGCAGATGTCAGGAGCTGACCCAAGCTACACCGGAGCAATCGGTGGATGATGAGGCGGTGTACCTCAATGTGGCGGGTGAGTCTTCCAAAGGACGTGTCTACGGACTCGGGTCCGTAGGGAGAAAGAAGAGGAGATACGGAGCTCCCCAGGTGCTAGCACGTCGGAGACGCCGGATGTGGTGCCGCGGGCAGAGTCCAATGCGGTGCGGAGCAATTACGAAAGGTTATGGAGTTCATGCCGCCAAGCATCTCGGGATGAACATGGACGAAGTAGGCCTAGCTCGCAACAACCACCACCACCGCCACCACCACCGCCACCTCATGACCAGCAACAGCCGCCGCAAATAGATCCGGTCGATCCACCACAACAAGGGGACAATGTTGAGCGTGAGACGTAAGCGTGGCTCTCGAGAGATGAGCAGGTTGGTGATACATAGGTACTTCACTTGTTGTTTGTGTAAATTCTTAGATTAAACATTTTATAGTGTAGACAACTTTAGCAATTCTTCGAATTACTTAATGATTCACACTTCCTTTTGTGCATTTTTAGGTCGATGTTCCATATTTTATCGTGGATTTTAATTTTTTTCCCTTTTGCTCCCCCAATTTTTTTTTTGTTTTTAAGTAAAATATACTATAAGTACAGAGTGTTTGCATAATCCATGGGAGAAGAAAACATGTTGGGTGTTGTGTGCAAGTTGACGCGCGCCGAACACGTCAATAAATAAAGTTCCTAAACCAACTATTTTGTAGAATAGTGGCAAAGGGTCGATCCCACAGAGACTGGTTCTTTCTTAAGTTTAAAACAACAAAAAGGGAAAATTGGGGTTTTGAGATAAATATTAATTTAACTAACTAATTTAATTAAACTAAATAAATAACTTAACAAAACTAATTTCTAAAATAAATAATTAATAATTAAATATCACCTAAATCTCCAGTTCCACAAATCAGAGTCAAGATTCAATAACAATTATGGTCTCAAAAAGTTATTAATTTAATTCTCCTAGATTAGCTATGGAAAATCGACAACCGCCAGAAATTCCTAGTTCCCCTAATCTCGATAGCCAGGACGTCCGCCACTGACTACTTCCCTAATTAATGTATAACCCTAGACGTCCGCCAATCAGGTTTAATACACTAACCGCAGTAATTTGGATCTATGGAAACACTAATCCTAAATAACCGGGTCACAACCGCTACCGATTTAATTTATATTCAATTGTTGTACATTCATCGACCGGAAGGGTTTTACGGCAACCGGGTGAATGTTTGTTACTGTATTGGTCTAAAAGCACAATTACACGGATGCTAATATTCCAAATAACAGTTGATTATCCATCATAATGATTAAAATCAACAACAATGAATTAGGAGAAATTAAATTAATTAGATAATAAAAATAAAAGATCTCACATAATGCGCTTTGAATCCATGACTCCGACTTGCTTCCCTGTCGACTTAGGCGAGAAGTCGACTAGCCGGACATAGTCGCACAAAAATAATTACTAAAACAAAGCTAAACTATACTAATTATTCCTAATTAGGTGTAGAGAGAGTGTGAGAGATGGAGAGATGTGTGTGAGAGATGTGTGAGGTATTGAGAGAAGGTGAAGCCTATTTATAGAGTTTCATGAGACCACTTTTTGAGGTGATTCGTGAGTCGAGGAGCATCGTACGGGTGTTTTTGGATCAAAAATCGGACTCGCCACGTGTCGCGTTGTGATTTGCTGATTTTTCCTACGTGCGCCACGTGTCGCGCCGTGATTGGACCGAACAATGCGTCGAGCAGCGATGGGTGGGGTGACTCATCGGCCACGTGGCATGATGTGATTGGACCGAATCGTTTGTGTGAGGAATCTGGCGAATCAAATCGCGCCACGTGGCATGGCGCCGGAGAAGAAATCGCGCGATTCTCGACCGAAAATGGGAGTCTCGTGCGGTGCGCATCTCGAGGCCAATCGACGGTGGTTGCGCGACGAGGAAACGGCTTGCGGGTGACGTGGGCGTGTGGGATGACGTGGTGACGCGTGTCAAGCTTGGATTGGACCGCACACGTTCTTTGTGGCGTGTGTGCGCGCGTCATTGTGTACGTCCATCGTCCACGTGTCATCCTCTCGATTGGACCGAACGGATCTGCTCCAATGAAAATGCGCCACGTGTCATCCTCTCGATTGGGCTGGAACGCCCGTCGGCTAGTCGACACACCGCGCAACGCGTATTTCGAGGCAACAAGCGTCCGGTGTTCGATTCTTGCAAGTAAATACTCTATTTTGAGTATTTTTCCGCCACGAATTCAACCGCGCACTCCGTTTCACCTAAAAATGACCAGAAAATATTATTAAATATTTATTTTAAATACTTTTAATAATTAAATATACTAAAATATACTAATAAATATATAAAAATACGAACTTATCACAAGTCTTATGGCGGTGCAGGTTATCTCGAGTGCTATGACGAAGAAAGTGGTAGAATTGACAGGGAGCAACATCTTCATGCAATAGCAAATGAATTTGGGAAGTCGATAAAGGCTCGTTTTTCGTTCGTCTGTGTTGAGCACATGTAGGCTCTTGTTCTTCTATTATCACATGTCCCTAGAAGAAAATAGCCTACATGTTCTCAACACAGATGACCGGAAAACGACCCTTTATCGATTTCCCAAATTCATTTGTTATGGCATGAAGATGTTGCTCCCTGTCAATTCTACCACTTTCTTCATCATAGCACTCGAGAGAACCTGCAACGGCATAAGATTTGCACACAACAGCCAGCATGTTTTCTTCTCCCATGGATTAATTCTGCAAACAATCTGTACTTATAGTATATTTTACTTAAACTGAGGTTAAAAAATTTATTTTGGGGAGGATAATGTATAAAAAATAAAATCCATGATAACTTATGCATGAACTGGGCGTCCAAGGCAACTAAGATATACATAGGATAAATGGACAATGAATGTACCTGCAATTCATGGTGGTTTGTTGAAGCCTGATGTAGTGGAGGGTACTGATGATGAAGTTCCTTATTTCGTTTTTTGCGTTTTCAACATGTTGCTATTTGTTAGTTGTTGAAGTACTTATACACTTGTTGTAACCGAGAGTTTGGAGATTGCCTTGCTGGGAGCTCACTGAGACAAGCAAGAGAGACGATGGCATTGATCTTTTGAAAGACAATCAAGCACTTCAGCGCCTTACTGGGACTGATGACAACGCTAAGATGGACCTTTCATCTTTGACTCAAACCAACATTAGGTATTCAACGTGGGTCTTTTATGGAATTTTAATCACTTTATATCCCATTGATGTACTAAAATTCAAAATATTAATCAAAACTATGCATGTCACAGTCACACACAATGCATTATTTTTTACTAAATGATTGTGTAGTTGCCTAATGAGGTTCTTGGGCTCCAAAACAATAGGGAATAGAAAGTAGTTATAAAAATGGAAAAATGGGTTTTGTCCCTTTGCGTGATTTGATCAATCCAGGTTATTCTTGGGTTTTGTAAATCTGATTCTGAACTAATCAAGAATCATCTTTGCATTTCATTGTCTTGGTTTTCTTTTGTACTTGGTGGGAGGTTTAATTTGGGTTTGCTGGCAATGTCACTTAGTTTCCAAAATTGGTTTGTTTTGCTCTTACTTTTGAATCTTGAAATTGCTCTTTTAAGTTACCATTGATTTTGGTCGTTCTAATTAAGCTGTTTGTTTGAACTTTTGCTTCAAATTCTCATATATTGATATTGTTTTGAATGTTCTTTTTTTTGTACTGATGTATGTGTTTGTCACTTGAATTAATGTTGAAATCGATTAGTTGGTTGAGTATTTGTTTACAAGAACTCATTTGGTATGGAGTGTTTGAATTCAATTACTGGCCAATTGGTCCTTTAGATTGTCATGCTATCAAATCTTTGGTTTATGAAATTAAGCTCTTGTTTGCGTTTTCGAATTTGGTGGCTACTGTTGTCATTATAGGCTATACATAGAGTCGGTTCAGATAAGAAATATGACAGTTGGCCTCAGATGTGTCAAACAAACCAGTTCAAGTTGTTACATGTCTTTCCAAGTATCAAGCAAACCCAGCTGGTTTTTTTGTTTTTTTTTTTGAGTAGGAACACATGGCTAAAGCACTAATTTTAACACTCTTATTTGCTTTTGGTGTTCTTTGGTGAAATGGTTGGATGGTGGAAGTGATCTGGTGAGCTTTTGGTGTTCTTTGGTGATCTGCTTGCTGCTGGTGAGCTTTTTTTTTTTAGCTTTCTTATTCTATTTGTGAGTTTTTTTTTTTTCTTCACTGCAAGAGAGGACATCAGCTGGTTTTTTTTTGGGGGGGAGTAGGAACACATGGCTGATTTGTTTTGGAGCACACAGCAGTGTTGGTGGATGAGATGATGACTTCCTATCAAGATTGATGGGAAAATAGAGAGGCTGGGAAAATAGAGAGGTTGGTGGATGAGATGATGACTTCTTATAGATACATTGTTCTCTTTTTTTCTTTTCTTCTCTGCATTTCTCGAATCCCAGCTGGTTTGTTTTTTTTTTTTTTTTTTGAGTAGGAACACATGGCTGGTCACCTTTGGAGCACATAGCAGTTTTAGAAGGGATGAGAGGATGAGTTTAGGATCATACTTACATGATAGGTTTGTGCTTAACTTTCAGTTTTTAAATTCTTAGCATTCTTGCACTTCACCATTACTTATCATATGCATGTTGAAATGCAAGCCTTTCAAAGCTTGATAAATAATCCAACTCAACTTACATGATAGGTCCATCTTATAGATACATTGTTCGCCATCTCTTATGCGTAGGAAAATAGCAACAGTGACACCTCAAACTCACAACAACAACAAAACTTCAGTCCACTGCATTTGCTTGATGTTCATGTTTTTTTTTTGGAAGCTTTTTTATTCAACATTGTATGGTTTTTTTCTTTTCTTCACTGCTTTTCTTGAATCCCAGCTGGTTTTTTTTTTTTTTTTTTTTTAGAGTAGGAACACATGGCTGGTCACCTTTGGAGCACACAGCAGTTTTAGATGGGGTGAGAGGATGAGTTCTAGGATCATACTTACATGATAGGTTTGTGCTTAACTTTTAGTTCTTCCCTTTTAGCATTCTTGCACTTCACCATTACTTATCATATGCATGTTGAAATGCAAGCCTTTCAAAGCTTGATAAATAATCCAACTCAACTTACATGATAGGTCCATCTTATAGATACATTGTTCCCCATCTCCTATGCGTAGGAAAGTAGCAACATTGACACCCCAAACTCACAACAACAACAAAACTTCAGTCCTTGACTGCATTTGCTTGATGTTCATGTATATTTTGGAAGCTTTCTTATTCCTCATTGTATGGTTTAGTTCTTTTCTTCACTGCATTTCTTGAATGTCAGCTGGATTTTTTTTTTTAGTAGGAACACATGGCTGGTTTGTTTTGGAGCACACAACATTTTTAGATGGGATGAAATCTGAGTTTAGGATCAAATTTGATGCATGTGAATGTTGCATTGATGGGAGTTTGTGCTTAACTTTTAGTTTTTTCCTTTTAGAATTCTTGCACTTCACCATTATCCTCTTTCATGTTCCTTATTAGCTCTAGTACTCCTCTCTACCTACATATGTGTTGAATTGACAAAAGACCAAAGCAAACTCAATCGTAAAGAAATTAAAAAATAGGTTCGAAGCCGACTTTTTACGTATGATTATTATTAATTTCTATGTTTCTTCAAATCCACCATTTTTCTCATTCGCTTCCAATGTACATCCTTAGTTCAATAATCTCTCCTTTGCCTACTTCTTTCAGTGCATACTCACCGGTTGTTGCCTCGAGATGGAGAATCGAAATGCTTCAAAGCTGCGTTATAGTTATTATATGAAGTCCTTTTTATGTATACTTCCAAATTTTGGAGCTTTTGTGAGTGTTCTTTTTTTTTTGGTTGTTGAACGATAGGATTGGTGGTTTTTGTGTATACTTCCAAATTTTTGAGCTTTTGTAATACATGACAATTTTTCGTGGATATAAAATTTTTTTGGCTAATTTTGAGTTTCACATTTTTTCTTTCTCTTTTGAATTTTTGTTGATATATATTGTCGATGTATGGATGTGCAATTTGGTTTTTTTTGTGGGATGTTAGCACCCCCAAGGAGTTGTTGGAGGGTGCGAGGCGATGGAGTAGGTCATATCGGGTTGTAATTTGAATTTTTAGGTTGGAGAACCAATTGGATTATGTTTCTGTGTCATAATTAAACAAAACAGAAAATTAGAGACGGATTAGCAACGGAATTCAAATATTTCGTTGCTATTCCGTCTCTAATTTTTCAGAAATATTTGTATCAATCAGAAACGGATCAGAGACGGAAATAAGAATTCCGTCTCTGATTCCGTCGCTAATTAGACACGGATACAGAGACAGAATCAGAAACGGAATAATCCGTCTCTGATTCTGTTTCTAATTAGAGACGGAATCAGAGACAGACCATTTGCATTCCGTCTCTGATTCCGTCTCGATTCTGTTGCTGATTAGAAACGGAATCAGAGACGGAATTCATAAATTTATTAATTCCGTCTCTAATTCCGTTTCTAATTAGCAACGGAATCAGAGACGGAATGCACTTACAAATGTACCATTTCGGAATAAATTCCATTTCTGTTCCATCTCTGTTCCGTTTCTAATTTCTGTCTCTAAATCCGTCTCTAATCAGAAACGGATATTTTTCGTCTCTATTCCGTCTCTAATCAGAAACGGAATCCATTTTCCGTTTCTGATTCCAATCAGAGACGGAATTTTTGCAAATCAGAAACGGAAAATTCTGTTTCTGATTTGCTGTTTTTTTGTAGTGTTACTTTTTGTGCTCATCAAGCTTTTTATGACGGTGGGGGCAAAGCCGTCGTAGAACAGGCTGGACAAGGAAAAGATTGACGACTGCCTCTGAGCCAGTGTCGTACTTTTGTATTGATATTTGTAGGTTTTGGTATTTTGCGTATTATATAGGTTTGTTTTCCATACACTTTGAGGTTATATATTTGGTTGAGTGTCTAGTTCCCTGACTTAGGATGACATCACACTGTTTATATTCGCCACTCTGTTATATATGCATGTGATCATCATTTTCTTGGTTTCCACACACTTAGGATTTTTAATAATTGCTTCTGCATAATTTTTTTAGATTTTCGCTAAATTTTATAACTTTTAATAAGTTTTTAATTAACTATAAAACTCAATAGTAAAGTGACATATGTTTTATTTATCCTAAAAACAAGTAGTTGAGGAGATTTGGATAGAAAGGCTGACTAATACGTAGTTAAGTCCGATATGGTTAGAGTTCGGGTTTGATTACGGGATTAGGCCGGGCGGTGCCCAAAATTAGGGAAGGGGACGTCACAAACATTTTCATTTCTTTCACCTCCAACTTATGGTTCGTCAATATGAAAGCTCATATAAGAGGTTACGATCTACGGCGATGGGTCGAAGGTAATCAGCAAGAAGTACCTCTGTTGGGGGACGATTCGACGGTAAACCAAATTCAGGAGCATGAAGAAGAAGTTGCAAAAGCTCTGAGAGCATTATCCCAAATTCATGCCGCTACCACAGATAGCATTTTTACAAGGATTGTGACTTATGAAAATGCAAAATACCTATGGAGTGTTCTGCAAGCGATTTACAAAAGCAATGAAAGAACCATGCGTCAACAAATCTTGAATCTGAAAAAGACTTTCAAATCATGACAATGCAAGAGAGGGAGACATCCAAGAGTACTCCGATCGGCTCATGAATGTGGTGAACAACATTTGATTTATGGGGGAGAAGCTACCAGACAATAAGATTGTGGGAAACGTTTTATCGAATTTGCCCAAAAGATTCGAGGTAAAAATCTCCTCACTTGAATACTTGAGAGACATCACTCAAATCACATTG
The DNA here is from genome assembly GCA_039657365.1 of Stephania yunnanensis. Lineage (NCBI taxonomy): Eukaryota > Viridiplantae > Streptophyta > Magnoliopsida > Ranunculales > Menispermaceae > Stephania > Stephania yunnanensis. Next base: position 12,383,919 of record CM077592.1, read on the forward strand.
TCGGAGTTGATTAATGTGATGCAAGCTCAGGAGCAACGAAGAATGATGAGAAATAGAGCGGAAGAAAACATGGTGGAGGGAACTTATTTAGCTAAAACACCATCGTCCAACGTAAGAGGAAGGAATCTTCGATGTAGTATTTGCAAGAAGATAGGCTATGATGAAAATGATTGCTGGCATAAAGGCAAGCCACAATGCTACAAATGTAAGAAGTTTGGTCATGTGAAGAAATATTGTAGGCCTAATGAAGAAGAGCATGCCAAATTAGTGGAGAGACTACCGAAGAAAATCTTTTTTAGTATGTGATGAGAAGAGCATCATAAGAGTTTTATGGAGAGAAGTGTTCCAAGAGGGTTGAAGAGATGTGCTTTAAAAATCATGAGTTTGAATTGCGCGAAGAGATGTGCTTTTCATAGTTCAAGTCTTAATTTATGTTTATTTCACTTTTGTAGGAAAATTGAATCAAGGGAGAATGTTGAAATATGTGATTCAAATTAATTAAAGTTTAATATTAAAATTAGTAGGATATGTGTCCATTTAGAGTCATATGCAATGGATAGTTATTAATTAAGTTATGGTAGTTATTAATGGGTAGTTTTAGTTATTGACTTATTGGTGTGCACACATGAATCGATTCATGTTATGTTAGTGGGTTGAGACAGTCAATGTGATAGTCTATAAGTATGCGATGTGTGTGTTGAGGATTGTGGAGAGTGGTAATACGGGTTGAAATAAAAATAATATATTTTTTCTCTCACCCATTGTTTGCATTCTTAGCTCTCTAGTTTTTATTTTTATTTTTGTAAATCAGAACAGAATGGTTGACTCAAAGTAAATACCGAAAAGATGGGAAAATATCTAAAAAACATAGACCACTGACAGGACAAGAAATGAAAAATAAATTGTAAACATAAAAAAGAAGAAATAATGGGGAAAAAGGGTCATCGATATTAGCCATAGTAGTTATGTAGCTAAAAGGAACTTTACAAGTAACTAATTTTAAAAGACACCAATGTGTGTGTATGTGTGTAAGAGAAACTATTGAATATCATTGATCAATCAGATTATTATATTTTGATCTTTAATACTTGATGATGACTCATGTTGATCGTGCATCGCATATCAACCGACCATGTTAAAAACGATTTACATGTTAGCTTGCTAGGTCTTTCATAGTTATGGCAAAACAAAACGACATCATGTTGACGTGTTTTAAGCAACAATTAAGCCTTCAAATCTACTCTTAATAATGCACTACAAGCAACATTTTCGAACTAGATGTGTTAATCATCAGTGACTCTTAATTTGCCTTAATAAAAACAAACCTTTTTAGCTATATATTTATCGATAGAGAGTTCAGTATGTCGGCTCAGTGACGTTATGACTAGGTGATTCTATGAATTTTCTTCACTTATTTTGGGTTCAGTTTTTGAGTTTTACTTGGTTTACCTTAAAAGATAACTACCTTAATGGATTCTTTTATAATCCAATAACCGGCTAAAGTCCTTACTTTTAATATTTCGAATTTTGTAAGTAACCAAGAAATTTGACTTTTATCTTACAGGAGGTTCTTCGCATTCATGTAAACATGTGTTGAATACATTAATGATAGTATGTTGCCATTTATTCATGTTTTTCCTTATGTGATATGACGTTTGAGCATTTGTATGCAATTATAATGCTAAGTTCTCTACATGACTTTATGAATAAAAGACTTGCCCATGCTGTAAAGTAGCTTACACTTGATAGTCTCATCTCATAACTATTTTTTTTTGCTTTTGGATGTAAGAGTCTCATTGATGGATGATGGCAGCTCTCTTTTGAAAGCACTGAATGTTTTAATGCTTAATATTTTGGTTGGTTTAACTTGAACTTACCCTCATTAGTTTTACTTGTCTGCAATTTGATTGCAGTTTTCATGCTCTTTTGCCATTTGATATACATGACAACGCTGAACGAACGTCATCATTTGTTGTATTAATTAATCTATAGTGCCCATTGTACCTTTCAAGATAGCCATCACTGCATCGACTGAGTCTTTTACGGTTAGGAATAAGAAGTTCTTATATCTAGTCGCATGTAAAAAATGACAATCGTTGCCCTTTACTTTTTCTGGTACGCATATATACGTTTTTGTTTCGTAATTCTCTGTATTGCCTAATAGTTTGTGGCTTTTATCTATCGTTCCATTAGACTTTTTCATTGTTCCAGTATTCACTTGTGTAGAAATATGCTTGCATGTGTTTGTGTTAGTTGATTTTGGGTTTTTTTCACTTTTTCTCCATATTCTAACACTAACGTGAATTACGTAGCCGTAAATGAGCCTCATGTTGATAATTTCTCATTGGCTATTATGCATGCATTTTCCATTCTTCATAGTGTTTTATATTATTGGTTTTAGATTTGAATGTCTGAGTTCTCTATCAATTTTTCTACAGCCCTTGATTAATTTCCCTTTGGCATATTATTTCATCTATACTTGTTGGATTGGCATTCGATGAGCATGAAAGAAGATTCTCAAGATGAATGGTAGCAATTGTTAAAGTTTCCTTCTAGACAATATAAGATGTTGAGACAAATTTCAAGTTCTTATCATTAGCTTTTTGTAGTTTGCTTTAACTTCACTTAATCATGCGCAATGGAAGAGTTTGATCCATGTAGCTGACCCTAACTAATTCAGAATTGTAGTTTGTGTTAACTTGACATGTTTCTCTTTCATATATGTCTATGAATCTATTAGTTTTATATGCTTTCAAGTTTTTTTTTTTTATTTCTCATGTTTCATTCAAATGTTGTAAGATCTTCAAAATTATGTTTGTGCATGTACGTAGTTTTTCATATGTATGAAGGGATTTGAGTTGGAATCAAGTTTCTTGGGTTAATACTACTAATAGGAACAACAATCTTGTAACATAGATGTTCGCTTCTAGGATTCTAAGATAATAAGTTCATGTCTTTTTTATTGTTTGTTGGTCATTAATTTATGTTTGTTTTTTAGATTTTTTATGTTCCAATTGCTTTGATTTTTTTTTTTCATATCTTAAAATTTTATCATTTTGCGGTTTGTGAAAATCAATGAATACATACATGAAACAAAGAGATTTTAGACTATTTGAGGATGTTGTTTAGTTTAATTGTTTATGTTTTGCGTATTTAGGTTTTTTTTAATAGTAGGTCAAAAAGCTTAGAGGGATTTGCACTTACATGTCCATTTTTTTGTTACAACTTATATGTCTATTGCTTTGCTTGGAATTCTACTATTTATAATCTTTACATTTCTTTTCGTAGTAGGGCAGTCTCACATCTCTCTCTTTCTCTCTCTTGAGCTTGAGATTTCAATTTTGTTTTGTGTTCTTATGAAGGTGATTCAAAAGAATAGTTCTTAATGTTAAGATTTTGTGTTTTCTTTGAAAAAGAAACACTTTTCTACGTATTTCTTCTAATGAGTGTTTTGACTTTGTGTTTTTTGTAGTAGGTTCTTTGTTGGGAGTGGTTTCATTGGAGGAGCAACAATTGGAGCCATCTCTGTTATGTCTTTACTTGAAGTCTATGAGTACTTTCTCCTTCTCTAGCAAACTTATAATGTGTCAAGATCCACTTGAGAAGCTTGTTGTGAGATGCAAAAGATTGAAGGTTTTGAAACTAAACAAGAATATTAACTTCGAAGAGCTACACGGTTTGCTTGTTCGAGCTTCACAACTTTTATAGCTAAGAGCAGTTATACTTCTTCAAATATGTATATGTAACTTTGCGATAAAGTCTCGTCACTTTGTTTACCTTTAAAGAATAAAAAATGAATTCTTTGGACTTCACATTATTTTACTTTTTTAACTGCTTACTGTATTTTTCTTTCACCTTTTTTTGACTATTTTTACATTTTTTTAAAATAATTATTAAATAATATGTTGCTAATTTGTTGAAGAATGACAACGTGGTACGTCAAGAATGACAAACAAATTGTTTATTGCTAATTTGTTGCAGAAATTGAATTGATAACTTTTTGGAATGATTAGGGGAACTAGGAATTTCTAGCGAACGTCGATTTTTCATAACTAATCGAGGAGAAATTGAATTGATAACTTTTTGGAATGATTGAGGACCATTAAATACCGTTGAATCTTGATTCTTGCTTGTGGAGCCGTAGACTTAGGTGGTTTCTTCTCATTGATATTATTTTTGTGAACTTTTTATTTGTGCTAGTCTAGTTAATTATTTCATTGAACTTTCTAAAAACCCCTCATTTTTAGTTAACTTCAAGTAAAACTCAAGTCATGTAGATTCGACCTCGTATTTACCACTACTACACACTTGTGGTTCGTAACTCGATTGCGGGTTATATTTGGCACGCACGACACATGACCAAATTTTGGCGCCATTGCCGGGGACTTAGTCCTTACTCTGAGTTTAGGTTTCTTTTCTTTTCTTTTCTTTTTTCTTAGTTTTATGCTACCAGACCTCACTCGGTCAAAATCGGCTGATTCATTGTTACCTTTCGATCCTGAACCAGAGAGAAAATTTCATAGATGGATTAGATAGGCCCGACTTAGGCAATAAGAAAGCCAAAATCCTCTGAACATGGCTGCAAATTGCCAAATCAACATGGGTCACGCCAATCAAGAGCTTCAAGCTCTTTTGGCCCAATAACCCCTATGCATTAACTATGCGGATAATGCCCGAGACTTGGAGTTGAGGTATGGGTTCATTCATCTCCTGCCATCCTTCCATGGTGGCGAGAATGAAGATCCAGTCACTTTCTTGAAGGAGTTTCATACTAACTGCAAGTCAATAAAACCCAGCAATGTAGACGAGGAAACGGTTAAGCTCGGTTCTTTTCTACTTTTCCTTAAAGACAAAGCCAAGGAATGGTTTTTCTACCATCTGCATGGCTGCATTAACTCCTGGAATGAAATGGCAACCGCGTGTTTGAATGAATACTTCCCTCAGGATAGAGTTGTTCAGCTCATCAAGGATACATGCAGCATTAAAATGAGGTCGGGCGAATCATTTGGCGCATATTAGGATCGCTATAAGCGATTGATTGCTAGTTACCTGCAGCATGGCCAGTTTGAGAAGGCCATAGCTTGATTCTTCTATGTTGTCATGTCGCCCATATAATGACGCATGATTGATAATGCGTGTGGGGGGTTACATTCGAGACATAACTCCAGCCCAAATGAAGCAATTGTATGAGGACATCGCACAATAGTCACACCATTATGATGATCTTGATGCTACTGCTTCCTGAAGTCTGACTACAGGGAGTTTCTCGAGTTCCATTAACTAGAAAATTGACCAACTAACCTCTATGATGGAACATCTCCTTTCCTCTGGCGAAGTGCAAGTCAAAGCTTGTGGCTTCTATACTGACACAAATCATGCAACTGATGAATGTCCTACTCTCTTTGAGGACAATGAACAGGCCAATGCCATGGGTAATCAGTTCCAGGGACCATCTAGAGTCCTATTTGGGAATACATATAATCATGCAACGGAGAGGAACAACCCGAACTCCAGTTACGGGCCTCAAAATGAGAACTATCAGACCTTCATCCCTAAAGGTCAACCATTACCTACACCGTCCAATAATTACTCTTCACTTGAGGATATGTTGAAACCCTTTATGGGTCAACAAAGCCAATTTATGAGTGAAATGACCCAATTCAAGGCTACAACCGAGAAATCCATCAGTGAAACCAAATTGGCGGTCCGAACTCTTCAAGTTCAAGTGGACCAAATGACACAGCAGAATGGATGTCTCGAGGATAAGGGAAAGTTGCCTTCGCAACCTTACCCAAATCCTAACGCAGTTACACTCCGAAGTGATAAAGAGCCGAGGGACCCAAAAGGAACAATGGGTCATCTGATGCCCAAAACTAGGCAAATGAGGAAGAACACGAGTAGTAGTGGCTCCGTTTGTCTCTAAATAGATGGTAACTACTCAAAAGGAAGCACCACCCACAGTTAAGGTAAAACCTCTTTTTCCAAAACGACTCATCTTAGGTAAGAAAAATAAGGAAGAGAAAGAAATTCTCGAGACCCTTCGGTGAGTGGAAATCAATATTCCACTCCTCAACGCTCTGAAGCAAGTCCCTAGTTATGCAAAGTTTCTTAAGGAACTATGCACTAACAAAGGGAAACTCAAAGGCAACAAAAAAGCCCAAATGGGAGAAACCGTCATGGCTATCCTACAGAAGAAGTTACCTCCTAAATGCAAGGATCTTGAGATGTTCTCAGTACCTTGTGTTATAGGTAATGTAAGCATTCAGATGGCTATGTGAGACCTTGGCGCTTCCATTAACGTCATGCTATTGTCTATTTATTAGACATTGCATGCAGGCCCATTAGAGGAGACTTGTATTGTCATTCAGTTGGCAAATGTTTTGTTGTCAGACCCATTGGTGTTCTCGAGGATGTTCTAGTCCGAGTGAATGAGTTTGTGTTTCCTGCTGACTTCTACGTGGTAGATACGAAGGAGGAGCCATTCCCCAATGCTTCGTCAGTACTCCTTGCACGTCCGTTTTTGAAAACGGCGAAGACGGAGAAAGATGTTGATGATGGGTCTCTTACCATGGAGTTTGGCGGTGAATTCATTAAGTTTAACATCTATGACACGATATGATACCCCAGTGATGTGTCGTCTGTGGTATGTACTATGGACTGTGTGGATCCACTCGTCGAGCAGACCTTGCTTACAAATGGTGATGATGAAGTTAAAGTAGTGTTCGAGCAACATCTTGACACTACTCAGATCCATAAGAGTGTTTTGACCTTCGATACTGATGTCGAGGATGTTGTTAACGAGTTGGATTCATTCCAACCCCTGCAAGTGTCTATCATTTGGAGTTGCCTACTTCTGACTCCTAACTTTCTCCCTCCTTGGTTAAAGCTCCCACACTTGAGATGAAGCCATTACCTGAGCACCTAAAGTATATGTTGTTGGGTGAGAATGACACACTCCCTGTGATTATCTCAGCCAAACTTACACATTTAGAGGAAGAGAGGCTCTTTCGAGTACTCCGGGAGTTTAAGCAGTCTATTGGGTGGACCATAAAGGATATCAAAAGTTTGAGCTCTTCCACTTGCATGAATCATATATATATGGAAGACGGGTCAAAACCTACGAGAGAAGCCCAGAGGAGGCTCAATCCGCTTATGATGAATGTCGTGAAGAACAAGATACTAAAGTTCCTTGATGCTGACATGATTTACCCCATCTTCGATAGTAAATGGGTAAGCCCTATCTAGGTGGTCTCTAAGAAAACTGGAGTCATAGTTGTTAATAACTCGCATGGTGAGTTGGTTCCAACCAGCATTCAAGATGGATGGCGGGTATGCATTGACTATAAGAAGCTAAACACTTCCACTAGGAAGGATGAATTCCCCTACCATTCATTGATCAGATGTTGGAGTGACTAGCCGGTCGTTATCATTACTATTTTCTTGACAGTTATTTCGATTTTCATCAGATATTGGTAGCGGCCGAAGATCAGGAAAAGACGACCTTCAGTTGTCTATTTGGCACTTTTGCCTATCGCGCATGCCCTTTGGGTTATGCAATGCACCTGCCACCTTTCAAATATGCGTGGTGAGTATCTTCTCAGATTTTATTGAGCATTTCATTGAGTTCTTCAAGGATGACTTTACTGTTTACGGTGATTCATTTGATAGTTGTCTCATCAATCTGATAAAGGTACTCAGCAGGTGTATTGAGAATAACCTAATTATGAACTGTGAAAAATGTCATTTTATGGTGGACCAAGGTCCTATTTTGGGATACACTATCTCAGCCAGGGGCATAGAGGTAGACCAAGCTAAAGTTGATGTTATCAAGAAACTTCCCTACCCTACGAATGACACGCTGGTTTTTACCGTCATTTCATCAAGGAATTCTCAAAGATTGCACAATCCCTATGCCATCTATTTCAAAAGGACGTACCTTTTGAGTTTGATAAGGGTGTAAGAGTGCATTTAATGCACTGAAAGACTCGCTTACTAGCACACCAGTAATTCAGGCCCCTAATTTGAGCTTCCATTTGAGATTATGTGTGATGCCAGTAATTATACGGTCGGTGCATTCTTAGGACAGAGAGTCGGGAGAACTTCACATGTCATTTATTATGCTTCTCGTACTCTAGACGCGGCTCAGATGAACTACACCACTACTGAGAAGGAGCTCCTTGCCGTTATCTTCACACTTAAGAAGTTTTGGCCTTATCTCTTGGAAACCAAGATTATCATTTACTCTGATCATGTTGCCTTAAAGTACCAGATGAGTAAAAAGGATGCCAAACCTAGGCTCATTGGATGGATATTCCTACTATAGGAGTTTGACATCAGAATTGAGAATGGTGAGAGTCCAACCCCTCTTATGGATGATTTCCCTAACGAGTACATCTATGCCGTTATGGAACATCTCCCCTGGTACGCCGATTTGGGCGAGCTATCTCTTCACCTTTCGAAGGCTCAGAAAAATAAAGTAAGGAGCGATGCTAAGTACTATGTATGGGATGACCTGTACTTATGGCAATTATGCTCCGACTAGGTTATCAGGCGTTGTGTTCCTTAAACTGAGAGTCACTTCATATTGGCTTTTTGTCATACTTACGCCTCGGTGGCCACTTCGGTCCCCGTCGAACAACTAGGAGATTTCTTGAGTGTGGGTTTTACTGGCCCACCATTTTCTATGATTCCTACATGTTTACCAAGACTTATCCTCACTGTTAGAAAACTGGTAACCTTAGTCATCGGGACCAAATGCCACTTACCTCGATTCATATTTGTAATATATTTGACATATGGGGTATAAACTTCATGAGACCCTTTCCAGTGTCATTTGGTAATGTTTACATACTTTTGGCAGTGGACTACGTATCTAAGTGGGTGGAAGCTAAGGCTACACGCACTAACGACTCTAAACTTGTATGTGAATTCCTCAAATCGAGGATTTTCACAACATTTGGTACCCCACATGCTCTGATCAGTGATAAAGGCACCCACTTCTACAACCGTACGGTTGAATGTCTTATGAGGAGGTACAATGTCACTCATCAAACGTCTACAGCGTATTAACTTCAAAGGAGTTGTCAGGCCAACAAAGGTCTCTAATAGGGAGATCAAATCCATCTTGGAAAAGACGATGATTCCTACTAATAAAGATTGGAGTTCACGTCTTTGATGATGCGGTTTGGGCTTACCAAATGGTGTTTAAAATGCCAATTGAGATGTCCCCATATCACCTTGTGTTTGGTAAATCTTTCCACCTGCCACGATGAGCTCGAGCATAAATCCTACTGGGTTGGAAACGGCGTAATATGAAGTTCAATGAGGCAGAAAAAGAGAGAAAGCTCATTTTCCAAGAATTGGAGAAAATCAGGAATGACGCGTATGAAATTGCGCGGAATTATAAAGAAAAAAACAAAGCGTTCCATGATAGCAATCTCGCTTTAGGAAATCTTTTCGTATTGGTCAAAAAGTGCTTTTATTTCAATTATGTCTTAAGATTTTTGCAGGTAAGCTGAGATCGAGGTGGACAAGACCATATGTTGTGACTACGGTGTATGCTCACGGAGCACTGGAGATTCAAATTTTGGAGACTGGTAATGTGTTTAAGGTGAATGACCACAGATTGAAGATCTTCTATGAAGACTTCCTAAGCCATAATGTGGAAGTCATCTCATTTGCAACGCTAGTCTATATTGATTGATAGACTCAGACCAAGTCGAGCCAATGACTTTAACCAAAAGCACTTTTGAGAGGTGGCCCAAACTTTGATAGTATCATTTAGTTTATTTATTTTCATATTTTTTATCATTTTGTATGAATTTGTATCATTTCTTTCATCTTATATCTATCATGTTCTTTCACCATCTTGTTTGTTTTCTATGTGTGACCTCTCGACTTACTTTGAACCTTGATGACAAGGTTTGGAATAAGTTTGGGGGTGTTTTAATGATTGTGGATTGTTTTGGATGGATTCTTTTGCAAAAGACCATAGGTGAAATAGTTTATTTTTATGCGGTTATATGCAGATATCGGATGGTAATGGTGGTGTTTTATATCATTTCTTCCATTTCTTTCTTTTCTTGTCCATTCATATTCCTTTCTCATTTAATTAGGATTTGATACAATTTCATGCATATATGTATTTAGTATGTTTTTATTTTTTTATCAGTTATTTAGAGTCACCCGAAACTTTGTTCATGCCTTTGGTTATAAATGAGTAAATTAGAGTTGCATTTTTTACTTGAAACTTAGAAAAAATTAGGAGAAACACTCAATCGAGTCCGTAGCTCGGCATTTTTATGATTTCATGATTAGGGACTTAGTTGATGGTTGATTTTGTGCTAGATAACGAAAGGGAGTAGACGGTTTACGCATGTATTGATATTTTGACCCACATTAGGGGATTTGCTTGATTATAGTGAAAGTGAGAAGGGCTAATAGGATTTTTTCTAAAAAATGGAGAGTCCCACACGTTTCCACAGGAAATGGAGCAGGGAATCTTATGATGAAAAAGTTAGAAAAGCGGTCCACGGGAGGAAATGTAGCATGGATCGTACTATTGGAAAGAAAAAGTCGAGGAAAAATAAAGAAAATAAGATGAATAAAGGTGGAAGTTGTGAAAACTCCTCAAATAAAAGATTTAGCTCGAGTGATTTCACTTGATTAAGTTAGATTTTAAACTTGCGTGCTTGAAATGTATAGACCATGAAAACTCGTGAGTAGTTGATGACATTTGTCTTGACTGGATATATGTCTTTAAAGTGTGATCTTAATTGTATTTGAGTTGCAAGTCTTGACATATCATAACTACGAAATTTTCCGAGTTACTTATTAATTTGGTGGCTATGTAAATCAAAGGGACTCCATGAATTTTGAATCATATGTAGGTATAGGTATAGGCATAGGTTAGTTTAGTCTATCTTGTCATTTACATCTATGCTCGGGACGTGCAAAGTCCTAAGTTTGGAGGTATTTGATAAGATGGTATTTATATGTATTTAGTACTTTATATTAATATATTTAATTATGTAAAGTCTATAAAATATATATTTAATTATATTTTTTGGTTGTTTTCAGGTGAAACGAAGTTCGCGGTTGAATTCAAGGAAAAAAATACTCAAAATGAAATATTTACTCGCAATGATCGGACGCCGGTCAATTTGCCTCGAGTTAAATGCCGCGCAGTTGGTAGAAAAGGAGACAGCAGACCAAGTAGATAGACCAAAAGCTCTCCACCAATAGAAACTCGCCACGTCAGCGGTTCTCATCACAACAACTGCCCAAGTGTCGTTTCTTCACACTCCAAGCATGTCACAATTGTTTGCAAAAACCAATCACAGCATGACACCTCATCGTCCACAACTTCACACAACAGCACATGCAAACAATTTTGTCTCGCTTCAGCTGCCAACAGATACTCCTCGAGATACAAACATGAACTCGTCCCATGCATGGAGCGAACTCGCGTGAACCAAACACCGCCTCAGGCTGCCACGTGGCGCACTCTCAACCACTCGGGACATCATTAGTCGTGGATCTTCTCCAATCAGACACCGACACGTGGCGCGCGGCAGCACTTTCGACCAATGCAGTGCAGACACGTGGCAGGAACCAGTTTTCATCCCAAAATATAGTCCTTAGATGCTCATCGACGCACGTTTTACAGACCAACCCCCAAAATTAGTTTCTTTCACCTTCAAAGAGGGAAATTTTTAGTGGTTTTTCATATTAGAAACTAGGGTATTCATATGAAGAGAAAACATTGGAGCCATCACACAACTTTTCATATTCGGAGATTGTAGAGATGATGTCCGACTAGACCAATCTTCGTTTAGGTCGAAGGGGAAACAAGTGGGATTCATGATTCATAGCAAATATTATGTGAGATCTTTTAATTTATTATTCTAATTTAGTTTAAATTCTCCTATTTCATTGTTGTTGATTTTAAAGTATATGGTTTAGATTTAAGGTGTGTATGTGGTCAGTGCATGCTTTTAGGGGGACAACCTATAGTTATTTAGACCATTAGTATCCGTGTAATTGTGCTTTTGGACCAATAAAGTGACAAACACTCACCCGTTTGCCGTAAAACCCTTTCGACTTTTGAGTGGGCAACAATTGAAACTAGGTTAAACAGGGAGCGGATTCAATCCGATTATTCGCTAGGTAGATCCATTAGCGCGCTAACTTCACCTAGCGCGCTAGGTAGACCTATTAGCGTGCTAATGATAGATAAAATATGGATTTAAGGACTATTTTGGTGATTTTCAACTTAATACATCTCTAAACACTTACAAACAACCCAAACTTATAAAATTGGACTTCAGGACTTAATGGACCATAGCTTGGTGTCGGGGAGTTGGCGGGTCAGATACGAGAGTCCAGGGAGGTCGGATAGCGGTTTGAGGATTGTAAAACCCAACCGAAAACTTTGAGTATTTGATTCTATTTTAAATTCATTCCTATCATTTCCTTGTTGATTTTAGTATTCTATTATGTTACTTGGACGTGGGTTGAGGTTACTCCCCGAGATTTCCTGGTTGTGTATTCATGATGCACTGGACTGTAGTACGTGTGGCCCGACCCTCAGTGAATGTTAACCTGAGCTTGTCCTTGGTGCACATGTCGGTGACTCAGCGAATTTTTCCAGCACAACGAGGGACCAAATGTTGGGCCAGTTGGGCATGACCACTGGTGGGAACTTGGTGACCTGAAGTACAGTCTAGTACATTTGAAGCGAGCACACACATTTGTTAGCTTAGTTGTTGACTATTCATGCGATAAGCCATTTACAGTTGTCCATCTTTACATTCCTCATGTTTATTTGACAGTACTTCTTACATTTCTTTACTTTATTTATGTGAATGCTCATAGGGGTTTCTTAGGGTTTTACTTATTGTACTCATCATCTGTCTTTTTTTTGTGATCATTAAGTGCAGATCCTAATACCAGTAAGGGCAAGGGGATCATAGGCTACTACATCTGATTGTTCGTCGTTGAGGACCTACTAGTACGTGCTTATTTTGATATTTTATGTTTTTTAGATATTGAAGGACTTGAGATGACACGGTATATGTATATATATACCTTGTTTGTGGTACTATCGCTTATATGCAAATTACTCTTTCGAGTTTCCACAGTAGGATTGGCTCTTATAAATAATATTTATCATGCTAGTTACTTATTCTAATTGTATCAATTAAGGCTTCCGCTGATATATGTTAACTTGTAAGATACAACCCACTAGTGTGGTTAGACATTAGAATAAACTTTTAAATACTTAAAGAGAATAAGTTAAGAAGGTATTGATAATCCACTAACTAATTTGATAAAACACACGTGGATACAAATTATGAGACAAAAGGTGGACGGGCAGGTGTCGACACGTGTAGTTGGCCCCACCGAGCAAGGAGTACACGGAGACACGTCACCCGGGGCGGTAGGGCCGCCACAATATTCATTTATGGATTCTTTGCCAAAGAGACCTTTAGGTGCTCATTCGTAGTCCTATCGGTAAAGGCTACAACCGCTATTGATTAGTCCAAATTCGGACTTTCAAGGCTTTTTTGGTAAATCGTCTAATATAATGTCTAAAAGATTCACCACTACATTGTCGAACACTCATCGGAGATGCGAAACTCTTTGCATGCATCTTTCCCCCAAATGAATTGAACAAACCTTTCGCTCAACTGACTAAAAGATCTTATTAAACTTGGGGATAATTAACGATACCAATTTTTGGCATGTCCCTTTAGAGTTTGAAGGAATTCCTTACACTTCATAGAACCCGACACTCCATGTAAGTGAAGAACAACATCGAAGTTTAGGACATGTTCGAAAGGATATCCGATTCCATCATATTTGTCTATGACTGGCATCTTAAACCCTTTTGGTAAGGGTTCATCCAAGATCTCCTGAATAAAAAGTGGCGGCCCGACCATGTATATTTATTTTCCAGTAGTATCTTTATATGTAATTGATTTTCCAAGGTGCTCCCAAATTTTTCGTTCAACATTCTTTTCGATCTTGTGTTCGTGATCAGAATTATGATGGCCCAACTCAGAATCTCCAACGGCCTCTCTTCAGCTTTGTTTACGATTCAACCCACTTAAGATGTAAACTTGCCATTGTAATTTGTTTACTTGTACCTTAAGCGTAACCACTTCGTTTTTGCCGGTAGGTCTCCAACCTACTATTTTCCTCGCTTAATCCTTTGTATTTCTATTTCATTCCTTAAATCGAGATCTCTTATGTTAGAAGCATTATGTGCTTCATCAACATGTCTAGATGTTGCACGCCTCGACATGCCCTCTTCATGGCCCCCATCTCGTGGTGGAAGGAGAGATCGGCCTTGCCTTAATCGGTCATTGGATTGGTTTTGTGTCCTTACGTTTCGAGTTGTGAATTTCATGTGGCCCTTCTTCTAGCACCAATATGTTGTGTAAATAGGAAAGAGGTACCTCGAATCTCAAAACCACGAAAAATAAACGTCGTCCAAATCTTGGCCTTTTTACAGGCAATACCTGCAAAACAAAGTCCCTGGAGGTTGGTCTCCAGGGAAGCATTCCAACGCTCAAGTCGGATGGGAGGTCAAGAAGGTTTTTTGGCGAGATGAAGATTTTATGTACCTTATATCTTAACTAACCCCTGTATATATACTTGACATCAAATCCTATTGCTCATTTCTAATAATTCACAAAAGAAAGAATTACAGTTTTCATTTTATTTCTCACAAACCCAATTGAGCCCAAATAAGATGCAGATGTAACTTAATCCATTTGTGTTCAAGTAAGGTGGAAAGATAAATTAATTTAGAATTCAAAAAACAAAAAAGGCATGTTGTTTAGCATATGCATGTCGTGTTCCCTTTCATATTGAGTTAGTTACTTAGGCAAACTTTCCCTCCTATATCTAGTTGAATTATCAATTCTTTGATCTATTAGGATTTGTAACCATCCCCCATTCGAGCCCATCTCCAATTAGGGGTCTCCATTAAGATTGACAGGTATCACGTGATTTAGTCCATCGCCAACTAGCAGTGTCCATCTCATTAGGATTGAAAGATATCACGTGATTTAAGTTAATCTTTATATGTGCTTCCCATGAACTAGATAAGTCTTTGATAATTTCAGTTGCTTATTTGTCAAACCATCGGTTTTGTAGATTGTAGTTCTAATCCGCAAATTTTGGGCTATGGAATATTCTATTTCATATCATAACTAATTGAAGATTGAGATTTTATGGTTGTATGAATCTAATTGTAGACAATCATTTTGAGAGTAAATTTTAAAATGCTACCTAATCAACAACAAAGCCTCAACATGATATAATTGTAGACATTATTGTAGATAGATATCAAACCCGATTTATTAATGTGGAGTTTATGTTTCAAGACTTACAATCTGGTGTAATATTTATTTTATGTTACGAATTTTTCACAAATTTATGTAATAAATTGACTTACCCGAACTTGATTAGGAAGAAGAAAAATGTTGTAACCAAATAATAAAAAAAAAAACTTATGATGCCCATTATTTATTCATTTATTTCACCAAATTACATTACTTAGATATGCGTAACTGCTAATCATTTACACATCTCGAGGACCCTTTAAAAAATGGATTCATAGTATACATTCTCACTTGGCAGAAACTAAGGAACATTTTAGTTCCTTGCTCCCTTGACAACAGAGGACTTCATATCCCATTCCCAAATCCCAATCAACTCCCACGCGTCAAGATCCTATTGGAGGATTACACTTAATGAAGTGGGCCCGTATCAAACACCCAGAAAATCTGGGCCGTTGGATTGAAATACAATAGTTGATCTATCAAACGATGTTGTCTGCATTGCTGTTGGCTTTGCACGTGTGGAGCATGAAGTTGCACGCGCCCACAGCCTCCGCGACCGTCAGATATATCCACTCCTGTCCGATCTCCTCCATCATCTTTGACTTGTCCAACTTCTTCATCACTTCACTTCCAGGGTTGGCTAGCACAAGCTGATCAAAATTTCCAACACAATTGCACATAATTCAGGAGGGTCTACTTGGTAATATGATAAATCATTGAGGGGGCATTTGTAAATTCGCGGGTCGAACAAAGAAATTCAACTAAAAGACCCCTTATTGGTTCATTTCCATTAGATTAGATGAATTAGACTTGGTCATTTTGCGGGCTTGAGCCGAGCCAGGCTAACATAAACCTTTTACACCCAAACCGTCCCATATTAGTTGGATCTAGACAGGTACTCAAACTCATGAACAAGGGCAACGAGTCTAATGGAACTTGAAATATGTGGCGATGTGCACATATTTCAAGGCGCATTTTGGACGAGATGAACGAGACATCATTTGCTAAAAAGCAAGGTTATGGGAGATCGTGAGTTTTGATTCCATTTGAAGTAATAAAAAAAAGGGACTAAAGATCTCTAACAACTATGTAGCAAATGATATGCATCTTTTAATGCCATGTTGAGATTTGAATGCCCTCATATCAATGGATGTCAATTTAATTGTTAATGAATTACTTCTCAAGTAATATTTACCTGCTGTCCTCTTCTCTCAACATTCTTCTTCACTTCATCTATCAAGCTGATTCCACTGGTGTCAATGCTACTAACAGCTGTAAAGAATCCAAAAGAGCATTTCCCACATTAGAACTAGAAGCGTAAAGATGCATGTATGTTTCTCAACAAGTATATATTAATGAAGACTACATACTTTAAAATCACTTACCACTCATATCAAGGATGACATACTGCAAGCTAGTCTCTACTGATGATTTTATCCTCTCTTCTTCCTCGTCGATCCATCTCGAGATCCTAAGAATGAGTACAACAATGTAATTAGAAAATTATATGAAAACTTTAAAGGGCATTCAGCTCTTATTAGAATTGCAGCTTTGATCTGTGAAACTATGTTTTCAAGTCCTATATATACATATGTAAATGAATGTACCTTTCTCTCAAGTAACTGGCATTGGCGAAGTAGATTGGAGAGTCGATTTGGAGAATGAAGACTCCGGGGACATTGTTCGCAACTGGGTAATGATCGACGTTTCGATAGATCATGGAGTTTGGGATATTTCCAAGCACGTGTGTTCTCGGTCTTGCAATAACCAAAAGCACTCTTAGCACAGATAGCGCAACCTGGACAAATTTACAGAGAGAACAGGATTAAAACCATGCAAATCATATGCAGTAGTAGAAGACCACACTAGCATAAATCTTTGGCCTTGTTTGGTTAGGGGTGGAGTTATCTCCTGAGATAACTTACAAGGAGTTTACAAGGAGTTGGGAACTAATCTTGTTTGGTTGCCCAACTTATCTGCAAGTTATCTCCCAACTTACACCTTTAGGATGTGAGATATCTCCCCTACCACCCCCTAGGGAGTTATCTTCCAGAGTTGTGGACACAATTACTCCTCATTAATGACTCATTTATTACCCATCACTTTTTGTTTGAAGGCTATTTATGTCAATTCATATTTTTTATTGTTTAAAATTTTGAAACTTTCCTACAAATTTAAAGTTGAACTAAACATTAAAATATTAATTCTAAAGAGTTAACTCCAAGGAGATAACTAGAGTTAACTCCTAGCTAACACTATAAGTTAGCAAAAACAAATCAAACGAGGACTTTGTACCATACCGCGATGACTAAACCAATCTCAACGCTGCCAAAGACAACCCCGACGTAGGCACTTATGCAAACAACAAAGTCGAACTTGTCGACTTTCCATAGATGAATGGCAGCATCATAGTCAATTAGGCCAAGCATTGCAGCAATTATAATTGATGAGAGGACTACAAGGGGAGTGTAGTGGAACAATGGAGTCAGGAACAACAATGTGAGCATCACCGCAATTGCCATCACAATGTTGGAAACCGCCGTCTTGCATCCCGCATTGAAGTTCACCGCGACCGCGAAAATGGCCCTGCAAGTCCATTCCACTCTCATTCATTTCAAGTTGACATGAACAAGTTACGCGCTTTCGGCGAGTATTCTCAAGTTAAAGTCTGAACTACTTATCGAATTGGCCATACCAGTGGTCAAGTAACAAGAAGTGCAAGATCCAACAATGTTCATAGTTCCAATAGCAATCATCTCCTTATTCCCGTCAATGTGATAGTTCTTGAACATGGCAAAGCTTCTCCCCACCGCAATTCCCTCCTACACACCAGCCATTACAAGACTATTTGAGATACAAACTTTGAACAAAAAAACCAACTCCCTATCACTTGTCCATGTTGGTAAAGCCGACTTACAGCGAGAGCAATGACTCCGGTGACAATTCCGGTTTTAATGGCTGTTGTCAAGTACTGAGACCCAAATGCTAAATCAGTTAAGGACGGTGGATTCAGCCCTTTCTTGAGGTGCCCAATCTGGGAAAAAGACAAGAAAAAAATGGCATCAGAGCCAAAGCAGAGTAATTGTAACTAATGTATTGAAGGATAACAAAGAAAAGAAGTTGATAGCAATTTCCAAACACAAGCAGGCCAATGAATTGAAGGTCATTCCAACGTCCTTACTCGCTATAGGTGTTCTTTTTTCTTGGCTTTGGTACTCGTATTTGTACTACATTAACGACTCTAGATCTCAAAGACAGCCGCTTCATGTACACTTAGGATTAGAACTGTTGAGCTCACCCGCGCTTATATCCTCAGGCTTATCTTATGATCTTCTCCTAATACCAATATTATCCCCAACTAGTTACTTTCAACTTGCTCGTGTGAGTCCTACGCTAAGATGCTTGTGCATAAATCTCGAAAATATTGCACGGCTTTTAAGGAGGCGAGTAAGATTAAAACACAATCGTGATTAAGGGTATATTCACAATTCCTTACCAATAGATCCGAAATCTATTGATAATCTCTAGAATTTTAATAGACGGTGACCTCAAGCTATCTTGACCATAAGGTCCAAATTTTCTTCCTTTTTTTTATTATTGTTAAGGTATTTGGAGTCTTGCTCCGATTAATTCGAACTCGAGGAAGGAAGACTATGGTCCACAAGAGCAGCAACCTCTGGTCAAGAGTTTTAAAGTTTTTTTCATTTTCAAAAATCGAACTCGAGACATATGATGAAGAGATGAGGGACTCCTTTCATCCTACCACAATCTTCTTAGACCATAAGGTCCAAATTTTCACTGAGGCATTATGTGAAACATTTTCTATCCATTAAACTGCCCGGGCGCCTAAAGCTACACAATAATTGAAGTAGCCAAGAAAGTCCAATCTTTTTCATGGCTGACCCACTTGCGTGAAACCCATCAAAGACGGTGATAGAGAGATGACTCACCACTTGGACTCCATGCTTCTCAGCGTGTGTGAGGTACACAAGCACACTCCCTAGAACAACTGATGTCAGTGGCGCCATTGCTGAAATCCAAAAGAATTTTGGCCGTCTCTTGCTCTGATCAATCCAAAAAATAAAAAAAAAAAAACAAAAAATACCCATGTTGTTAGATCACTCAGAATCATAAAAACATAAAAAACTATCCCTCATTTGACTGAATTCAACCCAAATGGGTCTTGTCGAAGTGTCACAAAAATTACGCAACACAGCAATAATTCTATGTGATAGATAAGTTGCACCTTTTGTGGATTGGGGACTTAATTATTTGGGGGAGGAATGTGACAAAAATTCATAGAGGACAAGTTGAAACCATTTTGGGTACTTCAAGAGAGGCAGCCATGTGGAGACAGATCACATTGTTTTCTAGTGTTGTGCATGCTTCTTGTTTTGTTAGTGCTGTCAAATAAGGTCAAATAGTTATGTGTTATTGTTGTCTTTGTGACCCTTAACCCTTGAAAGAAACACATAGTTTTCATTATTTTTATAATATTTTTAGGAGGATGTTAGAGTGACCTTTTCGGGATATATATTCAGAATGGACACTCGGTTGTTGGTGTTCATTCAATACACATCGATTAATATGTGCACAAACATCGACGCGGGATGCATGGACACCAATAATCGGATGTCATACAACGAGTCATCCTAGTATTTTTTATATTTTTATAAAATAATTGCATTTCCATGGCTCGAAGCCAAAATTTTTGGTTTCATCATTTTTAAACTATTCTATAATTTATAAAATAAAAAAAAACAATTTTTTTGTCACAATTTGAATAAAATTGAGATGGGTGAGAAAATATGTGAAAGAAAGTGTTAAAAAAGAAACACAAAAGTTACTTATTTGTGAGAATACAAAAAAGATACTTTTTTTTTTACTTACAAAGTACTTTGTGAGGATGAGGAAGAAGAGGAAGCAACAGCCCAAAACACCACTTTCCCATCTCCACTGCAAAAGCATGATTAATTAAGAGCATATGTCAGATCTCAATACCTAATCAATTAATTAAGAACATATGAAAAATTACTATCAACGGAACTGATGGACCAAATAACATACAATGGCCCAATTTTGACCAAATACATAAAGTCGGATACACTTTGAAATTTTGGTCACAGGTGACAAATTAATAATTCAACATACCGTGTCGAAAATATGTTAGCCAATCTATTGGTGATAAATATCATTTGACAAATAAACTATTGATAAATATTCCTAAAACTATAATAAAGTCGATCAAGAAATTAAGCCTAAACATGTTATGTTCTAGTTATCACTTTTCTTTGTATAATTGTCGTGTCCTGCCTTCCTACCTTTTTTTATATTTATATAATTGTAAAAGTTCGTCATCTAACTTCGTGTCTTAAACTTAACTATTTATAGTTGTATGTAGAAGTAGAACTCAATAAAATATATTTTCTTGTTTTTAAATTTGATTGATATTGATCGTGGACCACACATTTAGAAATTATGTGATGTTGATATTATAACACTAGGATAATTTTCATCTCTAATAGAGATTTTAAAATCATTTTTAAAGATGGATGTTATTACATAACATCTAATTGATATGAGTTTTTTAAAAAACTTTTATGTAATACATGTAATAAAAATTAAAAGATAACACATTCTCACATGACATTTAATAAAACTCATTTTAATAGGAGTTTTAAAACATCTATTAAAGACAAAAATATTTTAGTGTAAAAATATGTGCTTACACATCTCAAAATATTTTGCGCGCATTTTTCACGTTAGTATGAAATTATTAAACCACTTAAAAATAAGATATGTGCTTAAAAATAAGTTTACCCTAATAAGAATATATGTGAATGAGAATAGGACATTGTTTAAGTAATTTACTTTTAACATCAACAAATAAAAACCCAATAAACCTTGAGATGCGTTTGCGATGCATTTAGCGGTGTAAAAAAGTGGATTAGAAATTGATTAATTAAGTAGGTTAGTGATGAGGTGATGGATGATGACCTGGTGTGTTTGGGTGAAGACGGAACGCATCACGGACACAATGTCAGTGCCACGGGTGAAGTGTTCAAGTCCTAAGATTCCTTTCAGCTGTTGAAGGCACACCACTGTTGCTGCCCCTGCCATGAACCCTACTATCGTTGCATGTGACAGAAAATCCACTATGAACCCAAGCCTGTAAATACATAAAACATTAATTATTGACAATTTGACATAATTTTCAGATTAATTTTAAAAAATAAACAAATCAAATGCTTCAATTAATTAATTAATTAGTAGAATGTAATGATCCATTTTTATTATAATTTGTAGTGTGAAAAGGACGTATTAGCCAAATGACGTTGTGCAATCACACACATGACTACAAAGTTTCATATATATAGCTAGGCAGTGCAGTCATTACCAAATTACCAATCAATTAAATCTGCAAACAAACAAAAATAGATAGAGAAAGCCAACCTTAATTATATGTACGTAGAACTAACCAGCTGTGTACTTGTTAAAGTGCCCTCAATGTTAGGTTATATATATATATTGCTCTTCAACCACGCCTCTTAATTAAATGAAACTTACAAGAATAATTTATGTATCAGAGAAAATAGAAAAACAGTCCTCGAGATGCGCATAAAAGGTACACGAAGTTGGTGCCAATCATTGAAGCACTTCTCAAGCAAAACTATATAATTTGATGCAATATTTTCTTAAAAATATTAATGTAAAAAAAAGAAAAGAAAAGTAACGCACATAGGCACATAGGTTACATGCATGTTAATGCTGCACTGACCTTAACAAACCTAATGAGGCCTGAAAAACTCCGGCAAAGAAGGTGGCAGTGAAGGCAAGATGAAGATAAAGCGTCGGATGCTCCGCCGCGTTCACCTCATTTCCGAGCATCGATGCTGTAAGTAATGACGCCACTGCCACCGTCCCCACCGCCAGATCCCTCGAGCTCCCCATCATCGCGTACACCAACGGCGGAACAAAGCTCGAATCTACATGGACATGTATAGGTACATCAAAGTTAATAAGGGAAAATAATTTTTTAACTCTCTTTAGACACTGTCAAATAATGAACGCTGACAGAGTAGGCGTAGAATACAACACAGGCCACTTAGTCGGTAACTCATTTTGCCGCGTCCGAAGTGGGTTATTTAGCAAGTTGTTAACGTCAGAGCAAAAAAAGGCCATTAACTCTGTAATTAATGAATGTCTCATTATTTCTACTAGCTAGCTAGTTAGCTAGTACTTACAAAGGCCTAGAATTGGTGGCAAGTTAGCCAGCTTGGCATAACTAATCCCTTGTGGAATAGCAAGACTAGCAATAGTAATCCCAGCTACAAGGTCAGCCTTGAAGTACTGAAACGTATATCTAGGTGCCCATTCTAGTATGGGCAGAAAATATTGTAACCCCAACACTAGCTTCCTTGACAAGGGCTGCCCCTTGAACTGCCGAATTGGGTCGTCCGGGAAAAAAGTCTCCTTCAACGACCCTTTCAGCGACTCCACAAATGGTCGCGGCGCCGGCACCACCACCCGCTGCCCGGTCTTCTCCCCGGCCGCGACCGGGTAGGCAAAATCCAAATTCCCCATGTATATATACTCAAAATATGAAAAATTAAAAAAATGTTGTCAAAAATGCCCTTAATCACGGCGCGGCCGGCCGGAGTTGGAGATGCTGTATCTGCTGTGGTGCCGGAGCTAGGAGTGTAATTGAGAGGGCATGGTTTTGGGGGCCTTATAAAGAGAGGGTCATGCATGAGTGAGTGGGGGTGGGTCCCAAGTGTGGAGAGGGCACGTGGCGGTTGCAGGAGTGCTCTGTGGGGCCCTCTTGGGAGGCTAAGACTGGTACCGAAGATTCCTGGTCGGTAGGACTAGGGAGTGATTGCTTGTAAAATCGCTGGGGGTCGTTGATGTGGATAAAGATTTGATGGTGCGTGTGGAGAGGTGAGTCGAGGGAGCGTTTGATGCATGTACCCATGTAGTGTGGTGTTGCATCATTGATTTTGCATGTGTGAGTGGAGGGGCTCGGCACGTGGTGTGTTGCTATTGGCTGTGTCATTTACACATGGCTGGTATGCGAGTTAGGTATGAACAAATTGGGTTAAGTGACCGTTATTGGGGAGGTTAGGAGTGAGAAATATCTCTATAGCTTATGATAATGTTGTAACACTAATTGATTTTTTATTTTTTTTATCTTGGTTTGGTGATAAATTTAAGTTTTAGAATAAACTTTTTGGGGTGGCAGTTGATTGATGTGTTTATTAAAATCGTATTTAGAATAAAGTCTTTTCTAAGGCAACTACCATGATAAATGGAATTAATTCCATCTATTTTTATTATTGTTTTAATATCAGGAGGTGTCCGTTACTTATACGATATAATAGTATCATAGGGGCTTAACACAATGATATTGATTCCTATGTTTCAACAGGTTTTCGTGATGATAGGGACAATTTGTTGAATCCGATAAAATCATTTATTCTTTGACATATCTTCTTGGTATGAAATGCTCATCAAAATCTTCAGCTTTGATGATTCTTGAATAATCTACTTGGACAAATAATCTTATTTTCTTGCATGCTCAATACGAAAACTTTAATATTGTTGGCAACCTAATTGATGGTCGAGATTAGTCATGCAATTAATACACAAATATTGTGTGCATGACAAAACATGTCCAGATCAAGCTAGTCGTTTCTTCCACTTCATTGATGCTGAACGACTTCCCATATATCTAGACTTACATGCATCGTGTGAAATTAGTGATCTTATAAACTGACTTCAGTTACGTGAAAAATAACTTTGCCCCCACCAGGGTTCAAACTAATCGTGAACTCTTATTTTTAAATTTCATATCAAATTCCCAGATGATCTAAATGAAACAACGATTGTGTTGATCCCTAATGGCCTGTTTGGTTCGTGGTATTAGCCCGGATTAGTTACACTGGACTAGTTAATCCGCTGTTTGCTTGGAGGATTAACTAGTCCAGCGGACTAGTTTAGAGGCATGGTAGTGGATTAAATAATACCACCATTTTTGGTGGGATTAACTAATCCTTAGTGGGTGGTGGTGGAGATTACCACTTTACCCCTCCCATTAAAACAAACACCAAACATACAACTGCACTGTTTTGTTAAAATAGGCTTCGTCCGTGTTGTTCATCTTCTCCGCTAGAGCTGCACCTCGGTTCCCTGTTTTGGCCAACGAAGCCGTCTTCGTTCTCCCTCCCCGTTTTGCATCGACGGCCGGAGAAGAAGCAAGGAGGAGGAAGGCTGTGAAATGGTGGGGTTTTGGTGTTCCATCGCCACCATAAGCGAAGATCGGCAGCGATCATGAGCAGCAGCGGAGCACGATACCACAGCAGCTTCTTCTTCTTCTTGAGCACGGCTTCCTCTTCAGCAAAAGCAAAGAGTGAGAAATGTGTGAAATGGTGGGGTTTTGGTGTTATTTATATAAGGGTATTTTGGTAAATGTACATATACAACCTCATTTAATCTCAACCTTAAAACTTCCAACCAAACAAGATACACAAATGGGACTAACTATCTAAACCCATGTGTTAGTCCCATCACTAATTAATCCCATGAGTTTGGATTCACTAATATGTGAACCAAACAGGCCATAAGTGTAACAAGCTAGAGAGTATGAAGGAGTTTCGACCCATATCATTATGCAATATGGTGTACAAATTAATGGCAAAGGTTGTTGCTAATAGATTGAAGAAGTTATTAGTGGACATCATTTCAGAGAACTAATCGGCTTTCCCTCCAGAGGCGAATCAATTGGTATGGTCAATTACCACTTGTGTGGTCTTATTGCATAAGGATGGATACATATATGACTCACTAGCAATATAATCAAGGTTTAAATCTAAGTTTAACCCTAACCAATCAATAACATAGGGAATAAAAAACCAATTAAAAGAAATTAAATTAAATTAGATCTCATATAGGTTTGATGCCAAAAGAGTTGTTTGATCCACCTCCGATTTAGATTGATGAGATTAGCCAGACATGTTGATATAAAACCTCAAATTCTTGATGTTCTTTTGTAAACAAAGGTTGGGAACAATGGTTTTCTGAGTTTTTATTTATATAAAACCTAATAAAGCTATTCCAAAACAAAGTTCCTAAAAATTCGGACTAAAAAATGAGGCTTCAGAATGGGGCACAAAGGGGCCCACAACGGGGCCGTCGTGGGTGAGGCCACGGCCAGAAAACGTAAAACAGGGGCCACAACGCCATTATACGACACGTGCCACGGCGCGAGTTACTGTTTTGTTTTTGTAACCAACATGAAAATGAGGTCGTGCAACTTGGGCTGCTATTGCCTAGAATTACAGCTTGGGCCTAGAATTACAGCTTGGGCCACGACCTAAAACTCTAATTTTTTCTCTCCCATGATCACTATAATCGTTTATTCTAATATTCGCGCCATGACGCGCGCTGAACACGTCAATAAAGTAAAGTTTCCTAAACCAACTATTTTGTAGAATAGTGGCAAATGGTCGATCCCACAGAGACCGGTTGTCTTTCTTAGGTTAAAACAACAAAAAAAATCAAGGTTTTAAAATAAATATTAATTAAACTAACTAATCTATCTAAACTAAATAAATAAATTAATTAAACTAATTTCTAAAACAATTAATTAACACCTAAATAACACCTAAATCTCTAGTTCCACAAATCAAAATCAAAATTCAATAGCAATTATGGTCTTCAATCTTTCCCTAAAAGTTATTAATTTAAATTATCCTAGATTAGCTATAGAAAATCGACATCCGCTAGAAATTCCTAATTCCCATAATTTCGATAGTCAAGACGTCCGCCACTAACTACTTCCCTAATTAATGTATAACCCTATACATCCGCAATCATGTTTAACACACTAACCGCAATAATATAGATCTATGAGAACACTAATCATAAATAATCGGGTCACATCCGCTCCCGATTTAACCTAGATTTAATTATTATACATTCAAGAACCGAAAGGTTTTACGGCAAACGGGTGAATGTTGGTTACTTTATTGGTCTAAAAGCACAATTACACGGATATTAATATTCCAAATAACAATAGATTGTCCATCTAAAAGCATACACATGCCTCATACATACCCTAGATCTAAATCACAATAATTAAATCAACAACAATGAAATAGGAGAAATCAAATTAATTAAATAATAAAATAAAAGATCTCACATAATATGCTATGAATCCATAATTCCGACTTGTTTTCCCTTCGACTTAGGCAAGAAATTAATTACTCGGATATCATCTTCAAAAATCTATACTAAAAACTAATAATTAAAATCTTTAAAAAATACTAATTAATTATCTTCTCTAATAACACTTAGGTTCCTAATATATATAAATACTCCAAATTGTACCCGGATACTAATTTTAGGGGTTAGGTAGGTGACTCGTGCGTCAATGAGCATCGTAGGGGTATTTTTAGATCAAAACTTGGACTCTGCCACGTGTAAATAGCCGATTGGCTGTTTTTCCTGCTCGCGCCACGTGTCCGCTTCTGATTGGCCACCGCCTCACCACCTCTGATGTGTCATCGCTTCATTCGCCGAGTATTGTGCGCTTTTGGTTGTGTGTGGTGTGTCAGGGCCACGTGTCCGAACGTGATTAGTCAAACCACGTCGCTGTTACGCGTCTGGCCAATGAGTGAATTGTTGGGGCATGTGCCCTAGGTCAATCCATTAACTATCTTTATGAATACTTTTAGTTAAATAAAGGATTTCATTTGTTGTTTATTATAATTAATTTGCATGTTTACATTATAATAAGATACGTGGGTATTTACTGAAATATCCTAAATGTCTTAGTCGATCATTATACTGGGAACTATAATGAATTAAGACTAGTGTGAGTCTTGATTGATGATCATATGATGATTATACGTATAGGGATATGAATCAAGATCACGAGTACTTGTTAAGGAACAAAGTACTGAACCGACCCGCTATGAGAACATCACATGGATTAAGTTATAGTTGTTTCTTATGATAGGTATATTTTTCAGTCCTCTGACTTGAGATTACCAGAGACTTCAACATTAGGAACATAGTGATTTGACACTATCAAACGTTGTCTTTAACCGGACGATTATAAAGGTTGTGATTGGTTACTGTGTGAGCAATGTGATGAAGTTGTGTAATCGAGATAGAATTTGTCCCTCTCATATAAAGAGATATATCTAGTGGATCCCTCGATGTGTTAGACTGTTAAAAGGCCTAGCCTAAGTGAATCGATATTGATCAATGTCACTTAGATGTTTTCAGTCTATCTAGAGATCGAGACTAGTACGATTGAACATGTTGGGTGACAATTCCATGCCTTATGTTTGATCAAAAGGATATCGTGTGACAAAAGGATGTTATATACACTATTGATTAGGTTGTATCGATTTGATATTCGTACAACTTAAGTAGTCATAATGTCTTGCTAGAGGCCGCTTATGACGTGTATACCAAAATGTGTTTTGGTACACTGCCAACGTTGTATGAGCCTATTGGGTCGCACACTAAGAATGGTTTTGCGAGATTTTAAGATGGTTCGGAAAAACGAATTTTATATGATAAGATTCATGAAAGAAACGTCCTTGTGGTGTATTACACTTATACTTCTTTAAGTAGGAGTATATGTGTAATTTACTTAACCGTCTATATATAAGGGTTGTATAAATAGATGTTTTAAGTTAGAATACACGTACAAAAGATTAAAAAAGGCCGAAACTCTATTTTCGTTTTAGAAACGACTTATGGTTTTTGGTATGCTCTGGATCGTTTTGGAGAGAAACAAAAGGTTTGGTATTCTCTCGAAGCTAGCACTTAAAATCTTCGCCACTGTTCGTGCGTGGACTACTGGTAGAGGGCGTTCGTCGTTGGCAGCGCCTTAGAGATCGATCAACCTTCCGAAAGGTATATTGCGACTGAGGTATGATTAAGTTTTTCATGGTTTAAACGTTTTTAATGGAATTAGATTTGGATCCCTGTTGGGGTTTTTGTCAAAATTGTTTTGTAATCTCCGTTGCGCATGAACCCCAAAACCCAACAAGAATGCCACGTGGCATGACGTGGCACGAAGAAAATCGCGTGACTCTAGCGAAAATCTGAGAGTTTGTGCGCACGAATCTCCAGGCAGATCGACGGAGTATGAGCGCGGTGAAATGTCTTGCTTTCGGGTGACGTGGCTTTCTATCTGACGTGGCAACCCATGGCGGCTTGCGATTGGAGGAAAACCAATGAGTGATGTGATGTTGGGCTGCTGTTGTGACGCGTGGCACTGACGTGTCAACACCCGATTGGTCAAACGCTGACGTGGCAGCTCCTTATTGGTTGAAATATGTTGTCTCTTATTTTACCCACGGCGCAACGCGTATTTCGAAGCAAACTGTCTGGCATCCGATCACTGCAAGTAAATACTCCATTTTGAGTATTTTCCGCCACGAATTCATCCGCGCACTACGTTTTACCTAAAAATGACCAAAAAAATATAATTAAATATATATTTTAAATACTTTTAATAATTAAATATACTAAAATAGACTACTAAAAATCTATAAATACTGACTTATCAAATACCCCCAAACTTAAGGCTTTGCACGTCCCGAGTAAAGGTGTAAATGACAATACAAACTAAACTAGATTCCTAATATAATAATGCACTGACTCAACTAATTAATACTATACCCGACCCAAATTCATGGAGTTCCTTTGGTTTACATAGTCACCAAATTAACAAGTAACTTAGAAAATCTCAGAGTTATCACTACAAGAAAAATGAAATTTAGAAACGGAATTAGCAACGGAAAAAGTTCCGTTGCTAAAAAAATTAGTTAGAGACGGAATTGAGACGGACTAATTCAGAGACGGAATTGAGACGAATCAGAGACGGAAATAGAGACGGGATTAAATTCCGTCTCTAAAAAATGGCGCCAACATTCCCACCAAAATTTTCATTTTTTACAACCGTCCATTAGTCTCGAGATTCGTGCGGCTTCGATCTCGATGATTCAAAAATAGGGACCAAGACTCTCTCTGAAATCTCTCTCTCTCTCTCTCTCTCTCTCTCTCTCTCTCTCTCTCTCTCTCTCTCTCGCTCAACCCTAAACGCAGCGCTCTTTGCCTTCTCTCTCGCCTGGTCACCGCTCACCCCGCTCACCGATCACCGATCTCGTTCCCTCTCCGCTCTCTCTCCGATCCCCGCTCTCTGCTCTCTCTCATCTCACCGACCGATCCACCACTCTCTGCCCTCTGCTCGATGTGTTGCTCACCGCTCCCATCACCACCCTCTGCTCTCTCGCGTGCATAGGCCGATCTCTGTTCGTTCTCTCTCTCTCTCTGACCTCTCTCACCGCTCACCAAAGTTCCTAGTTCTTGTAGGGGTTGTGGGGTTGAATATTTGGCCAATGCCCAAATCAGTGAAACATGGTAAGCAGAGTGACCTGCGAATGGTATTGTGCCCAATTAGATATAGTAGTGAGTTTAAGTTAAAACCATTAGATGATGGTAAGTTTCGACGAAAATAAAAATTAGTGATATTGTTTGATCCGTGATTTGTTTTCCTATATCTCAAGGGTTTTCCCTCAAATTATGTCCCTTAGTACCAACTGAAAAACATTCCATAATTGCTTGTATGCAGGAAGTTTTTACACGAAAAGATGGCCAATCCATTGTCTTTAAACGACCAACTTAACTTCTCAAGAAGAAAGATAAAGGCACTTCGGTACTCCTACTGTTCTTCAACCTTTCGATTTTAATATTCACCTTACTTGAGTGCTATCGACATGGATGTTAAGACTAAAATTATAGTAAATTAGAATTGCGAGTGTCACATTCATTAGTTTTAACGTCAACTCGCACCCCGCAGCCTTACTTTGTTTGTCCGACAAGCTCAATTCATACGAGAAAAACCTCCGCGGGATATATTAGAAGTTCACAAGATGTTTCCGCGTCCTATTAATGAGCGAGAGATCCCGGTAAACCTTAGTTGTTGAATGATTTATTTTTCTATGTTTGTGCATTTTGTTGCTTGAAGCTTTTGCTCAGGTGTTTGTTTCATAAATGATTAGATCTTCTCTATGCCTTAGACATTGTTCACTCAATTTAGTATGATAAGTACCCATAAAGTGTAGTAAAATTTTATGTGGTTTAATATGTATTTAACTATTCATACCAAAATAAGAGATAGAAACTCACTTAAAGTTAGGATCCTTGGAGAAGCCTTATAATATTGCCAGACAAATTATGGTGGTGGTAGAATCTAGCATCCTTCACAATATGGACAATTTTGACTTGAAATAATGAAAGAGATTGCAACTATTACTACTTTTTTCATGTATTAGCGTCAATGACTTGTTTTGCATGCATTTTGACACATTCTAGTATAAGCTGACATATATAAGATTGTTTTTCTTAATTTTCCTCTTTTTTTTTGAAAGTTGATGGGCAAAAGCAGTTTAATTTGTTGTTCAAAATACTTTGAGAATTTGTCTTTTTTTATCCTCCTATTTAAATCTTATTTTTCATTTGTTGTTCAAAGTACTTTGAGAACTCGTCAAGTTTTTTTTCTTAAATTTTTTTCCTCCTGTTTAAAACTAATTTGGGATTGAGGCGATGTTGTTGTTGTTGTTGTTGTTGTTGTTTGTTGTGTATTCACATATTTAAATAAAGAAAAATATGTGTTTTTATAGCTCAAACTCTTGTCGTGTGCAAATAAATTTATGCTTGTCTAAGAGTTGAGAATGTGAAATGCTTTTAAAGGTGTTTATCATCATGCGGTTATCACGCGAGAATTCATATGGAGGAACTTCCTACCGATTGTTCATCCCGAAGGAAACATTCTAGTGGACAGTAATTTTCTATCTTTTTTCATTGTGAAAAAAATCGAGTAGCATACTTTTGATACATACATTTGTTACCTAGTTTTCGAGTCTTTTAGATTGTACATCAGAATATGTACATGTGTATCCCAATTTATGTACAAAAGAATTTAACCATTTTGTTGTAAATGTATGTATCGGAAGTATGTTTCTCGCTTTCCATTTTATTGCTATCCATGTAAATTTGTAATACAAAAAAAACATTAATCACTGTCTGACGTGCATGTTGTAACACTTGTGGTTGGGCAGCTTTAATATCCTAAAAATGATTTATATTTTCTAATAAACACACTCTTTCATTTGTTTCAGTTTCCGCTCAACTGGAGAGTGTTCGAAAGTTATTAAGCTTCGACTTCGAATGGATCTTACCGGGTGCGAATATTTCTTAAGTTCCAAAACGATTTCTTAATTTCTAATGTTCTCTTTAATGACGATTTGTTGGTGGAAAGCTGATTGAGGATTACTGTTTCTTTTTACATGTGATATTTGGTTGTGGAAGACTCGTTTTCATTCTATTCAGTGTGACATTATGCTTACTCTTGAAATCAAGTTATTTGAATTGGGAATAATGATGCGAAATCATGTTCATTGATAGAGTAAGATACTAGGAAGATTTTAATTATTAAATTTGGACTCTAATAGAGATATTATTTTCCTAGGTTTTGTGTGATGATTCTAGTTGTTTGATATGAGAAGGAACCAAATCGGACCTTCTAAGCTTTTTTTCACACTTTGCAATGTAAAGTTTTCAAACTTAAAAAAGTTGAAGAACATATTTTTGTTGTGTGCATATCTCGTGTTTAAAATAGGTTAATGAAAGTCATTCCTATTTTGTAGGTTCTCAAATTTTTGATAACAAACACCAATTTTTGCTTGTTTTAGTTAGAATTTGTTCCTCAAAGACCCCTCAAATGGAAACCCACCAACTTTGTTTCTAATTTTACATGGTAAAGTTTTTCTTTGTATTGAGTTCCTTCATTCTCTTTTTTGACTTGGACCAAAGAATTGCGTTTATCTACTTATATTCTTAGATCTTGTTCGTAGAACCAAACGGAATGAGTTTTCAGCTAGTGAAAGTAGCGAAATCTTATAATTCTTGGATAGAGCATTTATTCGTCTTGAAGCATGGTTCCAATGGTTCAATACCACTCAAGCACTTGTGCTTGCAATGATACGCAGTTCTCCCATAATGATGAATTTCTTTTTCTTTATTACTTTATTTATGTTGTGTTTGGCTTATACACTTGTGCTTGCGATGATACGTAGTTCTCCCATAATATTGTTTATATTCCTATTATTGTTTGTATAATTTAGTGATTTTTTCTTTTTGATCTTTTTTCAGGTGTTTTGTACGAAGTCAAGTATTATTTGAAGCACAATCAACTTCATATAATCTCGGAACACTTCATTTTTTTTTTTCATTTAGAACAATTTTTGCTTTTACTTTTGTAGAAAGATACGATATAGAAACTTTTTAGATTGTTTTTGTTGTTTCGTGTACAGTACATTGAGAAAAGATAATGTTAAGGATATGTTAAGTTTATATAAATTATGCAATATTAATATATTATTTAGCTATGATTTTTATTATATATTGGCAGGTTAAATGTGCTTGGATTGAGACCTATATATATATATATATTATATATATATATGATCCGTTGCTAATTAGAGACTTTAAAAACTAAACAAAAATAAAAATTAGAGACGGAAATAGCAACGGAATCCAGAGATTCCGTTGCTATTTCCGTCTCTAATTTTCGAGGAATAGATATATGAATCAGAAACGGATCAAATTCAGTCTCTGATCCGTCTCTGATTAGCAACGGATCAGAGACGGAAATAATCAGAAACAGAATTTATTCCGTCTCTAATCGAATTTATTCCATCTCTAAATCAGAAACAAAATCACATTTCCGTTTCTGATTGAATCAGCGACGACGATTTTAGAGACGGAATAAATTTCGTCTCTATTCCGTTGCAGATTTCAATTAGAGACGAAATTTATGCAAATCAGAGACGGAAATTTCCGTTTCCGATCTGCTGTTTTTTTGTAGTGTGATATGTCAAGTCTCGCAAGTCAAACACAATTAAGATCTCACTTTCAAAATATAGAATCGGTCAATCGAAAGAACATCAACTAATCACAAGTTTTATTGGTTTATACATTCAAGCACGCAAATTCAAATTTCACTTAATATAGTGAAAGCACTCGAACTAAATCTTTTATTTGAGGAGTTTCACAACTTCCGCCTTTATTTTTTTTTTTCATTTTCATTTTATTTTATTTTCTTCTCCAAATCTTTTCTTTTTTCTTTTTTTTTCAATTAATACGGTCTCTGCTCCATTTCCTATGGACCGATTTTCTCACTTTTTTCCACCAAAAGTTTCTCTGCTCCATTTCCTGCAGAAACCTGTGGGACTCTCTTTTTTATTATTTTTATTAGAAAAACTCATGTTAGTACTTCTCACTTTCACTATAATCAAGCAAATCCCCCGATGTGGGTTAAATAATATAACTTGCATAAATTTGACCGTTTACTCATTTTCGTTATCTAGCACTAAATTCAACCATCATCTAAGTCTCTAATCATGAAATCATAAAAATGCTGAGCTACGAACTTGATTAAATGTTTCTCCTAATTTTCTCTAAGTTTCAAGTTAAAAAGGCAGTTGTAATTTACTCATCCACAACCAAAGGCATGAACAAAGTTTCGAGTGACTCTAAAATGAATAAAACATACTAAATATATACATGAAAGTGTATCAATTCCTAATGAAATGAGAAAGGAATATGAATAGAAAAGAAATGAAAGAAATGGAAAAAATGATATAAAACACCACCATTACCATCCAATATCCGCATATAACCGCATAAAAAAAAATTAACGGTCTCACTACGGTCTTTCGCAAAAGATCCAAATCAATCCACAATCCATAAAGCACCCCCAAAATTATTCCAAACCTTGTCCTCAAGGTTTAAAACAAGTCAAGGCGTCTAAACATATAAAACAAACAAGATGGTGAAATAATATGATAAAAATAAGATGAAAGAAATGATACAAAGTCATGCATCATATAAAGTTTCTAAAAACTAGTGAATGCACTAAATCTCTCTTATGTGGGTGACTAAGGATGCTATAAAAGAACAATCATAAGAAGAGCAAGAACTAGTAAACATAGGAGTTAATCGAAAAAAGTTTCAATCAAGTCTTGCGAGCTCGAAGTCTGTCAACTAAGGGTAAAATCAACAAGATGGTGGAATGAAATTTAGGGTTTTGGGTCTACTAAAAAACATGCCACTAATGCAGCGACTTAAGTTAGGTATGTCCCAACCAAGTCTCAAAACACCTAAAATCCTATAAAAATGTTAAATCCTAAAAAAAAATAACGCTCAAATTATACTAAAAATGTAATTCAAAGTCAAAGCTACAAAATTTAGCGCTCCAACCCTCTATCACCTGGAAAAATAAAGGGACCAAATTATAGTGTTATTAAAAATAATAAATAAAAAATTATAACTAAACTAAAACTAAAATAAATAAAATAAAATAAAATAAAATAAAGATGGGCTGCCGTCCAACGAGCCGCCTTTCTTTTAAGTCTTTAGCTAGACTTATCATGATTGGTCACATAATGCCCTCTCCTTTAGAGATGTCAACAACGAATGACGCATCTATGTAATTGGGCGATGAAGCATGCACGCCCTCTTTTAGATTTAGGAGCTCATCCGGAACTTCCAACACGAAAGAATCTATCGTATCAGGATCGTCCAACACAAAGGTGTCGGCAGCTGTAGAAGATCTGCAAACGCTTCCTTACTTCCACCCCCTTTATAAGGTGTGCCAAATGTGCATGGGAGGGTGGGTGGTTGTACCAACATCAGTTGTTGGTCTTCCTCGCTCTCTATCGGCTTCTCCGGCTTGTCTGAATTGACATCAATGTTCATCTCATCTTCTCCATCATTTAGTGCAATGCCAATCTCTGGCTCAATTTGAAAGACTTCACATTCGTCGGATGTTTCTATCAAATAGTCTTCCACCTGTGTAACGTCATGCACCTCAAGATTCGTCAACGTATCAACGCTCACATCCTCCTCTGGGTTAAAAGTTAGTTGTGTACTACATAACTCTGCTTCATCAATATTTCTTTGACGACTGGCAATATATCGATCTAAGTCAGTTACCAAGTCCTTCGAGCCTGGACAACTAAAATCAAGTTGTCGTATGTTATGATAAGCTCGTCGAAAGTCTTGCACATTTTCTCTAATTTGATATATTATTTGCATCACCATATCTTCCAAGGAGAGGCTTTGATGAAACTGTTGATTTCCTTCATGTTTAGGAACCTGTGGGTGTGACATGAATCTAGAGAAGTCGGGTTGTGGCGATGCATAATTAGAATAGTGATAATTCTAATAATGTGGATAATAGGGGCAATTGTGTGCATAATGAGAATGGTCTCCACAAATTTCGCAAACCTCAAATTTCGCAAACCTCGACCTGTTGCACAAAAGAATTCGTGTTAAAATATTGATATATATATATATACATATATATATATTATGTGACATATCTACCCCATTCACATTATGATAATGTGAGTCTTCGTATCGACCATAATTATGGGGATAGGAGGGGTCATCGCGGGGTTGACTTGCACTTCACCAGAGGAGATGAGATGTTCCATTATGAAAATTATTCGGTCAAGTTTCTGGTCAGTGGAACTCGAGATATTTTCTGGATACATGTTAATAGCAAGGGACTAGATAGGCAAAATAAAAATAAAAATAAAAATTAAAATTAAAATTAAAATTAAAATTAAAATCAAAATTAAAAAACAACAAAAAAAACAAAGAAAGAAAAATACCAATCCCCGGCAACGACGCCAAAAACCGACGCGCGCCGAACACGTCAATAAAGTAAAATTTTCTAAACCAATTGTTTTGTAGAATAGTGGTAAATGGTCGATCCCACAAAGACTGGTTGTCTTTCTTAGGTTAAAACAACAAAAAAAAAATCAGGGTTTTAAAATAAATATTAATTAAACCAATTAATCTATCTAAACTAAATCAATAAATTAATTAAACTAATTTCTAAAACAATTAATTAATAATTAATTAGCACCTAAATAACACCTAAATCTCCAGTTCGACAAATCAAAATCAAGATTCAATAGCAATTGTGGTCTTCAATCTTTCCCTAAAAGTTATTAATTTAAATTCTCTTAGATTAGCTATAGAAAATCGACGTCCGCCAGAAATTTCTAATTCCCCTAATTTCGATAGTCAGGACGTCCGCCACTAACTAATTCCCTAATTAATGTAGCCAATTAGGTTTAACACACTAACCGCAGTAATATAGATCTATGGGAACAACCAACAACAACAACAACAACAACATAGCCTCAGTCCCAAATTAACTGGGGTCGGCTACATGGATCAAACTTTTCCATTGTGCTCGATTAAGTGCAATTGATGGTGAGTTTTGCAAACCATTCAAATCTCTCTTAATTAATGCATCACATGTTAACTTTGGTCTACCCCTACCTCGTCGAATTTCTACGTTTCTATTGAGTCAAGTTTTCTAGTTGGGGCATTTGTAGGTCGTCTTTGCAGGTGACCAAACCATCGCAACCGCCTTCCCTAATCTTTGTATCAATTGGTGCTACTCCTACTTGTCTTTGAATTTCTATATTTCTTATTTTATCTTTACGAGTTTTACCACACATCCACCTAAGCATCCTCATTTATGCTACATTCACTTTATGTAATTGTTGTTGTTTTACTGCCCAACATTCACTTCCATAGAGCATAGCTGGCCTAATTGCGGTCCTATAAAACTTTCCTTTTAACTTAGTAGGAACATGTCGATCACAAATCACTCCCGTTGCACTCAGCCATTTCTTCCATCCAGCTTGGATTCTATGTGTGACATCATTTTCAATGTTACCATCATTTTGTATGATTGAACCTAGGTATCTAAAGTGGTTTACCCTAGGAACTTCTACTTCCCCTAATTTTACCACTCCGTCATCTCGATGTCTAGTGTTTCTAAACTCACAGTGCATGTATTTAGTTTTCGTCCTACTCAACTTAAAACCTTTAGATTCTAATGTATTTCTCCATAGTTCTAATTTCTTATTCACTCCATCTTTAGTTTCATCCACTAAGACAATATCATCTGCAAATAGCATACACCATGGTATATCCTCTTGAATATGTCTAGTTAATTCATCCATAACTAAAGTAAATAGATATGGGCTTAAAGCCGATCCTTGATGTAGTTCTATCGTAATGGGAAATTCTTTGGTAGCTCCTCCAAATGTCTTTATACTCGTTACTACTCCATCGTACATATCTTTAATAGTGTCTATGTATCTAGCGTGCACTCTTTTTCTTTCTAGAACCCACCAAAGAACATCTCTAGGGACCCTATCATATGTTTTTTTCTAAATCTACGAATACCATATGAAGATCTTTTTTCTTTTCTCTATATTTTTCTAACAATCGCCTTACAAGGAAAATCGCCTCCATAGTTGACCTCCCAGGCATGAAACCAAATTGGTTCTCTGATATTGTTGTTTCTCTCCTTAGCCTATTGTCAATTATCCTCTCCCACGCTTTCATAGTGTGACTCATGAGTTTAATTCCCCGGTAGTTTGAGCAACTTTGAATGTCTCCTTTGTTTTTGAAGATTGGCACAAGCGTGCTTCTTCTCCAATCCATTGGCATCCGTTTTGATTTTAAAATTTTATTGAAAAGTTTTGTCAACCAAGTCAATCCGATTTCTCCTAAGCATTTCCAAACCTCTATGGGTATTTCATCTCGCCACATGTTTTCCTATTTTCATTCTTTTCAATGCCTCTTTAACTTCTACAATTCTAATATTGCGTGTATAGTTTACATTTCTTTCTTGGTGTGGGTTTTCATCTATTATAGCATCAACTTGGCCATCATTAAATAAACTATCGAAGTAACTTCTCCATCTCTCCTTAATATCCTCCTCGCACGTTAAAACATTTTGATTTTCGTCTTTAATACATCTTACGTGACTTAGGTCTTGTTTCTTTTTATCTCTTAATTTGGCTAGTCTATATATATATTTTTCGTCATCTCTATTACCTAACTTTGTATATAAATCTTCCATGAAATTTGTTTTAGCTTGACTAACTACTTTTTTAGCTTGTTTTCTAGCTTCTCTATATTGATTGTACGCATATTCATCTTGACACTTAGGTATTTTCCTATACATATCTCTTTTAGTCTTAATTGCTCGTTGGACATCCTCGTTCCACCACCATGTTTCCTTCTTTGGAGGTCCCAAGCCCTTAGATATACCTAATATGTTTGATATAGATCTATGGGAACACTAATGCATAAATAACCGGGTCACATCCACTCCCGATTTAACCTAGATTCAATTGTTGTACATTCAAGAACCGAAAGGGTTTTACGACAAACGGGTGAATGTTTGTTACTTTATTGGTCTAAAAGCACAATTACACGGATACTAATAGTCCAAATAACAGTAGATTATCCATCTAAAAGCATGCACGAGCCTCATACATACCCTAGATCTAAATCATAATAATTAAATCAATAACAATGAAATAGGAGAAATTAAATTAATTAAATAATAAAATAAAAGATCTCACATAATATGCTATGAATCCATAATTCCGACTTGCTTCCCCTTCGACTTAGGCAAGAAATTAATTACTCGGATATCATCTTCAAAAATCTATACTAAAACTAATAATTAAAATCTCTAAAAAATATTAATTAATTCTCTTCTCTATTAATACCTAGGTTCCTAATATATAAAAATACTCCAAATTGTACTCGGATACTAATTTTAAGGGGTTAGGTAGGTGACTCGTGCGTCAAGGACCATCGTAGGGGTGTTTTTAGATCAAAAATCGGACTCTGCCAAGTGTAAATAGCCGATTGGTTGTTTTTCCTGCTCGCGCCACGTGTCCGCTTCTGATTGGCCACCGCCTGTCACCACCTCTGATGTGTCGCCGCTTCATTCGCCGAGTACTATGCGCTTTCGGTTATGTGTGGTGTGTCGGTGCCACGTGTCTGCACGTTATTAGTCAAACCATGTCGCTGTTACGCGTCTGGCCAATGAGTGAATGCCACGTGGCATGACGTGGCACGAAGAAAATCGCGTTACTCTAGCAAAAATCTGGGAGTTTGTGCGCACGAATCTCGAAGCAGATCGACGGAGTATGTGCGCGGTGAAATGTCTTGCTTTCGGGTGACGTGGCTTTTTGCTGACGTGGCAATGCGTGGCGGCTTGCGATTGGAGGAAAACCAATAAGTGACGTGCTGTTGGGCTGCTGCTGTGACGCGTGGCATTGACGTGTCAACACCCGATTGGTCAAACGCTGACGTGGCAACTCCTTATTGGTTGAAATATATTGTCTCTTATTTTACCCACATCGCAACGCGTATTTCGAGGCAAACTGTCCGACATCGATCACTCCAAGTAAATACTCCATTTTGAGTATTTTTCGCTACGAATTCAACCGCGCACTCCGTTTTACCTAAAAATAACAAAAAAATATAATTAAATATATATTTTAAATACTTTTTAATAATTAAATATACTAAAATAGACTACTAAAAACCTATAAATACTGACTTATCACGCCACTTCTTCATTTTAAGTCCTAACACCTGTAAATCACACAAATGAGAGTTTTTTACCACTAAATAGAGATTTATGGTTCAAAATCATACTAAACACTATATATTATGATGCTTAGTTATACTGCTATCATTGGGGTACAATTCGGCGATGGTGGGAGACACATTGTTGAACAATCAAGGAGTTGAAGGAGACTGAGGAGTGGTTTGGAAGCTAAAAATTCCAGGGAAGGTCAAACATTTTCTCTAGAGAGCATTGCATGGATGCTTAATTACTAAGAAAATAGTGATTGGTAGAGAAGGGTATACTGACCAACTATAGCTGTGTATGTTGTGGGGAGATGAGAAAGTCACCGGCATATATTCTCTTTCATTGTCACAAGTGAGAAACTGTTTGAGGGGTATTGTTGCCGCCGCCTCAAGGTGCAGGGGATGTAAAAGTTTGGTTCTTTCACTAATGTCAAAATCTGCTGAAAGAGGTAATTCATGATCTATGTATCAGATTGTGGGCAATATAAGGTGATAGAAATGATGTCCTATGGAAGGGTAGCATGCAAGATGAAGGTCGCAAGGGCAGTTCATAATGAGGTGGAATGGTTTTCATCTTGGCAAGATGTGATAAGGAAGTTAAATACAATAACAACACAATCTTCTATGCAGTCACACATTATGAGGTGGGTGACACCAATGTTGAACTGGGTAAAGTGTAATGTAGATGGACCTCGAATAATTTAATTAGAATTAGCCAAATTATGTATGTAGCCCAGTAAAAAAAATATCTTACTTTTGTGAGGTCAGCCGGTTTACTCTCAAACTAAACGAATTTAGAATTAAGATTTTATAATATTATTGATTTAATCTTTTTTTCCTTTACTTTAACGAGATCCGAACCTAACGAGATCCGAACCTATGACCTCCCCAAATTTTACATTTTGACAAATGATGTCTCATCCATCTCATTGAGATGCTTGCTTTGGTGTTATTATTGTAATGATTATCATCCTATCAAGTTTAGTTTTTTTTTTCCTTCTTTTTCTTTTTGAGACAAAAAGGAAATATATATTAATTTTATTTTTTAAATTAAACCACAATATAATAAGTGGCTCAAATGGCCAATATTTTAGCAGGCAGAACTGCCTGATTATGTACATTAGGCGCATCTGAGGTAGTCTGACGCTCCTTATATCACCTTCTCAAATGGATCGAAGTCCAATAGAATAAATTGAAATTTCATTAGTACCAATTGCATTTTAAGCACCAAATTAAATTTGCAAAATGGCTAACACTAATTCATTCTCTTATGATGGTTTTGGTTTGTTAATAACGTGTTAGGACACCATTAGTCTGATGTTAGCAAGGTTGTTTGGATATTCTTAACAAAAAAAAAAAAAAATGGTAGGACATGCACCATCGGTACATTGTACATGAATGTAAAGGTCGATGCGCAATCCGGCGTTGCTCGACACGCGTCCACTTTGACCGATTGGTCCACGATTACATCTTTTTGAAAACAAACAAAAAAAACGTGTCTAGTCTCCGATTTCGTAACGCTTTTTAACGGCTAAGATGAGCCGAGTCAGCTGACCGAGTGGGCGAGCTGAATGAGCGAGTTGAGAAGGTTTGACGGGCTTTGAATTGGTGGTCAGAAATGCGGGAGGCGTGTTTGGTCGCAAAAGCGGAACTGTCACTTCCGAGATTCTGCGTTCTAGTGTCGCTTTCGTGACGCATGTACGCTCTTGGTTTGTTTATTCCATCGAGACGAAAATGCCCTCAGTACTCTTCCAAAATGACGTATCATGCCTACATATTTTCCTACATTTTTTAAGATAATTTACAAGCTTAATGAATCCTTTGCCTTCTTACTTTTGTGGGTTAGAAAAAAACAATGGATAATATCATTGATAAGCGAAGTTATAAAAGGTTCTTCATTTTAAGTATATTTTTTTGAGTTGTTAATCTCATCCATTTTAAAAAAATTGAATCAAAGTTACATGTACATGAGTTGTTGGAAATATAAAAAACTATTTTATTTGAAGTTTAGAAGAGTACTGTGTTCTTTGTTTCCTCAACAAATTATGACTTATTAACAATATCACAATTTCGACATTTCGTCAAAACTTAGGCTGCACCTTTATAATTTTCAATGCGTTGAAAAATAATATTGTTTTTTATTATTAACTTTGATCATATAATTTAATAAAAATAAAAATTGTGATCATATTAAAAAATGAATTAAGTTGTGGTAGGATTATTACGATTTATCAATCGACACCTCCATTAACCGCAGAATCAATGTAACATTGTCCGAAGTTTGGTGGTTTGTTGGGACTTGGGAGCACGGATCTGTCATTCCAAAAGCTTTCTTCTTGGATCACATAGAATTTTTTTTTTTTCGATTCTTAAGGAAGAGATATTTAATGCGTTTATTTTGGAAGTAAGCGTGGAGAGTTAATATGGTTATTTTGAAAAGTAAAGATCAAAACCGAAAAGTCAGTTAGCTATTCAAAATAGAAATATACACGTTATCTTCCTATTATCTTTTGTCTAATGCAATGCCTTATTTACACAGAGGATGGAAAGTAATTAGTGTAAAGAGTTTTTGAGAGAGTACTTTGGTCAATAAAACTATTTTGACTTCAAGAAGATCTCAAGGGGTAATTCCATTATATATATTATATAATATTTACAAGCTTAGTATTTTTTAATCCTTAAAAAATTTTAATTTTTTATTTTTAACACTTTTTTGTCAGCCAAATTTTTTTCTCTTAATTAATAATCAAAATATTACTTCAAAACCAATTAAATATTTTATTTATTAATCAGTTAGTTATGCTATTTTAATTTTGGCAAAAGTAGTTAATTGTGCTGTTAGTAACTCTCAGACAAGGCTAGTCATACTTAAACTCTTCAAATTTTAACCTCAAATAAAAAATCTATCCATTTTCTTTAAGTACTCCTTCCAATTGTCACAAGTGTTTTTTTCTTTTCTAAAGAATTATGTAATCAATTAATGTATGTTTTCTTTGTTTTCAAAAAAATTGATTTATGTTTTTTAATTAGTTTATATTTGTTTTGCTTTTTATTGACGAAAAGTCAATATTTAGTAAAAAAAGAAGATCGCACTTCGCTCCTAAAGAACAATTTTTTGTAAGGAATCGATCACCAGACTTGATGGTTTTAAGCAAATAGGAATTGAAAGTAGTAACGAAAGCGTACCTTTATTCTTTTATTGTGGTTGCGTGAAACTCGCGGTCTTTTTCATAGTCCAAGAGTATTTAGAAGCACTTCAAAAAAACTCTTCATACCACGGACAGTTGCCAAAAATCCTTATTCTCGAATTACATATTATGTGATTTTTTTTATTTCATCATTTTTGGTACTTCCTAAAAGATCAGGATGATTGTGATGTAAAAATCTTAGTTATCAAACTAATTCAACCTTATTTGTTTTATTCATATTTAAAACGTGATCCAACATCTTCCACTCGCACATTGTGTATAGACTTTCTTGTCGGGTTGGCTCGATCACACACATGAGCACCCCGTATTTTGATAACATAGATATCTCCCACTCGTACCTCATTGTGTGGAAAAAAAAATATTTAGTTCTCAATTGACAATGTTTCATTGTAATTAATGAGTCGTGTGACTTTGAGATAACCCGCAAGCGGGAGCTTTACCGCCTATAGGCGTATATGATTGGCTCTGCTTAAGAAACTTCCGTGTCATTATTCATAGCATAGGGGCATGCCTATTATTGATCATATTACATGAACACACACATATATATATATATATATATATATATATATATATATATATATATATATATATATGAATTGATAAGGTGCCCGTGACAGTCATTGATAAAATACAACATTTATTGATACAAGTAGAAACTATTGAGTAATATATCACAAAAGTACTAGTGTTTTGTCCCAATTAAGAACAAAAGTCACGGACACAAGGTTCTTTCCCACCTGACAAAAATTGGACAACCAAGTCCGAAGCTACTTGACAAAATCCCCAACACAATGAGTCAATTGATGTATAAATAAATATGCGTGAATGGTTAATTATACGAGTGAATTATTGGGGATTAAGTATCTTCAGTTTAAACCAAGTTATCCCCAGTTGCCTTTATCAATTCATTTTTTTGTTGAATCAATGTGACACATAAGGTTCTTTATTGACTTAAAAGGTGAAAGTGCACTG
The DNA here is from genome assembly GCA_039657365.1 of Stephania yunnanensis. Classification (NCBI taxonomy): domain Eukaryota; kingdom Viridiplantae; phylum Streptophyta; class Magnoliopsida; order Ranunculales; family Menispermaceae; genus Stephania; species Stephania yunnanensis. The sequence continues at coordinate 12,428,029 of CM077592.1, forward strand.
ACTTGAAGTCTTGAATCATGCAGAGATCAAAAGCACTGAAGGAGTCCAAAATGTTGAAATCTGCCCCTCAAAACTGATTATCTAATCATCAACTTGGAGATTTTGAAATAGTAGACGTCTTAATTATTGCTAATTAATGAGACGGCTTTAGCTCTCCACTTTCAAACGTGATTAGCTATATCTTATCTTTCTGCACCTCATTTAAGATTCTATATTGCCAAGTCCAAAGTTGTGCAAATTTTGCTTTAAGCAACCAACAATTTGTTGGTCTTAATAGTAAGAAATTCAGTTACTTTTAAATAGCAATATATGAAGCACATCCGGGGTTGAGATGTTTCCTCCCATATGAGGGCATGCGATAATGCTTGAGCATAAATTAATCAAAAGACTCAAAAATCATATTTTGCGTCTTTTTTTTATATGAAACAAACAACTGATCATCGGATCAATTTTTGGGTAATAGAAGCCTCTTGCATTTCTCTTTCGAAAATACTAGAATGACAATAACAAAGTCACACCACAAGATATATTGGTCCACAATAGCGATCTATGCAACTTTGACCTGCATGTTATTCATCAAATTTATGTATACCATTTTCGAGATACATATGAATGACTCTTGTAATTTAATGTGTTGTTTTATGGTGTACTCTATTTTTATTATCTCTTTTTTGATAGAAAAGAATTAGTCTATTTTTATTATCTCTTTATCATAGGATTTGAAACTGAGACCAACTCACCAAACATTGAACAGTACCTATGATGTTTATTGCGATTACATGATCATTTGGATCATCTTGCATTAATTGTCATATGGTCTGTGGCGTCACACGGCACGAGTGATGGCTTGCTGAATATTTTAAGAATTTATATTTGACTTCTTCAATAACACAACAATTTTATTTTATTTTATTTGATAAAAAAAGAGATGCATATATGTTAGCACAACTAATTGTCAAAGTAGCGAGGGATTTATTTTCCTTTCAACAAGGTCTTAAGTTCGAGTTTAGATTTGGAAGTCCGTCCCCATATGAGGCTTGATAGTCTTGAGAGTGAATTAGTCGGTGCAGCTGACATCCCACGATATAAACCAAAAAAAAAATTATTGATAAGATTAGAGTTTAATTTGTTTACCAACCTATTAGGTGGCTCAATGGTCTGATTTGAAGTTAAGAATTAAAAAGATTAGAGTTTTGTTTTGTTTTTGATTTTTTTCCCTTTTAATTGAACATTACCTGTAGTAGTTGAAATTTACTAACTGTTCACTTTTGCCTATTTTTAATTCCATTAACCAAAACCGAGCGAGTTTATAAGACGCTCAAGCTTCTGTATTCTTGTGAGAACTCTCTTAAATGAAAATATAGATAACTAATCTCTGAGCAATTGGAAGTTGTGATTTTATTTTGTTGGAACAAATTTTTTCGGATAAGAAAAACCAACAAAAAGAAAGAAAAAAGGAAATACTACACAAAAGCTTGAGACGCGAATTCATAATGAGATTACTTGAAACTTGCTTTCAAGAGTCAATCAAGTTTTTAATGGTCGTTATAAATTGAATTCTATCCTCTAAGACTCTTCGAATAACTTTTTAAAAAATAACTCTTCAAAAAAAAATTTATTGTTAAAAAAAAAAACTTTAGAGGAGTGTAGAAATCATTGCATTTAGGACTTTTAAAGTATTATTTTTTTTTTTTTTGTAAGAAAGAAACAATTTGTCCTAACGCGGTTCGAATCATGACTTATTGCTCCCAAACCTTATACTAAAATATTGAGTCACCAAATTGGTTGGTTACTTTTAAGGGTTCACTTTCAAAGTGGTTTCTAAAACCGGTAAATGAAAAATCATCAATAATGTATTTGGATTTCTCTTATGATCTAGGTACATTTTTTTTTTTTTTTTTTTTTTGCCCAACAAAGAGGGAGTGGACTTGGTCGGTAGATACTAGAAAGCAAGTCAACTTCAATTACAAGGGGAGAGAGAGAAAAAAAAAGTGGAGAACCAACACCACCAATAAACTACTTTCTTTTCTGATGTTTGTGCAGTCCTTCCATTTTGCACCACTGTTCTCAGGTATCTGATTTGTCTTCCTCAAACAGAACATTCCAGAATTTAATTGCCCTCACTCTTTGCCTTATTTTTGTTCTTCTTTTTTAGTGTTTGCTTACATATATGTGTTTGTCCTACACACTATATTGAGAAGACTAGTTATGCATTAATGTGTGATGTATATAATTTTAGTGTCATGGAGCAGTATAATACTTGGTCAATATGAGCAGTGACATAAAATCCTATTTTGTTTTGGGGGATATGAATTAATTTAAAAGTGTTTAAGATTCTAAATATTTGAGAAGCTTATAAGCATAGGGAGATCTCGATGATCGCAAGCATTATGCATATGAGCGACCAGTAATACCGTTTTCGACTCGATTACAAATAGCTGTTGTATTTGTAACTAAATAAACTGCCACATATTAATTTTTATAGAGCTTCGAAAAGCATTATGCTAACTACGTTATTCGCGAAGCATATATAAGTCAAAGGCTAGGCTTAAAAATTGTTGTTTTCATTAATCCTTAACAAATATTCTAGAGGACTCAAATGTTGGTTACAAAGTCGATATTGTGTTTATTGTGGATAGATTGTAATTGAACAATTAAGTCAACTTCTCCCACCAAATGCCACCACTACTCTCCTAATAATTCTTCATGCAAAGACAAGTCTTTTTCTCCCTCAAACCTTCTTTTCAACTTTCACTCTTCATTCATTTTCAAGTCTGACCCTTCTAATCAAGCTTTCATTGAATTAATGGATCTTGAGAAAATGGCTTAATTATTAATTAGTTCTATTGGCATTGTGGGGTATGATTCAGGTGGTCCAATTAATGTTCAAATCCAAATTCCAAATTCCAAATTCCAAATTCCAAGAGCTTCTCATTGGATTTTATTAACAAAGAACGTATTCTGCCCCCATGCCTCTTTAGTCTCTCTCCCCACATTTTCATGTCCACTCCCTTTTGGATTTTATCTGTTCTTGACGTGTGTGGTATTGCAATATTTAATCTGTAGTAGTACTATTTGCATATAGCATATATCAAGAATTCATTGATACATGCATATATAATATGTGGGTTTTTTGTATATATGTATATATATAATAAGGTTAATATGGAGGAGGCACGCGCGATTTAGTTCTTCGGTACTTGTTGAGCTTAATGGAACACTAACAAAATAATTAAAGCGAGAAGATTCGAACCTTAAACCTTAATTAAGATTCAGATCCAAATCGATCTCTAGTCACCACACATGCATCTATCGTGTGGTGGTTGCATGTCCACTCTCTAGTACATTTCAAAAAGCAATACATATATGTTATTCCCAATGAATAATTGTCTCCATTGCATGTCCAATATTGCATCCTCCATCAGTTATAGAACATTGAAGACCACTTGACAGAGAAAATCTTACCCACGATCTTTAAATGGATTTTGCTTTCCTAGCTTTATCAATTGGGGCACATAAGCATGCCATTTCAACTTTAATTTACTAAAAAAAGCCAATTCAATATCTCACTATATGGCAATATTGCAATTAATGGTTAAGAAATCATGATCATTGGTCTCTCTATGGCCAAGACTACTTGAACACACAGCCTTTATATTGTGTAGTTAGCATTGTGGCTATAGAGCATGTATACATGTGCATTGTGCACAATCCAATAATGAGTAACTAAAAAATTTGTTAATCTATTAAGCGTACACAAAATCTGTAGTTGTTGGGACATCTACTATGTTCTGTGTAATTTAATACCATGGACTCAATAATTTAGCTAGCTAGATCAGTGAGATATAGATGGGTCCCCATCTAAGTATGGCAACACTGTTTGATTACATCACATATTGAATTATTTGTGTTGAAAAGATGACATAAGAAGGGCATTGGTGGCTTATTGGATTAAGAGGAATCATTTCTAAATAAGATGTAGTTCATGAAACACTAAAGAAAGTATGTTTGTGTAGTCCTCCTCAACGGCTTCTCAATCACATTTTAAAAAGAAAAAAAAAGAAAGAGGGTAAGGCAACCTTAAAGACCTACTTTTGCTAGTCCAAGATCACTGCACAATTTGAAAAGAGATTCCCTTTCCTTTTTTTTAACAAAGAAATTAAGCTTACGATGGATTGGCTAAGGAGCTCGCGACCATGAGGTTGTTAGCTTAATTTTTGCCTCTTAGGCCTGCTAGCACACGCGAGCGCGAGCTTGTAAATATCTGCCAGTATTGATATTGTCCCCAACTTAGCTACCTTAAACTCTTAGATATAACTTGGAGATGAGTTGAACTAATCTTGTTTGGTTGCCAATTTCCCTGCAAGTTATTATTTCCCAACTCATACCCAAAGGTGAGAGATATCTTTCCCACCTCCTAGGGGAGTTATCTTCTAAGAGTTTGTGGATACAATTACCCCTCATTAATTACCTTTTTATTACCCATATCCATCTATTTTGTTTGAAGGGTATCTAATTCAATTTATATCTTTTATTGCTTAAAAATTTACAACTTCCCTGCAAGGTTAAAGTTTATTAGGATAAATCACTGAGGGTATTAGGGTCATTGTACATTTGTAATGTGTCTAAATGTGCGTACGAGTTCAAGTGTGAGATTGAGTGTCTGCACTTATGTAACTTCCATCTGTACTTCCTATATAAGGTTGAAATGAAAATATTTGTCTCATTGAGACAGAGAGGATAAGAAAAAATCTCTCTTTGGTTCTCATGCACTCAAACCTAATGTTGTGAGTTGAGTGTGTAATCTGATATGGCATAAGAGCTACACTGGTTAACGCCTATGTAGATCGGTCGATAGAGGTGATGCAGATTTGAAGAAGGTGTTCTAGAGGATCTAAGTTTGAGTCAGAAGGTCAAAGTGAAAGCTGCTATGTTCTGATTCAGAAGATAAAGTAAGGTTAGCAAGATCTATAATTGAAAAGTGTAGATATGTGGTTTACTTTGAATTTGAAGTTTGTTTGAGTAGATTCAGTTTCTTAAAAATTAGATTTGAGGTGTATGCGGCGGCCCTGCGCTCTGAGGTGACTTGTCTCCGTGTACTCCTTGGCAGGTGGGCCCAACTACACGTGTCCACCACCTACCCGTCCACCTCTTGTCTCAGAGTTCATGTCCACGTGTGTTTTATCAAATTAGTTAATGGATTATCAATATTTGCTTGACTTATTCTCCTTAAGTAGTTAAAAGTTTATTCGAATGTCTAACCATACTAGTGGGTTGTATCTTACAAGTTAACACATATATCAACAAAAGCCTTAATTGATACATTTGGTAAGTAATTTAGTATGGTAAACAATATTAATAAGAGCAAATCCTATTATGGAAAACCTGAAAAAGTACTCTGTATATAATCGACAATACCATAAACAAGGTATATATACATGTACTATGTCATTACAAGTCTCTCAACACCCAAAATAATACAAAATATCAAAATAAGCACGTACTAGTAGGTCCTCGACAACGAACAATCAAATGTAGTTCACTACAAAAAAATAGCAAATCAGAAACGGAATTAGAAACGGAAATAAGTTCCGTTTCTAAATCAGAAACGGAAATAAGTTCCGTTTCTAAATCAGAAACGGAATTAGAAACGGAATAAGTTCCGTTCCTAAATTAAAACGTTAGCGACGGAATTGAGACGGAAACATTCGAGACGGATTTGAGATAGAGACGGAATCGAGAGACGAAATTAAATTCCGTCTCTAAAAAATGGCGCCAACATTCCCACAAAAAATTTCATTTTTTATGACCGTTCATCAAATCTTGGGATTTGTGCATCACATCTCGATGTTAATCCCCCCAAACACACCCACAAACCAAAAGCCCTAAATCCCAAATCGTCTCGGCTCTCCCTCTCTCTCTCTCTCTCTCGTCCGTGTCGTCCGTGCCGTCTCTCGCTTTTCGATCCGTCGATCGTCTCGTCTCTCCGTCTCTCTCTCTGTGGTCTCTCCGTCTCTTAGTCGGTCCACGGCTCTCCTTCTCTCTCAGGTCACCGCTCTTAGTGCGTTCTCTCTCGCTCTCTTCGTTCGAGCCCTAACCTCGCGTCCCTCTTGCCTCCGTCAACGCCGCTGTTGTCCCCTCTCGCCTCCGTTAACGCGCCAGCTGTCCCTTCGCCTCCGTCAACGCCTGTCCCTTGCCGACGCCGGAGCCCTCGCATCTGCCGCTGTAAGTCATCACTCTCTTCGCTTAGGGCTTGAGAAAAAAGGTGTTTACTACTTCATCCAATTGAGGCTATGTTGTTGTTGTTGTTGTTGTTGTGTAATTATTTTAAAATTTTCTCTGCCGTTTGTGGATTCATAAGCAGAAATCGGGCTGTTTTATAGTTTCCAATTGTTTTATTTTGTTTATGGATGTGGTTTGCAAATATGGAACTAAAGGTCAAAAATTTCCTATTTCGATTACATTCAAGTTAGAAAATACCTTGATTCTCAGTGGCCTATATTTTTGTTAGTGTTTCAACTTGCCCCAATTGGAAAAGTTTAGCAACTAAATGAAGAATCAAAATCGTCAAGGTTTTGCGATGGCGAATTCATAGATTTATGACATAATTAGCTAATGAGTAGTAATTAGAAACTATTTATTCGGATTTTATCTTTTATAGTTTCAGCTCAATGTGCCAAACAATTTATTAGAATTTTATTAGAAATTTGCTACTTGCTTACAATGTATTCTTTTTGGAACTTTGTAGGAAACTGATAGGCTTAGACAAGTGATTGAGAAGGAAATGCTAAAAGTCGAGGTAAGTTTGTTCTTCCCAAAATAACAACTAAAGAGAGAGATCCTTTGCTAGACATGTTATTTCAAAGAAAAATTGGAGTTGAAGCCCTCTATTGAAGGCATGGTGAGAATCTAACTCCCTCAATTAGTTTATTAAAACATGGACTTGTCGATAAGGGCAGTTGGCTCATCAAGTTTTTTTAATGATCCTTAGTTTAACTTTAAAAACGGATTTTTATTGGTCGATTCAAATATAATGAGTTTTATGGACAAGTTGATTAAGTTGTTATGGTTAGTTGCATTCCATGAAAAAAATTTATATGATATTGATGATTTGGGCTAGTATTCAAAAGTGATCATGCCTTGTAAAAGGTATTGGTGGATAATGTGCTCTTTTGTTTGATGAAATTGTCAAAAGAGACCTTAACTTGTTCTTTTAACGAAGTGCATGGAAAAGCATGATTCTAAAGTCGCATGGATTCTTTATTGAGCTTTGTTTCTATGATATGATTTAATCGAGCAATCATTAGTATGATTTTTCATGTCTCGAAAGGATTGTAGCTAATTTGCATTGATTTGGGTAAAATCCTTTTAAAACGCTTCAAGGAGAGCTCATTCATTTTTTTCCCAAGTCTTGAAATATGTTCAATCCAACTTTATTGAATGTAGTTAGTAATCATCATTTTGGGTGAGACTTGAAGCTAAGTTGAGATGCGGAAGAGACTTTGTTTTATCCATTGAAAAAAGACTTAGATTAAATCATGGATTTTCGACTAAATGCTATGATTTGAGAATTTTAAGTCGAACTTGACTCTAATGAGTTGATTTGAATCTTTTTAGTTGTGATTAGTCGATCGCATTCAATTTATATTGGATAACTAAGTTTATGAGATTTTTCTTGTTTTGCTTCACCGCATACTTGTTTTACTCGAATCGTCGATTTTGATTTGAAAGAATGGTTTAAAAGTCGGGAATGACTTAAGTCGGATAACTAGGAATGAGGTTTGAGTCCTTAAATGATTTAAGTTAGTCTAAATAAATTCAAGTAAATACTACTTTAAGAATCCATGAAAAACATATTTAAAATTGGTTTTGGTTCATTCATTTTTTGATTGAAATATTCGATTAAGTGGTTTAATGCATAAATTTTACTTGAATATGATCTATAATTTGCATTGTTGTTTGAATAAGGATATGTCTTCTTTAAATTTAGGCAATAACAAGTCCATATCATTTTTTTTGGTGTGATCAATAGTTTGATACTCATTAAGTTCATACTTCACAACTTAAAAGGTATCCTAGTTCCTCATCAAGTTGATATTGTCAAACTCAACCTATGTAGAATATTGTGTGCTCTAGATAAAGGTAAAGGAGTCACCGTCACGCTTGAAAAATAAGGGGTGGGTTGCAATAATAGGTCAAAGCCAATGTAAATCGATCTTTATGAAATGGATTAAACAGGTTTATTGTTTGGTTCTTGAAAGTTAAAAAAGCTCGGTTTGAAATGAGATGAGTGAGCTTATGATAAATTTTGTAGCTTGTGAAAGTGGATTGATTGAAAATAGTCTTATGAGTTTTTTGGTCTATCTATGAGGTAGCATATTTTTGTTTTCTTATATGTTTTTAGAAAATGAAGATAAAAGTGAAAATGACAAACATTGCTATCTTCCTCCTACTCTGGATTGGTAAGAATTTAATTTACTTAAATCAAGATATGCGAGTGTTTATCATCGTTTGTGGATTCTTAAATCTCAAATGAATTAATGTTAATCTTTTTGCTTGTTTGTAGACTTTGATGGTCGAGTGCGGGGATCGTCACTATAAGTTCGATGTGAGTCATTGCTCTTCTACCTTAGCTCTATCTCCTATGATGCTTATGTCCCTGAAAAATTTAAGTTCAACTATTCAATTATTAAGTTGTTTCAAATGTCCCTTGGTGTGCGCAGTGGTGTTGAAGAACATCTCAAGACTTTTCGATTGATAATTCTTTTTGTGCATATTTATAGGATTGTAAGTTTTTTTTTTTTTTTTGTGGTTGTTGAACAATAGGATTGGTGGTTTTGTGAATACTTAGAAATTTGGAGCATTTGTAATACTATACAATTTTTTTGGATATATATCTTTTTCAATTTTTGATTTTTACATTTTTGTTCTCTCAATTGAATATTTGTTGATATATATTGTCGATGTATGAATGTCAATTTATTATATATTGGCGAGTTAAATGTGCTTGGATTGAGACCTATATATGTAAGACTTTAAAAACTAAACAAAAACGAAAATTAGAGACGGAAATAGCAACGGAATCTTTGGATTCGTTGCTATTTCCGTCTCTAATTTTCGTTTTTGTAAGATACATAAATCGAAACGGATTAAATTCGTCTCGATCCGTCTCTGATTAGCAACGGATCGAGACGGAAATAATCGAAACGAATTTATTCCGTCTCTAATCGAAACGGAATTAGAGACGGAATAAATTCGTTTCTAATCGAAACGAAATTTATTCCGTTTACGATCCGTCTCTAAATCGAAACGTAATCCATTTTCCGTTTCGATCCAATCAACGACGACGTTTCGAGAGACGGAACGCATTCCGTCTCTCGTTCGTTTCGAATCCAATCGAGATTTTAATTTTTAGAAATCGAAACGGAAAATTCCGTTTCTGATTTGCTTTTTTTTGTAGTGGTTGCCTAGGATCCCCTTGCTCCTACTGGTACTAGGACCTGAACTTAATCATCACAATAAGACATATGACGAGTACATTAAGTAAAATCCCAAGGAACCCTTATGAGCATTCGCATAATTAAGTAAATGAAATGCAAGAAATATTGTCAAGTAAATATGAATATAAATAGGCAACTGTAAATGGCTCATCGCATGAATAGATAACAGATATGTTAACAAATGTGTGTGCTCACTCCAGATGGACTAGATTGTACTTCAGGTCACCAAGTTCCCACCAGTGGTTGAGCCCAACTGGCCCGACACTTAGTCCCTCGTGGTGCTGGCCAAATCCGCTGAGGCACCGACATGTGCACCAAGGGTAAGCTTAGGTTGCCATTCGCTGAGGGTCGGGTCACACGTGCTACAATCCAGTGCATCATGAATACATAACCAGGAAAATCTGGGGGAGGCCGGAGAGTGGTTTAAGGTTTGTAAAACCCAACTTAAAAACTTTGAGTATTTGATTATGTTTCTATTTCATTTCCATCATTTTCTTGTTGTTTCTACTACTCTATTCCGATACTTGGATGTGGGTTGAGGTTACTTCCTCAGATTTTTCTGGTTGTGTGTTCATGATGCACTGGATTGTAGCACGTGTGACCCGACCATTAGTGGTGACTCAGGGGATTTGGCCAGGACCGCGATGGACCAAGTGTCAGGCCAGTTGGGCGAGACCACTAGTGGGAACTTGGTGACCCGAAATACAGTCTAGTTCATCTGGAGGGAGCACACACATTTCTTAGCTTATCTGTTATCTATTCATGCGACGAGCCATTTACAGTTACCTATTTATATTCATATTTACTTAACAATATTTCTTGCATTTCATTTACTTAATTATGCGAATGCTAAGAAGGGTTCCTTGGGATTTTACTTAATGTACTCGTCATCTGTCTTGTTGTGATGACTGAGTGCAGATCCTAGTACCAATATGGGCAAGGGGATCCTAGACGACTACATTTGATTGCTCGTTGTCGAGGACTTACTAGTACTTGCTTATTTTGATATTTTGTATTATTTTAGGTGTTGAGAGACTTGTAATGACACAGTACATGTATATATACCCTGTTTATGGTATTGTCGATTATATATAGAGTACTTTTCAGGTTTTCTACAGTAGGATTTGCTCTTATTAATAATGTTTACCATGCTAAATTACTTACCAAATGTACCAATTAAGGCTTCCGCTGATATATGTGTTAACTTGTAAGATACAGCCCACTGGTATGGTTAGACATTCGAATAAGCTTTTAATTACTTAAGGAAAATAAGTTAAGCAAATACTAATAATCCACTAACTAATTTGATAAAACACACGTGGACGCTAATTCTGAGACAACAGGTGGACAGGCAGGTGGCGGACACGTGCAGTTGGGCCCACATGGAAAGGAGTGCATGGAGACACGTCACCCCGGGGTGGCAGGGTCTCCACAGTTGGTATCAAAGCAAGAGTTCTTGGAACTTGGGAATGTAAAATGAAAGAGCATAAAAATTAATAAATAAACTTTAGTTGTGAAAATTTGATGTTATTGCCTTAGAACTTTAGCTGGGAAGTGATGTGAGGCGGGTAGAGATATGGCTTATATACGTGTTATACTTCCATTTTATATATATGATATACGTATATATACCAGGCTTATCCGAGCACGCTTCTCGATGCAAATCATGAATGGACAGTCAACTACGCCTCAGAGACTGGTCAGACTAGTGATGCAGCTAGGGATTACCCGGTTACAGTTAGTATGAAAGATCGACTCTCGGCTCAGGAGACTCAGATGGCCGAGGTGCTACGGTTGATTGCCGCACTGACAGCACTTGCTATAGCGGTAGCAACACCTAGAGCGCCATTAGCTGATACTGTACCTACGGGGACAACCATTGCCCGGTTGTTCTCCTGACACTCGTTGAGAGGGTAGCATCAGAGACACAGATAGATAGAGCCACCGTAGTTGTTGTTCCACTAGAGACATCGACTCCTACGCCTCCACCCATGACTACGAATCAGATTATTGTTACCACTACTACTGCTACTATATCGGGATTCGTCTAGGCTCTAGAGGCGAATATGTTGAGAGAGTTTTTGAAGTTCTGGTCAGGTTTCTTTTATAGATGTGGTGACTCCGAGGCTACCGGGAAATGGATTGTGTCTCATCAGCGTTTCTATAAGCTGATGAGGAATGATAAGAGAGTTCAAACACGATTGTCGGGAGCATGTTGGAGAGGCTACGCTGCAGTATGGTGGACCAAATATCAGGATACCCATCCAGAGCCGACGACATGGGCTGAGTTCAGGGAGTTGTTCTATGATCAGTACATACCTATGGAGGTGAGATTGAGACTGAGGGAGGAGTTTTTGACCCTAAGATAGGTTAATCGGACTTAGATATAGTATATGGAGAGATTTCGGTACCTACTCTAGTTCTCGATGGATGTCGCTGGGACGGAGCGTTTGTAGTTCTATTACTTCACCAAAAGAGTGGGGCATAGGATTGCTTTGACAATTGTATCATTTGGGCACCCAATCTGTAAGACATTTTTTATAGAATATTAGCACATGAGACCTACCTGATGCAGAGGGATGGCAGACGTGTGATTGGGACTGTGGTGCAGACAAGGCAGAGTTCTAGGCTGGACCAGAGGACGAAGAGACAGATGGATCATCGGGATAGAGGTCAGGGGGATGACAGATGGTACAGAGGCAGCAGGGATGATCACAAGGGCAGTCAGTTTCAGTATAAGAGAGACAACTACTGCACACCATCGCGCTAGGACCAGTGGATCAGTGTAGGCCAATCAACAAATCGACCGTGAGGGTCGAGATCAGGGAGGATATGACAGGGGTCAGAGAGACCGGGGTCAGGGTCCAAGATTTGGAGATGGACAGTCGAATAGGCAGGATAGCCGCAAATGCCACATGTGTGGTCAGAGGGGACACTTGAGATAGACTGCAGGACACCACCGTTACCACGTCGAGAGCAAAAACAAACAAGAGAGAGCTCATGTAGTAGCACAGCTGGATGGTGGGGTGACCAGACAACTCGTCGAGGGTATGTTGCGTATTTTGGCATACATATGCATGTTATGTTTGATTCTGGTAGTACTTTATCATTTATTGCTGGGCATATTTTTGGAGAGTTAGGGTTAGATACATAGACACTAAACACACACCTTGTCCTCATTACGGTCGCTGGGGATAAGACATTAACCGGATATGTAGGGATGTGATGATAGAGGTTGGGGGATATTAGTTACCAATTGATCTTCGAGCATTAAAGTACTTGGAGTTTGACGAGCTTCTCGAGATGGATTGGTTATCACCGTATCATGCACAAATAGATTGTTAAGGTAAGAGGATAGAGTTTCATATTCTTAGGATACCAGAGTTTTCACTAGTTGGATCCACGACTGACTTACATATCACTAGATGCCGACTAGCTACAACGTAGGAGATGAAGGCATTTACATCGATAGTCAAACCGGAGATTAGGACGGAGGGTAGGATTGAAGACGTATTGGTAGTTAGAGATTTTGTTGACATATTTCCAGATGACCTACTAGAATTGCCACTGCGACGAGCTATTGAGTTTATCATTGAGTTGATATCAGGGACGCAACTGATCGCTAGTAGACTATATAGGATGTCACCATCAGAGCAGGAGGAGTTTAGACGACAACTAGATGAGTTGTTGGAGAAGGGTTTTATTCACCATAGTATGTTACATTGGGGAGCTCCAGTGTTATTTGTGAAGAAGAATGATGGTTCGATAAGGATGTGCATAGACTATAGGAAGCTGAATCAGGTGACAGTTGGGAACCGTTACCCACTTCCTAGGATAAATGATATGTTCGATCTGTTAACGGGTGTCAGATTCTTCTCGAAGATTGACCTCGCTTAGGTTATCATCAGTTGAGGATTCGAGATGAAGATATCCATAAGACATTTTTTAGCAATAGGTACGGGCTATTCAAGTTCACAGTCATGATGTTTGGGCTGACTAACGCCCCGATGATTTTCATAGATTTAATGCACAAAGTCTTGAGACCAACTTGGATGGATCCGTCATAGTCTTCATCGATGACATCTTGATCTACAACAAGACTCGTGAGGATTATGAGAGACATCCCAGTGCAATTTTGACGACACTTAGAGAGTACGGATTATACGCAAAGTTTAGTAAGTGTGACTTCTAGCTAAGTGCGGTGAAACTTTTAGGACAATCATCAATGACCAGGGTATTTATGTGGATTCAGAGAAGATTCGGGGCATCAATGACCGGAGGACGCCTAAGTTTGTTGTTGATATACGGAGCTTTCTCGGATTAGCATGATACTACTGGTGATTTGTGTAGGATTTTTCTCGATTGCGGCGCCGATGACGAGACTAACTAAGAAGGATGTTAGGTTTTATTGGTCAGAGGAGTGTGAGCAAGCCTTCTGTGAGTTGAAGAGAACGTTGACTTCAACATCAGTCTTGATATTGCCGGAGCAGGTCAAGACTTTGATAGTTTATACGGATGCGTCAAGCATTGGTCTTAGATGTGTGTTAATGCAGGATGGTAGACCTGTTGCCTATCTTTCCAGACGGTTAAGACCCTATAAGGTTAATTATCCAGTGCACGACTTGGAGCTTGTAGCGGTCATTTTTGCACTGAAGGCTTGAATGCACTATCTCTATGGAGAGATATTCACATTGTATACAGATAAGCTGAGTTTACACTACATATTCACTTAGAGGGATCTGGATATGCGTCAGAGGAGATGGCTTGAGCTGCTGAAGGACTATGACTTCGCTATTGAGTATCACTATGAGAAATAGAACCTCGTAGCGGACGCATTGAGCAGGAGCGAGATTGATAGTCAGACTGTTCTGCGACTTATTACACACAAGCATGGCTTGTTATAGGCAACATCAGTTATGTGCATGACAAAGGTATCCACTACGGCTGAGTAGCACATTTGTGGTCAGATAAGAGTTCCGACCATATTAATTGAGAGGGTTGCCGAGTGTAAGAGAGCTAATGGGCTTTACGAGCGATTCAGTGGTCTGGCTCTAGATCCGGAGTGCACTGATTGGGCAGAGACCACTGATCGGTGTTTGAGACACAAAGGGAGATTGTGGCTAACGGTGGATCAGGAGATACGAAACGGGATTTTGGAGGATGCACACCGGTCATGCTACACAGTTCATCCCTATCGTACCAAGATGTAAAATGATTTGAGGCGTCTATTCGGGTGGCCAGGGTTGAAGGCTGACGTAGGGGCGTACATCAGGAGTTATCACATCTGCCAGCAGGTGAAGGCTTAGTACAAGAGACATGGTGGATTGTTACAGCTGTTACCCATTTCATAGTGGAAATGGGATCACGTCACCATGAATTCCATCAGTGGACTACAGTAGACATCGAGGCGTCATGATGCAATTTGGGTAACAGCTGAGCATATTGTTTGCAGTAGTCCACTGATGCAATTTGGGTAATAGCTGATTAATAATATCTCACATCGAGACGTCAAGAGCATATTGTTTGCTGTAGTCCACTGATGCAATTCGGCTAACGAAATCGGCTCACTTCATTCCAGTTTCTATGAGGTACACGCTCCCATAGCTGAGCATATTATTTGAGCAGATATTATTAAATTGCATGAGGTGTCGATTTTCATTGCATCAGACAAAGATCCTAGGTTGAATTCGAGGCTCTGAGAGGCTATGTAGGAGCGGTTTGGCACCAGGTTGCAGTTTGGTATGGCTTATCATCCTTAGACCGATGGACAGTCAGAGCACTAATACAAATTATATAGGATATGCTCAAGGCTTGTATATTGCAGTTTGGAGGTTCGTGGGAGGATTATCTGCCTTTGTGTGAGTTTGCATATAATAATAGCTATCAAGAAGTATTGGCATGCCACCATTTGAGGCGTTGTATGGAAGGCCTTGTAGATCACTTGCATGTTGGGCAAAGTCAGAAGATACAATGATCGTTAAGCTTGAGATAGTTGTTGATCACATAGAGAAGATCAGACAGATTCGTCAGAGGTTACGAGCTGCACATGATAGACATAAGAAATACGCGGATCGGTATCATGAAGGTCTGAGCTTTGAGGAGGGCGACATGGTATACCTGAAGGTTTTCTCTTGGAAGGGTCATCAGAGATTTGGTATTAAGGGGAGACTGGCGTCGAGATTCATTGGGCCATATAAAATTGCGCAGTGAATGAGCAGTGTTACGTATCGCCTAAAGTTACCTAACTGGGGTTCATCCGAGATTTCATATTTCGATGTTGAGACTAGCTAGGTCAGGGCCGAGACCGATAATTGACTTAGGGCAGATTAAGGTTCAACCTGACATGACTTACGAGGAGAGGCTGATAGAGATCGTTAACCGCAGAGTTCAGATTCTTAGGAACAAGGAGCTCTCTAAGGTCCTAGTTCGTTGGCAGCATCATAGGACAAATGGACTCACTTGGGAGCTTGAGTCGACAATGAGAGAGCGATACCTTCAACTATTTCATGGTATGACTTTTAAGTTATAGTTAAATCTTGGGACGAGATCTTATTTAGTTGGGAAGAATTGTAACGGCCCATTTTATTAACGCCATTATTCATCTCGTAATTTCAGACATGAATGCTAGCTCAGATCCACGTGGACGTTGCGGTAGGCTAGGACACATGTTGACCTAGGTACACTAGTTAATTGTGTATTGGATTGCTTATTTGCAATGCGTATCATAAATTTATTTGTTAATACATCGCATGTGTACGTATGTTGAATAGTGATATCGTGCGAGGGTGTGTGACGGGTAGTTGCCTCAAAGTGCGAGTAAACGTGAGTATCGAGAGGCGAAATACGCGTACACTAAGAAAACTCAACAAACTTACATAAATATGATAAAGTTATTAAGTTGAAATGGGTGATGTCATCATAGGCTAACTATGTTGAAATTTAAATAATAGACTATGACCTGCCATGAAATGCGTGTCGAGACGCGAGGCACCGGATACCGTGTAACCGAAGGTTAATGGGACCATGAGTTAGGTAAACTGGATAAATAAAACACCAACCATATGATTTTGTAAGGCTTAATGTAATGTGACATCAATTAAATAAGCTAAGCCTATAGTTTACACTAAATAATGAAGACCATGAAATGAATATCTAGATGATCATAATGAGTAGTACTAGGAGATGAGTATGCTATTGGAGTCCTTAATGAGTGTGTTACAGCATGTATATACACCATAAAATAATCTTCGAGATACGTACACACACTTGATCTTAATCAAATATATATACGGGACTTAGTGGAGTTTTTTATCAATCCACTCAACTACTCATGCAAAATTAGAGAAAGCCAAGGGAGAAGAAGGAGTTTAAGTTGGGAATTCAGGACATTTGAGATCAATTCAAGAGCTCAAACTAATGTAATCATCATCTTCATCTCCTCTACTCTTTAATGGACCCATTTTTGCTACGTTTGGTGAAATTCTAAATTAATGGTGAGATCTCTAATTTGTGGTTAAAACTTGACGAATTAAATGTTATTAGATCATATTCATAGAGGATTTACCATTGTTTTAATTAGATTTGATGATATTGATAATTGGAAAGTTGTGGCGAATGCATGAATTTGAAATTTTGGGTTAAAATTGATGTTCTGGAGTGTGCTAGGTATTACTTTGAAGTTAATATTGTATGTAAAAAATGTGTAAACCAATAAGGTAGCCAATTGAGAAGAGAAAGACATAATTCTCGACTGGAGAATTCTGTCCCGAAGGATGGATAACGCGCTACCTGGAACAGTTAGTGCGTTAATCGTTTTGGGTTTGCAATTGTTCTTCGTCCTGAAGAACAGTAGCGCACTACATGAATTCCCAGCGCGCTACTATAACTTAGCGCGCTATGTATACCCCTTAACGCTCTAACGACATATTAAATATGGATTTAAAAGGTTGTTTTGGTGATTTTCAACTTATTACATGTCTAAACACTACTAAACAACCTAAACCTATAAAATTAGACTTCAAGGACTTGGGGGACCTTAGCTCGGTGTCGGGAGCGGATACGGGAGTCCGGGGAGGTCGGAGAGCGGTTTGAGGTTTGTAAAACCCAACTAAAAAACTCTGAGTATTTGATTCTATTTCTATTTCATTTCCATTATTTTCTTGTTGTTTCTACTACTTTATTCGGTTACTTGGGCGTGAGTTGAGGTTACTCCCCCGGATTTTCCTGGTTGTGTGTTCATGATGCACTAGATTGTAGCACGTGTGACCCGACCCTTAGTGAATGGCAACCTAAGTTTGCCATTGGTGCACGTGCCGACAACTCAACGAATTTAGCTAGTATCGCAAGGGACCAAGTTGTCATGACCCAAATCTCTAACCTTGGTTTAAATTCCTTAATCAGGATTTCCGACCTTTGACGTGGGACCCACACTGTGATACGTGCACCGACCGAGGCACGTGGCTGAGGTATATGATATTTTTATTTTCATGTATGCCTAGTGTTATATATTATGTAGACTTATTAAGTCATTTTTGTATAGTTATAGGCGTCGAGACGAGAGCGGGGACACGCCTCGATATGCTTGTCGACGCGGGTACCGGGTAGTCGACGGGACCGACTATTAGGTCGGGAAAACAAAAACACAAAATGAAATAAAGATTTGTCACATAACGAATATGATATATATATATATATATATATATATATATATATATATATTAGGTTACGAACGACGCGACGGTGCGCGGATATCACGGTTCGGACGCGAAACCGGGCGTCGAAACGCCCGAAAACACAGACATGTGTCTTAGTGGTGTCACAGTTAGGTGTCACTTGTACACACACACCACAACACACTTGTCCAACAACACTCCACACCTGTCCACAATCACACCACGTGTTCACCACCTAACTTGCACCTACACACCACATACACACAACACACATGCAAACACACAGCTGGGAGAGAAGAAGGAATCGAGAGAGTAAGAAGAAGAAAAGGAGAGTAGGAGGAGGAGGAGGAGAAGTGATGTGCCGGGAAGGAGACTGAGGTGAGTCGTTGATGTTGTTGTTGTTTGGTTGTGTGGTGTGTCGGCCATGGTGGCCGAGAGTGGGTTCGACCATGGCCGACCGAGGTGGAAATGGCAAGGGTGTCTCCCCTGCCATCGGTTCCACCGGGGTTGGGGTGGAGGACCACCCCAACCCATCACCGGAAGAGAAAAACAAAGAAAAAAAAAGTTTTCTTCTTCCTCCCAATCGAACCAGTCGATCGGGAGGAAGGAGGTGCACACGCGCGCATCGCGCGTGTGAACCCCCTTGCTGGGCCGGGCCTAGAATGGGCCAGGCTGAGTCAGGTCCGACCCGTTTGGGTCGACCCGACCCAAACACTAAAAAAAAAAGAAAAGAAGAGAAAAAGGGAAGAAAAATGAAAGAAAATTGGTAAAAATTCTGAGAAAATTGGGAAAAATTGGGAAAATTATATTTCAATAAAATAAAGTTGATTGAACTAATTTGAATACACAATAAACCCAAATACTAGAACTAATGAGACACCAACTCAGGATCCTAGAAAAAGGGCACGGGAGAGCGAATACCAGTAAATCTAGGATGTTACTTTGTTGTTGTGAGTATACCCATTGACGATTTTACTTGGCATTTCATTCCTATAAATTGTTGTCCTTACATAGTCCTTTTGACTATTTACCTTTGTACTCTTATATCATGTGATTCTTTGTGTCTATGCTCATTTGATGAGTCTAGTTTGCATGATATTCATTTATTTGATTTAATTCATTGATTCCATTCCATGCTATGTCTATTCTTGTTGTTTTAAATGTGAATTGAATGATAAATAACATGCTATTAGGCTAGTAAATATCTTATAAATGTTTAAGATGACTTGTATTCATTATTTGTTTAGGTGTGTAGATGTGCCTATGCCTTGGCAATCCATACTTGGTATTTCTTGAAAATTTAAAAGTAGTTGTTGCATTTAGGTCCGTACTTGATTGAGGTGTGCGCGAATCACGGGGTTAGAGTCCCTGGGGATGTCGGCACACGTTACCTGACATTGTATGACACTCGGGGTTAGAGTCCCTGGTAACACTTGGGTTATAGTCCCTTGTGATATATGATTATTGGGTCGGGGTGACACGTTTCACTACCGACCGAACCTAAATCACTACTACTTAGCCTAGTGTCAGTATCACTTGTTTAACTCTGGTATTTACTCGCATATGGTTTATTTTTCAGTTTTCCAATTTATATGCTTTTAAATACCATTTGAATATTTGGAAATGCAAATTAAACTTATCATTGGGGATTAGTGTTTTATTCTTGTACTCACCGTCCTTTTTATGACGGTGGGTGCAGAGCCGTCTACTAGCAACCCGGGCAAAGAGAAGATCGGCGATTATCCCTGAGCCCGCAGCGCGTCATTGCATCGATTGTAGGTCTTCTTTTGATATTTTGATTGTATAGTTTATATGTCTTTCAGTTATTTTTTGAGGTTGTGTATTGGGTTGAGCGTTAGTTCCCCGACTTGACTTAGACCATTTTATCGTTTCAATGAATTTTGAAGACTATATATATGCGATGGCATTTCTTGGTTTTCCACACTTAGGATATTATAAATGGCTTCCGCATAATCAATAAGACTTCCGCTAATAAATTCATTTAATAAAAGGTTTAATTAGAAAAGGTTGACTAATACGTAGTTAAGTCCTGCGTGGATATGATTAGGGCTTAATTACGGGATTAGGCCGGGCGGTGCCCTAAGATTTGAAGAGGGGCCGTCACACAAGTGTCAGGCCAGTTGGGTGCGACCATGGTGGGAACTTAGTGACCTGAAATACAATCTAGTCCATCTCGAGCGATCACACACATTTGTTAGCTTGTCTGTTATCTATTCATGCGATGAGCCATTTACAGTTGCCTATTTATATTCATATTTACTTGACAATATTTCTTGCATCTCATTTACTTAATTATGCGAATGCTCAGAAGGGTTCCTTGGGATTTTACTTAATGTACTCGGCATCTGTCTTATTGTGATGATTGAGTGCAGATCCTAGTACCAATAGGTGTAAGGGGATCCTAGGCAGCTACATCTAATTGCCCGCTGATGAGGACCTATTAGTACGTGCTTATTTTGATATTTTGTATTATTTTGAGTTTTGGGAGACTTGTAATGACACAGTACATGTATATATGCCCTGTTTATGATACCGTCGCTTATATACAGAGTATTGTTTTGGATTTTTCACAGTAGGATTTGCTCTTATTAATAATGTTTACCATACTAAATTACATACCAAATGTATCAATTAAGGCTTCCGCTTATATATGTGTTAACATGTAAGATATAATCTACTAGTATAATTAGGCATTCGAATAAACTTTTAACTACTTAAGGAGAATAAGTTAAGCAAATACTGATAATCCACTAACTAATTTGATAAAACACACGTGGACACGAATTCTGATACAAGAGGTGGACGGGCAGGTGGCGGACACGTGTAGTTGGGCCCACTTGGCAAGGAGTATATAAAGACATGTCATCGCAGAGCGGCAGGGCCGCCACATTGTAATTGTTTAGATATGTGGCGATAAAGCCTGTAACAGCCTGAGTTAAATTCACCATTATTAATGACGTGGTTGCAGACGTGGCTGACGGCTCAACGCTCGTGAGACCCGCAACTAGGCTAATGCGCGTCCGGAGCTAGGTAAATAATTATTTTGTGTGCTGATTTATTTAATTTACGACGTTTATGCAGAAATAGATTAAACAACATCGTAATGTGTGTGATTATATTACATTTGACGTATGAGATTGTATGTTAAGTATTCGCCTAGATATACGTGTTAACGCGGGTATCAGGTAGTTCAAAAGACTAAATACTAGGTCGGAGAAATAATATACACATGAAATGAATAAAATGGGTTGAATAATTAATATGTCATGCCTATTTGATGGTTTGGGATGTGGTAGTACGCGTATGTCGGTGTTTGAGACGCGAAACTGGGCGTCGAAACACCGAAAAGATGACTTTTTGGGTTAAGAACAAGGAAAAGTATTTCATTGGTGTCACATTTGGAGTCATTAGAGGTTGGAAAATGAGTAAATAGTGCTCATTAGATTGCATTGAGATGCACAAATGAGGAGAAATGCAAATTGGAATATGAAAGTCAATTTGCATTTAATTTCCGTCACTTTTTCTCTTTCATTATCTTCACATCCGAAAATTGAAGTGCAAAAACAAGGGTTTTGGAGATTCAAACTTGGTGATTTGGGAGCTTGGAGTGGTTGAATCATCAAAGCAAGGTGAGATTCACAATTACCTCAATTTTCTTCATCTTTTGGTATAAATTCTTGAAGTGTTTGTGCGAATCCAATATGAATTTTTAAGTGGTTGTTAAGTAGTTGTTTTGGTGGGTTTTAAGTGCTATGAAGTTCAGTGGTTTGTGTTGTGGTAGTTGTTATTGTTGGTGGTGTTGTTGAGTACCCAAACTTTTCAGCCAAACTGTTGTCCAAAATGTGATTAGTGCGCTAATGTGTTTCTTGATGAAGAACGTTTAGCTACTCAGCAATCTAGCGCGCTAATCCCAGACATAGCGCGCTAGATATTGCAGATTTTTGACTAATTTTGGTAAGTAACATAAAATAAGTCCATTTGACTAAAAATCAATTATAAATGGAAATATGTCATTTCAAGCGGTAGTTTGGATATTTGGGATTCGACGGAGTTGAACCGGGGTTATTTACCAGGACACGAAGTGCGGTTTGAGTTGTGTAGTATCCCAATTAAGATTTCTTAAGCGGTAATTTATTTTTGCTTTCAAATTCATATTCTGTATTTCAATACTCTATTCTTGGTTTGATTTAATGGACGGACGTTGAGGCTCTCCCTTTGTGCCATTTCTGTATGTATGTCCACTGGACCATAACATGTGTACTAGGGATCTCAGTGAATAGGTCGACCCGAGAGTCACGCGTGGGCACATGTGGATGCATCGTAAGTTCCATGCCAACCACCTAGAGGATCCAAATACTGGCCTTGCTTGAGTGCTACTCGCCGGTAGTAGTTTGTGGGGAGTCCGAGGTATGGCGGTAGTCTAACCCTAGGCTCTAGGAACACACTTTGAGCTTTCACTATTACTTATGTATGTGATGAGCATAATTGCCTGTATTTATTTTCACATGTTTATTTAATAGTTTTATTTAAATTCCAGTATGTACTTTTAGTATTGCTCACTTAATTTCCTTGGGAATACTTACTCTGAACTCGTCATATGCCTTTTGCGATGGTTTGAGTGCAGATCCTAGTATGAGTAGTGGCAAGGACAAGTTACTGGAATACTTATGATTCAAAGATATTGAGCCAGGCTTGTACGTTTGTATTATATATACTTTGTTATTATTTTGGGATTTAGGATTGTGAAATACCTCGGGACTCTATACTTTTGATATTTTGATACATTGAGGTGTAGTTTTGGTCTATGATGACAAATGGATTTTCCACACTCGGTATCAGAGTTAAATGCATGACTATAATGTTTTATATTTTGATTGTCATGATAAAGACTTCCGTTGTAATTTATTATGGTTTAAACTGATTTTAACAGATGACTTAAGTTCAGTAACAATTTAAACATTAAATTGTTATTTATTGAGGTTAATAATGATTAAGTAGTGGATGAGATAACATGTGAGACACAACTGGCGCCGGTAGGCCAGGTTGTGGGCTCGCATTGATCCCTGTGGCGATCCATTCGGAAAATGGGTCATTACAAAGCTAGATATGATAAGGATTTTCAAGAAAGAGAGGTTTCTTGAAGGTTTTTGAAAGAATTGTGAATGTTTCTTGAGTAGATCTAGTTTCTTGAAGTCTAGATCTGAGGTATACAAGAGAAGATTTGTGGTGATAAGACCAGATCTGAGGAAAATTATCAAGAACGAAGAGATTTCTTGAGAGCTTCTTGAAAATGGAAGGTAGATCTGATGAAGTTGAAGCTGACTCTTCATCAACTCAAAGAAACTCATCAGTTTCTCAGCTATGAATGACATAAAATGATATTGGTCTGACGAGTGGTCCATTTGGCAACTCACTCATTCAGTTTGTGACAATAAAGTTGGATTCAACAAATTTTCTTTTGTGGAAGTCAACAATGATTTCGGTGATTGAAAGTTTTGATCTGGATAGGTTTTTGTTTGGAACTCTGAAGTGTCCAGAGAAGGTTCTGGAAGATGGTTCCTTAAATCCAGATTACAAGTTCTGGTTTGGCCGAGATCGTATGTTGTATGGATGGTTGATGACAACTTTGTCTCTTGTAGTAGCTACTAGTATTGTAGATCTAAAGGCTAAGAGAACTGCACATGAAATCTGGATGGTAATTGAAGCTCATTGTGGAACAAGCAACAAATCTAGAATGCATGTTCTCAAGAAGCAGTTACAATCAACAAAGAAAGGTTCTCGTCGAGTGAATGAATGTATGATGCAAATGAAGGGATTTGCATATGGATTGGCAATTGCTGGATCTTCAGTGAGTATTGGATCTTCAGCGAGTATTGAAGATTTGACCTCTAATTTCTTGATTTGTCTAGACATTGAGTTTCTATAAATCATAACATTACTTCAAAAGCAGATTCATCTTCTCACTTGGTAGGAATTTCAGTCTACTCTTCTGGATTTCGAGAGCACATTGAATTAGTTTCAAGTAATTCAAGGCATTAACGCAATGTCTCTTCAGAGTACTTCACCAACAACCAACTCGATTGAGGTCAAGAATGGTGGTAATGGGATCAAATCTGGCAATAAATCATGGTACAACAATCATCAAGGATCACATTCTTCACCTAATGGAATTGGTCATTAAGGTGGTAAGTCTAGATCAACTCATCATGGCAGAGGAAGAAGCAGATTCAAAGGTCGTGGTGGCTTTCGTTTTCCTAACAACTCTAAGCCTACTTGTCAGATATGTGGAAAATCCAGCCATTTTGCTAATGTCTGTTACTCCGTGGTGATATGAAATACATAAGGTCTCAATCTAATGCTAGTTTTGCTCCTCAATAGACACGATTTATTGTTGATGCTCCTCATGCACATAATGCTTTCTTTGGAGCGTCTGAACCTATACAAGATGCATCTTGGTACATGGATAGTGGAGCATCATCCCACATCACTGTTGATTAGTCCCAACTGACTAACTGCATGCCTTAAGGAGGTGAAAACTCTTTGATGGTTGTTGATGGTGAGTTTTTAACAATTACTAGCACTGGATCTGCATTAATCCCATAAGTTAACTCAAAATTATCATTTCATAATAGGTTGTGTGTGCCTAGTATTAGGAATAATTTGTTGAGTGTGTCTCAGTTAACTCGTGATAATAATGTCCTAATCGAGTTTCATGCCAATAATTGTTTGGTGAAGGACTTTCAAACCAATGAGGTGCTTCTTCATGGCTTGCTGCACAATTATTTTTATCGATTTTTTGGTCCGATGAATTCTTCTCATGCTCATCCTTATGCTTTTCTTGCATCAAATAAAGAGATGTCAAGTATCTGGCATTCCATACACTACAAAAAAATAGCAAATCAGAAACGGAATTAGAAACGGAAATAAGTTCCGTTTCTAAATCAGAAACGGAATTAGAAACGGAATAAGTTTCGTTTCTAAATTAAAAAGTTAGCGACGGAATTGAGACGGAAACATTCGTAGACGGATTTGAGACGGATCGTAGAGACGGAATTAGAGAATTAATTAAATTCCGTCTCTGAAAAATGGCGCCAACATTCCCACCAAATTTTTCATTTCTTATGACCGTTCATCATTCCTCGAGATTTGTATGTGCTTGATCATGGCACCCCCTCCTCTTTCCCCCACCCCACCCCCAAACAAAACACCGAAATCCCTAAATCGCCTCACGAAAAAACCCCAAATACCTAAATCTGCTCTCTCGTCTCGTCCAAAATCATTCGATTGTCTCGTCCCCAAACGTCCATCCCGTTCGATCGTCTCGTCTCTCCGTCTAGTCGTGCTAGCCGGTCTCTCTCGTCTTGTCTCGGTCTCTCCGTCTCGTCGCGCCGGTCTCCGTCTCTCCGTCCGGTCGTGCTAGCTGGTCTCTCTGCTCTCTCGGTCTCGCCGTCTCTCTCGGTCTCTCCGTCTCGTCGCGCCGGTCTCCGTCATCGGCCCTCAACCCTCGCTCTCTCTGGTCTCTGATTCCGTTTGTAATGGCATTTGTAGTTTTGGAGTCTTACTACATTCTGATATAATCTCATTCTTATTGTTTTTTCTTTATAATGCAGCCAACACTCATGATCAAGAGGTCTTCAGCTTTCATAGAGATCATTCACCTTGTGACGGTTTTGAGGAAGTACTGAACTGCTACAAACAAATTGCTCAAAATGTGCGTCTGTCAGGTTGGCATTCTAGTCCCCTTGTTTATCTATTTTAAAAAATTTATGGAAAACGAAGGGTGACATGAGAATTATTTAAGTTTCCGCTATGGTTCATTTGATAGTTCGATCTTCTAGTAAAGATCGGAGTTGAAGGCAAAAAGCTTTTTTTATCTTGAAAGATTTTCCAATTTAAATTAAGCGTGCAGACTTCATAAATTTCCATCTATCAATAAATATTCTGGGTGTCCTGTTCCTACGTACCTTATCTCAAGATCCGAAATATTAAAGTCCTAATACTTGTTAGCATTGCAAATATTATGCTCATGAATGAAATATGTTATAGTTTTTCACTTGAACTGAAGCTATTTCTCTAGGCAAGGCAAATCATATATATGCCTTGATGTTCAAACATAGGAAATGAACATAATGTGGTGACCATTGTGTATACTAGGTTTTCTCAATTTTCTCGGCTATACTAGTCTACTAAATAGATAAAAAAAAATGTTATTTTCTTGAAAGGTCTTAGCTATTCTCGCTCATGGAATCCTTTTTTATTTTTTTTAAATTGCCTTGGCAATGGGCGGTGTTATAGTACTACCTTATTGTCTATGAACTCAAGGAATAAACTCTTGATCGTGTGACATATTTAAAGAGTTCGGCTTCTTTTAATTGTTATTACTTTTTGAGGTTTTATTTTAACTGTTCTTGAGTGATTTGATTTGTTACGTGGTTGATTGTGCAGTGAATGAGTGCACATCGTTCTGATTCTTTTTGATTTTCGATCTTGAATCTCCGTCTCTTTCATTGCTCTCTGCTCTCTGGTCGCGTTGTGCTTACCGCTCCGCTCTCTGCTCGTCAAGGTAACAAAAAAATAATAATTTAACACCCGAATTCTCTTCACATTGTATCTGCTCACATTTTCCCCCGGATTGGCTTTCATGTGCATTAGTTGGTGTTCTTCACTTGATCTATTAAGTTAATGTTGTGTCTTTTGTTTGGTTTAGAAGTTTTTGTTCTGCTCTTCTCTTACATGCATAGTGTTTTGTGGTTATGCTTGTTCTATTTTTAGGTTTATTAATATGTAATATTTCATTTCAACCTTTTAATTGAGCAATTCAAGATTTATATTGATTCCGTATTTGGTTGTTATTCCATGTTTATTTTATCGCTAAAGCATGTCATGATCAACATTATAATACATTAGAATCATGTATTGAGGTAATTACTTCTTCGTTTGATGTTATAGTTGTTAGTAATTTCATATTCATGCACTTGCTATGGATGATTGATTAGTTAGGTGTTGTTGGTTACGATTGAATAGTACCTATAATTATATAATTTCTACTACTAGTTAGGATTAGAAACACTAGGATTACTCTTTTAGTTAATGTTGCTATTTCACATAAAATTTCTAGAGAATGGAATAAACCTATAACCTTAAGGAGGTATGAGTGAACAAGTAGTAGACGCGTTGATACTATGTGGTATTTGTATGCCTCTTATCACTACAAAAAAACAAAGAAATCGAAACGGAATTAGAGACGGAAATAAGTTCCGTTTCTAAATCGAAACTAATTAGAAACTAATAATTTTCGTTGACTAGAGTGATCAAATTACATCTATCATCATATGAAAAGAGACATTACATTACAATACGATCATAAATGAAACCCGAGACATCGTGTAACGCCGACTAGTTAGAAAATTAATGACTTCCTAACTTTGTCAATTTATTCTCTATTCATGAGTTCAACAAGAACCTCGTTCTTTCACTTAGCTATCAATTTCTTCTAAATGGTCTTGATCGCTATTCCGATTTACAATATTCTCCAATTAGTGAGATTTCTTATCATCTTAATCATTATTATTTCATTACTTGAATAGACAACCGGCTCGACAACGGTTACTTCGACTAGGAATGTCGTCTACAAGTAGAGACTGGATGTACAACCGACTTGACAATGGTTACGTTCGAATTGAATTCGCGGCGAAGGTTAAAGAATTCATATCATTTCCAAAAGAACATTGTCCTACATACCTAAGTGAAAGGAAGATTAGATGTCCGTGCAATTTTAAGAAATGTCAACTTGTACCGTACTTGGACGTCGAAACGGTTGAGTACCACATATGTAGGTATGGATTTGTCCCGGATATCACAGGTTGGTACGAACATGGTGAGAACGGAGATGAAGGCCACAAAATTTTCACGAAATGGATAGCCATATTGATGATGCTTGATGTGGAAGGATACGATCCGACACCTTACCGCGAGATGCTACACAACGTGGCAGTCCAAGTTTCAATTGGAATGCCGTGGAAGAATCACCAAACCCCCAAGCACGCCAACTATATGACATGATTGATGCAAGTAGGGAACAATTGTGGCCTGGTTGCGAAACCATGACAACGTTGTCCGCAATGGCAAAATTACTTGCGATCAAGTCTGAACATCATATATCTGAACGAGGGTATAATGAAATCATTAAACTCATGAAGGATTGTTTGCCAAATGACAACTCAATGGTTGAAAATTTTTATGCCACTAAAAGACTAATGCGAGGTCTAGGTCTACCCTGTTGAGAAAATAGATTGTTGTGAGGACCAATGTATGATTTATTGGGGAGTGGACTCTGAGTTGACGTCATGTAAATCTTATGGGAAATCACGATACGTTGCACATCGACGAGGTCGTGGTCGGAACACTAAAAACCGCCCTTGCAAAAGAATGTACTACTTCCCTTTGGGCCCTCGGTTGCAACGATTGTATGCGTCTGAGTCAACCGCAAAACATATGCGATGGCATGGAGATCATTCATCGCTCGAAGATGTTATGCAACACTTTTCGATTCGATTGCTTGGAGACATTTTAATGACGTCAATAGAGACTTCGCCGCGAGGTTCTAATGTTCGTTTATGATTGTGCACGATGGTTTTCAAGTATTTGGGCTTTCCGGAAATCATACTCTTCATGGCCCGTGATTTTGACTCCTTACAACCTTCCACCGTCGATGT
Organism: Stephania yunnanensis; assembly: GCA_039657365.1. Lineage (NCBI taxonomy): Eukaryota > Viridiplantae > Streptophyta > Magnoliopsida > Ranunculales > Menispermaceae > Stephania > Stephania yunnanensis. Next base: position 12,456,937 of record CM077592.1, read on the forward strand.
GCATGAAATCTGAGTTTATGTTCTTAACTGTTATCGTTCCTGACCGACCAGCCCAAAGCGAAAATCGACGTGTTCCTTCACCGCTTGTGAAAGAGTTGCAAGATTTATGGAACAATGGGGTGATTACATACGACGTTTCCACCAAGACAAATTTTCTCATGCGAGTTGCCCTTTTATGGACTCGTTAGTGATTTCCCGCATATAGCATGTTGTCCTATTGGAGCACACACGGTAAGTACGCTTGTCCATATTGTATGGAGGATACAAATGCATTTCAATTGCGAAATGGTGGTAAGACATCGTGGTTCGATCATCATCGTCGTTTCTTGGAGAAGTCATCACCATTAAGGAATTTCATTAGAGGCAAAATGGTCATAAATGATGATCCGCCCGCTTTGCGTTCGGTGAAGAAATTTTGCGAAATTGAATCGTTTGGCTTGATGAAGGTGACAAATCGGGTGAGTTCGAATCGTGAACGGGCGGATAGCTAAGAATTCGGGATGGAGGAAGAAAAACATATTCTGGGACTTGCCGTATTGGAAGACAAACTTGATCCGCCACAACTTAGATGTCATGCACATTGAAAAAAATGTTTTTGACAACATTATGTGTGTACCGGGCAAGAGTAAGGACAATGCAAAATCGAGGCAAGATATTCGTGAATATTGTCACCGACCTTCTCTACACATTGATTCGGCGACAAATACTTACATCCTTGGGTGCTATGCTCTTGATACATCAAAAAAATAAAAATTGTGCGAGTGGGTTGAAAAGTTGCGTTTTCCTGATGGTTACGCATCGAATCTTGGTCGATGTGTAGATCCAAAGAAACTGCGAATGTTCGGCATGAAAAGCCATGATTGTCATATATTCATGCAACGGTTGATACCAATTGCATTCAGAGAACTTCTCCCAAACTCGGTTTGGGTTGCAATCAGCGAATTAAGCCTTTTTTCCAGTCCCTAACTGCGAAATGTGTCAGTATTCAAGATATGGAGGTCTTAGAGTCTGAAATACCAAAAATCATTTGCAAGTTGGAAAAATTTTTCCCTCCAAGCTTATTTGACTCTATGGAACACCTACCAATCCACTTGGCCTACGAGGCCCGTCTGGCCGGTCCCGTTCAATTTCGATGGATGTATCCATTTGAGAGGTACTATCTTGATCCCTTGATATTATTTTCCCATTCAATGGGTTTTATATCAACATTTCCTATCACATTCATATAGGTACCTTAAACATTTGAAGAAAAATGTGCGAAACAAAGCGAAGGTTGAGGGCTCCATGTGTAATGCTTATTTGGTCGAAGAGGTCACATCCTTTTGTTCTTACTACTTCGAAGATCACGTCTTTACGTTGCATGACAAAGTGCCACGTAACGACGATGGCGGTCTCGGGCCCACACCGAACTTCGTCGGCAATTTCTCAATTTTCACTTATCCTGGTCGACCCATGGGCAAGTCGAAGGAGCGGTACTTAACAGAGCAGGAGTATAATGCCGCTCATTCGTACATACTGCTCAATTGTTCAGAGATCGCTCCTTACGTTCAGTATGTCCGTCACTTTCTTTCAATAATGCAGTACATTCATTGTTCATATTTTAGTAAGACAACCGACTTACATGTTCGTTTCTTCTAGGATTTTCGTCGATGAAATCACTCAAGTAATGGGGGAGTCGGAAGTTGATAGTAGTCTAGAGCACAACTTCCCAATTTGGTTTCAAACATATGTAAGGTCATTACTTTTGTACGTTATAGATTCAAATGTTTGTTCCATAAGTAATGTGTCATATTGCATCTCTAATTTTGACGAATAGGCTCGAAATTCTATAGTTGACGAGACGCTCGTTGATCTTTCAGTTGGTCCTAGTCGATCATGTATTGTCTACCCTGGTTACCTTGTTAATGGGTATAAGTTCCACTCTGCAACATATGACGTTAATAGATCGACGCAGAGCAGCGGTGTTTTGGTGAAGGGTTCAAACTACGCCGATGTTTCCCATAACTATTATGGAGTACTGCAAGAGGTTGTGGAGATTGAGTATACCGGCCTCAAACGTGTGGTCTTGTTTAAGTGCGAATGGTATGACCCTACACCGAATCATGGTGTGAGGACTCACCCAATACTTCAATTGGTAGAGGTTCATCGAAGTCGACGATATAACAACTACGAGCCATTTGTACTAGCAATGCAAGCCACTCAAGTCTACTACCTTTCGTACCCTTCTATGAGGAACGACCGACAAGAATGGCTAGCGCTTGTTGCTTGTCACCAAAATTCGCCGACGAGGAAACTAGCAAAGACGATAATGACCAGGGGCTCGCGCAGAAATTGCTTTCCAAGATGGGATGCCCACCACGTGTGTAGTCGATGATGCAATCGCCGATATCAACAATCTGGATGTTCCGACCGGGACTCGATTCATTGTTGAAGCGGGTCCAAGCGAAGAAGTTTATAGTGGAGATGATTCGAAGAAGAATCCTCACCTTCTACTCATGAGAGTGAATTTGAAACGGATGATAGCGAATAATGTATGTATATGATATGTCAACTACCAATAATGTAGTTACTTTTATTAGCATGGATCTGTGTTATTAAGTCCAATAATTTAGACTTAATTTCTAATTTTTGTATGCCCTCATTCTCTCGATGTTTTATTGGTATTTTGTTAGGTATCATGGCGAGGTGGTCATAGGGGATGTCGAGGTTTGCCATTAGGAGGCCATCGTCCGTGCGGAATAGGTGCAAAGACCGACATCCGGTGGCGAAATACCAACGGCCCTCGTGGTCGTGCCACACGAGGGTCCATAAAGGTCGTGGCGGTCGAGGTCGTGGGTCGATACCGCATTATCGATTCCGACTTCTCGGTCTCTCGAGCACGATACACCATGACCGCGGCATCACCTTCCCCTTCCATACCGTCGGGTCGTCGTACGTACCATTATCGTCGTCATCAAGGACTATGCCAAATATACACTTCCCCACACCATCTCCGACATCAAGGACTCCTTTACCCACGAGGCCTGCACCCCCAGCCACATCATCACCGGCAGCATCCCCACAAGAAGACGTAAGAGCAGGGTTGGAGGTGACAGGCCCTCCGCGGCCACCGCAGAGGACAGGGATGGAGCCCCCTCGCGTGCAGGGGATCCCTATCACACTGATTGCCAATGATACGTAAGTTTGTGTTTGACTTTTATATGTCGTTTCCAATATGGATGTCAATTATTGAAGAAGTAGTTAAGGTGATATGCATGTTCATGAAACACAAGGAGTTGCATCCTTCGCATTTTTGTGCACGGAGGATGACAAAAGTTTTCAAACGATGGATGATTCCTGAAGGGTATTGTTGGAAGTCGGTACCGCCTCATCATAAAGACCAATACTGGCGCCAATGGAAGGTCAACAAGACTACCATATGCCTTATGATTTATACTATTTTCTCAATGCGAGGTAACAATAGCAATCGCCAATTTGTAGGTATTTTTTAGATGGGATGATGCGATTCCCGAGGATCTCGTGCGAGCGGCGTACGACAGGCTTGCAGGCACAAGGTACACCGCGTTGATGCACAAGTTGAAGAAGAATCGTGTGCAGTCAGTTTTTGTTACAAATGAGGCATGCAGGAGATACTTGCAGTACTGGGAGAGCGAGGACTTCCAGGCCAGGTCTAGGCAAGCGACGGAGAATAGGAACACTAAGGTCGAAGGCCTTGGGACTGGACCCTCGAAGCACGGTGGTGGTTCCGTGTCTTTTGTGACTACCCAAGAAAGATTGGTAAGTTTTTTGTAACATCTTGGATTATTTGTACATTTATACACTTGTTCACTATGCTTGATCATGCACGCAGGCTGATTCATCCGAGACGCCACCGACTGTGAATGACTTGTATTTGCATCTCCACACCGTTAATCACGATAGGATGACATTCATCGATACTAGATCAGAGCGGTTCTATGTAAGTATAGAAATGATATGTAAAATATTATTAAGTATACTTTAACCCATATCATGTATTTTGTTTGTTGTGCATATACGCAGGATAGGCTCCAGAGTAGACATCAGGAGCTGACCCAGGCTACACCGGAGCAATCGGTGGATGATGAGGCGGTGTACCTCAATGTGGCGGGTGAGTCTTCCAAAGGACGTGTATACGGACTCGGGTCCGTAGGGAGAAAGAAGAGGAGATACGGAGCTCCTGGTGCTAGCACGTCGGAGACGCCGGATATGGTGCCGCGGCCAGAGTTCAATGTCGTTGCGGAGCAATTACGAAAGGTTATGGAGTTCATGCAAAGAAGATCTCGGGATGAACATGGACAAAGTAGGCCTAGCTCAAAAGAACAACCACCACCACCGCCACCACCACCGCCACCTCATGACCAGCAACATCCGCCGCAAATAGATCCGGTCGATCCACCACAACATGGGGACAATGTTGAGCGTGAGACGTAAGCGTGGCTCTCGAGAGATGAGCAGGTTGGTGATACAACTACATTTCACTTGTTGTTTGTGGAAATTCTTAGATTAAACGTTTTATAGTGTAGACAACTTTAGCAATTCTTCGAATTACTTTATGATTGACACTTTTTTTTTTGCATTTTTAGGTTGATATTCCATATTTTATCGTGGATTTTAATTTTTTGACCTTTTGCTCCCCCAAATTTTTTTTTCTTTTTAAGTAAAATATACTATAAGTACATAATGTTTGCATAATCCATGGGAGAAGAAAACATGCTGGGTGTTGTGTGCAAGTCTTATGGCGATGCAGGTTATCTCGAGTGCTATGATGAAGAAAGTGGTAGAATTGACAGGGAGCAACATCTTCATGCAATAGCAAATGAATTTGGGAAGTCGATAAAGGCTCGTTTTCGTTCATCTGTGTTGAGCACATGTAGGCTCTTGTTCTTCTATTATCGCATGTCCCTAGAAGAAGAATAGCCTACATGTTCTCAACACAGATGACCTGAAAACGACCCTTTATCGATTTCCCAAATTCATTTGCTATGGCATGAAGATGTTGCTCCCTCGTCAATTCTACCACTTTCTTCATCATAAAGACTCGAGAGAACTCGCAACGACATAAGATTTGCACACAACAAACAAAGATGTTTTCTTCTCCCATGGATTAATTCTGCAAACAATCTGTACTTATAATATATTTTACTTAAACTGAGGTAAAAAATTTTTTTTTGGGGAGGATAATGTATAAAAAATAAAATCCATGATAAAATATGGATGAAATGGGCTTCCAAGGCAACTAAGATATACAGAGGATAAATGAATAATGAATGTACCTACAATTCATGGTGGTTTGTTGAAGCCTGATGTAGTGGAGGGTACTGATGATGAAGTTCCTTATTTTGTTTTTTGCAGTTTTCAACATGTGGCTATTTGTTAGTTGTTGAAGTACTTATACACTTGTTGTAACAGAGAGTTTGGAGATTGCCTTGCTGGGACCTCACTGAGACAAGCAAGAGAGACGATGGCATTGATCATTTGAAAGACAATCAAGGACTTCAGCGCCTTATTGGGACTGATGACAAAGCTAAGATGGACCTTTCATATTTGACTCAAACCAACATTAGGTATTGAACATTTTTTCTTTATGCTGCCTTCTTCTTCATTTCGTTTTTCAAGGACCTTCATTTATGCTGCTTTTACTTTGGATTTCATTGGGTTTTGTCTATGCAAATATTTCAACTAAAAGAAATGCCCTTCCTGATCCCAAAATATAGTGATTGTGGCTTGATTGAGGAAGCTGGCCCATGTGATGCGAAGACCAATCTAAGTATTTTCTATATAGCATAGATCCAATCTCAACTTTAATGTGTCCTAAACAAGTTTATACTAAGTCCACATAGTCCCAAATTGCTCATTGTTAGTCCAAAATACGAAGGCTTGATGCGAAGGAATAAACCCGAGGGCGTCGTTTACTCATTTTAAATCCCCTATTGCTACTTAACTTAGCACAAATGTCCAAACTTGGTGTTACAAGTTTGTAGACACTTTCCCTATTGTTTTAAAGTATTATTGAATAATCAAAGTCCATTGGAAGACATTTCAAGTTAGTTTAAGGCAAGGCTTTGTAAGACAATCCCTTATGGAAATTAATTTCTTAAATATAGAGGTTTTTGTGAAACTTGAATTGCGTCATAACAATCATAGAAGTTTACAAAATTCTCGACTTTTTTCTTTTCTTCACTGTCTATTAACTTTAAACTGAGGTTGTTGAGTGATAAAATCTAATGGATATGTTCAAAAAAATAATTTGAAACTCAAAGTCAAACTTTAAGTTGGTAATTATTCTTGGTTTTAAAGCCAATGAAAGATAGAAATTACAATTGACTTGTATTCTACGCATAGGAGAGAATGAACAAAGGAGTCCAAAATACATTGTTTTCGTTCTACTTAAAAACTGTTGCACACACAACTTGAAAAATAATTTTGGTCTCTTCATTTCATGAAAAATAGTTGCACGTAATAAATAGTTTAGAAAACTAAACCAAAATAGTAACTCCTAAATTACATAAACTCACAAATCTTTTATCTTTCCTAAGAAGTATGAGCTTCCCCAATTTAAAAAAGAAATTGGAAGTTTCTAAATCTTGAACTGCACACATCATAATTAAATAATTAACAGAAATAGAAACTATGTAGGCTAAAGCACTAATTTTAACACTCTTATTTGCTTTTGGTGTTCTTTGCTTAAATGGTAGGATGGTGGAAAAATGGCTACAAGAATACACACAACGTCACAACAACAACAAAACTTCATTCCTATCTCGAGCTTCGCTTACTGGTGAGCTTTTTTTTTGAAGCTTTCTCTTGGTTTTTGTGAGTTTTTTTCTTTTTCTTCACCGCAAGAGAGGACCTCACTGGTTTTTTTTTTTTTTTTTTTTTTGGAGTAGGAACACATGGTCGGTTTGTTATTGGAGCACACAAGCAGTTGTGTTGGGGGATGAGATGATGACTTCCTATCAAGATTGATGGGAAAATAGAGAGGCCGGGAAAATAGAGGTGTTGGTGGATGAGATGATGACTTCTTATATTCAACATTGTCTTGTTTTTTTCTTTTCTTCATCGCTTTTCTTGAATCCCAAATTGGTTTTTTTTTTTTTTTTTTTTTGAGTAGGAACACATGGCTGGTTTGTTATTGGAGCACACAGCAGTGTTGGGGGATGAGATGATGACTTCATAACCCGATTAAGGTGCATAATTAGTAGTATATACCTGAGTAGCGAACATGCGTGCAAGTGTTCTTTTCATAACCCGATTAAGGTGCATAATTAGTAGTATATACCGTTTGAAAGACCAAAAGACCAAGAATGCAAAAAAGAAATCTCACTATTGCATGAAGTGTGCGTTGTTGGAGGTAGCATGTGAAGTAAACTTCCATAATGTCCCAAAGCCATCCTTTTCTTCACCCTTTTGCCTTCTTTTCTTCTAAGCTTTTAGAACAAGCCCTTTATTAATTCTCTCTCATGGTACTATATATATCCAAATTTTTTGCCCAAAATCCATTAGCAAACAGTTCTACTGCTGCTGTTGCATTACCTATAATCAAAACCATAACAGTTCTACTGATTTCCACTCACGTTTTCCAACTTCAGAAGATATGTTCTTTTTGCATTGTTCGCCATCTCCTATGCGTAGGAAAATAGCAACATTGACACCCCAAACTCACAACAACAACAAAACTTCAGTCCTTGACTGCATTTGCTTGATGTTCATGTATTTTTTGGAAGCTTTCTTATTCTTCATTGTATGGTTTATTTCTTTTCTTCACTCGCTTTTTTCTTGAATCCCACTGGTTTTTTTTTTTTTTTTTTTTTTTTTTTTGGAGTAGGAACACATGGTCGGTCACCTTTGAGACACAAAGCAGCTTTAGATGGGGTGAGAGGATGAGTTCTAGGATCATACTTACATGATAGGTTTGTGCTTAACTTTTAGTTTTTTCCTTTTAGCATTCTTGCACTTCACCATTACTTATCATATGCATGTTGAAATGCAAGCCTTTCAAAGCTTGATAAATAATCCAACTCAACTTACATGATAGGTCCATCTTATAGATACATTGTTCGCCATCTCCTATGCGTAGGAAAATAGCAACAAGATGATACCCCAAACTCACAACAACAACAAAACTTCACTCCACTGCATTTGCTTGATGTTCATGTTTTTTTTTTGGAAGCTTTCTTATTCAACATTGTATGGTTTTTTTCTTTTCTTCACTCGCTTTTCTTGAATCCCACTGGTTTTTTTTTTTTTTTTTTTTTTTTGAGTAGGAACACATGGCCGGTCACCTTTGGAGCACACAACAGCTTTAGATGGGGTGAGAGGATGAGTTCTAGGATCATACTTACATGATAGGTTTGTGCTTAACTTTTAGTTTTTCCCTTTTAGCATTATTGCACTTCACCATTACTTATCATATGCATGTTGAAATGCAAGCCTTTCAAAGCTTGATAAATAATCCAACTCAACTTACATGATAGGTCCATCTTATAGATACATTGTTCGCCATTTCCTATGTGTAGGAAAATAGCAACATTGACACCCCAAACTCACAACAACAACAAAACTTCACCCTTGACTCGCATTTGCTTGATGTTCATGTATTTTTTGGAAGCTTTCTTATTCCTCATTGTATGGTTTATTTCTTTTCTTCACTGCATTTCTTGAATGTCAGCTGGATTTTTTTTTAGTAGGAACACATGGCTGGTTTGTTTTGGAGCACACAACATTTTTAGATGGGATGAAATCTGAGTTTAGGATCAAATTTGATGCATGTGAATGTTGCATTGATGGGAGTTTGTGCTTAACTTTTAGTTTTTTCCTTTTACCATTCTTGCACTTCACCATTATCCTCTTTCATGTTCCTTATTAGCTCTAGTACTCCTCTCTACCTACATATGTGTTGAATTGACAAAAGACCAAAGCAAACTCAATCGTAAAGAAATTAAAAATTAGGTTCGAAGCTGACTTTTTATGTACGATTATTATTAATTTCTATGTTTCTTCAAATCCACCATTTTTCTCATTCGCTTCCAATGTACATCCTTAGTTCAATAATCTCTCCTTTGCCTACTTCTTTCAGTGCATACTCACCGGTTGTTGCCTCGAGATGGAGAATCGTAAATGCTTCAAAGTCTGCGTTATAGTTATTATATGAAGTCCTTTTTGTGTATACTTCCAAATTTTGGAGCTTTTGTGAGTGTTCTTTTTTTTTGGTTGTTGAACGATAGGATTGGTGGTTTTTGTGTATACTTCCAAATTTTGGAGCTTTTGTAATACATGACAATTTTCCGTGGATATATAAATTTTTTGGCTAATTTTGAGTTTCACATTTTTTCTTTCTCTTTTGACTTTTTGTTGATATATATTGTCGATGTATGGATGTGCAATTTGACTTTTTTGTGGGATGTTAGCACCCCAAGGAGTTGTTGGAGGGGGTGCAGGCGATGGAGTAGGTCATATCGGGTTGTAATTTGAATTTTTAGGTTGGAGAACCAATTGGATTATGTTTTTGTGTCATAATTAAACAAAACAGAAAATTAGAGACGGATTAGCAACGGAATTCAAATATTCTCGTTGCTATTCCGTCTCTAATTTTCCGAAATATTTGTATCAATCACAAACGGATCGTAGACGAAATAAGAATTCCGTCTCCTCGATTCCGTCGCTAATTAGACACGGATACGAGATTTTAATCGAAACGGAATAATCCGTCTTTCCGTTTCTAATTAGAGACGGAATCAGAGACGGACCATTTGCATTCCGTCTCTGATTCCGTCTCTGATTCCGTTGCTGATTAGAAACGGTATCAGAGACTGAATTCATAAAGTTATTAATTCCGTCTCGATTCCGTTGCTAATTAGCAACGAATCGAGACTTAATGCATTTACAAATGTACCATTTCGAAATAAATTCCATTTCTCGTTCCGTCTGCGTTCGTTTCTAATTTCCGTTTCTAAATCCGTCTCTAATCGAAATGGATATTTTCCGTCTCTATTCGTTTCTAATCGAAACGGAATCCATTTTCCGTTTCGATCGTATCGACGACGCTTTGCAGAGGCGGGCGCATTCCATCTCTCGTTCGTTTCGATTGCAATAAGAGACGGAATTTTTAAATCGAAACGGAAAATTCGCTTTCGATTTGTCGCTTTTTTGTAGTGATACTTGGCCATCCTGCACACAAAGTGTTGCAGCAAGTTATGCATCAAAATATTCAATTACATATTTCTTATGTGCCTGAATTTTTTCTCATTGTCCTTTGGGCAAATTACAAGCATTACCTTTTTCTAATTCTTCTCGTATTGCATCACACGTTCTGAATTTAATTCATACTGATTTGTGGGGCCCTGCTCCTATTACTTCTCCTGGTGATTTTAATTACTATATACACTTTGTGGATGACTGTACTAGATTTACATGATTATATCCCTTACGTCTAACATCAGATACAATCAAAGTTTTTCTTCATTTTAAAACTTTGGTTGAAAATAATCTCGGTCAAAAAGAAAACGATTCTAGTCTGATTGGGGTGGTGAATACAAGTCATTTAAACCTATTATTGATTCTTGTGGTGCAATTTTTTAACATCTTTGTCCTCATACCCATGAACAAAATGGTCGTGTTGAACATAAACATCGTCATATTATTGAAATGCGTCTGATTTTATTGGCTACAAGTAGGTTACCTTTAAAATTTTAGTGGGATGCTTGTTAAACAACGTCTTTCCTAATTAACAAATTACATATTAAAGTTCTTTAAAGTCTATTTCTTTATGAAAAACTAAACCATACACCTCCTGATTACAAATTACTTCGTTTATTTGGTTGCACTTGTTTCCCATATCTTCATCCTTATAACAATTATAAGTATCAATTTAGGTAAGAGAAGTGTGCATTTCTTGGGTACAGTTCAATCCACAAAGGGTATAAATACACGAATTCTACTGGGTGAATGTTTATTATTAGAAATGTGGTGTTCGTTGAGCATGAGTTTCCTTATCTTGATCTATTTCATCTTAAATCTTTTGCTGTGTCTATTTCTCCTGTTATTCAACCATGTGTTCCTTTACTATTTCTTAACAATTTTCCTATTGCATCTTCCCCTACTGCTTCATCTTCCTCTAGTACTTTGTTTGTCCTTCCTATTGTGTCATATTATGAGTCATATGATAATGATGTGTCTGTTTCTAATACTATTATACCACAAACACTCATCACATAATAACTAGAGCTAAATATGTGTTTAATAAAAAGAAAGTGTTGTTAGCTACCTCTATGCGAGAGTTAGATGATATTCCTGCAACAAGTGAAATAGCTCTTCAAAATCCTAAGTGGAAGGAGACTATGGATAAGGAGTATCAAGCTTTAATGACTAATGATACATGGTATCATATTCCCTCAAATTCTCATCAGAATGTTGTAAGGAACAAATGAATTTTCTCCATTAAACGAAATTCAGATGATTTTATTAATTGATATAAGGCTAAATTAGTGGTCAAGGGGTTCAAACAAGTCCCAGATATTGATTTTGGTGAGACCTACAATCCAGTGGTTAAATCATCTACCATTAGAGTTATTCTATTTTTGGCAGTTCACTTTGGTTGGTCTCTTTGACAACTGGACATTAACAATGCTTTCTTGAATGATATTTTGGGTAAGGAAGTTTTTACCAATCAACCTCAAAGTCTTATTGATTCTGCTTATCCTACTCATGTTTGCAAACTCAATAAAGCACTATATGGACTAAGGTAGGCTCCTCAAGCTTGGTTTAAGAAATTGAGATCCGTTTTTGTCTCTAGGGGCTCCAGGAACTCTAAAGCTGATAATTCTCTTTTCGTGTTTCGAGATGAGTCAATTGTTTTCTATATCTTGTATATGTTGATGATATTATAATTACTAGGTCTCAGTCATCTTCTATTCAGTTTTTTTATCTCAAAGTTGAATGCTTGTTTTGCTTTAAAAGACATTGGCGAGTTAAATTTCTCTTGGGGATGGAAGCTCAAAGAGACAAAAGTGGTCTTTTCCTCACTCAGACTGCATACATCAATCAATTACTTAAAAAATGGGGATGTTACATGCTAAACCCATTGACACACCTTTTTTGTTGGCAAACCTCTATATGCAGATGGTAGTCCGTCATTTCATGACACCACTCTATATAGAAGTCTTTTAGGGGGCTTATAGTATTTGGTCCAGACTAGACCAGACATTGATTATATTGTTAATCGATTAAGTTAGTATCAACAGGCTCCAAAACTTACTCAATGGTAGACATTAAAGAGAGTACTGTGGTATTTGAAAAGAACTGTTGACATATGTATTACATTTCTTCTGGGTTCTCAATTGTTTGTCACAGGTTTCTTTGATGCCGACTGAGCTTATTTATCAGATAATAGACGTTCATTATGCGGTCTTTTTAGGTCAGAATCGGTTGCTTGGCAATCTAAAAAGCAGACTGATGTGTCACGATCTTCTACAGAATCGAATATAGTGCTTTAGCATAGGTGACAGCCGAAAATATCTTGGTTACTTTCTTTACTTGTTGAACTATATATCCCTTTGCAAGCTTCTTCTACAATCTGGTGTGACAACATGAGTGTTGCAGCCTTGGCTAAAAACCCGGTTTATCATGCTCGCACCAAGCACATAGAGTTAGACATTCATTATGTGCGGGATAAAGTTTTGTTCGGTCAACTGCAAGTTCATCATATACCTACTAGGGATCGGATCGTCGATGTTTTCACTAAGAGTTTTACTGCGTCTCGATTCCAGTTCTTGATGAATAAACTTGGTGTACTTTCTATACCCTTTCATTTGAGGGGATATTAGGATAAATCACTAAGGGTATTTGAGTCATTATACATTTGTAATGTGTCTGAATTTGTGTATGAGTTCAAGTGTGAGATTTAGTATTTGCACTTATGTAACTTCCATTTGTATTTCTTATATAAGGTCGAAATGAAAATATCCGTCTCATTGAGACATAGAGGATGATAAAAAAATCTATTTGGCTCTCATGCACTTAAACCTAATATTATGAGTTGAGTGTGTAATCTGAAAAAGTAAACCAAACATGAAAATATGATCTTTCACCGAGAGTTAACTTCAAGGAGATAACTCTGCTCTCATCGTAAGTTGACAAAAACAAACCAAACGAGGCCTTAGATGTGAGATATTAACTTAAAAGGTTTTGGTACTAATTGAGAGAGATCCATACTTGTACACTTCTTTTAAGTAGTCACATTTAATCAATGTAGCAACATTCAGTCCACACATCTTCAACAGGGTTTGAAGTTTGCCAAAACTAGCCAATTTTCTCGCTGCCATACGTGGCTTGCTATTTTGTTGTGATAAAATATATCCTTTCTGATAAACTAGTCGGCATCACGGGTAAGACGGTGTATCAAAATATTACATGATAATAATATTTTTGAAAAAAAATGTAAAAACTTTTTTATAATTTCCAATATGAACTCGAAGTGAAGAACAAAATCATCCAATTTTTTTATAAAGATTTTCTCTAAAAAAATTAGTCATTATCCAAAATCTTTTAAGGATGTAAATTAATAGGATAATGCGAAATTTTCCTTACCTATATCCAGTTTATGATATTAATGCACGTACTTGTGAATATGAATATTTGTAACCAACTTTAACCCTAATTGAATTACCAAACTCTTTTAAGGATGTGAATAGGAGGGGTACCCGCAATATTTTACCTACACGTACACCCATTTGTCTAAACCTGATTATAATATGTATATGAACACTTGTACCCGACAAACCTATTAGAATTATCAAACTCTTGCAGGGAAGTAAATTGATAGGGTACCGTAAAATCGTCCCAACTCGTGCATATGAACACTTGCATCTGACCATATTCACATTAGAATTACCAAACTCTTTAAGGGATGTAAACTGGTAGGATTCCCAAGAAATCTTCTCCACTAGTACATGTTCCATACCAGACTATATGATAATTGTACCCAATTCTAATTCTATTAGAATTGCAAAATTTTCTATCGATGTAAATGAGTATACTACCAACGAAATATACCCTACTCATATCCAATTATGATACTAATACCCATACCTATCCTAAACCCGATTATGATATGCGCGCATATGAATACATGTATCAAACCCTAACCTTATTAGAATCTAAAAACTATTCTATGGAAGTAAATAGGTAAGGTACACCAACGACTGGTGCTGTGGATTACTGATTTGATACTCCAACGACTTAAGAGGATGTCTCAAGTTTGGGTCTCCATGAACATAGAAACCACTGCTCGAGCCCGGAGTGGTTACTTAAGTTTGAATACCGGGTGATTTAGACCCAAAAAGGTAGGGTACTAATTAAATAGCTAAATATCATATAGCCTATGTAATTAACTTAACGTCATGAGAGGTCATAAAAATAACCTTTTTTTGGAAATCAGAAAAAAAGTCCAAAATTATTGTTAATTATGGTTTTGGAAACTTTTTTTTTTCTTATAATGCCAAAAAAAACATTTAATGCTTTCCAAAAAAACATTTAATGCTTTTTTTGGAAATTAAAAAAAACCAAAAAGTAGATTATTAAATAAAAAAGGAAAAAGTAGTTTTTATATAAAAAAACAAAAGGTAGTTAAAAACAATGTTTTTGAAAACTAATACATCAAATATATCACGGTGATTTGGAAAATGAGAAAATTGAAAAATAGCTAAAAACAAGTGACATAATCATGCCACGTGTAAATCCGTGTGGCCTCTTCATATGCCATGTATGTCTTATAAAAATAGAAACAGTGACATCATCACGCCACATGTTAATTCGTGAGAGCTTCTTATATGCCACGTGTCGCGTTGTGAGACCTTCTCACATAAATAATTTCTTTTTATACATATAGATAAAGATTAAGTTGACTAAATACATTTTTGTCAAAACATATTGTGCATTGTAAAATATCATTAATTTAAATAATTAATATACCTTTTTAATAGGAAAATATTTTGGTGACACCTTTTTAGTGCAACATTTTGCTACAAAATGGTTGAGATCCTTTCAATCTTGAATTGAATTAATGCATGCCAACTATGGGTGCATAACTCTTTATGTATGACTAAGAGATTTCAACAATCATTAGGGGTGGGCAAACCGCGGTTTGGTTTGAAAAACCACCAAACCGCGACCAAACCGAAGGTATCACCAAAACCGCACCAAACCGAACCGCAGCCATGCGCGTTTGGTCGGTTTGGTTTCGCGGTTTTCATGCACTTTATTAAAAAAAAAAAGCAAGAAAAAAAAAAAAGCAACCAAAAAAAAAAACAAGCAAGCAAAAAAAAAAAACAGCAAGCCAAAAAAAAAAACAGCAAGCAAAAAAAAAAACAGCAAGCCAAAAAAAAAACAGCAAGCAAAAAAAAAAACAAAGAAAAAAAAAAAACCAATTAACACTTCAAATCAATTCCAAGCTTTGATGAATTAACAAACATTGTTAATAATTCTCATTTAATCAATAACCATTAACCAATCATTCATCAAAATGAACCCAATCAAAGTTAAAAATTCAAGATCATATCAAAAGTTACAACAAAAACAAATATATTAAAAGTTTAAAACAAATAAATGCTTCAACAAGTAGGAAAATTCAACAAGTAGGAAAATGGCGGAGAGGCGAGGCGAGGCGGGCGGAGCGAGGTGGTGAGAGGTGACGAGAGTGAGGGCGGGAGGCGGGAGAGCCGAGATCGGCGGAGAGGTGACGAGAGTCGAGATTCGGGAGGTGACGAGAGAGTGAGCGGCGAGAGGCGGGAGGGAGGAGAGAGATCCAGAGAGAGGTGACGAGAGTGAGCGGCGGGAGGCGGGAGGGAGGAGGAGAGGTGAGAGAGAGTGAGTGGCGGGGCGGGAGGCGGGAGGCGGGAGGCGACGAGAGACGAAGAGAGTGAGCGGCGGGAGGGAGGAGAGGGAGGAGAGTGAATGAGATTTTTTATTTTATTTTTGTTTTGTTTGAGCTTTTTAGGGTTTTTGGTGGTTATTTACCAAAATGCCCTCGGTTTGGTTAAACCGCGGTTTTCCCAAAATGAAAACCGCGACCAAACCGCGACCAAACCGCGAGCTTTAAAAACCAAACCAAACCGTGCGGTTTGATCGGTTTGGGTGGTTTGGGCGGTTTTTCGCAAACCGCTGCCCACCCCTAACAATCATTGACTCTTTATGTATGACTAAGCGATCTCAACATTTATATAACAAAAGTTGTAGCAAAAAGATGTTACAATATCTTACCCTTTTAAATAAGAATTAACATACACGAAACAATTCAATCTCATTTGATATTGCATTATAAAAAGCATCCCATCAAGTGTTAGTTATCTATTTAAATAACATCAAACTCCACTTTGGAGCCAAACCGACAAATTAACTAAATAAGTAGATGACTTACTAGTATGATAAGAGGTTACTTGAGGTCAGGAGTTCAAACCTTAAGATGAGCTAGTTGTTGTGATTTCTTTTTAATATAAAAAAAAGTAAATTAATCTTTTTTGTTTCAAATCCAAATTGAATGTGCTAAAAATATCTTTAGATTCTTGAATTTTGACTTTTTAATTTTTTTTTGTCAAATTTGTTGCATTGATATTTCTAACACTCAAAAGTAGGGGTGGGCAAACTGCGGTTTGGTGGTGGAAAACACCAAACCACGATCAAACCGAGGGTTCGCGGTTTGACTGATTTGCAATCCACCGCCAAATCGTAAACCATCAAAACCGCACCCAAACCGTTCGTGGTTTGGTCGGTTTGGTTTCGCGGTTTTCTTGCGACCCATTTTCAAAAAAAAAAAAAAACAAAAAAAAAAAAAGAAAGCAACAACTACCACCACCACCAGTGCTGCTGTTGTTGGTGTTGATGATCATACAATTAGTCAAGTGAGAGGCTATTGGTCACTGACTCACTTGTGGTATTCAAAGCTAGAACATTTGAGATAATTACCTCACTTGCGATGCAGTGGTGGGATTCGTGACTGGTGTGAGGTTGCAGTGGATGCAGTGGTGAGGCTTTAATGGTTGGCACGGTGGGAGGCGGTGACAATTGGTAAGAGGTGAGGACGATAGGCGGTCGTAGGAGCCGGCGGGGGAGGGCAAATGCTTGAGCGTCGGCGGTGAGATGTTGAGGAGTGAGGACGAACGTCTTAGAGATCGAGCAAAGCAAAAAGTTTTTCATTTTTGTTTTTTTTTAAGTTGTAGGGTTTCTTGAGTTGTAAATATAATTTTTTTAAATGAAATCCGCAATTCTACGATTTTTAAGTTTTTCAAACCACCCCCAAAACGCAAGTTCTAAAAACTAGACTAGACCATGCGGTTTGGACGATTTGGGCGATTTTTCAGAAACTGATGCCTACCTCTACTCAAAAGGGTACAACAATCTATTACAATAATGATAATAGACATTAAAATCCACCAAGTTGTGAACAACGTTCTCACGAAGAGAGCAACAACTCGAATGAGGGAGACAACAACCTCTTGGAGGGCAACAAACTGATTTTTTTATTCTTTTTAACCTTGAACTTAAGGATGCAAATAGATAGGAGAACACCCACGGGTGATGGAGATTTACCCTAATGGGTGCGGGTATGAGAATTTTAAATAGCGATGGGTGTGGGATGGGTACAAAATCCTATACCCACACATGTATGGGTAATAAAATATCCCCATGGGGATCTCCACGGGTATACCTACGTGTAATCCCTACGAGGATACCCATCTACCCATGTGATCCCTATATATCAATTTATACACTATATGATATTTATTATATATATATATATACCATATGATATTTATATATAAATATTACATAATACTACATAGTATGCTTGCATATTCGTCCATAGGTCAAATTTTCACTTCGAAACACTTATACATATAACGAAAAACGTCTTAATGAGATTTATAATTTAAATTTATTTGGTTAATTAATAACTATATGTTTTATTTTGAATTGTTTGCAACTATATTTATATTTTATAATTTTAGGATCAAAAGTACTGAAAAAAATTGATGACTTGGTAGTTTTAAGAAATAGTGACTTTAAGGAATATTTTGAATTTGAACTTTTCGTTTTGCGTATGCCAATGATTTTGTAGTATCTTACTTATAAGTATTAGCATTTAGTAGTTGAAATTTTTTTTTTTTGCATGATATGTTGATTTTTTTATTTTTTTCGAAATTTCAACAACTTTGTTGTTAAGTATGTATACTTGACACCTTATTTATTACAGTTTTTTTTAGAATCCCCAATAGGAAATAGAATGAAAAAGATTTCCTCACGAAGATTCTCCATCCCTGCAAAAATCCCCATAAAAATCTCCAAGGGAATCTCAATAAAGAATGAAATAGGTAAAATATTTTACCCATGAAGATTCTCCATACCCACAAAGATTTAATTGGTATAAGGATGAGTATGAAAATTTATCCCCAAATAAATATAGATATGAGTATAAGTGATAAATTTTTTAATAAATATGGGTATAAAAATGAAATTCCCATCTCATACCCTATTCATTTGCATCCATACCTGAACTTTGTCCCTCCACTTTTGTAAGAGTGCTCCACATCTAGTCCTTTCATCATTCAGGACACCTAAGCGCTGCTCACGCGGAGTTTGCCACATGTGCGACAGGTGATGAAGTCGTTCGATTCAGTCATCCTGATGCGTCTTGAACACATGATCTCTAATAAAAAACTCACAACTGATACACCCAATTGTACACAGTTGTCCTATTCCTTCAGATATACTTAATTCCTGCAAAAACGAACCTCGATGCGTATCTCAACAGTGAAAAACGACTACGTACCAAATCACGTCACCTCACATTTCCCAAATAAACATCTTATCACAATCGCACAGTCGAATGAGGAGGGTTTTGGGTTTTGGAGGTGCTTCAACGTTGAACATACCAAAGTGAAACCAAATCGCATGGAATCGATTCAATCACACTCCCTCCTCTCCTTCTCCTCCATTTTTAGGTAACAAACCAACTGCCCAATTCGATGTTTCTGTCAAGTTCTAATTTTTTAGGGTTTCGATTCGTTTGAGCTCAATTTCACCAAATGTGTGCAATTTCTCGCATTACTTGAGTTGTTTGTGCAATTGACATTTTTGGTTGTTGTCAATGCTAATTTTGAAACAAGGGTTTTTGCGGCGGAGTTCGGTTGGGGGAAAGATGGAAATGATAGGGAAAATTACTGAATGTTAAAGAAATTACGAATGGCATTTCGTGTTAGCGTGATTTCTAGTTCGGAGTGGAAAGCAATCTGGTCAATGAATTGAAGCAAAGTTGTAATTTGGTTTTCTAACTTTTTGTAGAGGTAGAAACGAAGAGAGAGAGATCGAGAGCGAGTAGGTGGAATCGGCTTGCAGATTTTTTTAAGTATAAAATATTGTCGCCGTTGTAGATAATTGAATTGTGACCCTTTTAATCCAGCAATTATCCAATTGGAATACTACTCTTAGTAGTTATAAAGAATTCTAGAAATTGATTCGTAAGTGACATTGGTTATTTACGCGTGTGGTTATCTTTTCTATATCAAAAAGAAAAGTAAATTGATTGCTTCGTTCAATCACTAGTTGATTCGTGTAAGAGTAGGCGGGTAGGTTGAGGCGAGGGTGGGTTTTAGGTTTTGTTGATCTAAGCGGTCATGCATTTCATGTTAAACTTAAGTAAAGCTGGAAGTTTTTTGTTGCTGATTGCAATTAACATTTTTCATGTTGTTCGTAGTGAAGCAAAAGTATTTGGGAAGCAATTATCTCACAATGTCAAAGTTCATGGAAGGATGGAGGTAGTTTGTCTCAGCATGTTGGCTCCGAGGAAGTTCATGCAGAGGAGGAGAAAAGTTGAAACTTTCAAGGATGCCGCAGATGAAGCAGATCAGAAAAATTGGAGGAGACTGATGACAGAGATTGATGAGGCTGGGTCTGCTGTTTCAATCCTTAAAAGCCGGAGGTCCAAATGTGAAGCTCTTCCCAGAGATCTTGTCCTTGGTACCTTGGTGAGGTTTAAACAGCTGAAGAAATGGAACCTTGTCAGCGAGGTATGAGTAAAATATTTTCTTCTCGCTTGTTTGACTAGTCAATGTTTTTGTTGTTTTGATTGTTTTTAATGGTGAAAAGAATGGTGGTGATATGAAACCCTTTGGACGATATTGCTTTTGCATACCACTCGAATTGTTACTTGGCAAGTTACTTAAGCATTTATGTAAATACATTTATTGTTTTTTGGGAAATAAGCCAAACTACAAAGGTTTAGTGTCTGCAAAATATAATGGTGCAGATTTGAACAAAAAAAGTAGCAGCAATAGAATTAGTTCTGGACACTCCTAAACTATTGATTTTCGAACCTTGACAGTAGTGTATCTTGGGCCCTTGTATAAGTTATAAACCCATATTATCGGTATTCATGTTCATCAACTTGTGCTTCTGTTGTATTATGTTTGGGTAATGTTCTGTGGTTCAGACCAGTAGGTTAATCTTATCAGCCACTCATTGGAAGAGTTGAGATGAAACCTAGACATACAAAAAAGAAAATGGACAGTTATGAAGTAAATTTTTAATGGTTGAAAAATACTCATGTGGTTGTTTATTGATTTTTTTTGGGACTGAGGCTATGTTGTTGTTGTTGTTGTTATTTATTGATGTTTCCGGATCGACATGTATTTTGTTCTTTGTGCATCATGCAACAATAACAAAGCTTCAATCCCAAATTGGTTGAGCCGGTTACATGATCAAACTCTTTGCTTATCATGCGCTACACTTCTTTTTTTTGGTTACACGCTACGCTTCTTTGCTTAGATTCTTGAATGGCTTAGAACTCAACACTGGTGGGACTTCAATGAGATGGATTTCATGATGCTTATCATTGCATATGGAAAGCTTGGGGACTTCAAAAGGGCAGAAAGAGTCTTAAGCTACACGCACAAGAAAGGTTATCGTCCTTGCGTGATATCCCAGACAGCTCTTATGGAAGCGTATGGAAGAGGTGGCCAATACAATAAAGCCGAAGCAGTATTTTGTAAGATGCAGTCATCTGGTCCACAGCCATCAGCTTTAACTTATCAAATAATCCTCAAAACTTTTGTTGAGGTAAATACTCTTCATTTTCTTCCGGGCATATCATAGAGTAATCTTTGATGCTTTTAGTAAGTATTATAGTTTTGTGTTTGTATTTCTGGGTGAAAGAATAGTATCAGGTTCTTTGATGGTTTTCAACCGAAGAGTGTTTTGACCATAGGCTAATGATTTGTAACTCGTTAATTATTGTGTTGTAACTGGATGAAATTTCCCTTTTTAGTGACTGCTATATTGGATTTGTTTCGGTATGAAGATGTTTTAATTTTGCGCTGAAAACTCTAGATTGTTAAATGTGAAAACATCGACATTTATACATTATATAAATAATTTATTTAAGAAAATGGTTTTCTGAGGAAATCAATGTGATAGATATGTAAAAGGCCTCCCATTCATAACGTATATAGTAGGAAGAGAATGAGGGACATGGGATCAACACCCGTGCAAGCTGGCGCTAATTCGGCTTAGCGTGGGCCCGCGGGGTAGTGTAACTAACGTGAGCACAGGGTGAGGTGTGTGGTCCTGAAACAAAGAGAGAGGTGTGAGGCGAGTTTTGTGTGTGTGTAAATGAGGCTCAAAGTGGGATTAGGTATGGGGGGGTATAAGTACAGTCTGTCTGCTGTGTAAGGTCATCTTGGTTCGTATTGCTTGGTTGTTTGGGTTGAGAGGAGAGAGTCACTCCATCTCTAGGTAGGGTGTTCCATTTTTGATTGTGTAACCTGTTTTTCCTTGATCATCAATAAAGTTTCTGAGGCCACCCCCTCTTTCGATCAAGGTTGTATCATTAGTATCATAGCATGCTGTCAAAGATGGATGCATGCATCGATTCCATGGAGGAAGGCAAAGGATTCTAGCCTTGACAACCACCGTGGGAGGCTTGGAGAGGATGGTAGGAGAATTTCGATCTAAGATCCAGAGCCTTGTACAACAGATCAAGGCGTCGCACTTGTAGGGTCGCATGCAAGCATCACGAGCTAGCCAGATCGGGGAAGGAAGCTCTCGATTGGCCACAGATCCTCTAGATCCTGGTGCGCAGACGGAGGGACGAGGCACTGCTCCGTATAGATCTGATCCGGATGTGAGGAAAATAAAGATGCCCACTTGCAACGGAGAATAGCTACTGGTATGGTTCAATAAGGCCGAACATTACTTCGCCCTCCACGAGATGATGGAGGTGTCGAAGCTACGGGCGACACGGATTTGCCTTATCGGACCAGCACAGATCTGGCTTCAGTTGGAGGAAAAATTGAAACCGTTCACGAGTTGGCAAGATCTCAAGGGGCAACTGGTACGTCAATTCATGGACGCAAACCTACTGAGTCTAGCCCAACAGTTTTTTTCTATTCGTCAAGAGACGACCGTGGCGGAGTATCGTGAGAGGTTTGAGCTTCTCTACGTACTGTTGGAAGGAGTTTCAGAGAATTTTGCCATGGCCGTGTTCATCGATGGCTTATCAAACCGGATCCGCCTGTATGTACTGGTGGAGCCGCCTCAAACCCTGCATGGCATTTTTGAGAGAGCGACGCGGGTGGAGAAGAAGCACAAGCAGGGCGATGCCATTGGGCTGGGAGCAACAGGACCTCCAAGGGCCTAGGTCCATGGTGATCGACTAAGAGTGAATTCAGAAGCCTAGGGTGGGTGACCCACACTATCACAAGCCCAACTCACGAGTTAGGGCCCGATTTGCCAAAAGGGCCTCCTTTTGGGGGTACGTCACCACGGTCCAGCCCAAGCTCAACGAGTTCAACCGCATCGAGCCCAGATGCTTCCAAGTCGACTACTCAAACTTCTCCCCCAAAGTTCAAACGTCTGACTAAGGCTGAGGCCGAGCAACGCCGAAAATAAGGGCTTTGCTACCGTTGTGATGCTAAGTGGGTTGCTAGACATCGAAGTCAGCGTAAGGAGCTACAGGTGATGCTCGTCGACGATGAAGAGGAACACTCACCTTCCCCCACAGAAAACCCAGGGAACGTTTCTGAATTGGTGACGATGGAGCTCTCGGATCACACTTTAGAGGGTCGACCAACACCACGCACCATTAAAATTAAGCGTAGGATTGGGGCCGTTAAGGTGGTTATCTTGATAGATAGTGGGGTTTCCCACAATTTCATCTCCTCAGCCGTGGTGAATTCCCTCAACTTACCCGTCACAGCAACAACATACTATGGAGTGTTGGTAGGGGGAGGGGCGAGGCTACTTGGATCAAGGGTGTGTAAGGATGTATGCGTCCAGTTTCAGGGCTTGACTGTCACAACCGAGTTCTTCCCAATTCCAATGGGGGGATCCGACCTCATCTTGGGAATGCAATGGTTGATGTTGCTGGGCATGACGGCCGATGATTGGGCGAACCTCACAATGTACATCAGGCAGGAAGGCATATGGCTCTCGATCAAGGGCGATCCCACTTTGCACCGAGCTTTAGTCCCATGTAAGTCTATCCAACGCTCTCTCGATTCCATTGTGGGTTGCTTTCTGATTGAATGTTGTAGCTTCGAGCCTACTAACTCGGATTCTCTTTCCTTTGTCACTAAGCCATGTATTCGGGAGATCATTGCCACCTTTGGCAACCTGTTCGAGCTATCTAAGTCGTTACCCCCAAAGCGAGCATGTGATCATTCAATCCTCCTCAAAGATGGATTCGAACCAATCCGCGTTAGATCCTACCGGTACCCCCAAATTCAAAAGACCGAGATCGAGCGGATGGTATCTGAGATGCTGGCCATAGACATTATTCAAGTTAGTAAGAGTCCCTTCTCTAGCCCAGTCATCTTGGTGAAGAAGAAAGATGGGAGTTGACGATTCTGCGTGGATTACAGAGTATTAAATAAGGCCACCATTCCCGATCGGTTTCCCATTCCCAACATCGACGAATTACTAGATGAATTACACGGAGCTTGGTTTCTTTTCGAAGTTGGACCTGCGCTCTGAGTATCATCAGATCAGAGTCAAGCCAGAGGATGTTCCAAAAATTGCCTTCCGAACGCATGGAGGGCATTACGAGTTTTTAGTCATGCCATTCAGCCTCTCGAACGCTTCCGCTACCTTCCAGTCCTTGATCAACAACATTTTCAAAGGGGTGACCAGGCGATTTGTCTTGGTGTTTTTTGACAATATCCTAGTCTACAACAAAACCCTCGAGGAACATTGTTGCCATTTGATCGAGGTGTTAAAGATCCTGTAGACCCACTCCCTCTTCGTCAACCTCAAGAAGTGTTGTTTTGGCCGTTCTAGTTTGGATTACCTGGGCCACATCATTTCCCGTGATGGAGTTCTTCCCGACCCAACAAAGGTACAAGGAATGGTTGCCTGGCCTACACCTGCATCTCGAAGGACCTTCGTGGGTTTTTAGGCCTCACTGGTTATTATAGACGCTTCGTGAGAGATTATGGGAAGATCACGACACCTCTCACTCCGCTTTTAAAGAAGGATGCCTTTACTTGGACCGACGAGGCTACTTTTGCCTTCATACAACTGAAATGCGCGATGAAGACAATACCCATCTTGGCCATAACTAACTTTGAGGGGTTATTCGTCGTCGAGACAGACGCTTCAGGGGTCGGAGTTGGAGCTGTATTGTCATAGGAGGACCGGCCCATCGCTTTCTTCAGTCAGGCATTATCACCTCGGTCTCGAGCCAAATCGGCTTGTGAGCGTGAGCTCATCGCAATAGTCCTCGTCGTTAAGAAATGGAGGCATTATCTTTTAGGTTGTCGATTTTTGGTCTGCACTAACCAACGCAGCTTGAAGTACTTGCTAGAACAAAGAGAAGTGGAGTCAGAATACCAACGTTGACTGGTTAAGTTACTGGGCTTTCATTTCGACATTCATTACAAACCGGGCCCCTCTAATGTGGTAGTCGATGCCTTATCCCGCCAGTTGAATCTTCCACCCTCGATCTACTCTCCATATCGGTGTTGTCGTGCGATGACGAAGTGCATCTTCAATCAGAACTGATGAATGACCCTTTTCTCGCTTCAGTCCGTGACATCTTTCTGTTTGACCCTACTGCCAAATCAGGTTGGGACCTCAGTCACAACCGTCTATTATATAAGAAAAGGTTGGTAATTCCTGCATCTTCGACCCTCAAATCGAAAATTTTCGCTGAGTTTCATTTGGGACCGGTGGGGGGACACAGAGGGTTCTTGAAGAATTACATCAGGATTGCCTCAAAATTATTTTGGATTGGTATGAAGAAAGACATTAAGGAGTATGTGGTTAACTGCGATGTGTGCCAACGTCACAATTATGAAACGTTGGCTCTGGCGAGGTTGCTCCAACCCCTCCCCATTCCCACAGTAATTTGGGAAGACATATCCCTCGATTTCATAGAGGGACTGCCAGTGTCTCAGGGGTACAACTCCATCCTCGTTGCGTCGATTGCCTTAGCAAGTATGAACATTTTATTCCCTCGAAACACCCATTTACTGCCAAGTCAGTGGTCGAGGCTTTCTTTAAAGGAGTGGTACGCTTACATGGGTTCCCCTCGCACCATAGTTTTAGACTGTGACAAGATATTGAATTATTTCGCCTCCAACGGACGCAGCTCAACCATAGTTTTGCATATCATCCACAAAGCGACGGTCAGACGGAGGTCGTCAATCGGTGTTTGGAAATGTACATACGATGCTTCATCAGCCAACGACCCAAGTTATGGTCAAATTGGCTTCATTGGGCAGAATTTTGGTATAATACATCCTTTCATTCTTCCTTGAAATGCTCACCTTTCGAAGTTGTTTATGGCAGAGACCCCCTCATTTAATTCACTATGGCACTACCAGTCCTTCGGCTCAAACGGATTTGGACTCCATGTTGCGGGCTCGGGATTTAGTTCTTCAAGAACTACGGGCACAGTTATTGCTTGCACATAATCGAATGAAACAACAAGCTGACCGACACCGTCGTGAAACTGTATTTGTTGTGGGTGATTTGGTGTAATTGAAGCTTCGCCCGTATCGCCAACCCACCGTAGCTCGTCGTTCTAATATGAAGTTAAGTCCTCTATTCTTCGAACCCTATCGAGTGTTAGCTCTCATTAGTGAAGTTGCTTGTAAATTGGAGTTACCCTCCCATTTCCTCCGTGCATCTAGTTTTTCATGTGTCACTGCTTCGTCGTGTTGTGGGTTCCTCATCGGTGTCACCTGAACTGCCCTCCTTCCCTCCTGATTCGCAGACTGCCCCTATGGAATCGGAGTCCACCCTCGCGTATCGCTCCACAGTTGCAGGCCTTGAGGTGCTGATCAAATGGGTGCATCTCCCACCTTCCAAGGCTACTTGGGAGCTCGTTCACCACTTCAGGAAGTCCTTTCTGGCTTTCCACCTTGAGGACAAGGTGGCTGTCCATGGGGGAGTATTGATAGCATACGTAAGAGGCCTCCCATTTAGAATGTATACAGTAGGAGGAGAATGAGGGACATGGGATCAAAACCCATGCAAGCTGGCACTAATTCGGCTCAGTGCAACTAACGTGAGCACAGGATGAGGTGTATGGTCCTGACACAAAGAGAGAGGTGTGAGGCGAGTTGTGTGTGTGTGTGTATAAATGAGGCTCAGAGTGGGATTAGGTATGGGGGTATAAGTACAGTTTGTCTGCTTTGTAAGGTCTTCTTGGTTAGTATTACTTGGTTGTTTGGGTTGAGAGTCTCTCCATCTCTGGGTAGGGTGTTCCGCCCTTGAGTGGTAACCCGTTTTTCCTTTATCATCAATAAAGTTTTCGAGGCGACCCCCTCTTTCGATCAAGGTTGTATCACAATGTCTTTCATCTTTCTTGCAGTAACAATTCAAATATGGATTTTTTTTTTCTAATATTGTGTTTTATCAAGTTATGGCGCATGTTTTCTTTTTGTTGCTTCTCAGTTGTGGTTCGTTGAGCTTCTTGTGTTGTATTAGATTGCAACCAATGCATTCATTGATGTTTTTACTTGCATAGTTGTTTCAATATTTTTTCCAATTAATTTGGGACTGAAGCTATCTTGTTGTTGTTTCAATACTTACGTCATTCAATATTACCCATTCCAACCAGTATCAATGGCTTCGGGAATTCTGTCGGGTTGGTCTTGAACTGTTTGTTACAAATAATTTGATAATAGCTTAAAATTTGGAAGATTCAGTCCACGGAGTATTGATTACAATTCACATCAATAAAAAAGACTATTTAGTATAAGTATCACATAATCTTGTAATTAAATGATCATACATCTTGAACATATGATGCAATATGTATAAAAGTTAACAGTTGTCAAATACTGGTATGATGTGGAGTATATTCTTGATTTTGCATTGAAGCAAATAGTTTAGTTTTATAGGTTCAGTTGGGTTATTATTTAGTGGTTGTGTATTTTTGGACCTATGCCTTGAAATTTGTAAAGGACCATCAAATTAAATCATGATTCACTAATATGCCTAGACCTGGTTGTTGGATATTGTTACGTGTGCATTATGAATTCGATTATATTTGTTCTTAGTGCTTATATAATAATCGTTTAGTGCAAAATATTCCTGTAGGGAGACAAGTTTGAAGAAGCTGAATCAATATTTGAGACTCTTTTGAATGATGAGAGGGCACCTTTGAAGCCAGACCAGAAAATGTTTCATATGATGATTTACATGCATAAGAAGGCAGGAAATTACGATAAAGCTCGTAAAACTTTTGCGAAGATGGGTGATAGAGGGGTTCCACAATCTACAGTAACATATAATAGCCTCATGTCCTTTGAGACCAATTACAAAGAAGTTTCAAAAATCTATGACCAGGTATTATTGAAATTTTTCTATTCTGCTTACTATGTAATTTGTCTTTCCATATTCTGACCAATGGTAATAGAAAGAACTTTCACTGAGTTACGTGCCTAATCTTAATCTTTTGGACATTTTTCCCCTTGATGTTTGAGTTTTTGTAAGTTATTTCCATTGAAATTTCTTACTGTTGGTGTGGCTCTCCCCTTCTCCATTTTTCCTAGTGAGGTTGTTTTTGCTTAATTTCCTTTCTACCCTCAATATCCAATGTTATATCTTAGGCTTTGGCCCAACTAATTTGGGAGTGAGGCTATGTATTATATCTTAGGCTTAGGCCCAATTAATTTGGGACTGAGGTTGTGTTGTTGTTTTTATTTAAGCTCATGTTTCCTGGCCATCTTTTGTAATGTCTGAGGTTATCTCCTTTGTCTTGGTGTCTACAAATTTTTATCTTCTTCTTTTGTTTCTCGATAAATCAAATATATTTTATGCCATTGTGTTGCCATTTACACTCCTCTTGTAGTTCCAGTTACGAAGGAAAACTCTATAGATCAACAAGAATTTTAAGTGATCTTATTAGTGCTCAAATCATGAAAACTCCAAACATTGTGGGGAAGAATAGGTTTCGGGAACAATTCATAGCGGCTCGGAATGTTGCCATCCTAGCTACTATTTTGCACATTCTCTTAGAAAGGAATAGACATATTTCTGAAAATATAAGTAAAGGGTAACTGAGATTTGGGAAGTAGCTAGAGATAGTGCACCATTGTGGATGGCAGCTCTGGGTAAATCCTTCAGTTTCTCATCTGAGGATCGGAGAAGAAATTGGAAAAGTATTGTAGAAGAGAGCTAAAGGATGCTGGATGATTGCGGAGTGTGTTGATTCCATTTTCATGTTCATTGTATTCCTTTTACCATTCTGTTGTTACCTATTTTCTTTCTTGTCCTTATGTTATGTATGTGTAGAAAAGTCGTTTCTTATATCAAATGAAGGCTCTTATAAGAAAATGAGAACTCTACAACTTTATTGATGAGCATTACTGCCAGAATGCTTCAAGATAGGAGAAGCTTCCAGCATCAGTGAGTTGAGATGATCATCCCGACCCCCAAGACAGCGACAAGAAAGAAGATATTATATATATTTTAATATATATAGATAAATAAAGAGCATGTCAATAGGTTGTCCCCAAGAGGTGTGGTGTAGTGGCAAATAAAGGTGCACGAAACTCTGATTGAAGCAGAGGTCCTTGGGTTCAATTCTTGGTTGCTACATTATATTCCCTTGTTGGCTTGGTGCGCCCGAGTAGCTCCCATGAGATTAAACAAGTAGGTACTAGTTAAATTTACAATGATAAAGGCAAATGATTCCTCCATGAAAGGGATGGTGTGTGACAACTGAGATGATATGATGACGATATCATGTCTTGTGGATGGGATGCCATTCTCAGGTCTCGAATGGAGTAAGCAACGAAAGGATTGATAGCCACTTCTTGTTCTATCTTCACATTTTGGTTGTCCTCAATCAGTTCCCTATTTTCCCAAGTACATTCCACACTGCTTTTGTTTCCTCCAATCACTTCAGCAATTCCCAATAAATTGATGATTACAATAGAGTGATTACCTGAACTCCGTAGCTGTTTTTTTTTATGACGGAGAGCCCTCAAGAATAATAAGATGATTTAATGTGCAGTGGAGACAGTTAAGGAGGGGGTAACATTTGCAAATGCCTGCTGAAGAGAAAGAAAAAACCTAGAGAATTTGATATACAATTACCAATAGGAGATCAGAAGAAGGTTAATGATTTGTTTATAACAGGAAGTTCCCAAATCTGCCATCGAGTGGTTTGTCATTTATATTGCACTGATTTTTACTATCACATTAAACTTCATTTATTCAGAATTATTAATTGGCAATTCTGTTGTAATAGTTCATCATATAATACTTTTTGCAGATGTTCTATCTGCCCAGTATCATGAATTGTTTCGATACTTGAGGTTTTTGTTTGAGCATATGGTACTTGCTCTTGCTGTGATAAATGCAAATAGCCTTCATGCTCACCAATGTTATTGTCAAATCTTATTCTCTTCATTTATGGGACAAAGTTACTGAATTTCTGAATTGAACTTTCTCAGATGCAGAGAGCTGGCCTTCAACCTGATGTTGTGAGTTATGCTTTACTCATTAGTGCTTATGGAAAGGCCAGAAGGGAAGATGAAGCACTAGCGGTTTTTGAGGAGATGCTGGATGCAGGTGTCAGGTGTGTAAGTATTTCTGGTAATTTATACAAACAACAACAACAACAACATAGCCTCAGTCCTAAATTTACTGGGGTCGGCTATATGGATCAAACTTTT
The DNA here is from genome assembly GCA_039657365.1 of Stephania yunnanensis. Lineage (NCBI taxonomy): Eukaryota > Viridiplantae > Streptophyta > Magnoliopsida > Ranunculales > Menispermaceae > Stephania > Stephania yunnanensis. The sequence goes on from CM077592.1 coordinate 12,487,134, forward strand.
CCATTGTGCTCGATTAAGTGCATTTCTGGTAATTTATCTGGTGTCTAAAGTGATCATTGTTAATGTTAAGTCAACTTGGAACATCTATAATTTGGTAGTTGAGGGAATTTCTTACCCCGAGAACAATGATGATGAATGGTTGTCATTGACATTGAAAATGTGCATCACCTTTGAGTTTTACACCAATCTTTACATTATAATTTTATTTGCTTCTACATACTTTGTTAGTTGGTTTAGTTGTTGATGCATCTAGCCTTCGTTGACAGTTCTGACAGGTAAAATCAAGTTCAGGTTGTCAGATGGAGTTTTTGTTTATGTTTCAATGCCTGAATGAAATATGTTGTGATAAGAAATGCACAATTAGGTCTCTTGAGCATCTATTGAACCATACAAATCTCACCAATTACACACATATAGTTTATTATCAAGGAATCATTCATTGGTGGTGGTTAGCTAAATGTTATGAAATTCATTTCATTTTTATTGCCTAGGTCATCGCCTCTTGTAATCTATTGAGGAAAAATTGATTTAGACATATCTGCATTTGGGTTATTAGTGTAAGGCTTTGCTTATGAATTGATTAATTTTTTTTCTTATTCCCAAATCTGATTTTATTGGATGTTTTGAGCTCCATTACTGAGTGTCTGTTGTTTAGAGTATAAACATGAAATTTAGCTTTTATCATTCTCATGCTTACTTTGGCAAAACTACTTACTATACATGGCATGATGCCTCTTAATTGGAGTTCATCTTTTACTTTACAGGCCAACCCGCAAAGCTTACAACATTTTGCTTGATGCATTTGCAATATCGGGTATGGTGGAGGAGGCTCGAACAGTGTTCAAGAGCATGAGAAGAGACAAGTAATAATTCTCCCTTTCTGTTTTGTGATTAAACATCCGATAGTGCAAAATTTCATTTACTTATATTAAAATTTTAAATAATGTCTACTGGTTTACTTTACTGGTTTTGTTCTTCTTGCATTTCTATTGATCTTTATGCAAATATAAATTTCGGTAGACCAGATATCTTATTAGTCTCCCCATTCCTCTAATGAAGTTGTTTGCGCTTCCTAGTTGAGTGTCTTGAGTTCAATTGATCTTGTTTTCTGCAGGTGTGCTCCTGATCTGTGCTCTTATACTACCATGTTATCTGCTTTCATAAATGCGTCTGACATGGATGGCGCTGAAAAGTTCTTTCGGAGACTGAAACAAGATGGTTTTGAACCCAATATTGTAACCTATGGAACACTAATTAAAGGTTATGCCAAGATGAACAACCTTGAGAAAATGTTGGAGAAATATGAAGAGATGCGAGTGCAGGGAATCAAAGCTAACCAGACGATATACACAACCATCATGGATGCTCATGGTAAGAACATGGACTTCAGCAGTTCTGTGATTTGGTTTCAAGAAATGGCATCCGGTGGACTAGTCCCTGATCAGAAGGCGAAGAACATTCTTCTCTCTTTGGCAAAAACGGCAGAAGAAAAGAGGGAAGCCAATGAGCTTACTGGCAACTCCACTTATGATAATTTTGACGAAGGATTTGATGACGAGCTTGGTAATGGCACTAGTTTTCCTGTTGCTGCGGCCAATGATAGTGCCACTGATGATGATGAATATGACGATGATTATGAAGATGATGGCAATGATGATGATTGTAATGGTGAACAAAGGCAAATCCTTGCCGTAACCAAAGAAAAAGAAGAATCTGCATCTCTTGTCGCCGATCATCAAATAATTCACGTTTAGAATATGTTGATGTGATAGTAAATTAATGATTGAGCTAGTTTTGTATGGTAATTGTATCATAGAAAATATGTGTATGTTGAAACCAATTCTAATAATTATTCTTCTATACAAGCTGCAATTTTATGAAGTCTTCTGCAATTCAAAGTTCTTTTATCCAACATACCTGTTTTAGACTTGAATCCAAAGTTGTTTACAGGCCTATGTTCTTACAGATGATGTGGTCAGAGATAATATGGGGTGAATATGGTTCAACGCGCGACAATGGCAGTTTTTTACTACATATCGACAGCTTGAATGCGCATATCTATTTTGGTGAAACCTGAGTTGCCAGCCAAAACGCTTTCATGTTTATCCCATGGTCTGTAAGTAGGTGTGCGACTTAAAGTGTTACTTCAACACTTGCCTTCTCCCTATCGTCGCCAATTCTTCACCAAGACATACAAAATGATAATGTTAAGGTGACCACCTATAGACACCATCAATAGAATTCGTTGCTAAACTCATTTGACTAAGGAAGACTATAAAGGTTTTGCAAATTTGATGTGATGAATAGATTTCACTTTCAACTCCATCTATGTTGTACACTATGTGCGCTACATAGCCGATCCCAAGTCCGAATAAAGGAGGAGGACTCTGACGCCCATTTTTTCATACCGAAAAATGGGTAAGGGAGGTCCCAAACTCACTTTTCATACCCGATAAGTGGGGGAGGGAGGCCCCAAGCTTATTTTCATTCTTGGAAAATGGAGGAGGGTTGCGATAGGTTGACAGCCAACGTAAAACTTTTGTCACTTTTCATGAAATGGATCAAACATATATAAACGTTAGGGTGTTCCCACCTAGCAACGCGCTGCATCGGAGCCCGAGTGTAGTGAGAAATGAGCAAGGGTGTATTGAATGGTTTGAAAAGCTCACCATCAATTGCACTTAATCGAGCACAATGGAAAAGTTTGATCCAAGTAGTCGACCTCAGTTAATTTGGGACTGACACTAGAACAAATTCTATTTTTCATAGAGGTTTCGAACCTCTATAAAAGACTTTTCATAGAGGTTTTTGACCTCTATGAAAAGTGTTATCTTTTAAGGTGTTATCGTATCTTCAAAGCTTACATAGGGGTTTCAAACCTCTATCAAATCTTGGCTATTTCATAGGGTTTCAAACCTCTATCAAATCTTGGCTATTTCATAGGGGTTTGAAACCTCTATAATATCTTTAGAGGCTTACATAGAGGTTTCAAACCCCTATCAATTATAGTGATTTCATAGGGGTTTGAAACCTCTATATTATCGCCAAAGGCTTACATAGGGGTTTCAAACCCCTATCAAATGTAATTTAAAAATAATAATAGCTGAAAATGCCCAGAATTAATTTTCATTTCCATTTTTAATTGAAAATATACAAATCTACATTCAACTCGCAATATTATTATTCCATCAAGAAATTCGTAGTGTTTTACAACCAATTAACAAAACAACAAATCGATAGCCACGCATTTCACGAAACCAATCAACAAAACTCAGTTTTTCATTGTCAAACAATGTGTTAGCAGAGAGAAGTATCTGTAGAAAGTCACCCTGCTTGTTTGAAACTTCACCATTGCCAATTCTCTCATCCACAATTGCTTTGACAGTGAAAGCAATTCTTGTTCTAGTCTATAAAGCAAAATCAATCAAAAATGTTGGCCACAATTTTTGATTCCTAATCTTTTTCTCCTTTTGAAAAAAGAGAAGATAAACATGATGCACTAGAATATTATTAAACAATGTCATTGAACCATATCAAAAGAAAGTTGAAAAAAAAAAAAAGAACAAATAACAAAGTAACATAACAACAATAAAAGCTTTCTTATCCATCAGAAAAGAATAAGGTAATTCTTCATATATATTAAAGAATAAGGTATTTCTTTTCCAAAGGCATATTGACTAACATAATCAGAGGTCCTCTGAATTTATCCATTATATGTGATTTTCCCTGACATCTTCAAAACAATATAAAGTTATAAATGAAGAGTGAAACTAACTAACAATCAAATGAAAAAAGAAATCGATGCACTTGTGACGCTTAAATTATTCGAACATTTTCTCATGAGCGTCAGCTATATCTATTTAGAACTACCATTTAACGAAAAGCTGAATAAAGATTTACGACAGAACTTGGACATAATTACTTTCATATCAGAATGCAGTCATTTCTCCTTTCACAACTCATAATACCAATCAAAATTTATATCCATGAAGCATAAAATGACTGTTCACCACATCATTCTCAGTTTTCCAGTTAAAGTTCTTATCTTTCAAAGAAAACTAAAATGGCACCAATGGCAAATGAAAATATGGATACCTGCAATCCAGGTCCTAGCCGTCTGCCGCAAGTGCCAAAAGCAATGTTGTTTTTCCGAACTCGGAGGACCCAAAAGCATAGTCGACTGCAACCACAATGCCTCATCAATAAACAGTGACAAAATATGAAGCCTGCCAACAATGATAACGGACACGGTCTAAATGAATTTCAAATCCAATTTTCTATCTCAATCCATCCAGATCAAAGAATATAATAATTCTTATTATCATATATCTTATCTTCGCATACTTATTAAGTTAATGCATATCATCAATTGAGGGAGGTTCTACCTAGTTGCATGCCTACTTTTTAATTTATTACTACCACACTATGACTAATTAGTTGTGTTTTTGTTTTTGCTATCTATTTCAGTTTAATTGCTTATAGAATTTTGTTTACTCTGATAAAAAAGGTTATAAGTGACACATAACGGACACGGTATAAATGAATTTGTTCCTCAGAAGACCTCTGCTTATGTTAGCTTTCTTAATAGCATATTTGAGATATATTTTCAGACTTCCAATTAACATGAATTTTTAATGGGAAAAGAACTTAAAAAGTAATAAAACCTGAGAACTATTAATGATAATAGATCTCAAGACATACAAGAAGGTTATAAGCAACAACATAAAAAAAGTGCATGGAAGCAACAACTACACCTTTAGTGAGGGGTTCACCAACTACTAAATACAACCTTATTCTTGTCATTATATGGCTCTTGTAGATAGGGCACATTGACAACGTTCTTCCGCAATCAAAGCATGTCTGCAAGTGTTGTTAGTTACAAATCAGTAACTAATTAAGAAACAACTTAACTAGCTAGAAATTTGAAAATTATGTTATCCTAGCTAGCTAGCTAGCGAGCTACCTGATGTCCACAACCGAATACAAGATCTCCACACAAAAAGAAACATATCGAGACATGCACGCCAACAATGATCAACACATACTTCATAAGCATGATAGGGAATCTAAACATGCAATTAATGATATTTCAAAGATCGATGTCCCAGGTGGTATCCCGATTCAAGCACACCTCGGATTGGGAATTAGATCTTTTGGAGGCCAAAGGCAACATGATTAGAACTAATGCCCCTTTGGATATTGCTTGACAATGAGTTTTTGAACTAAGATTGGTGAAATTAGATTCCCCTTTGGATATTGGTAAAACTCACAAATTGCATACAACAACAATTAATCAAATTCACAAACCGCATACAACAACAATTAAACAAACTTAATTAATTAATTAATTACCTTGGCGAGTGTTGTAAGTCTCGGTTTGCAATCTGGTAGAATACTAACAGACCCAGCAGGAACAATGAATTGGTTGTCTTAGAAACTAATTGTGGTATCAGTTGTTTGATTAGCATTGCTAAAGAAACAACTTGCAGTGCTATTGTAGGAGTAAATGGTTACCTATACATGATTAAAAACTTAGATATTGATTTATAACAAAAACACCTATACATGATTAATTAATAAATTAAATAGTAGAATCAATAGTAGTTTAATTATTAAATCTAAATTAAATCCTCACAAGCTCAACTAATCAGTAAGGGATAAGGAACATAGAAAAAGAGTGTGTACATTAGGGAAGGTGTTGCTGGTGTAGGAAATCAGCAGGCAAATCTTCCTAATAGCCCAATCTCCTACAGTCACACATTTGATGAGCCTTGAAATGCTCATCTCATCATCCTAAACAACAAATTAACAAAATCCCTTCAAAAACTAATCAATGTAGATACTCCCTTTAATCAGTTCCTTCAAAAACCAATCAATGTACGTACTGGTTTTTGGTTTTTCTCCAAGAAAGGACACCATATGTAATGCTATTGGTTCCTTGAAATAACTACGCAATTGCAGGAGAAACATTTCAGTACTTGTACAAAATCTGTGTTATGGATAAGTTGTTTTCCACTTTCTTAAATTCAGTTTCATTGAATTAAAGACATTGTCTACTATGTATGAACCCTCTCAATGTTCTCTTTTGTCCCATGTAGTTAATCATCTCTGAATTCCATGTGTAGGAGGGACTAGGAAAATGCTAATCATCGATCTTTTCTACTCCTTCGACACCTCAGACTTGGGATAATTGAGATGCTTTTTCTTTCTTTTTTTCAGATGGTTTAGTAAGAATCCTAGAAGCCTTTAAATACACAGATTTTCCTTGTATGCTTGAATGTTTCAGAGTTAGACGTAAAATTCATAGTAACGGTTGAAATGGAGGCTCAACTACTCTTTGAAACACACACTAATTTTTAATAGAGAAATTTTCTAATCTGCACAATAATTACAAACTTGCCATGCCAACAAGTAAACTTTCCTAGGGAACCAATTGATTTCTATATAAGCCTTTAGTTTCATAGATTAATTAAGAAGTTTCTGGTTTTAATTAGTGCATTTAGCAACACTAATTTTTTTTTCAAAAACCATCTGCCCTGCTTTCTAAAGTAATCACTTCAAATTTTCAAATTTCCAATGTTTCAATTCCATCAATATGCATCAAAACAATTACAGAACTTGAAAAATTCAAAACTTGCATGAATCTGTTTAAACTAAAACTCTAAATGCTTGGTGAAAAAAAGCAACGGTTTATGTTAAAAGTATCATTTGGGTAATACAATATATCTCATATAAACCAATACGACAAGTTTGTTTGTCGCCAATCGTTCAGAATATTGGCGAGAGTTCTAGCTGCAAGTCCAACGACAACCCATTTCTAATAGTAATGAAGGAAAATCGCTATTGAAAATATGGAGAAACAACATATGAGCGAGTGTAAGTAATACCTTCAACTTTGCGTCTGCAGAATGCCTGCACGGTGATGAAATGTTCACCAAACTAGAGCATTGAGAATGGCTGTTGGCACCATGTTGCGAGAACATCCTTGCAGCAACGAGTGTCTGGAAATTGATGACACATTACATGTTAAAAAGAAGTTAGAGCAAGCTCATTTTCCTTATCCTTTCCTTTTAAGTGTACTTGAAGATTAAGGTCAATATAGGCAAGAATAATGGGTTCAGGTTCCATGTCTATGGGAACCAAAGAAAGGTGACCCATAATTGAAATTCCACATAGCTTAACAAGTTCATGCAATATAGTTTTGACCATCCTCAATGGCTTTTCATCTGCACCAGCTCTGCCGTCACAAAGAACAAGAAATCAAAAACCCAATCATGATTTCTAATCTCCACATCCAAATGTTTTTTTCCTTACATCAACACAATGCAAAAAAATGGGTGAAAATAGTCCAAAACAAAATTTCTTCATTGTTTTTAGTCTATGAAATCAAACTTAAAAAAATAAGATCACAAACTTTTAGTTTCATTCCTTAATTTAACCATATAATTTCCCCAAGAGTTTATGTACTCATGGTTTGTTTCATCCGCGCAACTAGAGCTTTAAAGTATGCACTATGCACCCCTTAGCAAAGAATTAATTAGTTACGAATCTTTCAGTTGTAGCCAATCCTGAAAGTAGGATTGCATCTTATCTCTCACAGTTAGCGAAGTGCCAATGTTTACCGTTTGAATGATTTTATCAGGTCTCAAGAACTGGAAATGAAAAGCAATATCTTAGCTCCCCTCATATAAAAATTGCAAGGGGAAAATATATTCAGGCACATGAAGAAAAACAACAATAAAAGCAAACCACCCACCTAAATGGCCATACAGATTGCGCCATTTAGTTGGTCATTAGGCTCCATGGAATCAGCGCCTATAGAGATGCAATAAGACATTAATAACTTGAGTAAAGGCCACCCACCCAAATGGCAAAACTTAAATAAAAAACCAGTCCCCAAACTCCTCTAACCTGAATGAAATATTGGCTCTCCTCCTCCACCACCAACAATGATGACGAGGTCTACAGCAGACCCCTAGGCGCGAGGAGTATCTCATCATCACAACAATTAGCACAAACACCAGGCCCATCACTACCCATAATGCATGTAAGTCCGTCAAAAAATCCGTCATTGTTAGGAACACTAAAACCTGGTACAAAAGTAAAGACCAGTGCTCGTTCAACTAATACCGAGACGAAGACTTGAAATCCTTGTGATCTATAATGATGGAAGCAACATACCTCTTTGTGGATTCCCACGCATCTTTCCATTGTTTTTCCTCATCCTTGAATATGCGAAAATTATTTATGTTATGGTAGCCGCACTCTCCAGCCAGGTCGCCAACGATGAAGGGCGTTCGCAAAAAAAAAAAGATGTTCATAAACAGAATTTGTGCATTCTCTAAAGTACTTCAAACATAATATTACTCACCTGGCTTCACCTGGAATGGTAGAGGCGATCCTTCAGTTGAGTTGCAAGTACATCATCATATTTTACCTTATAGAAACCAGTTTGCTCAACATTCACTTTAATCCATATTTGCTCACCAACCTTTTCGCAGTTCGACCATATGTTAGAGACACACGCATGTATGTATGGAGAAGTGAGAGTAAAATAGAATGTATTTAAAGAAACACAAAAGTAACAAAGATTAGTCTCATACAAAGCACTTAAAACTAGACAAAATAAGCTCCTTTTCTATATACGAGCAAAAGTAATAGAAAAGAAGATATTGAAACAAATATGAAACATTGAAACCCATCAAATTTCTAGCACCATCTATACGCTCTTCCCATCATCTGCAAGCACAAAAAATTAAATTCAGAGACACCAGATGAGTAAAAAAATAAAACTAAATGGTTGAAACGTACTTTCCTCAAGTGTTAGGTATGAAGACATGTTGTTTGGGCCATGGAATCGATTCCCCTAAAACTTGCTCTATTGTCCTCATATTAGCTTGAGTTCTCCATATCAAAGCATAGTGGTCAATGGCTGTTTGCACCCACACCATGTAAGATCCAATCCTAATAGGAGCACCCTCCACAACATGTAGCGGGTCATCTATTGCAATCTCTCCTTCTGCCACTATATGGGTACCAACAACCCAATCGATCAACTTGCACTTCATTCCACACTTATTCGAAGAGTTCCCGTTTTGTGGCTTCAATAAAAATTATGAAGTTTCATTATCCGTAACATTTACATTCAATAGATTAATATTTTTTTTACCTGGCATGTACATGTGTGCCCGTCTCCCCCTTGTTGACCCTATCATAAAAATAACCAACACAATTTAAGAATGAATATTGTTCACGATATGAATAAGTACACATATGTGTATAGTGAAAATATCAATTTGTACCTGTTTATATTGATTGTAAACATAAGAAGATAAATCTTCATATTTCTCTCTCAAACCCATAAGTTCTTTGATGATAGCGTTATTCTGAGTTGTTGCACCTACACCAGTAGGAGTTACTCCAAAACCAAGACCTCTCACTCGACCTTGGTGTTCAGTACTAACAACTTGTGAGATAGGGTAATAATTGATTGAGTAGTAGATTCCGAGCATTGACTTTGATTACATGCATTGATTTTATCCTTCAAAACAAACAACTACTATTTGCATCAAATGGAAGAAAAACTTAATAATATAAACTTGTGAGATAGGGCTACTCTCTCCATGATGGAACTAAATTGTATACATGGGATCCAATCCATATATGATTAGATGGTTGTATGCAATATCACACTTCACACGAGACATGCTTCGACAGTTTTGACAAGGTCACCTAATTCCTTATGGATGTCCTTCTCTACCTTGAGCTTAAAGAACGAATGCATTTGATCCTTTACAATATTCTTTTGAAACTCTAATACAAACAAAAAAAACTTTAAATAGTAAGTTTCAACCTTACAAAAAATAAGAATGCTTCTATTACTATAAAAAGATAATATTAACCTCGAATGTCTGGCCCAACCTTTATCCATCCTGAGATTGTAATCTTTGCTCTGTTAAATTTGAAGAACGTTAATATCTATTACCTCTTTTTTGATTAAAATTCTTTGTACATATTTTAAATTTCTTGCATTTAAAATTAATAAGAAGTAATTCAATTATTGCAACCGATGGAAAATTAATGTTAATCATATATGTACATCTAGCAAAACTCATATTTCATCTTAGTTACTTCAACTGATCGAGCTAGGGAGTACATATTAATACTCATATAAGTGTAAAATGAAATTATATGTACATTTGAATGGAGAAGAGCTCAAATTAATTAATAAGTACATTTTCTTATATAAATAGATAAGATTATACAACCTAATAATTTGGTGAAAGGTCTTGTTACCATCAATAACTTTTTTAGAGCAATAATTAATGATTTCATTTCATAAAACAGAAGATATATCATTTATATACATTAGACTCAAAGTATCTTATGGAGACTTAATTACATCACACTTTGCTATCACACATATGTTTAGTCTTGTCACCCTGACTTTGACATTCACAAGTTGGAAGGATCCTGAATTTACTTAGATAAAAAGGTGGTACACTCATTAGAATAGGGTTCTTACATATGTTTAGTCTTTGTTGAGAGAGCAACTAACCAAGTATTATTTTACATCTTTCATTGAATAGGATACATAACCTCACATTAGCTCATAAACCAAGCAAAGAAGACATTAATAAAAATAGTAAAATTTAAAGAAGTATTGACCTTGATTTCTAAAAATAAAAAAGAATGAATTGAAAAACAAAATATAATGTAAACAAAAAAATTTTGGTAAAGAAAGAGCAGCTGGAAACAAGTATACCTCTTGAATCAATTTACCAGCCGAGCTGCCTCATACCTCAAGAGTTCATCCATTTTGTTAGAAGAAGATGTTCTTCCTGGACGTTCCCCGCCATGAAGCATGTCTTGGATCCATAACGATGTTCTGCAAAGCTCATCCCCAAAGCCAATTTAACATATAACTTATGAAATCAACTACATTCATCGCTAATTCAAGTCACAAAATCAGTAACCTAATACTAGGTAATTTATAATTCTAAGCCTAAAAGTGGAACTCTCATAGTGTTTGACCAGATAATCACATAAAAACTAAAATCTTTTTTTTTTTTTTCAATGAACCAAAATTTCATCTTGATCGAACAATCATTCCATCAATTATACCAAAACGTAACGCACAACGCGCATCCACGCATCTTAGACAATGAAAACCTAGCTAGTTGAGATAACCGAATGAGCAAAAAAAAAATCACCTTTTTTATCTGCACATACAATGAACCAAACCCTCATCTTGATTGAGCAATCACTCCATCAATTCTACACATCCACGCATCTTAGACCATGAAAACCTAGCTAGTTCAGATCGCCGTCAACTCTACCTACCAAACACAACATACACAAAACGAAATTCTTCGGTTATTCGAAACAATCATAGAAGAAGATCGGACACACATATCTGAATCACAAACAAAAATTTAACAAAAATCTGGACCGATCGACCGTATTCGATCGCTAATTCAATTCAATATAGAGACTTAGAGAGACTGTAAATCAATAACGATTTACCACAACCAATTCAACACAGAACCATAGAACCATAGAAACAATCTCAACTAACCTTCGACACAACGAGACTGTAATTCAGTCTAGATGATCAAAATCAAACAACAGAACCGAAGATTCACAGCTTCATCAAATCGAATCGTTAGGGTTTGAGATCGATCGAGTCTAACCTTGCAAGATTGGACAAATGGTCTTGAAATCGAAGAAGGTCCGAGAGCGGTGAAGAAGAGGCAACGTGGAGGCGGACCAAACCCTAGATGAAGAAGGTCCGATTGCGAGTGGGAAATTATCTGATTCAGAGTTGACGGACGTGAGTGCGAGAGTGTTGGGCGAGAGTGAGCGAGCGAGAGTGTTGGGCGAGAGTGTTAGGTGAGACGTGCGAGAGTGTTGGGCGAGACGTGTGAGAGTGTTGGGCGAGAGTGAGCGTGCGAGAGTGTTGGGCTAGACGTGCGAGAGTGTTGGGCGAGAGTGTTGGGCGAGTGAGCATTTGTTGTTCTTGGCCAAGAGTTTCCATAGGGGTTTTTTTTAACCTCTATGAATTAGTGCTATTAAAAGCTTAATTATCTAATTCATAGGGGTTAATTAAAACCTCTATCTATTAAGTGCTATCAAAAGTTAAATTTGTTCTGCTGTGAGGCTATGTTGTTGTTGTTGTTGTTGTTTAGATTTCATTTTCACCATTATTCATATGCATGGCGACACATACGTAGTCACATGATTTTTCTCTCCTAGTTAATCAATTTAATTTTATTGACCATTGAGATTGACCCAAATGGCTAATGGGGTGATTACAACATAAATGGGGTTGTTTAAACCAAATTCTATTAATTACTACTCTTATTATTGATTGGCAAAACTGATTACATGAGCTTCAAATTTGATTAAATGAGCTTCAAATTTGATTAAATGAGCTTCAATTTTGTGGTATTTTATTTTTAATTAAACTAGTTTTAGGCCCGGACATTGTTTCGAATACTATAAATTTATATTTACTTTTTTTTTAAAAAAAGTTGTTTAAACACCAAATATAAAATATATGAAGAATGATGTAATAAAGTTGTTATTGTGTACAAAAATAAAAAGAACAAAAACAAAAAAAGCGAAAATAATGTACTCAGACTATTAATTAGGATACTGATATTAATTAGGCAAACATTAATTTGAAAGCTATATATATATTCCCCCCCCCCCCCCCAAAAAAAAAAAAAAAAAAAAAAAACTATTAGTATTGGTTGATTTGAGCCAGGACTTTTATTTTGGAGTCATGTGCTATAGGCACCCAACGCTTATCGAATGCACCCAACGCTTATCGAATGCACTCCGTTTTTTTTTGGGCACCCAACGTTTTTTTAGGACACTCCGACTTTTTACGAAAATACCTTTTATGTCAAGCATCGCCCCCACCACCTTATTTGAGAGTCGTGAAGTGGTATCGATCATGTTTTGTGGAGACCCGCATTAAAGTACGGTCTATATGAAATGATACCCAATTCGATGGGTGACCACCAAGACTATATAATTGGTCTCGGTGGCCTTGTGCCCAAGACATGTTTGTATATCTCGTTCGATACCAACCGACACAACAACCTATATCTTGGTCATGTGTGTTCAAGACAATAGGTTTAATCATATCCCACCGAGATTTGAAATATAGGATCAGACATGTCAGTTGATGATAATTGATATTGCCTATATCTGAAACGTAGTGTCGCGCTATAGGCACCTCAGTCTTGTATAAGAGCATCCCATTGTTTGAGAGGGGCAAATATGTTACTTTCATTGGGCTCTATAGTGCGATAGCCTTCTTATTTTGTTGCACATTAGGTCCCTAATTCACATGTCATTCACTATAATCTCTTATTTTGTCTAATCACACACGCACACGCACACACACACATGCACACTTGCTCACTTCCTTCTTTAGAAGTTTTGAACTTCTACTAGGGAAAACACAATACACACACTACTAGTCTACTACTACTCGACTCGGCTTTGCTCGAACCATTGTTTTTGCTCCTCATCTGCTTCAACTAAATCGCACTCTTTCCTCCAACTTAAGGTAACAAACAAACTTCCCAATTTGATGTTTCTGTGAAGTTCTTATCAATTAGGGTTTCGATTCGTTTGAGCTAAATTTCACCAAATGTGTGCAATTTCTTGCCCTTGCTTGTGTCGCATTGTATAATTTGTACATGCATTTCTTCTCTCTACCTCTAATTGCTGAAGATTCTCATTGAATGTATCGACTTTTCTTATTTGTTTATGTAATAAGGTTGCAGATTGGGGACTCATCTTGTCTTGACAAAGTCCCGTGTACTTTAACGAGGAAATCTTTAATTTTGTAAATCGTTGTAAAGATCCCAGATGGCACAACTATGATAATAAACTATTGAGAATTTATTGTGTAACTATTGTATTTACATTGTATTGTTACTATGCACGTGTGTGTCACATGTAAGCGCATGAATCAGCGACTGTGACGTGTTTGATCGTGCAGCTACTGTGTAACCCTAATCATATGATATAAATATACGAATGCCACGGTTGAGAGAGAAGTCTCTCAGATTTTGATTTCCAAAACCATCTCTCTTTCAACTCTGTTTAGGGTTTCGGTTCTATTGAACACCTCGTTCAACATGACATTAGAGCGTTAATGACTCACGCCGAAAAAGATCCTAGAATAAGATCTAACCAAGAAAGTTCATCGTCAACGATGATAAATGTGACGACCCCTTCTCCAAATAAGGGCATCGCTCGGCCTAATCTCTTAATTAAGCCATAATAAGGAATTAATCGGCCTTATTTAAACGCCTAAATACTTACCATTTATGATACCACCTGCAATTAACTTAATTGTTATAGTAACTAACCTATGGTTGTCTATAAATCAGAGTTACTTAAATTTTTTTTATCTAACTAATAATTTAGTGGAAGTCTTATTAAGTTACTGGTGGAAATGATATCCTAAGGCCTAACCTATTGTGGAAAAACTAGAAAATAGCGATCACATGCATATATAAACAAAAATGATGCTATATATAACATGTGTCTCATCTTATATTCCTATCACTCTACCCAAAAGGTAAAATAACATGTACATAAAAAATATAATACAAAAGAATACTAAACGTACAAACGTATGTCGTAGCAGTCCTTCACTGACTCAGAGGTATTCACCAATTTTCTCTTTACCTGGTCTGCTACTCTGCTGATCTGCACCTACCGTCACAAACTAGACGGTGAGTACATGAAAGTATTTAAGTAATACAAAGAGACATTGATCCACATTCCCATATAGGCAACAAGTATCAAATGACATAATTTAACATGCAACTATGCTGAAAGAAACATCATGCAAAGTGATACTTGAGTTAACCAAATATGAAACTGACTCAAGGCTAAGTAGTAATGGATTAGGGTCAGTCGGTCGTGATCTTCATCACATCAGCCTTTCCACTAATATTTGAGCTCTTCTCTATAACATTTCAATACAAATTGAGCTCTATGTCATAATGTCAAAAGGTCGTACTTACGATTACACCTTTTTCTATTCCAAGTGAATTAGTCGTCACCGGAATGTGTAACGACCCATTTTATTAATGTCTCTTAAATTTATAGACGTGGATGCCAGCTCGGATCTATGTGGACGCTGCGGTAGGCTAGGACACACGGGGACTTAGGTATGTTAGTTATTGTGTGTTGGATGCTTATTTGCGGTGAAATTTATTGAAATACATCGCATGTGTGTATGTTGCATAAAAATACGTGCGATATTGTGAGAATTGTATTCCCCTCAATATGCGTGTTGACGCGGGTACCATGTAGTTGACGAGACCGAATATTAGGTCGGGGAAACTAAAACACACAAATTATATAAAAATTGGCAAAGTAACTAATATGAAATGGGTATTAGGCGGCTAGTGACTCGGGGCTACACGTATATCGCGGTTTGAACATGAAACCGGGCGTCGAAACACCCGAAAGCATGGGCGAGTGTCCCAGCTATGTCACACTGTGGTGTCAAGGACATAAAGTCAACATCACTTATCCTTATCTATACCTCACCACCACCTTTTCTCTTACCTCACACACACACCCCAGGGAGGCCGAGAAAGGGAAGAAAGAACGCGGAGGGGGAGGATAAGAACAAGCCGGGAAGGAGAGAAAAGTATGTGGAAATGTCACGATCTAGGTGAGTCCTCGTTGCTTTTGTGGGTTTCAGTTTGGCCGTGGTGGTGAGACAAGGGTTCGGCCATGGAGGTCGAGCCGGGTTGCGGTGGTGATGGCAGGGGTGGCTCCCCTGCCATCGGGTCCACCGGGGTTGGGGGTGGAGATCAACCCAACCCAAATCACGGAGGAAAAGAAAAAAAAATGTTATGCTCCCGATCGAACCAGTGGTTCGATCAGGGAAGATGGTGCACATGAGTGCTCGCGTGCCCTCGAGTGCACCCCCCTGCATGGGCCGGGCCCAGAACAGGTCCAGGGCAGGGTCGGGTCCGACCCATTTGGGTCGACCCGACCCAAACAAAATCTCAAAAAAAGAGAAAGAAAAAGAGAAGAAAAATGAAAGAAAAATTTGGAAAAACTTCGAAAAAAAAACTGGGAAAATCCTGAAAAAAATATTTCGATAAAATAAATAGAAATTGATAAAGTTCTATGAAAAGAAAATATGTGGGAATGTCGGACGCGACTTTTTGCGGGTTTTGCCTCGAAAAGCGCAAAATGGACAATTTGTCCTAAAACTTTTTTAGAAATTTGTTGTAAATTATCATTCTAAATTAAATTATTGATAAATGGAAATAGGTTGACACGAGTGATCAATTGGCGACCAAGGACTCAGTGGAGTTGGACCCGGGATTGATTACGGGGTATTGGAGTGCGTTGTAAGGTTTGTAAAATCCAATGGAAAAACTATTGAGTATTTATTTTGCTTTGTAATTCCATTCAATTTCAGTATTCCTTGTGATTTTTCCTATATCTATATCTTATCGTTGTTTGCACGGTTGGTTTAGTTACTCCCACCAGATTTTTCGTTGTGCGTCTATGCATTCTAAACCATAGCATGTGTATCAGGAGTTCTCGGTGGATAACGACCAGAGCTATTGAACTGCTACATGTGTCAGTGCATCGTAGGTCTACGCCGGCCACCGAGAGGGATCAGGTGATAGCTAGTTAGGTGCGCCCATTAGTGGGATCCTGGAAGGGAATCCCGAAGTATAGTTTAGTCTGACTGGAACAGGCACACACATTTGCACTGTTGGACTAAGTGGTTAGTCACTTTCCGACCGAGATTTTGATGGAAACAAACAAGGTGAAAATGTACTAATAAATATCAAGTGTATTTCAGTTTGTGGCGAAGGATGCAATACAACACATCAAGGGTACTCAAGAAATATGAGGAGATTGTTGGAACAAGTGTTCGTGTTGAAGAATGCAATACAACACCTCAAGAGTACTCAAGAAATACAAGTTCAAGACTTGGCATTTATGAAGAAATGAAGATGAAAGTCCAAACCGCAATTTGTAATATCAATGTAAGGTATACAAATTCTTTCACGCAAGTCAAATGCATTAGTCCATGCATACATCATGTTTCTTAAACCATTTTTCAAAGTTATAAGTTTACTCCAAGTTTCAAAGTGGGTTTTAAACACTTAACTAGGTAAATGAGTTTAAACAATGTGAAAACTTTGTGTGAATGGTCATTTGCATATTAGAGTTCATTATAAATGTTTTTGAAAAAGAAAAACTCGTTTTTGAAATGTATTTAAAAAGAAAACTGAAAATTTGCAGAAAAGCCCCTAAGACATTATGAAATTGTGAATTTCCGTTTTCCGGGATTTGTAAAAATATCCGACCACCCAAATAGGCTTAATGACTCATAATAAACATGTATAACATGTTATATAAGGGTTGGTTAGGTCCCGGACGAGTTTAAGGGTCGCTAACACAAAGGGATAAATTAATTATTTTGAGGTCCCTGCAGTTAGCGCGCTAATAATAGCATTAGCGCGCTAAAAGCAGAGTTAGCACGCTAATTCCAGTATTAGCGCGCTAATTGCACTCTTCCTGCTATTTTTGACTTTTGGAAATCAAGCTTTAAATTTGAATTTTTGATTTCCTGGATTCCTAGAACGGCTATAAACGGTCATATTGGAATTCCTACCACTATAAAACCACCACAAACTTGGTTTTAACATAAGAAAGAAGAAACACATTCAAAAATTCAAGATCTACAAAGAGAAGAAATTTGATTTTTGAGAAGGAGCAAAAGGAGATCTTTGAGGTGATCTTTAGTTCTCAAATCCAGCACCTTTGAGGCTTTCAAAGGAATACAAGAGTCTCTGCAAAGCTGATCTCTTTTGTCATCCTCTTGGTTGTAAGAAAATCCTTGATATTAAATCTTTCTTGTGCTTAATTTACATAGCTTTATGTAAAATCAGTTTGATGTGTGTTTGAACACTTTCTTCCTGGGTTTTTGCACTGAAATATATTTTATCAAACCCTAAGATTGATTTGAACAAAAGTATTGCACTTAAACTTGATTCTTGCTAAACTTTTGTTCTTAGACTCGAAATCGGTTTCACACAAATATATTAAGTTTTTGAAACGATTTCAGATTTGGAATTTGCAACAACATCAGTGACATATTTGCATATTCCATTTATACTCACACTTGCATGCATAAGAGTTGTTAGGCTCTGGTGGCTTGCTAGTGTTTGAATTTGATACCACTTTGTATTGTAAAGTGTATCTCTGTTTTTCCAAAGAAATTTATTGTATGATTGTAAGACTTAGTGGAATCTAAGTCGAAAGGGGAAAATCCTAGTTGAGGCTAGGTGGGAAAATCCTAGTTGCGGCTAGGTGGGAAAAATCCTAGTTGAGGCTAGGTGGGAAAAATCCTAGTTGAGGCTAGGTGGGAAAAATCCTAGTTGAGGCTAGGTGGGAAGTCCTAATTGTAATTAGGCATTCTAGGCTTGTAGGCTTAGGTTGTAACACTTATTGGTAATATAAGTGGGGTTTGAAATCCTAACCGGGGAGGTTAGGTAGTGGATGTAGATCGTTGGATCGAACCACTATAAATCGTGTGTCATTTTATATTTCCTCCATTTCATAGCTTATATATATACATCATAGTTGTAAATTGCGCATAAAGTTTTTAAAAGGGCAATAACTACTCGGTAACCCAATTCACCCCCCCTCTTGGGTGACCTTCATGCACTTTATTGTTACCTATGCATGCGATGCCCTACTTACGGTTGTTTGTTTACATTCCGTATGTTTATTTAACAGTATTTATTGACTTCCACTTATTTATATGAATGCTCGGAGGAGTTCCTTGGGATTTTACTGACTGGACTCGCATCCTTTTTCTTCTGTGATGATTGAGTGCAGATCCGAGTACAAGTAAAGGCAAGGGGATCTTAGGGGACTACCTCTGACTACCTACCTCTGAGGATTACTTGTACGTTTGATTATTTTGATACTTTGATTCTTTTGGGAACTGGGGAGTGACATGACATTGTACATAGATACTTTACATGATACAGTCATCTACCTTTATACACAATACTTTTCAGGGTTTTTCCACATTAGGTTTTGTTTAATTGATTCTTAATAATTTTTGCATTTATGTACGTCTTCCGCTAAATATGTTATTTATACACTGTACATACACAAGGGGATACATTTCGAGACAGAAAAAAGAAGGGCAGGTGCCTTACACGTGTAGTAGGGCTAGCTGGCAAGGAGTACACGAAGACACATCACCCTGGGGCGGCGAGGTCCGCTACAATTAGTATCAGAGAATAAGAGGAAGTCCTAAGACAATAAAACTTAATCAACAAACTTAGATGTGGAAAACCCAAAGTTAGTGCCTTAGAACTTTAGTTTGGAAGTGATGTGAGGCGGGTAGAGTTAGAAACTATACGCGTGTTATATATTCATCTTATTATATGATATACGTATATACCTCGAGACTTATTCTAAGCACATTCTCGATGCAAAATATGGACGGACAGTCTGGTAATCCAGTTGAGATTGGACAAACTAGCGATGCAGTTAAGGATGTCCCAGTTACGGCGAGTGTGGAGGATAGACTCTCGACACAGGAGACACAGATGGCTGAGGTATTACGACTATTACGAGAGCAGACCACAGTCCTGGCGGCACTCACTTCAGCTAGAGAGCTAGTAGTTGCGACCATACCGGCGGGGTCAGTTGTTGTTCCGGTAGTACCCCAGACGCAAGTTCAGGGGGTAGCGGTAGAGGCACCCATAGAGACAGCTACCACAATTGTTGTTCCTTTAGAGACATCGAGTCTTACGCCTCCACCCACGACGACGGACTAGGCTACTGCCACCCCCACTGCTGATACTCTTACTACATCGGCATTTGTCCTAGCACCAGAGGCGAGGTTATCGAGGGAGATTTCAAAGTTCCAGACTGGATTCTTTTATGGAGGCGGTGACCCTGAGGCTGCAGGGAGATGGATAATGTCTCATCAGCATTTCCATAAGTTGATGAGGAACAATGAGATCATACATGTACAACTTTTGGGAGCCTGTTTGAGAGGGCATGCGACAGTCTGGTGGACGATATATACATATACTCATCCGGAATCGACGACATGGGCTGAGTTTAGGGAGCTATTCTACGATCAGTACATACCTAGGAGGGTTAGGTTGAGGCCGAGGGAGGTGTTCTTAGCCTTGAGACAAGGTAGTCGGACTTTGATGCAGTATATGAAGAGGTTCCAATATCTGTTTCAGTTCTATCTGGATGTCGTTAGGACAGAGCGCTTATATATTTATTATTTCACCCGATGGGTTGATGACAAGATTGCGTCAGCAGTTTGTCTCAACTGGAGCCACGACACTGTAGGAGATCTTTGACAGGGCATTGGCCCATGAGACATACATACTGCAGAGGGTTGGCCGACGTGTGACAGGTAGGGAGGTACAGTCAGGCCAGATTTCTCAGTCTAGTCAGAGGCAGAAGTGACTGATGAATCATCCGGATAGAGGTCAGAGAGATGATAGACGGGATAGAGGCCACTAAGACGAGTTTCAGGGTAGTCAGTTCTGATATGAGGAGCCATAGCCAGTTCATGCTATCACCTTAGCACCAGTGGATCGACATAGGGCACAACCACATGAGTACCGTCAGGGTCGAGATCAGGGGGACGTGACAGGGGTCGAGTAGACCGGGGTCAGGGTCTGAGATCTGGAGACAGACAGACGGGTAGACTGGAGAGCCGTAGATGTCACCGGTGTGGGCAGAGGGAACACTTGAGGGCTGACTGTTGGACACTACCATCTCCACGGCGAGGGTCAAACAAGGCCAGAGACAGAGCGCATGCGTTAGCACAACCAAATAGCGGGACAACTAGGCAGGTTATTGGAAATACATTACTTATATTTGGTCGCCACATGCATGCTATGTTTGATTCTGGTAGTACTTTATCGTTTCTTGCTGGATGTATTGTTGGATTGTTAGGGTTAGTTACACAGGCACTAGAGCCACATCTTGTCCTTAGTACGGCTTCTGGGGATAAGATATACCCTAATTGAATATGTCGAGACGTGATGATAGAGATGGATGGACATCAACTACCGGCGCATCTTCGAGTATTGGAGTACTTAGAGTTTGACACATTGCTCGGGATGAATTGGTTAACATCTTATCATGCTCGGATAGATTGTTACGGCAAGAGGATAGAGTTTAATATTCCTAGAATACCGGAGGTTCGAACAGAGGTAGTTGAACCGGAGGTTCGAACGGAGGTCCGGATTGAAGACGTTCCGGTGGTTCTAGATTTTATCGATGTATTTCCAGATGATTTACCCGGATTACCACCGCCATGAGCTGTTGAGTTCATAATCGAGTTGATACTTGGGACGCGGCCGATTGCCAGTCGACCTTACCGGATGGCACCAGCGGAGTAGGAGGAGGTGAGACGACAGTTGGATGAGTTGTTGGAGAAAGGTTTCATTCACCCTAGTATGTCACCTTAGGGAGCTCTAGTATTGTTTGTGAAGAGGAAGGATGGTACGATGAGGATGTGCATCGACTATAGGAAGTTGAATCAGGTAACTGTGAGGAACCGTTATCCATTTCCTAAGATTGATAATTTGTTTGATCAGCTGACGGGTGTCAGATTTTTCTCGAAGATTAACCTTCGCTCAGGTTATCACCAACTGAGGATTGGAGAACAGGATATCCAGAAAACTGCTTTCAGCACGAGATACGGGTTATTTGAGTTCACAGTCATGCCTTTGGGCTGACGAACGCTCTAACGATTTTCATGGATCTGATGCACTGGGTCATGAGGCCGTATTTGGACATATTCGTCATCGT
Organism: Stephania yunnanensis; assembly: GCA_039657365.1. Lineage (NCBI taxonomy): Eukaryota > Viridiplantae > Streptophyta > Magnoliopsida > Ranunculales > Menispermaceae > Stephania > Stephania yunnanensis. The sequence goes on from CM077592.1 coordinate 12,509,016, forward strand.
ATTCATCGACGATATCTTGATCTATAGCAGGACTCGTGAGGATCAAGAGGGACATCTCAGGATAGTTTTAATGACACTAAGAGAGCACCGATTGTACGCCAAGTTTAATAAGTGTGACTTTTGGCTAAGTGCGGTGATATTCTTAGGCCATGTCATAAGTGAGCAGAGTATCTCAGTGGATTCAGAAAAGATTCAGGTGATCATTTATTGGAAGACGCCTGAGTCTTTGGCTGATATATGAGTTTCTTTGGGCTGGTCGGATACTACCAGCGATTTGTGCATGATTTTTTCTCGATTGCAGCGCCGATGACGAGACTAACTAAGAAAGATGTCAAATTTGACTGGTCAAATGAGTGTGAGCAGGCCTTTTGTGAATTAAAGCGGAGATTGACATCTGCACCAGTATTGACATTGTCGGAGGCGGGCAAGACCTCGAAAGTATATACAAATGCGTCGGGCATTGGTCTTGGATGTGTGTTGATGCAGGATGGTAGACCAGTTACCTATCTTTCCAGCGATTGAGACCCTACGAGGGAATTATCCAGTGCACGACTTGGAGCTTGCAGCGGTCGTCTTCGCACTGAAGGCTTGGAGGCACTATCTCTATGGAGAGCGATTCATGTTGTATGCAGATCACCAGAGTTTACAATACATTTCCATTCAAAGGGATCTGAATATGCGCCAGCGGAGATGGCTAGAGTTGCTGAAGGACTACGAATTCGCTATTAAGTATCACCCTGGAAAATGAACGTTGTAGCAGACGCATCGAGTAGGAGTGGACTCAACAATCAGACTGTTCTGTAGCAGATGATTTATGAGCATGGTTTATTACATGAAGCATCAGTTAAATGCATCGCCGAGTTGTCGACTATGGCGGAACAACACATTTGTTGTCACTTGAGGATAACGACCGTATCGATTGAACGGGTTGCCGAGTGTCAGAGGGCTGAAGGGCTCCATGAGCGGGTCAGTGGTCTGTCACTGAATTTGGAATGCACTGATTGGGCATAAACCACAGATTAGTGTTTGAGATATTGAGGGAGATTACGGATACCTGCGGATTAGGAGATACGGGACGAGATTTTGGAAAATGCACACCAGTCCCGCTATACAATTCATTCTGTTCGGACCAAGATGTACCATGATTTGAGGCACTATATGGGAGGCCCTATAGATCAGCTGTGTATTAGGCAGAGCCAGAAAATAAAGTGATAATACGACCTAAGATAGTTGTTGATCACACAGAGAAAATCCGACAAATTCGTCAAAAGCTGCGAGCTGCATAAGATTGACATAAGAAATACTCAGATAGGTATCGCGAGGGTCTGAGCTATGACGATGGTGAAATGGTCTATCTGAAGGTTTCTCCTTGGAAAGGTCAACAGAGATTTGACATTAAGGAAAAACTGGCACCCAGATACATTGGGCCATACCGGATTGCACAGAGAGTAGGCAATATTTCATATCGGTTGGAGTTACCTACCGAGTTAGCTGAGGTTCATTCGACATTTCACATTTCCATGTTAAGACTCGCTAGGTCAGGGCCGAGACTGACGATTGAGTTGGGACATGAGAAGATACAGCCTGACGTGACCTATGAGGAGAGACCGATAAAGATCATCGATCGTCGAGTACAGATTCTCTGGAACAGGGAACTCGCGAAGGTATTGGTTCGTTGGCAGCATCATAGGACAGATGGACTCACCTACGAGCTCGAGTCGACGATGATGACACGATACCTTCAGCTATTATTTGGTATGAGACTTTAGTTACAGTTAAATTTCGGGACGAAATTTTATTTAGTTGGGAAGAACTGTAATAGCCCATTTTATTAATGTTTCTTAAATTTACAAACGTGGACACCAGCTCGGATCTACGTGGACGCAGCGGTAGGATAGACACACGAGGACTTAGGTATGCTAGTTATTGTGTGTTGGATGCTTATTTGCGATGAGATTTATTGAAATACATCGCATGTGTGTATGTTGCATAAAAATACGTGCGAGATTATGAGAACTCTATTCGCCTCGATATGCATGTCTACACGGTATCGGTTAGTTAACGGGACCGAATATTATGTCGGGGAAACTAAAACACACAAATTATATAAAAATTGGCAAAATAACTAATATGAAATGAGTATTAGGCGCTAGTGACATGGCGATATATGCACATAACCCGGTTCGGACGCGAAACCGGGCGTCGAAACGATCGAAAGCATGGGCGAGTGTCCTAGCTGTGTCGCACTGTGGTGTCAAGGACACAAAGTCAACATCACTTATCATTATCTATACCTCACCACCACCTTTTCTCTCACCTCACAAACACACACACCCTAAAGAGGCCGAGAAAGGGAAGAAGGAATGCGAAGGGGGAGGAGAAGAAGAAGCTGGGAAGGAGATAAGAGAAGGTGGAGACGTCACGATCGAGGAGAGTCCTCGTTGTTTTTGTAGGTTTCGATTTGGCCGTGGTGGAGAGACATGGGTTCGGCCATGGAGGCCGAACGGGTCGCGGTGGTGATGGCAGGGGTGCCTTCCCTTCCATCGAGTCCACCGGGGCTGGGGTGGAGAGCAACCCCAACCCAAACCACGGAGGAAAAGAAAAAAATGCTATGCTCCCGATCGAACCACTGCGTGCGCGCGTGCATCCCCCTACATGGGCCGGGCCCAGAACGAGCTAGGCTCGGCCCATGTCCGACTTATTTGGGTCGACTTGACCCGAACAAATTTTTTTTAAAAAAAAAGAAAAGAGAATAAAAATAAAAGAAAAATTTGGAGAAATTTGGAGAAATTTCGAAAAAAATTGGGAAAATTCAAAAAAAAATATTTCGATAAAATAAATAGAAACTGATAATGTTCTATGAAAAGAAAATATGTGGGAATGTTGGAAGCAACTTTTTGTGGGGTTTTGCCTCGAAAAGCGCAAAATGGACAATTTGACCTAATTGTTTTTTAGAAATTTATTGTAAATTGTCATGCTAAATTAAATTATTGATAAATGGAAATAGGTTGACATGGGTGATCAATTGGCGACCAAGGACTCAGTGGACTTGGACCCAGGGATTGATTACGAGGTATTGGAGTGCGTTGTGAGTTTTGTAAAATCCAATGAAAAAACTATTGAGTATTTATTTTGCTTTTAATTCCATTCAATTTCAGTATTCCGTGTGATTTTCTTATATCTATATCTTGTTGTTGTTTGCACGGTTGGTTTAGTTACTCCCACCGAGTTTTTCGTTATGTGTTTATGCATTCTAGACCCTAGCATGTGTATCAGGAGTTCTCGATGGATAATGACCCGAGCTATTGAACTGCTACATGTGTCAGTGCGTCGTAGGTCTATGCCGGCCACCGAGAGGGATACGGTGATAGCTAGTTGGGTGCGCCCACTAGTTGGATCCTGGAAGGGAATCCTGAAGTATGGTTTAGTCTGACTGGAACAGGCACACACATTTGCACTTTATTGTTATCTATGCATGCGATGCC